>OU612058.1:166976951-168381588 GCA_914767635.1 Melanostoma mellinum
TAGTTCAAAAGTCGAGTTGAGATCGCATAAAATATAGATACTGAATAAAAGTGGTAGAGTTAAATAGAAAAGTGAAGCTTTATTTTGCGAACTAAGCGCATGTTACAGTATTGTATCGCTACGACGTACGATCTTTTTTTTTTTTCTTTTCTTCATACCATACACTTTTCAATGAGACCATCCTCATCTTGTATGATGAATTTTCGTCATAATTTTCAATCAGAATGTTATACACATGATCCTTTCACTCACTCATCCTAATAATATAATAGGGTAAGGTACCTGCTGGTACTGGTCCTCTTACTTTCGATGCAACCGTTCCAATTCTCGTATCTTTTAACAGCGAAACAGCATGGTATGCTCATCGGAATACGTTACGTTACTTGGTATCTATAGTATTATTCTCACAGTCTCATCATTTCGATGAGACAGCTCAGCTTTTCATTTTTAAGCGTTATGTTATTGCGTTGCGTCATAGTGACTATACGTTACTTTACGTAACACTTTCAGTTAGAGATTTATTCAATTTTTAAATATAGAGTGAGTTTGAAGAATATAGATATTAACTAACTGCAAAACAAACTGAAACAATTGCGTAACGGCACATAGTTATTTAAATTACTGTTGATCTTTAAACCAGAAAAACTTTTGAAGATTCGGAGGAGTTCCTTACGGTCGTACTTTGCTCATTCACTATGGCCATCTACACAAACAGTTTTCATATTGATTCATTATGTACCTTTGGAAAACTTCTACTTGTTTGTTCCATAATTTCGTAAAATTTATTTAATATTTTATGTTGTCCATCACACTGCTCCCTTTTATTGAAGACCTATAGATTTTAAATACACTTCATTTCTAGCGACATGAAGCAGTGTATTGTGCAATTTTCCCTTACATGTTTATCTTCTTCAATTATTGAGCTCAAATCAAACCTTTGCCATGATTTTTATACAATCCTCCAGTCAATTTATATTAAAATACTATAATACTGCGCGATCGACACAAGAAGATGATTTATGAGGCTGTAGCTAGGTAGGTATACCGATTTCTCAATATTAACTATATGAAGAGGTCATACAGAGACGCAACATCGCTGGGTATCTTCATTGCGATGACAGTATCTCTTTCCTGACTGAACCATCCATTGTTTGAGTGTATTACGCTGTGCACAATTTTAATTAAAGTTCCGCATTATTGCATTGCGGTTTGGTAATTACCGTACATACATTTGGAACTAATTAAAGCCTACCCCAAGTCAAATGGAAAACATTAAAACTCCTCTACTTTTGGTGAGTGTTGCTGTTGATGGAAGCTTTTAAAATTTTTTATGATGAAATACAGCGCTTTTGATGACTCGACCATGGCTCATAAAATTGACAGTTGAAATACAAAGGTAATAATTGTATATATTTCCGACCATGGTATCTTTTTATCTCCGGCTTGCACTTTAACCTTGAGTTCAATGTAGCCTCGAATTTATGCGAATTCATCCTTAAGACACCATTGTCGGACTTTTTAACGGATGTGATGGGAGAATCATCATTTCGTTTTTTGTTTTTGACTATAATTTATCGAAATTCTTTATCTGCAAGCCATTGGTTAGGATTGCTGTAAATGAAGAAAAACCACAATTCCATGGACACAGTTTCATTTGGGGCTTTAACAATGACCATTATCATCTACTTGAGTAGGTTTATTTCTTGTTTTGCTAGAGTTTGTTATTCTGTTTTTCTGCTGGCTCCGCTCTTCTGGGCGTTAAGGAGAGTTCGAGGTTGCTGTGTGATATGTAACCTCGAATGGGCTTAAGTTCCTTGTTATTGGAGAGAGGTTAACGTGAGTGTATATTTGCGTTGCTTGCTGTAGGATGACTCTGAAAGTGAGAGGGCATCAACGTTTTCATGTTTAGGGCCATTTATTTCAGGACCAAGGTGAGTTCTTGCAAAGGGCTGAAAATGTATTGAAAAATGCTTTCATAATCATTTCATTACAAAAAGGGGATTTAACAAGACGACACAAGGCTGAGTTTATAATTGAAGGACGTTTAAAGTTGGTAGTTCGTAGAGATTTTATTCTCTGTTTTTTTATTTGTCAGCTCTTTTTTAATAAAGGCCAGTATGTATTATGTAAGCCTTAGGGTGAAGAATAATTAAAAGTCTCCTTTCACACACCAGGAGCGTCCAACTAACTTTTTTAGCGTTCGTGATGATAGTGCAATGACTTCATGACTATTGTTTGTTTAATCGTAAAGGAGATCAATAAATTCAATTAAATAGCAAAGTAGATAAGGGAAAGGTGTGTAAAGATAATCTCGTATAAGGTGTACTACCAAAAAGCTTCTAATTTCATCAGATGCGCTTGGCGGACTTTAAATTGTTTTTGGAGATGAGACTTTAGAACAATTTAAGTAAAAATAATGCTTACAAGAAACTTCAGGTTCAAGGAACAAACAAGAACAAAACACGTTTCCGATCAGTACAAAAGAATCGGATTATGCGGAGCTGCGGAAAGTCGTTTTGCATAAAGCAAAGACATTCTGTATCTCATAAATTTGGTTTTGTTTTCGCTGCCTTTTTGTGTTGCTATTTCGTAAAAATAAAAAATGTTATGCCAATGATATGTGAATTCATCAGTGAATTCACCAGTGAAAAACCAGGTGAATTCACTGTTGAATTTACTGGTTAATTCACTGTTGAATTTACTTGTGAATTCACTGGTGAATGCCAACAGTCATTCCTGCTGGATTTTCTGGAAAGATAACACTAGACTTGGAAGTACTAACTCCCTTAAAAATGGCATCAAATCCAATGGATGAATCAAAACCATTAAGAATATTTCACATTGGTTCCAAAAACACTCAGTGCTCCATTTGCAAGGGCTACCATGTCATATATTCATCCCCACAATTCAGCAACACACCAAGTGAACGGTGTCAAAAAATGTTATAACTGTTTGCTACACTCCAAACAAAGAAAATGTCTCAGCAAACGTATACGCAAACATTGCAACAAAAAACACCATACAATGTTGAACATTGACTGGCAGAAAAAAGCAAGTGAATCACTGCTTCCGAGATCAAAACATTATTCTTTCGACATTAATGGTCAACAGTTACGAGCATTGATAAACAGTATAACTATTGGGTCTTAAGTAAAGAAGGTGAATGTTGAAGTGTGTGGCCTAGGCGCAATGAAAGCTGGCATTTCACACCACAAGGTGGAAGTAATGATTACTTCATGGTTCCCATCAGAAGTCAAGCTGCAAGTAGAAACTCTTGTCTTACCGAAATTGACAAACCAGCTGCCAACAAAGAAATTCAAGCACAAAAATCTAAGAAATTTGCAGGAACTAGAGTTTGCAGATTTAACATATAATAGTCATGAATCAATTGACATGGTCATCGGCGCTGACACATTTTGAAATTTTATTCTGGATGGCCTTAAGAGGGATGCTGAGAATCTGCTCATAGACCAAAGGTCACACTTAGGATGGCTGATATCAGAACGAACTATGCATGAAAATTCTAATGACAAGAGCAGTGTTACTGGACTAATAGTTCAAAAAGAAGTTGACTAGCAGCTGGAAAAATTCTTTGAGTTGGAGAAAGTTTCACATCCAAGGCTGCAAACAGAATTGGAGACAGAATGTGAGACTTTCTACAAGAATACACATTTTCGGAAGCAAAATGGAAGATATGTGGTCAAAATACCCTTCAAAGACAGAAATCAAACATCCAAACATACAACTCGAAGCTTAATAAAAATCTGAAGCTGAAGCAAGAGTACACTGATGTCATCAAAGACTTCTCAATCTAGGGCATATGGTGGATGTAAAACCGAACCAATAAAGAACAGGCGATAAATACTACATTCCTCATCATGCTGTTATAAAACCTGACAGCACTACGTGTAGTATTTGACGCGTCAGCAAAAACATCGACTGACGTAAGCTTAAACGAATTGATGCTGGTTGGCTCAAAGCTACAAGACACATTTCGAATTTATTGATGCGCTGGAGAAAGCATAAATATATTTTAAACGCAGACGTGGAGAAAAAGTACCGCCAAATTGGGTTGCACTGGAACCATCAAGACTTTCAAAAAGTTTTATGGAGAACTTCATCTGACAGACCCATCAAGGAGTACAAACTTTCTAAAGTGACGTACGGTACCGCCTCAGCACCATGTTCGGGGGTTAAAACGTTACAGCAGCTAGCCGAGGAAGAAAAATTCAACTATCCAATAGCCTCAGAAATAGCAAAGTATGATTTTTACGTTGATGACGTAATGTCTGGACAGGACACAATCTTAGAGTGCAGAGAAGCTCAAAAGCAACTCATAGAGATGTTGAGACAAACTGGTTTTCATCTTCGGAAGTGGGCGGCAAATGACGTAAGCATATTGGAAAGTATTCCAATCGAGTCGCGGAGCAAGAATACTATAAATATTGCCAATTCACCAGTTCACCACTGAACTGATGAATTCACCAGTTCACCACTGAACTGATGAATTCACAAATTCTTCAGTTCACCACTGAACCGATGAATTCACCAGTTCACCACTGAACCGATGAATTCACAAGTTCATCACTGATGAATTCACCAGTTCACCACTGAACTGATGAATTCACCAGTTCACCACCGAACTGATGAATTCACCACTTCACCACTGAACTGATGAATTCACCAGTTCAGTGCAGAACTGGTGAATTCATCAGTTCAGTGGTGAGCTGGTGAATTCATCACCACTGAACTGATGAATTCACCAGTTAACCACTGAACCGATGAATTCAGCAGTTCACCACTGAACTGATGAATTCACCAGTTCACCACTGAACTGATGAATTCACCAGTTCAGTGGAGAACTGGTGAATTCATCAGTTCAGTGGTGAGCTGGTGAATTCATCACCACTGAACTGATGAATTCACCAGTTCACCACTGAACCGATGAATTCAGCAGTTCACCACTGAACTGATGAATTCACCAGTTCACCACTGAACCGATGAATTCAGCAGTTCACCACTGAACCGATGAATTCACCAGTTCACCACTGAACTGATGAATTCACCAGTTCACCACTTAACTGATGAATTCACCAGTTCACCACTGAACTGATGAATTCAGCAGTTCACCACTGAACCGATGAATTCAGCAGTTCACCACTTAACTGATGAATTCACCAGTTCACCACTGAACTGATGAATTCACCAGTTCACCACTGAACTGATGAATTCACCAGTTCACCACTGAACTGATGAATTCAGCAGTTCACCACTGAACCGATGAATTCAGCAGTTCACCACTGAACCGATGAATTCACCAGTTCACCACTGAACTGATGAATTCACCAGTTCACCACTGAACTGATGAATTCAGCAGTTCACCACTGAACCGATGAATTCACCAGTTCACCACTGAACTGATGAATTCACCAGTTCACCACTGAACTGATGAATTCACCAGTTCACCACTGAACCGATGAATTCACCAGTTCACCACTGAACTGATGAGTTCACCAGTTCACCACTGAACTGTGAACCAGTTCACCACTGAACTGATGAATTCACCAGTTCACCACTGAACCGATGAATTCACCAGTTCACCACTGAACTGATGAATTCAGCAGTTCACCACTGAACCGATGAATTCACCAGTTCACCACTGAACTGATGAATTCAGCAGTTCACCACTGAACCGATGAATTCAGCAGTTCACCACTTAACTGATGAATTCACCAGTTCACCACTGAACCGATGAATTCACCAGTTCACCACTGAACTGATGAATTCAGCAGTTCACCACTGAACCGATGAATTCACCAGTTCACCACTGAACTGATGAATTCAGCAGTTCACCACTGAACTGATGAATTCACCAGTTCACCACTGAACTGATGAATTCAGCAGTTCACCACTGAACCGATGAATTCACCAGTTCACCACTGAACTGATGAATTCACCAGTTCACCACTGAACTGATAAATTCACCAGTTCACCACTGAACTGATGAATTCACCAGTTCACCACTGAACTGATGAATTCAGCAGTTCACCACTGAACCGATGAATTCAGCAGTTCACCACTGAACTGATGAATTCACCAGTTCACCACTGAACTGATGAATTCACCAGTTCACCACTGAACTGATGAATTCACCAGTTCACCACTGAACTGATGAATTCACCAGTTCACCACTGAACTGATGAATTCAGCAGTTCACCACTGAACCGATGAATTCAGCAGTTCACCACTGAACCGATGAATTCACCAGTTCACCACTGAACTGATGAATTCACCAGTTCACCACTGAACCGATGAATTCACCAGTTCACCACTGAACTGATGAATTCAGCAGTTCACCACTGAACTGATGAATTCACCAGTTCACCACTGAACTGATGAACTCAGCAGTTCACCACTGAACCGATGAATTCACCAGTTCACCACTTAACTGATGAATTCACCAGTTCACCACTGAACCGATGAATTCACCAGTTCACCACTGAACTGATGAATTCACCAGTTCACCACTGAACCGATGAATTCAGCAGTTCACCACTGAACTGATGATTTCACCAGTTCACCACTGAACTGATGAATTCAGCAGTTCACCACTGAACCGATGAATTCAGCAGTTCACCACTGAACCGATGAATTCACCAGTTATCCACTGAACTGATGAATTCACCAGTTCACCACTGAACCGATGAATTCACCAGTTCACCACTGAACTGATGAATTCAGCAGTTCACCACTGCACCGATGAATTCAGCAGTTCACCACTGAACTGATGAATTCACCAGTTCACCACTGAACTGATGAATTCACCAGTTCACCACTGAACCGATGAATTCACCAGTTCACCACTTAACTGATGAATTCATCAGTTCACCACTGAACTGATGAATTCACCAGTTCACCACTGAACTGATGAATTCACCAGTTCACCACTGAACTGATGAATTCAGCAGTTCACCACTGAACCGATGAATTCACCAGTTCACCACTTAACTGATGAATTCACCAGTTCACCACTGAACTGATGAATTCACCAGTTCACCACTGAACTGATGAATTCACCAGTTCACCACTGAACTGATGAATTCAGCAGTTCACCACTGAACCGATGAATTCAGCAGTTCACCACTGAACTGATGAATTCACCAGTTCACCACTGAACCGATGAATTCACCAGTTCACCACTGAACTGATGAATTCACCAGTTCATCACTGAACTGATGAATTCACCAGTTCACCACTGAACTGATGAATTCAGCAGTTCACCACTGAACCGATGAATTCAGCAGTTCACCACTTAACTGATGAATTCACCAGTTCACCACTGAACTGATGAATTCACCAGTTCACCACTGAACTGATGAATTCACCAGTTCACCACTGAACCGATGAATTCAGCAGTTCACCACTGAACTGATGAATTCACCAGTTCACCACTGAACTGATGAATTCAGCAGTTCACCACTGAACCGATGAATTCAGCAGTTCACCACTGAACCGATGAATTCAGCAGTTCACCACTGAACCGATGAATTCACCAGTTCACCACTGAACTGATGAATTCACCAGTTCACCACTGAACCGATGAATTCACCAGTTCACCACTGAACTGATGAATTCAGCAGTTCACCACTGAACTGATGAATTCACCAGTTCACCACTGAACCGATGAATTCAGCAGTTCACCACTGAACAGATGAATTCACCAGTTCACCACTGAACCGATGAATTCAGCAGTTCACCACTGAACTGATGAATTCACCAGTTCACCACTGAACTGATGAATTCACCAGTTCACCACTGAACTGATGAATTCAGCAGTTCACCACTGAACCGATGAATTCAGCAGTTCACCACTGAACTGATGAATTCACCAGTTCACCACTGAACTGATGAATTCACCAGTTCACCACTGAACTGATGAATTCACCAGTTCACCACTGAACTGATGAATTCAGCAGTTCACCACTGAACCGATGAATTCAGCAGTTCACCACTGAACCGATGAATTCACCAGTTCACCACTGAACTGATGAATTCACCAGTTCACCACTGAACCGATGAATTCACCAGTTCACCACTGAACTGATGAATTCACCAGTTCACCACTGAACTGATGAATTCAGCAGTTCACCACTGAACTGATGAATTCACCAGTTCACCACTTAACTGATGAATTCACCAGTTCACCACTGAACTGATGAATTCACCAGTTCACCACTGAACTGATGAATTCAGCAGTTCACCACTGAACTGATGAACTCAGCAGTTCACCACTGAACCGATGAATTCAGCATTTCACCACTGAACTGATGAATTCACCAGTTCACCACTGAACTGATGAATTCACCAGTTCACCACTGAACTGATGAATTCAGCAGTTCACCACTGAACTGATGAATTCAGCAGTTCACCACTGAACCGATGAATTCAGCAGTTCACCACTGAACCGATGAATTCACCAGTTCACCACTGAACTGATGAATTCACCAGTTCACCACTGAACCGATGAATTCACCAGTTCACCACTGAACCGATGAATTCACCAGTTCACCACTGAACTGATGAATTCAGCAGTTCACCACTGCACCGATGAATTCAGCAGTTCACCACTGAACTGATGAATTCACCAGTTCACCACTTAACTGATGAATTCACCAGTTCACCACTGAACTGATGAAGTCACCAGTTCACCACTGAACTGATGAATTCACCAGTTCACCACTGAACTGATGAATTCAGCAGTTCACCACTGAACCGATGAATTCAGCAGTTCACCACTGAACCGAGGAATTCACCAGTTCACCACTGAACTGATGAATTCACCAGTTCACCACTGAACTGATGAATTCACCAGTTCACCACTGAACTGATGAATTCACCAGTTCACCTCTGAACTGATGAATTCACCAGTTCACCACTGAACGGATGAATTCAGCAGTTCACCACTGAACCGATGAATTCACCAGTTCACCACTGAACTGATGAATTCACCAGTTCACCACTGAACTGATGAATTCAGCAGTTCACCACTGAACTGATGAATTCACCAGTTCACCACTGAACTGATGAATTCACCAGTTCACCACTGAACTGATGAATTCACCAGTTCACCAGTGGTGAACTGGTGAATTCATCAGTTCACCACTGAACCGATGAATTCAGCAGTTCACCACTGAACTGATGAATTCACCAGTTCCCCACTGAACTGATGAATTCAGCAGTTCACCACTGAACCGATGAATTCAGCAGTTCACCACTGAACCGATGAATTCACCAGTTCACCACTGAACTGATGAATTCACCAGTTCACCACTGAACCGATGAATTCACCAGTTCACCACTGAACTGATGAATTCAGCAGTTCACCACTGCACCGATGAATTCAGCAGTTCACCACTGAACTGATGAATTCACCAGTTCACCACTGAACTGATGAATTCACCAGTTCACCACCGAACCGATGAATTCACCAGTTCACCACTTAACTCATCAGTTGGTGAATTCATCAGTTCAGTGGTGAACTGGTGAATTCATCGGTTCAGTGGTGAACTGCTGAATTCATCGGTTCAGTGGTGAACTGCTGAATTCATCAGTTCAGTGGTGAACTGGTGAATTCATCAGTTCAGTGGTGAAATGCTGAATTCATCAGTTCAGTGGTGAACTGGTGAATTCATCAGTTCAGTGGTGAGCTGCTGAATTCATCGGTTCAGTGGTGAACTGCTGAATTCATCAGTTCAGTGGTGAACTGGTGAATTCATCAGTTCAGTGGTGAACTGGTGAATTCATCAGTTCAGTGGTGAACTGGTGAATTCATCAGTTAAGTGGTGAACTTGTGAATTCATCGGTTCAGTTTTGAACTGCTGAATTCATCAGTTCAGTGGTGAACTGGTGAATTCATCGGTTCAGTGGTGAACTGGTGAATTCATCAGTTCAGTGGTGAACTGCTGAATTCATCGGTTCAGTGGTGAACTGCTGAATTCATCAGTTCTGTGGTGAACTGGTGAATTCATCAGTTCAGTGGTGAACTGATGAATTCATCAGTTCAGTGGTGAACTGGTGAATTCATCAGTTCAGTGGTGAACTGCTGAATTCATCGGTTCAGTGGTGAACTGCTGAATTCACCAGTTCACCACTGATTTGATGAATTCACCAGTTCACCACTGAACCGATGAATTCAGCAGTTCACCACTGAACCGATGAATTCACCAGTTCACCACTGAACTGATGAATTCACCAGTTCACCACTGAACCGATGAATTCACCAGTTCACCACTGAACTGATGAATTCAGCAGTTCACCACTGAACTGATGAATTCACCAGTTCACCACTGAACTGATGAATTCAGCAGTTCACCACTGAACCGATGAATTCACCAGTTGACCACTTAACTGATGAATTCACCAGTTCACCACTGAACTGATGAATTCACCAGTTCACCACTGAACTGATGAATTCACCAGTTCACCACTGAACCGATGAATTCAGCAGTTCACCACTGAACTGATGAATTCACCAGTTCACCACTGAACTGATGAATTCAGCAGTTCACCACTGAACCGATGAATTCAGCAGTTCACCACTGAACCGATGAATTCACCAGTTCACCACTGAACTGATGAATTCACCAGTTCACCACTGAACCGATGAATTCACCAGTTCACCACTGAACTGATGAATTCAGCAGTTCACCACTGCACCGATGAATTCAGCAGTTCACCACTGAACTGATGAATTCACCAGTTCACCACTGAACTGATGAATTCACCAGTTCACCACTGAACCGATGAATTCACCAGTTCACCACTTAACTGATGAATTCACCAGTTCACCACTGAACTGATGAATTCAGCAGTTCACCACTGAACTGATGAATTCACCAGTTCACCACTGAACTGATGAATTCAGCAGTTCACCACTGAACCGATGAATTCACCAGTTCACCACTTAACTGATGAATTCACCAGTTCACCACTGAACTGATGAATTCACCAGTTCACCACTGAACTGATGAATTCACCAGTTCACCACTGAACTGATGAATTCAGCAGTTCACCACTGAACTGATGAATTCACCAGTTCACCACTGAACTGATGAATTCACCAGTTCACCACTGAACTGATGAATTCACCAGTTCACCACTGAACTGATGAATTCAGCAGTTCACCACTGAACCGATGAACTCACCAGTTCACCACTGAACTGATGAATTCACCAGTTCACCACTGAACCGATGAATTCACCAGTTCACCACTGAACTGATGAATTCAGCAGTTCACCACTGAACTGATGAATTCACCAGTTCACCACTGAACTGATGAATTCAGCAGTTCACCACTGAACCGATAAATTCACCAGTTCACCACTTAACTGATGAATTCACCAGTTCACCACTGAACTGATGAATTCACCAGTTCACCACTGAACTGATGAATTCACCAGTTCACCACTGAACTGATGAATTCAGCAGTTCACCACTGAACTGATGAATTCACCAGTTCACCACTGAACTGATGAATTCAGCAGTTCACCACTGAACCGATGAATTCACCAGTTCACCACTGAACTGATGAATTCACCAGTTCACCACTGAACTGATGAATTCACCAGTTCACCACTGAACTGATGAATTCAGCAGTTCACCACTGAACAGATGAATTCACCAGTTCACCACTGAACTGATGAATTCAGCAGTTCACCACTGAACCGATGAATTCAGCAGTTCACCACTGAACCGATGAATTCACCAGTTCACCACTGAACTGATGAATTCACCAGTTCACCACTGAACCGATGAATTCACCAGTTCACCACTGAACTGATGAATTCAGCAGTTCACCACTGCACCGATGAATTCAGCAGTTCACCACTGAACTGATGAATTCACCAGTTCACCACTTAACTGATGAATTCACCAGTTCACCACTGAACTGATGAAGTCACCAGTTCACCACTGAACTGATGAATTCACCAGTTCACCACTGAACTGATGAATTCAGCAGTTCACCACTGAACCGATGAATTCAGCAGTTCACCACTGAACCGATGAATTCACCAGTTCACCACTGAACTGATGAATTCACCAGTTCACCACTGAACCGATGAATTCACCAGTTCACCACTGAACTGATGAATTCAGCAGTTCACCACTGAACTGATGAATTCACCAGTTCACCACTGAACAGATGAATTCAAGAGTTCACCACTGAACCGATGAATTCACCAGTTCACCACTTAACTGATGAATTCACCAGTCCACCACTGAACTGATGAATTCACCAGTTCACCACTGAACTGATGAATTCACCAGTTCACCACTGAACTGATGAATTCAGCAGTTCACCACTGAACCGATGAAGTCAGCAGTTCACCACTGAACTGATGAATTCACCAGTTCATCACTGAACTGATGAATTCATCAGTTCACCACTGAACTGATGAATTCACCAGTTCACCACAGAACTGATGAATTCAGCAGTTCACCACTGAACCGATGAATTCAGCAGTTCACCACTGAACCGATGAATTCACCAGTTCACCACTGAACTGATGAATTCACCAGTTCACCACTGAACCGATGAATTCACCAGTTCACCACTGAACTGATGAATTCAGCAGTTCACCACTGAGCTGATGAATTCACCAGTTCACCACTGAACTGATGAATTCACCAGTTCACCACTGAACCGATGAATTCACCAGTTCACCACTGAACTGATGAATTCACCAGTTCACCACTGAACTGATGAATTCACCAGTTCACCACTGAACTGATGAATTCACCAGTTCACCACTGAACTAATGAATTTACCAGTTCACCACTGAACCGATGAATTCAGCAGTTCACCACTGAACTGATGAATTCACCAGTTCCCCACTGAACTGATGAATTCAGCAGTTCACCACTGAACCGATGAATTCAGCAGTTCACCACTGAACCGATGAATTCACCAGTTCACCACTGAACTGATGAATTCACCAGTTCACCACTGAACCGATGAATTCACCAGTTCACCACTGAACTGATGAATTCAGCAGTTCACCACTGCACCGATGAATTCAGCAGTTCACCACTGAACTGATGAATTCACCAGTTCACCACTGAACTGATGAATTCACCAGTTCACCACCGAACCGATGAATTCACCAGTTCACCACTTAACTGATGAATTCACCAGTTCACCACTGAACTGATGAATTCACCAGTTCACCACTGAACTGATGAATTCACCAGTTCACCACTGAACTGATGAATTCAGCAGTTCACCACTGAACCGATGAATTCACCAGTTCACCACTTAACTGATGAATTCACCAGTTCACCACTGAACTGATGAATTCACCAATTCACCACTGAACTGATGAATTCACCAGATCACCACTGAACTGATGAATTCAGCAGTTCACCACTGAACCGATGAATTCAGCAGTTCACCACTGAACTGATGAATTCACCAGTTCACCACTGAACTGATGAATTCACCAGTTCACCACTGAACTGATGAATTCACCAGTTCACCACTTAACTGATGAATTCACCAGTTCACCACTGAACTGATGAATTCACCAGTTCACCACTGAACTGATGAATTCACCAGTTCACCACTGAACTGATGAATTCAGCAGTTCACCACTGAACCGATGAATTCACCAGTTCACCACTTAACTGATGAATTCACCAGTTCACCACTGAACTGATGAATTCACCAGTTCACCACTGAACTGATGAATTCACCAGTTCACCACTGAACTGATGAATTCAGCAGTTCACCACTGAACCGATGAATTCAGCAGTTCACCACTGAACTGATGAATTCACCAGTTCACCACTGAACTGATGAATTCACCAGTTCACCACTGAACCGATGAATTCAGCAGTTCACCACTGAACCGATGAATTCACCAGTTCACCACTTAACTGATGAATTCACCAGTTCACCACTGAACTGATGAATTCACCAGTTCACCACTGAACTGATGAATTCACCAGTTCACCACTGAACTGATGAATTCAGCAGTTCACCACTGAACCGATGAATTCACCAGTTCACCACTTAACTGATGAATTCACCAGTTCACCACTGAACTGATGAATTCACCAATTCACCACTGAACTGATGAATTCACCAGTTCACCACTGAACTGATGAATTCAGCAGTTCACCACTGAACCGATGAATTCAGCAGTTCACCACTGAACTGATGAATTCACCAGTTCACCACTAAACTGATGAATTCACCAGTTCACCACTGAACTGATGAATTCACCAGTTCACCACTTAACTGATGAATTCACCAGTTCACCACTGAACTGATGAATTCACCAGTTCACCACTGAACTGATGAATTCACCAGTTCACCACTGAACTGATGAATTCACCAGTTCACCACTGAACTGATGAATTCAGCAGTTCACCACTGAACCGATGAATTCACCAGTTCACCACTTAACTGATGAATTCACCAGTTCACCACTGAACTGATGAATTCACCAGTTCACCACTGAACTGATGAATTCACCAGTTCATCACTGAACTGATGAATTCAGCAGTTCACCACTGAACCGATGAATTCAGCAGTTCACCACTGAACTGATGAATTCACCAGTTCACCACTGAACTGATGAATTCACCAGTTCACCACTGAACTGATGAATTCACCAGTTCACCACTGAACCGATGAATTCAGCAGTTCACCACTGAACCGATGAATTCACCAGTTCACCACTGAACTGATGAATTCACCAGTTCACCACTGAACCGATGAATTCACCAGTTCACCACTGAACTGATGAATTCAGCAGTTCACCACTGAACTGATGAATTCACCAGTTCACCACTGAACTGATGAATTCACCAGTTCACCACTGAACTGATGAATTCACCAGTTCACCACTGAACTGATGAATTCACCAGTTCACCACTGAACCGATGAATTCAGCAGTTCACCACTGAACTGATGAATTCACCAGTTCACCACTGAACTGATGAATTCAGCAGTTCACCACTGAACTGATGAATTCAGCAGTTCACCACTGAACCGATGAATTCACCAGTTCACCACTTAACTGATGAATTCACCAGTTCACCACTGAACTGATGAATTCACCAATTCACCACTGAACTGATGAATTCACCAGTTCACCACTGAACTGATGAATTCACCAGTTCACCACTGAACCGATGAATTCAGCAGTTCACCACTGAACTGATGAATTCACCAGTTCACCACTGAACCGATGAATTCAGCAGTTCACCACTGAACTGATGAATTCACCAGTTCACCACTGAACTGATGAATTCAGCAGATCACCACTGAAGCGATGAATTCACCAGTTCACCACTGAACTGATGAATTCACCAGTTCACCACTGAACCGATGAATTCACCAGTTCACCACTGAACTGATGGATTCAGCAGTTCACCACTGAACTGATGAATTCACCAGTTCACCACTGAACTGATGAGTTCAGCAGTTCACCACTGAACCGATGAATTCACCAGTTCACCACTTAACTGATGAATTCACCAGTTCACCACTGAACTGATGAATTCACCAGTTCACCACTTAACTGATGAATTCACCAGTTCACCACTGAACTGATGAATTCACCAGTTCACCACTGAACTGATGAATTCACCAGTTCACCACTGAACTGATGAATTCAGCAGTTCACCACTGAACCGATGAATTCACCAGTTCACCACTTAACTGATGAATTCACCAGTTCACCACTGAACTGATGAATTCACCAATTCACCACTGAACTGATGAATTCACCAGTTCACCACTGAACTGATGAATTCAGCAGTTCACCACTGAACCGATGAATTCAGCAGTTCACCACTGAACTGATGAATTCACCAGTTCACCACTGAACTGATGAATTCACCAGTTCACCACTGAACTGATGAATTCACCAGTTCACCACTTAACTGATGAATTCACCAGTTCACCACTGAACTGATGAATTCACCAGTTCACCACTGAACTGATGAATTCACCAGTTCACCACTGAACTGATGAATTCAGCAGTTCACCACTGAACCGATGAATTCACCAGTTCACCACTTAACTGATGAATTCACCAGTTCACCACTGAACTGATGAATTCACCAGTTCACCACTGAACTGATGAATTCACCAGTTCACCACTGAACTGATGAATTCAGCAGTTCACCACTGAACCGATGAATTCAGCAGTTCACCACTGAACTGATGAATTCACCAGTTCACCACTGAACTGATGAATTCACCAGTTCACCACTGAACTGATGAATTCACCAGTTCACCACTGAACCGATGAATTCAGCAGTTCACCACTGAACCGATGAATTCACCAGTTCACCACTGAACTGATGAATTCACCAGTTCACCACTGAACCGATGAATTCACCAGTTCACCACTGAACTGATGAATTCAGCAGTTCACCACTGAACTGATGAATTCACCAGTTCACCACTGAACTGATGAATTCAGCAGTTCACCACTGAACCGATGAATTCACCAGTTCACCACTTAACTGATGAATTCACCAGTTCACCACTGAACTGATGAATTCACCAGTTCACCACTGAACTGATGAATTCACCAGTTCACCACTGAACCGATGAATTCAGCAGTTCACCACTGAACTGATGAATTCACCAGTTCACCACTGAACTGATGAATTCAGCAGTTCACCACTGAAGCGATGAATTCACCAGTTCACCACTGAACTGATGAATTCACCAGTTCACCACTGAACCGATGAATTCACCAGTTCACCACTGAACTGATGAATTCAGCAGTTCACCACTGAACTGATGAATTCACCAGTTCACCACTGAACTGATGAATTCAGCAGTTCACCACTGAACCGATGAATTCACCAGTTCACCACTTAACTGATGAATTCACCAGTTCACCACTGAACTGATGAATTCACCAGTTCACCACTGAACTGATGAATTCACCAGTTCACCACTGAACTGATGAATTCAGCAGTTCACCACTGAACCGATGATTTCACCAGTTCACCACTGAACTGATGAATTCACCAGTTCACCACTGAACTGATGAATTCACCAGTTCAACACTGAACTGATGAATTCACCAGTTCACCACTGAACTGATGAATTCAGCAGTTCACCACTGAACCGATGAATTCAGCAGTTCACCACTGAACCGATGAATTCACCAGTTCACCACTGAACTGATGAATTCACCAGTTCACCACTGAACCGATGAATTCACCAGTTCACCACTGAACTGATGAATTCAGCAGTTCACCACTGAACTGATGAATTCACCAGTTCACCACTGAACTGATGAATTCAGCAGTTCACCACTGAACCGATGAATTCACCAGTTCACCACTTAACTGATGAATTCACCAGTTCACCACTGAACTGATGAATTCACCAGTTCACCACTGAACTGATGAATTCACCAGTTCACCACTGAACCGATGAATTCAGCAGTTCACCACTGAACTGATGAATTCACCAGTTCACCACTGAACTGATGAATTCAGCAGTTCACCACTGAACCGATGAATTCAGCAGTTCACCACTGAACCGATGAATTCACCAGTTCACCACTGAACTGATGAATTCACCAGTTCACCACTGAACCGATGAATTCACCAGTTCACCACTGAACTGATGAATTCAGCAGTTCACCACTGAACTGATGAATTCACCAGTTCACCACTGAACTGATGAATTCACCAGTTCACCACTGAACCGATGAATTCACCAGTTCACCACTTAACTGATGAATTCACCAGTTCACCACTGAACTGATGAATTCAGCAGTTCACCACTGAACTGATGAATTCACCAGTTCACCACTGAACTGATGAATTCAGCAGTTCACCACTGAACCGATGAATTCACCAGTTCACCACTTAACTGATGAATTCACCAGTTCACCACTGAACTGATGAATTCACCAGTTCACCACTGAACTGATGAATTTACCAGTTCACCACTGAACTGATGAATTCAGCAGTTCACCACTGAACCGATGAATTCAGCAGTTCACCACTGAACTGATGAATTCACCAGTTCACCACTGAACTGATGAATTCACCAGTTCACCACTGAACTGATGAATTCAGCAGTTCACCACTGAACCGATGAATTCAGCAGTTCACCACTGAACCGATGAACTCACCAGTTCACCACTGAACTGATGAATTCACCAGTTCACCACTGAACCGATGAATTCACCAGTTCACCACTGAACTGATGAATTCAGCAGTTCACCACTGAACTGATGAATTCACCAGTTCACCACTGAACTGATGAATTCACCAGTTCACCACTGAACCGATGAATTCACCAGTTCACCACTTAACTGATGAATTCACCAGTTCACCACTGAACTGATGATTTCACCAGTTCACCACTGAACTGATGAATTCACCAGTTCACCACTGAACCGATGAATTCAGCAGTTCACCACTGAACTGATGAATTCACCAGTTCACCACTGAACTGATGAATTCAGCAGTTCTCCACTGAACCGATGAATTCAGCAGTTCACCACTGAACCGATGAATTCACCAGTTCACCACTGAACTGATGAATTCACCAGTTCACCACTGAACCGATGAATTCACCAGTTCACCACTGAACTGATGAATTCAGCAGTTCACCACTGCACCGATGAATTCAGCAGTTCACCACTGAACTGATGAATTCACCAGTTCACCACTGAACTGATGAATTCACCAGTTCACCACTGAACCGATGAATTCACCAGTTCACCACTTAACTGATGAATTCACCAGTTCACCACTGAACTGATGAATTCACCAGTTCACCACTGAACTGATGAATTCACCAGTTCACCACTGAACCGATGAATTCAGCAGTTCACCACTGAACTGATGAATTCACCAGTTCACCACTGAACTGATGAATTCACCAGTTCACCACTGAACTGATGAATTCACCAGTTCACCACTGAACTGATGAGTTCACCAGTTCACCACTGAACTGATGAATTCACCAGTTCACCACTGAACCGATGAATTCACCAGTTCACCACTGAACTGATGAATTCACCAGTTCACCACTGAACCGATGAATTCACCAGTTCAATACTGAACTGATGAATTCAGTAGTTCACCACTGAACTGATGAATTCACCAGTTCACCACTGAACCGATGAATTCACCAGTTCACCACTTAACTGATGAATTCACCAGTTCACCACTGAACTGATGAATTCACCAGTTCACCACTGAACTGATGAATTCACCAGTTCACCACTGAACCGATGAATTCAGCAGTTCACCACTGAACTGATGAATTCACCAGTTCACCACTGAACTGATGAATTCAGCAGTTCTCCACTGAACCGATGAATTCAGCAGTTCACCACTGAACCGATGAATTCACCAGTTCACCACTGAACTGATGAATTCACCAGTTCACCACTGAACCGATGAATTCACCAGTTCACCACTGAACTGATGAATTCAGCAGTTCACCACTGCACCGATGAATTCAGCAGTTCACCACTGAACTGATGAATTCACCAGTTCACCACTGAACTGATGAATTCACCAGTTCACCACTGAACCGATGAATTCACCAGTTCACCACTGAACTGATGAATTCACCAGTTCACCACTGAACCGATGAATTCAGCAGTTCACCACTGAACTGATGAATTCACCAGTTCACCACTGAACTGATGAATTCACCAGTTCACCACTGAACTGATGAATTCACCAGTTCACCACTGAACTGATGAGTTCACCAGTTCACCACTGAACTGATGAATTCACCAGTTCACCACTGAACCGATGAATTCACCAGTTCACCACTGAACTGATGAATTCACCAGTTCACCACTGAACCGATGAATTCACCAGTTCAATACTGAACTGATGAATTCAGCAGTTCACCACTGAACCGATGAATTCAGCAGTTCACCACTGAACTGATGAATTCAGCAGTTCACCACTGAACTGATGAATTCACCAGTTCACCACTGAACTGATGAATTCACCAGTTCACCACTGAACTGATGAATTCACCAGTTCACCACTGAACCGATGAATTCAGCAGTTCACCACTGAACTGATGAATTCACCAGTTCACCACTGAACTGATGAATTCAGCAGTTCACCATTGAACCGATGAATTCACCAGTTCACCACTGAACCGATGAATTCAGCAGTTCACCACTGAACTGATGAATTCACCAGTTCACCACTGAACTGATGAATTCAGCAGTTCACCACTGAACCGATGAATTCAGCAGTTCACCACTGAACTGATGAATTCACCAGTTCACCACTGAACTGATGAATTCACCAGTTCACCACTGAACTGATGAATTCACCAGTTCACCACTGAACTGATGAGTTCACCAGTTCACCACTGAACTGATGAATTCACCAGTTCACCACTGAACCGATGAATTCACCAGTTCACCACTGAACTGATGAATTCACCAGTTCACCACTGAACCGATGAATTCACCAGTTCAATACTGAACTGATGAATTCAGCAGTTCACCACTGAACTGATGAATTCAGCAGTTCACCACTGAACCGATGAATTCAGCAGTTCACCACTGAACTGATGAATTCACCAGTTCACCACTGAACTGATGAATTCACCAGTTCACCACTGAACTGATGAATTTACCAGTTCACCACTGAACTGATGAATTCAGCAGTTCACCACTGAACCGATGAATTCAGCAGTTCACCACTGAACTGATGAATTCACCAGTTCACCACTGAACTGATGAATTCACCAGTTCACCACTGAACTGATGAATTCAGCAGTTCACCACTGAACCGATGAATTCAGCAGTTCACCACTGAACCGATGAACTCACCAGTTCACCACTGAACTGATGAATTCACCAGTTCACCACTGAACCGATGAATTCACCAGTTCACCACTGAACTGATGAATTCAGCAGTTCACCACTGAACTGATGAATTCACCAGTTCACCACTGAACTGATGAATTCACCAGTTCACCACTGAACCGATGAATTCACCAGTTCACCACTTAACTGATGAATTCACCAGTTCACCACTGAACTGATGATTTCACCAGTTCACCACTGAACTGATGAATTCACCAGTTCACCACTGAACCGATGAATTCAGCAGTTCACCACTGAACTGATGAATTCACCAGTTCACCACTGAACTGATGAATTCAGCAGTTCACCACTGAACCGATGAATTCAGCAGTTCACCACTGAACTGATGAATTCACCAGTTCACCACTGAACTGATGAATTCACCAGTTCACCACTGAACTGATGAATTCACCAGTTCACCACTGAACTGATGAGTTCACCAGTTCACCACTGAACTGATGAATTCACCAGTTCACCACTGAACCGATGAATTCACCAGTTCACCACTGAACTGATGAATTCACCAGTTCACCACTGAACCGATGAATTCATCAGTTCAGTGGTGAACTGCTGAATTCAGCAGTTCACCACTGAACTGATGAATTCAGCAGTTCACCACTGAACCGATGAATTCAGCAGTTCACCACTGAACTGATGAATTCACCAGTTCACCACTGAACTGATGAATTCACCAGTTCACCACTGAACTGATGAATTTACCAGTTCACCACTGAACTGATGAATTCAGCAGTTCACCACTGAACCGATGAATTCAGCAGTTCACCACTGAACTGATGAATTCACCAGTTCACCACTGAACTGATGAATTCACCAGTTCACCACTGAACTGATGAATTCAGCAGTTCACCACTGAACCGATGAATTCAGCAGTTCACCACTGAACCGATGAACTCACCAGTTCACCACTGAACTGATGAATTCACCAGTTCACCACTGAACCGATGAATTCACCAGTTCACCACTGAACTGATGAATTCACCAGTTCACCACTGAACCGATGAATTCACCAGTTCACCACTTAACTGATGAATTCACCAGTTCACCACTGAACCGATGAATTCAGCAGTTCACCACTGAACTGATGAATTCACCAGTTCACCACTGAACTGATGAATTCACCAGTTCACCACTGAACTGATGAATTCACCAGTTCACCACTGAACTGATGAGTTCACCAGTTCACCACTGAACTGATGAATTCACCAGTTCACCACTGAACCGATGAATTCACCAGTTCACCACTGAACTGATGAATTCACCAGTTCACCACTGAACCGATGAATTCACCAGTTCAATACTGAACTGATGAATTCAGTAGTTCACCACTGAACTGATGAATTCACCAGTTCACCACTGAACCGATGAATTCACCAGTTCACCACTTAACTGATGAATTCACCAGTTCACCACTGAACTGATGAATTCACCAGTTCACCACTGAACTGATGAATTCACCAGTTCACCACTGAACCGATGAATTCAGCAGTTCACCACTGAACTGATGAATTCACCAGTTCACCACTGAACTGATGAATTCAGCAGTTCTCCACTGAACCGATGAATTCAGCAGTTCACCACTGAACCGATGAATTCACCAGTTCACCACTGAACTGATGAATTCACCAGTTCACCACTGAACCGATGAATTCACCAGTTCACCACTGAACTGATGAATTCAGCAGTTCACCACTGCACCGATGAATTCAGCAGTTCACCACTGAACTGATGAATTCACCAGTTCACCACTGAACTGATGAATTCACCAGTTCACCACTGAACCGATGAATTCACCAGTTCACCACTGAACTGATGAATTCACCAGTTCACCACTGAACCGATGAATTCAGCAGTTCACCACTGAACTGATGAATTCAGCAGTTCACCACTGAACTGATGAATTCACCAGTTCACCACTGAACTGATGAATTCACCAGTTCACCACTGAACTGATGAGTTCACCAGTTCACCACTGAACTGATGAATTCACCAGTTCACCACTGAACCGATGAATTCACCAGTTCACCACTGAACTGATGAATTCACCAGTTCACCACTGAACCGATGAATTCACCAGTTCAATACTGAACTGATGAATTCAGCAGTTCACCACTGAACCGATGAATTCAGCAGTTCACCACTGAACTGATGAATTCAGCAGTTCACCACTGAACTGATGAATTCACCAGTTCACCACTGAACTGATGAATTCACCAGTTCACCACTGAACTGATGAATTCACCAGTTCACCACTGAACCGATGAATTCAGCAGTTCACCACTGAACTGATGAATTCACCAGTTCACCACTGAACTGATGAATTCAGCAGTTCACCATTGAACCGATGAATTCACCAGTTCACCACTGAACCGATGAATTCAGCAGTTCACCACTGAACTGATGAATTCACCAGTTCACCACTGAACTGATGAATTCAGCAGTTCACCACTGAACCGATGAATTCAGCAGTTCACCACTGAACTGATGAATTCACCAGTTCACCACTGAACTGATGAATTCACCAGTTCACCACTGAACTGATGAATTCACCAGTTCACCACTGAACTGATGAGTTCACCAGTTCACCACTGAACTGATGAATTCACCAGTTCACCACTGAACCGATGAATTCACCAGTTCACCACTGAACTGATGAATTCACCAGTTCACCACTGAACCGATGAATTCACCAGTTCAATACTGAACTGATGAATTCAGCAGTTCACCACTGAACTGATGAATTCAGCAGTTCACCACTGAACCGATGAATTCAGCAGTTCACCACTGAACTGATGAATTCACCAGTTCACCACTGAACTGATGAATTCACCAGTTCACCACTGAACTGATGAATTTACCAGTTCACCACTGAACTGATGAATTCAGCAGTTCACCACTGAACCGATGAATTCAGCAGTTCACCACTGAACTGATGAATTCACCAGTTCACCACTGAACTGATGAATTCACCAGTTCACCACTGAACTGATGAATTCACCAGTTCACCACTGAACTGATGAATTCACCAGTTCACCACTGAACTGATGAATTCACCAGTTCACCACTGAACCGATGAATTCAGCAGTTCACCACTGAACTGATGAATTCACCAGTTCACCACTGAACTGATGAATTCAGCAGTTCACCATTGAACCGATGAATTCACCAGTTCACCACTGAACCGATGAATTCAGCAGTTCACCACTGAACTGATGAATTCACCAGTTCACCACTGAACTGATGAATTCAGCAGTTCACCACTGAACCGATGAATTCAGCAGTTCACCACTGAACTGATGAATTCACCAGTTCACCACTGAACTGATGAATTCACCAGTTCACCACTGAACTGATGAATTCACCAGTTCACCACTGAACTGATGAGTTCACCAGTTCACCACTGAACTGATGAATTCACCAGTTCACCACTGAACCGATGAATTCACCAGTTCACCACTGAACTGATGAATTCACCAGTTCACCACTGAACCGATGAATTCACCAGTTCAATACTGAACTGATGAATTCAGCAGTTCACCACTGAACTGATGAATTCAGCAGTTCACCACTGAACCGATGAATTCAGCAGTTCACCACTGAACTGATGAATTCACCAGTTCACCACTGAACTGATGAATTCACCAGTTCACCACTGAACTGATGAATTTACCAGTTCACCACTGAACTGATGAATTCAGCAGTTCACCACTGAACCGATGAATTCAGCAGTTCACCACTGAACTGATGAATTCACCAGTTCACCACTGAACTGATGAATTCACCAGTTCACCACTGAACTGATGAATTCACCAGTTCACCACTGAACCGATGAATTCACCAGTTCACCACTGAACTGATGAATTCACCAGTTCACCACTGAACCGATGAATTCACCAGTTCAATACTGAACTGATGAATTCAGCAGTTCACCACTGAACCGATGAATTCAGCAGTTCACCACTGAACTGATGAATTCAGCAGTTCACCACTGAACTGATGAATTCACCAGTTCACCACTGAACTGATGAATTCACCAGTTCACCACTGAACTGATGAATTCACCAGTTCACCACTGAACCGATGAATTCAGCAGTTCACCACTGAACTGATGAATTCACCAGTTCACCACTGAACTGATGAATTCAGCAGTTCACCATTGAACCGATGAATTCACCAGTTCACCACTGAACCGATGAATTCAGCAGTTCACCACTGAACTGATGAATTCACCAGTTCACCACTGAACTGATGAATTCAGCAGTTCACCACTGAACCGATGAATTCAGCAGTTCACCACTGAACTGATGAATTCACCAGTTCACCACTGAACTGATGAATTCACCAGTTCACCACTGAACTGATGAATTCACCAGTTCACCACTGAACTGATGAGTTCACCAGTTCACCACTGAACTGATGAATTCACCAGTTCACCACTGAACCGATGAATTCACCAGTTCACCACTGAACTGATGAATTCACCAGTTCACCACTGAACCGATGAATTCATCAGTTCAGTGCTGAACTGGTGAATTCATCAGTTCACCACTGAACTGATGAATTCAGCAGTTCACCACTGAACCGATGAATTCAGCAGTTCACCACTGAACTGATGAATTCACCAGTTCACCACTGAACTGATGAATTCACCAGTTCACCACTGAACTGATGAATTTACCAGTTCACCACTGAACTGATGAATTCAGCAGTTCACCACTGAACCGATGAATTCAGCAGTTCACCACTGAACTGATGAATTCACCAGTTCACCACTGAACTGATGAATTCACCAGTTCACCACTGAACTGATGAATTCAGCAGTTCACCACTGAACCGATGAATTCAGCAGTTCACCACTGAACCGATGAACTCACCAGTTCACCACTGAACTGATGAATTCACCAGTTCACCACTGAACCGATGAATTCACCAGTTCACCACTGAACTGATGAATTCAGCAGTTCACCACTGAACTGATGAATTCACCAGTTCACCACTGAACTGATGAATTCACCAGTTCACCACTGAACCGATGAATTCACCAGTTCACCACTTAACTGATGAATTCACCAGTTCACCACTGAACTGATGATTTCACCAGTTCACCACTGAACTGATGAATTCACCAGTTCACCACTGAACCGATGAATTCAGCAGTTCACCACTGAACTGATGAATTCACCAGTTCACCACTGAACTGATGAATTCAGCAGTTCTCCACTGAACCGATGAATTCAGCAGTTCACCACTGAACCGATGAATTCACCAGTTCACCACTGAACTGATGAATTCACCAGTTCACCACTGAACCGATGAATTCACCAGTTCACCACTGAACTGATGAATTCAGCAGTTCACCACTGCACCGATGAATTCAGCAGTTCACCACTGAACTGATGAATTCACCAGTTCACCACTGAACTGATGAATTCACCAGTTCACCACTGAACCGATGAATTCACCAGTTCACCACTTAACTGATGAATTCACCAGTTCACCACTGAACTGATGAATTCACCAGTTCACCACTGAACTGATGAATTCACCAGTTCACCACTGAACCGATGAATTCAGCAGTTCACCACTGAACTGATGAATTCACCAGTTCACCACTGAACTGATGAATTCACCAGTTCACCACTGAACTGATGAATTCACCAGTTCACCACTGAACTGATGAGTTCACCAGTTCACCACTGAACTGATGAATTCACCAGTTCACCACTGAACCGATGAATTCACCAGTTCACCACTGAACTGATGAATTCACCAGTTCACCACTGAACCGATGAATTCACCAGTTCAATACTGAAGTGATGAATTCAGTAGTTCACCACTGAACTGATGAATTCACCAGTTCACCACTGAACCGATGAATTCACCAGTTCACCACTTAACTGATGAATTCACCAGTTCACCACTGAACTGATGAATTCACCAGTTCACCACTGAACTGATGAATTCACCAGTTCACCACTGAACCGATGAATTCAGCAGTTCACCACTGAACTGATGAATTCACCAGTTCACCACTGAACTGATGAATTCAGCAGTTCTCCACTGAACCGATGAATTCAGCAGTTCACCACTGAACCGATGAATTCACCAGTTCACCACTGAACTGATGAATTCACCAGTTCACCACTGAACCGATGAATTCACCAGTTCACCACTGAACTGATGAATTCAGCAGTTCACCACTGCACCGATGAATTCAGCAGTTCACCACTGAACTGATGAATTCACCAGTTCACCACTGAACTGATGAATTCACCAGTTCACCACTGAACCGATGAATTCACCAGTTCACCACTGAACTGATGAATTCACCAGTTCACCACTGAACCGATGAATTCAGCAGTTCACCACTGAACTGATGAATTCAGCAGTTCACCACTGAACTGATGAATTCACCAGTTCACCACTGAACTGATGAATTCACCAGTTCACCACTGAACTGATGAGTTCACCAGTTCACCACTGAACTGATGAATTCACCAGTTCACCACTGAACCGATGAATTCACCAGTTCACCACTGAACTGATGAATTCACCAGTTCACCACTGAACCGATGAATTCACCAGTTCAATACTGAACTGATGAATTCAGCAGTTCACCACTGAACCGATGAATTCAGCAGTTCACCACTGAACTGATGAATTCAGCAGTTCACCACTGAACTGATGAATTCACCAGTTCACCACTGAACTGATGAATTCACCAGTTCACCACTGAACTGATGAATTCACCAGTTCACCACTGAACCGATGAATTCAGCAGTTCACCACTGAACTGATGAATTCACCAGTTCACCACTGAACTGATGAATTCAGCAGTTCACCATTGAACCGATGAATTCACCAGTTCACCACTGAACCGATGAATTCAGCAGTTCACCACTGAACTGATGAATTCACCAGTTCACCACTGAACTGATGAATTCAGCAGTTCACCACTGAACCGATGAATTCAGCAGTTCACCACTGAACCGATGAATTCAGCAGTTCACCACTGAACTGATGAATTCACCAGTTCACCACTGAACTGATGAATTCACCAGTTCACCACTGAACCGATGAATTCACCAGTTCACCACTTAACTGATGTATTCACCAGTTAACCACTGAACTGATGAATTCACCAGTTCACCACTGAACTGATGAATTCACCAGTTCACCACTGAACTGATGAATTCAGCAGTTCACCACTGAACTGATGAGTTCACCAGTTCACCACTGAACTGATGAATTCAGCAGTTCACCACTGAACTGATGAATTCACCAGTTCACCACTGAACCGATGAATTCACCAGTTCACCAGTTCACCACTGAACTGATGAATTCACCAGTTCACCACTGAACCGATGAATTCAGCAGTTCACCACTGAACTGATGAATACACCAGTTCACCACTGAACCGATGAATTCAGCAGTTCACCACTGAACCGATGAATTCACCAGTTCACCACTGAACCGATGAATTCACCAGTTCACCACTGAACCGATGAATTCACCAGTTCACCACTGAACTGATGAATTCAGCAGTTCACCACTGAACTGATGAATTCACCAGTTCACCACTGAACTGATGAATACACCAGTTCACCACTGAACCGATGAATTCAGCAGTTCACCACTGAACCGATGAATTCACCAGTTCACCACTGAACCGATGAATTCACCAGTTCACCACTGAACCGATGAATTCACCAGTTCACCACTGAACTGATGAATTCAGCAGTTCACCACTGAACTGATGAATTCACCAGTTCACCACTGAACTGATGAATTCAGCAGTTCACCACTGAACCGATGAATTCACCAGTTCACCACTTAACTGATGAATTCACCAGTTCATCACTGAACTGATGAATTCACCAGTTCACCACTGAACTGATGAATTCACCAGTTCACCACTGAACTGATGAATTCAGCAGTTCACCACTGAACCGATGAATTCAGCAGTTCACCACTGAACTGATGAATTCACCAGTTCACCACTGAACTGATGAATTCACCAGTTCAACACTGAACTGATGAATTCACCAGTTCACCACTGAACTGATGAATTCAGCAGTTCACCACTGAACCGATGAATTCAGCAGTTCACCACTGAACCGATGAATTCACCAGTTCACCACTGAACTGATGAATTCACCAGTTCACCACTGAACCGATGAATTCACCAGTTCACCACTGAACTGATGAATTCAGCAGTTCACCACTGAACTGATGAATTCACCAGTTCACCACTGAACTGATGAATTCAGCAGTTCACCACTGAACCGATGAATTCACCAGTTCACCACTTAACTGATGAATTCACCAGTTCACCACTGAACTGATGAATTCAGCAGTTCACCACTGAACTGATGAATTCACCAGTTCACCACTGAACCGATGAATTCAGCAGTTCACCACTGAACTGATGAATTCACCAGTTCACCACTGAACTGATGAATTCAGCAGTTCACCACTGAACCGATGAATTCAGCAGTTCACCACTGAACCGATGAATTCACCAGTTCACCACTGAACTGATGAATTCACCAGTTCACCACTGAACCGATGAATTCACCAGTTCACCACTGAACTGATGAATTCAGCAGTTCACCACTGAACTGATGAATTCACCAGTTCACCACTGAACTGGTGAATTCACCAGTTCACCACTGAACCGATGAATTCACCAGTTCACCACTTAACTGATGAATTCACCAGTTCACCACTGAACCGATGAATTCAGCAGTTCACCACTGAACTGATGAATTCACCAGTTCACCACTGAACTGATGAATTCAGCAGTTCACCATTGAACCGATGAATTCAGCAGTTCACCACTGAATCGATGAATTCAGCAGTTCACCACTGAACCGATGAATTCACCAGTTCACCACTGAACCGATGAATTCACCAGTTCACCACTGAACTGATGAATTCAGCAGTTCACCACTGAACCGATGAATTCAGCAGTTCACCACTGAACTGATGAATTCACCAGTTCACCACTGAACTGATGAATTCACCAGTTCACCACTGAACCGATGAATTCACCAGTTCACCACTTAACTGATGAATTCACCAGTTCACCACTGAACTGATGAATTCACCAGTTCACCACTTAACTGATGAATTCACCAGTTCATCACTGAACTGATGAATTCACCAGTTCACCACTGAACTGATGAATTCACCAGTTCACCACTGAACTGATGAATTCAGCAGTTCACCACTGAACCGATGAATTCAGCAGTTCACCACTGAACTGATGAATTCACCAGTTCACCACTGAACTGATGAATTCACCAGTTCAACACTGAACTGATGAATTCACCAGTTCACCACTGAACTGATGAATTCAGCAGTTCACCACTGAACCGATGAATTCAGCAGTTCACCACTGAACCGATGAATTCACCAGTTCACCACTGAACTGATGAATTCACCAGTTCACCACTGAACCGATGAATTCACCAGTTCACCACTGAACTGATGAATTCAGCAGTTCACCACTGAACTGATGAATTCACCAGTTCACCACTGAACTGATGAATTCAGCAGTTCACCACTGAACCGATGAATTCACCAGTTCACCACTTAACTGATGAATTCACCAGTTCACCACTGAACTGATGAATTCAGCAGTTCACCACTGAACTGATGAATTCACCAGTTCACCACTGAACCGATGAATTCAGCAGTTCACCACTGAACTGATGAATTCACCAGTTCACCACTGAACTGATGAATTCAGCAGTTCACCACTGAACCGATGAATTCAGCAGTTCACCACTGAACCGATGAATTCACCAGTTCACCACTGAACTGATGAATTCACCAGTTCACCACTGAACCGATGAATTCACCAGTTCACCACTGAACTGATGAATTCAGCAGTTCACCACTGAACTGATGAATTCACCAGTTCACCACTGAACTGGTGAATTCACCAGTTCACCACTGAACCGATGAATTCACCAGTTCACCACTTAACTGATGAATTCACCAGTTCACCACTGAACCGATGAATTCAGCAGTTCACCACTGAACTGATGAATTCACCAGTTCACCACTGAACTGATGAATTCAGCAGTTCACCATTGAACCGATGAATTCAGCAGTTCACCACTGAATCGATGAATTCAGCAGTTCACCACTGAACCGATGAATTCACCAGTTCACCACTGAACCGATGAATTCACCAGTTCACCACTGAACTGATGAATTCAGCAGTTCACCACTGAACCGATGAATTCAGCAGTTCACCACTGAACTGATGAATTCACCAGTTCACCACTGAACTGATGAATTCACCAGTTCACCACTGAACCGATGAATTCACCAGTTCACCACTTAACTGATGAATTCACCAGTTCACCACTGAACTGATGAATTCACCAGTTCACCACTGAACTGATGAATTCACCAGTTCACCACTGAACTGATGAATTCAGCAGTTCACCACTGAACTGATGAATTCAGCAGTTCACCACTGAACTGATGAATTCACCAGTTCACCACTGAACTGATGAATTCACCAGTTCACCACTGAACCGATGAATTCACCAGTTCACCACTTAACTGATGAATTCACCAGTTCACCACTGAACTGATGAATTCAGCAGTTCACCACTGAACTGATGAATTCACCAGTTCACCACTGAACTGATGAATTCAGCAGTTCACCACTGAACCGATGAATTCACCAGTTCACCACTTAACTGATGAATTCACCAGTTCACCACTGAACTGATGAATTCACCAGTTCACCACTGAACTGATGAATTTACCAGTTCACCACTGAACTGATGAATTCAGCAGTTCACCACTGAACCGATGAATTCAGCAGTTCACCACTGAACTGATGAATTCACCAGTTCACCACTGAACTGATGAATTCACCAGTTCACCACTGAACTGATGAATTCACCAGTTCACCACTGAACTGATGAATTCAGCAGTTCACCACTGAACCGATGAATTCAGCAGTTCACCACTGAACCGATGAACTCACCAGTTCACCACTGAACTGATGAATTCACCAGTTCACCACTGAACCGATGAATTCACCAGTTCACCACTGAACTGATGAATTCAGCAGTTCACCACTGAACTGATGAATTCACCAGTTCACCACTGAACTGATGAATTCACCAGTTCACCACTGAACCGATGAATTCACCAGTTCACCACTTAACTGATGAATTCACCAGTTCACCACTGAACTGATGAATTCACCAGTTCACCACTGAACTGATGAATTCACCAGTTCACCACTGAACCGATGAATTCACCAGTTCACCACTGAACTGATGAATTCACCAGTTCACCACTGAACTGATGAATTCAGCAGTTCTCCACTGAACCTATGAATTCACCAGTTCACCACTGAACCGATGAATTCACCAGTTCACCACTGAACTGATGAATTCACCAGTTCACCACTGAACCGATGAATTCACCAGTTCACCACTGAACTGATGAATTCAGCAGTTCACCACTGCACCGATGAATTCAGCAGTTCACCACTGAACTGATGAATTCACCAGTTCACCACTGAACTGATGAATTCACCAGTTCACCACTGAACCGATGAATTCACCAGTTCACCACTTAACTGATGAATTCACCAGTTCACCACTGAACTGATGAATTCACCAGTTCACCACTGAACTGATGAATTCACCAGTTCACCACTGAACCGATGAATTCAGCAGTTCACCACTGAACTGATGAATTCACCAGTTCACCACTGAACTGATGAATTCACCAGTTCACCACTGAACTGATGAATTCACCAGTTCACCACTGAACTGGTGAGTTCACCAGTTCACCACTGAACTGATGAATTCACCAGTTCACCACTGAACCGATGAATTCACCAGTTCACCACTGAACTGATGAATTCACCAGTTCACCACTGAACCGATGAATTCACCAGTTCAATACTGAACTGATGAATTCAGTAGTTCACCACTGAACTGAAGAATTCACCAGTTCACCACTGAACCGATGAATTCACCAGTTCACCACTTAACTGATGAATTCACCAGTTCACCACTGAACTGATGAATTCACCAGTTCACCACTGAACTGATGAATTCACCAGTTCACCACTGAACCGATGAATTCAGCAGTTCACCACTGAACTGATGAATTCACCAGTTCACCACTGAACTGATGAATTCAGCAGTTCTCCACTGAACCGATGAATTCAGCAGTTCACCACTGAACCGATGAATTCACCAGTTCACCACTGAACTGATGAATTCACCAGTTCACCACTGAACCGATGAATTCACCAGTTCACCACTGAACTGATGAATTCACCAGTTCACCACTGAACTGATGAATTCAGCAGTTCACCACTGAACTGATGAATTCACCAGTTCACCACTGAACTGATGAATTCACCAGTTCACCACTGAACTGATGAATTCAGCAGTTCACCACTGAACTGATGAATTCACCAGTTCACCACTGAACTGATGAATTCACCAGTTCACCACTGAACTGATGAATTCACCAGTTCACCACTGAACCGATGAATTCAGCAGTTCACCACTGAACTGATGAATTCACCAGTTCACCACTGAACTGATGAATTCACCAGTTCACCACTGAACTGATGAATTCACCAGTTCACCACTGAACTGATGAGTTCACCAGTTCACCACTGAACTGATGAATTCACCAGTTCACCACTGAACCGATGAATTCACCAGTTCACCACTGAACTGATGAATTCACCAGTTCACCACTGAACCGATGAATTCACCAGTTCAATACTGAACTGATGAATTCACCAGTTCACCACTGAACCGATGAATTCAGCAGTTCACCACTGAACTGATGAATTCAGCAGTTCACCACTGAACTGATGAATTCACCAGTTCACCACTGAACTGATGAATTCACCAGTTCACCACTGAACCGATGAATTCACCAGTTCACCACTGAACTGATGAATTCAGCAGTTCACCACTGCACCGATGAATTCAGCAGTTCACCACTGAATGAATTCAGCAGTTCACCACTGAACTGATGAATTCACCAGTTCACCACTGAACTGATGAATTCACCAGTTCACCACTGAACCGATGAATTCACCAGTTTACCACTTAACTGATGAATTCACCAGTTCACCACTGAACTGATGAATTCACCAGTTCACCACTGAACCGATGAATTCACCAGTTCACCACTGAACCGATGAATTCAGCAGTTCACCACTGAACTGATGAATTCACCAGTTCACCACTGAACTGATGAATTCACCAGTTCACCACTGAACTGATGAATTCACCAGTTCACCACTGAACTGATGAGTTCACCAGTTCACCACTGAACTGATGAATTCACCAGTTCACCACTGAACCGATGAATTCACCAGTTCACCACTGAACTGATGAATTCACCAGTTCACCACTGAACATATGAATTCACCAGTTCAATACTGAACTGATGAATTCAGCAGTTCACCACTGAACCGATGAATTCAGCAGTTCACCACTGAACTGATGAATTCAGCAGTTCACCACTGAACTGATGAATTCACCAGTTCACCACTGAACTGATGAATTCACCAGTTCACCACTGAACTGATGAATTCACCAGTTCACCACTGAACCGATGAATTCAGCAGTTCACCACTGAACTGATGAATTCACCAGTTCACCACTGAACTGATGAATTCAGCAGTTCACCATTGAACCGATGAATTCAGCAGTTCACCACTGAACCGATGAATTCAGCAGTTCACCACTGAACCGATGAATTCACCAGTTCACCACTGAACCGATGAATTCACCAGTTCACCACTGAACTGATGAATTCAGCAGTTCACCACTGAACCGATGAATTCAGCAGTTCACCACTGAACTGATGAATTCACCAGTTCACCACTGAACTGATGAATTCACCAGTTCACCACTGAACCGATGAATTCACCAGTTCACCACTTAACTGATGAATTCACCAGTTCACCACTGAACTGATGAATTCACCAGTTCACCACTGAACTGATAGATTCACCAGTTCACCACTGAACTGATGAATTCAGCAGTTCACCACTGAACTGATGAATTCACCAGTTCACCACTGAACTGATGAATTCACCAGTTCACCACTGAACTGATGAATTCACCAGTTCACCACTGAACTGATGAATTCACCAGTTCACCACTGAACTGATGAATTCAGCAGTTCACCACTGAACTGATGAATTCACCAGTTCACCACTGAACTGATGAATTCACCAGTTCACCACTGAACTGATGAATTCAGCAGTTCACCACTGAACTGATGAATTCACCAGTTCACCACTGAACTGATGAATTCAGCAGTTCACCACTGAACCGATGAATTCACCAGTTCACCACTTAACTGATGAATTCACCAGTTCACCACTGAACTGATGAATTCACCAGTTCACCACTGAACTGATGAATTCACCAGTTCACCACTGAACTGATGAATTCAGCAGTTCACCACTGAACCGATGATTTCAGCAGTTCACCACTGAACTGATGAATTCACCAGTTCACCACTGAACTGATGAATTCACCAGTTCAACACTGAACTGATGAATTCACCAGTTCACCACTTAACTGATGAATTCAGCAGTTCACCACTGAACCGATGAATTCAGCAGTTCACCACTGAACCGATGAATTCACCAGTTCACCACTGAACCGATGAATTCACCAGTTCACCACTGAACTGATGAATTCAGCAGTTCACCACTGAACTGATGAATTCACCAGTTCACCACTGAACTGATGAATTCAGCAGTTCACCACTGAACCGATGAATTCACCAGTTCACCACTTAACTGATGAATTCACCAGTTCACCACTGAACTGATGAATTCACCAGTTCACCACTGAACTGATGAATTCACCAGTTCACCACTGAACCGATGAATTCAGCAGTTCACCACTGAACTGATGAATTCACCAGTTCACCACTGAACTGATGAATTCAGCAGTTCACCACTGAACCGATGAATTCAGCAGTTCACCACTGAACCGATGAATTCACCAGTTCACCACTGAACTGATGAATTCACCAGTTCACCACTGAACCGATGAATTCACCAGTTCACCACTGAACTGATGAATTCAGCAGTTCACCACTGAACTGATGAATTCACCAGTTCACCACTGAACTGATGAATTCACCAGTTCACCACTGAACCGATGAATTCACCAGTTCACCACTTAACTGATGAATTCACCAGTTCACCACTGAACTGATGAATTCAGCAGTTCACCACTGAACTGATGAATTCACCAGTTCACCACTGAACTGATGAATTCAGCAGTTCACCACTGAACCGATGAATTCAACAGTTCACCACTTAACTGATGAATTCACCAGTTCACCACTGAACTGATGAATTCACCAGTTCACCACTGAACTGATGAATTTACCAGTTCACCACTGAACTGATGAATTCAGCAGTTCACCACTGAACCGATGAATTCAGCAGTTCACCACTGAACTGATGAATTCACCAGTTCACCACTGAACTGATGAATTCACCAGTTCACCACTGAACTGATGAATTCACCAGTTCACCACTGAACTGATGAATTCAGCAGTTCACCACTGAACCGATGAATTCAGCAGTTCACCACTGAACCGATGAACTCACCAGTTCACCACTGAACTGATGAATTCACCAGTTCACCACTGAACCGATGAATTCACCAGTTCACCACTGAACTGATGAATTCAGCAGTTCACCACTGAACTGATGAATTCACCAGTTCACCACTGAACTGATGAATTCACCAGTTCACCACTGAACCGATGAATTCACCAGTTCACCACTTAACTGATGAATTCACCAGTTCACCACTGAACTGATGAATTCACCAGTTCACCACTGAACTGATGAATTCACCAGTTCACCACTGAACCGATGAATTCAGCAGTTCACCACTGAACTGATGAATTCACCAGTTCACCACTGAACTGATGAATTCAGCAGTTCTCCACTGAACCTATGAATTCACCAGTTCACCACTGAACCGATGAATTCACCAGTTCACCACTGAACTGATGAATTCACCAGTTCACCACTGAACCGATGAATTCACCAGTTCACCACTGAACTGATGAATTCAGCAGTTCACCACTGCACCGATGAATTCAGCAGTTCACCACTGAACTGATGAATTCACCAGTTCACCACTGAACTGATGAATTCACCAGTTCACCACTGAACCGATGAATTCACCAGTTCACCACTTAACCGATGAATTCACCAGTTCACCACTGAACTGATGAATTCACCAGTTCACCACTGAACTGATGAATTCACCAGTTCACCACTGAACCGATGAATTCAGCAGTTCACCACTGAACTGATGAATTCACCAGTTCACCACTGAACTGATGAATTCACCAGTTCACCACTGAACTGATGAATTCACCAGTTCACCACTGAACTGGTGAGTTCACCAGTTCACCACTGAACTGATGAATTCACCAGTTCACCACTGAACCGATGAATTCACCAGTTCACCACTGAACTGATGAATTCACCAGTTCACCACTGAACCGATGAATTCACCAGTTCAATACTGAACTGATGAATTCAGTAGTTCACCACTGAACTGATGAATTCACCAGTTCACCACTGAACCGATGAATTCACCAGTTCACCACTTAACTGATGAATTCACCAGTTCACCACTGAACTGATGAATTCACCAGTTCACCACTGAACTGATGAATTCACCAGTTCACCACTGAACCGATGAATTCAGCAGTTCACCACTGAACTGATGAATTCACCAGTTCACCACTGAACTGATGAATTCAGCAGTTCTCCACTGAACCGATGAATTCAGCAGTTCACCACTGAACCGATGAATTCACCAGTTCACCACTGAACTGATGAATTCACCAGTTCACCACTGAACCGATGAATTCACCAGTTCACCACTGAACTGATGAATTCAGCAGTTCACCACTGCACCGATGAATTCAGCAGTTCACCACTGAACTGATGAATTCACCAGTTCACCACTGAACCGATGAATTCAGCAGTTCACCACTGAACTGATGAATTCACCAGTTCACCACTGAACTGATGAGTTCACCAGTTCACCACTGAACTGATGAATTCACCAGTTCACCACTGAACCGATGAATTCACCAGTTCACCACTGAACTGATGAATTCACCAGTTCACCACTGAACCGATGAATTCACCAGTTCAATACTGAACTGATGAATTCACCAGTTCACCACTGAACCGATGAATTCAGCAGTTCACCACTGAACTGATGAATTCAGCAGTTCACCACTGAACTGATGAATTCACCAGTTCACCACTGAACTGATAAATTCACCAGTTCACCACTGAACTGATGAATTCACCAGTTCACCACTGAACCGATGAATTCAGCAGTTCACCACTGAACTGATGAATTCACCAGTTCACCACTGAACTGATGAATTCACCAGTTCACCACTGAACCGATGAATTCACCAGTTCACCACTGAACTGATGAATTCACCAGTTCACCACTGAACCGATGAATTCACCAGTTCAATACTGAACTGATGAATTCACCAGTTCACCACTGAACCGATGAATTCAGCAGTTCACCACTGAACTGATGAATTCAGCAGTTCACCACTGAACTGATGAATTCACCAGTTCACCACTGAACTGATGAATTCACCAGTTCACCACTGAACCGATGAATTCACCAGTTCACCACTGAACTGATGAATTCAGCAGTTCACCACTGCACCGATGAATTCAGCAGTTCACCACTGAATGAATTCAGCAGTTCACCACTGAACTGATGAATTCACCAGTTCACCACTGAACTGATGAATTCACCAGTTCACCACTGAACCGATGAATTCACCAGTTTACCACTTAACTGATGAATTCACCAGTTCACCACTGAACTGATGAATTCACCAGTTCACCACTGAACCGATGAATTCACCAGTTCACCACTGAACCGATGAATTCAGCAGTTCACCACTGAACTGATGAATTCACCAGTTCACCACTGAACTGATGAATTCACCAGTTCACCACTGAACTGATGAATTCACCAGTTCACCACTGAACTGATGAGTTCACCAGTTCACCACTGAACTGATGAATTCACCAGTTCACCACTGAACCGATGAATTCACCAGTTCACCACTGAACTGATGAATTCACCAGTTCACCACTGAACATATGAATTCACCAGTTCAATACTGAACTGATGAATTCAGCAGTTCACCACTGAACCGATGAATTCAGCAGTTCACCACTGAACTGATGAATTCAGCAGTTCACCACTGAACTGATGAATTCACCAGTTCACCACTGAACTGATGAATTCACCAGTTCACCACTGAACTGATGAATTCACCAGTTCACCACTGAACCGATGAATTCAGCAGTTCACCACTGAACTGATGAATTCACCAGTTCACCACTGAACTGATGAATTCAGCAGTTCACCATTGAACCGATGAATTCAGCAGTTCACCACTGAACCGATGAATTCAGCAGTTCACCACTGAACCGATGAATTCACCAGTTCACCACTGAACCGATGAATTCACCAGTTCACCACTGAACTGATGAATTCAGCAGTTCACCACTGAACCGATGAATTCAGCAGTTCACCACTGAACTGATGAATTCACCAGTTCACCACTGAACTGATGAATTCACCAGTTCACCACTGAACCGATGAATTCACCAGTTCACCACTTAACTGATGAATTCACCAGTTCACCACTGAACTGATGAATTCACCAGTTCACCACTGAACTGATAGATTCACCAGTTCACCACTGAACTGATGAATTCAGCAGTTCACCACTGAACTGATGAATTCACCAGTTCACCACTGAACTGATGAATTCACCAGTTCACCACTGAACTGATGAATTCACCAGTTCACCACTGAACTGATGAATTCACCAGTTCACCACTGAACTGATGAATTCAGCAGTTCACCACTGAACTGATGAATTCACCAGTTCACCACTGAACTGATGAATTCACCAGTTCACCACTGAACTGATGAATTCAGCAGTTCACCACTGAACTGATGAATTCACCAGTTCACCACTGAACTGATGAATTCAGCAGTTCACCACTGAACCGATGAATTCACCAGTTCACCACTTAACTGATGAATTCACCAGTTCACCACTGAACTGATGAATTCACCAGTTCACCACTGAACTGATGAATTCACCAGTTCACCACTGAACTGATGAATTCAGCAGTTCACCACTGAACCGATGATTTCAGCAGTTCACCACTGAACTGATGAATTCACCAGTTCACCACTGAACTGATGAATTCACCAGTTCAACACTGAACTGATGAATTCACCAGTTCACCACTGAACTGATGAATTCAGCAGTTCACCACTGAACCGATGAATTCAGCAGTTCACCACTGAACCGATGAATTCACCAGTTCACCACTGAACCGATGAATTCACCAGTTCACCACTGAACTGATGAATTCAGCAGTTCACCACTGAACTGATGAATTCACCAGTTCACCACTGAACTGATGAATTCAGCAGTTCACCACTGAACCGATGAATTCACCAGTTCACCACTTAACTGATGAATTCACCAGTTCACCACTGAACTGATGAATTCACCAGTTCACCACTGAACTGATGAATTCACCAGTTCACCACTGAACCGATGAATTCAGCAGTTCACCACTGAACTGATGAATTCACCAGTTCACCACTGAACTGATGAATTCAGCAGTTCACCACTGAACCGATGAATTCAGCAGTTCACCACTGAACCGATGAATTCACCAGTTCACCACTGAACTGATGAATTCACCAGTTCACCACTGAACCGATGAATTCACCAGTTCACCACTGAACTGATGAATTCAGCAGTTCACCACTGAACTGATGAATTCACCAGTTCACCACTGAACTGATGAATTCACCAGTTCACCACTGAACCGATGAATTCACCAGTTCACCACTTAACTGATGAATTCACCAGTTCACCACTGAACTGATGAATTCAGCAGTTCACCACTGAACTGATGAATTCACCAGTTCACCACTGAACTGATGAATTCAGCAGTTCACCACTGAACCGATGAATTCAACAGTTCACCACTTAACTGATGAATTCACCAGTTCACCACTGAACTGATGAATTCACCAGTTCACCACTGAACTGATGAATTTACCAGTTCACCACTGAACTGATGAATTCAGCAGTTCACCACTGAACCGATGAATTCAGCAGTTCACCACTGAACTGATGAATTCACCAGTTCACCACTGAACTGATGAATTCACCAGTTCACCACTGAACTGATGAATTCACCAGTTCACCACTGAACTGATGAATTCAGCAGTTCACCACTGAACCGATGAATTCAGCAGTTCACCACTGAACCGATGAACTCACCAGTTCACCACTGAACTGATGAATTCACCAGTTCACCACTGAACCGATGAATTCACCAGTTCACCACTGAACTGATGAATTCAGCAGTTCACCACTGAACTGATGAATTCACCAGTTCACCACTGAACTGATGAATTCACCAGTTCACCACTGAACCGATGAATTCACCAGTTCACCACTTAACTGATGAATTCACCAGTTCACCACTGAACTGATGAATTCACCAGTTCACCACTGAACTGATGAATTCACCAGTTCACCACTGAACCGATGAATTCAGCAGTTCACCACTGAACTGATGAATTCACCAGTTCACCACTGAACTGATGAATTCAGCAGTTCTCCACTGAACCTATGAATTCACCAGTTCACCACTGAACCGATGAATTCACCAGTTCACCACTGAACTGATGAATTCACCAGTTCACCACTGAACCGATGAATTCACCAGTTCACCACTGAACTGATGAATTCAGCAGTTCACCACTGCACCGATGAATTCAGCAGTTCACCACTGAACTGATGAATTCACCAGTTCACCACTGAACTGATGAATTCACCAGTTCACCACTGAACCGATGAATTCACCAGTTCACCACTTAACTGATGAATTCACCAGTTCACCACTGAACTGATGAATTCACCAGTTCACCACTGAACTGATGAATTCACCAGTTCACCACTGAACCGATGAATTCAGCAGTTCACCACTGAACTGATGAATTCACCAGTTCACCACTGAACTGATGAATTCACCAGTTCACCACTGAACTGATGAATTCACCAGTTCACCACTGAACTGGTGAGTTCACCAGTTCACCACTGAACTGATGAATTCACCAGTTCACCACTGAACCGATGAATTCACCAGTTCACCACTGAACTGATGAATTCACCAGTTCACCACTGAACCGATGAATTCACCAGTTCAATACTGAACTGATGAATTCAGTAGTTCACCACTGAACTGATGAATTCACCAGTTCACCACTGAACCGATGAATTCACCAGTTCACCACTTAACTGATGAATTCACCAGTTCACCACTGAACTGATGAATTCACCAGTTCACCACTGAACTGATGAATTCACCAGTTCACCACTGAACCGATGAATTCAGCAGTTCACCACTGAACTGATGAATTCACCAGTTCACCACTGAACTGATGAATTCAGCAGTTCTCCACTGAACCGATGAATTCAGCAGTTCACCACTGAACCGATGAATTCACCAGTTCACCACTGAACTGATGAATTCACCAGTTCACCACTGAACCGATGAATTCACCAGTTCACCACTGAACTGATGAATTCAGCAGTTCACCACTGCACCGATGAATTCAGCAGTTCACCACTGAACTGATGAATTCACCAGTTCACCACTGAACCGATGAATTCAGCAGTTCACCACTGAACTGATGAATTCACCAGTTCACCACTGAACTGATGAGTTCACCAGTTCACCACTGAACTGATGAATTCACCAGTTCACCACTGAACCGATGAATTCACCAGTTCACCACTGAACTGATGAATTCACCAGTTCACCACTGAACCGATGAATTCACCAGTTCAATACTGAACTGATGAATTCACCAGTTCACCACTGAACCGATGAATTCAGCAGTTCACCACTGAACTGATGAATTCAGCAGTTCACCACTGAACTGATGAATTCACCAGTTCACCACTGAACTGATAAATTCACCAGTTCACCACTGAACTGATGAATTCACCAGTTCACCACTGAACCGATGAATTCAGCAGTTCACCACTGAACTGATGAATTCACCAGTTCACCACTGAACTGATGAATTCAGCAGTTCACCATTGAACCGATGAATTCAGCAGTTCACCACTGAACCGATGAATTCAGCAGTTCACCACTGAACCGATGAATTCACCAGTTCACCACTGAACCGATGAATTCACCAGTTCACCACTGAACTGATGAATTCAGCAGTTCACCACTGAACCGATGAATTCAGCAGTTCACCACTGAACTGATGAATTCACCAGTTCACCACTGAACTGATGAATTCACCAGTTCACCACTGAACCGATGAATTCACCAGTTCACCACTTAACTGATGTATTCACCAGTTAACCACTGAACTGATGAATTCACCAGTTCACCACTGAACTGATGAATTCACCAGTTCACCACTGAACTGATGAATTCACCAGTTCACCACTGAACTGATGAATTCAGCAGTTCACCACTGAACTGATGAATTCACCAGTTCACCACTGAACTGATGAGTTCACCAGTTCACCACTGAACTGATGCATTCAGCAGTTCACCACTGAACTGATGAATTCACCAGTTCACCACTGAACCGATGAATTCACCAGTTCACCACTTAACTGATGAATTCACCAGTTCACCACTGAACTGATGAATTCACCAGTTCACCACTGAACTGATGAATTCACCAGTTCACCACTGAACCGATGAATTCAGCAGTTCACCACTGAACTGATGAATACACCAGTTCACCACTGAACTGATGAATTCAGCAGTTCACCACTGAACCGATGAATTCAGCAGTTCACCACTGAAACGATGAATTCACCAGTTCACCACTGAACTGATGAATTCACCAGTTCACCACTGAACCGATGAATTCACCAGTTCACCACTGAACTGATGAATTCAGCAGTTCACCACTGAACTGATGAATTCACCAGTTCACCACTGAACTGATGAATTCACCAGTTCACCACTGAACTGATGAATTCACCAGTTCACCACTGAACCGATGAATTCAGCAGTTCACCACTGAACTGATGAATTCACCAGTTCACCACTGAACTGATGAATTCAGCAGTTCACCACTGAACCGATGAATTCAGCAGTTCACCACTGAACCGATGAATTCACCAGTTCACCACTGAACTGATGAATTCAGCAGTTCACCACTGAACTGATGAATTCACCAGTTCACCACTGAACTGATGAATTCAGCAGTTCACCACTGAACCGATGAATTCACCAGTTCACCACTTAACTGATGAATTCACCAGTTCACCACTGAACTGATGAATTCACCAGTTCACCACTGAACTGATGAATTCACCAGTTCACCACTGAACCGATGAATTCAGCAGTTCACCACTGAACTGATGAATTCACCAGTTCACCACTGAACTGATGAATTCAGCAGTTCACCACTGAACCGATGAATTCAGCAGTTCACCACTGAACCGATGAATTCACCAGTTCACCACTGAACTGATGAATTCACCAGTTCACCACTGAACCGATGAATTCACCAGTTCACCACTGAACTGATGAATTCAGCAGTTCACCACTGAACTGATGAATTCACCAGTTCACCACTGAACTGATGAATTCACCAGTTCACCACTGAACCGATGAATTCACCAGTTCACCACTTAACTGATGAATTCACCAGTTCACCACTGAACTGATGAATTCAGCAGTTCACCACTGAACTGATGAATTCACCAGTTCACCACTGAACTGATGAATTCAGCAGTTCACCACTGAACCGATGAATTCACCAGTTCACCACTTAACTGATGAATTCACCAGTTCACCACTGAACTGATGAATTCACCAGTTCACCACTGAACTGATGAATGCACCAGTTCACCACTGAACTGATGAATTCAGCAGTTCACCACTGAACCGATGAATTCAGCAGTTCACCACTGAACTGATGAATTCACCAGTTCACCACTGAACTGATGAATTCACCAGTTCATCACTGAACCGATGAATTCAGCAGTTCACCACTTAACTGATGAATTCACCAGTTCACCACTGAACTGATGAATTCACCAGTTCACCACTGAACTGATGAATTCACCAGTTCACCACTGAACCGATGAATTCACCAGTTCACCACTGAACTGATGAATTCACCAGTTCACCACTGAACTGATGAATTCAGAAGTTCACCACTGAACCGATGAATTCAGCAGTTCACCACTGAACCGATGAATTCACCAGTTCACCACTGAACTGATGAATTCACCAGTTCACCACTGAACTGATGAATTCAGCAGTTCACCACTGAACCGATGAATTCAGCAGTTCACCACTGAACCGATGAACTCACCAGTTCACCACTGAACTGATGAATTCACCAGTTCACCACTGAACCGATGAATTCACCAGTTCACCACTGAACTGATGAATTCAGCAGTTCACCACTGAACTGATGAATTCACCAGTTCACCACTGAACTGATGAATTCAGCAGTTCACCACTGAACCGATGAATTCACCAGTTCACCACTTAACTGATGAATTCACCAGTTCACCACTGAACTGATGAATTCACCAGTTCACCACTGAACTGATGAATTCACCAGTTCACCACTGAAATGATGAATTCAGCAGTTCACCACTGAACTGATGAATTCACCAGTTCACCACTGAACTGATGAATTCAGCAGTTCTCCACTGAACCGATGAATTCAGCAGTTCACCACTGAACCGATGAATTCACCAGTTCACCACTGAACTGATGAATTCACCAGTTCACCACTGAACCGATGAATTCACCAGTTCACCACTGAACTGATGAATTCAGCAGTTCACCACTGCACCGATGAATTCAGCAGTTCACCACTTAACTGATGAATTCACCAGTTCACCACTGAACTGATGAATTCACCAGTTCACCACTGAACCGATGAATTCACCAGTTTACCACTTAACTGATGAATTCACCAGTTCACCACTGAACTGATGAATTCACCAGTTCACCACTGAACTGATGAATTCACCAGTTCACCACTGAACCGATGAATTCAGCAGTTCACCACTGAACTGATGAATTCACCAGTTCACCACTGAACTGATGAAATCACCAGTTCACCACTGAACTGATGAATTCACCAGTTCACCACTGAACTGATGAGTTCACCAGTTCACCACTGAACTGATGAATTCACCAGTTCACCACTGAACCGATGAATTCACCAGTTCACCACTGAACTGATGAATTCACCAGTTCACCACTGAACCGATGAATTCACCAGTTCACCACTGAACTGATGAATTCACCAGTTCACCACTGAACCGATGAATTCACCAGCTCACCACTGAACTGATGAATTCAGCAGTTCACCACTGAACCGATGAATTCAGCAGTTCACCACTGAACTGATGAAAATACCAGTTCACCACTGAACTGATGAATTCACCAGTTCACCACTGAACTGATGAATTCACCAGTTCACCACTGAACTGATGAATTCACCAGTTCACCACTGAACCGATGAATTCACCAGTTCACCACTTAACTGATGAATTCACCAGTTCACCACTGAACTGATGAATTCACCAGTTCACCACTGAACTGATGAATTCACCAGTTCACCACTGAACTGATGAATTCAGCAGTTCACCACTGAACCGATGAATTCAGCAGTTCACCACTGAACTGATGAAAATACCAGTTCACCACTGAACTGATGAATTCACCAGTTCACCACTGAACCGATGAATTCACCAGTTCACCACTGAACTGATGAATTCAGCAGTTCACCACTGAACCGATAAATTCAGCAGTTCACCACTGAACTGATGAATTCAGCAGTTCACCACTGAACCGATGAATTCAGCAGTTCACCACTGAACTGATGAATTCACCAGCTCACCACTGAACTGATGAATTCACCAGTTCAACACTGAACCGATGAATTCACCAGTTCACCACTTAACTGATGAATTCACCAGTTCACCACTGAACTGATGAATTCACCAGTTCACCACTGAACTGATGAATTCCCCAGTTCACCACTGAACTGATGAATTCAGCAGTTCACCACTGAACCGATGAATTCAGCAGTTCACCACTGAACTGATGAAGTCACCAGTTCACCACTGAACTGATGAATTCACCAGTTCACCACTGAACTGATGAATTCAGCAGTTCACCTCTGAACCGATGAATTCACCAGTTCACCACTGAACTGATGAATTCACCAGTTCACCACTGAACCGATGAATTCACCAGTTCACCACTTAACTGATGAATTCACCAGTTCACCACTGAACTGATGAATTCAGCAGTTCACCACTGAACTGATGAATTCACCAGTTCACCACTGAACCGATGAATTCACCAGTTCACCACTGAACTGATGAATTCACCAGTTCACCACTGAACTGATGAGTTCACCAGTTCACCACTGAACTGTGAACCAGTTCACCACTGAACTGATGAATTCAGCAGTTCACCACTGAACCGATGAATTCAGCAGTTCACCACTGAACCGATGAATTCACCAGTTCACCACTGAACTGATGAATTCACCAGTTCACCACTGAACCGATGAATTCACCAGTTCACCACTGAACTGATGAATTCAGCAGTTCACCACTGAACCGATGAATTCAGCAGTTCACCACTGAACTGATGAATTCACCAGTTCACCACTGAACTGATGAATTCACCAGTTCACCACTGAACCGATGAATTCACCAGTTCACCACTGAACTGATGAATTCAGCAGTTCACCACTGAACCGATGAATTTAGCAGTTCACCACTGAACTGATGAATTCAGCAGTTCACCACTGAACCGATGAATTCAGCAGTTCACCACTGAACTGATGAATTCACCAGTTCACCACTGAAGTGATGAATTCGCCAGTTCACCACTGAATTGATGAATTCAGCAGTTCACCACTGAACTGATTAATTCACCAGTTCACCACTGAACTGATGAATTCACCAGTTCACCACTGAACCGATGAATTCACCAGTTCACCACTTAACTGATGAATTCACCAGTTCACCACTGAACTGATGAATTCAGCAGTTCACCACTGAACCGATGAATTCAGCAGTTCACCACTGAACTGATGAATTCAGCAGTTCACCACTGAACCGATGAATTCAGCAGTTCACCACTGAACTGATGAATTCAGCAGTTCACCACTGAACCGATGAATTCACCAGTTCACCACTGAACTGATGAATTCAGCAGTTCAAAACTGAACCGATGAATTCAGCAGTTCACCACTGAACTGATGAATTCACCAGTTCACCACTGAACTGATGAATTCACCAGTTCACCACTGAACTGATGAATTCAGCAGTTCACCACTGAACCGATGAATTCACCAGTTCACCACTGAACTGATGAATTCACTAGTTCACCACTGAACTGATGAATTCACCAGTTCACCACTGAACTGATGAGTTCACCAGTTCACCACTGAACTGTGAACCAGTTCACCACACTGAACTGATGAATTCACCAGTTCACCACTGAACTGATGAATTCACCAGTTCACCACTGAACTGATGAATTCACCAGTTCACCACTGAACCGATGAATTCACCAGTTCACGACTGAACCGATGAATTCAGCAGTTCACCACTGAACTAATGAATTCACCAGTTCACCACTGAACTGATGAATTCACCAGTTCACCACTGAACTGATGAATTCACCAGTTCACCACTGAACCGATGAATTCACCAGTTCACCACTGAACTGATGAATTCACCAGTTCACCACTGAACTGATGAGTTCACCAGTTCACCACTGAACTGTGAACCAGTTCACCACTGAACTAATGAATTCAGCAGTTCACCACTGAACCGATGAATTCAGCAGTTCACCACTGAACCGATGAATTCACAAGCTCACCACTGAACTGATGAATTCACCAGTTCACCACTGAACCGATGAATTCACCAGTTCACCACTGAACTGATGAATTCAGCAGTTCACCACTGAACCGATGAATTCAGCAGTTCACCACTGAACTGATGAATTCACCAGTTCACCACTGAACCGATGAATTCAGCAGTTCACCACTGAACCGATGAATTCAGCAGTTCACCACTGAACTGATGAATTCACCAGTTCACCACTGAACTGATGAATTCAGCAGTTCACCACTGAACTGATGAATTCAGCAGTTCACCACTGAACCGATGAATTCAGCAGTTCACCACTGAACCGATGAATTCAGCAGTTCACCACTGAACTGATGAATTCACCAGTTCACTGAACTGATGAATTCGCCAGTTCACCACTGAACTGATGAATTCACCAGTTCACCACTGAACCGATGAATTCACCAGTTCACCACTGAACCGATGAATTCACTAGTTCACCACTGAAGTGATGAATTCAGCAGTTCACCACTGAACTGATGAATTCACCAGTTCACCACTGAACCGATGAATTCACCAGTTCACCACTTAACTGATGAATTCACCAGTTCACCACTGAACTGATGAAGTCACCAGTTCACCACTGAACTGATGAATTCACCAGTTCACCACTGAACTGATGAATTCAGCAGTTCACCACTGAACCGATGAATTCAGCAGTTCACCACTGAACCGATGAATTCACCAGTTCACCACTGAACTGATGAATTCACCAATTCACCACTGAACCGATGAATTCACCAGTTCACCACTGAACTGATGAATTCACCAGTTCACCACTGAACTGATGAATTCACCAGTTCACCACTGAACTGATGAATTCACCAGATCACCACTGAACTGATGAATTCAGCAGTTCACCACTGAACCGATGAATTCAGCAGTTCACCACTGAACTGATGAATTCACCAGTTCACCACTGATGAATTCACCAGTTCACCACTGAACTGATGAATTCACCAGTTCACCACTGAACTGATGAATTCAGCAGTTCACCACTGAACCGATGAATTCAGCAGTTCACCACTGAACTGATAAATTCACCAGCTCACCACTGAACTGATGAATTCAGCAGTTCACCACTGAACTGATGAGTTCACCAGTTCACCACTGAACTGTGAACCAGTTCACCACACTGAACTGATGAATTCACCAGTTCACCACTGAACCGATGAATTCAGCAGTTCACCACTGAACTAATGAATTCACCAGTTCACCACTGAACTGATGAATTCACCAGTTCACCACTGAACTGATGAATTCACCAGTTCACCACTGAACCGATGAATTCACCAGTTCACCACTGAACTGATGAATTCACCAGTTCACCACTGAACTGATGAGTTCACCAGTTCACCACTGAACTGTGAACCAGTTCACCACTGAACTGATGAATTCAGCAGTTCACCACTGAACCGATGAATTCAGCAGTTCACCACTGAACCGATGAATTCACCAGCTCACCACTGAACTGATGAATTTACCAGTTCACCACTGAACCGATGAATTCACCAGTTCACCACTGAACTGATGAATTCAGCAGTTCACCACTGAACCGATGAATTCAGCAGTTCACCACTGAACTGATGAATTCACCAGTTCACCACTGAACCGATGAATTCACCAGTTCACCACTGAACCGATGAATTCAGCAGTTCACCACTGAACTGATGAATTCACCAGTTCACCACTGAACTGATGAATTCAGCAGTTCACCACTGAACTGATGAATTCAGCAGTTCACCACTGAACCGATGAATTCAGCAGTTCACCACTGAACCGATGAATTCAGCAGTTCACCACTGAACCGATGAATTCAGCAGTTCACCACTGAACTGATGAATTCACCAGTTCACTGAACTGATGAATTCGCCAGTTCACCACTGAACTGATGAATTCACCAGTTCACCACTGAACCGATGAATTCACCAGTTCACCACTGAAGTGATGAATTCAGCAGTTCACCACTGAACTGATGAATTCACCAGTTCACCACTGAACTGATGAATTCACCAGTTCACCACTGAACCGATGAATTCACCAGTTCACCACTTAACTGATGAATTCACCAGTTCACCACTGAACTGATGAAGTCACCAGTTCACCACTGAACTGATGAATTCACCAGTTCACCACTGAACTGATGAATTCAGCAGTTCACCACTGAACCGATGAATTCAGCAGTTCACCACTGAACCGATGAATTCACCAGTTCACCACTGAACTGATGAATTCACCAGTTCACCACTGAACCGATGAATTCACCAGTTCACCACTGAACTGATGAATTCACCAGTTCACCACTGAACTGATGAATTCACCAGTTCACCACTGAACTGATGAATTCACCAGTTCACCACTGAACTGATGAATTCAGCAGTTCACCACTGAACCGATGAATTCAGCAGTTCACCACTGAACTGATGAATTCACTAGTTCACCACTGAACTGATGAATTCACCAGTTCACCACTGAACTGATGAGTTCACCAGTTCACCACTGAACTGTGAACCAGTTCACCACACTGAACTGATGAATTCACCAGTTCACCACTGAACCGATGAATTCACCAGTTCACCACTGAACTGATGAATTCACCAGTTCACCACTGAACTGATGAATTCACCAGTTCACCACTGAACCGATGAATTCACCAGTTCACCACTGAACCGATGAATTCAGCAGTTCACCACTGAACTGATGAATTCACCAGTTCACCACTGAACCGATGAATTCACCAGTTCACCACTGAACTGATGAATTCAGCAGTTCACCACTGAACCGATGAATTCAGCAGTTCACCACTGAACTGATGAATTCACCAGTTCACCACTGAACCGATGAATTCACCAGTTCACCACTGAACTGATAAATTCACCAGTTCACCACTGAACTGATGAATTCACCAGTTCACCACTGAACCGATGAATTCACCAGTTCACCACTGAACTGATGAATTCAGCAGTTCACCACTGAACCGATGAATTCAGCAGTTCACCACTGAACCGATGAATTCAGCAGTTCACCACTGAACTGATGAATTCACCAGTTCAAAACTGAACTGATGAATTCGCCAGTTCACCACTGAACTGATGAATTCGCCAGTTCACCACTGAACTGATGAATTCACCAGTTCACCACTGAACCGATGAATTCACCAGTTCACCACTGAAGTGATGAATTCAGCAGTTCACCACTGAACCGATGAATTCAGCAGTTCACCACTGAACTGATGAATTCACCAGTTCACCACTGAACTTATGAATTCACCAGTTCACCACTGAACCGATGAATTCACCAGTTCACCACTTAACTGATGAATTCACCAGTTCACCACTAGTCACCAGTTCACCACTGAACTGATGAATTCACCAGTTCACCACTGAACTGATGAATTCAGCAGTTCACCACTGAACCGATGAATTCAGCAGTTCACCACTGAACCGATGAATTCACCAGTTCACCACTGAACTGATGAATTCACCAGTTCACCACTGAACCGATGAATTCACCAGTTCACCACTGAACTGATGAATTCAGCAGTTCACCACTGAACCGATGAATTCAGCAGTTCACCACTGAACTGATGAATTCACCAGTTCACCACTGAACCGATGAATTCACCAGTTCACCACTGAACTGATGAATTCACCAGTTCACCACTGAACTGATGAATTCACCAGTTCACCACTGAACTGATGAATTCAGCAGTTCACCACTGAACTGATGAATTCACCAGTTCAAAACTGAACTGATGAATTCAGCAGTTCACCACTGAACTGATGAATTCAGCAGTTCACCACTGAACTGATGAATTCACCAGTTCACCACTGAACTGATGAATTCACCAGTTCACCACTGAACTGTGAACCAGTTCACCACTGAACTGATGAATTCAGCAGTTCACCACTGAACCGATGAATTCACCAGTTCACCACTGAACTGATGAATTCACCAGTTCACCACTGAACTGATGAATTCACCAGTTTACCACTGAACCGATGAATTCACCAGTTCACCACTGAACTGATGAATTCAGCAGTTCACCACTGAACCGATGAATTCAGCAGTTCACCACTGAACTGATGAATTCACCAGTTCACCACTGAACCGATGCATTCACCAGTTCACCACTGAACTGATGAATTCACCAGTTCACCACTGAACTGATGAGTTCACCAGTTCACCACTGAACTGATGAGTTCACCAGTTCACCACTGAACTGTGAACCAGTTCACCACTAAACCGATGAATTCAGCAGTTCACCACTGAACTGATGAATTCACCAGTTCACCACTGAACTGATGAATTCACCAGTTCACCACTGATCCGATGAATTCACCAGTTCACCACTGAACTGATGAATTCAGCAGTTCACCACTGAACCGATGAATTCAGCATTTCACCACTGAACTGATGAATTCAGCAGTTCACCACTGAACCGATGAATTCAGCAGTTCACCACTGAACTGATGAATTCACCAGTTCACCACTGAACTGATGAATTCACCAGTTCACCACTGAACTGATGAATTCACCAGTTCACCACTGAACTGTGAACCAGTTCACCACTGAACTGATGAATTCAGCAGTTCACCACTGAACCGATGAATTTACCAGTTCACCACTGAACTGATGAATTCACCAGTTCACCACTGAACTGATGAATTCACCAGTTCACCACTGAACCGATGAATTCACCAGTTCACCACTGAACTGATGAATTCACCAGTTCACCACTGAACTGATGAAGTCACCAGTTCACCACTGAACTGATGAATTCACCAGTTCACCACTGAACTGATGAATTCAGCAGTTCACCACTGAACCGATGAATTCACCAGTTCACCACTGAACCGATGAATTCACCAGTTCACCACTGAACCGATGAATTCAGCAGTTCACCACTGAACTGATGAATTCACCAGTTCACCACTGAACTGATGAATTCACCAGTTCACCACTGAACTGATGAATTCAGCAGTTCACCACTGAACTGATGAATTCAGCAGTTCACCACTGAACTGATGAATTCAGCAGTTCACCACTGAACTGATGAATTCAGCAGTTCACCACTGAACTGATGAATTCACCAGTTCACCACTGAACTGATGAATTCACCAGTTCACCACTGAACCGATGAATTCAGCAGTTCACCACTGAACTGATGAATTCACCAGTTCACCACTGAACTGATGAATTCACCAGTTCACCACTGAACTGATGAATTCAGCAGTTCACCACTGAACTGATGAATTCAGCAGTTCACCACTGAAATGATGAATTCACCAGTTCACCACTGAACTGATGAATTCACCAGTTCACCACTGAACTGATGAATTCACCAGTTCACCACTGAACTGATGAATTCACCAGTTCACCACTGAACTGATGAATTCAGCAGTTCACCACTGAACCGATGAATTCAGCAGTTCACCACTGAACTGATGAATTCACCAGTTCACCACTGAACTGATGAATTCACCAGTTCACCACTGAACTGATGAATTCACCAGTTCACCACTGAACTGATGAATTCAGCAGTTCACCACTGAACCGATGAATTCAGCAGTTCACCACTGAACCGATGAATTCACCAGTTCACCACTGAACTGATGAATTCACCAGTTCACCACTGAACCGATGAATTCACCAGTTCACCACTGAACTGATGAATTCAGCAGTTCACCACTGAACCGATGAATTCAGCAGTTCACCACTGAACTGATGAATTCACCAGTTCACCACTGAACTGATGAATTCACCAGTTCACCACTGAACCGATGAATTCACCAGTTCACCACTTAACTGATGAATTCACCAGTTCACCACTGAACTGATAAATTCACCAGTTCACCACTGAACTGATGAATTCACCAGTTCACCACTGAACTGATGAATTCAGCAGTTCACCACTGAACCGATGAATTCAGCAGTTCACCACTGAACTGATGAAGTCACCAGTTCACCACTGAACTGATGAATTCACCAGTTCACCACTGAACTGATGAATTCAGCAGTTCACCACTGAACTGATGAATTCAGCAGTTCACCACTGAACCGATGAATTCAGCAGTTCACCACTGAACTGATGAATTCACCAGTTCACCACTGAACTGATGAATTCAGCAGTTCACCACTGAACCGATGAATTCACCAGTTCACCACTGAACTGATGAATTCACCAGTTCACCACTGAACTGATGAATTCACCAGTTCACCACTGAACTGATGAATTCAGCAGTTCACCACTGAACCGATGAATTCAGCAGTTCACCACTGAACTGATGAATTCACCAGTTCACCACTGAACCGATGAATTCACCAGTTCACCACTGAACTGATGAATTCAGCAGTTCACCACTGAACCGATGAATTCAGCAGTTCACCACTGAACTGATGAATTCACCAGTTCACCACTGAACTGATGAATTCACCAGTTCACCACTGAACCGATGAATTCACCAGTTCACCACTTAACTGATGAATTCACCAGTTCACCACTGAACTGATGAATTCAGCAGTTCACCACTGAACTGATGAATTCACCAGTTCACCACTGAACTGATGAATTCAGCAGTTCACCACTGAACCGATGAATTCAGCAGTTCACCACTGAACTGATGAATTCACCAGTTCACCACTGAACTGATGAATTCACCAGTTCACCACTGAACTGATGAGTTCACCAGTTCACCACTGAACTGTGAACCAGTTCACCACTGAACTGATGAATTCACCAGTTCACCACTGAACCGATGAATTCACCAGTTCACCACTGAACTGATGAATTCACCAGTTCACCACTGAACCGATGAATTCACCAGTTCACTACTGAACTGATGAATTCAGCAGTTCACCACTGAACCGATGAATTCAGCAGTTCACCACTGAACTGATGAATTCACCAGTTCACCACTGAACTGATGAATTCACCAGTTCACCACTGAGCCGATGAATTCACCAAATCACCACTGAACTGATTAATTCACCAGTTCACCACTGAACTGATGAATTCACCAGTTCACCACTGAACTGATGAATTCACCAGTTCACCACTGAACTGATGAATTCACCAGTTCACCACTGAACTGATGAATTCACCAGTTCACCACTGAACTGATGGATTCCCCAGTTCACCACTGAACCGATGAATTCACCAGTTCACCCTTGCACTGATGAGTTCACCAGTTCACCACTGAACCGATGAATTCAGCAGTTCACCACTGAACTGATGAATTCACCAGTTCACCACTGAACTGATGAATTCACCAGTTCACCACTGAACCGATGAATTCACCAGTTCACCACTGAACTGATGAATTCACCAGTTCACCAATACACCACTGAACCGATGAATTCACCAGTTCACCACTGAACTGATGAACTCACCAGTTCACCAGTTCACCACTGAACTGATGAATTCACCAGTTCACCACTGAACTGATGAATTCACCAGTTCACCACTGAACTGATGAGTTCACCAGTTTACCACTGAACTGATGAATTCACCAGTTCACCACTTAACTGATGAATTCACCAGTTCACCACTGAGCCGATGAATTCACCAGTTCACCACTGAACTGATGAATTCCCCAGTTCACCACTGAACCGATGAATTCACCAGTTCACCATTGAACTGATGAGTTCACCAGTTCAACACTGAACCGATGAATTCACCAGCTCACCAGTTCACCACTGAACTGATGAATTCACCAGCTCACCAGTTCACCACTGAACTGATGAATTCACCAGTTCACTAGTTCACCACTGAACCGTTGAATTCACCAGTTCACCACTTAACTGATGAATTCGTCAGTTCACTACTGAACTGATGAATTCACCAGTTCACCACTGAACTGATGAATTCACCAGTTCACCACTGAACCGATGAATTCACCAGTTCACCAGTTCACCACTGAACTGATGAATTCACCAGGACACTAGTTCACCACTGAACCGTTGAATTCACCAGTTCACCACTGAACTGATGAATTCGTCAGTTCACTACTGAACTGATGAATTCACCAGTTCACCACTGATCTGATGAGTTCACCAGTTCACCACTGAACCGATGAATTCACCAGTTCACCACTGAACTGATGAATTCACCAGTTCACCAATACACCACTGAACCGATGAATTCACCAGTTCACCACTGAACTGATGAATTCACCAGTTCACCACTGAACCGATGAATTCACCAGTTCACCACTGAACCGATGAATTCACCAGTTCACCACTGAACTGATGAATTCACCAGTTCACCACTGAACTGATGAAGTCACCAGTTCACCACTGAACCGATGAATTCGCCAGTTCACCAGTTCAGCAGTGAACTGATGAATTTACCCGTGAACTGATGAATTCCCCAGTTCACCAGTTGTAAGCTTACCACCTCGCTCATTATTTTTTCGAGTTTACATATATCCTGTCTTCCAATTATGTAATTTAGGCCGTGTGTGAATTGCGTTAAAATTTGCGTTAAAACTTCTACCACGATTAAAATTTGACGTCTTTTTTGAGGTGGGATCAAATTTAGCCATTTGCTGTGTGAATTGCGTTAAAACAATTATTTTAACCAAGATTTCTGCGTAGGTTAAAAAAATTTCCCCCGACAATTTTTGATATTTCCCTGAACAAAAATTGGTTTTATTTTTCACGGAAAAATAAATTTCTGTTAGAAAACATATTTTTAAGAAAACAGGATTAATGGAAAGTCTCTGAAACTAAAAAAAATCTTTTTCTTTTATTGTTCTCGATTCTAATGTCATATTTTAAAACAACAATGAAAAATATTCAAACGAAATTCCCATTTTGATTAATTGATTTATTCGGTATAGTAACACTGAAAATTAGTTTTCATGGCTGATATCTTTCATACATTTCAAAAGAAACAAAACAATAAATTCGTATTTGGTCTAGAAAAATGACAAAAGTATTTTGTATTAATTCTTGTTTTTTTTTTTCATCCAGACTTATCCTAGTTTCAATTAATTTTAATTTTTCTTCTTGAGACCCTAGAAAACAAAAGCGTTGTTTGAATAGAATTGGAATTTATGCAAAGCAAGAGCAAATTTCTCTATCACTAGAAACGTCAAATTTTAACACACTTTAACCTGCTCCACAGCTCAATAAATTTTAACCCATTTTATTCACCTCATTAGTGTCAAATTTTAACGCGGGCTAAATTTTAACACACATTTTAACGCAATTCACACACGGCCTTAATTTTTCATTAATATCCATCGAAAAGATTTCTGAAAAATTCAGGAACTCTTGTTAAGACTACTCTTTGCTTTAATCGTTAAAAACAGATACAATATTTACCTTCGCTAATAGTCTCGTTATTTTGATCCATAATTTCACCACTATTAGATGCTTCTTAATCTTTCGCTTGTGAAAAGTTTTTGAAAATACTTGTATTGACATTCATTTCTAAGATAAGCAAAATGAATTTTAAATTAACAAACTATTGAATATACATTGTTGTTCAAATGTAAAGTTCCACCAACACCAATTTTTTTTATTCAATAACGAAACTTAACGATTCACACGACACGGTTAATAGACGTACAATGTTTAAAGAGTACTACTACTATTTCCCTATTTCCCTATACCTAGCAATTTTAATTGCCTCAATAGGTTTGTTCGTTGAAGCCCTGGGGTTGCCCTAGGGTCGCCACAAAGCGTTTTTTGAGAAACCTAAATTCGCCCTGAATGTCAAATTGAGTGTTTTTTGAGCCATAGGTTTGCCATAGGTTTTCCCCAAACTCGCCCTAGCTTTTGCTGTGGCGATTTTAGGGCTGTCAAATGGGATGTATTTTTTTTTTTAATGACAGGGATGTGTGGTGATTTGTGGTTTAGCGTTTTTTGAGAACTGGAAAACCCAGGTTTTTTTTGACAACTCATAGGGTTGTCAAGAAAACCTGGGTCAACCCTGGGTAAAGTTCAACGAACAGACCTAATGTCTTAAATTTTAAACAACACAAACATATCCACAGTAAGAATCCTAGCCAGGCCTTCTCAACGATATTCGCAATCTCTGCTTAAAAAAATGGGCACGAACTGTATCGCACGAACTGGCGATTGTGTACTTAGTACAATACCAAAATCTTAAAAGCTTTATTGTGCTGGACTTTATTTCGTCAAAGGAAGGTTATTGAAAGTTGCCACTTATTTATTAATGTATTTCTATAAACTGAGGAAGTGCCCTTACTTCACTCTAAAAATATATCTTCTCGTTCTCAACTTCTTTTGCAAAGACTTTCAGCACAGACTGTACCTCCCATGAAATCGCCATAGATTGTCTTTTGGTTACAATAAACTTACTCTGTAAAATGAAAATGAAACTTATTCTCTCTCGTTGTCAGGTTGGCTGGGGGAGCATTTTTGGCTTTCGTTGAAGCATCATCATGATTTTCGCAACACTCCATCATTGGAAGATGATCATCAACTATTTGCTGTTGCCTCGGGCTCTGATGGGCCAATGGGTAAATGCCAAAGGATCATCTTTAAATCTGATGTTTGATGAATATTCATACCATTGCCGCTAGTGGCTATCGATCGATTACGGCTTGTAGACGACAAAAAGAAAAAATACAACAAAGCCTCAAAGTTAAACGTTTCCTTGAGATGTCATGTATAGTTGCTGCACTCTTTTTGTTTTGCTTTGTGAAAGTACTTTTAGTGTGTTTTTTGGGTCTTTTAATCTTCTCAGGCCCTTGTCTGACATGCTTTTAATCGCGGAAGCTAAAGACAACACACTCCACACAGCACACACTCATTCCAATTGATTCCTCTTCAAGGTGACTCAGTTCATCGCTTTCATGGATGAGAAGATGATTCAAGTGAAATGTGACCCGCTTAAGCACTCTCTTACATTAACTTGATAGCAATAATTAGCTGATGATACATTTGCATTGTTTTCACTCAAAATACTTCGTGCTTGATAAACTTTACGAATATAGCTTTGCGTGGTGCATAGTTTAATTGGGTTGTAGTTTGTTCCATATGCAAATAGTTGGAATAAAGAGAAAAATAAAATATGAAAATTGAAAATTGAGTAATTAACGAGAGTTTGAACGAGAATATTATGCAATGACAGTGGCGTGCGCTAACACATTGCATTGCAAAGTGATTACAATTATGTGGGTGGAAGTGGGGGAGGAGCTCATGCTAAAGAAACCAATAAAAAAATGTGCGGTTACATAAAGTTTAAGTTGAGTAATCTTTTAAGCAATTTGAAGACCACTCGCTGAGACGAACATCATCGGTGCAATTTTTAATATTTCATTTCAAAAATAATTGTATTTCGAAATAGAATCCGTTAAAGTGGATTTATCGTGAGAAATTGAGGTAAAAATATGAGTAGGAGAAGACATCGCTGTCAGGTCTTTTGATAGAGTATCTGAGTTGCGATGGTTATGGTATAGGATTGTTTGTCTTCGATGGCAAAATACCTACTTTTTCCCATTTTTAATCTTCGATCGTGATAAATGACTTTAAACTTATGATGAAACTAGAAACGGATGTTTTTGAAATGGGTTCGACATTGGTGTAGTAGGGCAGTGTCATGACATTTGCGTATTTACCCTCTGATAGATAGATCTTTTTTAAAGACCTAATAGCTACAATGCTTGTAAATGAGCAGTTTGCTTAAAAATTTAATATTCAAAGCTATCCTTGAAGAGGAAGGGGTTCTTTTGTTTTTACTAAGATAGCCTATTCGATATTTGGGGGACTTCTTTTAAGCACAATTTTCAGTAGGCCTTTACTTTATATTTATCGTGAGAAGTTGAGTAGAAATAAAGAGAAGATGGCAGTTAGGTCTTTTGATATAGTATTCTAGTTGCTTTGGTAAGATTGTTTGCTTTAGATGGGAAAATATATTTTACCCGTTTTAAATCTTTGATCGTGATAAATGGCTGCAAACTTATGATGAAACTAGAAATGGATGGTGCAGTAGGGCAATGTTATGACCATTACACACAGATAGATACTATTTTTCTTTTGTAGATATGTAAGTGCTTGAGGGTTTTAAATACACACACATAAAGATTTTATAATTAAACCTTCCCTTATTTCGAGGTGCACTTCAGATTATTTTTGTTTTTTTTTTATATATTTTATCTACAATTTTATAGGCACTCGCTTTGAGTGCTGTCAGCACGAACTTAAATTTCATTCAGTTACTTTTCGCATAAGCAAAAGAAAAAATGGTAACAGCTTTGTTGCAAGTATACTTGCGGTTGTGTGTAAGGATCCCAGTATTCCGCGGCTTTTTCCGGTTCCAAAAATCGCGAGATTTTCGGGATTGATTTGTTGAATGTTTTGACTCATTATTTCTATTTACTTGAATCTTTTAGAAAAAAAAATTTCTTGATTGTGAATTATAGTAATAAAAATAATGAATAACTATTTGAGAACTTTCAAACCAGTTCCTATATTTCGTCGTATGTTTTTCGAGTCTTCCATTCTTTTAATTGTTTTTGATCTGTTTGACTATTCTTAAAAGAATTAAACTAGTAAACTAGTTTTTGGGTATCCTTTCTCGTCCCCCCCCCCCCCCCCCCTTTGTGCTTTTTTTTTAGTGCGCTTTGTTTAAGGATGATATAGATTTAAACTTAATTTTAGAAAAAAGCACTTAGTCTTTGTGAATTTCCTGTATAATATTTTACGTTTTTTTTTTTCAATTTTAAAAACAACATCCCAAGTTCGAATGATCAAAGCTCATTAAAATAACAGTGATAAAAATCATTTGTTTGAAGCTAGTAAAATAACTATTAAAACCCAAGGCAAGCTCTGCATAAATGTTTGTCATCGCAACACAACATAAAAAGATTCGGATAACAATCAGCCATCAACCAAGTTTTTTAACGGGACTAGTACCATGATTGACATATCTGAATTCCGACATCCCGGGATTGTAAAAACCTTTCGGGATCGCAGTCCCTAACTGTGTGCTAAGTCCAACATCAACATCTAAAGTTTGATTACAAGGATTTTGTTTTGTTTTGGAATTGCTTTTGAGTTGATACAGGATTGCCGACAGCACATTAAACATGAAAATTTAATAAAATCATGTAAAATAATAAAAAAATTAAATTAAGGTCTTGAGCGAAAATATAAAAAGACCACTGTTTTGCATATGCATACAAACTCTGATTTATTTAATGAAAATCGTATGGTCAGTTTACTTTACAGTTCAATGAAAAAAAAATTTTTAAATCAAGTATGCAAGTTTTGAGATATTTTGAAAAAAAGTTCCAAAAATCAAAACCTTTTAAGAAATTTATAAAAACTAAAGAAATTAAATTTTTCAAATGTTGACAACACACAATGTTTTTTCAAACAATCAAGGATTTTCTAAATATATAATTTCTTCAAAATTGTGTCAGCCATTGATGAGAAAGTGGGCTTTGAAAAAATTTTAGTATGGGAGAAACCGTTTTTAAACCTATTTCATAAAGTTTTTTTGTATTCTAAAACAGATAACTAAAAACAAATCCCTCACACAAAATTTAATCGAGATCGATAGAGTCGTTTTCGATCAAGAAAAATAGAGGAGAAGCTTTGTTTCAAATATACAGGAGTAAGAAACCAAACATAACCTTCTTCTTAATTTATTTAAACGTGTCTTGTTAAGGAATTAGTGAAACTAGCATAGGATAATGGAAAGTATTATTTGTTCTTAATTAATTAAATTTGATATCTTGAGATCAAGTTATCGTGATGGTTATGTGAACCCTTGGAAGGCCACAATCGATGTATTGCACAACTGAAACTCAACGGCAGAATCAAAAATGTTATAGTCACCTTCAGAATCTTGATCGGGAACCCATATAAGTGCAAGCACCAAATTACAACCTTCTCCTCTGAGTATTATCATATAGGTTGTATGGCAGGTTGTATTATTTCAAAACTTTTAGATCCAGACCCATAAACCCCTCTGCCTTACCCCACAGACCCTAACTGCAAATTATGAAGAAAATCGGTCAAGCGTTTCAGGCTGTTGATCCAGACAGACATACAGACTCACACAATTGTAGGACCCATTTTTTCGTATTCTCTATCATCTTAATGTCATGTTTAAGTGTTATTACAGAATCGATATTATCGAACCAGACCCTGTTTACTTTAGTTACCTGAAAAACAGTCCACATACCTTTCTCGTTTCTCTTGGTGTAGGTTCTGATACTGTTTGTGATAAAATCAAATTAGTCAAAGATGACTTTTCTTCTGGACCTGACGGCATCCCTGCTATTTTACTTAAAAAATGCAATATTGTACCATGCAAGCCTCTTACTAATTTATTTCAACTCTCTCCCTTTACTTCCACTGCAAATCAATTTTTTCTTCACTACAGCTACAGCATGGGTTCTTGAAAGGTAGATCAACCACGACGAATCTAACTTAATTTGTGTCAAGGACGCTCTGTAAGGCAGAACAAGGCTATGAAGGCTCTAAGGCTTTTGACAAAATTTCTCATCATATATGGTGAGTTCGTACTTGGAGGAACGCTTCTATAGGATAGTTTTCCGTGGCTCAATATCAATTCCTATTTCTGCCACATCCAGTGTTCCCCAAGGCAGCCATCTTGGCCCACTCTTATTCGTCCTTGCTATAAATGATGTTGATAAGATCTATCATCTACGCAGATGACATAAAAATTATAAATATTATATCCAAACCTTCTGATTCCTCTTTCCTTCAACAAGATTTGAATTCCTTTTTTACCTGGTGTCAGAAATCCCGTAATCCTTAATTTCCCCTAATATTTTTGCTTTTAAGATATCCAAATCCATGTCATAAATTTCAGTAGTTTCTGGTTCTATACCACCTCGCAATTGACTTGAAATGGTTTGATGATGTTATCATGTGGGGCAATTGCATGTCGCCACGCACCGAAATGAAAATGGGCCACGCTAGAAAAGATAATTTTTCTCTCAAAATCGTTGAACAATTCAATTTGCTCTAAAGCCCAAACTTCGAAGCAATAACAAAGCAGAGGGTCGTGCGCCTTTAAATGTTTTATCAATTATTCCTTGTAAGAGAATAATCCGAGATCTTTTCGAATAATTCTCTTAAGGCTAATGCTTGAAATGTTGAGCTGTTGAAATCGACAGGATTGAGTCCCATACTATCTCGACTAAAATCACATTTTCACCTGTGCTTTCGAATTTATGTCGCCAAAAACATCTTTTCAAAGAAAGAACTGTTTGGGCTACACAGCACTCACTTCGGTAATAAGTTTGCAATATTTCCCAGCATACCTCAATCGAAAAGCGTTTCATTAAGTAGGATACTGGCTCTGTGACAAGATTTCGAGCCGGAAACAGCAGATGTCAGTTCTAAGAAAATCCTACGAATCGAAAGCATAGTATTAGATGGCCACCTAACTCAGCCACCTAATTCAGGATATTTAAAGGCCTCTGGTTCCTTCTCCATATTCATCATGTTACTGAGAGAACACAAAACCAAGTCTTTCAAGGCAAGCTACAGTCTGGTATATTACTGCTCAAAAATTGGTTCTCGCATTTTCAGCGATTCAACTAGAACAAACTTTTAAGTAAGCTTTGGTAAATCATCGGTATATATTCGGTTATGGTGCGAATTCAAAAAACAAAACAATTTTTATGTTCGTAGACCTCTAAGTTGGCCTAAAAGTATTGAGTTCACCTGCTCCCAACTAGTAGAGGAGACAATTATGTTACGCTCTAAATCTAAATCATTAGTACACATGGCACCATTCTGTTGTGTAAAAAAAAAAAAATAATTTTAATATGTAGCCAGGAACATCGTTTGGAAATATCCAACAAAATTCGGTGTACCACCTCTGGTCAAACCTGCGCACAACTTTTTGTGCCAGAATACACTCATTCAAAAACATCAAAACTCCTATTAAACCTCAATAGGAACTCAAAACTTGGACCGGGCCACTTACCGGCTAAACATTTTCAGCAAATGAGGTTGGCATTGCACTCTATCTTCAAACTATGCCTCGAAAATGAAGAAACATCTCTGTACATCACCCCATAATGTCCAGCACTTCTTTACCTTAGAAAACGAAATCTTGACTGCCAGGTCGTTATCCCCATGAATAAACCGAAACTCATCTACTTACTGACGATCATTAACTTGTGTTTTAATACAGTAACAAAAGAACTACTCTAAGACATCCCCTGGGCTGGTACAATAGTTTTCAATTAGACACCGCAGTTCAGAGCTACATAAGTTGAAGTATTTGTATTGTTGGCTTTTCAAGTTCTTCGCCTAACCATGTTGACTTCTCATTCTTTGCGTAGCAATCTTTTCCGTTCCTGAAGACCATTGCTCTGCATTTGATGGCATAGCGTGCAGATTCTACTGAGAGCAATAATTTGAAATATGTTTGGCGGTTCTGCATCTGCATACATTGAAGTGAAATCGTATAATAACCTCATCAATTCGTCCTGGAAAAAATGTTACAAGTCATCTTGGAAAGCATAGAAAGATTGACCGGCATAGAATATATCTTTGTATAACTCCTGTTTTGATTAAAAAATGCAAATATCATGAAAGAAATAAATTTCTTAAAAGATAATGTTGGAAAGATCGTGAAGATCATGACAGTAACAAAAATTTTTTTGTTATTGTTTAATCAATAATCCTGTTTCAGTTGTTTCTTATACCACAAATAGATTTGTCAATTAAAGGCTTTGCAGTAGCACTTTCGTTGACACTTCTATACTAATTAATTTGTATGTAGTGTATCAATGCCATTCTGTCAACAGAATTAAATGCAGAATCTACAAAAAATGCGTATGGCTTTTAGCTTTTTCTAGATAGGAAAAATTTATCGGCTTTGGAGGACCCATACTCGAAGGCGTTTTTCTGTTGTTGCTGAGATAGAGCTGGTATTTGCGGGGCTTGTTTCAAGTTTAATATTATTTCTTAATAATCAGTCGAACTTGTTTTCAAAAACATCGCTTTAGGTGTAAATTCTACCATACATCTAACTTCAAGGAAGTTGCATGCCAAACCTTTTACAACTCTTTGAAATCAAATGCCAAGCCCCAAGCAATCAGATCTGCATTCTGGTTCAATGATTAAAACTCTAAAGCTCTTTGTTTGCGCTCATTACAAGTCTAGTCTCCGCATATTGCACAAGTTTCGAAAACAACCTTAACAACATAGAGGATGAAGTCAGAATAATTCTTCTAATGAATTGGTGGGTGTCACACATTCGCTGTTGACAACTTCCCCATTTTGAACATTGCACGCGCATATTGCAAGACCAGTTTAAGATCTTATCTACCTTGCATTACTGAATCTGTGTTTCCTCGGTGACAGTGGGAAGAATGTATCGCAAGAATGGCATTTTGCGTAAACTATCTGAGCTCAACAGCTACTAAAGACGACTGACTCACTCACTTCGATTGATGGGTGGGTGTCATATATTGTTTACTGTGTTCCTGGATTACAACTATCTGATTGAACTGCTTAATCACATTGAATCAATTCATTCGAATATGCTAATTTGAAAGTGAAACCATTTTCTCATGTCAGTCACCGGAGGCACTGGCAGCTTGTGGTGTCAATATAGTGACACAGTAGAATAGTAATACTAATTAATTAATATTTTTTTGTTTTTTTTTTTTTACTTTCAGATCAAAGAACGTCTGCGTTGCTGCCCCCATATTGGCACAAGACATGGCACCCATTTGCAAACGTCTTTAGAATTTATAAGAATACAAATAAAAAAAAATATCTTCAATGGAAACATAACAGTTATTGGTCAACCCTGTCAGTTTGAAGTCTATGGACGAAAATGGATTACAGTTATAAATTTTTATGGCTGTCCGGTATACTATTAGGTAAGGCAAGTGGAAATTAATGATTGTGTGTGCTGGTGATTCTGATTAGTATTCTATTTTGTGTCAGACTGTCATATGGTTTGTGAAGGAGTGTTCTGGAGTAGAGCACTGGGTTCATTAGATTTTTATTTCATTTGTACAAATGATGTGTTTATGGGAAAAGTGATAAGTGATTTGTTATGAGTGATTTGTTTGGGGAGAAAGTTGAACCAAAAGAAAACTTGTTTTGGCTGTAGTGGCACACAGAAATAAATGAAAATAGGTTTCTTACTTTTGTTTATGACTTAATTCATTAAAAATATATAAAGGCGCTAGTTTGATCTGTACGTCATGCTTTGTAAGTCGAACGTGATCAAAATGAACTATAGAAAGTGATAACATGAAATTTGTTTATCTACGATGCTCAACAAAACCCAAATATAAGAACACATAAATTTAGAACTACCCTACCACTTGTAGGGTGGTTCTGGTAAGGTGGTCAACATGTTTGCCTGTTAATGTTTAATGGCTTGCCAGCTTCATTTTGGAAGAAGTATGGCCGAATGAATCTACCAGCATATAGAGCACACAAGTTTTTGTAGTTATAATGGCGTCCCAAGGAACTCATGTGGATTCTCTTTACTCCAAATGCGGCACTTTTGCTTGTAACTTTTCAACCAAAATTAGGCCTCATCACTGAACAAAATTTTGCGATGAAAATCAGCATTGAGATCAATCTCATTTTCGGCTCATACACCAAAATCACGACGCATTACATGGTCTCGCGGGTTTAATTCTTGCACAAGCTTTTTGCGCAAAATCTGAAATAAAGTCGAATAGATTAGATTCAACACTTTGTCCTACAGCCACAATTGTTTCTTCGGTGCGGACTGTTCGACGTCTCTGCGGATGCGTATTATCACACAAACTTAGTGCGAAAACGATCCATGGTTAACCGAATTAATTGCTCTAATTAACGACTATAAAATTCGCGTAGCTTGCGGTAAACTTCGCAAACAGAACCATTATTTGCGAAATAAATTTGCACAGTTTTCAAGCGTTGTTCTCTTGTCAACCTGTTCATGATAAAATGGCAAACCCAATTAAACATAAATGACATTGGAGTTGGCCCATTTAACCACAAAATGCTAGAAAAAGCCAACTTTGAAGAAAACACCCGATACTATAACCTCAGAAAACGAGAAGTATCAAAACATAATTTATTTTAAAAGAAACCTTTTCACAATTCGAAACAGTTGTTTAAGAAAGAATAGAAGAATGTTTCACATACATTTAAATAGACACAATTCTGAGTACCAAGAATTTCATTATCAAATACAGTAATCTTTGAAAATTATTGAACAGAGGGTCCAGATCTAGTAAGAATCATGTCATAAGAACCCATATTCAAGTGCTTTTAAGGAAATTAACAAATTGATTGAATTGGGTCAGATGTAGTAAAGGTAAAGGGTGTTCTCAAAATCGGTGTAAGGAGCTAGTTCATCTTGAAGATAATCTTAGAGCCTTCTATTCGAATTTACAATAAATGGAAGGATAATAAGATCATCAGAACAAGGAATTTGAAACAAAAGAAGTTCAACGCTCTTCTATAAACTTATTGGGTAGCGTTTCGACTTATATTTAAGGTAGGTTTTACCTGCGGCACGTGTGGCGTGATGGTAAGACGTCTGCCTGTTAACCCAGCGATTCATGGTCCGATCCCCCAACGGAGACAAAAATGTTTTTCCACGGGCATCGCAATTCGCGAGGAATTGACAAGTCAAGTCCTCCGTTAGTAAATTCATTACCATGAAAAGCGCTTTCTCGATTAGCTGTTCGAAACCGGCAGAAAATTGTAGGTCCCCTCCATTCCTTCACAAAGCATGGTTGTGAGATATGCGCTATGCTCTGGAGCTCCTCAATCTGTTGCGCCACTCTATTTATTTATTTAGTTATTCAGAGCTTAACTGACCTGGGTATCGCACTCCATCGATTATAAGTATGGACGCAAATAGTTCGGAATACTCAGAGTGTTTTCCAATACCTAGGAATTTCTAAATAATCATTAATATGACCAAATTTGATCTCTGTCTGTTCAAACCCAATCCAAAAACTGTTTGAGAAAAGGTTCTAAGCCTCTTTGCCAATTTTAGTGTACGTTTTACTTAAAGTCCTCGGATTAGAGTACAAACACAGACTCGTTTGTTTCATATATATGCATCGGGCTTCGGCCACCGAACAGCAGTAAAGCAAAATAAAAAGTTATACAATCCTTTGTTTATTCCTTTCCAGAATAGAATTGGGTACAATAATTGAACTGGGGCCTGTAACCCAAAGTTACATTTCATGAGCCATTTGTTGGACTATTAGTATATTGATTATGTAGTTAAAAAGGGCATATAAAGGAATTCGAAAAAGGGCGGATTTTTATTACATGAATCGATTAATGGGCTAGTTATGAAGTCAAAACAGAAAGTGCTATTAAAATAGAGGGTACAAATCGCAGACATGGGTTCAAGCCATCTTCATTCGTTTTTTTAATGTATCTCGAGAACGAAGGAAAAGGTTGAAACCATTCGAGAATTTTTTGTAGAGAGCAAATTTTCCCATCAAATAACAGAATCACCATCAAAATTTTACCGAGAACAAATCATACATATCATCTTATTTAATGAAAAGCTGCATCAATCTGCCGTTATTTAGTTTTATTATCTCCTCCTGAATATATGGAGTAATGTTGTCAGTAGTGTTTGCTACTACCGTTTCAAACGAAGTTTTCTACATTCTTCACCTGCAAAAAAGCGTTGGTTTGTGTTCAAATCAACTAAAAATAAACACAATGGTGACCGGGTCTTTTCTGCAGTCTTCCGCTATCAATTTAGATCCGAGACAAAGAGGCACTTTCTCTTCAAAGTTGCTTATTTGTCCTTTTTACTTTGTGGTTCAACGTAAACACCAGGACATCTTCAAAACAACATTCGACAAGCATCATCATCGTTACTGTTTATTCTACGCTTCCTCTTTGCAATTTGAATCATTCCGCTCTACAAATATTAAATATGAAATCGGAAGCTTTTAATCGCTTTTCTAAATCTCTTCAAAATTAAACTTAAACAATGAGTTGGGAATGGACATTCTCATCTGTCTTAATATCTAGAGCAACGTGTTCATTTGTCAATTTGAGAACGTCGAAAGATGGTGATTATTTGAAAATAAAAAGTAGGTCCGACGAAAAAACCAGCCTTGAATGTCTTTGATTGTAATACCAATGTCATATTCATTCGTTTAGAACTATTCTTTTCTGACAAAATGAATGTTTATTTCCTTTATCAATCCAGATATAGTTCCTTATTTTACGCAATTAGAATATGTTTTCCTCATAAATGCAAAATTAAACACCGAAAACCTAACAAACAGCAATAAAGACAATTGCTTTACTGTTTAAGTCGCATACTAATTGGGTAAACAATATGGAATGCAAGGCTCACGCTGAAACCTATTATTTTGTTAATTTAATTTAATGATTATATTAATTGGCCCATAAATTGCACCTTCAGGTGGAAAATGCTTTTCACACCATTTTTAATTACATTTCCGCATAACTGCACCGAACTGAATATTCAAATGGCTTTGAAAGACATAAAAAAAGGTGATACTTTTTCTTTTGAAATTCTAATTAGACCGCGTACCGCAGTCTGTAAGAGTCGGTGCAACTATAGAAATATTTTGATCCCTTTAAGCCAAACACAAATGTATATCTGTGGTGTTCATAAAAAACCAGTCTGACTTGTGGTGACTTCATTGGATAAACGGAATTGACTTTCATTAGAAGTCACCATGGTGGAAAACAGAAGAACTTTTTTTTAATTTCTTTTTATGAGTTTTTTTTTTTTTTTGTGTTATGAATATAAAATTGCACTTTGACACTTGCACGAAGAAAGGAAACTCAACAGGAAAGCTGACTCAGTTTGAAGTAATCTTTTGTAAATGCAAATGTACCGAGACAAATAGTTCTCATTATATGATTGTTTAGAAAAAAAAGTCCAGGAAAACCAGCAGTTCTGATTCATAAGCAAAAACGCATTTCCTGTTATTAAGAGTATATGTATTAAGAGTATACTAGAACTAGAAGCTGAGTCAGTAATTTGACAATTTGACTATTTCCATCTTATATCCAGTTTTTGGGAATATTTTTCCTTGCTTAGTTGCGTCTTACAACCGATTGAAACTCATTTGACCCTTCTTTATTTCATAAGAACTTATTGTTGAAGTGCTACACGCACTAATTAGGCGCAATCAATTTCGCAAATTATATTTATGCGTTTTAATTAAAGTCCTTGAAGAAACCGATAATAATAATAACGGGGAAATCCAACAACGATCTTAAAGGTGGTTTGAACTGAACTTTGTGGTCGCGTTGAATCCTTTAAAAAATAAAACAGCATACACCTTATTGACCACAAACAACAACAAAGCAAAATTAAAAATCAAACACAAAAAACTTTTCGATATAAGCTTTTAATTTTATTTGTCAAAATTGAATGCATTTCGAACCTAATGTGGTTCATCTTCAGCAATACACTGATTCGGCAGAAAAAGAAAGAAAATAGTACATAAAACATTTAAAAGAAAATTGAAAAAAGCTCTTGATTATAACAATAACAATTAGATTATTTATGCGGTTATTAGACGATTAGAAAGTCACTGAGTATTGTAGCAAACAGCAAAGTGACAAGGAGGGTTCGGTTCAACCATGGAAAAATTATCTGACGAAACTGATGGAAATATCTGACAAAAATTATTCTACCCCATACCTTTTATCAACTGTAAGCTATCAGCATTATTCGGACTTTTGATATTACATATTACTAAATACTTCATCCGTACACTCGGGCGTATGTGAACTTTTTTTTCCTTTATGTTTTTTTTTTTAATTCAAAACTTTTAATCGTTTTCATTCCATCCAAAGTTCTCGTACTTAGATTGTATAGTTTTGACAATGCATCTGGTATTTATTTATTTAAGTTGCAAAATAATGTTGCTTAAGTTGATGAAATTATGTTATGCCTATTAAAAACTTGAGCTAATATAGACCACAAGGAAATTCCAAAGCCTCATGCTGTATGAACTTTTTTCTAATAAAAGAGTGTAGTTCGAAGTGGAACAAAGCTTTTACTTCGTTATAAAGAAAATGAAAATTTAATTTCTGGAAAAAATATCTTACATAATAAAGCCGAAGTATAGCCAGAACTGTATTCTCTTTAACCAATGTCATATGTAAGTTTTGTTGTCCTAATGATAAATAACTCTTACTCTTACTTATATGAGCAGTAGCTATAAAGATCACATAAAAAGAGGATAGACATAGAAGATGTTTGACTACAAAGTAATTAAAGTATTCGGTTGGTTAAAAAAAGGAAGAGAGTTTCCAGAGTAGAGCGGTTGAATAATTAGATCTAGAAGCTGGTACCCGACCTACACGACTTTCTTAAACACGACATCAGACGTGAGACCTTGATAGACGACCAACTAGCAAAGGACTTAAAGCTGCAAAGGGAACTTAAGCCATTTTGTCTCAAATGGACCTCCAATCAACATCGCTGGGAGAATAATTCTGAGGAAGTAAACATACAGGTGGCAGTACCCAACCAAAATAAAAAGTATACCATGCTCCGTGTTCGCACAGTACCTTCACTGAACCTACCTAGCCAGACTTTGAACTTTTAGGAGCTGAAGCAACGTTTTGAACACCTGAGTGGAATCCCTGTAGAGTCTTACACGAATGTACACCCGCAGATTTTAATTGGACTGGATAACTGCAAGCTCTCCAATGCTCAAAGAACCCGTGAAGCAGACGTCAACCAACCTTCGGCCATTAAGACACGTCTGGGCTGGACCGTCTATGGAAGATGTGGAGATTCGATAAACGTTAACGAAAGTAAGTTTAGCTACCATGCCTGTGAGTGCAAAGCAACACTCGATATACAGCTTGATCAACTTATAAAAAGCTTCTACACTATCGAAAGTGCTGGCACAAAAGCCATAAAGAATAAGATCAGCCGGGAGGACATGGAAGCGGAGCGTTTGCTAAATGAGCATACAATCAGAACGGGAAAAAGATTTGCGGTCCCACTCCTATGGAAATGTACTGGAGTAGAGCTTCCACCGAGCACACCTTCAGCTGAACAGAGATTGATATGTCTTGAACGCAGGTTGAAAAAGGACAAAGAATTGGCCATTAATATGCAGAATCAAATCGAAAGTTATTTGACCAAAGGCTATGCGCGCAAATTGACCGCAAATGAGCTTCAGAGTAACTTAAATGAGAACGTATGGTACTTACTAATTTTCCCGGTCATCAACCCCAGCAAACCAAACAAGGTACGTATAGTTTGGGACGCTGCAGCCAAAGTTAATGGCATATCCCTGAACTCCTTATTGCTGACTGGTCCTGATGAGCTTCTCCGCTTTTAAATGTCCTATTTAAGTTTCGCGAAAAGAGATTTGCGATCTGTGGTGATATCAAGGAAATGTTTCACCAGGTGAACGTTAGAGAGGTTGACCAACATTCACAAAGATTCCTATGGAGAGACCCATGACCTTTGGGTCTACTTGCTCGCCTTATTGTGCACAATACGTGAAAAATAAAAACGCCAATGAGTACATTCTGCAGTTTCCGCGAGCAGTGCAAGCTATTCTGAAAAACCACTATGTCGATGACTATCTCGACAGTTTCTCTACGGAAAAGGAAGCAATCGAGGTGGCAACCAACGTCAAGTATATTCACCAACAAGGGGGGTTCGAGATAAGAAATTTTATAAGTAACTCGGTGGAGATTCTCAAGGCCATTCAAACACCAGAAGATAACAAAATCCTGCAGAAATCGCTAGCAAACAAGCTTTTGGGTCAATCGGAAAAAGTTCTTGGGATGTGATGGTCCCCATCTTCAGATGCCTTCTCATTCTCTGGGTTGCAAGGGAAAGTCAAGCGAGCATTTGGATAATCAACTACCACCAACAAAAAGACAAGTGCTTAAGACCCTAATGAGCTTTTTCGACCCACTCGGGCTCATAGCACACTTCCTGGTTTCTCTTAAAATTTTACTACAGGACATATGGCGAACAGCAACAACTTGGGATGAAACAATACAAGAATTACATTTCGAAAAATGGCAAAAGTGGCTAGAACTGCTGCCAACTATTAAAAACATCAAGATAAAAAGAACGTACCTAGACAAGTTATGCTTTGAGAATGCGCATCAAGTCCAAATACACATATTTGTAGATGCTAGTGTATCAGCATGTGCGGTGGTAGCATTTTTCCGAGTGACGAAAGATTCTCATACGGAATGTGTTCTCGTTTGTGCTAAGACTAAAGTAGCACCCCTCAAACCCATGTCTATTCCTCGGATGGAACTAGAAGCTGCCGTCCTTGGAACGAGATTGTCGAAAATAATCTGTAATGGCCATTCAGTGGCTGTTAACAGTCTTCTCAGTCAATTTATTATTATATGCATATGTTTTTGTCTCTGGTTTGCTAATTTTATACACAAACCATTTTCTAATGAAGGAAATTTGGTAGTTTAGACTTTAAAATATGTTCGTTCATTTATTATAATTGATTATAATCAAATACATAACACTCACCCTCATCATCATTTCAAAACAATTTCGAATCTGAACAACCTCGTCGGTAATTATAACGAAACAAAAATAAAAAATATCCTTTGGGACTAAACTTGCAAAATGGTTGGTGAATTAACTGGCTCCAATATCGATACTAGCGACATTAGAACTCCTGGTAGCGATTTACTCCGGTCTCACTTCTATATGTAGTTATTATATGGTAGAGCTTAGAAACTGTTTTAACAAAATAATTTTCCATTATGAGGTTTTAATTAGATCATAAAATTCTAGTAAAAGCTGTGGTAAACTTTGAGTATCTCTCCTTGGGCAACTAATTAATATGATTCGACTTTTATTGGAACCATACATAAGGGTATTCTTTCCCGACTAAGAGCCTATCAGGCCTAACTCTTCGTCGATTTGCTCAGTGGTATCTTCAACTAGATCTCTTTCGTAGCCTAAGTGCACTTGCAAATCATCAGCAAGAATTTTACAGCATTTACATACGGAGGGAATCAATAATAGACCAAAAATTGAACTCTGTGGTACATGCGTTTTGGTTTCATGCAAATTTTACGTTTTTACTTGCGAACTTTACAATAGTGCAATAAAAAATTTAAAGACAACAGTCAAATATGACATTACGATCATAAAGAATATGAAATTTTTTCTGTCTGTCTGTCCAATTTTCTCCAAAATTTGCAGGTAGTATCTGTGTCTTGAAATAACGGTACCTGCCATACAAACGATATGATAATACTTATTTTTTCGAAAACGGCTGCAACGATTCAAGAAGGATTGCATATTAACATTTGAAAAATTTTAATTTTTGAAAATTTTGCTAGTTTAAAAAAAAAATTTTAACTTCTGACAAGATCTTAAACTTTGCATACTTTTCTTTTATAAAACTAGTTTTTAAAAAGTGGTCCAACAATTTTGACAAGACTTTATATGTACAAGCAACTGTTTATAGCAACTGTTAACAACTGCAAAAAAGCTTTGGAATATTTCATAAATTTTTTTTTTTAACATTTTGTGTGTTCTTATTCAATTTTCATAATTAATGTGTAGCTGGCAACAATGTACTACCGAATGTATAATAAAGAGCGAATCCTTAAACCTTGTACTCAGCCTAAAGATTTTGATATCGTGTTTAGCACACAATCACAAGTTCATACGATCCAATCGTGCCCATTTTTTATTTACATTTCGCATTTTCTTAGTAACCATGCAATTCTCTTTAGTTTTATGCTTTTGCATCAAAATTGAAGTAGCTCCCCATTTAATGAATGTAAATTTTCTTAAGATACTATATCATGTATGTAATGGTTAGTATGATTGGTTCGGGGTTTGGGGTTCGAATACCAACAGAAAACAGACGGGTAACACCTTTCGTGAGGATCTTGCAAGTTCTCCGATAGCAATTTCAGTGTCTTAAAAAAGATTTCTAGAATAGTTCGCAATCGGCGAACAATTACACGTCCCCTACAATCATCACAACTTATGGTTGTGAGAAATACTCTAAGCTCCAAGTCTTTCGTATTTACTTTAATGTATCGAAGAATTTTAAGAAATTAAAACAAAAGTTATTTAATTGAAGTAACATAATCTTTATTCAATGATATTCAAATGTTCCTTTACCAAACTTAGCAACTCTAAGTCAGTCACGAACCAGATTGATTTGGTGATATAGGATTAAGCTCATTCAGAAATTAATGCATAAGTTTCTCAAAAAGTAATGCAATAAGAATTGTTTGCATAAAGTGTACTTCAAAAGACAGCCATGATTTTATGAACCTTCCCTACAGATGCAGACAGTTATGTTGGGGGTAGGTTAAAATGTTGGTAGTAATGTTTGTAGCTTAAGAAACCACCCCTTAAATAACACTGGTCAACACAAATTTTTACCGCCAAAAGCAAACTATATTTTTTAAAGGTTTTTGGCTCGCTAAACTCAAATCTGGCCTCAGAATTGCTCTGTCACATCACGTTTTCGAGATATAAAGTCTTCGAAATCCAGAAAAACAGGTTTTTGCAATTTTTGAGCCTATGTTTTAACATAATAAAAGGTAAACCCAAAAACAAACCAATGCTTTCCCGATGATTTGCTATCCGCTGAATCCAAATCTGGTTTCAAAATGGCTCTACTACATGAAATAACTGAGATATCTAGCTTCAAAAGTTGTAATACACGGTCATGTAATATTTTGAAGACTACGTATGTATACGTATAGTCTCGAAAGGAAATTTGAGTCAGAAATCATTTTGAGACCAGATTTTGGATTCAGCGGATAGCAAATCATCGGAAAAGCATTGGTTTGTTTTTGGGTTAACATTTTTTTATGTTGAAACATAGGCTCAAAAATTGCAAAAACCTTTTTTTCTGGATTTTGAAGGCTTCATATCTCGAAAACGTGATGTGACAGAGCAATTCTGAGGCCAGATTTGAGTTTAGCGAGCCAAAAACCTGTGAAAAATATAGTTTGCTTTTAACGGCATTTGAAAACGTGAAATTTTGTTGACCAGTGTAATTACCCCCAAAAGCTTTGGCTGCATTGCATCTAATCCCATGGATTTTAATTTATCCGGTAACTCCAAGAAGATTTTCATATTGTGTAACTTTTGGAAACTGAAACTATTGAGATTATTGGAAAGACTCCTTCTTCCGCAAGGATCTGGTATCCATGTTAATGTTGAAATCCGCGCGACCTGCAAAGCATTACCTTTGCTGTTTATTATGATACTTTCTAGCTGTTTGGTTATGTTTTAGGGTCTTAAAGAAGACTCTTTTCAAGCATTTATCCTTCCTACAAAGTTCAGTTCAGTAAGTCGTATGACAAACTTAAGAATAGCCAAATCAAATGAAATCAAAAAAGTCTTTCAAAAGGTTTAAAGTTCATTTTCGCAATTCCTATGTATATTATTTTTCAAAGCAGATGCTAACCAATTTAAATATATAGGTCCTATTCTATTCGCAGCTATCACCATGCAGAACGTGGCCAGCCCAGTTTTTCAAAATCACAAAACAAAAGAATGGACGAATTTAGATAATATAACATTTTCGTTTGACTGCTCCAATCGACCGGTTGGCTTTTATGCCGACATGGAGTACAATTGTCAAGTAAGTATCTGTTAACCTAAAGCTTCTTTTATGTGTGAGCTTTGATACGAAAATTTAAGCTTTCTCTATGAATTTTATATTTTTCAAACTCTTCAAAGTATGCAACATTTTTGTATTTGTTTAAATTCCACTTGCAGATATTTCACATGTGTGATGAGGAGGGAAATCGCATACCCCACTTATGCGCGAATGAAACTTCCTTTAATCAGGAGTACAGAATCTGTGATTGGGACTATAATTTTAATTGTACAGAATCACCTGTAAGTATTTGTGCTACTGTATACTGCATTGCATATCATTTTAAAGTGATCTCCTTTTTTCATCTCGCTACTGCCAACGCCACCGTCACCGCCACCGCCATTGCCATCGCCATCGTAATCTACGCCCTCTCCCACCAAAACGCAGAAATGGTTTTATCTCAACGAGCTGACATATGCCACTGAAGCGCCAGAGGACGAAGACTATTAAAGTGAAATTAAATTAATAAAATTAAATAAATTTTATGTAATAATTATTATCCTATCCATAAATTAAATCAAAGCAAAAAAAGAAAAAAACAAAACAAAAATAGCGAAGGGCTTGCCCAAAATAAATCGAGTGTTATTTGTTGTTGAACCAATTTTGTTTTTGTTGTTATTTATGAAATGTTTTGAAGGACGTTTACCTGTCAAAATAGTGAGTATGAACAATAAACTGTTTATACAGATGCTCTCAGCTTAAATGCTTATTGTTTAAAAATGACTGGTGTTTTTTTCCTCCTTCATGAAATTAGTTTATTTCATTCAAAAGTCGAAAAATAAATTCTAAAATGCTTTGTATGGTTTGTTAACTTATGACTAAGAACTATTATATGAGAGTATACAGGTAAATGCACTAATTGAAGCTTTAAACGATGCTTGGTATCAACAAGATGAGACATTTTAGTCATCTGTCAATGTTTAAATGTGACATTTAAATTGATTATGAGTATGGCGGAACTGAAAAGTTGATTCGGAAACGAGGGGCATTCCCTACAGTTTTAATTTTTAGAGATTTACTTGTAGGCTATAACTGTGTTGATAAGGTCATTTGCAGTAATGAACATATTAATGTTTTCAAAAAATCGACTAATCATAATCATTAAAGAAAATATTATTATAAAGCCTATAATGCTTTGGATGAAATAAATTTTAGTTTTTTGGGTTTCGCTTTATACCTGTCATCTTTTAAGTTACGAAATGAGGCTCCGGTATGAGCATAGAGGGTGGTCTAATCCCTTAAAAAGAATATTTTTCAATACAGCACGACGCGTAACGTGGATAAGCATTTCAGAATCATTGCTAAAAATGTTGCCATACAAATTTCTTGTTAATCACATCTTCCGTGTGCGTTTGGTTGAAACGAATGTTGATTAAATTCAATATTTCCAAAATCTTTTCGCGAAGATTTGGCAAGTCCTACGGTGGTAAATTCATTGCCACAAACAGACCCCTCTTTACCACTGGGCCCACTGGGCCCGGGCCCAGGACCCCGCAGTCACCAGGGGCCCCCAAATTGTTGAAATATCACTTAACTTCTATTGGTCTATTTACAACATATTGGTCTATTTGAACAACAACTTTTGTTGAACAATTTAAATTACATTTCCTCTGAAAAAAGCGGTCACCCAAGCTATGATCAGGACCATACCATACCATAAACACATTTGTGTTCGTTTCAGGGCGCTTTTAAAAATCCAATCAGAAAAAAAATCCATTCGTGTATCTTACAATCGAAGTTAAATAGTCGAGTTCACACTGTACAATTACTTAGAAATACTTAGTTTGATGGATGTTATATGGTAGGATGTACTTTGCGTTCAGACTTATCTGACTTGTCGTCCAACGTTATATCATGTGCTCCTCCTAGATGGAACCCAACTTCAAAATATTCAAAATTATTTGAAAACCATCCAACAAGTTGGTCAAGCGGTCGTCTGAGCGTTCACATTATCCAACATTGGTCGTTCGAACCAAAATATGTTCAACTTGTTGTACGATGTGAACTCCGCTTATGGTGTTGTGATGGAAAAACTTCTTGTGTTTCCTTCTGACATTTGCGATGGTCCGAAGGGGTAACTATTAATAATTTTTCCCGACAATCAATTTTTGTAAGATTTCAGAGACTGAGTGTGTTGACTGTTCATTTAGGTTCAAAAAAGATGTAACAAGTCTTTCTCAAACCAGATGGTCAGCGCAAGTACTGAGCGCCTTATAATATGGTCGTCAAGAAATTGATGATGTCTATCGCCAACGATTTAGGACAGGCACGAGCGACCAGACAGGAAGCTCTTAGTCTTTACAAAAAAATGGCAAATTTGCTGAGTAATCGATGAATTTATAATTGGGCTCAAAGACAATTTAGATAACTTTTATTCATCATCCAGACAAAAGCAAAACCCAGATTCCGAATATAAGAACCTTTCTGAAAAGACTGGGTGTAAAGAGACTTTTTTGACGGCTCTGAACCCTCATCAATTTTGACTGGAAAAGAAAGGTTCAAAATTGAAACCTTTCTTACTATTGGCATTATTGACACTCTTAGCGTTGATTTAAAACAGCGACTAGGTTCGTATACGAATATTGGCCAACGTTTTGACGTTTCCGATTAAGAGACCTGAAGAAAACAGCAAATCTATTGCTTAGTTTTATACTGAAGATGTAAAAGGAAATGAACTACATGCTGTAAAACTATTCGACACGAAGATGAAAAAACTGGCAATATTCTAGAACTTTAAATTTTTTTAAAAATAAATAAAATTGAAGATGAGTCTCCAATTGTTGAAATTGCACTTAGAATTTTCTAAAGTATAACAGTGACCAACTGCAGGTGTAAACGTCCCTTCTCTTAGTTAAAAAGAATAAAAAACGAACTCAGAATCAATGATTTTGCTTATCTTTAATCAAGAAAAAGACTCCTTCAATAAACATTCCTCTGTCCATCTTTTTGCTTATCAATATTTTGTTTTTTATATATTTATTACACAACATAACATTTTTATGGAATTATATAAAGTGCCCAGGGCCCCCAAAACGGTAAAGACGGCCATGGCCACAAAAAGCGCTTTCTGCATTTGATTCGGAAACGGCAGAAGATTGTAGGTTCCTTCCATTCCCTCACAATGCATGGTTGTGAGATATGCACCAGGCGCAGCGCCGCGCCGCGCGCTGGGGCTCCTCGCTCTATTGCGTGACCCTATTTGTTTATTTATTTATGGTCCTAGATCTAGACACTAGAAAACGTTTTTACTTACTTACTTACTTACTAAGGTGGGCATTACAGTTCGGGGTGAGCCTAGGCCTCAACCAACCTCCTTCTATAACGACTTCGATTTCGGGCGAGCTCTCTCCAGTTTCGCACTTCAAGTCGGTTGAGGTCTTCATCCACTTGATTGCGCCACCTAAGACGAGGTCTTCCCCATCCGCGATTTCCCTGCAATATGCTTTCGAAAATCCGTAGAGCCAGAGCGTTTGTGTCCATCCGCTCTACATGACCCAACCATCGTAGCCTCGCGATGCGTACTCTTCTGGCTATGCCCATGTCGCGGTACAGCTCATACAGCTCGTTGTTGTATCTTCTTCTCCACATATTGTCTTCGCATACAGAACCAAAGATCATTCGGAGAATTTTTATTTGGAAACGACCAAGGGTTTCCTCATCCTCTATCCTCTTTTAAGTCCATGCTTCTGTGCCGTAAGGCAGGACTTGGATGATCACGGTTTTATATAAGGTTACCTTGGTTTTTCTGGAGAGGGTTTTGTTTCTCAATTGCCTTCTTAACCCAAAGAAGCAACGGTTGGCAAGAGTTATTCTCCATTTGATCTCCGCACTGATGTTGTTGTCCGTGTCTACAGCGGATCCTAGGTAGACGAAGTCCTGTACTACCTCGAAGTTATGTCTGTCTATTGTGACGTATTGTCCAATTCGTTGATGTTCTGTATCCTTGTTTGATGACAGCATATACTTCGTTTTGCCCTCATTAACCATCAAACCCATTTTTGCCGCTTCTGTTTCATTACTCGCAAAAGCACCTATGACATCACACTTTTTTCTTCCCATTTCGTCAATATCGTCTGCGTAGGCGAGTAATTGTACAGACTTTTGAAAGATTGTTCCTCTGGTGTTGATGTTTGAGTTTCTTACAATCTGTTCAAGTATGATGTTGAAGAAATCGCATGACAGTTTATCGCCTTGCCTAAAACCTTTTTCGACATCAAAGGTCTCGGCGTGAATTCTCCAAAGTCATCCTGCATAGTCGTACGAGCTTTGCAGGGATGCCGAAACTAGAAATGGCTCTGTACAGCTCGTCTCTGTAAATACTTTCATACGCAGCCTTGAAATCGATAAAGAGATGGTGAATATCGATATTATGTTCTCGGGTTTTTTCCAAGATCTGCCATAATGTGAAAATTTGGTCTATTGTGGACTTCTCTGGTCTGAAACAACATTGATAAGGACCTATCAAGTTGTTGACGTGGGGTTTCAGACGTTCACATATTACAGTAGACAAGATCTTATAAACGACGTTAAGGAGGCTTATCACTCTGTAATTGGCACAATTGTGAGGGTCTCCCTTCTTTAGGATCGGGCATACGATGCTGAGGTTCCATTCATCGGGCATGCTTTCTTCCAACCATATCATGCAGATCAGCTGGTGCATGCTCCTTTCCAACTGGTCTCCAGCTGCCTTGAAAAGTTCCGCATCAAGGCCATCTGCACCTACAGTCTTATTTGATTTAAGTTTGCATATGGCAAGCTTAACTTCCTCTAGGTCGGGAGGACGGCATTCTTTTGATCATCGTCCAAACTGAATGGGGCAATCTGCCTGACAGCGGAATTTGAGTCATCATCGCCGTTAAGCAGTCTGCAGAAATGATCTTTCCAGATCCTCAGTAGCGACTGTGACTCTTTACAGGCTTGAGTTTGGGATTTGCAACCCTGGCAGGATCTTTTTACCTTTTCGTAAAACTTCCGAATCTCGTTCCTGTCGTGGCACCTCTTAATTTCCTCAAACGAGCGATTCTCATGCTGTTTCTTACAAAAAACGTGTTTAAAAGCTGGAAAAGATCCAAAATTAATATAACAGCTATCCTGCTATCTCTGAAGATACATGAAAAAGGTTTCGACTATATCATTTACCATAGACGATAATTGGACTATGATTGTCTGGAAAATTATGTGAACGGGACCTCGGTCTATCTACCATGTATTTGAAGTGTGGAATAGAAGTTGATTCATACCCATATATTCATACCAAAAAGTTGATGGCAGCGACAGCAACCCTTTTGTACGACGCGACGCCCAGATGGTTTACTGTCGAATATTCAATGACCTTTCTGTTCAAACGAAATTATAAAGTGACGTGTTTGCAAAATTTTTCAATAACATTAAGCATAGACTAGGTTCAAAAGGTGTTCAGGAAAACGTTTTACCACATAATGAAGATTCGATGCCTCAATAACTAAACTATTTATAACTAATAAAACTTTGGACGCATTATGTTTTCGTTCATCACATCGCTTGGGTTATCGCAGAAGAAATCTCCAATATGTAGTTTTTGCTTAAGGAAGAGAGAAGAAAATCAACAGAAGAGGTTGGAATTGTCTCCTCTTTCTCCTCGTACAAACTGTTTCTACAGAAGTCATTCGATGAAATGCCGGGTATTGTGACGTATCTAACTATGGGCCAATGTCCAATTATGAAATACAATTACGGAATTATTGTACAATCTTCTTAGGGAAAATAAATGTCTTGTGTGATTTCGATCCAGTTTTGGCCATATATGTTTTTGGTTAAATAAGATGGGGAATCGCCCCATCTGCTGTTTGTTTTACATATCAATGAGAACTTGCTTTATCATGAGTTCGCAAAGTTGGTATACCAATGTTTGAGCTGTCGGTTGAGATCGGTATCACGATTCCATTTATTGCAAGTTCATCGGCTTTACAGTTTCCTAGTAAAAAATGGTGAATGTCAAACTATTGAGCCATCTCGATGAGAGATAGTCGACAATGAGGGTGGTTACTAAGTTCCTGGAAACATCGACAAATGATTTGAAGACTGTTTGGTTGTGTGAATTTGATACGAATACTCACTGAGGATAAGTGATATCCTTTTTTAAGCCGCGATAAAACCTCTTTGATCACCAGAACTTCCATTTGGAACACGTTACAGTAGTTCAGAAACGGAATGAGAGACTTGCGTTTAACCTACCTGAATACGATCTGACACAAACCATTTCTTCGTTTTTGAACCAATTGTGCAAAAATGAAATGAATTATCTCTCGGGAACTCCTCGTCATCCCAAAATTATACTATGGTGTAATAGTGACTTTGGATTGATCCGAACAAGTTCAGGATGAGTGAGTCATGGCTAAGCTTAGGAAGGCTAAAGTTTTCATAGGAGATCCCAGTTTACGTCTATTAGGTCTATGTCAAAGTAAAATTTCTCATGCACTTACTTACAAGAAAATATAGTTCATTCTTCTGGAATACAATTTTTTTATTTCGTTTTTTTCGATAGTTCAAGAAACAGAGAGAGAGAGAGAGAGAGAAAGACAGAGAGATGGAGAGAGGGAGACGAATAGAGAGGAATAGAGAGAAAGAGAGAAAGACAGAGGGAAAAAAATGTTCTTATCACAATCGTGTGATAGCCAATGTTGCCGTTTTGGTTATGAACTTGGTAGATTCTTTAGCTCCGAAATAAAAAATATTTACAATAAAATAAATCGTTTCGCAATAATTTATTACACAAACAATTAAGGTGTAATAAGAGACTTAGGGCCAGTTGCTCAATCGAATCATAAATTTAAGTTCTACATAAAGTTCTACTTTTGTATGGGGATTTTATGTAGAACTTAAGAATTCCGGAACGTCTCATACAAAAATGAAAACTTTATGTAGAACTTAAATTTATGATTCGATTGAGCAACTGGCCCTTAAAGAACTAGCTAAAAGTGTATAATACAATTCCTTTATCTGAACTCATTTATTTCCTTTTATTGAATTGACACTTGACTTATTTATGCGCATGAGTGAATGATTAAAAATTATCGATTGCATCTTTCAAATGTGCATATTCATAATTTGAGTTGAGAATAGTCTCGTTTGTCAGATCAAAATTGTTTTTTATTTTTTGTATTCAGCATTTCTAGCTCTTGAGTTTTTTCGTATTCAAAAACATTGATGGTTAAGTATTTTATCAAAATTATTGAATACTGGAAATTTTATATGAAATTGGAATTCTTTCAAAGATTAGTGGTAAGTACGACTGGGATGCACGAACTTGCGATTGTGTTATAAGTACAATATAAAAATCTAAAGGCTGATTACAGTGTTATAGTATTCGCTCTTCATAACATAGTTGGTAGTACAGTTAAATCTCCCTTGGGCGGACAGCCATGGTGCAAAATTTTTTGTCCGCCTAAGGGAGTTGTCCGTTTAAGGGAAATCAAAGGAAAACACCAAATTTTAAAAATAAATACCTGATGCTTTGAAATCTGTGATTCCTTAGCGCCTTGAAACTTCTGTTTGCTGTTGTGGAATTGCACTTCCAGATATCAGAAACCCTTTGTTTCGAGATGCATTGAACCACTCGAAAACATTTTTATCAAGGCCGCTTGACGAAATATATCGTCTTTTAAGATGAGTTGCATTGTAGTTTGACTTCCATTCACTCAAAAGATCTTTTTTTTCAGTAGATCAGCAACTCAGGTTTTTCCTATTTTAAATTCTGTTGCTTTTTCTCGTATGCTTTTTTATATTTTTGGCTAGAGCTAATTACGTCTATTTTTACCTTAAAAGTCATTGTTCTCTTTTTTGGTGGCATCCTAAAACTTGTTTCTATAAAATCTTCATATGTATATGTAGGTAAAAATAAAGAATTCAAAACTGCCTGAGCGCAAATAAACTAAGCTAAAAAAATATCGTCCAAACAAGATCACTTCCACAACATAAATGAGAGAATGAGTATGAGAGAATAAAAATACAAAAAGATCCAACAGATACATGCAATTCTTCAAAACAAATACACATTCAACAGACCGACAGCTGTCACGTATGTACATATTTTTCAAAGTAAACTGCAACTTAAAAAAAAATACCGCTGCCAAAGTTATCAGCGTGATGCAATGTTCAATCCTGCTCTGGTGTACGTCTAAGATAAAATATTTTTTCTTTCATACGTGAAATTTCTGTCCGCGTCCGTCCAAGAGAGTGTCCGTCTAAAGGAAACTGAAAACAATGAAACTTCCGTGCAAAAAAGTTTGTCCGTCGAAGGGAGGTGTCCGCCTAAAGGTGGTGTCCGCAAAAGGAAATTTCACTGTACATGGTTGCCAACTACACATTCATTATGAAAATTTCATTAAATCGCATAAAATATTGAGAAAAATCAAATGAAATACTCAAGAGGCTTTAAGCGAAAAATGCAAGACATCATTTTTTGTAAAATCGTTAGAACATACAAAAAAAAAAGTTTTTTATTTTTCACTGATTTTTAAAACAATCTTTTTTTATATGTCAAGTATGCAAAGTTTGAGATCTTGCCAAAAGTTGTTTTATCAAAGGAATTGAAAAAAAAATCAATCAAATTATTTCTAAAGATCTATCTGTTAATTAGACACGACTGTGTCACATGTACTTTTTTTAATAGGAGACTTATGATAATCTGGAGCACTCAGACCTAGTTACCGGTCCATTGTACTTCCAGTACCAACGATTGTGTGGTTAAGTACATTACCAAAATTTTAGTTTTTTTGTTTTTCTAAGCTTTTTTGAACCCCTTCATGGGACACGTCCCATCAGTTTGTGTTTTTTACGTGAACAAACAACCCAAGAATAAGGATTCACTTATTATTCATTTGTTTTATAAGCTCCTGGGCTGGTTTGAGGTTTCGTAAAATCGTATTGGTCATTAACGAGAAAACCAGTTGAGCAAAAACGATAGCTTAAACGTCCCTGTACCCGTTTCCGCTTTAGTGGAAATGTGGAGATGAGTTATAGTCTTTGTTTCTCACAGATAATGTATCAATCTGATGTATAAGAATTTTTAAAATCGGTTCTCTAGTTTCTAAATTACCGAAATAGAAATAAATTCTATCGCTGCCACAACTTCAAAATCGAATGATTATCTAAATTTTTGTAACATTGCGATTGCATTACATTAAACCTACCCACGTGCTGATTTTGAGAACTTAGTTCGCTTTAACACAAAAAATTCTTTAGTTTTAATAATTAAATGAAAATCAAATCTTGTTACTACTGATGAAAACTTCTATTTAATCAGATAATAAAGCTGAACCTAAACGAACAAATCTGGTCAATTAGATCCACCAATAATTACATGACACTTTATTCATTGTGTACCGGTGTGGTAGTTCAAGTTCATTGTCAAACTTTTTTCCCCCCCTAATTGACAACTTCCATATCAAAACAAAAGATCTATTTAAGCGTATGCTCTGGTTCTGAGTAAACCAGTAGATGTAGAAAACTCTCACCAAAGCAATGCTAACAAAAATAACTACTGCCTGTTTTGTGGGAATTGTTGTCTGCTCTCTTGTCCAGGCGCGTCCTCAAACTTTCAGTAACTATCCATATAGACCGATTTTTTCTAGTCTTGCTCTCTATAGTAAGTACGGAACACGATTTACAAAACAAAATTATTTTATTATTTTCAGATTCGTTCGCAACACAATCGCCATACCAGCAAAATGCTGTTCGGATCTGGCCTTACATCATTGATCAAGCTGTGTCACCTCTTTACTATTTGAATAATGGATACCCTAACAGTGGAATAAATACAAATACTGGATATAATACAAATACTGGTTATAATCCAACAGGAGTCTTAGGAACTGGCAGCAATGGGTATTACAATAATGTCTTCGGTTATACGACTTTGAATCCTAACCTATACAGCAATAATCAATATGGAGTCTACAACGGGAAGAAATAAAATTTAATCTGAAGGTTACCTTTTCAACTGCAACTTGCAAAGAACTTTTGAATTTCAGTTGTGCCTAGTTTTTTTTTTGGAATTTCTACATAGTTTTAAATAAAAAAATGAAAATCAGTCAAAAATGAAGAGAAAACACTTGTTTCTATTTCTGATAAAAAATCTACGGAGATGAAGAAAGTGACACTTATTTTTTAAACGACTTTCCCACAGGAAAAGTTACACAGGAATCAATTATATTTATTTATCTGGCTTAATACAAGCAACATACATATAAATAAAAAGAAAACTTAAATATTTACAAAAATCAATTTCTTAAATACTAAATACTAAATACTATTTACAATAAATATTAATTAAATTAAAAGTTAATATAATAGAGAAGCTAAGGGAAATTTAATTAGGAAGTTGAAAATGATTAGAGGATAATTTATTTCTTAGAGATGGTAAGCTTGCGTTGAAATCAAGAATATCTTGTGCACCATTGGCTAAGCGCAACATTCGAGTAATAGGGTTAAAATGACCATAGTTAGTGCGGTGGGTGGGAAGGTTGTAAAAAGGGATGGACCGTAGACTACGAGGATTGGTATTAAGGTAAAAAATTTCAAGGAGAGCGGGAGATTCAATTGCACCAGTCATTATTTGGTGTACAAAAAGTATGTCCGCAATTGCACGACGTTTGGCGAGGCTTTGTAACTGAATTAGTTGTAAACGATCTTCGTATGGAGGTAGGATGAGAGGGTTCGACCACGGTAGATGGCGTAAGGCAAAGCGAAGGAATCTACGTTGGACGGCTTCAATTCTATGTGACTGAGTGATTTGATAGGGGGACCAAACCTGAGATGCGTTCTCTAGGATAGGTCTGACAAAAGTAATGTATAGTGATTTGGTTACGTAAGGATTGGAAAATTCTTTAGACCACCGTTTTATGAAACCAAGGGAAGAGTTCGCCTTAGCGATAATTTGGTCTATATGGAAACGAAAGTTGAGCTCTCTATCACAAAAAACTGCAAGGTCTCGAATAGATGAAACAACTGGAACGGGAACCCCACAAAAGTCATAAGTCCGAGGGAGAGTAGGTATTCGTTTTCGTGAAAAAGTGATGAATTGACATTTACTCACATTAAGATCGAGCAGATTCTTATGACACCAATTAAGAAAAGAATCTAAGTCATGTTGAAGTAAAGAATTATCACGAGGTGTCGATATTGACTTCATTATTTTTATATCATCGGCATAGATTGAGAGATTTGAGTGCGAAATAATCATATGGACATCGTTGATAGCAAGGACAAAAAGGAGAGGACCGAGATGGCACACCGGAGGAGGCAGAAATGGGAATAGATAAGAAACTTCTAAACAATACCTTATAGATGCGGTGTTCTAAATAGGATTTCATCCATTGGATAAAATGCGGGGGAAATCCAAAAGCACCTAATTTCAGATAAATTATATGGTGTGAGATTTTATCGAAAGCTTTCGAAAAGTCCGTAGTGATTACGTCAACGTCGTAGCCATGTTCAAGAGCACAGAGCGTCGTAGAAACAAATTGGGTTAAGTTAGTCGTCTTAGATCTTCCCTTTAGAAAACCATGCTGCAAATAACAGTAGGTGTACATCAGGGAAGTGTCTTGAGTCCACTGCTCTTTATTGCTGTTCTGGATTATTTGCTCGAAGGAAAAGTAACGGACAATAAAGTACAACAATTATTCTTTGCTGACGATGGAGCCATCATAAGCGAGGATCCTACATCTCTGCAACGAGCACTTGACGTTTGGATTGATGTTCTGGAAGGAAATGGGTACCGTATTAGCGCTAAAAAGACGGAATACCTGTGCTGCCCTTTTTCAGATCCAGACAAGCCTATTCCAGACATTTATTTGAATGGAAATGTGCTTCCCAAGTGTAAAAAGTTTAAATATCTGGGATCTATGATCAATAGTGAAGCAACTTGTGATGACGACATCAATCATCGAGTAAGCGTAGGGTGGATGAAGTGGCGAGAAAACTCCGCTATCTTCTGTGATCGAAAAATGCCCCCTAAGCTGAAGGGAAGACTCTACACAGCAGTTGTCCGTCCAGCTCTGACATACGGTTCACAATGTTGGACAATGTACAAAAAGTATGAGAGCAAATTGACGGCAGCCGAAATGAAGATGCTTCGGATGACAGCAGGAGTAACAAAGCTTGATCGAATTAGAAGTACTAAGATCCGTGGAAGCCTTCATGTCAAAAGTACCATCTTGGACAAAATTCAGCACGACCGGCTCAGTTGGTATTGTCATGTTCAAAGGAGAGATCCGCAGAACCCCGTCAAAAAGGCAATATCGTACAACGTTTCAACAAATTCGCGACGAAAAAGAAAAGGCAGGCCAAAACACTCCTGGTACAAGCAAATGCAAAAACAGCAGCATTTGGTTGGCCTCAGACATGGAACAATCCAAAACCGGGAGGCTTGCCGACGGTTTCTGAGGTCAACGCGGCGTACCCCACAGGCGGGTCACTAGTGTGAAGCAGAAAAGTGGGAGAGTTGTGATCGCTTCAAGATCACTACTCGTAACGCCGAAAATGAAAAAGAAGAAGAAGAAGAAAACCATGCTGCAGTGGAGAAATAACAGACTTACAATGAAAGTATAACGAGTCGTAGACAATGCTTTCAAAAAGCTTAGGAATAGAGGATAGTTTAGCAATAGGACGGAAGTTGGAGATATCACTTTTACTGCCTTTCTTATGAATTGGAAATATGAATGAATCTTTCCATAATGTTGGAAAAACTGCTTGTGAGAGTGAGAGTTGAAATAATGCTGTAAGGGGTTGACAAAGTACGTTTATACATTTTTTTAGGAAAATGGCAGGAATACCGTCAGGACCGGGAGAAAAGTCATCTTTGAGTGCATTGATTTTATCATACACATTGTCGAGACTAACACCAATAGAAACAAGAGAGCTTTGAGGACAATTATCGAGATAACTGAAGTATTCCAGGTCAGGTAGAACTTTATTATGGTTATATGATTGACTAAAGAAATTCGCAAATAGATTGGTGATTGTTTGAGGATCTGAAGAGGAAGTATTAAGATGGTTGAAAGAGGAAGGAAGCCCATCCGATTTTCTCTTAACGTTAATAAATTGATAGAAACGTTTAGGGTCATAGATAAGACAAGTCTGCATTTTATCAAGATAATTGTTGTAAAGAATTTCGGATAAGGATGAAAAGTTGAAGAAAGCTTGTTGATAATTTAAGTAATCAATATAAGAATTCGATTTTATGTAAGTTTTCCATAACTTATTTCTAAGGTTTCGAAGTGTACGCAATTCTTTAGTATACCATGGGGGAGACGACATACAATTTTTTTGTGGTAAATGAGGAACAGTCTGGATGATACATTCGAAGATGGCAGTATAGAAGAAAGAAAGAGCGATGTCGATGGGAGTTCGAGCATTTAAGAAAAGGTTAAAATCGATCTGATTTAACAAAAAGTTAAGTTGATTGAAATCAGCCTTACGGTAGTTAAAAAGAAGGGAGACTTCCGAATCTACCGTGGAGATAACTTTATGGAAAGAGAAGACAAGAGAAAGAGGGGGATGGAAGTGGTCAAGGGTCGATAGAAGATGGATACTTTCAGAAACGTCAGAGTTGAAAGGATCAGAAGAAAAAACAAGGTCAAGTTGTCTTCCTAAGTTATTTTTAATGCTACTTATTTGGAAAATCCCAGAGCCAGATAAGCGGTCACAAAAAATACATTCTTTCTCTGAGGTGGGATTACTGGGAACAAAGTTTGATTGATCCTCGGATGGAGCCCAACGTAAGTAGGGTAAATTAAAATCACCAATAACGATAAAATCATCAGTTGGTTCTGCTGCTTCAAAGATAGAGTCGTAAGAATCAACAAATTGTTGATAAGCAAGAGTGGGCTGTGATGGGTGAATATAACAGCAGAGGATATAAAAACATCGATTGGGGACTAACAATTTTATGCAAATGAATTCGATGAGTGGTGAACTGGATGATTCAACAAGAGTTGCATTCAAACTATTGTGTACTGCTAAAAGAACACCACGCCCGGAGCGGCCATTTTCAGAGGTTTGACCATCTGCACGAAATACTGCAAAGTCGGAGGAAAATAATTCACTATCAAGAAAACTGGAATCTAAATTTGTTTTAGAGAGGGCAAATATATCAAAAGGAAGGTTTTGGGAGTTGAGATAAATCATAGAAGTTTTAGTTCGTAGTCCTCTTACATTCTGGTAATAAAGGGACAAAGAGTTCAAAGTCGTTAGTGTGTTACTGTTAAAGACGAGGCTTTTTAGAGGACTTGGAGTGAATAGGGTTTTTTAAATTTATATGTGAACAGTACGTGGCAAGATCCCTTAGGACAGTTGAGATAAATTAAACCTTCATGAAAACGTATGTAAATCTTCTTAAGTTCATGAAGATCGGTTGGATTAGCATGTCCAATTTGTCTATTCGAATGATGATCATCCTGCTATTATCACTCCATTTCTTCCAATTTTCCTTGAATAAAAAAAACTCTGTTGCATGTTAGTTTCAAAATTTATTGTTCCTCACCCGTAGCGAGTCCAAATATATTTGCGTTATTATTTCTATCGCCAGAAGCTAACACCTAATCAAGTCCATCATCAAATATAATTCAACTACTGCAACACCAAGCACCGCCCTTAGCTCTACATCGGTGTTAACATCTTAATGTGCCGCCTTCTTTCATCGCACCGTCTTGTCGCTCACTTCATCCAAAGCCACATACTATAACTATACCTTTTCGACTTGGATGTTGCTGCAACACAATAATGTTGCTCTACTCAATCGAACCCCCACCACCGACTGGTTGCGCCAGCGCCAGTGAGTTAAAAACAAGTTACCAAAAGTGTCCATTGCGGAAAGAAAGGTAATGACGTCACAAGAAATGTTGCTTTTACCGCATTTGTACCACTTTCAAAGCCAAAACACCATTGGTGTCTGCTGTGGTAAGTGAGGTAAGGAAGAAGATGAAGATACCGCAAAACGCCAGCACTTGACTCCGGTAACCAGTCTTAATTTCCAGTTTATACAGTGCGGTCGATAGCTTAAACTATACGCTCTAAATATCGATGTCGATCGGTTGAGTCGGTGTTTGAAAGAAATATCCCAAAATTGCGATAAACTAAACGTTTAAGTTTCGGAATTACTGTGTTCATTGTGTAGAGGTATCAAGATTGTGGTTCTATTGTGTACTTCGTGTATTTCAAGGGATAGCAAGCTTACGTGCAAAAGAGTCATGGTAAGCATCAGATGCGTGTGCGGACAACTGGATTAACTTACAGGAATTATGCAAACTCATGTTTTGATAATTTTTTTTTTTTTTTGTTTGAGAAAGTATTCACGAGTGTCGATACAGCTAGAAACAAAGAGAAGTATCTGGAAAAAATATTAATTGCCTGGCTGTGGCCTAGTTACCTTATTTGGATAACGAATCGATTGGGAATTCCAAACACATTCTTGTTGTTCTTGGTCAGTAAGCTAAGAGCAGAATTCATCAAACAACCAAACCCACCAACAATGTCGTTTTTATTGTGACGGTAGAGATTTCAGTCGGGCCTTTTGGCAGAGTGAGATTTTGTTTTGTCAACTGATTGGGGCTTTCTTTCGTTCACCTTGACAGTAAGAGTAAGTCACTCAAATGTGGTATTGTTAAATCGTTAACATACGCCCTTTGGCGTGACACCGTGACAGTTGTTTTGGTTTAATTTATTCATTTTGAGAGTAAAATTTACTTTCTTCAGATGCTACAAAGCACTTCACTTTCTTTGGCACTTGAACGATGAACGTATTCATTGAATTGAGACTCTTAACATGAACAAAACGAATATCAAATGCTAACAAAAGAATAGTTTTGTAGCGAAATTGTTCGTGAAAGAGCCCGTGTCACTTCCGAAGTGTCGGACAGTTTATAGTTTTGTTCCAAATAGTTTGAATGGATAGCAAAACAAAATCGTGTGCCTTACCTAATTGGGCGCCAATTCTGTGACAGTGATTTTGTTTTTGTTTGTAAGAATGTTGTCAGCGAGAATTTGCTAGGATTTTTTTTTTAAATTGAAGTGTGAGTTTGCAAAACACAATTATGCGGTGACTGAAAGAAGTGAGAGCTTTTCCAATTATTTTTACATTAGCGGTCTTCTTACTCGGGCGTTGTTTTTATTGATCATTGACTGTAATTAAGATAATTAATTGAAAAATAATTGTGTGAGATTGTTGACATAAATTTAATGAAAGTGCCAAAACCAATTGGGCTGGAGTAATGCTACAATTTCTCGGTTGTCTTTTGCCAGAGACTCTATTGCCATTGTAGGTTTTTTATTTGATTTTAATGGCTTCATTTTGTATTTAATGAATTTAATGAAATTACAATTTGCTACGAATAAGAACTTAGCTTCAGTTTGCTTTGGGCTGAAGCTATGGGAAAAGTATTTACATTTTTAGCCTTTCCATGTGTAAGAAACTTATCTTAGGTCAACCTAATAGCTATTTAACATATTACCCAGTTCAGTTAATCTTTTTTCATGGAATAAAGTAAACATCTTAAATGTATTTGAACATTATGGTTAATTTATTTACAAAGACCTGATATGTTCAGTTGAAGAGTTCCAAAAATGAATCTATCTGGTTTTGTATACCGAACCTGAGATGTCGTCAACAGGTCATGGACATAACCGCTTTTCCTTCGTTTAAATACGCTGAAGCTCCTAGCTGATTCCATAAAGAACCCTAGCGGACTTTAAAATGGTATTACTAATTGAATTGAATTGAAATTGGTAGTTGCTTAGTGGAACTAGAAAACTTCCGCAGTTGGTGTTAGCTACGAAAAAAATATTTTGGATGACTCAGGAACAGTTGAAACATCATTTATTCATTTTATTGTTGAGATGCTCGTTGCGATTAAGAGCAATTAGAAAGCAGTGCTGTTTATATGAAATACGAGTAAATATCTATGTAAATTCAAAATCAAATAGCATTTTGATGGAAATGGCTACTTTGGACACATATGTTTCCCTTTTGCTCAGCGATTACGTATGGAAAAAACAATTATAAGCGATTAGTGAGCGTTTTCTTTATTTCTTAACGAGAACCAAAAGATTATGAAACTCATACCTTCATTGTTTTCGTTTATCGCCTAATACTGGCTAAGCGCTTCCGCTTTGCTATTATGAAACAGAGGCTTATTTCAATTTCTTTTGCATTTGATAATGAAATTTGCATTTCGAGTTGGAAAATTTCAATTTGAATGGGAAGGCTTTGAGCTGTGCACGTTTTAACTAATGTTTAATGCCATAGAAATGATTCTTGGCAAAAATGAATGGGAGAGAAGAGTTTGAAGCCGTAAAGTGATATTTAAAAAAAAAAAAAAAAATGAAATGGGAAGGAAGTTAATAGAAATCTAGGACAATATTTACAGTGTAATGTTTTTGATTTATTTTAAGGAAAAAGATTGAGAGTTAATTTCCGATTGGAAGGATTTTTACATATCCGTACGTAATTAGTTCCCCATAGTTGAATGCTACAATTTTTATGTAAACGTCTGTGTTTATATGTGGTTAGTTGGTTACGAGCATAAAAGCTCGTGATCGTTTTTCAATTCGATTATCTTAAGTGTTCAAGTTTCATTGGACTTACTAACTCATTCGGTTTGCAGGAAACCGGATTTTTGAAGTTATATCGAAGTTAAACTTCTTTTGGCGCACTTTCCAAAAATTATTACAATAAAAATATTTCAATGCTGCTCTTATAATTTTGGACTCACCAGAAGGGTTGAACTGTCTATTTTGTAGTCTGGTGGACAGCACTACACAAGATGATCAACTACAACAAGCTGGCCAAAGTTCAAAGAACGGCTAGTCTGTGTATTAGTGAGGACAACCCCATCGGACGCCCTCAATGTACTACTAGATCTCACACCCCTAGATATCTTCAGCAAACAAGTCGCAGCTAGCTCAGCTATACTCGACTCAGAGCTACATCACAGTAGACCAATAATCAAATCAGCCACACTACCATTCTAGATAACTTTAGATTCTAACCGAATCGATCCGACTACACCCCCAAGTTGGTGTTTGATATTAATTTCCAAGTAACCATACCTTCAAGAGAAGCTTGGGAAAATGGCGCTCTTTTGGAAAATGAAGCAATGCACTTCTACACCGATGGTTCAAAAACCAGCGAAGGTGTGGGAAGTGGAATCTACTCAGAAAAACTGAATCTCAGTCTTTTCTTCCGCTTACCCGATCATTGTAGTGTGTTCCAAACGGAAATTCTGGCGATTAAGGAGGTGCTGTCTTGGCTCAAAGAAAACGTCATAACCTCCACGGATATTCGGATCTTCTCAGACAGCCTAGCTGCCCTTAAATCTCTTGCCTCTGTCTCTACAAAATCCATCACGGTCCAAAATTGTCAGATGTCTCTGAGGGAGATGTCAAATCAGTTCAACATTCACCTTTCATGGGTGCCAGGGCACTGGGACATACCAGGCAACTGTATGGCAGACGAATTAGCCAAAAAGGGCACGAACACTTCAATACGCTCAGAATGGAACAACATAGGTGTACCTATCGCTACATGTAAACTCCTACTTAGACAAGACGCTTCAAGGATAACAAACACTAGATGGACTGAGAGTAACAACTGCCTTGCAACCAAAAAAGTTTGGCCGTGTGTAGACTCAAAACGCTCGAAGAGTTTGTTGGCCCTGAACCGTCTGTATCTTTGTTCTACCATAGGTGTTCTTAGGGGACACTGTCTAATAGGGAGACACGCCAAAAAACTTGGTGTGTTTTCCAATGATTTCTGCAGAAGCTGAATGGACGAGGAGGAGGAAGAAACCGTTCAACACCTTCTTTGCTCATGCCCTGCACTACTTCATAGGAGGAAAACTCATCTCGGTGAATTCTTCTTCGATGATACTAGCTACTTAGCTTACATAGACCCTAAAAGTTTTTCAAAATATATTAAAAATTCCACGTGGTTCGACTAGCAGGTGACTAACCGGCTAGTCCCGTAATGGAAGATTAATAAGTGATCAACTCGTTAATCTTACATCGGGTTTCTGATTAACTTGCTGATCTTTGTGGTATCACAATGGGCCCTTGCGGCCTAAGTGTGTCAGGCAATGTACTCATTGACTGCGACAGCCACTTCCACCTAACCTAACCTAACCTATTTTGTAATAAATGCTTATTCAATTGCGGAGAAATAGTCGCCTCTGCTCATCAATCTAACCACTGAACTATGTGACAATTTTTTTTTAAAAGATTTTCGTAACTTATTAGTTTATAAGTAACTTATGAATTAAGAAATGACCCTTCAAAATCATGACCCTTTAAAGACAGCTTTTTATACGACTGTTTAGAAATTTTTTTTTGAAAATTGAGAGCATTTATTGAAACTTAGAAAAATACATCTTTTAATTGATATTTAATTATGTCGCATTTAAATATGTTATATGTTATATGCTTTGCATAAATAAAACTCACTTTACCAAAAAAAAAACGAAAAATAAAACTTTGAGACCAAAAAACGAAAAATGCAATTTTTTGGATAAACAAGTTGTTGAAAACAAACAAACCATTAATTACAAATTTAGGTTCATGAAATGGCAAATAGTTTGAGAAATATTCAAATTTATCTCTTAATTAGTTTTTGAGTTATGTTGCTCCGCCCAGAAAAAAAAACAAATTTCGAGAAAAACACGTTCAAAGTTTTCGCTATTTTATAGTAACTTATAGTTACTTGGACTCAGTCTGTGATGCCAGGACCATACAGTAATCCCTCTATTTTCATAAAATGAACGTTTTATACAGTTTTTTTTTTTCATAAATGAACTTTTAAGTAATTAACAAACCTCAAAAACTACACAGCCATTAGCTCATCCGATTATAAAAAGTTTTTTAGGTACATTTTTGTCGCAATTCAATAATCCTTTAATCAACTCAGCAATGCATAATCCTATGATCAACTCAGGCCTGAATACAAAAACAAATGAAACTGTGCTAAAAGTGTTCAGAATTGATTTGTTTTTGTGATCAGTAGTAAAATCCGTCGCTGAGCTGATTAAAGGTTCGCTGCGCCACAATAGAAACGAAATTTTTCCTCTCCAGATCAACTTCTTTAGATATTAAATAAAAAAAGGTCGAATAGGCTAAGCTCGAGGCGAAAAGGTTGAGTCAAGACAAGAAAAAATCGTATTGTTGGGATGTACGTCTCATTCCGCTTAGGCGGGAGGGAAAATATTATAAGAATTTACTTAATTTTCTATCAAATATATTAAAAATCAACTAAAGCACTGGCACCTAATTGATATAATGTTTTGGAAAAATAATGTTTTTCTTTGCCTGTTACGCGGGAGGTCCGTGGCTCGGATCCTAAGAAAAGCTAGAAATGTTTTTTCGCGAGTAAATTCATTTTTATAAAACTTTTTTCAGTTTTATAAAACTGCCCTCTTCCTTACAATCTATCCGTCATGAGCTACTGTATGCAAAAAACCCTGCAGGTAGACCTCGCTTAACACGGGGGTTACGTTCCTGCAAAACATCGTGTAAAACAAAATCGTGTTAAACTAAACAAGAAGCCAGTGCATAAAAGGAGTTACGTTCCGTAATTGCTCAAAAAACGAGATTTTTTTTAAGATTTTAGATTTTGCGTACAACAATAACAACTTAAGTTAAGTTATCAATACGCGGCCTTCTGTGAACTTCATCAATGTTGTTGTTTTTTTTTTTTTTTTTTTTAATTAAACATCTTCGCTTGATTGGTACAAAGCTTTTTGTACGTTTCCTTATAAAGTGACATGCATTGCACCAGCTTTCTTTTTAGTTTCAGTCGACTTTCAATTGAAGGATTTGCATTAAAAAAAAAATCGACTTCAAACTTAATGCGAGGCTCATTTCACGTGTTGAGTCCTTCACTGCTATCTTGTCAGGTTCAATTTCTGTATTGCTGCTACTGGCATTCTATTGGTCAGAGTTTCGTATTATCAAGTCAATTAAGTCCGTTTCTTATAACTCATTGTTTTGCAATAGAGCGTGAAAATCTCTGGTTGACATGTCTCAGCAAATTCGCCTTCCCGCGATTCGATTTCCTGTTCCTTTGCGACTGCTACTGACCAAAGTGTTTCCAACACCTTTTCAATGTTGACTTTTTTAGTTCCTTTAAACATTGCGAAACGATTAGGTGCGGTCCTTAATAGAAAATTGTTTCAATCTCTTGTGACATCCATAGAGCTAGACTCCGGCAGATTTAAGACCCACCGCAAAGAAGCTCCAATGCAGTAGATCTTGAAGGTATAAATTATAACGGTGTTAGGTGGTAAGAACATGACTTTTATGTTAGTATGAGCCAAATTTTGTGGGTGACCAATGAGCATTATCCAACAACAACAGAGCTTTGAAGTTCAAATTTTGATTTTTCAAATATTTCTCTACTTCTGGCACAAAGCAATTTGAAAACCAGTTTTTGAATTTCTTTCCAGTAACCCAAGGTTTAGAATTTTCCCTCCAAAACCGTGCAAACCAAGGCTTTGAACCGTGTTAAGTGAAAATACGTCGCAAAAAGTCAACCGTGTTAAAAAGAGGCCGTGCTATGAGAAGTACGTGTTAAGTGAGGCCCACTGTATGTACCTATCAAATTATAGTTTTTGTTTTTTGTCTAAAAAAAAAATAAATAAAAAACAAACTGATACCTTTTCAATGGAGCCTCCATCATGTGGATTTTATCAGCATGAAATGCTGGTTGTGTAAAAATACACAGCCTGTTTAATACATTTTTTTCCATTGTTGAGTAGTTGAGTGAACACCATGCACAATGGAATTTTTAGAAAACTTTACAAAAGCAAGGTTTGACTACTAAAATTGCCTTAAAATAAGCAATAGTGGTACCAGTGGCATAATGATTCACATGCCTGCCTGTTAGGTGGGAGTTAAAGGTGTGAATTATAGAAACGTGCATTATTATCTTTGGTTACTTTATCATAAAAAGCTCTTTCTCAATCGCGCGGTCGGCGGCAATGCATGTCCTGTCTATTTCTCTTATCTTGGAGAGAAGTGCGAAAGGCATCCGATCCGGGCTGCCCGAGCTCTATTGTGTCTTGACTTATTTCACAATTTACTAGCATTTACTACTTGTCCGTAATGGATTTTATCAGTAAACGGGCAACATAAAAACGTAGGCTTAAGCACGGGTCACACACGGCTGTTTGCCAGCCGCTTCCTGCCAGCGGCTGGCAGTAGCAGAAGCAGCCCGGTCACACACAGCTGCAGAAAACCATACAAAAATTTGTTTTTGAACATTATTTCTAATTTTTAAGCTTATTTATTATATTTGACACAAATTTCGAATGAATAATTACTAAATAGAATGTGTATCAGTATTTTTTTATTTTGTCAGCCGCTGCTAGCAGCCAAAAGTTGAACATGTTCAACTTTGCCAGCCGCTGCTAATTACTCGCCGGCTGGCAGCGAGTGTGGAGAATTTCTTGGTCACACGAAGCTGATCAGCGGCTGGCAGTAGCGGCTACTCGATTCGCCGCTGGCAAGCAGCTCTGTGTGACCCGTGCTTTAGGGTTGACTTTTGAAAAGTTTTCTAAGCAATATAATTTATAGTTTGTATGTGTCTGTTGATGATGTTCAACTTAAATGAAACAAAACCGGCCAAGAATTAAAGGTGGGAGATAATTTTTAAGCGAAATTTCTTCGGCAAGGATTTCTTGGATTCGTTCAAACAAAATATGTTTTTGTTTGAAAAAAACTTAACATTTCCGAACAATGTTCGTTCATTCGCATTTTGATCGGCAGCAAAGCTTCGTTAGAACGCATCACAAAAGAGAAAGTAAGCATTGCCTTTGCTTTCATTTTGCTAAAAGTGTTTTCAACTGTTAGATTCTGATCCCGTAAAAAATGCACAATGAAACCTCTCTTTCTTGTTTTTCTTTACGTGAGACGTATTTCAGATTTTGTACACACAAGAAAACCATGAATGCTCCAAAAACAACAAAACTTTTCAAAAATGTCGCATTCATGTCTCTTTGGCAAGCAACTATTTTGACTGAGCTTGAAATTAAAAAATAAATTCATGTAACAAGAAAGTTTAAGAAATCTCACTTGAGCTACTTCGTCTTTCTTAAAAGATTTCAAATATCTCTGAGACCATTCTTTGAAGGACATTTGATAAACACTTGCCATACCTGTCCAAAACAGCATACATTTCTCCGCATTTTACCACACGCTTTGATTCCTTTGAAAACCACATGAAACATTTCCCCCACGCTGAGCAGGATTGCGAAATGCTGGTTATTTTGAAATTTCACTACACGAAATTAAAAACAAAGGAAATTTTCATTTTGAGAGTTCAAAATAAATTGCTGTTGTTGGATGTCGAATTCATGAATTAATTTCACTCACAATTTGCTAATTTCTTGTGAACTTTAAAACTGGCAATTGTTCCTAATGTAAATAAGAACTTTTCAATTAGTTTTGAATAGAAAATTTAACATTTTTGTTCATACCTATTTGACTTTCCGAAATACACCTACGGGCGTGTTTCAATTTTAAGTAGCCTTTCAATAGATTTTTACAATCACCTTTTTATTTGTACCTAATCAATTCAACTGCTCATTTCTATGCGTAAAAGTAGGCAAATACAACTATTGTTTGTGCAATTTATGAAATTAATATTTGGTCCAAGAAACTACACATGGATGTACTTATATGAATAAATGAATAAAAAAGTATACATATATGTTCTTTTCTAATCACTTACCAGTATAGATCCATTGCAGAGTTTCCATTATGTGTGCGTTGCGTTGATATTTTCAATAGTTGTTTTAATCAATTTCACAGAAAGTCAAAATAAATAAAAAACGAACCTTTGAATTCGAAACCAAAATTTAAAAATTTAAACACCAAACGGCCATCAACGTATTTAACACATCACACTCACACACACCAAAAAAAAAAATAATAACACAAGAAAATGCTGTTCGAACAGATTTGGACATGAAATGGCAAGAAATGTCTTGAAGCTTTAAATAATGGCACGGGGAATTGAAAAATTTACTCTAAAAAACACTAATTTGAACACTTTCACTGATATTTCTTCAAAGAATAATAAATATTTCCACAAAACCTAACGCACATCGTGCCACAAATAAAGAACCAAAAAAAAAACACTTCAATGCAAAAATTTGCTTTAATTGATGAAAAATGGGTTTTTATTCACAAATAACACTTCAATTTTTATATATTTTACCTAAATGCAATAAAACTAGTGAACTTTAGCTGAGAATAATTTGTTTTAAATAAATAAATTTGTTTTTTGTTACGGGAGAACCACGACAACGACCGATCATTTCAAGAATTAGTTGAACAATGAAGTTAACATGGAAGACATCTTTACGACGCTCTCTCTCTCTCGCTCTCGTTTTCTCTGCTTTGAGGCCAGTTGAAGAGATTATTGTGAGCGGGTAAATTGAACGTTTGAATTTACTGAATGTTTGAAATTTCGTTTTTGATATCGATCGACAAACCAATTTACTTAACTACAATTTCGAAAATATCAAATAAAATTATTGTTACCACCGGAATTGCGACATTGTCTACTTTCTTCAAAATATCCACCAGGATAGCGGTGAGAATGAGAACAAACCGCCATCCTGTACATTGTACAATTTTCGAATTATTGGCAAGAATTTGTTTATCTTTAAAGCAACTTTTGGGGTAGGGGTTAGCACGGTTGTCTGATGCGAGGATAATCGACGTTTGAAAATCAAACATGCAGTTATGTCCTTCTAAAATTTCAATGATAGCACATTCTAACGTAAGTGCTTGGACTTGGAGTAAATCCTCACAAGACTGAACATTTACTCTTTACTCCAGGAAATTCCGCACATAGACCTGCCTTTCATTTACGGCCCACACAATTAACTTTTTCCAATGAGACTTAACACGTGTTCCTAGTTTTAGGTAGATAGTTAAGTTGGAAGCCAAATATACAGGAAAGAGAAAAAAAAGCCATAGTAGCTCTCTTTTCATGCAAAAAAGCCTTAGGAAACAAGTCGGATCTTCAACACCGTATCACACATTGGCTTTACATCTCGGTCTTCAGATCTATCCTCACTTACGGTGTTACAGTATGGTAGACTGCATGAGATAAAGAAATTTATCGAGACAGTGAGCAGAGTCCAACGTTCAGCTTGCATATGTAGGAGCGCACCACTCCTTTATTGGCACTGGACATCCGATCATCTCTGGACAAACAGCTACGAGTTCAGCTATTCATTTACAAGAAGTCTCACAATGGACCAACAACAATACTGATCATGCCGACCGACATTCTGAACAAATTCGGAATCCCCAAAAACTGATCACACCACACCCAAAATCGAATTTGACACAAATTTCCGGCCAACCATTCCATCCAGAACAGACTGGGAGGAAAAATCATTCTTGGAAAACGAATACGTTAAAATTAAATATCTCGCTTCGTTGAACTTTTAACTTTATAACAAAAAGAAATGTGTAATGCTCAAAAAGAATTCATTTTCCTCAATTTGATTTATGGACAGTTATGCGAACTAAGAGTTTTAAAGCATTTTCAACTGTTCAGTTGGGGTCTCCAGTTCAAATACGAAATATACGTTTGTTCAACAAATAAAAAGCGATCTCGGGTGGAGTAAAAATTCACCCATTTTTAAGACTCTCCCAAAAATTAAGCGATTTATGAGAGAAAAATCATTTATGATTTGCAGTCCGTTTGACTGGTTAAAAGACACTTTTGATTAATCTCTTATGGATCATTCTCTGCGTGACAAAAGGAAAAAATACTTTCTGAACCTTTTTCTGCTGGTTCCGAACGTCTAATCGAGAAAGTGGTTTTCATGCGGCTATGAATTTGCTATCGGACGACTTACTAATTTCTCGCGAAATGTGATACCAGTGTAAAAACATAAAAACATTTGTATAGTTGTTGCGGCGGCGGCGGTCGGGGGAAATGCTGCCAACAGCGTTTCACCCGCTGTTGCAACTATTAGAGCACTTAGGTTTGGAAGATCCTTTAAGCAACAAATTTGTGTTATCAGGAAGCTACCGGGAGGTATTTGAAACGTTTTAAATCCTTGAAATACGCCAACCAGATACTTAAGGGAACTGTTGATGTATACGTGCTTGCCAGATAACGCATTCCCAAACTTCAGTGTCAGTGTCTCTATTCAACAGGAAGGTCTCCCCACTGATGTTCCCACCCTTAAGAAACTGTATATCAAATACCATGAGCTTTTTAATCTGTCCCCTGAAAAGGTCGCTAATGATCTAGAAGCTTTTGGTCAATATATTTACTAAAAACGAATATCACACCTTCAACGTAGTAGAGCTGACCATGACAAGTTTTTTCGTTAGTAATCTACCTCTTACCTTTTACTATCAAAACGTAAGAGGCCTTCGCTCAAAAACAAGTGCAGTCCTTCAACAATCCCACGCTTTGCCTTTTGAAGTCTATGCTCTGACTGCAACTAATTTTATCCCTAGCATTAACAACCCAAGAACTGTTCCCTTATACTTTCAATGTTTATCGAGATGACGATCAAGACCGCGACACTGATGACTCTCCTTGTCGTGGTGTCCTCATAGCTGTCTCCAATACAATAGACTCATCTCTTCTCTCAACATCCACCTCCCCATGCCTTGACTTTGTCTCAATTAAAATTACACTACCCCATAAATCGCTATACATTATCTGCTTTTACATTTTACCATCGCAACCCCTCGAATCTTATGAATTTGCAATCAAAACGATTGATGACATTTCAGATTTATGTGAACCCCATGATGAGATCCTTATTTTCGGTGACTTCAACTTGCCGTATCTAAACTGGACTTTGTCAGACGACCAATCGTTTTATATTGCTCCAAGCCCCATCTCTGCCAAAAAATGTCTGTTCGTTGATCGCCTTGCAGACTCTTGCCTCTGCCAAGTAAGTGGAATTTCAAACTACATGGGTAGACAACTTGACCTTGTATTTACAACAGACCCCATTAATTCTTCAATCTCACTTTCACCCCTGCTTCTTTCAACCATAGATAACCTACACCCTCCTCTCCTTCTCTCATTTTTTCTACAGTCTTCAATACCATCTAACCCGCCCGTACCTCCAGCTTCATACGATTTCCACAAAGCAAACTTTCGGAAAATTAATGATTACCTCAATAGAATTCACTTTAATTTTGAAGATACCACATCCGCGTTCTACAGAGAAATACATAAGGCCATATCCCTCTTCGTTCCCCTTTCTAGACTCAAAACTTCTTCTACTTCCCCTCCTTGGTATAACCATAGGCTCCGTACTCTAAGAAATAAAAGGAATAAATTGTGGACAATCTTCCTTCGTACTCGATCTCCTACTGACTATTCAGCTTACCTTGGCTCTTATCTACATTTCTGTGAGCTTTTCAACACCCTTTACCAACGCTTTTACATCGAAATGAAATCTAACATTATAAATGACCCTAAGTCTTTTTATAAATTTGTCAACCACAAAAGAAAATCTGACGGGTACCCTTCCTCCCTTTCCTTCAATAACGAAACCTCATCCGATGCACTCGCTGTAGCAAACTATTTCGCAAATTACTTCAAACAGTCTTTTACGAATGATTCTTTTGTTCCTGATTCAGATTATTTATCATTTTTACCAAATTTTTATTTTGATCCATTCCTTCCGCGTTTCTTTGACTCTTTTCTAATCGAAGAAAAGTTAAATCATCTAAATGATGAGGATGTTCCTGGCCCCGACGGTATACCTGCCATATTTTTTAAGAAATGCTCCTCCATTCTTTCCCTTCCCCTCTCAAAAATTTTTAGCTTGTCCATATCCCTTCGAGTTTTTCCCCAAGCTTGGAAAACGGCGTTTATAACCCCTATACACAAAAAAGGTCCTAAGTGCGACGTGAAAAATTATCGTCCCATCGCTAAACTATCGCATATACCCAAAATGTTCGAAAGCATATTGTATGAAAACTTAAGTTTTCGCTGCAAATCTCTCATTTCCCCTAGACAACACGGGTTCCTCAAAGGCAGGTCAACAACAACAATCCTCGTTGACTTTGTCTCATTTTCCCTCTCAGCCTTGGAGAATGGAATGGAGGTCGATGTAATTTCAACTGACTTTAGTAATGCTTTCGATCCACCCTCGGCTTTGAACCCATTCTGTTGAGATGGATTTCTTCTTATTTAGAAAACCGTTTTTACAGCGTTCGGTTCAGATCCGCCTTATCCAGCCGCTTTCTAGCTACATCCGGTGTTCCCAAAGGCAGCCATTTAGGCCCTCTCCTCTTCATTCTCAGTATTAACGACATTGAAATGATCATCAAACACTCCTCTATCTCTCTCTATGCGGACGATACTAAGTTTTACCGAATCATTTCTTCTTCTGAAGACTCTTCCCTCCTCCAACATGACCTCGACAATTTTTCAATATGGTGCTCCAAAAACTGCCTGGAACTAAATGCTTCCAAGTGCCAGTCAATTACCTTTTCACGTAAGCGCATCAAATCTCCTCCCCGTCTCTATATTCTAAACGGTCAAATCATTTCCACCGTTGAGGTGATATGGGACCTTGGGATTATTTGCGACCGTGAGCTGAATTTCCTCAACCATATCGACGATATAATCCTTAAGGCAAATTCAGCACTTGGCTTCGTGAAACGATGGTCCAAAGAATTTGCTGACCCCTACGTAACCCGATCCCTTTACATTTCATTTGTCCGTCCGCTTCTTGAATACACTAGTCAAGTCTGGTCGCCTTTCCAACAAGTGCACATTGCCAGAATTGAGAGCATTCAACGCCGTTTCCTCCGATTTGCTCTTCGAGGTCTTAATTGGAGTAATCCTCTGATATTACCTCCTTATCAAGACCGAATCAAACTCTTTAACCTCAATACGCTGAAAGATCGAAGAGAAATATTTGACGTCCTCTTCATTCACCGAATCTTTACAGGTACCATTGACTGTCCAGCCCTTAACGAATCCATTTTTCTAAATACTAACCCTCGTAACACCCGGAATCCCCGTCTCTTCTATCTTCCCACCCATCGAACCTCTTACGGCTCCAATGAACCCATCTCCCGAATGCTGAGGAATGTCAACTCCCGCTCCTCTTGTTTTGACTTTAATATTAGTCCCTGTCTAAAACTTCGTCTCTTAAGCCGTCCAACTAATTAGTAAGTCTTAGCTATTAAGTTTCTTAGTTTGTAAGTTAATAGCTTGTATTAAGCCTAATAAATTGGGGTTTTGCCCCCACCAAAATTAAATTAAATTCAGCTGCAAACATTTAAAAGGTGCTTATTCAAAATGACCTCATAAATGAGAATTTTAGAGCAAATGTCAAATGATGTATATGACACCTATACTAAATAAATACCCACTTACTTATAAATAAACACAATGAAACAATAAAGAAAACTTACATTGCTTGCTCTTCATCTACATTTCGAATCTATGGGTTAAAATTTGAACAAACTTAAAAGAGCGTGAGGCGTTCAGGGCTTTGAAGTTCAGTCATAAAAACATTTAATTGCTTTGCACCGGATTTGAAACTATGCAAAAAAATCATTCGCCAACACTATTCCTACCCAAAACTGTTGGATTCACAAGAACTACTTTGTTATGAATTATTATTCTTCGGATGTTCTTTATTGCATTTTCTTTTTCTGCAAAGTAGGCTGACCATGCTGGCTGATCGCCAATGCCGACAAAAAACTTTTACTTTGCGATTTCCCCCCCCGGAAAAGTATTCAATCTTAGACTATAAAAATAGGACAAACCACAAACTCGAATAAATTATAACTACTAATTCTAAAGTTGGAAAAAATAGTATTGCAAATATCCATCCGTAAGTCATATCCATAACGTAATTGACCAAGCGGAAGTCATATGGAGATGAGATAAAAAGAACAATGCGAAAGAGAAAATAGAGTAGCGCCATTCAAAGCATAAGCGATTTGAACTGATATAATTGATCTGTTTGTGAGAACAAAGCGGCAACCACAAGTTTCCATCACCACCAGTGAGACACTATAATAAGGTAGATTATGGTTCTTTAATCCTATCAAGTTGGTAAATTTCCACATAATGTGTTTAACAATCAAAAGTTTAATTTAAAGCCTGCTAAACATAATCGGATCAATTTCAATTTCATGTTGCTCTATTTTCAAACTTATGTGTTTTTTGCAATACATCAATCGATTCAATTTATTTCTTTTGCTCGATTTTATTTTCGTGATGTTAATTTATTCACCGTGGTAATTAATTAGACTCTTAAAAAATTCAATGCCACAAGGTTAAACAAAATAACAATGAATAAGTTGAATGAACCTCTTATTTCTATTGTTAATGAATTTGCTGCATTCTTTTTTGGAATGTTATGTGGTAACCTCTTTATAAGAGTGATGTTCTCGAAATAAAAAATCATTAATTTACTATGAATGAGGTAGATTTGTAAACATAACCTAATATTGAATAAAATCTGTGTTAAGTAAAACTAATTAGGTGATAGTTTACTTTTTAACAGAAATTAATCATAACAGATATTCGGTGACAGCCGTGACTAAAATGCTTGAAATATGCTAGTGAAATAAAGATCCTCATCAAACTGTCAAAACAATTTTTGGCCAGACGTTCATACGTTTTTTCTTTTGATACCTTCATCATGAGGTGTCCTCTCAAGACCATTTCTCGTTTAAAGAGATGTAGACTCTTGCACAATTCGCACTGGAGTTGTGAGGAACTCGTAAGTAGCATATCTTTTGACTCACGTCTAATGGATATGGCATCCGACACAATGATCTCAAGACTCAAACTTCGTCAAAAATACACAGTCAATCAACTATCCTTCGGTTCAGGACTGGTCCACTCTAGAATCTGAACCATCAGGAAAGGATTGTAATTGAAGGATCTGGCGCTGGTGCCGTTGTGGAGAACGATGACATTGCACTACACGCCTCTTTAGGTAGTCCAAATGGCTATAAGCTACGTTACGAACAATAGCTGAATGGGAAGACATATATGTGCTTGCAGCGACAGCCAAGCTGTGTTTAAGGCCCTTCTCAACCAACTAGCTACTTCGAAAGTGATCCAGGAAGGCAAAAGCTCTCTGAATGTGGTCGGAAGACTATATTCTCTGGGTCTCGTTTGGGTTCCAGACCATTACGACATAACTGGAAATGAATTCGCCGATAAGCTTGCAAGGCAAGGATCTCAGAGAGCTTTTTCAGGAGCTGAACTGTCGTTTGGTCTGCCAGGGTTACAACCGTAGATAAAATGCCTCCATTTAATGCAGACAGACTAAACCTGTAAACCTGAATCGTATGCCCGATCCTAAAGAAAGGAGACCCTCACAATTGCGCCAATTATAGAGGGATAAGCCTCCTTAACGTAGCTTATAAGATCTTGTCTGCTGTAATATGTGAACGTCTGAAACCCCACGTCAACAACTTGATAGGTCCTTATCAATGTGGTTTTAGACCAGAGAAGTTCACAATAGACCAAATTTTCACATTACGGCAGATCTTGGAAAAAACCCGAGAACGTAATATCGATATTCACCATATTTTTATCGATTTCAAGGCCGCGTATGACAGTATCTACAGAGACGAGCTGTAGAGAGCCATGTCTAGTTTCGGCATTCCCCTAAAACTCGTACGACTATGCAGGGTGACTCTGGAAAATTCACTCAGCTCCATCAAGGTCGGTAAAGAACTCACCGAGACCTTTGATGTCGAAAAAGGTTTTTTAGGCAAGGCGACAAACTGTCATGCGATTTCTTCAACATCATACTTGAACAGATAGTTCAAGCGAAGATAATGTGTGGAGAAGAAGATACAACAACGAGCTGTATGAGCTGTACCGCAACATGGGCATAGCCAGAAGAGTACGCATCGCGAGGCTACGATGGTTGGGCCATGTAGAGCGGATGGACCCAAACGCTCCGGCTCTTCGGGTGTTCGAAAGCACATTGCAGGGAAATCGCGGAAGGGGGAGACCTCGTCTTAGGTGGCGCAATCAAGTGGATGAAGACCTCAAACGACTTGGAGTGCGAAACTGGAGAGAGCTCGCCCGAAATCGAAGTCGTTTTAGAAGGATGTTGGTTGAGGCCCAGGTTCACCCCGAACTGTAATGCCCACCTAAGTAAAAAGTAAGTAAGTAAGACTAAACCTGTGCAACGTTGATAAGAAGACTGCAACATTTTTGATATCCCGTAGCAGAAAAGAATGTAGAAAGCTTATTGGCATTGCAATTCTCTTTTGCCAAACACTTAAACGCGTTAGGCTTAAGTGATACCACACTCTGTGAATCTTGTGGATAAGATAAGGACACCGCGGAGCACTTCCTCTGTGAATGTCCTGCTTTTTCTAGCATGAGGTTACAGATACTCGGTGCAGACAAGGTGAGAGCTGGTAACTTAGACTCCTTATCTTGGCAGCGTCTTTTGGCTTTTCTACGAACATCTGGAAAGCTATGACAAAAAGAAGGTTACTATCTGCTAGTTCAATGAACCGGTATTTAGGTCTGAGTGTTTCAGCTGGTACTTTATGAACCTTTAACAATAAGAAATACGTTTGCGAAAGTTTACTGCCAAGATCGCATTTGGTTTGCGTTGGTCCTTTTGAATTTTTTGACCATCATATGATCATGTTAGCAATTGAATAATTTATTTGTTTGTGTTTTGGTCCTCTGAGATGTTGGTTGAATGAATTGTGAAAGGGATTGGAGCTCCTTTCTGCTTTTTTTTTAACAAAAGTTTTTATTATTTATAAGCGATCATAAAACTAATAGCCCTTCGGTATTTCGATAACATTTTAGAACTATGTATTATGATTTTTAAGTGGCATAAGATAAGTGGAGTTCTACTAAAAGCTTACAATACAAGTTACAAACAAAAGAGCTGAGAAGCAAACTCTGAAACATCTCAATTGTCAGTTTATGTCATATTTTGTTTTCCTGGTAAGACATAAGAACGGCAGTGTTATGAATCTCTTATGCATACATTATGCAAACAAAAGTACTTAAATGACAATGCTAAAGCTAGACCCGTTTCGGAGTTCATCTAACGTTCAAATTTTTAAAACAAGTTCAAGGCTATTAAAGAAGAGAATATTACTTTTCAAGTAATATTATCTAATAGAACCTGCCACAACTATCGCTAGTATCCGTTACTTAACTCTTCACTTTTAGGCTGGCCAGAGTACTTGTCATGAACAACTCTCTTTACGACTGTTAATTCTTTTCAATGAAGTTAGACTCGACCTCTTGCATCCGCACAACTACTGTTGGGGCAACAAGTCAATGAAAATAATTGTCAAAAAAAAAACTCTATTATTTTCGTTATGAAGTCTTTTATGGTTTCTTACCATTGGGTCATTACCCAGCCACGCACACTTGACTATATATGCCTATTTCAGTTTGATGAATGTTTTTATTTACAGATGCTGTCAAAGAGAGATCTTTCAACGACGATAAGATGGAGTTGGATTCTTCTGATAACAATAACATTACTTTGCATAGCTGACACCAATGCAGACGAAAATGAAGCTTCCTTAGAGAACTCAAATGAGATTGAAACTAGTAGTGAATCAGAGGAGAATACTGAACTAGCAACAAAAGAAGAGCCATACACAAGTGTTTGGACGATGATTTATAACTTTTGGAATTGGATGATTGGCGGATATGCACAAAACAAGAACGCCGTTGGAGGTTTGTAATGCTACTTTCTAAGGAATGAGTTTAGAAAAGCTTTTTTTAATTAATTAAAACTAACGAGACACTTAACTGAGTTGACAAATGACAAGAAAAACTAGGCAGACGTGCTTAACGGTCCTTATAAGACGGCACAGTGTAAGATAAGACTAATTAGTAAAACAACAATTGAGTTGTTTCAAGTGAAGGGTCGTTGGATAAATGAATATTTCCGTATTCAAAGGTTAATGTTCAAAAATATGTTCTCAAACATTTTTCATGTCAAGCATCAAGTTTCACAAGAAAACACAGCAGTACAGTAACTTTTGTTTTAGACAAACAAAAATTTTTTTAGGAAATGTTGTCATCGGGAACTTTTATGACTTTGTTACTTAGTTCTTTCATATAATGCAGAAGAAAAAATTGGTAGGCTCCTTAAATTTTGTCAAAGACGTATGTTTCAACAGCTCCATTTTGATACCAAATGATGCAAGCTCTATTTAGGTTTTTTGGTTTAATGCAATTGAATTGTGATTAGAAACAAATTCTTTATTACTTCTCTCTTTTTCCATAAGTTCTGTTTTCTCAAATGTCTTTAGGATATCAGAATATTTTATGAATCATTTCAAGATTCATAAAGCTAAAAAAACACCCTTAGCGTCTTAAATTTCTTAAATATTCTTCATTTGCTATCGGTGCTTCGGTTTTATTGAGTTAACTGACATTAGATGAAAGCTTTTACTGATGATCTACTTCTCACTCCTTGTTCTTAGGTGAACGCTTAAATTTGGAAAACCAAAAACTGTTAGACTGTTGTCTATGTTTTCCACTTTAAGTGTGTTGAGTTGCTTTTCCACCCAAATGCACAACCTAATGTAACATCTGCCTTACCTACGATCCGTTTTTAATGTGTTACTGAAGACTCGGCCATCCAGATCTCTGGTGTCTATTCGCTTTACATCTCTTGATATCTTTTTTTTCTAATCTCTTCCTTCTTCTTGTTGGCCTTCTGTTTCCACTCATCCTTCTTACTTCCTTGTTAAGTCTCTGGTTCCATACAGCGTCCTCATAGTATTTTTCGTTGTTCGTCTTAGACAAAGTCCAACTTTCAGCATCCTCAAAGATAACTTCGTAGTCTAGATACTTAGCAGGACTGAGATGATCAGGGTCCTTCAAAGCATTACACTGATTTTCGGGGTTTGGGTTGTTTCTCAATTCAATTCTTAACCTATAAGTGAACAAAAGCTGGTGAGAGTGATTTTGATCTTCAGCTCAACTTTATTAACCGTGATTATAGCAGAGTTTGTCTTGCACTTCCTCGAAGCTATGACTGTCAACTATATAATATTTTGTTGGGCTCATCGATGATCTTATGTCTTTTTTGATGAAAATAATATAAAAGTGAAGATATGAACGGTTTCTTCTTCTTCTAACGTCAACATTTTTCGTCTGTTGAAGCGTAGAGTTTTAAAGATCAAGTAAGTTTCGATATCTGAGAATTTTCTCATTGATTAGGACCTATCAAATTGTAAGTGCGTTGGTTTATGTCATCATCATCACAGTGCATTTCGCACAACCATACCTTGTGGAGAACGGAGGGATTCTACAAAATTTCATCGAATGCAAACGGCTGGCCAAGAAAGCGCTTTCAATGAAATTACAATCGGAGAACGTTCCAATTGCCGTTTAAAAACTTTTTTCTGTGTTTCAAACCTCGCCACATTCCACAGGTACCAGAGGAAGTGTCCCAGAGACACAAGTTTGTTTTTTCATGGGTACAACCATTTTATGCTTACTTTTTGTTTGGCTGAAACCTACAATCCTTATCTGCATAAAAGATTCAGTTCTTCGGATAGATTTAAGAGAAACTTAGAAAAGATACTGGCTATATCTTGGGGTTGTAACTTTCTTACATCATATCGCTTTTGTGTAGTTTATGCCTCATCTACTACGTCTGATTAATTGACGGTCAGTCGGATGGTCCTTGGTCAGCAAACGCACTTATTAATTAACAAGTCATTTTATCCGTTGGGAGAGACTAGTTCGCAGCGCCAACACCTTTGCCCAACTAAATCAATAACAAGACAGAATTTCTGTCCCCCCTGTCTCCGTGATAAAACAATTTTATCAAGGTTAGCGGCGGATGCCATATTCGTTTAGTTTGAAAGGGTCTTATACCTATACTTACAATTTATGACATATTAGACTCCAAGCCCGTAAATCTTTCGATTCAGAGCATTAATCTTGTTATTCCCATGGAAGCAAGTTATAAGCCAGTTCATGGTTTGTCCCTTCAAGTATAGAAAATCTCATCAGTCATGATATACCAAAGAGGTGGTTGAATTCATAAAAATATGAGTATAAGCAAAGCACGTAATTAGCGTCCTTGAATAACCTAGATCCCAAAGTTGTTTTAATAATTTTAATTACAAAATCAGATTGCTTATGCCAACTACTCAATCATTGATGTGACTACATCACATGCTTCTGTTTTCTATAACCACGATCCATCATCTAACCACAATAATAATTAGAGCTCATCGAACTAAATCAGATTACTCTGAAGCTACATCAGCTTGAATTAATACCCATTCGGAGAGCGAAAGTGATACGACCAGATGGTGCTGTTAAGTCTGTCGTTACTTACATGCATGTGCATGCTTCAGGTTCAAACTAACACAAACATTAAGAAATGGAAAGCGTTTTTGGGCCAAAAAGTGAGCATTAGCAAGTGTAAACCGGAATTAAATTTATTGTGTAACAGAAACTTTACTCTGTTTTTAAAGGGCTCTCCGTTTAATGTAAAGCCTAAACTGATGTGAGAACAGAAACTATTAAGCAAGCTTATAATGAGCCATTAAGCCATGTAATAATTTGCTAAGACGTCTTTCGTTCTTTTCCTTTGTTTATTAAACACCGCATAATCGCATATGTGACCTATGACGTTGTTTTCAAAAAAGAAACTGCAAATTTAAAATCGCAAGTGGTTGCCACTCCTGAAATATCATGTTTGGCGAATATATTTTTTCAATAACAAAATGTGAGAATCCATTCAAGCGCGATCTTCCGGTTAGTCATCAGAGTTACCTGATGTTGATCAGACATTATGCGGAATGTATAGAGAAAGCTAGGTTTAGTTTCAAGTCGACACAATGACACTTGTGGCGTACATTTCAAGACATGATGGAAATTACGCAAGACTATAACGGAGAGTTTTGTTATCAAATGTTGAATCTTCGACGTTTATTCATCGATATGTTGACCTACTGTTTAGAGGAAAAAACTAGTGAAGATAGATATAGAAATTCAAATTAGTTAACACTGTTAAGTGGGTCATTTTGATGAGTTTGTTCAGACCGCACACAAATTTAGGAATTAGCATGTTCATGGAAAAACTCACGTTTCTGTGTAAATTGAAATATTTTGTAACTCATGGAGTCAGTGAACCCATTGGGTTGACAAATATGTGGAATACTTCAGCTTCAATCGTGTGTATAGTCACTGTTTACTCAGCAAATAATTAGCTCGAAATTGTAAATAAGTTCTGCTTTGGTTCATCGCAATGGATTTTGTCATAAAAAACTGGCATTTCTTATTTATTTTCTGCTTTCTTTTCGCTGTTTGAAGTCCGAGTTTGCTTCGCATACAACTTTCAAACCCTTGGCTGTTTTTGAAATTGATTCTATATAAATTCAGAGGTTCGTTTAGTTCGTCCATAGATTCAAGATGATGACCTAAGATTTGTTGGCATCCGACCCTATGAGTTGTCAAAAACCCTGGGTTCTCCAAAGTTTTCCTGTCCTCAAAAAACGCTAATCCACTAACCACCGTACATCCCTGTCATTTGAATAAAAATACAACCCATTTGACAGCTTTCAACCTTGCCCTTAACCTAGGATAAGTTGAGGGCAAACCCAGGTCAACCCCAGGGATAAAAAAACACTCAGTTTGACATTCAGGGCGAGTTTAGGTGAAAAAACTCTTTGTGGCGACCACAGGGCGACCCCAGGGCTTCAACGAACGAACCTTATGTGTATAAAAAAAAAATGAAAAACATGTTTCCTTAAAAAATGTAAATGGAACGAATCTTTGTGCGACCTGCATCCCACAAGTCTAAAACTAATAAATTTTTAATAAATTTCGCCAAATTCAATCAAAGTGATTAATATTTTTTTTATTTCTCCTTCAACAGAACCACGAACGTTTGGAGCATTAAGACGCCTTCAGTTGGTCCTAATTCCACTTGTTTTCAAATTTGGTGTTATGTCTGCGATGGTGGCGCTTCTCGTTTTCTTGGCATTGAAGACAGTATTGTTGTTGAAGATGTTGCTTGTTATGAACGCAGCAGCGATTTTTGCTAAAATTCTTTTACACAAAAGCGAGAACCATTACCAGCAACCTCCTTGGGGTGGTTACAGTGCTGGTTGGGGTACCGCACCAGTAGGACCTTGGTCCGGAGGACTGTCACCCTTAAATAAAGAAGTTCATTTACACATTCATGGAAATAATTTGTCACCGTTTCAAAATTTAGAAAGAACAGACTATGGATACAACAACAATGGGCCTTACTTGGACACAGCAAATGAACTGAGCAATCGAGGACCTCTTCCCTATCTAAGGTCGTCACAGTCTCAACAGAATGGTTTCTACATAAACGGTGGGGGATAATTTCTGACTAAGTCCTTAGACATATAAGTTGATGTAATTGTATACTTACATAAAAGAGCCAAAAAGTTCACATATTAAATTGTGTTGCACTGTATATAAATTTAATTTTTAGGGATGTTAATTTATTAAAAAGAAACTACTAATTTATGAATGAATGAAACCGAAGTATGTTTAGTTAAGTAGCTATTTATTATTAAAAACAAATTGTAAGCGGATGAATTAACGCTTTAAAAAACGAAAAATTGAGTTTTATTTAGTCCAAGTACCAGATTTTTCAGTCATTCTCATTATAAGGGAATGAACTACAATCAACTATCTAAGTCTAATAAGTTAGGTTTTGTTGATTTCGGATTTCAGGGTGAGCCTGCGCCTCTACATATATTTTTCGACAAGTTGTCGGCTGAGATCCCCTTCCACTTGATTGCAACAACTAAGATGACGTCATCCCTTTCCGTGATTTCGCTGTGGTGTGCTTTCTAAGCCCCGTCAAGCCATCCATTCGGTTTGATGAGTACCTCGTCAATTGTCGACTTAGCTTAGACTTTCACATGTTACAACGGATTTGATGTTTTATGAATCTATATATATAAAATAGGATGTATGTATGTATGTATGTATGTCCGGGGTAAACTCCTAAACCACCCAACGGATTTTTATGAAATTTTCAGGGTAGACAAAGGTCAGTCCAGGGATGGTTCCTGTCAAGGTTTGATCCCCATATTCCAACAGGAACGGGGTTGGGAATGGAAAATTAGAAGCTACTCCACAGATTTAAAAAAAATTTTCAGCACTAGGGGTCCTACATTATCTGCCTTCATCAGTAACTTAAACTATATTTCATCCCTATAATGCCACGGGAACAGAAACGGGAACGAGAACGGGAACCTTAAAGTTACTTAACCGATTTCAAAAATTCTTTCAACTCTAGGATGTAACATTATCCCTCAGTGAAATAGATTTACATTTATTTCATTCACATATTTCCACGGGAACAGAAGATTCCAGCAGGAATGGGTTGGGAACGGAAACTTGGAACTACTGGACAGACTTCAAAAATTCTTTCAGCATTAGGATGCCACAGAGTCCCACAGTAAGAAAGATTATATTTCATCCCCAAATTCCCACGGAAAACTAAAAACGAGAACGGGAAACTTAGAACTACAGACCCGAGCAAAGCCGGGCGGCTCAGCTAGTATAAAATAAATATGGTGGCGCAACAGAACCCGTGATCTAACGCATTTCTCAAAACCGTACCTTGTGATGGATGGGAAATGACCTACAATTTTTTGCAGATTCTGAACGGTTAACTGAGAAAGTGTTTTTTCAGGCATGAAATAACCATCGGAAACTCCCAGCTCCTCTGAAAAGACAATTCTCGACTAAAAACATTAGATGTTTCTGGAAAGAGGCTTAAAATAAATAAATAGGGTGGCGCAACCGACCGAAGAGCCCTATGACCTAGCTCATTCCTCACAACCATGCCTTGTGAGGGAATGGAGTGGACCTACAATTTTCTGCCGGTTCCGAACGGCTAATCGAGAAAGCGCTTTTTATGACAATCATTTTACTAACGGAGGACTTTTCAATTCCTCGTGAGAGGCGACACCCGTGGAAAAATATTTTCTGTTGGGGCTCGAGCCACGAACCTCTGGGTTAACAAGCAGACATGCTAACCATCAAACTAAGGGTACCACAATGAATGAAGAGTCTTATTACTCTATAATTGGCGCAATTGTGGGGATTTCTTTTCCTAGGATCGGAAAAACGATGTGAGGTGTTCATTCATCGGCATTCTTTCTTCCGACCATATCGTGCAGATCAGCTGGTGCGTGCACTTTTCCAATGTCCGATGTCAAGGCCATCTATTTCTGCAGTTTGATTAGATTTATGCTTACATATGAAAAGCTTAGCGCCTTCTTAGTCGGGAGGATAATAGTCTTCATCACCGTTCATGTTGAATGGGTTCGATATTATGTCTTCATCGCCGTTAAACAGTCTGCAAAAGTATTAGTTATATTTCCTTAGTTTATATGTTTATGTGAGAAGATCGTATAGTCAATACATACTTGGAATTATCGTCTTTCTTTTTCGTGAAGATGTATCGACGCACATTAGGCTTATTGGTAAACTTATCCTTGAAGCAATTTTTTCTAATGTATAATTTTTTTTTTTGTCTTGTCTTATTATGACAGCCACCATAGATTACACGAATTCCCTGCTTCCTGGATATGGGCTATATGCTGCTTGTAACATTCTAGTGGGCCTCCGGAAAATCAGAGGTCGGAATCAAAGACCCATCTATTCAGGCCACAGAACTTCGAAATTTGAAAATTTGCTAAAAAAAAAAAATAACTGTGTAACCCGAGCTGTACTCCAAAGTTGTTATACTGTCGATAAATGATGTCCATTTCCACAAAAGAACTTTTCCCATAAAGAGGGACTTCCTCAAAATCTGCGTCCTTTTGCCTATCGCTGGCATTCTCTTCTCAAGCATTCGAACGTGTTACGCTTAAGTTATACCACACTATGTAAATCCTTTGGAGAAGATGGTGACACCGCGAATGAACCTGCATTTTCTCGTATCAGGTTACAGATACTCGACATAATGGGAACTGATTACCTAGGCTCCTTAACATTGCAGTGTCTTTGGGCTTTTCTCCGAACATCTGGAAAGCTATAACAAAAAAAGATGCTTATCTGGTAGTACAATGGACCCGTGTTTAGGTAAGAGTGCTTTAGTTAGAATTTTAAAACCTCCGACAGAAATAGTGCAGCAACTCATAAGTCATAGCCTTTCTTCGGCAAGAAAATTCATTAAAAATTAGATATGCAAAAGTATTTACAAGAATATTTTTGAGAGATCCACAGCCTCTTCTGTTCTCATTGATGGAACGAAAGTTAAAAATAGATGTATCTGTGCCCATGTTCTGTGACCCATTTGGCAATAGACAACCAACGATAATCATCTAAAATGTTGCATTAGTTAGTTCTTTTTCTTTTCAATTTCTCGCAGATTTTTTTAAATTTATGATTAATTTCAGTTACAAATTTCCATGCAAAAAGTTCCATATACCTTTGTTCCTAGAAGTATGTTTTTTTTTTTAATTAATTTTATCATATACCAGAACCATTAATAAGTGCTTCTTGATTAATACGCTGGCGCTAAACGCAACCATATCTGTCAAAAACATATGTTTCACAATTTTGATTTTCTGATTTCTTCGAGTAGCAGAAAACATATCCACCAAAGGTAATTTTTCCTTAAATTTTCAATTAAACAATTCATAAGATCCATTTCCATTTTAGATGAGTTTCAAATTTTGTTCTAATCTTGTATCCACTGGGCTACGGTTATGTGGAAATTTTTCCCAAATCGCTGTAAAGAACTTTCATGTCATGGCAAAACCGAGTTCACAACAAATCACCGCATTGCCATCTTCGGCACTACAGCCGCCAATAGCCGGAAGCAATATGCAACAACTTTTGGCTCCAATTAGCTCCATTTTATCGCAAGTAGCTGGTTTTAAGGTCAAAGGACGTTTGAAGAGGCGTTGCAAGGATTGCTACTTTGTTATCAGAGACCGACGTCATTATATCATATGTCCCACACACCCGCGCCACAAGCAAATGTCAATGAAAAAGCGTGACTACAAGACATGGATCCTCACCGATGCTACACAGAGTAAAATACGTCCTTTTTAATTGATGGTTCAGCAGTGATAGTTGATAAACTGAATGTTTAAATAAAGAACAAAATAATGATTGAAAATAACCTAGCAAATTGTATTGTAACGACTTCAAACGTTTTTGGTACTGCAGCTTATTCATGCAATGAAAATGAAAGGCAGGTTATCATCCATTTCTATTTATTACTATGGTTAGATGGTCTATTAGATTACTGCTCTCAATTGCTGCTAAATAGTGACTTTAGAGTCAAATCGTTTATCTTTGTAGGTATGTAATTACTAATTCTGCAATCCACCTTTCTATAATAGGCATTTTAGTAAAATGACATATACCTCAAGTTGCCACAATATGCGTTTAGATAAAATAACTTTCGAAAGGTGTTGAAAAAAATACTGAACTTCAAAATTCAAATACAAATCGTCATTTTCTAGACTTTTAAGAAAAGAAACGCCTATTGTAAGTAATAACCCGGAAATGTACACCATTTATTGTTGTTAACCAGCTGGTACCTACCCGTGGTGTAATGGTCGATTGACCGTTCAGAAGCAGCAGACAATTTTAGGCACGGTTTTTAGAATTGTGAAATGAAAAAATAGGTCCCGAGGATCTCCATCCTGTTGCGCCACCCTATTTGTTTAATTTATTTATAACTCCAAAAACGAGACCTGTGCTTAAAAATTGTTTAACAACACGAAAATAGAAAACTTTCAACCAAAACCTAGGCTGTGAGTCAATCGACGATAGCTCTTTCGAAAATACAACATCACGCGACACATGCGCAGAACTAAATGTGACTCATGATCATTTGATGACTAAGACCCATAAGCCATGACTCAGAATTATGAGTCATGAGTTATTTATAGCTATGATGTTTGTATTAAGTCATTCCAATTCAAGCAATGTCTCGATAAATTCAGTTTTTGACCTTGAAGACAACAAACAAACAAAATACATGCTTTGGGCTGGACGTCCTTAACTAGATCGTATTCCTTTAAGTATCTACAACATCTTAAAAAAACAACATGGATTCCCTGATTCAGAATAACCTAAAGCGAAGCGCTTCGCATTTGAGTTATCGCTTTAAATGCGATCCGCCGCGCTTTCTGGAATAGCCCTACTGAATTAGACCACTTCCCTTTACAAATTTCGAAGTTGAAGTGTCGGAATGAACTAAGAAGTAACCTCTTCTCGTACTACCTCACTTAAAAAACATGAAAATTGAAAAAAAAGCAGTCATTGGTTGTAACCACTTATACGATTTTATTTGAAAAAAAAAATGTACCACATTTACAAATCAAAACAAATGAGCTTGACAATGAATTGCTTAATCGATGATAGTAACATCATCGTCATCATCATCTGGCTTGGTACGCTTAGTGCTGGAAGGGCCATCATTCGAGTTCTTGTCGTCATCAGTAGGTTTTCGCTTAGTCGCTGTAGATGATGAATTCTGTTTGGCGGGAGAACTCTTTGCCACTTCTACTTCTTTATCATTATTCTTTGCGGGAGAAACCGTCGTTTCTTTCTCAGTTCCATTTTTCTTATTCGGTGATTCATCTGCCTTGCAATTGTTTTCCTCTGCAACAGTTTCAACAACCATATCTTCATCGTCTTCAATCAAACACAAATCATCGCCCTCATCGACCACTTCTATGCGGCTCTTCTTGGATGTCGATGGACCATCATCTTCATCATCCTTTGAGCCATTAGTCTTTTGCACTTCTTCTTCTTCCTGTGGCTTAAGTTGGTTTTTATCGGCAATGACTTCGAATAGTGGGCCTTCACGTTCAGCATCCATGTGGATGATGATAATAGAGAGTTCGTAGTTTTGGAAGAAGTCATCGACCTTCAAAAGAGCTCCATCCACAATAGACATCTCACTCATGGTCTTGTCATCATTACATTCAGTCTCTCCTTCCTCGGAAGAGATGACAATCACGCCTTTGCTGTCGTTGATGACATCCGGGTTGACCATGTTGAGTGATTTGATAAGAATGTCATCGCGTAGATCTTTGATCTTTATTTTATTTGTATCCACCTTCAAGTGAATAGCTGGATCCGATGAGCAAACGTAACAGTCGGGATTGGGTGGAGTAAGGAACTTTTCTGGAACCAAAAGTTGGTTACGACCGTTGGGCCGCAGACGCATGTAAACCGATTTGCATTTCTCGAAATCTTCTTGCAGAGCTTTGAACGTGTGAAGGACTACGATTCCGGCGGTGATTGCATTGGTCGTGGCGATAGCTGGAATTATATTTCCTGCCATCGATTTGATTTCGAATCTGGATTTTTGAACAATTTCGAAGATATGCGCACGGATGTTAGCGCAAGCAGCAACAAAGTCCATTGCAGGCTGATCGTCCTTATCCCAAATTAGCTTTTCATTCTCGGGTGCTTTAGCTAGCTGCACCTTCAGCTTCTGGACGCAGTCAGCAAACACTGCTGCACACTCGGAAATCGACCACACCTTGTGGTATTGTTTAAGAAACTCCTTTTTGCCCGAATCTTTGATTTCATCTTGTGGGATACTCTCCCACTTGAGGGGCGTTGGCATTTTTCGAGTCTTCCAGAGATTCGACATAGACAGTAAGTAATTTATGTCTTCATTGAAGAACTTATTAAACAGTGTTTCCGCATCGTAGCCGACATCATTAGCCCACTGACGAGTATTAACACGTTTAACATCGCCTTCCTCTTCATTGCTCTCGATTCCTGCTTCAGGGTCCGCTACATCGGGCGAAATGTCCTCCTCGTCACCTGTCTCACCGAATAGTTGGCTGAAATAATCTCAAATGAGGTTTTTGTTTTTAATTAAAATCGATTTAAACTCACTTGAAGAGATGTTTAGCCCAAACGATGCAGTGGATTGGCTCCGTGGGTGTGTTCCTGATGGTGCATCCAGGGAATGTCTTTTGTGTTGCTTTGGGAGTACACTCGTAACATTGTGTGGCTCCTTTTTTAATCAATTCCACTTGGCCATTGTACCCAGATGTACCGCTTTCAATCAAAGGAACTTCGGCGTTTAAGCACATACGATTAACATGGTTGCGTGCCTGCCTGTTATCCAAAGCATTCAGGACGACGTTGAATTTCTTGAAAAAACTCACACCATAATCCGTGCTGTTAAGAAGTTAATAAGTTTTATGACTGAGCCAAATATACCTAGAAAGTGTACTCACTTGAAAATACTGTCATGATAAGACTTGATGTTGACTGTGGGGTTAAATTTAAGAGCACTTTCTTTAGCTACTTGTGCCTTCGACTTGCCAACGTGCTCTTTGTGGAAAAGAAATTGCCGGTTGAGGTTACTCAGATCAATTGTGTCCAAGTCGATCTACCAAAAATAGATAAGTATGCATTTCTCCAATCATAAATCTTTTTTCTTTCGTTTACTTACGATTTCAATTTCTGGGAACCCCGAAAGAACCAAGTTTTTCAAAATTTCACAACCAATTCCTCCGGCACCAACAACTAAAATTTTGCTTTGCAAAATTTTTTCCTGTAAATTGGCAGTGAACACACCGGGCAGAGCAGCAGCCATTTTTAATGCCTTTCTGCAAAAGTTTATATAAAGTTTAAATGAATTAATTAGGGAAATGTGTATAGTACTTACCTTTATGTTTACGTTGAGTTAATTTTTGTTTAGAAATTTGCGACTTTTGAATCAATTTGCGAATATAAAATAGAACGTTCCTCACTACGACTACGCGTTTTTACTTGGAGAAGACGCTATTTAGTTCTGTTTCTGTTTGTTTGTGTAAAGTTGAAAGATGGCGATATTTTTTGAATACAGTTCTTTTGTCTGTCTGAATGCTTTCATTGTGATAGTGTCCACGGGATGAAAATCATGCCAACATGGCCTTGCTTCCACGAGAACAATTTGCAACGTTTACATAAAATGGAATGACAGAAATCATTATCTGACTTTATATAAACTTTTAAGCACACAAACATCGATGTATTTTCACGTCTGTGATGTGTTTCTCTCCGCTTATTTATAAAAAATCAGAGTGTTTTGAGTTTTGACAAATATGCTACGACAGAGAAGGAACACAAAGAACTTCAGAGTTCGTAGTCCTAAAATCTCACATGAGAAATCTAACGGCTCGCGTACACTGAATCCGATTTATCGGCCGATATCAGATCGGAACTGTTCGGAGGACAATCTCGGACGTTCGTCTGCATACACTGCTGCCGTTCTCTGACGATAGCTGACAGACAGCCTGTTATTGAATTTATTTATTTCAGTTTAATTGAAACTTTTTTCCATAGATTTTAAGTGACATCTATATTATTAGGTGCGTTTTTTTGCACGCGTATATACGCTTGGTAAAATTTTTGCATGTTAAAAACAACAACAAAATAAGCGAATAGCGAGGATAAACATCTGCGTTTATTTCTGAAGCGAATATAAACTGCAAGTGCTACCAAGATGGTGTAGATGAATTTTTGGAAATGTCAAAAAATTCATTCAAAATTCATCCGTTTGACAAAACAAATAAAAACAAATTCCGATGTTTTTTTTTCTTTTAAACTTGTCAATGCCAATTCTGGGCAAAATATCTATTCTTTTCAAGTACCACCAACTTGCAACGCATTGCATTCCCAAAACTAAACTTTCCGCAACAAAAACTTATCGGAGGACGCTGGATCGGCCGATCGGAGAACTACCTACCACGAAGCGAAATGTTTCCGAATCGTGAGAAATCGGAGGTAATTCCGCTTCGACGGTTACCTCGATATGGCCGATTGACTTCACTTAATTTTGCCCGTTTCTTCTTACTGGTTTATCATTAATTCTCTAATAGAATTGAATAAAAAGAAACGGCAAGTTGTTGATTGCATTTGTGCACTTTACATCCCAACCTCTGCACGTCTTTAAAGACGATTCACTATATAGGAGTAAGAATAAAGTTAGGTCAATAAGGTGGCTGATTCATAGATAAATTCCACTGTTAGCTGTTATTATTGTTTACTCTTAAAAAAACTTTCGAAAGAAATTTAGTAACACTGCATGAGATGTAAAGCATTATTGAATTAGTAAACTAAAAAGAACCCCGGATATACCTAATAGTTTTTGAATAAATAGCTATGCCGGAAGAACGAACGCATATCCAAAAATAAATAAACTGCTTGTCTCTTTTGCGAAGAAAATTCGTATTAACTATGAACCCTCAATCTGTCCAACTTTGTGTTTTTGAGGCTCCTTTTTCTCGGGAGTATTCGTGACTGTGTTCGCATACGTGTACTACACCAGGAGTCCTAAAGTGACATCATCATCTGCTTTGAGAGTTGCATCATGCATCCTTTGTGAAATTGAGTTTGATCGTGACTTTGTTCGATTTCCGCCAAGTAATGAATCTAGAAATGAAATTTGTGAGTCCTTGAGTCTTGTTTTCTTTAGAAAAAAAAAAAAAAATACTTCGGCTCTTATCGTTGATCTCGTTGATGAACATCCTAGTGGAATTCAGTTGAATCGTCTCACTGATTCAAGACAAACGAAGAGTCTAGCGTTTCCAGTGTTTCTCCTGCTTCTCTTGAAGAACGACAGACAGTACTACCTACCAAGAAGAGAATCAAAGTGTGTTTGATGGGCATATTCGTTGTCTGGCCATGGTCCAGTTGCAACCGTTTGATTGGGAATACCCACATCTCTTGAGGTTCACTGACATGCCAAACAAGACACGTAGTACATCTTTTTGGTGATAACCTTTGATTAGGGTTCACCTTCTTTAGGGGGTTCATCTGTCTTCCTAAAAATAAAATAAGTAGGTATCTATCAAAATCTAAAGTGAATATCACGACATGCACTTACCTTGGCACAACAACTGTGGTGGCTCTAGCCGAAAGACTGTGCTGACAGCATGGACAGCTGAAACAATTGGTGCATCGCTTTTTCATACGTTTCGCTTCTGATGAAGGTCTGTTTTCCAAACAATTCGAACAGAAATGAGACTCCAATCTTATTGAAAATATTATTAATGTGCAAAAACTAATTTCCAATAAAAGGGAAGAGAAGCAAGCGAATTTAACTAAACTTTATGCAAGATAGTTCGCCATGGAGTCGAAGAAATTTTGTTTCCCTAAATAAAAGACCACCAATTGTCTACAGCGTAAAGCCTAGTACAAACAGCTGTTAATTTTTTTTTTTCACTTACGTCAAATTGCAGTGCTGCCAAACCTTGGAATAACTTGGGGAAGACGTTTTTTTGGGCGAAGCTTATATTCGCGTGCAAAAAAACACGCCTATTATACGCCTTAGAAAACTTATTCCACAGTGGTGTCCTGCTAAAAACGAAATTTATTAACTTTTCACTATCCATTGTGTATTTCTATAGCCAAACTGACGTCCGACGTCCGATAAATCCAAACAAGTTCGGATTTGTCTGTTGATCGGATGAAGTCGGACGTCATCGGACGACATCTGACGTTGTCGGTTGTAGTGGTGTACGTACTCTCTTTGTTTAACACATGTTTGGTTCGAACGTCAGAGTTCGGCCGACAACGGCCGATTATAATTCGGACGATGTCTGATTTAGTGTACGCGAGCCGTAACAGACTTAACAGACATATTTCTATATAAATTTTCTGTCACTCAAAGGTGTGTTACAGTCCGTTTTTGCCATAAAGCCACTGATGCCTCACAAGTAAGAACTTTTAAGTAGTGTAACAGCTTTCCATTCAACACTTAAATTGGGATAAGGTTCTCAGAAGGTCACAATTTTGTGACATTTGTGACTTTTTGGAAGAATCGTGCTATTAGTCAATATGGCTGTTGAAGAATAGCTACTTTGCTATCGTCTTTTGAATTTTGCAAACTTTCTTTTAGTACCTAGAAATTACACGATGGCCTTTTAAAACGTTGCAAGATCAATGACCATATAATGTCCTCAAGTCGAAAAACAACAATGTTTTTTGCTGTTTTATGCTGGGCTTACATGCATCTGCAGCTGCAGAAGTGCAGAAAAGTGAAGGCTTGCCCAAACCAATGCGGTGAGATCGTGCGATGCGATTGCGTTAAGTCAAATCCCTATGCCTTAAGTCAAACGTCCATAAGATTTCATAGGGATTTGACTTATCGCAATCGCATCGCACGCACTCACCGCATTGGCTTGCGCAAGGCTTAAAGCGAGGCGGATGAAGATTACAAAGCACAAAAGTTAAAAAGAGATACGGATAGGATTATGGCTGCAGTTGAAAAATTATGGGTGCAGATGAACATGTTTCGTCTGCAGCCAAAACTAAGGAAGTGCAGATGGTGTGTTCCCTCTCTATCAGACAAGTATGACTTTTACATCTTGTTTCTTTTCCTGTTTTTCATCTGCACTTGCAGATGCATGTAAATCCACCATTAAAATACCATAGTAGGCAACAAGCTCTTATGAAAATCAATTGATACTTTGATTAAGATTGTTTTTTTCAATTGGAATACAGTGTTATCAATAGAATGCTGCACTTGCTACTAGCTTATTGTAAATGGATTGAATTGTCCTGCTAGTGTAGCCTTGGGGTAAATCGAAATGTTTCATCCGAAAAACATAACTTAATCAAACAGTACTTTAGCTGAAAATAATCAAATAAACATTTCTCCTGTCCAAACTTAATTCAGCAAAGAAAAACCTGTCAAAAGAAACGAAATACGAAGAAGAGCAAAACGCAAGGAGGTGCAAAGAAAAGTGTTTCTCCAGTTTATTGATTAAATTGGATTTCTTTTTAAATAATAGACGCGGGGAATTGCTCTGAACAATTGAAAACAAAAAATCAAGTTAGTTTAGTCGGTGTTTAGTTACTATTCGACGGTGGTTGTAAAATCAAGTTAAATACAAAAAATACACAAGAAGAACAACCAGTTCACCATCGATCGTATGACCAGTTCTCGAACATTTGGAATTCGTGTTTGTGATATATTTTTGTTACTTCAATTGGAACTACGTAGGTACATACCTATAAATAATTATTGTGTGTTAAGAATCTGATTCGAATTTTAGTGGTGTGTAGTGTTTTTGTTTTCTAGTGCGATAGTATTTCCAACTAAATTTCTTATAGTGCGTCAGAAAAGTAAATAAATCACACCACAAAAAAAAAAAACTTGGGTACCATGGCTGAAGTGCGACGCAGGAAGACGGACAACGACTCCGATTCACCTGGACAGAGTGATGGGCAGAAAAGGAATTCACTCACAGCTGAGTCTGATCATGTACGTACTAAAATAATTAATAATTTTGTTTAAACAACAATTTAATTCCATTAAAGAAAATATTTGTTTGAGTCAAACATGTAGAGAAAAACAAACACAATCTGGATCTGATCCAAATGTAACCAGAGAAGTTTTTGTGTTTGAAAAATTTTTTTTTGTTGGTATACTCTTGTGCTCTGCTCATGTACTTTCATCTGTTTTGTGGTTGTTTTATCTCAACAATAAGAAATTATATTTTACGTGTCCAAAGTCTATTGTGAAAAGAGTTTGATTGAGCCCCCAGTTTGTTTCGATTGGATGGAAGTACCCTTATTGTAATTAGGGTCGTTCTGCTTTGTGCGAAGCGAAATACTTTTCGTTCAAAGAGCGCCGGTCATTATAAGTGCCTTATTACAATCAAAATATTTTGTGATTCGTTACCAGCGAAAGATCTCATACTTGAATACCGGGTCCATTTTACCTTGCCTGCGTTGTGTAGCCTGTCAGATTCCAGAAAACACAGAACTGCTTGAGAAGTAGTGATGTAATGCGCAGAACGTTGTTTAAATGTTCAAAACTTCAAAGTCAGTCTCTTGAAGTTTCATCTCCTACCTATTATCCAATTTTATAGAAAGAATCCCCTACAGCTGATTCCTTGTCAGACCGAGTCATTGATAAAAGCCCCGGTAAGTTTCCCTGTCAGACCCTGCCGTTGATAAAAGCACGGGAAGTCAACTACTGGTTCAGATCTTTAGAACCAATTTTGAAACATTTATTTGGCAATTTTATCAAGAAGCTTATTTTCTGTGCTGCCGATTTATGTTGTTTTGAACATATTCGAAGAGAATATTCTTCTCAGATAAAATCCATCATCAATCTTTTTTTTTTTCAACAAATATTAACCAGGTTTTAGTCGTTTGAGAGACGGATGTTGGTTGCCTTTATAAAGGTGTCAGCTACATTTGTTTTGAAGTCTTTCGTCAAGATGTAACTACTAATGCTTTTAGCTTACTGGGATTAGTTTGAAAATATTAAAATTACTTAGTTGCATTTGGGTTGGTTACTAGGGTTAACCTGGTGGGCCAGATCCTTGTGAAATAGCTTTGGACATAAAGGCCCGGCTAATCCGGTGTTAAAACACTGAAAGTTGCGGTTGGCTCTCCAGGAGCATCCTATTTCAATCCTCCATCCCTATTTATATGCTGTTTTAGTATTGGAAGACCCTTAAAAAAAGGTTAAACCAGACATATAGAAGTTTAGCTCAATTAAGGGTTTGGTTTTCTAACTTCTGAAGTCCACCGTTGGTTCTTTAAGTCGAATACACCCGCTGTGACATTCCTCATAAGCTCTGGCAGACTGCTGATATTGGGGCAGACAGTCTTTACTTGAAGAGTATTATAGTTTTGGGGGTATAAAAGGCACAATAACCACCACAAGGATATGCTTCGTTAACATTGCATATCAGATCAACGGCAATAGAATTCGTGGTTTGATTCTAATTGTAAAGAGGCGATTAGGGATCGAGAAAGTAGTTTTCGTAAATTTAAAGACAACCCTCCTGCAAAAAACCGAAATTTGTTCAAACGGGCCAAAAATATCTGTAATGCTCAGATACAAAAGGCTAAGTTTTTGCATGACCAAAAAGTAAGGCAAAAAATGCTATTGTGTCCAAAAGGAAGTAAAAACTTTTGGTCTTTTGTCAAGAACATTTAGAATCTGTCCCAAAGCTCGTTTTCAATGACTCTCCGTACGTCAGCTCCCTCGATAAAGCTAGTTTGCTAGCAGCTCAATTTGCTGCTAACTAGACACTTCCTGATAGCATAGTGGCTCCATCTGAGCTTGAGTCTGTAGATTCTATGATGAAGCAGATTTTTTTTGAACTCGCTCGGTTGCAAGAGTCCTCAAAGATCTCAAGATACATAAATCCGCTGGTCCACTGGCAAAACCACTGCGTAAACTTTTCCATCTTTCCTATTCTGCTGGGATTTTCCCGAGCAGATGGAAAACTGCATTTGTCCAGCCGGTCCCTAAAAAAAGCGAATCTTCCTCCCCTTCCAATTACCGCCCAATTGCACTAACATCCCTTCTTTCCAAGGTCATGGAAACGTTGATAAACCGTCAACTTAAGAAAAGGTCCACTGGTGATTTGATGGCATATCTCACCGAAAAGTGGATCCAATCTTTACATTGTTTGGAGAAAGTAAGATTATTGCGCTTGATATTTCTAAAGCATTTGATAGAGTTTGGCATCAAGCTCTTTTATCGAAAATGCATGATTTAGTATCGATTAGTCTCTTCTTCGTTGGATTAGAAATTGCCTTTCCGACCGTTCAATACAAGCTGTATTGGATGACTTCAAGTCTGATTCCCATTTTATAAATGCTGGTGTGCCCCAGGCTCCGTTCTATCCCCCATTTTCATTAATGATCTCTTGTCTGAAACTTCTAATCCACTTAATAGTTTTGCTGACGACTCGACCCTCAGCTTTTCATATTCGTTTCAAAATTCACGTCCCTGCTCTTCGGATGTGGAACTGGAATGGTTGCGTATGATAAGCTCATTGAATTCTGACCTTGACAGCATTGTTACATGGAGTCATAAAAACCGAGTAGAATTCAATGCTTCGAAAACTCAATGCTGTCTCTTGTCATTGAAGCTTAACATTCCCCCATTGCCATTATCCATGAATGGTACCTGCATCAAGAAACCAAAAAGCTGTCAGTACTTGGTATGTGTGTAAACGATGATCTTCGTTGGAACGATCACATATTTGAAGTCGCCAAAAACGCTGCTTGTTGCGCATGCAGAACTCCACAACAAAGAAATTTAGAAACGTCAACCATTTTATCGAAAAACTAAAAATGAACGAAATGAAGTCAACCACGCGGGAAAAACTTTCCTTTTTATTCTGGAACCCGAAGCGTCGACATTGAAGCAACAGCAGAAGAAGCAGAACCAATTTTTTATAAAAGGTAAAGGAAGAACTAATTTTGTAACCCATTAATGAATAAAGAGATTATTTAGTTTAAAAGCTTGAACAGTCGATTTAGTTGGAAGGGTTGACAAAAGTCTTCACAACACTGCTAAATGCTTAAATTTCTTAAGACGATGCAGGAAGTTCTTCACCCCTTCCGATCTGGCTACAATTTATAAGGCCTTCATCCGCCCAAAACTGGAGAATAACTCCCATATCTGGTCAGGTGCTGCTCAAACATCTTTCCACCTGCTTGATAAGGTACAAAATAGAGCGTTAAAATTGATAGGTTATAGTTCAATCGTAGAATCGATTGATTCTCTTGAACATCGTCGAAGTGTTACCTGTCTTACTCTCTCAGTAACATTCCTACTTTTGAAACAATTTAGCCGCAACACCCGCCTCGCTAGGAATGCTCATCAGTTTTACCTTGAGCCCAACTTCGGGCGTACAGTCAAGTATAGAGATTCATATTTTAGTCGCATCACCCGAATGTGGAATGCTCTACCTGGCCCTGTTTTCCCCTGCATTATGATTCACAATACATAGTTCAAAAGCAACGTGCATCGATGTCTCCTTTCAAATCCTCTCCTATTATTATTATTATTATTATTATTATTATTCTTTATTTTTTCAATCAAATGTACAATATGACGTAAAGAATACGGACATGGCTAATTTGCCGTCTGCCGGATATGACATTATAGTATTGTAATTTAATAAAAAAATAGCAATTTGGAAATATAAATACAAGAATTTAAAAAAGTTATATAAAAAAAAGGTTAAAAAAAAAGAAAAATTTTCTACCTACATGTATTCAACTATGGTTTTACATTTTCCAAATGAGAAAGCGAGAATATTTTCGATTCCTCTACAATTTTAATGATTTGCAACATAAACAAGAGTTCAATTTTAACAGTGATTTGAAACACAAAAAGTAATAATTTTGAAATGATTTAAAACATAAAAGTGTATCATTGCATAAAGCAAACTCTTCAATTTTTAAAAACTATTTCGGTACGTTAGGGCATGCTTGCAGAATTTATAAAATATAGACCAGCCTCTAGCACCATTAAGTAATTCGTGAAAACTATTGAGAGACAAAAAACTTTCTTGGAAATACAGTCGACGAATTTCTTGCAAAATTGGACAAACTGCGATAAAATGATAGACATCTTCTAACTCACGTCTGTTATAAAGATTGCAAATTTGCGGAAGATCAATTCTGTGAGGGATGAAAATAAGAAATCCTCTCCTATTTTCCTAAATGCTCGCACTGTGTTTAACATTATAAGGGTAGTCATAACCCCTTGATGTGCGCGTTAATTATATATAAAAAAAGATCTTATCTTCTGTAATTATTTAAACATATAAATCCCCACGTCAACAATTTAATAGGTTCTAACCAATTCGGTCTACCTAGGATCTGACACAGACATGGGAAATAACACCAGAGCGGAGATCAACCTGAGAATTACTCTTGCCAATCGAAGAAGTCAATTGATTAAAAAAACCTTTCTAGAAAAATCAACCCTTTATAAGACTTCATTAACGCCACCAAATGGTTAAAATACTGACCAAATATAGACTGGTAATTTCTTACCTCTATTCTCTTTAAGACGCTTCAACACTGCAAGGTACCACAATGGACCTACATTGATCTAGGCGTAGCGGAAATAAGATCAACCACTACCCCATTCTTCCTTACCCTTACCTTTATAAGAACTTGATCATCTCAGTCATCATAAAGCTTATCTAAAGCGGATGAGAAATCTCCTTGTAATCTTTGTTCCCGAACTTTCTTTGTAAAAAACGAACTGTATGAGCTATCATATACTGCGCCATGGGTATAGCTAGAAAGTAAGCTTAGTGATATACTACGACGACTGGTACATGTAAAACGGATGGACATTAAACCACCGGCTCAGAGTTTTGGATATAACAGAGAAGTCACGGAAGAGGAAGCCCAGTCAAAATTTATTTTTACCATCCTAGGGTAAAATTTTATATTCTTTAGATGGGAAACTGATATGACTGAATTTATTAATTTTTTTTTTCAATCATGTGGTTGCTCTTCGAAAAGAATAGTGTATTAACAAACAGATAAGATAGTTCCAGGCTGATGGCTTATTTGTTAGTGCCTCAATGCTTCATTTTATGTAATTTTTAACATTGCATCAAATATATTAATAAATAAATAAATAAGATAGTTCCACACCGTTTACATATAATAAATAATAAAATAAATCGTTTTGTTTATTTGTTTAAAGTCATTGCAAAGCTAAGTGAATAGAATTAAAAATTATACAAGTTTCAGTAGTATAGTAGTCATATTCTTGGAAGCCTACTTAAAAACATCTTCTCCTTGGTATTTGCCATTTAAAGTTACGCCTCAATAAAATTAATCAATATTTTTCACTCCTTCTTTCAGTGGCTGATAAATGCAGTGGGCTAAGCAATTAGTTGGGAAAACTCACCACTGCTTCATAACTGTATATATCGATTTATAATTGATTGATTCTCATCTCGCATGGTACATAGCATCAGACATTTGCAATGTTATTTAACTTCATTTGCATTGAAGTTTTCGGCAGCTTTCAGCTACTGCAATGATGATGATTAATGTTACACGTGTAAAAAGTACAACATGTGTATTTATAGTACATGTAAATAAAATTTTTGGTTAAGTACAATCCTAACTTTGCTAACTAATATCAACAATGCCAATGTATCTATATATGTCTGTCTCTCTGTCTGAGTGTTACGAACTCACGACTCACCTAACCTACTAATTCGATTTAAATGAAATTTGATACAAAGGTAGTCTGTAACCTGAGAAATGACAGTCGATATTTCATCCCCATATTCCCAAAGGAACCTAAAAACTACTGAACACATTTCATAAATTTTTGCACCATTATAATGGTGTAATGGAAACTTCGATAAAATTTTATGTGAGGCATTATTATCTTTCTTATGATTTGATAAATTTATTTGAGAATAGTCTAGAAACCCTACCCTTAATAGTACTTTTTTTTTTAAAACCGACTTTCTCGTTAATGGCTAACACGATTTTAATGAAATTTTATATTTTGGAAGTCATAGATTGTTTCAGATAGATTGCGTATCAACATCTGAATATTTTTAAAATTTATTATTAAAACTAAGTGTTGATTTTTTAAAAATATTTTTAAAACGGTATCTTAAATTTTTTTTTAAGAGTTTTGTTACTTAATTAAAAAAAAAAAAGTTTATAAAAAAAGTAAAAATTATAAACCTGTTAAAAAATGTTTAAGCGATTTTGATTAAATTTACAGCGTTTATATTCACAGTTAAAACTCCATCAATCGGGATGATCGGGAATGAGTTCATTACGGATAATCGACAATTCTGGATAAAAGAACTTTTTTCTCAAACACAAAAATGATATTTTTTTTTTTTTTTTAGTTTTATTTAAAAAAAACGAAAACAAACATAAAATTATTCAATGAAACTTAACAATTCATTCAGTGTATATTTGTTTTTGTACATACATTATAAAATCACAAGATTGATTATTAGGAACTTTAAGAATTTTTTTAAAGAAATATTTAAAAAATTATTGCATTGTTGTTTGCCGGAGTGATTGTACTCGCTGTTTTTCTTTGATTAAATTAATTTGCATTATATCCTGTTGCGTTATTCCAGGACAATTCGTTTCTTCTAAGAAATTCAAAAGTGTAGAATTTGTCTTAATAGCATCAACCATTGGAATTTTTATAATTGCCACATCATCAGATTCATCCGAAAGGCTCATTTTCAACGTTGTTGTTTATCATCTCAATAATTTCTTTCTCTGATAAAATAACAAATGGTGAAGCATTCGCATCTTCGCATCATTGAAGACATCAAAATCCTCTGTGATTTCCATAGTTGTTAAAACCTCGTCAATGACATCTTCTAATAAATCTACGATTTCGAAAAAACTTCTTCTTCATTTTCGGGGCAAATTTATTTGTGCCAAACATTTTTCAGAACATGTTCCGATTTTCGGAGCTTACTAGCCTTCGAATTATATCTTTGCGTTAATTGAACTTTAGACTTCAAATCGCTCCTCGGTCTCTGAAAAGTTTAGCCTTTTCCATTACCATTTACCCTTAAATTTGAACGCTTTTTAACTCTTTCTTGTCGAAGCCATACATAAGTTGCTGCATCGATTTTGGGATTCTTAACTTGTTTAAGATTTTTTCGCTTTACAGAGAAAAGTCAAAAAATCTTTAATCTTTTCTTTATTTTTTATAATGTCATACACTGTTTGAGGGCCGATTTTGTATTTTCAAGCCAGCTACACAGGCACACTATTTTTACAGTGTTCATTTATCAAATCCACTTTTTCTTTTATTGATATAACTAGTGTCAGACCGAAGCTTCGGCTTCGGCCACATTCGGCTAAAAAAACTACAATCGGCTAAACCTTCGGCATCGGCCGAAATAGGCTGCAGTTTTGGCCGAAGCTGAAGGTTTAGTTTTTGGCTGTCGTGCGTTGTAGTAGGGGCTGAAAAAAATTCAATTTCGTGTTTCGTAGAACGTAGAACCGTGTTGAGTTATTTGTTGTTCTTTTCCTTAATTTCAATAAATTAGTAACACTAGTTCAATTTGTTATTATTTTTGAAACGTTAATTTAGTTTATCTCGTTAATTTGGTTACTGCATGCATACATAAGATTTGTTTGAGCTTTACCCAGAGTTGACTAAGGTTTTCTTGAGAACTCTATGAGTCCTCAAAAAACACTAAACCACATAAACGCCACACATCCCTGTCATTTGAATAAAATTACATGCCATTTGAAAGCCCTCAACTCTCCCCAGCAAAAACCTAGGGCAAAACTTTTTGCACCAAACCCAGGTCAACCCCAGGGCTCAAAAAACTCTCATTTTGACATTCAGGGCGAGCTTGGGTTTTTTAAAAAAAAGCTTTGTGCGACCACAGAGCGACCCCAGGGCTTCAACGAACACACCTATTCTAGACAAAAAAAATCATTTTGTTTATCTTTAGTCAATCTGGAACGAAAATTCTTTAAATGATTGAAGCTTCGGCTTCGGCTTTGGCCGAAAGTTAATGTCAAGCCGAATAATCAGCTTCGGATTCGGTTTCGGCTAGAAATCGACCTTCGGTCGGACACTAGATATAACTCTACGTGATCTTTTATTTGCCTCTAACAAAGAAAAAGACATTATCAAGATGCGTCACTTTTGATTTTCCGACTAAAACTGAACAAAATCCATAAGAAACATAAGATACAAAATTAATATCCAGTAACTTTCCTTTGAGTCTATGTTAAATGCAATGCAACTGATAAAAAATTCCGTTAGTTTGGAGAAGTGAAAAAACTTGTTCGGTCCTGTTGTCATGTTACGGATAGTAGTGTTTACTACGGATAGTAGAGTTTAAATAAATTCATTGTCTTTATTGTCGAGAAAGAATCTTAAATATTTTTATCACGGATAATAGAGCGTCCCGGTTAATCAAGTTTCAACTGTATTAGCAACCTCAAAAAGTGGCGATTTTATATTTTCAATAAAACCTTTGAAATATATTGTTTAGTTTTGTTTCAATATTTTATGTGATTTTATTAAATTTTCATAATTAATGTGTAGTTGGTAACCCTGTCCCACCAAGTATTTACATGAAGAACGAACACTTAAACCTTTTACTAAGCTTCAAGGTTTTGGTACTGAACTTAGCACATTTTTTCTGAATCTCCGCCCAAAATGTTTAAGAATATATCCAAAAAATATTCTGTTAAAAGCGGAGCTTATAATTTCATTTTTAAAATCGATTTCGAAGTTTCAACAGTTAAATAATCCTTCTGTTGTCCAACCTGTAGTATTCACATGGGTAGGAGGATCACTAATGTCAAGCAGATAACTGGAAGCGTTGTGAATTTCTCCGAGAAAACGTAACAACTTCGAATTCCCTTTAAAAGCAATTGAAAAGATTGTTCTCTTAGTTTACTTTGATTCGTAAAAGTAGTGTTAAAATTCAAAAACAATCTATGCTTAAAGTATGTAATCTACCACTTTCACAAACACTACTCAGGCCAGTCTACAAAAAAACTTTAATAAATCACTTTGAATTTAATATTGCTGCGGCCAACTACCTGGTCCGGTCGATGTCATTTGTTCACTCCCACATCCAAGCGAATACCTGCTTTGATTTTCATTTTTTGATAAAAAGTTCATCTATTTTTATAAACACCGCTGGACTTCTGTGCACTCCTCATATTCTCAATTTCCATATAATCAAACGCAGACTATTTTTTGTTTAAAAAATTATTTTTGCGGTGATGCTTTTGACTAAAAAGAAAACAACATAATTTACCGAGCCTATTTGTAGTGCGATTTAATTAAACGAACCATCATGGCGCGTGATCTGAAGATTTTCAAAGTGTTGAGTAATAAAATTAATTTTATTACTTTTTATTCCTTTTCGAATCGTTAAGTCACTTGTTATGGCAATCTCAATGCTATCAATAATTATTGTTCTATACGCAATGTAGCGTGACAAATGTGACGTATCTTTAAGAGTCGCTTTCCGTGATGCATAAAAATAAAACACTACATCTTGCAGTTGTGACTAAGTTAATCTCAATAAGGTTATCGTTACCTGCGATTCGCTTATGGACAATTTCAAACAAGCCAAAGCCAAATAATGCCTTTTTGCGATAAGATTTGCTTTTTATGATGAGAGATAATATGTATATGTAAGTGAAAAGACACTTTTATTTTTTTAAGTTGGGAAAATCTGATATTAAAGAGCTTTGTTTAGTCGTTTCAAAAACGATACACGTTAAAATCAGCAAAGTAGCACAATAGGTGTGTTTGTATCGCAACTCATCATTCCTATGTAAACCACTGAGTGGACGACATACCTAATATTGTACTGCGAAACTTTCATTCGAAATCGATGGACATCTACGCCACGCTGTTTAACAATGCTGTACATAATGTATATTATCCAGTGCGTAGGAAGACAGTAGTGGTTCATCCTCTGCTTAAAAAAGGAAAGGATGGTTCAAATTCGGAAAACGTCATGAGTCTGCTTCCGAGTATCAGTAAGGTATTCGAGAACGTCCTGGAGTATTAATTCGCGTCTAAACTAGTATCAGATATTCAAAAAAAGAAAATTAAAATCAGTGTACGGGTGCATGTCTGATTGACTTCTAGAATAGGATGCCGTTTGGTTAGACGGTCTTTTCTTTAAGTTGATCAGATCTCAGATGTGAGATGAATAGAACGTTTGTTGTCAAAAGTGCCAATGTAACTTTTACCAGAAATTTCAAGATTAAAAATGGTCTGCAACAGTGAGCAGTAAACTTCGATAAGATTCAGCAAAATTGCGATAGCTACAAGCTGAAAATCAACCTAAATCTGAAAGAATTGGCGAAAGCTACATGGCAACCCACTGCCAAGCAAAGTATTCATCTGGCAAGATCAGTATCTATATTTTAACAATCATAAGGTGTGCATTCTTAAAGTCATGCAAAGATCTGACGACAATTTGCAGAAAAGAATTATGTTAGTGTCTTTGAGGTGTCGGTATACGCCTTTTAAAGACTGGTATGAACTAGCGTCGGCACACGACTTTTCTCTTAACCTCTCCGTGGATAATTTAAATTCATGGAGGTCTGTTTTTTATGACTGCATTTCTTGCATTGATGAAAACGTGTACCGGTCATTTCTTGATCGGGCTGGAGAGACTGTTTCACGATCAATATACAAAAGATTGAATCACAGTTTAGGAGAAACCAATTACTTTCGGAATGAATTTTCTGTAACGGAGATGAGTCTTATATTTAAGGCCCGTACGGAAATGTTACAGTTAAACTACAGGCCACATAGATCTGATCTTAACCCGAACTGTACACCATGTAACCTCAACGAACCAGAAAACATTTTCCACCTCCTGGCCGTATGTCCACTGCTGCAAGAAATCCGACGTCTATATTTCAATAAAAGTTCCCTATCGTTGGAGGAATGCTTAAGCGTTCTTAATGGAGAGAGTGGTTGGAAATTACTTACACGTTATTGCTCACATGCGGTTTCATATAGAAATTTGTACGAGGACTTTTAGGTTCACCTTCATACAAAATTTTGTTCTAGCTAAATTATAAGCTCAATTTATTTTCGTTTTTATTTGCGCTTTTTAAATGATTTTGCAAAACTTTGAAACTCATTCCTAATTTTGTCTTAGCTAAACTAAAAGCCCTAAGTTTTTGAACACTAACATCTTTTTAAAATTTAATTTAATCATTTGAAAATTTAAATTGTAAACAATATCTTTGAACAATCTTGAAATTCCAATTCGAAGAGTCATATTTTATTTTGTTTTTTCTTTTTTTTGTTTTCTGTATTTATAGCTTATCACTTTTGCTTTATATACCCAAATGTATACCTTTTTCTCTAGAAATATTAAGAGTACTAAACTTTCCGGCAGTCGCTTAAAGCCATGCTTGTAAATCTTAATCAAAAATTGTACTTATTATGGAAAAAAATAAAGATTCTTTAATAATAATAATAATAATAATAATAATAATAATAATAATAATAATAATAATAATAATAATAATAATAATAATAAGGTGTGTTTCTTTATTTTGTGCACATAAATTCACAATCTGTCACATTTTAAGGAGTGGGGTAAAACTCTCTCACAAACTCTCTGAAAGAGCGTATAATTGTCTCAAAAGTAAAGAAACGGTCTTGAACAAACTTTCACTATTTCTATTTCTGCCCACAGAAATTTAGTTGGCAGAAATTCGCAGGGTGGGGAAATATTTTACTTTCTCGTGAGCACTCTCTTTTGTGCACTGCTACGAAAAATCGCTGTGCTGGAACGGCCTTAGACTGACTTTCGCCGAATTTCGGTGCATTTCGTGTAAATTTTTTTAGTAAAGAAACACACCTATACATATATGTAACCTGCTCAGGGCTAGAGGAGCACTCAGCAGACTGACAGACAACTTGATTTGCGTCATAGCCCTTATAAGACCAACGATTTTTATCTATGGGTGTCTCATGGGTGTCTCATGTGGTCGTCGTGGAAAGATTTGGCTCTGCGTATCTTTCTTGGAATGCACAGAACTCTAGAGGAGACCTAACAGCAGTCAAAACAGTGGGTCACAACAGTGAATAACTTTCTTCCATTTTCTTCACAGTCAACGCGGTAGTCTGATGTTAATGGCATTCAAAAACAAACAAACGCTTTCCATTGGTTTCACTCGGGGAAGCACTCATTTTAAAAACCAATGGAACACCCAAAATTGTTTCTACTCAGTTTAACGTAATTTCCTTTGTGTGAGTGAAACACGTATGGCTCTTAAAATATATTCCTTGAAGAAACTTTTCATTTTGCCATTTGAGTAACATGTGATAGTGCTTCTGAGTCGATTCTCACTTCAAATCGAGAAGCGGCTGTCACTCCTCAGAATCATGAGAAACGATCTGTTTTGCATCAAATGGAACAATTTGAGAATGATTCTGGACGCTCCTGGACCTTTCTTTTCGTCCAATGGAAAGTGACATAAATGTCGCAGCTTGTTAATTTTTGACAAGAGTCAACTGACAGATGACTGTTGACGCGAGCAGTGTTGCCATTTCAGTTAAGAGGCAGGAAATTCAAAAAGTTACGGACTTATTGATCATATTTAGAGAGAACGGGTTCCAGTGGCATATGTCCTTTGAAAGCTTTTGGGGGCACCGCTAATTTACCACCTTTTTAACCGAGGTAATCACACTGGGGGCGGAGACGTTGATGAACTCTTTCAATGGAGTAAGGTGGTCTCAGAACGCTTACTTACTTACTTAGGTGGGCATTACAGTTCGGGGTGAACCTGGGCCTCAACCAACATCCTTCGATAACGACTTCTATTTCGGGCGAGCTCTCTCCAGTTTCGCACTCCAAGTCGGTTTAGGTCATCCTCCACTTGATTGCGCCACCTAAGACGAGGTCTTCCCCTTCCGCGATTTCCCTGCAATGTGCTTTCGAACACCCGACGAGCCGGAGCGTTTGGGTCCATCCGCTCAACATGGCCCAACCATCGTAGCCTCGCGATGCGTACTCTTCTGGCTATGCCCATGTCGCGGTACAGCTCATACAGCTCGTTGTTGTATCTTCTTCTCCACACATTGCCTTCGCATACGGGACCAAAGATCATTCGGAGAATTTTTCTTTCGAAACGACCAAGGGTCTCTTCATCCGCTTTCGATAAGGTCCATGCTTCCGCGCCGTACAGCAGGACTGGGATGATTAAGGTTTTATATAAGGTTAACTTGGTTTTTCTGGAGAGGGTTTTGTTTCTCAATTGCCTTCTTAACCCAAAGAAGCAACGGTTGGCAAGAGTTATTCTCCGTTTGATCTCCGCACTGATGTTGTTTTCCGTGTCTACAGCGGATCCTAGGTAGACGAAGTCCTGTACTACCTCGAAGTTATGTCTGTCTATTGTGACGTTTTGTCCAATTCGTCGATGTTCTGTGTCCTTGTTTGATGACAGCATATACTTGGTTTTGCCCTCATTAACCATCAAACCCATTTTTGCCGCTTCTGTTTCAATACTCGCAAAAGCACCTATGACATCACGCTTTTTTCTTCCCATTACGTCAATATCGTCTGCATATGCGAGCAATTGCACAGACTTTTGAAAAATTGTTCCTCTGGTGTTGACGTTTGAGTTTCTTACAATCTGTTCAAGTATGATGTTGAAGAAATCGCATGACAGTTTATCGCCTTGCCTAAAACCTTTTTCGACATTAAAGGTCTCGGTGAGTTCTTTACCGACCTTGACGGAGCAGCGTGAATTCTCCAAAGTCATCCTGCATAGTCGTACGAGTTTTGCAGGTCTCAGAACGCGATTGTCTTTAAATTGTACAAACGAGTTCTGGTGGCTTTCGCATTCTTACAAAGTAGAAAGTGGTTGAAATCACAACCGAAGACATTGATAAGGAGTCACCAATGACTGACTTACAGAAATTAAGTGAAAGAAAAAAAATTAAGAAATTAATTTAAAAAAAAAACCTATTGGCCTGTCACGTAGGGAGTTTGAGGTTCGAACCTTACCAGAAACAAAATTGTTTCACTGGTATCGCCTTTGGAAATCAACAATTCCTCCAAGATTAACAACACTACTCTTTTATTTCTTCATTTGAGATTTTCATATAACCTTTTGTTTTTTAACTATTGATTGTTTTGCTAATAGTTTTGGAATATTTTTTCTTGCAGATCGATTCAGAAGAAGAAAAACTACCAGACGAAAAGTATGTCGAAGAATTGGCAAAAACTATGCCTCAAGGAACAGACAAAACACCTGATGTCCTCGGATCAGCTCTGAAAGATTTGCCTGACAGGTAATTGGTCTTGAAATCGATGTTAATTTCAATGTTTAAAAATTGGGTGTTTTTATTTTAAATAATGATGCATGACAGAAATATTGTTGAAATGAACATATTATTACTATGACCTAATAGACAATTCGCACATCCGGTAGAACAGCGACGTATGCCAAAGTTCCCAAAAATTTCTTTTCTTCTTTCATTTTCAATAAAACAATGATCCAATTGAAAACATTCTATTTGTCTCTAAAACGTTCGTACGTTTTTGTTACATTTTTTTTAAATTTATATTTCGGGAACAGGTTGCCTTATCTTAAGTCAGTTGTAATACAAAATACCAAGGAACACTAAGGAACACTCTGTTAGTCAACGGCTTAATAATAAAGTCCTACGCTTTTTGTTTTTTTCTCGAATAACAACTTACGGCCTATGGTTAAATTGCGTTTTTTATAGAATCGACTTTTTTTTATATGTAAATACTAGCTGACCCGGCCACGCGTTGCTGTGGCTACCTAACATAAATTGAGATGTAAGCTATCCTATCTTTCAAGTTGGATCAAACTGTACACGGTGTACAAATTTGATTAAAATCGGTTAAGTAGTTTAATTTATATACATATATTAAGATGATTAAGTTTATTTGACCAGTTTGATTTTTCACTACTTTTTCTAATAAATCTGGCCGTATGTCGCCAATAGTGGCTTGGTTATTGACTTTCTATGCTTGAAATATTTCTGAATTTGTCGGCATAAACCAATGGCTTCGCTTATCATAGCCACATCGTCGATGGTCTTAAGTCGCATCACTGATGGGACCAGTCTGCTGATGACAGAACCACTTCTAGAAATAAAGTTGTCACCAAATTGACTTTGCATTGAATTGTTGGTTGAATTCGTTGTATAAGCTGCACGACCTTGTTGGAACCAAATGTCTTCGATGTTTAGCCGATTAATTTTTCAAAACAAAAAAATCAGTCAGCATTACCCGATAGCGCTCGTCATTCACTGCAACGGTGCAGCGACTAATCAACATTTCGGTGTCTTTTTCAAAACTTTGCAGTGTTCTCTTCGATACAAAGATTTATTTGTCATACTGATGATTTTGAATCGAAAAATAACGATCAGTAACTGCTCACTAGGCCGACTATGTTGTTCATTGTTATCTCCACATCGACAAATAAACTTGTTTTCAAAGTAAATTTCGACAATTTGGAAGCGTTATCCTGGATTTAAACGATTCATGATGAATTGTCAAACCATACTGAAAAGAAATCTCAACAAATTTGGACACAACCGTAGGCAACAACCATCGAAACATTTCATGGAGCTAAAAAAACACCCTTTATAAAGTAGATTGAAGCTACTATCATGATACATAATCAAATCAATGTGCTTCACTTTCGGCATAAACATTTTAATAAGAAATTTCTTTAAAGAAAACACAAGTTCCAATTTTATGTCTGCTAACCCATCATGAAACTAAAACAGCCAGCGAATCAGTAAACAATTAAAATACATATACTCATAGGCCAATCGAATTAGGCCCCAAAGATAGAAATATTTAGTTTTTTTTTTAACAAACCACTAATTGCCGATTTCGAAAAAGTATTTAAACTTTGAAGATGGAAATGGTGAATCATTCTCTTGCTTAACGTTAAATAAGGAAAAAAATTGTCGCTTGTATTAAATTCATTCAATCTTGCTGCTGTCCTAAATTTAAATAAAACTTTAAAAAAATGTGTATTCAGTTTTTTTCCATCAATGAGTGTCGAGGTACTGTTTCCATCTTCAAAATCTTGATAATTTTTCGAAATTGAGTTCTTATAGCTTGTCAAAAATATTGAAGAGATAACTTAAAGGAAATGTTATAAAACTAAAAAAAAATCATTCGCTTTCAGAAAAAATTTCTTAAAATAAAGAAAAACATGCGATCACGACTGGAGAATTTTGTTGCAAGTTTAAAAACTAATTTTATTGGACTAAAATGATCAATTTTCGCTTTGATTTAAATCAACAACCGTTCATTTGCCTTAATGTTTATTCTAACAATTAAATCCTGTTAGCATGTTTGCCACTACATATGGGCTCAGACACTTTTGTGTTCATGTTTGAACATGTATATGTTCAGGGACGGCAGAAGATATGGGGTGGGTGGGGTATAGACCCCACCTAACATTTCTGAGCATGGGGTGCACCCCACCTTCTGGCCTCGGAAATATACCAACTTTTTTTAGTTAAATTGACTCATTTAAAAAAAATGTTATGGAATTATGAATATTGTTATACTAATTTTTGTTTGATTGAGACTGAAGTGATTTGAATCATTTATTTATCGGTCATAGACTCAACGTTGTGCATAATTTCTTATCCTTTTTGTCTCCTTGATTTGCGTCATTCTTTTTTAAAAATATGTATAATAAAAAACACGTTTCACGGAATATTCATCAGTTTTTCAGTTGAGATATATGTATATTGTATATGAATATTGTATATTTTATTGCGGATTTGTCGTTAGAGGAAGACTCAGGGATAAGGTGATTAGCCAAAATCCAGTCAATGAGCGTATAATGACCATCCGCATCAGGGCTAAATTCGCCCACATTAGCCTGATATGCGCCCACGCCCCCACAGAAGAAAAAGACGACGATTCCAAAGACTGTTTCTACGAGCTCCTCGAAGAAACATATGAGCAGTGCCCTAGACACGACGTGAAAATCGTTCTTGGCGATTTCAAAGCAAAACTAGGGAAGGAGGACATCTTTGGAAACACAATCGGCAAGCATAGCCTCCACGACAAAACTTCCGAAAACGGACTGAGGCTGTTCGATTTTGCTGCGGGGCTAAATCTTGTTGTAAGAAGTACACGCTTCCCGCATCTCAAAATTCATAAAGGTACATGGCGATCCCCAGATCAATTAACCGTCAACCAAAGTGACCATGTTGCGACCGACGCAATGCACTCTTCCAGTGTGTTAGATGTCCGAACTTTACGAGGGGCCAACTTTGACTCGGACCACTACCTTGTTGTAGCGAAGGTACGAATGAGGATATCTTGTTCACGACCAGCACGAACTAACGCTGTGAAGAGATATGACGTCATGCCAGTGCCTTTTCCAATCGAGTGTCCCTTCAATTATCCTTGAATCCCATGCCGCCAGCATTAAGCATTGAAGAACCGCTGCCTCTGAGGTTCTGGGTTTCACTCGGCCACCAAAACGAAAAGAATACAGGCAGGCAAATGCAGCCAAACAAAAAGCACGACAAATGCTGATGCAAACACGAACGAGGGCTGCTTACGATCAGTATAACGAGATCTACAAGGAGAAAAGAAGGAAAGAACACCGACTTCTCAAAAAGAAAAAGAAGCAGCATGAGAAGCGCTCGTTTGAGGAAATAGAGAGGTGCCATGACAGGAACGAGATTCCGAAGTCTTACCAAAAGGTAAAAAGATCCTGCCAGGGTGACAAACCCCGAACTCAAGCATGTAAAGACCAGCAGGAAAACATAGTTATAGAGTCACAGTCGCTACTGAGGATCTGGGAAGATCATTTCTGCTTAACGGCGATGAGGACACAAATTCCGCTGTCAGCCAGATTGCCTCATTCAGCTTGGACGATGATCAAGAATGCCGTCCTCCCGACCTAGAAGAAGTTAAGCTTGCCATATGCAAACTTAAATCAAATAAGACTGCAGGTGCAGATGGCCTTGATGCCGATCTTTTCAAGGCAGCTGGAGATCATTTGGAAAGGAGCATGACCCAGCTGATCTGCATGATATGGTCGGAAGAAAGCATGCCCTATGAATGGAACCTCAGTATCGTATGCCCGATCCTAAAGAAAGGAGACCCTCACAATTGCGCCAATTATAGAGGGATAAGCCTCCTAAACGTCGCTTATAAGATCTTGTCTGCTGTAATATGTGAACGTCTGAAACCCCACGTCAACAACTTGATAGGTCCTTTTCAATGTGGTTTTAGACCAGAGAAGTCCACAATAGACCAAATTTTCACAATACGGCAGATCTTGGAAAAAGCTCGAGAACGTAATATCAATATTCACCATCTTTTTATCGATTTCAAGGCCGCGTATGACAGCATTTACAGAGACGAGCTGTACAGAGCCATTTCTAGTTTCGGCATCCCTGCAAAACTCGTACGACTATGCAGGATGACTTTGGAGAATTCGCGCTGCTCCGTCAAGGTCGGTAAAGAACTCACCGATACCTTTGATGTCGAAGAAGGTTTTAGGCAGGGCGACAAGCTGTCATGCGATTTCTTCAACATCATACTCGAACAGATTGTAAGAAACTCAAACGTCAACACCAGAGGAACAATCTTTCGAAAGTCTGTACAATTACTCGCCTATGCAGACGAAATTGATGTAATGGGAAGAAAAAAGCGTGATGTCAAAGGTGCTTTTGCGAGTATCGAAACAGAAGCGGCAAAAATGGGTTTGATGGTTAATGAGGGCAAAAAGAAGTATATGCTGTCAACAAACAAGGACACAGAACATCGACGAATTGGACAAAACGTCACAATAGACAGACATAGCTTCGATGTAGTACAGGACTTCGTCTACCTGTACTGTAAATAACATCAGTGCGGAGATCAAACGGAGAACAACTCTTGCCAACCGTTGCTTCTTTGGGTTAAGAAGGCAATTGAGAAACAAAACCCTCTCTAGAAAAAGGTAACCCTGTATATGACATTGATCTTCCCAGTCCTGCTTTACGGCATGGAAGCATGGACCTTATCATTCTCCGAATGATCTTTGGTCCCGTATGGGAAGACAATGTGTGGAGAAGAAGATACAACAACGAGCTGTATGAGCTGTACCGCGACATGGGCATAGCCAGAAGAGTACGCATCGCGAGGCTATGGTGGTTCGGTCATGTAGAGCGGGTGGACCCAAACGCTCCGGCTCGACGGGTTTTTGAAAGCACATTGTAGGTAAATCGCGGAAGGGGAAGACCTCGTCTTAGGTGGCGCAATCAAGTGGATGAAGACCTCAACCGACTTGGAGTGCGAAACTGGAGAGAGCTCGCCCGAAATCGAAGTCGTTATAGAAGGATGTTGGTTGAGGCCCAGGTTCACCCCGAACTGTAATGCCCACCTAAGTAAGTTAGTATGTATATTTTAAATGTATATATATGTATATATATGCATATATAAAACTACCATACCTTATTTTATTCTTTCATGCTCCCCACCTAAAAAAATTGTGTTCTGCCGCCCCTGTATATGTTTTGATTTTTATGAGTCCATTGACTTTATGAATTATAATTTTGCCTGCACTTTAACATAAATCGAAAGGGTGATTGTTTGCGTATAGACATTGACTGTTATTAAGGAAATGACTTTTAAGTTATTAAGATTGAGAAACATTGAAGAAATATGTTAAGAAAAAATTCGTACTCTCGTTGAGGCCCTTAGCAGTTATATTGCAATAACTATGCAGTTTCTTGATTAATTGTGATATGAAAAATATTGTTGGCAGGTTAGGTTAAATATACAGTGAGTGCCATAATTATTCGGTTTTTTAATTTAACAAAAAGGACTTTGTTTCCACTTTTAACTCAAAAAACCTTAACGGCTATTTTTTCTTTTAAATCGTTGTTATTTCATAGTTTCACAATAAAACATTTTTTGAACCAATAAAAATATCAAAAAATAAAAAATGACAAAACAGAACACCTCAAAAATTAATTCTTCATTAATATACGGTTTTTTGTACATAATACTTTTAATTTTTGCCTTAAACTGTTTTAAATTAAATATTTTGTGGAATACCCTTTATTGGATAAAACTCTGTTTAGCTTTTGAGACATGTTTTTTTATAATTTTTCGGGTATATTTCATTTGTCTTGTTGTAGTAAACTTATTGGATTTTTAACGAACTATGACTATGCAATTCATCCCAAAAAATTCTCGTTTGGGTTCAGGTCCGCAGATTGTGGAAATGTTTGGTTGTTTGGATAACGTGAGTTAGCCATTCTCTGGCAACATGCGCCTTTGTTTTGGTCGTTGTCCTGGTACAATGTAAAACTCCTTGAAATACTCATTCTCTCATGACTTTGACTTAAATTTTCTCCCAGAATCCTTAAATATTATTCCTTATTCATTATAGCATCTATAACCAGCAAATTTCCTATGCCTCTTGCCAATATGCACCCCCCAAAAATTACCTACCCTACTCATTCTTAGCTTGCATATCGTATAAAATGTGCAGTTAAGCGTACTATATACATTATACTTAATTACTTATTTATAAAATAACCAAGTGATAAAACCAAGTCTAACTTTTGTTACGTAAAATACTCAAAAAGAATATTTAATATTAATGACACTCACTGTATATGTCAGAAAACCGTCTAACGCACACTTACTAAGGCGGGTATTACAGTACGGGGTGAAACCTGGGTCTCGACCTACAATTTTCGCCAACAATTTCAATTACTTGCGAGCTATCTATAGTTGTGCACACTAAGTCAGTTGAGGTTTTCTTCCACTTTATTGCATTTTTCTTTCTAAATGGCCAAGGGTTTCCTCATCCTTTTTAGATAAGATCCATGCTTCTTACCCTGGTTTTTCTAGAGTTGGTTTTGTTTCTCAAATGCCTGCTTAACCCAAAGTAGCAGCTATTGGCAAGAGTTGATCTACGTTTGATCTCCGAAACAGCGTTATTCTCTGTGTTTATTGCGGACCTTAGGTAGACGAAGTCCTGTCCTATTTCGAAGTTATGTCTGTCTATTGTGAAGTTCTGTCCAAATCCTCGATGTTCTCTGTCCTTGATTGATGACAGTCTACTCGTTTTCTTTGACTTGCCGTCATTAACCATTAAACCCATTTTCGCCGCTTTCGGTGTTGATCTTTTTCAAGTATTATGTTAAAGAAATCATGACTATTTTTCGCCTTGTCGGAAGCGTTTTGACATCAATGGTTTCGGTGAGTTGTTTACCTACCTTAACGGAATTTGCTCGCGTTCTTCGCAACATCGAAATTTTCGAAACTACTACTGTCAGTCAAGAACGCTATTTAAGCTCTGTGTCAGATGTAAAATGGTACTGTGATTCACCTCTCGATTCTACATAGTTAGTAGTAAAATGAATTGTAAAACACAGATTTTTTCTGTTTGAAATTCAACAATTTGACTTCCAAGTGTTTCCAAACTAAGCAGTATTAAAATTACATTCATTTTACTTAATTGTGATAAAAATAATGAAAATCGTGTGCCTTCAAAAATGAATTTTCTTTGTTAATAAACTCACTTTTAATATTGATTTAAAAAATAGAATATCCAAACACCAATAATTATCAATTTCAATTCAACAAATAAGCGAGAACTTGTAAAACAAAAAACTAACCCAAGAATACCGAGTAAAGTTCGATTGTCATATACGTTGTTTCCTTGTTTTGACAAGTAAAATCTGAAGTTCAGATTTTCAGCCAAGATTTTCCATCTGAAAATGAAAGCAATGACTTAGAATGCTCGCGTTTTTTTGCACCTATCTTCGAAAATCTTAACTTAAGATTCTGTCACTTTCCCATATAAAAAGTTTCAGATTTTCAGATGACAATTCAGATGACATTTAGATTTTCAGATTTTCGAACATAGATTTTCAGATGGAAAATCTTGGCTGAAAATCTGAACTTCCAGATTTTACTTGTCAAAACAAGGAAAACAACATATATGACAATCGAACTTTACTTGGTATTCTTGGGTTATTTTTTGTTCTACAAGTTTTCGCTTATTTGTTGAATTGAAATTGATAATAATATGTGTTTGGATATTCTATTTTGTAAATTAATTTCAATAGTTAGTTTATCAACAAAGAAAATACATTTTTGAAGGCACACGATTTTAATTTTTTTTTTTTTTTTTTTTGTCAAAGTTAAGTAAAATGAATGTAATTTTAGAACTGCTCAGCTTGGCAATACTTGGAAGTCAAATTGTTGAACTTTAAACTGAAAAATCTGTGTTTTTACAGTAAATTTTACTACTAACTATGTAGAATTGAGAGGTGAATCACAGCACTACTTTTGACAACAAAAAAAAGTTCAGATAGTCGTTCATGGACTGACAGATCTCTTCGAACTTTTGAAATTTGTCTTGAACCCGGCCATTTTAAATAGTTGTACCAGTTTTACAGGTACAACTCGTTTTGTAAATACCGCCATATGCGTCCTTAAAATCGATAAAAAAAAATTATGTATATCGATTGTTATGGGGTCTCAGATGTTCACATATTACAGCAGACAAGATCGTATATTCGACGTTAAGGAGCATTGTATAATTGGCCCTAGCCATACGGTACTGAGGTTTTATTCACCAGGTATGCTTTCTTACGGCCATATTAGCAGATCAACTGGTGCATCAAGGACATCCATCTGCAGGTTATCCTAATTCATACCTTAGCTGGAACAAGGTGCTGCGCTGGTCTGAGTCAAAGTTAACCCATCAAAAATTTCGGTAGCTAATAACGCTGGAATAAAGTTTTTCTTCGAATACAAAGTCGTTAATTTGACTGACCTGGTGATCACCAAGCGAGGAGCGTGCGCTACAAAAAACAAGATTTAGTCCCGCATCAAAATCGGAGGTCTTGTCATGCTGGGTGCGCTTACCGATTGTGTTTCCAAAGATGTCCTCCATTCTTTGTTTTACGTTAAATTCGCTAAGGACAACCAATCTTATTCCTAAGTCTAGCTCTAATCTAGCTTTGCAGCGGTCTAAGGCTTCCGCTGATTCTTCGGCTGCACGTAGTCTGTTAACAGATCTAACATTCCACGAGTATACCTGGAGGTCTTTGTCGTTTGCCAGGGTTGTCAACGCTGAAATCTTCATTGTTATCCGCGGCTTTTAGTTGTTTCGAAACCTGATATTTTTTGCGTGGGTGGGTAGATAACCCTACGTGCAACCCCAATCTGGAGGACCATGTTCTTTTAGAATCTCCTTGGACATAAAAGACCGAATAATCCAGTGTCAATATTCTGTTGCAGTTTTGTATGGAAATGTCATTTTACTAAAAGTCGCATTGTAGTGTGACGATGTTAGTATGCCAATGGCATTAACACAATAGCCGAGTTTTATTGGGAATTTCTATTTTCACTTAACTTGCGAGTATCAATGAAACGCTTTATATGGCTGTATTCACTTACCAAGTTTACTTACACAATTTCCATTTACCAACCATCCCTATTGTTCACTTAGGTAAGTGAGTTATTTTTGTTCACTTACGCTATTCACTTAGGGGTTAACGTTTTTCCATGAGCGATGTTTTGCGATGTTTTGCTTGAGTGAATATAAGTGAATATAGATTCCCAATGAAACTCGGCTAATGAGAAGAGGAAAGCGTGATAATATGGGATGTAAATATAGAAACAAGCGACAAAAAATAAGATTAGCGCGGAGATCAAACGAGGGTTTACTTTTCACACTATGACTCAATACGCAATGCAGTTCGAAATAACTAAATATTAACTGAATATGATCATAGTCCATTAGATTAAATTACACAATAACTGACGAAAATCGGAGATTTTCCTCTCGACACTACACAATTGTGTACTTAAACATATTTTACCAAATATAGGTAGATGATGCTTGTTATTAATAGAAGTACATCTTTTTAGTTTACTAAAATGTACCCAAAACACATCGTTAACTTTATTAAGTTGCACTAATTAAATCAGTTATTCAATCGGAACCTAGTCATTATTCATGTTGGCTGGCGCTACTGCATATTAATATTAAAATAATTTTCGAATGATTCACGTCATTTTTCTTTTCAGATGGAAGAACTATGTCATACGTGGAATTTTCACCTGGATAATGATATGCGGCTTTGCACTCATCATTTACGGAGGACCATTAGCATTAATGATTACGGTAAGTTAAACAGCAATTTGTTCAATTGCCTTTACCTGGTTATACACATAGTAAAAAATACGTAATTCAGATCACCACACTCAAAACATCTGATTATAATCTAAACAATTTGTATGAACATAACACTGAAAGACAAATATCCATTTTTGAAGTCCAACAAGTGCAGAGGAAGAATAATATGTACTGTTTAGGAATGGTAGAAGAGGCAGATAATGTGGCAATCGATAAAATAATACATACACAATCAATTGAATAACTTCCCATATGAGTATATGGTATGAGATTGTAGAATACATTTGATTAGAACTGGGATATGTTTTAAGTTGTTTGCTTTTAGTCATTGAGTTCAAAAAGCTATACCCGTGTTGAGGAAGAAGAATACACTTTTCTTCCTCATGTTTGTTGTTCTCTTACCCTGACACCTCTTCGCTAATTAAATTAAAGACGTTGAACTGTTGGTGTCATCGGACAATTCACAATAACTGCTTGCCAATGTATTTTATTTGTATTTCATTTCAATTGCACTGCAATCGATTTTTAAATTTGGAAAAAATAAATAAATAAATAAATAGGGTGGCGCCACAGAGCGAGGAGCCCCAGAGTCTATCGCATTTCTCACAACCATATGCATTGTGAGGGAATGGAGGGGACCTACAATTTTCATCATATACATACAAGAACCTTAACTAATTTGAATAATTGTTATGCTTTTTTTCGAGGTTGATGTATTCCTGTCGGAGTCCAGGACTCCAGGGTCAATTCCTAGGGAATTCAATTACAGTTATAGTGACCAGTGGTAAACTTATTAAATAGAATTTTAGAAATCTTTACACTTCCTAATTTCCTTTGTTTTACCCTATAATCGCTGTGATTCAGTACTCCGAGTAGCGGATTACGTCTCATGCTAGAAATCTTCGTTGTAACTCCTTCGTACTTTCACGTAGCGCTCTTCTTAAATAAATAAAATATGTATCCTTTTTCCAATGAACTAGTCCTCAGAACCAGGTCTAGTTCTATGAGAAATCTGCTGCACACGAAGTTTTGTTTTTTGTCCCAAAAACAAGTTTGAAAAAAAAAACGTGGCAAATTGATTGCTAACAGATTATAAACGACTGACAAGTCATTCCGTTTTATACTTCGATCGTTTCTAACACCCTGAATTAGAACAGCTGAAGATGAAGAGCCTCCGCTATGAAACCTCAAAAATATTTTGTGTGTACCTTTTTGATCCAATAAGAGCTATCTTTCTCCTCCCCATCCAAGCAGCTCCTAGTCCTTAAGTAAGTTGGGTAAGTTATGGGCCTAGCGGTGGGTTTCTTGTTTAAGAAAATGTTCTGCAATGGCATTTATGTATGTCAGCCAAAAAAATATGCAGCTTATTGTGATAAATCAAACTCTTGAATGAAAGTCGATAAAATAAAGGTGAAAATTGTACTCAAAGATGTTTTATGAAATGACTGAAACTATGGCTAAGATAGAAAAGCTTACTTTGTTGAAGCAAAAGTACCACTTAGTCCCCGAATTTCGCGACTATTTCATTTTAGACGAAATATATTCCATAAAGAATTTTTTCGGAAACAAATTGCCTTTCCCTTCTTCTTTAAAAAAATATCAGGGGAAACACACCAGACAGGCTGTTCTGAGATTCCCGGTCATAAGGGAAATGCTAGTTCCTCTATTGAATCAGTACAGACAATCTTTAATCATAAAAAAAATTTTCTAGACTCTTATGGTTCAAGTGAAATGCTTCCAAGAAATCATCTCTATCGGTTATCAAGTCTACAGAATTCATGGTCTTCCATGGTTTCGAAGTCTCTCCTGGTACTTTTTGTTGACATCAAACTACTTTTTCTATGGCGAGAATTTGGTTGACTACTTTGGAGTAGTCATCAACAGAGTGGTAAGTTTAATAATAATTGTTTCTACTAATTTACAAATTTATAATCCGACTTTTTATTGTTTTTGTTTCAGGAATACTTGAAATTCTTAGTGACTTACCATCGGTTTTTGTCCTTTGCTTTGTACTGCATTGGTTTTGTATGGTTTGTCCTATCCCTGGTAAAGAAATACTACATGAAGCAATTCAGCTTGTTTGCCTGGACTCACGTGTCACTGTTGATCGTTGTCACACAGAGTTATCTAATTATTCAGAATATTTTTGAAGGTGATTTGATTTGATTTTCAATGAAGAGTAGAGTGTTACGGGACAACATATGTAAATTCAATTATCTTCAATTTCTATCAACAGGTCTTATTTGGTTTATCGTACCCGTATCGATGATTGTCTGCAATGATGTGATGGCATACATGTTTGGCTTCTTTTTCGGCAAGACACCTTTGATCCAACTCAGCCCAAAGAAGACATGGGAGGGTTTCATTGGCGGTGGTCTGTCTACTCTAGTCTTTGGTTGTATTATTTCGTGCTTCCTGTGCCATTATCAATACTTTATTTGTCCTATTGTATACTCCGAATCTCTTGGTCGCATGACAATGGAATGTGAACCAAGCTATTTGTTTACTTTACAAGACTACAGTTTGTCTGTGGTAAGTTGGACTGTTATGTTACTCACTGTAAGAATCGAAATTTTTAACTTTACTCTTATTTTTCTTGATTAGTTTGGAATTGGAAAGTCAATTTCAATGTTTCCATTTGTATTCCATTCGTTGTCACTGAGCATGTTCAGTTCAGTGATTGGACCATTTGGAGGATTTTTCGCATCTGGTTTTAAGAGGGCATTCAAAATTAAGGTATGCTTGCATATTATAGTGTACTTATATTATGTGTGTTTTATTTTTTAAATATTTCTTTTTAGGACTTTGGGGACATGATTCCCGGCCATGGTGGTATCATGGATCGTTTCGATTGTCAGTTTTTGATGGCAACGTTTGTTAATGTTTACATTTCCAGTTTTATTAGAACTGCATCACCCGCCAAGCTGTTAACACAAGTAAGCTTATTTTTATTGTTATTTTATGTTTGTATGATGTCTACAGTCAAATATATGGTTATAAGCAACTGGGCTATTAAAGGAGTTCAATCAATTTAAGAGGTTTGCTTCTGATTAAGCCATATTTCCAAATAAATTTCTTTTAGCAATCTTATTACATCTTAATGTTCGATTGGATCTCAAGAACTTCATATCTAAGCATGATGTTTTAAAGGTTGGGGAAGAATGCAAGCTCAAATGCAATGCACTTCAAAAATCCTAAATTAAAGATATGATTTTAATAAATTAAAGCTAGTTTCGAATCAATCGAGAAAATTCAAAAAAGTTGGCATCAATATAAAAATTAGTTTGTACAGGCGGTTTATAAAGTAAAAGTTGAGCATATAGTCAAAACAATTCGATGTAATCGGACTAAATTTACTATGTGATAGGTCATATAGAATTTGAATAGAATTGGATAATTTTTGTAAAAATTGCTAACTTCAACACTTAATTTTAGGCATCAATTAGAAAGTCAATTTTTCTGCAAAAATTATTCAAATCACATATTAAAAATTATCAAAATTGAGTCTTTTTGTAGAAATTTGGAGAAAAAAAAAATTAAGACCATTCTATGGGAGGTGCCTGTTATAACCAGTGTACTTTAAGGAATCCGAAAAAATGCTGGGTTGTAGTTCGATGTATACAAGAACCCACAGACCGACAGACGTTATGACGAAACTTACTTTTTAGACCTATCACATAACGATATATTAATTTTGATTAAGACGTTGAACTTTGAAGAATGAGTTAAAAGAAGAAATTCGTTTCATTTGACATCAAACTATTTCATCAGATATTTTACTAGGTCATAGCAGGTCCTAACTACAGGGTAGAGTCTACCCGGTAGACTATTTAAAGTCGGGCAACCTAATAAATTTGGCAGAATTTTGAGATCGGGTAGTAACATACCACCACGTTGGGTACGTCATTCCAATTCCAAAATTATCTGCGTCGCGTCGATTATGCGAAACGGATAATCGAAATGGCTGAGAACGAGATCAACTTTTGGCGAAAAATCATCATGTCAGACGAGTCACATTTCAAGTTACGTTGAATGGAAGCGTTAATAAGCATAATTCTGTGCCGCTGAAACCCTTCAATTAATTTATGAACAGCTTTTATACGACCAAAAAGTTCCAGTTTGGTTATTGGATATTGGATATTGTCATCGATGACGATAAACTTCAATGGCGAGTTTTATCGAGCACTAATAAATGATTTTGTGATGCCCATTGTTCGTGAAAATGGTTTGAATGGTTTCTGGTGTCAACAGGACGGTGCAACATAACATAGAGCTCGAAAACCAATCGATTTATTGCAACCATTGTTCCCCGGACGAGTCATTTCTAAGAACGGTGATTTTGACTGGTCCCCGAGATCACCCGATTTGACGCCGCCAGACTTTTTTTGTGGAGCTATTTGAAATCCAATCCAATCCAAGCTGATACGCTTATAAACCAAGGACCCTTAACTCAAAGACTACACACGACCCGAAATTTCAGTTTTCATTTTTTTTTTTTTTTAGTTTCAAAATTTTTTTTTCTTTTACAATTTTTCGTTTTACAACAGGCTACCTACAAAGCACAGTGTTTATCTGCAGGTGGTTAAATACAGTAATGTTATTAAAGTTTAAAAGTGATTTAAAAGTTCAGTTAATGTTTTTGTTGAATGAATGAAATCGTCGCCATATCGACGGATACATTGGTCAAAACGATGGAAAACGTCGAAAAAAGGCATATTTTGTACTCAATGCATAAGGTGGCCATTTATGCGATATCATTTTCAAAACATAGCTGAAATATATCCAAAATTAATGATTATCGAAATGAGAATAAAGAAAAAAATGCTTTTCCACTTAAAATGATCTACCCTATATATATGTGTTCAATATTTTGTTTCTAGGTTTAAACTAGAAATTCCACCCATAAAAATCGAAATTTAGTTGCTGCCACCAAAAATTCAGTCTTTATTTGTAGTTTCAATTCTGTGTTTCATCATAGATTTTAATACAGTTCAAAAAAGTAAATAAGTAAATACTTAAATACGGTGGCACAACAAATTGCGGAAAGTTTCTTGCTAAAATTTTTACCGATTTCGAGCTAATGAGAATGCTGCTTTCATGGCACGTTTCTTGTACGTTCTGATCGCACATTTATAGATACTCATATGAAATTGCAATAATTTTTGTTTATGTACGGTTGCTTATTGGAGTTAAATCATCAATTTTTAAGAAATCCGTTTGTGAATTTCTTTTATTATAAACAGGGGCCCTACTCTGTATTTCGTTTCGAAAATCAAGTCTGTTCGAAAGTGATTTTCAATTCGATTATGAATTCGTTCTCTGTATTTCGTTTTCGAATCGAAAAAAAGTACTTGTCAATATTTTCACTAACGGAATAGATTTGCGAAGTCTTGAAATATTTCTCAAGATATCAGCAAAAAAAAACCATATCAAAGCAAATTACAAACAAGTTAAAATATAAGTAAATGAAATAAAAAAATCGTTTTCGGATTTGCTTTTTCGAAAGTGTCAGATTCGAATCCGCTTTAGAAATAAAGAGTACAAAATATTCGTTTTCGGAAATTTTTGCTGTCGAAACGAATTACAAAGATTGGAAAAATACTTTTAGGACTATTGCACGAATTTTTTTGAAATAAATTGAGACATTATTTTGATTCGACAACACAAATGACTTAAATTCATTCAGTGTGTTGCCAAATTACTTTTTTTTTGCTTTAAAGGTCATTACTTTAAGAGTATATTATTTAAGTTTTTATCACCGAAATTTAAATGATGCAGCTGGCATAGTAATACAAAACATTTTCTTCTATTTTTAGATTTACAGCTTGAAGCCGGAACAACAGGTCCAGATATACAACTCATTGCGAGACAACCTTGAAGGTTTGAACGTTCTCAACTAAAGGAATACATTCTTCAACTTATTTTAGAGAAACAGAAAATCAATTCTTTAATTTATTTTAATATATATATAAAATTACCTACATGTATACAAACATTATACATAAATATGTGTAAAACTTTAGGAAAATTATTTCAAAACAAAAAAAAACATGAAAAAATTATTGTTCGTATCCAATAACTTTCATGGATACAAAAATAAAAAAGAAACACTAGTTTTGTGTGTCATTAGCGTAAACACACATTCAAAATAATCTCACTTTAAATACATAATATAACCAGTGAAACACTATCTGAACGAAATATTATGTACTGAATTATTTTAATCAAAACAAAAAAATTAATTTGTAACTTAAACAAAAAATTCCATTAATCTTAAAACTACATATAAATTTAATTATTTTAAATATTTTTATAAAATATTATATTTGAAATTTAAGGAATGTGTGGTGACGTAAAGGCTATGAAAAGTGTTTATTGATTTGTTGGTTATTCATTTTGCTTATACATATATAATTATTTCAGAAGAACCAAGATTGATGTTAAAAATGTTTGATTGATCAACTGACTAAACTAATTTATTATACTTAAAAATTATGTGGCTTTATAAAAAGCAAAAAATCCCCAATTTTTTTTTTTATTGCATTAAGACCAATATGAAAACTGAAACATAAATTTTGAAGAAGAGGGACACTATTTAGTACATGTCTTAATTTAGAATTATAAAAATAGTAATGAACTTTAGTAAAAAATAAAACTTTTCAGTTTAATTAAAAGTTTAATCCAACAGAGTGGAGTAGAAATGGGGTATAGTGATAAAGAAAAAGTTATGTTGGTAAAACTGCCAAAGTTTTTAATTTTCCACTCAGATAAATATAATGTACATTTGCTGTGCTAGACCATCTGATTTACTTTCCATAGTTGGGAACTCAACAAACCATTCAAGTTTCATAGCCGTTTTTTTATTGAAGAAAAGTACTAATACATGTAGTAGGCGACCAACAAACGAATAAATAATAAAATATAAGTTTAATCAAACGAATGTAAGTCTACGCACGTTAAATTTTTCTTCTACTGTACTTACGCCAAAGAAGATCCGCAATTCGTACGTAATACAGTGCGACTGACGACAAAACCTATTTTATTGCTAACATCTAAGAAAAATATGAAAATCGAATGCAAATGCTACTTTTAAATGAACGAATGTTGGTTGTTTTCATGCAAAAAAGACTATTACTATGCTTCATTGCTTTGTTCACAAGGTCTTGATATATATGTATATGTTTGTATTTTATTTATTCACAGATCTAAATTTTCAGAACGGACATTTCTCGAACTTTCACTATTTGTGTGTCCTTTAGCGCATGTTTATGTCTATTGTCTGATTATTTTACTTTAAGAAATAAACCTACACTCTGGAGGTTTTAAGCAATGTTGACCTCCCTCGGTGGCGGGAGGCACTATTAACATTTTGATGTCAAAAGGTATACGGCTCACCCACTTCACTACTTCACAAGAGTGTTCCGCCTGCGGGGTAACTAAAAGTCAGAGTTGGTTTTGTTATAAGTGAAACAGGAAAATCCTTTCTTTGTCACCTAAGACTAAGACCTTGAAAAAAAGCCGTGTTCCATTAAGCCTGGCAATTGTTTTTAAGTGAGCAGAACCAGTTGATCGCAACCATGTAAGCAAAAGTAGTTGATCACAGTCAACAGCCACTAGGCCCAATGAGTACCCCTAAAATTAAAATCAAACCCCCATTTTTCAAAATGGGCATTAAGAGCCCAAAACTAAATAATAGGTCTGCATATATTAGGAAAATATACAACAACAAAAATGTAAACATTAAACACAAGGAACAAATATTTTTCTAGTCTTTAGTTTTTCTTTTTATTTTAGCGTATTAAATATTTTAATAGTGTCAAACTTCTCTCATTAGTAAGAGTAATTTTATTTTGTCTTCAAAAACACCATTATAAAAAAAAACATTTATATAAAAAAATATTTCATAAAAAGCTAATGCGAATTTATTAAAATAACAGGAGAAACGTTGGTACTGATAAGACAATTTTGAATATGTTTGAGTAACTTGAAGAAACGTGATTAACATATATTCCATTTGTGAAAGAAAAAAGAATTTAAAAATGATTTACTCGCATTTTCAAGCAACAAAAAACAAAAACACAAGCAATTTTATGTGTTTATATTTTCTTTTAACGGTAGTGCAATAATAGGTTTTATAAACAAAAAACATTTTTCAACTGGACGCATGTTAAATTTCTTTTTACTTTTCTTTCCGTCCGTGGAATATCTTCTTTCTTAAGTTTTACAAAATACACCCACCCATATTCACTTGATTATTGATGATGAAATATAAAGCTTTTTATAGTAAACAAAAAAGAGAAAACATATGTATAAATGTACCTGTTGTTATAACTTGTAAAAAATTTTAAACATTGGAAAGTGCAAAAAATATTGTTTCCAAGCAATCATAATTTTAATTTGTTTTCTTAAGTTTTTGTTAAGTATTTCTGTTTTTGTTCTTCAATCTTTATTTTATCAGAGTTATTATTTGCTAAGCAGATTTCTATGTCTAACTATAAGTGATTTAAATGTAGTAAAACAAAATAAAAAAGTAAAAGAAAAAAGATAAACTGTACACAATTTATGGATGCAAGTCTTTAAACATGTGACATGATCAGAGGAATACCTATCGTCTATGAAACGTGTTAAAAAATTTGCATAATATATGGAAAATGTTTTGTGGAGAAAAGTTTTAATAAATGTAATTCAAATATTAATGTCTATACATGAATTGTGTTTTTATTTATTTATTCGTCAACGTTTCATGATTATAAGACAATCTCTAAATGCAGGCCTGCCTGCAAGAGCTTATCTCTAGTCTCATTTATGGGAAAACTGGTTATGTTCAGGTTAGGCCAAAAGGTTATTCACAATTTCAAACGCTTCGTAAAAAAACGGTGAGAGCTAAAATTATGAAATCAAAATGAAAATAAAGCTAAAAGTATATCATTTAATAAAGGAATTGAGGAATTTTCAAGGAGGCACAATGATGGCTCACAGACCGATGAGGATTTTTGCCCAAGGCGTTTGATGTACACGGACGGACAAATCGGGAACGGTTAATGACCGGTTCGTGGAAGTTTGGGGGGTTTTCGTGACGTTTTAAAATATACTGGGTGCACTGGTTATACTCTCCCCGTTTTTTAAATAGCACTCAAAAGCGAAAGAACGTTGCTGTCGCGACAACGGTGCCAAAGTAACTAACCGAGTATTTTTCCATTAAATGGCATTGTTTTATGCAACAGATGGAGTTTGAATAACCTATTGGTCCACACTGTACTTAAGAAAAGAGTAGGGTTTTAAGATTTTGTTTAAATTTTTATTTTTTTCAATAAATGAAATAAATTAAAGTTTCAAAGTCAAGAATATTGTGTCAAAATCTCAAGTCGATGATGATGTTATCAATATTTTAATACCTGCATACCTGTTAGCTGGCAGCTTTAAATCGTTTTTTGTTTCCTTCTAACGCCCGTAATTTTCAACAGATTCTAATGAATCTTGGTTACCTACTATCTATTTTTCATACCCGTAAATGTCGGCTCAGCAGATGGCGTTGCAGTCGGTATCTACGTTATTTTACGAATCGGCTTAACCGATTTCGATGAAATTTTTGAAATACATTTTGTGGCTCCGAAAATAGATATACAACTTTTTTTCATACCAGTTTTCCCACAGGAACGGGGATAGGAAAGGGAACCGGAATGGGATCGAAAACTCGAAAAATTCTGAGCCGATATTAAAAATTCTTTTGATATTAGGATGTTACATTATCCCTTACATAGACCTTATTTTATGACCATATTCCAACGGAAACTAGAAACTTTCCGGCTATTTTCAGCTTAGTCCAGCGGGTGTTTATGACAATTTTTTAAATAACTTAGATCCGAGCAACGCCGGGCGGGTCAGCTAGTTTCTTTATGAAATTTTCACATAGTATTCTTTGAATATTAAATTTTAAAGTAGCATTGATTTTAATAAAAATATACAAACTGTGTCGTCTTTCGTCTACCCTACTCATCACACAAGTGATGCCCACACAAGTTTGGAAGTAGTGTATGTCTTGAAGCGAGAGCGTACGTAGTGTACGTCTTGAAGCGAGAGCGTACGTACTTTGTACGGTTTTGTTACCTTAATGTTTAAAGTTTTATTTTTTTTTTTTGCAGACGCATGCCCAGCACTTTTGGTATAGTCTTCAACCTTGAAGTTGGTAGCAGGAAGGGGAAACATTTTATTCCTTTGCAAATGATTGCACTCATTCAAGAATTTTATGTTCCGTCTCAATAAAAAATATACGTTTGTCGTCCCTTTACAAATGAGCTGATTAGGTGTTTATCCACTCTAAATGACCTAATCACCGTTCTTTGGTAATACTTACCCTTCCAACTGGGGCCCGATTTAAAAATCCGAGGCGAATCGTTTTTCTTGTCAAAATTGAGGTTTGTTATTACATTTTTCGCTTGCAATTGGGAACATTCCTTTAACTGTATCAACTCAAAAAGCTTCTTGGCAGAAGTCGATTTACTTCTTTTAAATTGATCAAAACAGTTAAGAAAAATGTATTGTATGAAAATAAGATGCTAAGCTGACACAGATGTTGTCTTCTTTCAACACCTCTGAGTTTCTAAAATATTTTGAGCAATATTTTTCATTATATTAACTGTCTGTCTACAGTGTCTGTAGTTGATATTTATTAAATTAAATCAAAAATGGTAAAAGAATTGAAAAAAGAATTTGTTCTTATTTTAACGATAATAGACAGTTGATTAAATTAATCAACTTAAAACAATACTACGTTATTAGTATTTCTTGGAAAAAGTGAAGCATAAAACACAGGAGTTAGAGAATGGATTCCATTGAGAGAAAGAAACTCTTCCTCTGAAAACAATTTTTTTTATTATTTATTTCTTTTCCAAAGTTATTGTTGCTTTTAAAATACCTTACATATAAGATACATAAACGCTCTATATATTATAAAACAATGAAAAAGAATATGGCATTTAACGTATTATAATTATGTAAAACGGAAATATAAGCTGTTTTTTTTAATTTAACATTTAATAGGAAATCGCGAATACGTTTCTTTAATAAAAAACGTTATTGTGAAAATATACATATACTTAGTGAATAATAAATAATATGTATATGTATGTATATACATGTCATGTATATACAAGCAATCTTATCATTTTCACAAGAAAATTATCTTAGATGTATTGTTGATTTTATGATTTAATGAACAACTTAATTATGCTAAGTTTTTTTTTTTTGTTATTTGGTGCGAATGATTTATTATCAACACTACGTATAAAATAATTTTTACATATCACGTTAGCTTAAAAAATAATACTAAATTTTTAAAGCTATTTAGCGTTTGATTTTAATTTTTTCAATTACATTTTTAGTAATGTCTAAAGCGTCCTTTGTACTGATGTCATGATACAGCCTGCGTTCTCTGGCATTTGCTAGTAAACTCGCCCAAGATGGGACCGACTGAAAATAAAATTTATGTTCGCCTTTAATATATTTTATTTGTGTTCATGGTTTATTCTTCTTTGTTATTTTTCATTTCATTTGCCTTGCTATTATTTAATTTAATTTCGTCGTCGTATAGTAACGTTTTTTAATGTTTGTTAAAAACGGGCAAAAATAAAATCAAAAATGAATTTGAACTAAACTTTCTGTGACCATGTTTTTCCAACGCTTGAAAACCTTATTAATCCTTTTTCTAAACAGTTCTTGAATGTTTTATATTCATCGCGAGGCGAACAGGTAAATTTGTCCCTAAATTCAGAGTGGCTACTTTCCCAACTTCCCAAAACAACAAAAGTGGTGGTGAACAAAAAGTTTCTAAGAGGATTTGATATTCAGACAAGAGATCATTTATAATAATAAGGAAGGTAGTCGGATACAAAATGGGACACACAAGTATTTAAAGTGAATATTATACTGAGAATCCTCTAACACAACTTGTATTGAACAATGGGAAAGAAAATTTCTAATACTACAATGAATACAATCATCAATACCAAAACCACAAATTTTCGAAAAGAGAAATTGATCCCATCTCCCATCAAATGCTTTATAAATATCCAAGGCAAAAACAATATTCTCAGGAAGCATTGAGTGTGGCAACCACTACATTAAAACCCTCTTATTTGCAGACGACATTGTCATCATGACTAAATCACGCAAGACATTGCAAAGGATTATAATTAGACTGATTGAGTACTGCAACATGTGGAATCTAACTGTAAATTTTGAAAAGTCAAAAGCTTTCTTCTTGAAAAAGAACTCTGGAAGAAACGCAAGAAATGAACATTGGTTTTTCAACGAAGTCAGAGAATATAAATATTATTGGGTATACTTTACACCCCCATTTTGAGGGACACACCTTAAAAAAAATTGGTGAACGCCAAATCTGCTGTAAATTCGACATGAAATAACTGCTTCGCAAAAAAGCATGTAGCTCACAGTAGTAAATATCGAGTGTTTGAAGCATACAAGATGTGCAAGTGTGGGAAAAAGTCATTGGTGAAAATTGATAGTGAAGGAAAATTCACTTTTTAAGCGATAGACTGGACAAATAAAGAATTCCTTCTTCTGGGGAAGAACCCTAAAAAAAATACCATAGATTGAACTATGCAATTATCTATAACGTCTGTAAAATTTCCTCTGCTTGAGTCATTTTTATATTTTAGTTATTTATTTCTCTATCCCTTATCACCCCTTCAAAGCTCGAATTGAACCATGAAATCTTTAACTGGATAATACTCTTCGTTCTACCAAGAACTAAGTTTTTCATGAATTGCGTGTTTGAAGATGAGATAAAAAAAAGTACTCAGAACCTAAGCCGAAATAAGAATTTGTTCTGTCCCACAGCAAAACTTTTTATCTTACCTCCAAATTTTTAAAATTTCCACAAAGTATAAGGCACTTCTTGGGCCTTGTGAGGGCAACATTAAGTCTTTGATAGTTGGCCAAAAATCCAACTCCACGAGTTCGAGCGTTAGAAATGATGATAACATCTTTTTCTAGACCTTGATAAGAATCAATAGTGTTTACCATAACGTCTGTAAGGCCTCGATTTCTACAAAGAAAAAGAAAATAAAAAACTTCATTTCGCTTTAATGAAATAAATACAAACCGAATCATGGCTTCCAATTTTTGTCGGTGATGGGCATATGGTGTGATAACACCATAACTAAAGAACTTATTGGGTATGTAATCGTCCAAAACCATCACCAATTTAGTAACAAAATCAGCTTCGAGACTATTTGATATCTGACCATTGTTTGAGTCATTTTGTAGATATTCTAAATTCAATATTGAAAATGGGCGTATGCTGCATTTAAAGTCGTCCGTTTTTGGACAGTTTTTCAATTGGTTTTTATAAAAATACATATTTGGCCATTTGCTTATCTCCGAATGCATTCGATATTGTTCGCATAAAGTAAATATCGGTTTGAATTCTTCTTTAAAGCGTTGAGGAGTTAACACAGGACTGGGTTTGTCTCTATAGGTGCTTTCTAAACATTTTTGGATACGAGTGAAGAGTGATGTACCCAAACCAAGATCTTTTGCTTTCTTTGGAATAAAATTTATACTAAATACATATTATCAATTGTTAGTAACGGATACACTTACCACCGATATCACCGTCGCTGGAAGCTGTTGGGTATCACCAACCATTATAAGATTACTTATTCCGAATTTAAGAGGCATTAAAGTCCAAGGTTCAGTACACTGTGTAGCTTCATCAATTATACAAATATCAAAATAATCAACGATGCTGTGAGAGTGAAGATGATTTTGAATAGATAAAACAATGATCAAGAAATATGTGATGAAAGTTTCGTATTTACTTTGCGTTAACAACTTACTTTGAAAGTTTGACACAACTGCTTAGAGTTACACAAACTATGTTTGCTTTATCCAACAGCCACATTTTCAATTTTCTCTCATCCTCTGGTCGTAAAGATTGGCTCTGGTTGACAATATTTTTCTTCAGTGTAAGATTCTTACGCATCTCAATAAGCTCATCTTGTCTTACATCTTTTATTGTAGTTTTTTCCAAATCCGCAATTCTTGCTTCTAACTGTAAAATCTACAAGAAATAGGAATGAAGTAATTATAAATTAAAATTAAAAGTAGTCAGAAGGTGTTGTCAAAATATGTTTGTGGAACTTTCGCATTTTCAAATTTCAAAAAACTTCCTAATACTCTTTGCAATTAACATAGCGTTATAATGAACTATACTATTTGATAAAGAACAACATAACAAAGGAGAATAAACAGAGTATACTGAGTCCTGTATTTTATTTTAAGGAAAAAAAATGTCGAATTAGAAAGAGACAGGTCATGCCAAGCAAACTCCAACTTAGTAAATCTGAATAAAAATATGTCATAACCAGAAAACTATGGGAACGATGAAACAGTCATAACCTGCCAACATCTTATGGATGAACTCTTTCGAATGCATCACTACAGAGCACAACATTTTGAACTACCACAAAAAAAGTCAGGGTGGATGACTAGTGTAGAAGTTGCGACTAAGAAGTACATGGTACAGTACAGTACAGCCTGTTGGGATTTGCAAAAGCACTTTTGAAATGTGGTTTTCCTTGCCTTCTTCGTGACTCCATGTGTCTCATTTGACGTCCAGTTTTCAGCTGTTCTCTAACAAAACAAAAATTATTTCAAAAGTCAAATAAATTCAAATTCTCTTGCTTAAAACACAAAATAAAATAATTTACTATTCACTTCTCTCATTTTAAACCCAAATTTTTTTGCAAATACAATCGCGGTTTAACAACCCAAGATTTTTCAAAATCAATTTCTGAACCAAATAATTTTCTTATAGACAATTATTTTAATCAACTATTATATCAAAAAGTCATACTGTAGGAACTTATGCCCCTTCTGTGCCTAAAAAATATATGTATACATACATATCTTTGAACTATTATAAAGAGGAAAAATTTGTTTGAATTCAATAGGTTTCAAAACATATCCCATATTTCATCCCCATATTCCTTCGGGAACGGAAACTGGATCGTAAACGAGAACTTAGAGTTTGCATCGAAGAGGCTCCAAAACTACAGAGCCGAATTGAATAATAAATTGAGCAGAGATGATCTAGAGTCTGAGAAATTAAATAGGCCAGAGCTTTAAAACAATGCAATCTTTGCAATCATGAATTCTTTTGATTGCATTGAAAATAATACAGTCATTTTACTGCTTTAGAATCTTGACTGCTTGAATTCTTTTTTACTGCTTGGAGTCTTTTGACTGCTTGAAGTCCTTTTTACTGCTTGGAGTCTTTTGACTGCTTGAAATCTTTTTAATTCTTGAAGGTTGACCCATTAGAAACAGTGAATAAATTAGGTTTGATTTGCAAACATTTGAACAATGATCTTGAAATCTTGATCATTCTGCCATCTGCTCATGACTGTGCGGCAGGCAAGTTGTATGAGGATGAACACGAATGCTAAGAACATTAAAATAACAATTTAAAGGTCAATCCGTAGCGTGGTTATTGGTTCGACATACGTAAGCCTCGTAAGAGCGTGAACAGACGCTGATTCAAAAAAAAAAAAATAATAACCTTCCAATAAGGAATGAAATGGTTCAGTTTTAAAATTTGATGTCTAACTCCTTGAGTTAGTTTTTAAAACTTGGTAAGAAAAAATAAAAATAATAAGATTCAATTTAAATTACCTCCATTTTGAGATTTTCAGCATTTGCGATTTGATCACGACAGGGGTTATTCGTTCTGAATGCACTTGCTCGATGGCGCTGTAAAAGTGTGTTCAATGTTATCTCCTTAACATTCGGATGGATTCTTTCATCATTGCCAAACCGAATAACATTAAACTTGGGTATATCAGGATGAAGGCTGGCTTTGATTTTAATCAACTTTTCTGCTATAACATCAACAGCCATATTACTTTGAGCACATATAAGAATTTTCTTGTCCAATTGATGCACTTCGTCACCATAAAGTAATTGTATTGCAAGATTAGCTATCAAAATTGATTTTCCAGTACCCGGTGGTCCATTGATCAGTGATATATTAGGATTGGTTTGATCAATTGCTCTTTCATAAGTCTTCAATAGAATATCTAATTGTTCGGTATTCAAAGAATCAATGCCTTTGTATTCGATTTCTGATGGTGTACAGTTATTTCGCACGGTTAGTAGCTCTAAAGGATTGAGTATTTTTTTAATGAGAGGAGTTTTTTCTAATTGATGGACAGCGTTGAAAGTGCTTAAATGAATAAGAACCCCGTCGATAATGCGTCGAATTCTTATTTTTGGCTTTGTTTTTAGATAATTCCTATTTATTGCATTCCGGTTTATTTCGATTGTGATTACGTTGCACGTATCTGAATTTGAAAAAAAAAAGAATTTTTATCGAAACTGTTTGATTTGAACCACTGAGCACTCAACCTTCTATGTTCTAACAAATTGAAACAAGACTTACCAGATCGGCGTACATTACTGATGAACCCAAAGTATTGCCTTTTAACATTATCTACAGAAATATCAAGCAGAGCCAAATCATGAGTTGCTAAATCTGACTGCTTTATCGGAGTATTACCTGAAAAAAAAAAATGAACAATTAACATCTTAAGAAAAATTACGCTTGAATTTTCCTACATTTTGCAAACAAAATATCCCTGCCTCGGTCTTGGGCATGATAGTCTACCTCGGCAATACATCCTGGTCTTGAAGCATTTTGTTCCATGTTCTTTTCTAGATGTCCAAGATGTTCCAATTTTAACAGGGGAAAGACGATGCTATAATAAAAAAAAGACTATATATAAAATAAAATAATGTTGACAGTATTTGAATGAACTGACCTTTTATAGTTACTGAAAGATTGAAAGCGACTGGCCATGGGAAATACAGACAAATTAACTGCAACTTGCCTATTTTCCAACCAATTCTGACTCCACTTCAAAACTTCGTTAATCATAGTGTCAGTAAAATCTACTATTGGATACTCTCTTCTGATTGCATTTTTTCTCAAAGCAAACACAGGGCTTTCTGCCTGGTGAACTTTCCGATTAGCCCATTTGTTTGATTCAATGTAAAAAATTTGCGGTACGTCATTGAATCTCACTTTTTTCTTCGTTCGTTTAGTCTCTGCTACGAGCTGATTTGCCCTTTCTTTTAAGCGTTCATTTTCATCATAAAGTTGATTAACGCTTTCAAAAGTGAGTTTCTTACTATTCCGACGCGGTGGAGCTCGTTGCTTTTGTTCCGTTGAACTGTCTGCACTCTTTTGGCGTGCCAACGATCTATTATTTTGTAGTGGAAAGTCAGCTTTAGCTAATTCCATGCCAAAGCCGGTAGCGGCCTGTGTGCTAGTTTTGAGATTATTCGTGCAATCTTTTGTATTATTCACTGGTAGTGAAGCCTTAGAGGAGGAAGCTTTTGGAGGTTCTTCTGCGTTTTTTGGCGGTTCATTTAATTTAGAAATTTTTTTTGGAATTTTAAAATTTGTTTTTTTGTTTGTTGGAGCTTCTTCTGTAAGAAAAGCACCCCGATTCACTGATGTTACTTTAACTTTTAAATTTTTTTTGCTTGTTTCTTTGTCCAGCTCAGCGTTCTTGTTTGTTCTTTTGTTATTGTTTTCAATATTTTCCAATTTATTTTTATCTGCCAGTTCTTTGAGCTTTTGCTTTCGATCTTCTTTGATGGCTTTGTTTTTCTCCTTTTCTTTTTTGTCGGCAATCGATGGTTTCTCTAGCCACTTGCGTTTTAGTTCCGATTGACAGGATGAAGCCTTAAGAGTTTCAATTATTCTTGTTTGGTTTGCAGATATTCCTTTAAAAAATTAGATCAAATTAAAATTTTTTGTTAGGTTACATTTAATTTCATAACAATTATAGGAATCTTCTTTTAATTTTAAATAAATAGATCGCATCTCTCCCATTTGTCTGTTACATACTCTTTCGGGTAGTTCTATAACAATTATGGGATAGAAGATCTATGCAACAAATATATTTAGTTAAAAAAAAATTGGTGAAGTTCCTTATATAAAATAAGATAAAATATTAAATTCAATGCCTCTTCCAATGCTTTTAAATATTCAAATTTAAATTATTGAACAGGGAAAATCTGAATACATAACTAGTAATAGAAATAATTGTAACATAAGCTTGAGAGAAATGTAAATACATATTAAACCAAAACCTAAAAAATATGTATCCAATTTTTTCGCTACATAATCTTTTATTGTCAAGAAAAGTTTTTAAAAGCATTAAACCCTGAATACCTACATCATTATTTAATAAATTAATAACTAAAAATTAAGTACTACCAGGATTCTGGTACCCAAAGTTTGATAAGAGGGCATGAAAACAATTGTGTGTTTTTATGAATTGAAAAAAGACTTACCTATTTTCGGGTATACCTATTACAGCGCTAAATTCAGTAATGCACTGAATGGAGTGCTTTAACTTTAGAAAGAAAACATGTGTCTGCTGCAAGATCTTTTGGTCGACTGAATTAGCTAAAAGGTGGGACATCACTACACTAATGAATTATTGTGAACTTTTCAAAAGTGAACACGTCTTTTCATTTTATGAATTAGTGAAGGACCGTTAGACATAAAAAAGGCAAAACCTAGGAATTTAGGGCCAGTCCATGGATTTTCATTAAATTTTGGGAAATGTATTTTGAATGATGTATAGAAAAAAGTTATAAAAAAATTTCACCGCTCTCAATTTTTTTTATTATTTTTAAAATTAATTATTAACTTTTAGAATTTTATTTTATTTATTTAGGGTGTTTTAAATACGGTTTTCCAAAGGGTAAGGATGGAAAGGTTTGGTCAAAACAAAAAAAGTTGTATGAGAGGGGAGGTCTATATCCCTCCGTGTAGGCGCGAGGGAACATGGAAAGAAAAAATGGCCCTTTGTGGGGCAAAATTATGAAAAAAAAAAGATTAATAAAGAAAAAAATATTTTCTTTTTTCAAAATTTTGACTTTGAGGCTTGATCTCTCCAAAACTTTTCATTAAGTAAACTCATTTAAAATTTTTATTAAAGAACAGAGCAAAAGCTTTCAAAAACACTAAAGTATGAGAAAGTAAGTGGCTTATTTTTTTAAAAATGAAGTAAATTTCATATAAAATTGCCCCTCGCGCCTACACGAAGGGATATGGACCCCCCTCTCATACAATTTTTTTTTGTTTTGACCAAACCTATCCATCCTTACCCTTTGGAAAACCGTATTTAAAACACCCTAAATAAATAAAATAAAATTCTAAAAGTTAATAACTAATTTTAAAAATAATTAAAAAATTGAGAGCGGTGAAATTTTTTTTTTAACTTTTTTCTATACGCCATTCAAAACACATTTCCGAAAATTTCATGAAAATCCATGGACTGGCCCTGGATTCCTAGGTAGAAAGCTTACGGCCCACCACTAAATATAAATAATTGTGTTTTTACTTAGTTCATAGCCTCTTTTTTTTAATAAATTTGAAAAATCCACTTCCAAAAACAACTTTCAATAACTTTTTTGTATTACATATTTGTATTTTTGAGTGAAGGTATTTTTTATAAATACAAAAAACAAAATTTATTTTTTTTGTGAGGGCTTATCTCAAAAATCAAAGGTCTGATCTTAAAGTGCGTCCACATTATGTCGAAAGATTACGCAATTAATTAATGTAGACATCCCGATCGACCTATCTACATAATGACCCGAATTGAAATCGAATAAAATGGATCACATTGCCAAAAGCCGATCCAAAACATGTATTTTTTTATAAACACCGCTCACATCAAAACTTATAGTGTTTAAAACACAGTGAGAGCGCTGAGGAAATTAGGAACAGATTTAATAAGAGACAGCGATGCATGTTATTTTTGAACTTTTGTAAATCTTAACGCAGGGGAAAACAGAGTGGGCCAAAGCATTTCACAAACGGGTAGTGCCAGTAAACTATGAATCTCTATTCCTGACTGTATGCCTGAAGATGGCCTCAAGGTAGAAATGATTAGAATTCTAGCGGGGCGGTTATTGCAATTGGCTATTAACGCTCTGTTTTGTACCCTATCAAAGTAGGCGAAAAGTCGTTTGAGGGGCACCTGACTAGATATGAGAATACTTCAATTTTGGACAGATGTACATAGGCCTCATAAATTGAAGCCTATCAGAAGGGACGAAAAATTGTATGCATCGTCTTAAGAAATCTAAGTATTTAAGTACTGATTGCTTTTCGGTTTCTTGGATGCAGGTACCATTCATAGATAATGAGGTACATACTTTAACGAGGGAATTTAACGACAAGAGACAGCTTTGAGTTTTTGAAGCATTACATTCTATTCGGATTTTATTTACCCCAGGTAACAATGCTGTCAAAATCAGAATTCAATGAGTTTCAGATCTACATTTTTTATTTGGAAGCGAATATGAGAAGATACGGGTTGAGTCGTCAGCAAAACATTCAAGAGGATTAGAGGTTTCAGACTAGAGATCGTTTTGGAAACAACGGAACCCTGGGGAATATCAGCATTATTATCAGTAGTTTCTAACTTCGCAAAACATTCAAGAGGATTAGAGGTTTCAGACTAGAGATCGTTTTGGAAACAACGGAACCCTGGGGAATATCAGCATTATTATCAGTAGTTTCTAACTTCGTTGACAGCATGCATTTTCGATAAGAGAGCTTGATGCCTAACTCTATCAAATATATAGCCCAAGAATAATCAAACGCAAAAAAATGGGCCCGACTGGGTCATACAAACTTGCGATAGCAAGCTAAACGCAAAACCAAAATCTTGAGGCTGAGTACAAGGTATTACTAATTGCTCTTCTTAATTGCTGTTTCAGGGTTGCAAACTCCACAATAATTATGAAAATTTTTAAAACATTAAATATTAAGAAAAAAAAAATTGATTTTAATATTGCAAAAGTTTTTAGCCAAAATTGAAAAGCGCCATTTTTTGCAGTTACTAGTCCATATAAACGCTGTAAATTTAATCAAAGTCTTTGGACCACTTTAAAAAAAGGTTTTTCATTTTTCACTTTCTTAAAACGAGTTTTTTAAAAGTCAAATTTGCAAAGTTTGAGATCTTGGCAGAAATTGTTTTGACAAAAAATTCGCAAAAAAAAAACAAAACACCGTTTGAAGTAATTTCAAAAAAATTTAAATTTTTTTTATAAAATTTATAAAAACTTATTTATATAATTTAAATCTCTCTTAAGCAACTTAGAGCTTCTTAATTACAAAATTTCGTCAACATCAGTTTTGAAAAAAAAACGATGGTTTTGGCGGTACCGTTTTTTGACTTTTCCAAAAAAAAAAATTACATCTTAAGAAAGACAACCTGAAACTAATCCTTCACACAAAATTTAGTCGAAATCGTTGAAGTCGTTTTCGAGAAAACCGTTATTTCAAGAACTGGAAACCCAATTCCAAAAATCCTTATGAAGGCTGCCCCACAGGCCCTAACTGCAAATTTTGAAGAAAATCGGTCTAGCGTTTCAGGCTGTAGATCCATATACAGAGAAACATAAAGACATACACACGGACAGAATTGTTTCTGCACCATTGCATAGCTTGCCTTAAAGTACCTTTTAATCGCAAGTGAAAATTACTTTCTCCAAAACAGTGTAAGGATGGATTTTACTTTTCGGTGAGATATGCCATCACCATCATATCAACAGTGGACCTTTAGCCGTACTGTAGGTCATTAGGTAGCTTTCGTTCTACAAGTTGTTTCATGAGTTGACGGTTTTCCAACGTTTTCATGACCTTGGAAGGAAGGGACGTAAATGCAATTGGACGGTATTTATAGTGTGTTTGTTTTGGGGTAGATTTTTTGTTTTTGTTTTAACTGGAACAGTTAAAATTTAGTAAATTGTAGGTCCCTCACAAGGCATGGTTGTGAGAAATGCGCTAGGCTCGATATTGTCATTCGTCCGAGGAATGAAACCTCATATCACATCTCCGATCCCAAAATAGGCAACCCTCACAAATGCACCAATTATACAAGAATTAACCTTTTTGATGTCGCATATAAGATAAAATCCGTTGTAATATACCTATGAAAATCTAAAACTTTACGTCGAAAATTGATTACAAATCGTCTTAGTCAGTGGAAAAGAAAGGAAACCTCAACCAACTTAGAGTGCAAAACTGGAGCGAAAAATAATATAGTGGTTTTAGTTAGTTCCAAATATCCTTTACTTATGTAGTGTACTTATATGAAAATCCCTATCATGTGTAAAGTGAGAAGAAGCATTCTAATAAAGAATCCTATGAAAATCAAATACGGCCATACGGTGCAGTTACATTTTTATATCCGTTCAAGCGAGATAAGATAAACAAATATCGAATATAAGAAACTGGTCATCATACAATACAAAAAAAATTATTGTCAAATAAAATGATAATGCAAACCATTTAGCACCTTTTTCGTTACTATTTAACTTGAAGCTGGGATAGGCCTAGTGGAGTATACATTTTAGACAAATGCAGGTACATACTTGGTAAATAAAAAATAATTGCTTAGTTCTTAAATCTAAAGGCCATAGGTTGGTACTTATATATTTTTATATATTATTATTGTATATTTCAAATCTTCATTACGATAAAACAAATTGGTATCCTATCCTAGCATAGTATAATTAGTTTTAATTCCTCAAACAAAATAGAATTCATACAAATTGAATTGTAAAATAAGCAATCAAGTAGATGTGAAACAAAAACGAAGCATGCAAAATAGTAATTTGATAAAGAAATAAAAATACCTCTGAGATTTCTTTTATTCACTGGAAGATTTGGCGATTGAATAATCTCAGGTGGACCTCGTATTGATTTCACTCGTATTGTTGATTCTTCCAGTTTTAATTTCTTTGGTTCTTTCAACGATTTGGTTGGTGTTTTCGTTTCGACATCTTGTGGTTTTTTAATCTCTTTAAAATACAAAGCCTCATTTTGTTCGTCAAAGATATGACTTTTAATTGAAATCCTTGTCGTTATTGTAGTTGACTTATAAATACTTTCTGTGGACTCATTAGACTTCAAATCTATGCGAAGTTTCTTTTTTTGTACTTTCTTTGTAGTGCTAGATTCACGGATAAACTTTTTGTTTTTCACTAAGGATAAACTTGTAAACTTGCTGTGATTATCCTCCTCGGATGAGTCGGATGAGGAAGTTGAAAATAACTCCGCAAACAAACTCTGTATAGCTGTTAAAGGTTCGTTTTTCTTCTTGCGTTGGTTGACACCTTCGTCGTTGACAACGGGTTCAAGAATTCGATCCTGCTTATCAATGCCCATATCTTCATCATCACTGCTGGTAAAGATTGTTTCTTTTGTTATTGTTGTCAAAAATTCATCGTCTGTTTCATCTTCATAGACTGGTGATTTTTTAAAAATAGGGAAGCTTTGTGAAGATAGTTTAAGTGACCAATCATTGACTTTAGATTCAAACTCTTCATCTAACCCATCATCATCTTCTAAGCAAATTATAGTACCATTTAAATCATTCGGTACAATTTCTTTTTTGATCAAACCAATTGCAAAGGGAATATCTTCTTCCAGTTTCAAATTTTCGTTTTCAAGGTCCTGCAACTCGTCTTTCATATCTTCAATTATCTTTTGAGTGAAAAAGAGGTCATCGTCTTCTTCGAGCTCAAATTCTTTTTTAACAACTTCTACTGCCGGGTCATTTTCCTTTGAAATGGACGCTTTCGAAGGTTCAATAGTGTGGAGTTTTTTTTTAAGAGGATCCGAGCCAGAAGGATGTAAAACGGAAGGACGAAGGTTTTTTCTATCATTCACAATTTGATATGCTTGTTTTTCCATTTCGCAAATTTCATCAAACAATTCTGGAACTTTTGCAATATTTTGTTTCTTGACAGTTTCATATTTGTTATCATTGGCAGTTGATTCAACTTTTTCTCTGGCATCTTTTGACAAGTTACTGAGTACAGGATTAACATCGCCGAATAAACTATACGACCGGCATTGACCGATCGGTTTCTTTTGGTTTAGTGGGAACGAACCTTCTGATTTTAAAAATATAAAACTATAAAACCGGCCTATGATTATGATGATAAATCGTTCAAAAGCAGAAAATGATAACTAAGAGCACCATTTGATTTAATTGTTAAAGCACTAGATGGGACAACAAAATTACAACTATAAATACTACATATACATTTATATGTAGTTCCCCAACATTTGAGAAGTGTAGACTGTACTTTGCAGCCCTCAGCATTGATTTTAAGATTCCTATGAAAATCAAATATGGTCATACGGTGCAGTTATAGTTTTACATCCGTTAAATAAGATAAGAAAAATTACTAATATAAGAAACAGAATCAAAAGAAATGTTTGCAAAAAAACTTTATCAAAATAAAATGACAGCGCAAATAAAAAATAATTGAGTAATTGTTAAATACAAGGAAAAGGTTGATATTGTCTTTATACGTTTCACTTCTTCATATAAACTAAAATTTCTATCTTTTCCTAGCATAGTTTAATTCGTTTAGTTGCTCAAACAAAATAGAACACATATATAGAAACAAATTTAACCTGAACATATATTGACAGAGTAATCAAGTAGATGTGAAACAATAACAAAGCATGCACAATAGTAATATGATAAAAAAAAAAAACAAAAAATACCTCTGAGCTTTCCTTTATTCACTGGAAGATTTGGCGGTTGAATAATCTCAGGTGGACCTCTGATTGTTTTCGCTCTCATCGGTGATTCGTCCGGCTTTGATTTTTTTGGGTCTTCCAACACTTTGGATGGTGTTGTAGTTTCGACATCTCTTGGTTTTTCAATCGGTTCAAAACACATAGCCTCATTTTCATCATCAAAGAAATGACTTCCAACTGAAAGCCTTCTCGCTATTGTGGCTGATGTGCATTCGTTTGATTCCAAATCTATTCGGCGTTTCTTCTTTTGTACTTGCTCTGTAGTGCTGGACTTACGTGTAAGCTTTTTGTGTTTATTCGAGGAGGAAGTTGATGGCTTGTTGTGATTTTCCTCCTCCGATGAGTCGGATGAGTCAGATGAGGAAGTTGACGAGAATAACTGCTTTATTAGATTCTGTTGAACTTTTACAGGTTCTTTTTTCTTCTCAAGTTGTTTTACACCTTCGTCGTTGACAACGTGTTCAACAACTGGATCCTGCTTATCAACGCTCATATCTTCATCACTGCTGGTGAAGAGCGTTTCTCTTGTTGGCAAAAGTTCATCGTCTGTTCCATCCTCATATACTTGTGATTTGTTGAAACTAGAGAAGCTTTGTGAAGATAGTTTGAGTGACCAGTCATTGACTTTAGATTCAAACTCTTCGTCAAACTCATCATCATCTTCTAAACAAATTATAGTCCCATTTAAATCATTCGGTACAACTTCTTTTTTGATCAAATTAATTGCAAAGGGAACATCTTCTTCCAGTTTCAAATTTTCGTTGTCAAAGTCCTGCAACTCGTCTTTCATATCTTCGAATATCTTTTGAGTGAAAAAGAGGTCATCGTCTTCTTCGAGCTCAAATTCTTTTTTAGTAAGAACTTCTGCCGCATCACTTTCTTTTGAAGTGGACACCACTTTCGGAAGTTCAATGCATTGGGGGTTCATTTCAAGAGGAATTGAAACAGGAGGATCTATGATGGGAGGAGGAATGATTTTTGCATCATTTACAACTTCACATGCTTGTTTTCCTTTTTCAGTGTTGCCATTCCCACCATCACTGTTAAAAGAATCATTGAACAATTCTGGACTTTTAACAATCTTTTGTCTGTTGTCGGTTTCACATTCGTCGTCGCTGGAAATACAAATAACATTTTCGCTTTCTAACGGTTTGACTAAACTGGCAGTTGATTCAGCAATTTCTCTGGCATCTTTTGACAAGTTATTAAGCACAGGATTGAGATCACCGAATATGCTCTGAATATTGGCTGAGATAACGCTTTTGTCAATGTTGTTAGATGTTGGTGCAGCTGGTACCGGTTCGTCTACAAAACCCATTTTCTCATTAGAATCTATTCGCTGTTTTGGCACTATGAATTTTTCCTTTTCGTTAATATCATCGTATTCACTATCAGTTTCATCCATTATGATATCTTCATCTTCTGAGTCAATTTCCGATGGTTCTGGAGGAGCAGCAGCGGCTACGACTTCCACCATGGGTGGAATAGATTGTTGAATTTCATTTGGTGGTGGTTGATCGTTTGCCACACTTTTTTGAATCTCATTTTTGGTTTGCTGTGGTTCTTCACGAAGACGCCTGAGAAAGTACATTGGAAACTTTCCATCAGGATGCTCCGACACAGTGTGGTCATCCACGTAAACTCCTATACCTATACGATCACCTTCAGTTAACTGGCAAACTTCACTGGAGTAATGAACGTCATTGACGAAAACACCATTAGTGGACCCCTATATAAAGAAAAAAAAAATTATGATAAAATTACTTTAGGAATGCTCTCGCTAAACGCTTAACTTACCAAGTCTCTGATCTGCACAACATCGCCATCAGTTTCCACTTGAATTTCGGCATGATTTCGAGAAACAAAATCAGAGGCTATTCTTATGGTACAGGTTGGATTGCGACCGAGTTTAGTCAAACCTTCTGTCAGGTGGAGCAATTCACCGAAAACTACTTTCTCAAGTGCCCAATTGGTTTGCATTTTTCAAGCTTTTAGCTTTTCTCGCTCAATAAAATTAATATTTGAATATATTAAATTTTATTTAAACACAAGGATTATGTTACAAGCTAGACAAAAAATTATAGGTTGGGGTTTGGGGTCTTCTAGTCTGATTAAGGAAAATAAACTTTTAAAGTCATATTTAAAAGAATTGCCAAACAAACTTCGATCACATTTCTAATGTTGTTTATCATTTAAATTATAAACTTTAGTTGTTAATACAGAAAAACTTCATCCATTTTATTTAAAACTTGTATGTGTGAATAAACAAAAAAGGTCTGTTTCTTTAGTTTGTGCAAAGATATTCACAATCTGTCATGTGCAAAGATTTTCAAAATCTGTCATCTATTACCACGTTTCCACTTACGATCGGGTAATCGAATCGGATTATGATTCAGATTTCGATGCAGGTATCTGCACTACACTTTTTATTTTTATTTATTTATTTATTTTTGTGTGTCACACAATGGCATCTGTCCTCAAACTGATTTTACCAACACCAGCTTGGATTTCAGACTGGTTTTTTAAGATTTCAAAACACTACTTTATATTCAGCTTAATACGAGTATCGAAGATGGATCTTGTGTAACAAAAGCAACATGTAAGCAAATGGCAGTTGCGGGCAAAAGAAGTAATGGTTTTTCCTCTTGTTCTTCAGTCCTCTAAGCTATAAAGTTACCTTTTTTCAATTTATTTTCAAGTTTGGAGTAGTTTCGCTTTGACCTAGTTTAAGTTCCAGATGAAAATACTGTTCAACAAATCGACTAGTATAGCCATACCCTTGTTTGATTTCTCAACTCACAGAACGCAGCCTATACCCGTCGTTCAAAAAGTTATCGGTATCCGAAACAGACTATACGATTATTTTCTAAACGCAGCCCTTGCCGCGCTCTTTTGGCATGCAAAACTACGCCATATTGTTATTTACAGCGCATTTCTACTGAGAAGACTTCAAGAGTTTTGCCTGTGGTTTTTCGTTTTTTTGTCAAATGTGCGTAGGAATTTATCCTCATAGTCGGAAACCGGTGTTTTATTTTCTTAAAGCATAATTAATTATTGTTGAGAATATTTCAAGTATCAAAGATGTCTAACATAGTGCTTGATAAAGAAACATTTTTCCGCCGGATAAAACGTCTGTACTCGGAATGGAAGGTAAATTAATGGTCACTCATTTAGTTAATGCCCAAAATGTGAATTCTTGCTGAAGGCTACTTGGTGGTGCTGTTCTGAGTGGCATTCTTTGGATTTCAATGTAATTTTGTTATTTGTTCAATACCTTTTAGGCCCCAACATTTGACCACGATGATTCCTTGCAAAAAATTGATTGTATATTATCCTGTGTCGGTGTTGATGAAGACATCGTTTACAGCAAATCGACAGCTCTACAGGTTAGGAAAGATTTTATGGTCTTTAAAAACAGACTAAAGGTGCTTAAAACATAAATTTGATTGTTTTTTTAGTCGTGGTTGCTTGGTTATGAGCTGACGGATACAATATGTGTTTTGGCCGAAAAAGCAGTATATTTTCTGACAAGCAAAAAGAAAATAGAATTTTTGAAGCAAGTCGAAGGTAGCAAAGATGAAGATGTGCCACCAATCAAATTGCTTGTCCGTGATCGGGTGAGTTTTTTTTATTGTGACCTTTGTTTAGGAAATAGTATTTTTAACGAGTAATGTTTTTGCAGAATGATAAAGATAAAGCAAATTTTGAGAAACTCATTGCCGCAATGAAAGCTTCCAAATCAGGAAAGACTGTAGGCGCATTTCTCAAAGACGGATTTCCTGGTGAATTTTGCGAATCGTGGAAAGCGGCACTAAAGCAAGAGAAATTCGAAAACGTTGACATCGGAGCTGCTGTCGCATACATTATGTGTCCCAAAGATGAGTCAGAAATAAATAGTGTCCGTAAAGCATCTCTAGTGTCGGTGGATCTGTTCAACAAATATTTAAAAGACCAGATTATGGATATCATCGATTCGGACAAAGTAAGTGTGCTCTTTTGCTTTGTTTCACAGTCAAAAAAGAAAAACTAGTCGACATATCCCAAATCAACTACTTATTAGTGATTTTTTTACTCACGACTTACGAGAGTTCTTATCAAAACTTTTACGTAAACTTTTCAAATGGAAGGAGCTACTTTACATACAATTTTCTTTTCTAAGACAGACTTAAAATTAAATAAATAGGGTGGCGGAACAGAGCGAGGAGCCCCAGGGCCCTGCGCGTTTCTCACATCCATGCCTTTTGAGGGAATTTAGGTGGTACCCGTGGTGTTATTGATAGAATCAGAATGTCCGCTTGTTAATCCAGAGGTTCGTGGTTCGAATTCCAACAGAGACAAAAATGTTTTTTCACGGGTATCCCCTTTCGCGAGAATTGGCAAATCCTCCGTTAGTATTCATTGCCATGAAAAGCTCTTTCTAAGACAGACTTCATAGTTGAATTTGACTTAGCTGAATATTTTGTATTCTTTCTGCATTTCTTTGGAGTTTAATATGTACAAGTACATACATATTAGATGTGTTCAATGGCTTTTTTTAAGATCAGAACAGCACAGCACAGCACAGAAGCAGTGAAAAACGTCAGGCAAGTTAGAACATTGTCAAAAAAGGCAACAACAAAAATGAAAAAAAAAACAACCACCAATTTTTCTTTTTCAGATATCAATTTAATTTAGCGTATTTTCGTCACGAATAAGTAATTTTATTTTCAGCACAAGGTTAGGTGTTATTTTCCTGATTTCTTAAAATTTTTTTGAACTTTTTACAACAAATTAAAACTACAATGCGCTTAAAAAACTACAAGCAAAAAGTCAACAGCTGCTTTTGACAGTTTTCACCAAACTTGCACTTGCTCAAGAGGAGGTGCAGAAAATGCTGTGCTAAACTGTTCTAGAACAGCTCATTGAACACAAAAAAGATCAGAAAAGAACAGAAAATTTCTCATTGAACACCAAAAGTCTGATCTTTTCTGTCTGAAACTGTTCTAGAACAGGTCATTGAACACTCTTATTTTCTGGTAATGAACTGTGTTCTGTGAGAACTGTTTCATCTTGAACTTTGCAGTCTGTGCCTTCCGTGCAGTATTGTTCCCGTACTAAAATATAGATTGAGGTTATAACGTGAATGAAGAGTAGGTACATGTTTATAAGTGTATAAGTATATAGTATAGGTATATCTTTTTTATTGAAGTATTTGATAAGGCATTTCACAATTTTCGAAAATAATTTCATCTGTGTGGTTTTCTATGTCGGTAGCAAGCAAGGGGCATTCAATTAACGTATCCGTATAGATTTTTGTTGTTGTTTACCTACTAAATATTAAGGGGCATAAGCCCATCATATTGGTAATGGGCAGCATATCTGCTTGTTAAACGAAAGGTTCACATTTTAAATCCCAACAGAAAATAAATCATAAAATTTTTAGAAAAGGTAAAAAGATCCTGCCAGATGGGCAAACTCCGAACTCAAACCTGTAAAGACCAGCAGGGAAACATAGTTGTAGAGTCACAGTCGCTACTGAGGATCTGGAAAGATAGTTTCTGCAGACTGCTTAGCAGCGATTAGGACACAAATTCCGCTGTCAGGCAGATTGCCCCATTCAGCTTGGACGATGATAAAGAATGCCGTACTCCTGACTTAGAGGAAGTTAAGCTAGCCATATGCAAACTTAAATCAAATAAGACTGCAGGTGCAGATAACCTTCATGCCGAACTCTTCAAGGCAGCTGGAGACCAGTTGGAAAGGAGCATGCACCAGCTGATCTGCATGATATGGTCGGAAGAAAGCTCCTAAAGAAAGGAGACCCTCACAATTGCGCCAATTACAGATCTTGTCTGCTGTAATATGTGAACGTCTGAAAACCCACGTCAACAACTTGATAGGTCCTTATCAATGTGTTGATGGTTAGTGAGGGCAAAACAACGTATATGCTGTCATCAAACAAGGACACACAACATCGACGAATTGGACAAAACGTCACAATAGACAGACAAAACTTTGAGGTAGTACAGGACTTCGTCTACCTAGGATCCGCTGTAGACACCGACAACAACATCAGTGTGGAGACCAAACGGAGAATAACTGTTGCCAGCCGTTGCTTCTTTGGGTTAAGAAGGCAATTGAAAAACAAAACCCTCTCGAGAAACCAAGACTCTCTTCCTCATTTTCATGAATGATCTCTTGTCTGAAACTTCTAATCCGCTTAACTGTTTTGCTGACGACTCGACCCTCAGCGCTTCATAAATGCTGGTGTGCCACAGAGCTCCGTTTTGTCTCCGACTCTCTTCCTTATTTTTATAAATGATCTCTTGTCTGAAACTTCTAATCCGCTTTACTGTTTTGCTGACGACTCGACCCTCAGCACTTCATAAATGCTGGTGTGCCACAGAGCTCCGTTTTGTCTCCGACTCTCTTCCTTATTTTTATAAATGATCTCTTGTCTGAAACTTCTAATCCGCTTTACTGTTTTGCTGACGACTCGACTCTCAGCTTTTCATATTCGTTTCCAAATTCACGTCCCTGCTCTTCGGATGTGGAGCTGGAACGGTTGCGTATGATTAGCTCATTGAATTCTGCCCTTGACAGCATTGTTACATGGGGTCATAAAAACCGAGTAGAATTCAATGCTCGAAAACTCTATGCTGCCTCTTGTCGTTGAAGCTTAACATTCCCCCATTATCCATGAATGGTACCTGCATCGAAGAAACCGAAAGAGATGACGACCAAAAGCGCACTGCAACAAATTATAAAATCATCATGGACCATACCGATTTAGACATTCAAACAAACTACACCCTCGCATACTGATTTCATTTTAGTGGCCCTAACAGTCTTTCCGACAAGAAAATTCTGGTAGGAAAACAGTTTTATAAAATTAAATCATATTTCCGTCGTCTCAGATGTTTCCAAAATCTTCTCAGATTACCCTACTATGAAAAGATCAATAAAGCTCCCCGACTTTTGCACTGCCTTCCAAGCAGAAGTACTTGCAGTGTGTGAAGCCGCAAAACACCTGGCTACGCAAAACTTGACCAACAAAAATTTTGACATCTTAATGGACAGCCAGGCGATAATTGAAGCTATCTCATCCATTATCAAATAATCCAAATTAGTAGAAAGCTATGGCAGTAATCTTAGATTGCTCAACTCAACGAACACCGTAGATTTAATGTGGGTTCCAGCATTGAATAATTATATATAGAAATTTGGCAGTTTAGATTTTAATATATGTTCCCTAAGGAACCCAAAGGGATTTATTACAGTTGATTATAATCAAATACATAATACTTAACCCCCATAATCATTTCAAACTAATTTTTAATCTTAACAACCTCTTCGGTAATCAGCGAAACAATAATAAAAAAATATCCTTTGCAAAAAAGTTGTTGAACTAACTACCTCCAATATCGATACTAGCGGCATAAGAACTACTATTGGCGATTTATACCGGTGTCACTTCTATATATAATTATTCAATGGTTCCAGGACATCGTGACATAATCAGTAATGCAAAAACGACTAAAATCGGGTCATCACTCGAATCCAGCGACACGAAAACCTCAGTTCTAAAGCCAATAGAACAAAAAAAAAAAAAAAAATTAGAATCAAACACCATTTTCTAAAAAACCGCCAGTGACGTGGTCATCTTTAGATACATGCCGGGTCTCCAGAAACCTTTTGCCAGATATTTCCAAGTAAAAAATATAATTTCTACTTCAGCTTAGCAGACCTAGGCTCTTTCTGTTGATTGGCATTTTCACGGGCCACAACTCGTTAGGTACACACGGCTAATCAAAAAAATTAAATTTTCGTCCAATTTTTCGTAAGTTTTAATTTTTTTTAATAGAAATAATTGTTGTTTGATTTTTCGACAGTTTTCGATTCGATCAATTATAATTTGATGTACAGAAAAGCTATCTTAGTGATAAAAACGAATCTGTCTTATTTTTATTTTTTCTTAAGGTGACATCAGGGGTCCGACAAAGATGCATTTTAGGACCTTTAGCTTTTTTGAATTAAATTTCAACTTGTCAACGATACACAACTTTTTTTTACCGAGAGCACTTGGTCTTGTCGAAGATGTTATTCAAACGATTATCTAACTTCTATCAATTGTCTGTCCTGCACAAACTCTTAACCACTCTGTACAATTTGACAATCGTACATTTTGCCCAACATTACCTCGTTTTCATGTTCGTGATCTTTGTGTACACTCTGTCTTGGGACGAACATGTTAGCTTTATAGTACGGGGTTGTCTTCTATCTCTGTGGCCATCCAGCAGTCTTACACCTATGAACACTACGACACTTTTTGCTCATTTTCTTCTTATACCCTTTTTAATCTAGTGCTGTCAACTTTTAACATACATGTTGGATTTAAATAACTTTCGAAAACTGTCAGTTGAGTCTAATTATGTTATACGAAATATAAAGGGCCTGAGAATGTACTATCTTATTTCGGATTTTAAAACTTTGCTCCTCGGTTCTGATCTTTGTGGTACCCGTGGGGTGATGGTAAGCATGTTTGCCTGTTACGCGGAAGGTTCGTGGTTCGAATTCCAACAGAAGTCAAAAATGTTTTTCTACGGGTATTGATTTTCGCGAGGAAACAAACGGCAAGTAAATATATAGTAAATTCATTGCCGCGAAAAGCGCATTGTCGACAAGTTGTTCGGAATAGGCAAACAATTGTGGGTCCTATTTCCTCACAAGCCGTAGTTGTGTTGATAAATTCACAACGATGGTCATGGTTCAAACACATGCCTGAGGCAACAAGAAAGAAATCCATATATCTCTAATTTTACAAACTTATGAACTAGTCCGGCAATGTGTCGGGGATGCATTTTTAAGGTTCCCCTTCTCTCTAGTATAGTCTATGTTACTGAGGGAGAATGTAGTATCCTAATTCTGAAAGAATTTTTGAAATCTGTAGTAGTTTCTAAGTTTCCGTTTCCAATCTGGTTCCCGTAGGAAAAAGTCTATACAGAATAAACAAACAAACAAAAACACATCCGTTTTTATATATGATATTAATAAATAAAATTGTTTATCGCAACAGACCGGGGACATGGAGACCCGGGTGCCTAACACAATTCTCTCAACCATACATTGTGAAGGAATTGAATGAACCTAAAAAGCTTTTTGCCGATTCGGAAAGGCTAATCGAGAAAGCTCTTTTCATGGCATGAATTCACTTTCGGAGAAATCGTCAACTCTTCACGAATTAGTGGAAACATTTTTTTTCCTTTGCAGCTTGAATGTCTCTCATTGTTGTAATTTTCTTAAGAAACTATAATGTTATGTCCACATCTGGCTGGATTATTTTTAATAGTCCTATAGGTATTGTGATTTGGTCTTGGTCCATGTATGCATGTAGAAACTGATTTCTTGAGTCCTTATGTAGTATTTTATAGTATTTTCATCCCTCTGTCTGTTATTGCTTAGTTCAGCATTGAACAGTTTAACGAGATTTAAATGACGCGTTGTGTATCAACTGACGAAATGAATTTGTTTGGCTTAAGAGATGGGTGTTTCGTTCATGGACGATATGGATCTACAATTTTATATTGCGTCACTAGTGGCAAACCGACTGAATCTCCCAAGAATTGATGTTATATCAAACGTTTAACAAACTTTATCCAACAGAGCTAGGAGAGCCTAGCGTATTTATCTCAAGACTCAATCATACTCTGTCAGAAAAGAATGAAAATGACCTGCAAAATTTTGCAGATTCTGCAAATAAAAAACTGAGGAAAAGCTTTTCGCGGAAGTGTAACTACTCTCGAAGTATGTACTTTCCAATTCCCCGCTAATGTCGACACCCCTGGAAAAACAACATAATGCTTTTGGGATTCGAACCTCGATTTCCCAGATTAAAGGTAAGCATGTTAGCCTTAGAATTATTGAGAAGAAGCAATTATCAAAACGCCCTGACAAATTATTCGTATTCCATCTTTTTTGACACTTCGTTTTCTTTGCACTCAGAACATTCAATGTTCTGAGTGCAGAAATAAGCTGTCTTTTAAAGCATCAGTTCGAGTGCTTGTTGAGTTTAAATTTACATATTTGAGAACTTAATTCCCAGACCTTTCGTGGATGTGATTTTTATATTGGAGCATAGCAACGTGCTCCTGAATCAAACTATGTACTATCAAAACTTATTACACTAAAAAAATAAATTTTCATTGCAGAAAGTTAAACACTCTAAACTTGCTGAAGGTGTCGAAGGAGCACTTACGGACAAGAAATATGTTACCGGCGTAGATACCTCACAATTGGATATGTGTTATCCGCCTATCATTCAATCTGGTGGCGTTTATTCTCTAAAATTTTCGGCACTAAGCGATAAAAACTATTTACACTTTGGGGCGATAGTCTGTTCTCTTGGCGCACGTTACAAGTCCTACTGTTCGAATATCTCCCGAACACTATTAGTTAATCCAACCGAAAAAACCCAAGAAAATTACAATTTTCTTGTCAGTGTACAAGAAGAGATTCTTAAAAATCTCAAACCAGGGGCCAAACTCAATCAAATTTTTGATAGTACCATTGAGTTTGTCAAAAAAGAAAAGCCTAAACTGTTGGACAATTTAACTAAAACATTTGGTTTTGCCATGGGCATTGAGTTCCGTGAAAACTCTATAATCATCGGTCCCAAATGTCAGGCAGTTGTGAAGAAAGGAATGATTTTTACTGTTAACGTTGGCCTTGCTAATCTCAGTAACAGTGAATCTTCTGATAAAGAAGGTAAAAATTACTCGCTTTTCATTGGAGACACAGTGCTGGTAACCGAAACACCACCAGCCAACATTATGACGCCCTCAAAGAAAAAAATCAAAAACATTGGAATATTTATTAAAGAAGATGATGACGACGAAGAGGAGGAAGATAAAAAAGAGGAAGCCGAAGAAAAGAACACTCAGATGCTAAGTGGTCGCAGTAAGAGAAATGCAGTTCTTGAGAACAAACTTCGTAACGAACACAATACAGAAGAGAAACGTAAAGAGCATCAGAAGGAATTGGCACAGTTATTGAATGAAAAAGCAAAAGAGCGTTTGGCTAAGCAGGGCGAATCCAAAGAGATTGAGAAGGTCAGAAAAAATACGGTTTCTTACAAAAGTGTCAGTCAAATTCCAAGAGAACCAGAGGTAAAAGAATTGAAACTTTATGTGGACAAAAAGTACGAAACTGTGATAATGCCAATATTTGGTATACCAGTGCCGTTCCACATCTCAACAATCAAAAATATTTCACAATCGGTGGAGGGCGAGTATACATACCTGCGTATTAACTGTTTCCATCCCGGTGCGACAATGGGCAGAAATGAAGGTGGAATCTATCCACAACCAGAAGCTACTTTCGTGAAGGAAGTGTAAGCGTTTTTATTTTGAAAAATTATTAAGTAATCCTTAAATGAATTTTATTTTTTCAATAGAACCTATCGCAGTGCCAATACAAAAGAGCCAGGTGAGCTCTCCGCACCATCCTCCAATCTCAACAATGCTTTCCGGCTCATAAAAGAAGTCCAGAAACGCTTTAAAACAAGAGAAGCTGAAGAGCGCGAAAAGGAGGACCTTGTAAAACAGGATACTCTTGTTATGTCGCAAAATAAGGGTAATCCTAAGCTTAAGGATTTATACATTCGCCCAAACATTGTTTCGAAACGCATGACTGGCATCCTTGAAGCACACACGAATGGTTTTCGTTATGTCTCGGTGCGAGGTGACAAAGTTGATATTTTGTACAACAACATCAAGAGTGCATTCTTTCAACCGTGTGATGGAGAAATGATCATTCTGCTGCACTTCCATCTTAAGCATGCGATCATGTTTGGCAAGAAGAAGCACGTTGACGTTCAGTTCTACACAGAAGTGGGTGAAATCACTACCGATTTAGGCAAGCACCAACACATGCACGACCGCGATGACTTGGCAGCCGAACAGGCCGAACGTGAATTGCGGCACAAGCTAAAGACTGCTTTTAAAAGTTTCTGCGAAAAAGTTGAAGCAATGACGAAGCAGCAGGTTGAATATGACACACCATTCCGGGAGTTGGGCTTCCCTGGAGCGCCGTACCGCAGTACAGTTCTTTTGCAACCAACCTCAGGTAGTTTGGTCAACTTGACTGAGTGGCCTCCATTTGTGATCAGTTTGGAAGATGTCGAGTTGGTGCACTTTGAAAGAGTTCAGTTCCATTTGAGAAATTTCGACATGATTTTCGTATTCAAAGATTACAACAAAAAAGTTGCGATGGTCAATGCAATTCCAATGAATATGCTTGATCATGTCAAGGAGTGGTTAAAGTAAGTTCATTGCAGTTAAGGTGTTTTTCGTTTATATTTTAATCGAAATTTGTTGATCAGCTCTTGTGACATTCGCTACTCGGAGGGTATCCAATCGTTGAACTGGACAAAAATTATGAAGACCATCACTGACGATCCGGATGGCTTCTTTGAAAGCGGTGGCTGGACTTTCCTTGACCCTGAGTCCGATGGTGAGGAGAACAACGAGAGCGCCGAGTCGGAAGAAGATGATGCCTACGAACCCACCGATGTCGACGACGATGATGAGTCCGATGATGACTCTGAATACTCAGAAGCGTCGGAAGATGACAGCTACGAAAGTGATGGTACAAATAATCAAATTAGTTAAAACCATAATAGTAAAAAAATATCATATTTTGGTTTTGTAGAGGAACTTGGCACCGATGAGGAATCTGGAAAAGATTGGTCTGATTTAGAGCGAGAAGCAGCTGAAGAAGACCGCAACCAGCAGTATCAAGCTGATGGTGGAAAAGAAAACGGAAAGGGAAGTTCTTTCGACAAGAAGCACAGCTCATCGAAGAGCTCAAAACATAGGTAAATTGGTGTAAAATATCTTCTTGTAGTAGTTTTTCTAATCGTGTTTCTACTTGAATTGTTCCATTTTCAAGAAGGGAACGTGATATTCAACAGGAAAAAAAGAGCAAATCCTCAAAAGATAAGCACATGTCATCACATAGGTTTGTAAATGTTGTTGGCAAAATTCTTTTGATTGGATTTTATTTTGTTTCAAAATTTTATTAAAAAACTACATATACATATATATTGTCTCATCTCATCGTCTCAGAAATTCATGAATGTTTTTACTTTTAGCAGCAGCCATTCGAAATCGTCGAAGGACAAACATCACGACAGAAGTAAGGATAAGCACGATAAGAATCGTGATAAGAATCGAAGCAGTAGTAGTCACCACAACGATAAGAAACGTTCACGTGAAGACAGTAGGGAGCATGGCCACAAATCAAAAAAATCGAAACGCTGAGTTTCCCACTAAAAAGAGAACAGATGTCTCCCGGCGCAAAGTTTTTTCAGATAGTCAAAATCACTGTGTCCAAAACACATTAACATTCAAACAAATTTTTTGCTGGCCTACATTAATTTTTCTTAGTTTTGAATCTATGACTACTTTTGCAGTCCATTTGTGTGACTCTGAAATCTGTCGTGACTCTTGTTTTTTTTACTATTAAACATATTGAATATGTCATTCTTTTTTTGTTTTTGTATAAATTAGAACAATAAATTAGGGTCCACTCATTAATTTCATTTTGCAGTACAATAAGTTATTCTGAGCAAAACAAACATGCATCATAAACGCGCCGATTCCAATTTTATAAGAAAGAAAAATCCACGTGAGGAGGACATTATTATATTTAGTGAACAAATAAAAATGCAAAAAAAAAATACTTTGTAATACTTGTTGTTTTGATTGAATTTTTTGTTATATTTGAAAATGCTTTTAGTTTTCTTGAAAAATTAATTTCTCAGAATGGTGAAGACATTTACAAAAATATGAAGTTGCCAACTAATTGAAATTTTTTGTTTTATGTCTGAAGAAGTAGATTTTTCAAGGGGCATGTAAAATTGTGGTTTATGAATTGGCCATTGATTGAATTACCCCACTATTATTTGCTTTTGGTCTATAGAACTTAACCAAGCTTTAATTTATTATTCAAAGTTTAGTCAATTCTCTTTAATGGAAACAACGAATTCAGAGGGATGAAAAGGGGCATTTTTTGTATTTATAATTGCGCACAAAAATTTTACCTAATTCGTTAAATAAAACTAACGGAAATACCTGATTTTAGTATAAACAGAAGCTAAGAAGTGACTTAAAAGGGGCTCTAGAAATTACTTTTAAATAGAGGAAGTATCAAAGAGTACGTTAGTTACTAAAGTGTGCAGCAAACACCCATCTCGATTGAAGGCACACAAGAGGAATACAAAAGCTCATTGGTAAATTTATTAATCAAGAATATCAATTTCTCTAAAAAAAATAAATGGTAAAGAGTTTCCATTTCAATCAGATATATGTATATATAATATTTTGTTTTACAGATCCTGAAACCTACACGAAGTGTCTGAACTGAACCTACCCCTAGGTATAGAATTTATAAATGGGTAAGCACACACGTATAACTATATTATTGAGGCGATTCTAATTATCTTTTAAAAGTCTTAACGTTCGACAATTTAAATTTCTATCATTTTCTGATCGAGATTCATGAACGCTAGTCTTTTTTTTTACATAAAGTAAAGAACTTATCAACCGCTTTTATGTATCGGTATTTGATCAATCTAGCTGCTAGTCCAGATTATTCACGATCTAATTTCGATCGTAAACAATTAATTAATCTTAATTTATACATATATTCATATATATGTTCGTACATTTGAATCTGTATTTCTTTTGGGCATCCCATCAGACGTGAAAGGATTAAACAATTTCGCTAGTTTTTTGTTGTGTTCTTATGAAAGAAAACAACAAAGAAAGTTGAGCGGATTGCGGATGAGTGGTCGGTGGTTACGTATATAGGAAAACAAAAATAGTCTACAGCCAATAGCTCTCTTCGTTCAATTTATAACTTTTTTTTAATATTTGAAAACCATTCACAACTTCTTCACAATCACTACCAATTTGCTTAAAATTTGCACATTTGCGTTGTCCTATGTTCGTGTCATCGAATATGATTTTGATAATCGCACATGTACGCAAATTGTCAAAAGAATTGTGCAAGGATATTCAGACGAGATACAAAAAAGCCACACATTTATTTGCGATTTCGCCGTCGCTCAACGTCCGCAAAACATTTGCGTGCTTGTGCAGACGATAAACGTCAATAGTCGTAAACTTTGACTTGAAAATGAAGTCAAAACAGCAAACATGTATGACTTTTATGTGCCGCCCTTCACATAGTTTTTGAATTGTATCAGAAGAAGATAGAAAGAAAATTGGCATTTAAATTCTATTTACTTATGTATGTACAGCATCTTCGAGATCAGGAGCCGAATTACCGTACACCGGATCGAGTAATACGTGACTGAATTATTTGTTTTTGGAAAACTTTAGTACCACAAGTTGACATTCTTTCATCGGTATATGTATGAACGAATTGAAGAAGACTAATACCCGTTCACTCGATCACTGATGCGGTAATTCGGCCCCAGGTTATATTTATCTCCAAGTACAATAAGACTTTTGAAAGCGCTATGAAAGCTTTTTCCAAGGAACAATCAAACTAAGGTTGATAGTAATACCATCTTTCTATTCATCTCTCAATTCAAACTTGACAAACGTTCCTCTGCCAGGACAAGTATCAACCTGTGTTTATCCTAAAAGGGTTTCATAAGCGAAAAACCCAATTTTGTAAACTCGGCTTCAAGATCTTGAACACAAAATGAGACACATAAAAAGTTACACGCAATGATGGCAGTCCTGTGAGCAAGGATTTTAAGGCATGCAGCGTCTTGTCAAATAAAACAGGACAAAATATACGCGGTTGCCCAACGGAAAAGCAACGTTTCTGAAGTTCGAAAAAAGGAAGAACTCTGCATTTTTCTGTGATAGGACAATGCCCCCCAAGTTGAAGGAAGGACCCTACCCTCGGTGTGTTTTTAGGTCCTTTTAGTTGAAATCAGTTTCTTACCTCTTGGGTGCAATATCCTAATGCCATAAAGAAAAAGCATCTACTGCGCTTTAAAATCGTTTGTTAAGGTTATTTAGCATAAATTTACATCGCTATGAATTTTTTTTATCAAATGCATGTGTATGCTGTAGGCGGTTGTCTCTATCTTCCAAGTTGGGTGGTTTTATTGTATTATCTAATTATGCGAAGGGAAAGTAAACTCCATAGGCATTAATTTCCTTCTTCAATTGAGCCTACCGCTTACCGCATTTAGAACTTTAAACAATCCTGACATTTTTACTAATCTGTTTTGCTTTATCCGCCTAAAAAAACTTCAATCGATTTCTACCTCATTAATAAAATCTCACGACGCGTCCCACGGGGCAGGCCACCGTATAGCATATTTTTGTGTTGAAAATTCGTATTTTTTGCTTTGAATTACAATTAAAATTTAACACCAAATATTATTTTTTATATTTTTATTGTTTTAATAAATGTGCAATTTGTAACTACTCGTTATTAGGATATAACTCATATAATAAAATTATATAATTTCTCTTTACAAAACTGCACCACTTTTGTTGCTTCCACAAATTTTCTGTCTAAAAACCCCACCTCTACTGCTGCCACCGTTGTTATTTGTTTTCTTCGTGTCGAACATATTCTTTGTCCTATTAATGGGGAATCGCATTTTATTCTTGAGCCAAGTAGTAAAAGCTCTCTCATTGTCCTGCATCTTTCGCACTTCTGATTCACTAGCTTTCAAGTTTTTTTCCACAACAACTTGATGTTTGGTTTGCAAAGTTTGGTCTCGTTTTTCCAACTGATCTCGACTTAGTCCATATTCTGACATGTATCCAGTGTACTTTGGTAGTTTTCCACAATCCGAGTTTCGATATTCACAGCAAGTTTTGTAGTTCAGCTTAAGGTTTGTAATCTCCGGCGAACGACAATTGCTTCTCCTTGCAGAATTCTTACGACGGAACGAGAAGTTTCTCTTAAATGCTTGAGTTTTTGTCGATGGACTCTCATTTTCTTCACATACTTCTGGTTGTTCTGGAGGCAGGTATGATGCAACAATAACTGAGAGTTTGTCATCGTCCTCATTTACTTCGTCGTCGGGCATTTCGTCAATTGAATCAACTTCTTCGGCTGAGTCGTCTTCTTGTTTGCCATCCAATTTTTTTGCATGCAAGTCCTCTTGGACTGTATTGAGCTGCTTTGTTTCTTCTTCCAGCTTCCGTCCAGTGTCCATATCTAATACCACAATTTCTTCACTAATTTCTTCGACATCTTCATCAGACTCAGCCATTTTTATTTCAATCGCTTCAATTTTCTTCTGCACCTCTAATGCCAACATCTCAGCACACTCTTCAATTGTGGTTATAGTTCTTTGGGTTGTAACCTCAGAGGTACAAACATCGTCCTCATTTACAGTAATGACTTCAAAAAAGCCGTCATCCTCGTGCAGTGGCGAAACGTCCTCTTCCCCTTCAGTATTGGGTTCATATTCCTCTAAATTCGCACGGAACTTAACTTTTCTATTTTGTTCGGCTGCAGTTTCGGTGGAATCTCCTTCTTCATCGAAGAGCTCCTTGTTGGCCTCTTTGATCTTATCCACAATGTTATATTCGTTAACCGGTTTAAGGACTAAAAGGAATAAGATTTTTTTTTTTAATTTTGAAAATTCCGACCAGGTTGGAAAGGACTAACTTACAGTACACTTCACAATCTTCGTCTGTATCGCAATCGTGTTCGAACATTTTTGTGGCGTTTAGTACCTACTTTTTATTTAACGATTTCTAGTAGGTATTCTTATAGGTATGTATATAAACAATAAGTAATGTCCTTAGCTATTTTTAGAATTCAGGATTCCAACCCTCAGCTCCAAATGCGATGGAACATTTTACAACGTCACATAGCACGACCGCAAAAAATACGAATAATGAAAGAGTTTTATTTTTTTACTTGCGGAACATCTACGGGACAGATGGAAGATGAATCGACTTTGTAGAAGTTGAACAGTTTGTAGCTTCTTGGTTTTTGGTATGTCTACGCACCTAAGGTAACTAAGTGGATTAAGAAAACAGTTGGATCGATTATTGGGTCGTCGGGTCGGTCGGTTGGTGTGGTGATTGTTATTTCTGTTTTTGTTTCAGATTAGCGTTTTTGGTTGACTTAACTTTGAATAAAACATCACGACATGGATGGCAGATTGGAACTACCCTACCTCTAATACCTATGTACCTGTGTTTACGTATTGACAACTATATCTGCCGTCGACAGGGATTTCCGAAAAAAATATTTGGTTTGAAAAAACTAGACTGACTGAGAATGTGACCCTAAAAGCTAGGGGTCGAAGGTGATACCCGTTTTCATAATTCAGTCAATCAATTTTATGCCAATATGCAAGTTTGATAGAAATTTTTTGTTATTCGATGGATTAATCAGAAAAGGAATTCGATTTCAAATCGATTGACAAAAAGCCGTTTTTCTATTGTGTGGCGGCATGCATGTATGACTGTGACAAGTCATAAGATATGGTACGAAATCTTGAATTATATTGGACGAATGAGAGAATGAGGGAATTTCCGAAACGGAAAATACACTGGATTTGGTTTGTGGCTTAAGAATTGAAGGGCGGTTTGGTTTTGCCTTTAAGTCTGATGATTCTCTAGTCTCTTTATTTAGATCAGCGATAGCGTGTCTCTAAATCCTTAGTTTTTTTTTTGACTACCTCATTTTAAAGAAAGTTTTGTTGGAGAAAACATAGCTGCCAACCATTGAAAAAGTAACTTTTCAAACTGAAATGGCACACGCTTAACGGTTACATTAATATTAGCTGTAAACAAAACGTATTGGGGTTGCCATCCCATGAAATTGCATTGCTTCTGTATTTACAATCAATTGGTGAATTATTTGTTTTTTTTTTTTACAAAATTGTAATTGATTTAAGAATTGAAGACATCGCAAGAACGAATATAAATTTATGTTTTGTTTTGCTATTGTTTCCATATTATAATTTATCATTAAAATAACCTTCTAATTTATCGTATTTGACACAGCACCAAAATTGCGACAACAACAACAGCAAAGCAGCTACGCCTACGACATACACACCAACAGCAACCAAAACTTAAACCTCAATTCAATGGATTTGGAAACTGAGTGTATATTGCTGGGAATTGCTTTGCATTCAATACTCCACAAGATTGAGGAAGTTAAGCTATGTTTTAGCAAAATTGAGTTCAGGACAGCGCCAGCGGCTGAAATTTGCTTTGCTTTGATCCCACCAAAATGCATTATAACTTTTGAAATTGAATTAAAATTTGAGAAGATCCTAGAACAAAAGTATTTGTCCACAAAATGTCTGTAATGAAAAGTATAAAAGTTAATAGATCAAAAAATATTGCAGTTAGGACGAAATTACTTTTGCTTTACGATTTTTTCAAACAATGTTTAAATCCTAAAATCAAATGGCAGAATCTACAGGCAATACAAAGTTCAATTCTGTATACGTTTATCCGTTTGGAAATAGCTTCAAAACAAATATCTGCCACTTAAATGAGTTTTTATATGTTCTGGACTCTAAGCTAAAAAATGTCGACTTTATTGCAACAAAAAAAAAACGTTGACTTTTTGGAATTGATCTCACCTAAACTCTCTTTTTTATTGACCACATTTTCCGGCTCGGGGGCGTCTGGAAAAATTAAGCTTATAGGCCAAATGAACTTTTTCAAAGTAGTTGATTCTCTGTATTATCTTCTTTATGGCCAAACTCTGCGTATGACAGACTGACTCCTTGGTCCTTGCTTCATTGACATGATCTTGCAATTTCGATGTCGGTTTTGGTTGTTCAATGCTTAAGAAAAAAATAATAACGCATCTCATTTATTACTGTATTAAAATCCTGGTTATTGTTTTTGCTTGGTAAATTAAAAAAAAAAAGTTTTTAATTGTACCCGTGAAGTGATGGTTAGCATGTCTGCGGCTAACCCAGAGAGTGGTTTGAATCCCAACAATCGCCTTTCCCGAGGTATTGGCAAGTTAGTAAACTCATTGCCATGAAAAGCTTTTTCTTAATTAGCCGTTAGGAACCGGAAGAAAATTGTAGGTCCCCTCCATTCCCTTACGTGGTTGTGAGAAAGGCGCAAGGGGGCAAGGCTCCGGGGCTCCTCCTCTGTTGCGGGTGTTTTGTTTTAGAGGAATAGAACTTTAAGTTGGCAACACTCTTTCAATTGGCAGCCATTTTGTAAGCTGTCAAGTGATTTATTTTTAGTATTTAGTTTGGTTTGGCATTTCAACATGAATAGACTGACGCCTGTGCAAATTTATTTTGAAAATCATAGAGTTTCGAAATACGTATCGCGCACTACGTCCATTTTACGGTCATCCATCATCCATCCATCAGAGCAATTAATGCGATTAACTTTTGAACGTTTTTGCACCACGTTTGCTCTAAATGATGACACCGTTACAACCAAAAAATTGACCGTACTTCTTTAAAAACGATGCTGGCCAGAACGTTACAATCAATGGTGACCGCTGACTTTTGCGTTCATCAATTGAACAACCATGATGTGCAGGAGTTGTGGTTTCAACAAGAAGGCGCAACATGTCACACAGCTCGTGCCACAATTGATTTATTGAAGGAAACATTTGGCATAGTTTCACGTTTGGGAGCCGTGAATTGGCCTCCAAGATCGTGCGATTTAACGCCGCTTGACTACTTTCTGTAGAGATATGTGAAGTCGCTAGTCTACGCCGATAAGCCCGAAACAAAAAAAATACAAGATATCTTTTTGTAGAGCATTCAATTTGCTAAAATATTTTTCTGAAACATTTTTCTGTTCAATCGATAAATGATGAGGTATGAATTTTTTTCTATTGGACTGAGAAAAATATACAAAACTGCGATGCGGAGGATCTAAATATTAAAATTAAGAGCTCATACTTTTTGAGAATTTTTTTAAGGTGGTTTAGCAACAAATAAAAAAAAAAAAAAATCGACTTTTTTGACCCAATATCTTCTTAATATATACAGGGTGATTCGCATAAGGTGTGACAAAAAGATAGGGTGTGTAGGTTGGACCTAGACAAGCAAAAAATCGTATGGGAGGGGGGGGTCCATTTTCCCCCGTTTAGGCGGGAGGGGCAATTTAAGAAAAAAGTCACTAAAAATTGGAAAAAAATTATTTAAAAATAACGGTAGTACCTACAGAGTCTAACTATAGCATTTTGAAAAGCCAAAAACTTAAACATTAATTTAAATTTAAAATTAAGTTGTTCAAGTAAATAGTTTTTGAAATATTAATTTTCAAAGTCAAAATTCTGAAAAAAAAACATATTTTTTTTTCTTAAAACCACTTTACTTCCAAATTTTACGTAATTAAGAAGTATTTTTCTGGCTTATTTTCAATGCTCTTATTTATTTTTGATCAAACACAAAAAACCGGATGTCAAAATAACCTGTAGTTTTTGAGAAAACCAAAAATTACAAAAACGACTTTTGTCAAATTTTTTTTTTTTTAAGTTTTTTTTTTCGTTATTGGATTCTTAAGTGAACTTACGAAATAAAGGATGGATTTTCTCTTTACTTTTTTTATTGAGTATTCACTTAAAAGTCCAATAACAAAAAAAAAAAATTAAAAAAAAAAAATTTGACGAAAGTCGTTTTTGTAGTTTTTGGTTTTCTCAAAAACTACAGGTTATTTTGACATCCGGTTTTTTGTGTTTGATCAAAAATAAATAAGAGCATTGAAAATAAGCTAGAAAAATACTACTTAATAACGTAAAATTAGGAAAAAAAGTGGTTTTAAGAAAAAAAATATGTTTTTTTTTTCAAAATTTAGACTTTGAAAATTAATATTTCAAAAACTATTTACTTGAACAACTTAGTTTTAAATTTAAATTAATGTTTAAGTTTTTGGCTTTTCAAAATGCTATAGTACGACTCTGTAGGTACTACCGTTATTTTTAAATAATTTTTTTCCAATTTTTAGTGACTTTTTTCTTAAATTGCCCCTCCCGCCTAAACGGGGGAAAATGGACCCCCCCCTCCCATACGATTTTTTGCTTGTCTAGGTCCAACCTACACACCTTATCTTTTTGTCACACCTTATGCGAATCACCCTGTATAAATCACGTGTCACAATGTTTGTCCGCGATGGACTCCTAAACTACTTAACCGATTGTAATCAAATTTGTACACCGTGTGCAGTTTGATCCAACTTGGTAGATAGGATAGCTTGCATCTCAATTTATGATCGACCACCATAATTAAGTGTCACAATGTTTGTCCGCGATGGACTCCTAAACTAATTAACCGATTTTAATAAATTTGGATACCGTGTGCAGTTTGATCCGACTTGGAAGATAGGATAGCTTATATCTCAATTTAGGATCGACAACCATATGTTGTTGAGACTAAAGTATAATTTAAATTTATTTTAAAATAAACGAAATAAGAGACACGAAGCAAAAGCGTTGAAAGAGCTCATCAGTCGGCAGAACAAATCACCACAAGAAATGGAGCTCAAAGAGTCAGGATAGCAGAGCTTCTTGCACAAAAGTGTCAAGAACAACGTGACGAACGTATGCGACAGAATAATGCAAGAATAAGAGTAGCGCGAGAACGAAACATAGCTGCAACAGTACAAGAACAACAGAGGCAGCGGATCAGCCGCTCATTAACACGTACATCATTTATTCGCCTTGCTTTCGAATATGCACCAAATATTAACTACTCTGCGCATTCAAAAATTGCTATCGGTGCAATGGATAAAGTATGTCAATATTGTCAGACAGAATTTCTATTTATAAGAGGATATAAAATTCTTATATATTTGTTAATTTTATCCTTCCGATAACAACACATTTAAAATATACGTAAATAACAACAGGGGTGGTATAACACCCCAGCTAGGATTAAATTAAAAAAAATACTTTTACAGATAACTTAAAATTTTTATTGAAACAAAACAACTCATAAGCTTTATCAAAAACAGAAAAATAGAGATTCATAAAAAATATATGTATATATTCACATAAAAAAATAAGTCAAATGCAATTATTGCAAATTTCTTTTCTGTGCTCAGGCCATACAGAACACTGACATTCATAACACGAAAGCTTGCTTTTGAGGTCTTGTTTTCGTGGGCGAAATGCACACCGTTATTGCCTCTGAAGTTTAAGAGGGGGCTCACCTTGATTGGACTTCATGGGGGGGCATAGAACCCCTTTTATTCCTTCAGGAAATTTTTTGAGCAAATGTTGATCTAACCGTCGCTCCATATGAGGTTTGGTCAGTTGTAAACCTAATTCCTTTAGTTTACTCTACAAATGAACATTTTTGCCTTTCAAAAGCTTTTTCGATGCTTCTGCAAGCGGCTCTTTTTCATCCGATGATTGACCTATAAGTGGTCATCATCCATTTCAGATTGTATAGAATGATGATCTGGGCAATCATCGTAGGAACCTGACTACATTCCACCATCCTCTCATTCCAAAACATTTATAATTTATTTATTTATAATTTTCAATAGTTTCCTGACCAGTGGATGCCATTTTATTAACCTACTCAATGAAGAAAAAAAAAATGTCCTACAAATTTTCGCATACGCGAATAACAACATGGGGTTCTATACAACCCCAGTGCATACGGAAACCGCTCTGTATCAAAAACTACAGCCTATCGCGGGGACTGCTCATCAGTAACAAAGACCTGAGGTATTAAAAGAAAAATACATAGGATGATAGAAAGAGAAGTGAAGCGAAAACAAAATTACAGTTAAAATAAGAAGGCCTGGGGTACTATAGCACCCCTGTTGTCATCGGAAGGTTATTGATAGTAGTCGATATTTGCTTCTGAAAACTTAATTTTGTATCTATCAAAATGCCAATTGCCAAGATATCTGCAGTGTTCAGACCAATCAATACCAAATCCGCCCATTTAAAATTGAATATTATTTGGTAAGAAACACTCTTCGATTGACCATAAACATGCGCGTGAGATTGCAAAATGATCCATCAGCACAAATATTTTCCAAACAGTTACTAGATGTTGTGAACGGTGAAATAAAGCTGCAACCAAACACTCAATGCATTAAACTGCCAGACAATTTCTGCACTGTTCTTCAGGAAAAAATTGAATTGATTCAGAGTATTTTTCCGGATATAAAGAGTAATTACTTGAATCATAACTGGCTCAGTCACCGGGCTATTTTGGCAGCTAAAAATGTAGATGTTGATGAAATCAACTTCCAGATACAACAGTTGTTACCAGGCGATCTGATGTATTTTAAATCAATCGATACTGTTGATGCCACCACATAATCTTCGATTAAACTATTATTCTCCTGCGTAATTTAAATCCACCTCAATTATGCAACGGTACACGTTTGGTCTTAAAAAAGATAATTTAACTGGAAAATTTAAAGGAAAAGTGGTCATGTTGTCACGAATTCCAATGATACCATCAGATTCTACCATACCCTTCAGAAGGTTACAGTTTCCAATTCGTTTGGCTTTTGCCATGACTATTAATAAGTCTCAAGGCCCCAAAAACAATGTCCATTTGTGGATTAGATTTGGAAAATCCATGTTTTTCTCATGGGCAGCTATATGTTGCATGTTCACGTGTAGGAACGCTGTCGAACCTATTTGTCTTAGTGCCTGTCCAGACGTGTTATGCCCATAACGTTATATCGGCCGTTTTTAGGCAAGAGGGGTGAGGAAGAAAGTGGCTGGATGCGCAAAATGAAAACTGATTTATCTGCGCAAGCAGTACACTTTGCGTGTCCAGACGTGTTATGCCCATAACGTTATGCTTGTTTTCAACGATTTCCAACAACAAAATGGAGAATTTGTGTGAGGAATTATAACAACGTCTGGACACTAGGTGTTATGGGCATAACGTTATGGGCATAACACGTGTGGACAGGCACTTAGCAAAAGACAGGTTAACCAAAAATATTGTGCACCGATTAGTGCTAAATTAAATTCAAATCAAAAGTATTTTTAAAGAAGATTTTAAACTATCCAACTAACCAACCTCATTTATAATATTAACTATCACATTTTATTTATGTAATTCACTCATTTGTTACAAACTTGAATAAAAATAATAAACAATTTTAAATTTAATTCTTTTGTTGTGATTATTGCTTTAAATCAACTGTAAGAAAATTTTGATCAATTATGTTCAAAGACCTTCCCCTTCAAATCCCAAACCAAAAAATTTTTATACCAGCTTTGACGTTTCCGTCTTCTTTCATAAATAATCAGCCCTATCATCGTAACAGATCGGAGAAACATACGATCGTAGAGAAGTTGCGATCTTAACATTTATTTTGTTTATGGTATCCGTTTCGTAAAGGAAACACTGACGCATGTAGGTGACATAAAACAACCCTTCCGCGACTACTTTGCTTTCGGAGACATCGGATAGAACAGAAAACCAAGAAATCGGCATGCATCGCATGAATTCCGAATGCGTTCCCACCATTTTCACATTTAATCGCCATGCATCGCATGTATTCTAGACGCGTTGCGGTGAGTTTGACATTTTCATCTCATTGTTTCGTTCTTTTCGGAGATATGTCCGATTAAGCAATCGGAAACGTTACCATAATACAAATATCTTACATTTCGTACAAATCGGAATAAATTTCGTTCCGATCTGTTACGATAATAGGGCTGAATAATTTCATTTTAGTAAGAGGTAGCGGTAGTAGAGAATTAGTAATGAAAGTCCCTATGATTTTTTTACAAATAGCATCTATGTGAAAAAGCATTGTGGTACCCAGGTCTGGTGTTCTCCTACCATTCCAATTAAATACTTAATAACAACATCATATGAAAAAAATGCTAGCTACAGCAACGCGTGGCCGGGTCAGCTAGTAATGTATATGTTTCAGCACGATAAGAATAAAAACAAGAAAAAAGAAGTCTTATGATAAAATTTTTCCCTACCCGAACCCTACTGCCGAACTATAACTCCACAGAACCGCACCGTAGGGGTAGACTCTTCTTCCAGCTGGGATGTGGTCGAATTCCTACGAAATGTTATAACATGTACTTAATAACATTTAAATGAACTTCAGCACTTGCTTGGCATGAATTTTGCTAGAAAACCTTGCACTAATAAATTTTCTGTATAAGGAAATATGAAAGAATATAAAACACCTAGATTAATAACCTTTAAATAAAGACCTAGATTCGAATGTCTTTGCGGCTTTGGTATAGCTAACTTTCTCCTTCGCCTAAAAAAATATGGCAAAAAAAAGTAAGTAAGTAAGTAAGTAAGTAAGTAGCAAAGTAAGTAGGTAAGTAAGTAAGTAAAAAAGTAGGTAAGAAAGTAAGTGACTAAGTAAGTAGGTAAGTAAATAGGTAAGTAAGTAAGTAAGTAAGTAAGTAAGGTATTAAATAAGTAGGTAAGTAAGTAAGTAAGTAGGTAAGTAAGTAAGCAAATAAGCAAGTAAGTAAGTGAGTAAGTAAGTAAGGAAGTAATTGAATAAGTAGGTAAGTAAGTAAGTAAGTAGGTAAGTAAGTAAGTAGGTAAGAAAGTAAGTAACTAAGCAAGTAAATAAGTAACTAGGTAAGTAAGAAAGTAGGTAGGTAAGTAAGTAAATAAGTAAGTAAGTAAGTAAGTAAGTAAGTAAGTAAGTAAGTAAGTAAGTAAGTAAGTAAGTAAGTAAGTAAGTAAGTAAATAGGTAAGTGAGTAACTAGGTAAGTAAGTAAGAAAGTAGGTAAGTAAGTAGTAACTAAGCAAGTAAGTAAGTAAGGAAGTAAGTAGGTAAGTAAGTAATTAAGTAAGTAATTAAGTAAGCTAGTTTTTAGATAATCAACTTACGTTAAACTTCTTTAATATATCCGAGACTTACATCAACTGAACACTTTCTAGTTAAATAAAATGTGAAACAATCTATTTAGTGTTTTCTGAGCGTTTTATTATATGCTGCATTTATTTCACTGCACTTACCAATTACTTGGGAAAATATTTTTGGATTTTCGTTATTTAATTTTTACATTTAGCCTTAAAAAACTACAAGACACAAATTAAAGTGCATAACAGGTAATCATTTGCCAATTATAATTTTTATAATTTTTTTTTTATATGTTTAAAAGCTTAAATTTGGCACTTGTAAAAGTTAAATTTGTTGATAACAACATTTTTAAAAAATAACATTGCTTAATTTCCCCTTGGAGTTTTCAATTTCTATGCCCACCGAACGTTAAACTGCAAGAGTAGGGTTAAGCACGTTCAAAGATAACAAATAAGAAAAATCAAGAACATCTGGATGAGTTGACACAGATTGAAAGTTTTCCTTTTGTTTAAATATTCTTTCCTTTAGTATAAAAAAATCGTTAAAATGCACAGTTTCTTATGTTTTTTCTTCAACAAAAACTGTTTGTATAAAAATTATTTTTCTAAGGTTATGGGAAGTGCATTTTTTTGTTATTTGTTTATGTCCCTAAACTAAGTTTTCGTTGGCTCTTCTTGAGCAAATATTTTGTCTGTAGTTGTCCTGATGCGATTCTAATTTTACTGAATTGATTTTTTTTTTAACTAACTTCTAATGAATCTGACTGTGACTAGTGTTTTGTGTTATGTGTGTGTCAAAAATTTATTTAATTGTGATTTTTTTGTGGAGTAATGGTGCTAAAAATTTATTGTGTTAGTCAGTTAGCTGATTTATTTTTTGTTTAAATAATAAAATTTTATTCTTCTATACTTACTAGATTTAGTACTACTGCTGATTGATTTACATGGTTAAAAGAAATCGTATTCATTAAAAACAAACAAACAAATTTTATAACTAAAAGTAAAGAGGAAGGAAGGGAAACTTACAAACTTTCTTGACGGGCGGAAAACTGACTTTACTGATTACAAGATAAAGAATGAAGAATAAAACAGTTTCCTGTTAAAAGAGTTTGTAGTTTCAAAACACAAAGAATATTCCGCTGTCTTGCAACTAACGAAACTATTTTTGGGATCACTAATGTGAAGCAAATAAGTAGAAGAGTTGCAATCCCACAGAGATCATGATACGCGTGGCGTAGTAAATGAAGAAGCAGAAGACTAATGGAAACGGGATATGGGACAGACGGAAGGCTTTGATGTGATAACGATCACCAGGATCATTTAAAAAATGTGAATTCAATCATTCGTCTTTGAAGTAAAGTAGGACAAGAAGAGAGAAGACGAGGAATAGTTTTCTCCTTCTTTTCACGCAAACAGCTTCTGCAAAAGTCATTTAACATGGTCCCATAAGTTGGGACGTTAGGCTACGTTTCTGCCAAATTCATATGCATTGCAGTTTCCCGGAATATCTTTATTTTTACCACTCAGCAAAGTTGAATGTTAAACTGCTCTGACATCTCACAGTCTGAGATCGATAGTTGATTTTGGGGGTTTTATGGAAGCCAACCTGTCTCACTTCTCTCAGCAAGAACAAAGTATTGCAATATATACGCTTAGAACAGACGGCATTGGCTGAAAGATCATTTGTACTTACAACGTTATCAAAAATATTAATTTTGCTAACGAAATCAAATATTTTATACACTATTGAAATCGAGAGTTGGAAATTAATGAAACTAAACATTTGAGAACAAAAAAAAAAAAAAAATCAATCAGCAATAAATTTATCCAATTCAAACAACGAAATAAAATAAAAAACAATTTCATTTGTCTTCACAAATTTGTTAACTTTTACTTAAATCATTTATTTTACAACCATTTCCTTAATATTTTGTTTAAGTTCGCCATCTATTAATCTCAGATTTTCTTTTCCAATCAAAACAAATTGAAATAATATAGATTTTCTCTTCTTTTTTTAACGAACAATTTGCTCTTTTTTAATTTGTAAATTCTTCATTCATTCTTCTTGATGTTACATCTTTTTTTATCAGTTACATACATTTATATATAAAATAATTTATATGCTAGAAAAGTACAATTAAGTTACTACAAACTCTTAAATATATTTATCTTATAAATAAAGAGTTATACATAATTATCATTTTGTTTTTTGTTTAACTTGTTTTAAATTTTAACTTAAGTCTTTTTATTTTTGTTAAGTTCTTAAATAGGAATTCAAAAGAAAAATAATAATATCCAAATCACTTAGTCTAGACACAGATATAAATAAAAAAAGTCTTTAATTTGTTCAAATGAAAAATAATGCACTACATATTTAGAAAAAAAAAAACAGCGACGGAACATTCTGATCAAAAACAAAAATATTCGAAATATTTTGTAATATCTGCAGTCACTTCCTATGTACTTTTTTTCAAATTCATTTTCGAAATGTTTTTATTTTTTATGTTTTTTTCTTAAACAAAATGAGAAAACTTTCGTTTGATAGTGGATCCAGCACCATCTATGAGATAAGTTTCGAATCTTGCTTTTATGTAAACAACGGCAAGTGGTAAAAGTCGAACCCTCGATAACCCTTTGCCGCCAACCAAATATAGACTACATGGTACGCTCCCGGAATGAAGCAAATAAGACCCGCGACGAAAAATACAACGCCTTGTGAGGTCTTTGTAGGATCAGTTACGGCAAACGTCCCCATGACAAAGAGCCCGGTACCGACCAAGAGCAGGGTTACTGCTGCCAGTACTGTTCGCCAATTCTCCCGAACTTTCGGATGTCGCCAACAGTATGTATTTGTTTCATCTGTTGGAAGATTGCCATATTCTTGAATCAAGGAGTCGCTATCTCGGGACGTTGTGTCGTCGGCGTATTTGTAGTTTCTGAAAAATAAAATAAAAAATCCTTTAAAATATAAATTTGAAAGATTTTAAAATAGTAAATTTGTCAAGAAAAATGTATTTAATTCAGACCACATTCAAAACAGTTTGTATAGCTCCTCGCAGCGCGTTATAAACGCAAATCTTTCTTCACAGACGAAACGAAGGAAAGGGTACGATAAGGTATCTTCTCAGATCATCTTGCCATAAGTAGAACGAAAAAGTTTCCAGACTTTAGCAGTGTCTTCCAAGCAGAAGTACCTGCAGTCTGTGAAACGGCAAAATATCGTACTGGATAAAAATTGATCAGCAAAAACACCGACTCTGTATAGACAGCCAAGCGGCCATTATAGTAGACATTTGTAGAAGGCTGTCGCAGTAAGAAATTAAAGATTGCAATGAACACTATAACTTAAATTTATGTTTTAATACACCATGACATGGCACCAATTCAAGCTACTAGAGCAGGAAAACACTAGAATCCAACCATCCTTCCTAAAAACTCCCAATGGCAGGTCATCCTCAAATAAAAACAGAATTTCTACTCCTACTTAACCGTTGATTGGCATTATCATTGGTTACCCACACGGTGAGCAGTGGGTATTAGCACATTCCAGCTTATGTAGAGTGTGTCAAGACGAAAAACAGAGGAAGAATACTTCCTCTGTGAGGGCCCAAGCTTGGCGCAAACTAGGAAGGAGAGAACTCCTTCGACGGAACTGGGCGACATCTCTTACCTTTCCCTGAACAGCAGTCTTAAGTTCATTCGGTGATCCAAATAATGCAGTAAAGTTTCCCAACCCACATAACCAAGTCACCAACACAAGTAAACTCAATTTACTACCTCCTTCCCTTTTCCACGTTATTCATAACCCCGGGGAGCACTTTGGATCCTTGAGATCAGAAAGAGGTGTTGTAGCTTGTGGCTACACTCTCCATCAGTTTCAAGAGTTTAAAGTTATAAAAAAAAAACCAACAATAACAGCCTGGCCAATATTTAGATAGATAGAGCTCTGAACAGTACACGCCCAATCAGTTTTTTCTTCAGGTGATACTTTCAAATAATAAAATCTATTGTTTGGCAATCAATGCAAATTAACATGTGTTTTATTTTATTTTAAAAAAACACCCTTTTTATTTTTCAGACGCGATGCTTTTTGGACTAGTATTTTGTCAATTTCTTTCATCATAATGGCCTATGACCATTTAACAAATTAAAATCAAATCAATATTATTTATGTGTGGTTTCCGATTGAAAAACAACCTCAATTCAACCTTGACATTCACACTCTCAATTTAAATTTTTTCAACTGCCCTACATAAAAATTTAGCTAACAAAGTAACAAGTCAAAGCATGTGTGTCTCTCTCAGCTGAGAACAAGAAGTCAACCTTGTCAGCGCCCAGATTCAAACATTTTAATAAACTCGTCAAAATAGAAATTCACAAACAAGTTCTTCCAAAGTTAATTGAATTAACGTTTGTATGCAAAGTAGTTAGAGTGCTGACAAAAAAATTCTTCAACAGCTTGTCATGTTTCTTTCAAAAGTATTTTGCATATTTTTAATTTGGAGACCCCCACAACAGTCATCCCAGTTGGATTAAAAGTTTTATTCAGCAATTAATTTATTGACAAACAGGCAGGCACTATAATGCTATCAGGCATTCACTTGTCGTGAACTTAGCAATTCCAGCTGCTGACATAACAGACGAAATAATTGCCCATTGGCAAAGTCAAACGTTGTTGAAATCAATTACTTTGTAAACCACCAATGGATGGTTAGCCCTTGAAAACTGTATTGCTTATCCATTCGACATGTTAGTGCATTCAACCAATTGTCTTACTAATTGCATTAAACAGAACACCAGAATCAATGGCACGAACTACTTGATGGAATGTAAATACACACAACACTATGACAACTTGTTTCAAGCGTCTTTGTTGGACTATTACGCTAATGAACTAGTCTTTCACATAGCTTAGCCGCGTGTATAGGTTATCCAGATATGTGAACTTTTATTGATTCTTTTTTTGCATTCTTTTTCAAACTTTTTTTTTACATGACGATTCAGTTCTTGTTTGAAAATTATATAATTTATAATACCAAGGAATCGGATCAATCAATATAAAAAAACAGGTTAACAACTTGGACATGATTCACGGTAAAAACACTGGCGTTCAAAAGAAAAGGTCGGCCCTTTTATGGGCAAAGTATAAATATTTGTTTCGTTTATAATGTTTTTGACAATCAACTATTTATTGCGCTATTTAAAATGATCACAAATATTTGTTTTGTAGCGAAGAGTATCGCGTCGAACTCAACGTGCAAAATCTGGTTGGCTTTTTATTGACTTTGGAATTGCCATCTGCCATTTGGAACTTTGGGCTACTTAAGCCAAAAAGTTCAAAAGCAAAATTAACTAGGCTTAGTACTTGAACGGAAATTTTTCATTCAGGGCCCGGATCTTATAACTTTTTAGACGACTTTCGTTCAAAAACTTGATATTGAAAAAAGTGTTTCAAAACCATAAAAAGCTATACTAAAATTTGTAGGACGATCGTAAAAGTTGCTATCCTTCGATCGCTGAAAGTGAAATTCGACAGCAGAAAATTTGACGAATTTCGTCTTAAAAGTTATGATACCCAGCCTCAGACTATACTTCCCTAAAGTATTTCCTTGTTTTACGTTAAAGTCGCAAAGTATAATTGTGTTTTGTGGTGGTGGAGTGGTGTCCGTGGCGTAAAAGTAGGCATGCCTATGTCTACCGTTACTTGGAAGTTCCAAAGTTCGAATCTCAACAGAAAAAAAAAAATGTTTTTCCACTACTATCGCCTTTTGCGAGGGATTTACAAGTCCTCCTATACCAATTTCATTGCCATGAAAAGCGCTTTCTCGATTAGCCGTTCACAATCAGCAAAAGGTTGTAGGTCCTGTCCATTCCTAACAATTTTTTTAATTTTGATTTTGGTGGGGCTACCGCCCCATTTATTAGCTTAATACAAGCTTAAAATAACTTAAACATACTAAACTTAACTACTTAAGGATGAGAAATGGTTTAAAAGGAGGACTTTCAGGCAAGGGCTTGGAAGATTGAGGTCGAAAAGAGAAGGAACAGAATTAATCTTACTCATCATGCGGGTTAAGGGTTCGTTCAGACCATAGGATGTACGATGAGCAGGAAGGAAAAAAAATCGGGATGATCTTACGTTTCGGGGATTAGTGTTGAAAGAGATAAGGTCTAAAAGGGAGGAGCAATCAGTGTTACCAGTGAGAAGTCGGTGAACGAAAATGATGTCAAAGACATTCCTTCTGTTTTCTAGGGAGTGGAGATTAATGATTGCGAGACGTTCGCGGCAAGGAGGCAGGGTGAGAAAGTTTCTAACATCGTAGAGATCCCGAAGGGCAAACAGTAGAAAACGTCGTTGAACACTTTCGATCCTCGAGATATGAACCGCATGATATGGAGCCCACACTTGCGAAGCATACTCTAGGAGAGGGCGAACATAGGCAATATAGAGGGATTTCGTTACAAGAGGGTTATGGAACTCTTTGGACCATCTCTTGATAAAACCAAGGGCGGAATTAGCTCTTGAGACTACCTTGTCTATATGAGAACGAAAATTTAATTCGCTGTCGCATAGAACCCCCAAATCTCGGATAAGCTGCACACGGTTTAAAGGAATGTTCTGAAGATGATAGGATCTAGGGAGAGGTTTATTACTTTTACGAGAAAAAGTTATTGTTTCACATTTGGCAATGTTTAACTCAAGGAAGTTTTTAGAACACCAAAAGACGAATGACTCGAGGTCATTTTGAAGCTGGAGAGAATCTCGATCGGAGGTGATGACTTTGAAAATTTTAGCGTCATCCGCGTAAAGTGAGATAGAAGAATATTGGATGATCTTTTCGACATCATTAATGGCCAGGATGAAACGAACTTTATATAGGCGGTGTTCAAGATATGAAGAGACCCATTTGAGTAGGATAGGACTAAATCCGAGGAAAGAAAGTTTAAAGAGGATTACAGAGTGAGAAATTTTGTCAAAAGCTTTGCTGAAATCTGTGGTGATCACGTCTACTTCCTTTCCTTTTTCCATCGCAGAGAGAGAGAAGGAAACAAACTCAACTAGATTAGTAGTTGTGGACCTTCCCTTAAAGAAACCATGCTGCTTGGAGGATATCATTGATTTGCACTGGAAAGAAAGTATTTCATACAGAATGCTTTCGAAAAGCTTAGGGATATGAGAGAGTTTGGCAATGGGTCTATAGTTAGAAATTAGGTTTTTGGGGCCTTTTTTATGGATAGGTGAAATAACAGATATTTTCCATAAGTCCGGAAAAACTCCACTTAAAAGGGATAGTTTGAAAAGGTTAGTGATAGGAAGGGCTAAACTGGAACAACATTTTTTAAGCAAAATGGCAGGAATGCCATCTGGACCTGGATTATACTCGTCTTTGAGTTTGAGGAGACCATTAAGAACAGTTGACTGATTAAAGCTAAGATTGGAAGGCCCAGTAGAGAAATGGCGAAGATAGGAAAAGTAAGTCTGGTCTCTGGTCTAGATCAGGGGTTTTTTGAGCAAAAGACAGTTTAAAGTAACTTGCAAAAAAATTTGCGATTGTAGTTGGGTCGTTGGAAGATTGGCTATCGTAGTGAAGAGAAGGAGGGAAACCATCATTTTTCTTTTTATAGTTGATAAACTTATAAAACGATTTTGGCTCCGAAATTAGATTTGCTTGGGTGGTGGATGTAAAGTCGTTGTAAAGAGCTTCATTGAGGTTGGAAAACTTATAAAATACTCCAAGGTAATCAGAGTAATCTAAAACTGAACGGGACCGAAGAAATCTATTCCAGAGCTTGTTTCTCTTGTTTCGCAACTCACGAAGTTTACGATTGTACCAGGGAGGGGATGTTGAGTAGGGCTTATCACGCGAAAGGGGAACATAGAGATTTATGCAATGCAACAATTTCTCGTAAAACAGACTAGTTGCATCATTCATTGAAAGATTTTTAAAGTCGAATGAGGTATTAGAGAGGATTTCATTGATTTTCTTGAAGTTAGCTTTACGAAAGTTGAACGAATACTTACTTGGGCTAGGTAGAAATAAAGGTAAGGTTATAAAAAAAGACAGTGTGAGAGGCGGATGAAAGTTGTCAATAGTAGATAATGGGGATGTGGTTTCTGAGACAGATGAGTTAATGGGGTCGGAAGTGAAGATAAGATCAAGCTGTCGGCCCATATAGTTTTTAATACCACTCATTTGGGAAAGGCTTGAATCAGTAAGACCATCCACGAAGACAGATTCTTTGATGGAAACGGGTGAGGGAGTGAAGGCAATTTGATCTTCTGAAGTGTTCCATTGAAGATAGGGAAGATTGAAGTCACCGAAAATAATTATCTCATCTTGTGCTTCTGAGACGTCAAGCACTTTGTCAATAGCAGCTACCACCAATTTGTATGACTCAGTTGGTTCGCCGGGAAGGATGTAGAAACACATCAGGAAGATGGATTGATTAGAGAATGTTAGTTTAATAGAGATGTAGTCTAGAAGATTGGAAGAGGAGGATGAAACGAAAGAAGATTCGTATTTGTTATGGACAGCGATTAGGACGCCTCTATTTGGGGGTTCGCTATGAGGGTGTTCGTCATCACGAAAGACATTGAAAAACGAAGGAAACAGCTCTTGGCTTTTGATGTCCTGGGAAAGATTTGTTTCAGTAAGAGCAAATACATCAAAGGGAAGATTGTGGGACTGCATGTACACTGAGTGAGTTTTAGATCGAAGACCTCTTACGTTTTGGTAATAAAAAGAAAGAGGGTGGAGATTAGAAGGTGGAAAACTGGATTCAGTGTTAGGAGCGATAAAACTTTTCAGTTTCGGATCGGATTCTTTGCAGATAAGAAATTCTTTTAGATTGAACGTACCGAGAGAAAGCTAAGAGATCTTTAGAGACTTGCAACGAAGAGATATTCAGGAGCTCGTGGTATTTGTTGTAGAGCTGCCTTAGGTGTTTAGGATCAGAAGGAAGTGCTTCCTTTTGAATAGACGCTAATACATAGCTTTTTGTTTTACCGTCTACACACATATCGTCTGGTTTATCGTGAAGATAAGCAAGGAACAGACGAATGTTGTCAAACACCTTACTATCTCTAAGTTTTGAAAGAGCATAGCGGGACTCTGTAGATTCAATGAGGGACTGTTGAGTGAGTTTGACATTAGGAGGTAAAAGAGGATCGAAATCAGAGCGAGATTCGAGTGGCGGTTGAGATGGGCTTGGGTTTAAAATATGAGAGCTTATAAAATTAGGGTACTTAGCTCCTGAGGTGAGGTTGAAACTAGGAACGGGGGGGGACAAGATATCGTTGTGAGAAATGCGCTAGAATCCGGAGTCTCCACCCTATTTCTAAGTTAATTTAAACCATTGCTCTAACCACCATCATGCGTAAGTGGTTCAGCTTTAACTCATATAGCAATTTCTTTTCAACTTAACCTTTTTGTAATGGCTGCCATGTATGCCTATAAGGGGGATTTTGAGGTTTTGAATACCAGATGCATCCAGTTGTTGAGATTAGCCCCAGAATAAGTTTTTTTTTATACTAAACTGGAAAAGAAAGAATTTATTCTTCTACTTTTTTCGTCTGTGAAAAAATGTTATTAGTCTGCCTCAAACGACTCTAAAGACCTAAGACCAATTAGTCTATCAACAAAACGAATTAATAACTGCAGCACTGGTTACAAATACGAAGACCTTCGGCTGATACAACAACAAGAGACAAAACAGAACAATCAACAATAATTAGCTTATCATCAGTGATTCTTACAACACTAAAACGATTGGAAAACAAACGTTCTTATAGAAGCAAACCTTCTCTATAAAATCACAATATGCTTACTGCAAGGGTAGATCGGTAGATACTGCCTAACATTCGTTGGTACTTACTATCGAATACCTGCTCCCTTCATCACAAAGCGTACATTCTAGTTGCATTCCTCGACATCGAAGGAGCCTTTACAACGTCAGTAACCTTGCAATTTCAACGGCATTGATAAACTTTAAGACAACTCACTGGTCGAACAAATTACCTTCTTGCTAAATAGCAGGATAATCAATTCAATCCTACGAGGCTTCTCTCTGGTGTTCTAGCGCCACTTCTATGGAACATAGTTGTCAACGAACTTCTTATGGACCTGGAAGCTGAGAGAATCAAAGTAATTGCATACGCTGATGGCGTAGCTATTGCGATATCAGGCAGTTATGCTCAAATCCTCATCGCAAACCGCCCTCAATAAACTACTTAAATGGACAAAATAAATGTGGACAAGATGCAAATACCTTCCAAACGGAAATTGTCTACTTTACAAGGGAATATAAAATTCTACAGTTAAACACTCCATCAAAGGGGGTAACAGAATATCAGACAGCCTTGGGAAAAACGACTTATCGTGACAGACTTAGCAAAGTCCAAAGATAAGCCACCATATGTGTCGCTCAACACCTTCGGCTGCATTAAACAAACTTCTACATCTCTTACCCCTAGACATTTACAACAAACAATCCGAATAGGGCAGTTCGTCTCAAAGCCATCTTGCAATGGACCAATAGCTCAATTGGTCATTCTACAAATCTGAACTTATTCCGATCAATATCAAGTCACTTCGAATATACCACCCCTCAAATGGTTTTCGATACGATAAGAACTTCCAAATTACCATCGGTTGGCGGTATGAGTAAAAGAACTAAATATTTGTCTTTTATTTAAACTCCCTAACAACTGAAGTGTATTCCAAGCGGAAATCAAAGAGGTCTTTTCATGGCTCAGAAAAAACGTGATATCTTCGACAGATATCCGCATCTTCTCGGATATCCAAGCAGCACTTAAATCACTTAGTAATGTTTCTACAAGCTCTGCGTAACCGCCCGCGACTGTCGATCGTCTGTTATGGAGATGACATAACAGTTTAATATACACCTTGGGTGGCGGGGCATAAAGACATTCCGGGAAACTATATGAAGCCGATGAACTTGCCAGGAAAGGAACTTCCATGCCAATGTCACCATGCAAACTTATACTATACCAAAAATAAATAAGAGGCAATTCATCAAATTTCTTGTGCTATTTTTTTTTTTTTTTTTTAAGAAAAAAAAAAGGAGGCTTATATGCTAATCTGAAGAACTCAGACTTAATTACCGGTCCATTGTACTACCAGGGTAGCAGCCTTCCCTTTTTTCTGTGTTGCAGTAGTGGAAATAAGGTGTTAATTATTTCACATATAACCTCAAGGGCGACGTCCATACGGGAGGCTGAAAGAAAAGTAGATGCCCAGAGCGGGATTCGATCCCACGCATCCGGCCTACCTACTGAACACTCTACCACTGCACCACGGCCGCCCTTTCTTGTGCTATTACAGTGGATCTCTTATTTGTCTAAGTGCGTCGGTTGCTTTGCCGACAGCTACTTTAAGCTAACCTATCCTAACCTGCCTCCAAAGACAAATCCACATTCAAATAAATAAGCGCTGTTCCACCTGTGTTGCACAGTCAGAGATTTTCGCCACAGAAATAGTTAACGACAAACGTAGAATATTCACTCATTTTTCAACAACAAACAGTCATTTCTTCCCCTAAATCAAGAAAAGGCAGAAAATAATAAGTATGTTAACTTAAAAGATTCAATCATATTATGCAAAAATACACTATATTTATATGTATATGCATAAGTAGGTAGGGTAGGTATTGCAGGAATAAAATTCCTTACTTAAGCGCTTCCCCAAATGCAAATATATTTAATCTGTTTATCTCAAATCGATAGGAATCTACTAAGGCGCCTAAACATTTATTCCATAGAAGTATTCGTACTTTCAGGTTTTTTTGAAAATATCACAGTAATTCGATTCATTGTTGTTATTAGAAACACGTACCATGCATTTATGAGGCCATAAAACAAAATGTGACAAAATATTTGTACTGAATAGAATGTTAACGACTACTTACTTGCGCAAAAACGTCCATTAAAAGTTTGTCACAACCTATCGCGTGATTTGCTAAATTCTACATAGATGTTTCAAAACTAGCATTAGAAATAAAAGGAGTTGCAAGTTGAAAAGTGGTCAAAACTACCAAAATCATTTAATTTTTAAGAACTTGATTAACTCACTTGGTGAATGAAATGTTTGTTAAACAAAGAACTTTTTTTTAGAGGTATGGAATTCAATCTGGCATTACTTTTTTCGGAGTTTGTCTTTTAGACAGATGTTACTTTGTTTGCCATTTTATCGTTAAAGAATTGAAACCGCACAGTCACTGGGCACTGCGTATTCGTTCCGTAAATCGTCTCTCCGACGATTTCTACATAATTTCGAGTTTTAAACCTGTGAGTTACATCCAAGATCGGACGATTTAACACCGCTAGACTTTTTTTGTGTTTGGTTATGTAAAGTCGACTGTCTACGCAGTGATGCCAAGATTATTGACGTCTTGGAAGAGAATAATCGGCGAGTTATTGATGACATACGGTCTCAAATGCTGCAAAAAGTGATCAAAAATTTGCGTTTTATTTCTTCTCGAAATCCACAAGTCTAAAAAAATTAACCTCTTTAAATAAAAACTCTACGAAAAGAAGTTTTCAAACAACGAAGTTTAGTCATCGCATTGTAAAAGCATTTTTTTGTAGTTTAAGTGCCATACATTATTCAAATGGAACAATGGTCTTTAAGGCCGCCTAATACATGACAGTATTATTCTTAAATAAATACTTGTCCTTACTTTATTGAATTGAAGACTTTACTCTTCTGTTCACAGTCACTTCTCGTGACTGTTTTTCTTCCGCTAATGAAGACACTCATTAAAGTTGTACACACTTATTATGTTGACTTTTCCCAACGTACTGATTTATTTTTTTAATTCACGAGACGATAATAACATCATTGTGAAATTGTTAAAGCAAATTGATGCCTTTTCCCTCCCGATTCTAGAACCTTGATTCTAATTGGACTCATTTGGTAGATATAAACTCTTATTTCATTAATCAGTCAGATTTGTTATTCATTTTATTAATGATTCATGACATGTTCCAGAGAGTTTGAGTTAAAACTTTGACTATAAGACAACTCTGTCTCTAAAGATAAATAATTAAATTGATGAGCCACAAAGACATCATCATCCCATCTATTCCAACGAACAAAGATTCGATGTGAAGTCATTCAGTGCTGGAAGGTACAACGAAGTGTGATTTTCCATAAAAAAAAAGCTCAGAACAAAAAACAAAATATGGAATAATTATCACTTAAGCTGAGTTGGCACGATGAAGAGGTCTTCCAGTCTCTAAAAGTAAGTTAATTGTATCGACACCGCCTCGATAAAGTAGATAAAAATTAATTATAATTTCCCACTGGATAGGCCCCCGAAACCATGGCATATTCATGGCCATCGCCACCCGCAATCATCCAATTGAAGTTGGCAATGAAATTAAAGACTAACAACCAACAAGCCGTTTGGGCTAATTGATTATGTTGAGAAGCTGATGTTATATTATTTATGGTGAGCGCTGATAAGCTCGTGTGTGTTTTGTGGTAAGTAGTAGGGGTTTGTTTAACGAACTAACGATACTCAATTGAGTTGGCAAGTCCATTTAACACCTGCTATCAATTTTTGACGACTTTAACTCAATTCAGTTGTAGCAGTTGGGGAATCATAGTGCTGTCATGTTAGCTTTAGATTGAGAGATTTTAACCTTTTGTTGTTGAACCCTTAATGATTTGATAGGGTAGATTCCTTTATTGGCTTGATTTATAAAAAGCATGTTATACTACCTTAATCTTGTGTTTTTCCATAGGCTATGATGTTATAAATAAGATTCTGGGAAAGGTCGTGAACAGAATTTCAGCACTCTGTTTTTTACGGTGATGACATACGCTTGCAACTAACAGGAAGAAACCCCTCAATTCCACGTGGATAATTACGAATTCGATGGCATGAAGCTTGCTGAGTAAAGCTGGGTGACTAAGTTTGTTTTGTAAAATTATATATGTATGAGTACTAACAAAGCCGAATTAGCTTCAATGACATTGTGTAAAGTAATCAAAAATTTGGACCGCATTAATTTAAAAGTCAAAACTTTGGTAGCCAAAAAAAAAATTATTTACCACAATCATCAGTTAATTTTGTTTTTGCGTTTTGAAATGGATATTCGATAAAGAAAACAGAGAATTTTATCACTGAGGGATAAAACCACAAAACAAAACAAAAAGAAAATCACACAAAAGTTTGCATCACATTTGTCACATCAGCTGTTGTTATTAACGACGCCGCCCCGCCGCCATCGCCACCGATTGTCAATGATGATTGTCATGTATGCACACACCCATCAGTCAGTCAACGCGCATACCTCGACCGGTCAACATCACTTGTGTCACTTATCACCTATCACCTTTTAGTTAATAAACATATATACATATAGACTGTATTCTCGTCTTTGTTCTTGCGCATATTTAATACTGGCGACGAGACACACTTAATTAATGTGCGCGAGACAAGTCTGTTCTAACGTACAGTACATAGTTTCGATACATAACTGAGATCAGCTAACTGTGCGAAACGAAAGCGAAGAAAGAAAAATAAAATTGCAAAGCAACAGCAGCCCACAGAGCAAACAGTACGCGTTCCGTTACCCTTCAATTTAATCAGTTAATCTTCTTGTATCCACATACAAGTGAACTCGTGTAATTTTTTTTTGCGCTGCGTATATTTTTTTTTTTCTTGCCCGCATGACAGAAGAAAAGACAGTTTTTCAAAAAGAAGAAAAAGAAGAAAGTCCTGAAACATCAACTGCTGAGTCGATCATATTGAACAATAATCCGACCATACGAGTGATGGCGGGAGTGGGTAATTTAGAACCCTTCGATTTGGCTCAGCCAAGTAAATGGACTACCTACATGGAGCGATTCAAATTATTCGTCCTGGCCAATGATGTCAAAGAAGAAAGTCGCAAAAAAGCAGCATTCCTCACGTTAGCTGGAGCTCAACTCTACGATCTGTTGACATCATTGGCATCCCCGAAACAGGTAAGCGAATTAACATTAGCCGAAATCGACAAGTTATTAACCGATCATCTATCCCCAAAACCTTCGCAAATAACTTCGTTTTACCACTTCCATAAACGTGATCAACGTCCGGACGAGTCTGTCAGCAGCTACATGGCGGCGCTACGAACTCTAGCAGTGGACTGCAAGTTTGACACAGCACTGGACCGCATGTTACGTGACCGATTTGTGTGCGGTTTGAAAGACGAAGGGTTGCAAAAAAGTCTTCTGGCGGAGAGTGATCAAACTCTAACGGTGAAACTCGCCATGGAGCGCGCCACTGCAAGTGAGGCTGCCGCAATAAGTGCACTGGCTATGAGACACTCTATCAAGGCCACACAAGAAGAGCTTCATAGTATTGAATCAATTCACGAGGTCAGAACAAACTCACGTGCACAGCAGCGTAACCTTGGCAACAATCACGGATCATGTGCTGGGTGTGGAGGCGAACATCCTCGGAAACAATGTCCATATCGTGAAGCCGTTTGCCATTCGTGCGGCCAAAAGGGTCATCTACAGCGCGTCTGCCGTAACGCTAAGGCAACAAAATCGCCCACAACTGCATCGTTCGCTACATCGCCACGTCAAGAGACAACACAAGGCAAATTCCGTGGAGAATCTTCGATCAACCAGGTCTTTCCATTGGTCAACCAAAAAAAATCCATCTCTATCGTCATCAACGGACGTACGTGCACATTCGAAGTGGATTCTGGTTCACCTGTGACGATCATAAAAGAAGCCACGTGCAATAATATCTGGCCTAAGGGAATCCCAGATCTATCCAAATGTGATTTGGATCTTAATGACTTCCAGCGCAACCCGATTCCAGTGAAGGGAGTCATCGATGTGTCAATTCACTACAACAATCGTAAAATTGACAATATGCCACTCATCATCGTCTCTGGCAGCGGCTCAAACTTGGTTGGGTGCAACTGGTTTGACGCACTTGGTATACGCATCGAAGGCATTTACGCCATCAATAGTGGAATCAACATTGACTCAATAATTCAGAAGTTTAAGCACTTGTTCTCTAACGAACTTGGTCGCTATACGGGACCGCCAGTGTCATTACACATCGATTCAACCATGGCGCCGATGAGACTAGCACCACGACGAATACCTTTTGCAATTCAAGGGGTCTATGAAGAAGAAATCAACCGGTTGTGCAGTCAAGGCATTCTAGTGCCTGTAGAATATTCCGATTGGGCTACTCCGACAGTGCCTGTCGTTAAGAAAGATGGCTCAATCCGGATCTGTGGAGACTACAAATCAACCTTAAATCGTGCAATCAAACCGCACAATCACCAAATTCCAGCAGTCAGCACACTTTTAGCGTCCATCGAAGGGGGATCAATTTTTGCTAAAATAGACTTGGCACAAGCATACCAGCAATTGGAAGTCGACGAACGCTCAGCGTTACTGCAAACAATAACTACGCACAAGGGTGCCTTTAAAGTGACCCGGCTTCAATTTGGCATCTCCTCCGCACCGGGAATATTTCAAAGCTGCATTGAAAAAATACTGCAGAACATTCAAGGAGTCTTGCCATACTTCGACGACATCATCGTCATGGGGAAGTCTGAAGAGGAGCTGGCAGTACGATTGAATGAGGTGTTACTCCGGTTCGACAAGGCTGGACTCCGGCTACGAAAGGACAAATGCCAATTTGGTGTACCATCAGTGGAATTTTTGGGCTTCAAAATTGACGCTTTGGGCGTTCGACCGTCAGCTGATAAGGTCATTGCCATTCACAACGCTCCATCACCGAAGGACAAAAAACAGTTGCAGGCATTTTTAGGGTTGATAAACTTTTATCATGCTTTCCTGCCACATAAAGCCACCATAGCAGAACCACTTCACCGTCTATTGGATAAGAATGCTCACTGGGAATGGAAGCAACACCATGAAGAGGCTTTTAATAGACTAAAGAAGATCATCACATCAGATGACGTGTTGATGCACTATGATGAAAAACTGCCAGTGGTACTTACATGCGACGCATCACCCTATGGTCTCGGAGCAGTACTCAGTCATCAGTTAGCAGATGGGACTGAAAAACCCATTGCCTTTTATTCAAAAACGCTGTCGAAGCCAGAGCGGAACTACGCTCAAATCGACCGAGAAGCAGTGGCTCTTATCGCAGGAGTTAAAAAATTCCACAATTATCTATACGGACGCTCATTCACACTGGTCACCGATCATCGCCCACTATTGGGGATCTTTACCACAAATAAGTCAGTTCCCAACGTAATATCGTTCCAAATGCTCCGCCGCTCGATATTTCTGAATGCCTACAACTTTAATCTTGTACATCGTGCCGGAACTAAAATTGGCAACGCAGATTTCCTAAGTCGTTGCCCAATATCCACCAAAACGGAGTCGACATCCGAAGAAGTCCTCATGATCGAAGTAGCAGCAGCACCGGTCATAACCGCACAGTCATTAGCATCTCAAACCTCGAAGGATCGACAACTTTCCCAAATTTTGAAGTGGGTGTTAAGGGGGTGGCCTAACACAAAAATCGACCGTTCAAGCGATTTGTACCCATATTATTCCCGTCGAGATGAGCTTTCGGCTAACAGAGGAGTCCTTGTTTGGGGAAATCGTGCTGTCATTCCCCCACCGGCTAGAGAAACGATATTAAATGCCTTACATGCACCACATCCGGGAATAGTCAAAATGAAGGCATTAGCACGGAGTTATGTGTGGTGGCCTAATATTGACGCGGAAATCGAACTCGTGGTTAAGAGATGCACACCATGTCAGCAGAATCGAAATGAACAACCACACACAGCAGTACACCATTGGGAATCAGCTAAACGTCCGTGGTCACGCCTACATGTCGATTTCGCGGGGCCCTTTCAAGGCAAAACATTTTACTTGGTCGTCGACTCTTATTCAAAGTGGCTTGAGGTCGCCGTAGTCAATTCAACATCATCAGCTGCCGCAATTAAGTTTCTTCGTCAGCTCTTCGCCACTCATGGACTACCTGACGAACTTGTGTCGGACAACGGGACAGCATTCACCTCAGATGAATTCAAGGTCTTCATGGATAACAACTTAATCCGACACATTCGATCCGCCCCTTTTCATCCAGCTACGAACGGTCAGGCGGAACGAATGGTACAAAGCACTAAGAACTTTTTGAAGAAGTTGACCCACAACACAAATATCGATTTAGGGTTGTCAAGATACTTGTTCAACCAGCATATAACCCCACATGCCGCTACAAATCGTTCGCCCGCAGAGCTCTTACTCAATCGCGAACTCAAGACATACTTCGATAAAATACAACCACAAGAAATAACCTTCGGTAAGGTCTCTGAACCCACTAACACTAAATGTTTCGTTGCAGGTAGTCCAGTTTGGGTTCGAAATTATTCCACTGGACCAAAGTGGATAGAAGGCCTGGTGTCTGATCAAAATGGTCCCATTTCCTACAGCGTCCGGCTAAACGACTCTCGAGTAGTCAAGCGCCATCAAGATCAACTACGAAGTCGCGTGATGGTACCATCACCCGATGTGTCTGTTGAGGGGGCCCCATCGGCTGATGATTCTAGAGCCAGCGAGCTATCGTCATCTGTAGAAACGGAACAAGTTACTTTGCCAGCTGCTTCCCCCGTTTCATCATCATCACAGCTGGTATCTAAAACAGCGGATCAAGCAGCTACATCACCCCGCAGATCTGAACGCAAACGACAGCCTCCAGAATTTTATGTCGCATCTGGGTTTTAAGGAGTGTCATGTATGCACACACCCATCAGTCAGTCAACGCGCATACCTCGACCGGTCAACATCACTTGTGTCACTTATCACCTATCACCTTTTAGTTAATAAACATATATACATATAGACTGTATTCTCGTCTTTGTTCTTGCGCATATTTAATAATGATCCAATCACAAAATTGAATTTTATAGCATGGACTTTAAGTCCAAAAGTTTAAATAATATTTTAAGCGCGCCTGACGAGCACGTTAAACGTTTGGGACATTCGTAATTAAGGTGACTCAATCTATGATGAAATTTGAATTAGGTGAATAAATTGGTAAGTAACTAAAAACATTTATATTTTGATAAATTCAGTCGATATGAGTCCGATACGATCTGAGTACAAAGTTCGTATGGGACTCATATCGACTGAATTTATGAAAATATAAATGTTTTTGGTTAATTAATTCTCTCCCCATTCCCAAAATATATTAAGACTTCTAATTTTTTAATATGTATAAAATTTTCCGAAAATGTGACAATTCTTTTATGTCGCTTTTAATATTGGACGAAAAGAAGCGACTAGGTATGTTCGAAGGCATCCTCAAACTTCTATTGGTACAAAAAGATAGCCTTCATGATTCTGATAAGTCACAGCCGCTTCTCTCTTTGGGTGAGTGAGTGCGAACGCACTCAAGAAACAATAATACATGTTACTCAAATGTCAAATGAAGAAGTATTTTTATGAGCCATACGTGTTTCCCTCATACAAAAACAATACGTTTAACTGAGCAGAAACCATTTTTTTTTTTAGGACACCGGTTTTGCTTATAAGTTCCTTGTTATATGTTTCATTTATTAATCACATGAATCTTTTACAATGGGCTTCAAAGCCTTTAAATTAGCAAAAGTTATGTTAATGGTTCTTTACATTATTAATTTACATTACCTAATTATAAGCTTAATATGACACATTAAGTATTACGCAAGAAAAGAATTTAATAAGGAATATTAAGCTTAGTAAGGGTTAATTTCAATTTTGGGTGTTCCATTAGTTTTTAAATGAGTGCTTCCCCAAAACCAATAGAAAGCGACATTAGATCAGATGGAATTGGGCAAGAAAGAAAAAAAAAGACTGTGGTATTGACAGATCTGCGAAGATGGGTACAATACAGCTATCGAAATCTCACAGTCTGGAATTTTCCTCCACAATTTTTCAGCTTACCATTCAACGAAAAATCCTTGGTCGCAAAATATTTTATCTGACTGAAATTATATTTTCTCATATAAATTAAATAAATAGGATGGCGCAACAGAGCGAGGAACCCAGGTCCTAGCGCACTTCTCACAACCATTGCCTTTGTGAGAGAATGGAGCGGACCTACAGTTTTCTGCCGGTTCTAAGCGACTTATCGAGAAAGCTCTTTTCATGGCAATGAATTTACTAATAGAGGACTTGCCAATTCCTCGCGAAAGGCGATAGCCGTTGAAAAACATTTTTGCCTCTGTTGGGATTCGAACCACGAACTTTGGGGTTTATAGGTGGACATGCTAACCATGAAGCCACGGGTACCACAATATATAAGAAGAATTTTTAATAAAATAAATACCTCATTTTTGTTTCTTTCAAATGAAATTTTCCTTAAATAAGACAAGACTTTAGTTAACATTATCTGATCAGTTAGTTCAACTAAAAAAATATTTGAAAACTATCCAACAAGTTGCGCAGGCGGTCGTTGAGCGTTCACATTATCCAACAATGTTAGTTATGACTAAAGTCTGATGTTTGAAATGTTTTAAAATGTGAATTGCTGCGCCGCGTCGAAACGAATATAAAAATGTCATCACGGTTTGTTATTGCGATCGAAGGAAGTTTACACGATAGTGATTAGCATATCTGTTACGTGAAAGGTTTGTGGTTCGAATCCCAGAGATATTGATAAAGAAATGTTTTTAAAATCTCCCGACCTTCGCATGGGACTGGCAAGACCCCGAGATTAATAACACACTGTAATGAAAAGCGCTTTCTAACTTTTTAAATTGGTAAAACTGTCCGAGGTTTCCTTGTTCCTTGCAAAGCTTTGTTGCCCCAGCCTTTTTTCTATTTTCTTTAAACAAAAACAAATATTGGAGAGACATAGTGGTGGATAAAAGTAAACCGCCTTTTTTTAGTATAATTGTTTTTATTTTGGCGGTTTTCCAGATATTTAATATTCTATTTCGGTCATGAATTTCTAGTAGAGAAACTTTTTAATGCAACTACACCGAGGCCCGTATTACAAAAAACGATACTCGTAAACATACCACTCGTTATCGTGACGTTACGTCGCTGTCATTAACGACTACTTTTGGTTGTCGTTTAGTTATCTTCACATTTTCATGAGTTCATTCGCTTAATGTATAATCGGTCTACGTCGCGTCGTGGCTATAGTTCTTTCGTTTTTTTTTTAACTCACGGATCGTATTTGTAATACGGGCTTTTGGGTGGAATTGGCTGGTGTAAAAGGCAATCGTTGACGGTCGAAAATATAAGTCTTTCTCCATGTAAGGTGAATATCAAGTTGAGCGTCGCGTCGGCGGGCGTCTTATTTTTAAATTCACCTATTTTGGTGTTATTCTCATTGATTTGTGCTCTTTCTCTTAACTTATGCATTTTGGGTTCAAGTCAGTAGAACTGTGGTTCTAACTTCACATGCAGGAAACTCCAAAGAGCTCTTGTATTATTGATATGCAAACAAAAAAAGAGAGCCTTTTTTGTTTAAACTTCTTTGTTCAGAGTTCTCTGCATCAGTCTTTATTCTTTCATGGAACTTAATAAAATGCTTTTTTCTCAGATGGTTAAAATATAAAAAATAAGCAAACAGTATGACACAACAAAATTATGAAATTCTCGGAGTCTAACACATTTCAAGCACCTATAATTTTATGCCAGTTCCGAATGTTTAAGTGAAAAAGCTTTTTTCATGGCATAGTGATTTATTCCTTTCGGATGAATTGACCATTCCGCACGAAAGGCGGTAGGCGATACCCTTACAACACATTTTTGAAGTGAAATAATTGTTGTGATTTGAAGCTCTATGAAACGAAAATGCGTCACGATAGAAATAAGCATATAAATTTATAGGATTTATTCGGCAAGAGAATGAGACAGAATATAATTCACATTATTATATTCTTGGTCCCTTTTTTGTTTGTGCGATACTTTGTAACGTCCCCAATGTGAAGTCGTCTACCATGCGTTGTCCAATGTCCTTATTATACTTTTTGTAGTGGGATAGGACATAGGAGGTATATTTACATCTAAAGCTAGATCTCGTTTTGAGACTATTATTTTCTCTTCCAAAATATTGCGACACCAAGTGTATATCGTATGTTTTTGCACCTGCATATAAACTTCAGTATAAACCAAGCGTGCTTATGTTGTCTTGTAAATACTCGTATTTATGAAAGTAAAACTTTTTTAGTGATTTGAAAAAGTGGCACATCAAAAATATTCATTGATTCAGTGCGAAAGAATAAGGAAGGATACAAGTATATTCTATATATAGTCTCTCATTTGTTTGAGCTTTCGTAGTCACCTTGTCTTTTACGAAGTTTCCTTTGTATGTTTCTTGGATTTTCCTACGTAACTGGCAAACGTGCCAACCGTGACGCCACAGGTACCACATAATCAAAAGATAAAACAGATAATTTCGTTATTTTTTTTTACTAATACGAAGATTGTAAAATTTCCTTATGAGCTACATATTTTTCTGTTTTAGTTAAAATCTTTCCAACGCAGAGAATTGCAACTGATTTTTTTTTTTGGTAATTATTGTTTAAAAACAACTGCAACTGGAAATTCCACTGAAATTGGAATTGAAATTCGGAGTTTTTATTCGAAAAATCTTACTTAATTTGAAAAAAAAAATAATCAAAATTAAGCAAAAAAAAATATTTTTTTAAGAAAACAGAAAAGAAAATTTATATTTTGCTCAAAGCTTTGAGACAAAAAATATCTGATTTTATACGTTATTTCCAAATTAATGAACTTTTCTGACTTGTTGGCTCTACAAACCATTCGTTGCTATGAATGTAAAATAACTTTTTTCGGTTTGAAAAACTCCAAACATTTGCTTATTTGGTAAAAATAAGTTTGGTATTATAAAGCTATTCGAAAAATGATTTTTGTAAGCACTCTTCCTTAAATGTCTAACTGCGAGGCGTAACAACAAAACACTTTACCACCCCCGTGCCGCACCGTTCTCAATTATGAAGAATGAGTCAGAGTGACAATACGTGGGTCTATAAATAGGTACTTGAAAGTCTCTTCAAACAGAGACAATGAACAAACTTTGTATCATGCTTTATAAACTAAAATACTTATAAAGAGGTGTCAGGTGTAAAGTATTAGATAATAGATTGAATAGAAATAAATCCAATATGTATTTTAAGAATTTTCTGTTTTCTTAATCCGATATCGATTCTGCTACAGTTTCACTTTTTATTTCTTTCCACTAATCGTAATCGTCTAAGTTGTAGTCAACCAAATATACCACCGCCTGCCTCCCAAAAATATTTACTTTGGTGTTCCGTCGGAAAATTCAGACATCATCTTAAATCCCAAATATGTAGACAAACGATTGGAAATTTATGATCTTCGTGGAAATTATGGTATTTATAGCAAAAAACTGTTGTAAGCAATTGTGATGCCTCAAGCAATACGAAGCATATCTCTTAGATAAACACCCCCAATCGAAGGGTTTGTGACCGATAAAGTATCTATTTTTGTTATGTTTTTAAAGATTATTTCCCGTTCATTCGGAAATGTTATCATTATCTTATCAAAAAAAAAAACAAACAAATAAACTCAATTACGTCTTGATTTCGCTTTCGCCTTTCGTCCCGCACATTTCACACCTCTCATTGTGTTTAAAAATAGATTTCCTCAGAATGAAATCAAGTACATTCAATTAAATGTAAACAATGAAAGAAAAACAAAAATACAAAAAGCAGAAGAAAATGACGACTTTAAATTGTTTACTCATACCGCAGTAGTCTGTCTACTTGATGAATAATAAGACGCTTCCAGATTTGTCGAATAAAATGGTAGAATACGTCAATAAAATTAATTGCAGTCAGTTTGAAGTTTTGTGTAGTCATTTAACTTCAGAGACCAAAGAACAAGGTGAACTAATTGCTACCGATTACGAGGCAATAAGTCCCTTTAGAGAAAAGTTTTTACTCGTAATTACATGTCTGTTGTTTTGTGTGTTTTCAAGTGGTTTTCAAAACCCAACGGATGCTTGAACAGTAAAATTTAAAAATATATGATGAGAAAAAGGAAACGAAAAACATTTGCACAAAATTCGTATAAACAAAATGCTCCTCCAACTGCCACTCTAATAGCTTTGCTTGATTTTGTTCTCAACACACACATTCCATTCGGTTGGATGTAAAAATTTCTGTGCAATAATTTTGCATTTCAAAGCGTCGCGGTCGTCTGTGTACCACGCGTTCTAATTGAATTCTAAATTGATTGCAATGGAACAAGGTACCCGGGCGACCAACCGAAAGACTACGGGACGAGTAAAAGCTTCTTTACAGCTATGATTGTTTATTACACGACATTGTCAAGTAAATAATCCGGAAATCGTTCGTAATAATTATTTTCTATTTATTAAACCAGAGGCTGAGCGCGCCAAAGGAACCTAAACTGGAAGCAGGCAAAGCAAATCTGAATAATCCCTTCCTGACTATTATAGGCATAAATTCAATGTTTGGAATATTAAATAGTCGGGGACGGTTCTACGTAACGTACGACACACCAATCGACAAGACACTTTCAATTACCATAAACTGAATGTCAATAGTTGGGCGCACATTATGCGCATACCACACATTCCAAGCATGCCATAAAGAGGTGACTGTTCAGTGGGGGTGGCCATTACGTTAGGCTTTCGGTCAAGACTCAAGAGTATGGTTTCATGTGTTAAGTAGAAAATTGGAACACACACATAGGCAATATTAAAGCAGACGTAGACCTTGAGCTTTAAATCAAACCTAACATAACGTTTATGCAACGTTTATTGGTTTCTTGAGGAAAAAATAAAAAAAAAATTTATCGATCTGCTTCTGGATAGCTTTTTTTGTCGTTTGACTCAATATTTAATCTGAAAGGGTGATCAAGATTGCTTGATTAGTTTTTGAAAAAACAAAATTGAAAGTGAAATTTTTGGAAGAAATTTACTATCAAATTTGGGGAAAATTAGAATTTTTTCTTATTTTCGTGATTTTTTTCTGAAGTATTTAACGTCAACAGGCAATCTTGTTTCAACATTTTCAAAAAGATTTTTATTAAAAATAATAGTAGACATCAATAATACTTTTTGGTAAAACTATATCGTTGTGGTACCCGTGGCGTGATGGTTAGCATGTCCACCTGCTAACCCAAAGTTCGAGGTTCGAATCCCAGCCGAGGCTGAGGCAAAAATGTTTTTTCAAGGGTATCGCCTTTCGCGAGGAATTGGCAAGTCCTCCGTTAGTAAATTCATTGCTATGAAAAGCCCTTTCTCAATTAGCCGTTCGGAACCGGCAGAAAATTGTAGGTCCCCTCCATTCCCTCACAACTCACAAGGCATGGTTGTGAGAAATGCGCTAAGCCCAGGGGCTCCTCGCTCTGTTGCGCCACCCTATTTATTTTATTTTTTATGTCGTTAATGCCTAGGTAAACATTTAAACTAAGTACATAGTTTTTGTGTTAAAATTACTTTTTCTCCTTGCAGTTCTTTCGGCACTTAAATTCTTCGCAGAACATATAAAAAAATTATTTTATTTAAAGTACGACCAGATAGTAAGCAACCTGTAATCAAAACAATAAAACAGTATAGTGTGATGTTTTCTGAATCCCAATTTACAAATTCCATAAACGTATTTGTTTTAGGTCATAACAACAGAATCACCTACATTGGCTGTCCTCGAAAACATTCACTTTCTTGCCACGTTTTTTGTTTAGACTGAGGTTTGCTCCTAAAATTTACTTAAGAAATTAATTTGATTTAAATTGATTCTTGTTAAAACTAATTCAACTCATTTTTAAAGTCTTTTTTAATTCAATACTTCTTGCCATTTGTGAATTTGATGTGAGGTATCAGAAGAGTTTAAATTTTTAGCCAAATATGTAGTACTGCACACTTAATTTGCAATGATGAAACACTTAACATTTCTATTTTGTACCTGCTTCAAAACTTACTATAGACTCTCTTCATAATGGTCAGTCCAGGCGATAGCACGCTTTTATAGCAGCTTCGGGCAGAAAATTAGGGGAGAAAATTATTCTGTTTGATGTCGCTATGTCACTCTTTCGATTTTTGCGACCAATGCAGCATGAACCATGATAATCCTTGATTTCATTTCAGCACACTCCAAGAATTTTTCTTTCGAAAAACTCCCAACTTCTTTCTGTATGCTATTTTCAAGAAAAAAAAAACAGTACAGATCTTATGAGTTGCTTGTAGATAAGCAACTTTGTCCTGTGATCCAAACCTTTTCTCTTCCTTATTAATTTATGAATGCGGTATTAGAAAGCAAAATCAGTTTTTTGAGAACAGTTGTGACATTTTTAAATCGAGCTTAAATTTTACCAGTCAATTAAATGAAGCCGGGAGGTGCTGCACCTCATAGAATTCTACGTATCAATATTTTCTTCTCACATTCAAACGATTTCTTTCGTTTTATAAAACAATTTCGCACGGAAGCGAAAACATTTGTTCTCTTTGCAGTTTGCAATACAGAATGTCACTCTTTTTCTTAAGTTTCATTTTCCGAGAAAAAATTTGATAAATTCTATCAATCCTTCACAACTTTTGGTTCTTATTTGAAAGGAAAACTTACATTTTTGAACGAATACGAAATGCAAATTCTCTTCAAGTTCTCTTAATTGGATTGGCATTATTATTTTGTTATTCGAATCGAAAGCCTTATAGAAACTAGAGAGAGAAGTTTATGGATGTCATATCACCAGTAATGGATGCCATAGTACCGTATTGAAATATAAAAGTTCTATCTTTCGTGCACTCACAATTTTTGTCGAACAGAGTTTGAGACCGTTTTGAGTCCGTTTCTGCCCAGATGTCACAAGTCACAACATTGTGACAAAATTTCAAATTATAAGAAGTGGGGTATCAGTGATGTCGGGCAGAATCGGGTTATTAACTTGGGTGCAGCCCGTCTCTGTCTATAAAACATATTCTTGAGATCCCATCCTCTTAGTCGATTGTAAAGGGTGTTTTCTTAGAAGTATGGTTCTTAATTTGGCAAAACTTGAGTTAGTCTTTTTGACAGATGTCACTTGATTTTTACTCGATTTGGTTTGCCATTTCATCGTGAAAGAATTGAAACGTCACGACCACTGAGCACTGCGTACGTTCCGTAAATTATCTCGAAGCGAAATCGCCTTTGACGCCGATTTCTACATACATAATTTCGATTTTAAACGTGTGAGATTGTCCTCCAAGATCGGGCGATGTCACACCATTAGGATATTTTTTTGTGGGGTTATGTGCTTGTCTACGCATGTAGATATACAATACGATTGATGCCTTGGAAAGATAATATTCAGAGCGTTATTGCTGACGTACGGCTCTAAAATTGGCAAAAACTGTCGAAAAGTGGTCCTCTCGACTGGAATTTATTCGATTGCTTTTTATTGCTTTTTATTTTTTCTTGAAAACCACACGTCTAAAAAAAACATCTTTACTACCCTAATTCGTTATAAGAGTAAGAGCTTCTTCAGTTTGAATCTCTATACCGATTAAGATAACTGAGCCTTAGATAAACCAAGATTTGCTCGACTATAACTTTAATTTTCTATAAATTTGATATCTTTATCTTTATATATATAAAATTTCGCTGTCACAATGTTAGTTACCGTACTCCTCCGAAACGGCTTCACCGATTTTTACCAAATTTTATATGCGTATTCAGTAGGTCTGAGAATCGGCTACTAATTATTTTCCATACCCTTTAGTGATAAGGGCCATCTACCCTTAACATTTTTTCTTTAATTTACACTGTGACACTAGAACTTATATGTATTAGATTTTACAGTCTCAGTGTAAATGTCATATCAACTATATTCTCAAGTAAATTTTTTATTAATTTGCTAGACAAAAATTATTTATTCCTATTTTATTAAGTGCAGTTTGCATGATTAGTTAATTAAGTGATTTATTACACAACCTTAAAAGTACTCAACACGTGCCACTAGCTCTCGCAAACAACGGCTAGGTATTGTGTTGTAAGTATAAGTTATTCTTAATCTTAAAATTTTGTTTCCTTCTAACGCCGTAATTTTCAACAGATTGTAATGGATCTTATTTTACTACTTAGCAGATGGCGTTGCAGTTGGTATCTACGTTATTTTACGAAATGGCTTGACCGATTTCGATGAAATTTTTTAAATATATTTTGTGGCAAGGAGAATAGATTCAAAACTTTTTTTCATACCAGTTTTCCCACGTCAACGGGGATAGGAAAAGAAACCGCCACGGAAAAATCAAAAAAATCTGAGCCGATATTAAAAATTCATTTGATATTAGGATGTTAAATTATCCCTTACATAGACTCTTTTTCATGACCATATTCCCACGAAAACTAGAAATTTTCGACTATTTTCTGCTTAGTCCAGCGGGTGTTCCTGACAATTTTTTAATTAACTTAGATCCGAGCAACGCCGGGCGGGTCAGCTAATTTGATATAAAAAATATTTTTTTGGAAACTTTGTAAAGTTATTGAATGAACATAATCAAACAACTCTAAAGCATCCAATTCCGTCTCGCATTTTATCCAAAAATGATGCATAAAGGAGACTTCTTGGTTCTTGGAGTAATTCCCTCAAGCAATTGCTAATCATTGTATAGCTTCATACCTAGCTAATATCTTCGTTTCTCTTATCCACCCACTCTTGTACTCTTTGAGGACAGCGCAAAGTAGCCATTTTGGTTTTGTCTCCTATTTTGGCTTCACCAATAAAGATTAAAATATTCAGATGACATGAAAACAACACAAAATTGCGTACATCATTCTGTGGAAAACGAAATGCGATCAATGCTGAGTCACGTTATAGTTTTAGTTGCAAGAAAAAAAAACAATCTGATTCGAAATACATATTTTCACCTGTGCCTGTATAAAAACCGCACAAAGTTTACTATCGTTTTAGCCTTCATTACCCAAGAAGGGGTATTTAATTTCTCCGCTGCAATTCTTGCCGATCGGTGCGGTGTGTCTTGTGCTATTTTAATTCGTGACAATATCTTTTCAGTGTTTTGCTATATTCACTTGTTTAAATTTTTCTATTGCTTAACTTCATGTGGGCACGAAACAAGCAACAAGTTGATTCAACAATTGATTTGTAGATTGGTGTGGAAGCGCTTTTAAACCAATTGGATACGATTAGACAATAATACAATACAAATAGTTTTCCTACGGACTTCGTTTTGTTTTCTTTTTCAATTTGATCCGTTGAACTTCTAGGCTGATAGAAGTGTTGTGCCATGGTGCATTAGTCACGTTTTGTGTCTATTTTTTGTCCGGAAGTATTTATCTATTTGGATGTGTGGAAGCAGTCATTTCAAGCGTTGGTGCATCCAATTTCGATGCGAGTCAGTTGCGAGGTTTCATTGACCTTGTTGCAGTTTAGTATAAGGCAGCAAGAGACAGTGGTATTTTTTTTTCTTTGTTCACAACGAATTTCTTAAGAATTCAAGTACTCAATTAATGTGTTAACTGAACCCGTAGCAGAGTTCAACTTTGTTTCAACTCAAGAGTGATAATTACATCTTCACGCGCTTTGCTCATTTCTATAGGTCAATCAAAGGCTAGTACTTATCTGTTATCTCTTACGACTTGGTTTTTTTTCAATGCTTTGCTTCAAAGATTTCTACGTTTGACATCATTTTACAAAAAAAGAATAGTAAAAATATTAATAGCTTTGCGGACGGAGTGTTATCAATTACGCCTTGAAGTCAAAAGAAAACACGCAAAGCGTAAAGGAAAATATTTTATAAATGTAAGAACACTTTTTAGCTTGAGAGGGAAATAAATCGTTAGATTCTTGAACAAGTTTCTTGTGATAACTCATAATATTAAAGCATTGGATTAATCAAGCATGGCATCTTTGAGATGAATGTCATTAGAAGATTAATTTTCATTCATTAAATTACATTCGAAAACAATGTTTTTGCTGTTTCCAGGAAATGATTTATGTCGTAGAACGAATCGGATTGAAGGAAAATCTATAAATAGCATGTGTGAAGGAAATGTAACAATGACGAAAAAAACAGAACAGCAAGTTCCAGAATAGTGGAGTATTGCGAGTTGGTGGAAGAAGCTGTTAGTTACAGAACCAATGCTATTAGACACTGTTGAGGTTTAATTCAAAATAAATAAATAAATACATAGGGTGGGGCAACAAAGCTCGAGGGCCACTTGGTCAAACGTATTTTAAGAACTTACAACTTTTTTTGGACTAAGTCAGTTAGTCTTAATAACTCTCGAAGGACTTGCAAATTCCTCGCGAAAAGCGATACCCGGCAAAAATAATTTAATGTTTCTGGAGATTCAAACTAACTACAGTGACTGACTTCTATGCAATAGCTGGTGAAACAACGTTGTAAGTAGTGCGATATGCTTTTATTGTTGTTCTTGTAAAAGCACACTTTAAAGAACAAACTGAGCAGATTAGTTCCACGGGAAATTTAATGGACTGAGAGCAAAGCTTATCGGCGGATCGCTATAGTTCGGAGCAAATAAGTGGGAAAGGTGCGATCACTTTGTGATCACGCCTGCTTGTAACGCCAAAAAAGAAAGAAGACGAAAAGTAAATCTTCTCAATTTATCATTACAACAGTCATTTACGCCTCGAAAGATACGATACACGAACAGTATTTATACCTAATTACATATATTACTTAAGTCAAATGGTTTGCTCTTTAAACTATCAAGCTGTTTAAACTGACATACGCTAGCACTTCAGAAATGTGTGCCTCTTTGCCAACAAGTATTTTAAACACTTATGGATATGTAATTACAGCCCATAAAAAATTTAAAGTGATGCCCGCCATGCGTGTTTACCTGGATGGGGCGAGATTGGGGTTCGAATCCCAGGCCCATAATATTCTTTACAATAGGAATAGTCTTTCGCGAGGAATAGTCAAGTCCTCCGAGGGTAATTAAAACTACCATGAACAGCTATTTCTTAAATTGTTCGTTCGAAATAGGTAGAATATAAAATTGTAGAATTCTTTGCTATTAGCGGAGTTCACACTGAACAATTAGTTGGACTGAACAACTTTGTTTGATGGATTTTGGATGGTTGAATGTAGTTTGCGTTCAGACTTACCAAACTTGCCAATCTTCAAAATTTTCAAAAGCATTTGAAAATCGTCCAACAATTTGGTCAAGCGGTCGTCTAAGGGTTCACATTATCCAACATTAGTCGTTCAAGCCAAAATCTGTCCAACTAATTGTACAGTGTGAACTCCGCTATTCGCACACTGTTAACCGATGGCATAACCCTAGGGGAGTCATCTCTGCCAGAACTCCCTTTAGCGTACTCTTACTAAATGTAAAAGGCTGGCAATCCTTCAACGCATCTCAAAGCATTGAGAAACTATGCCGATTTCGTAATTTTGGAATTTTTAAGCTACCTTTTGAATTTGTGCAAATTGGCAGCCATTAAACAAAAAACATCATTCCTACAAAGGCGATTGTACAAACAATTTAAATGTTCGAACCGTGGTGTGATGGATAGCATGTCCGCCTGTTAATCCAGAGGTTCGAGTTCGAATCCCAACAGAGGCAAAAATGTTTTTTCCACGGGTATTGACTTTCGCGAGGATTTGGCAAGTCCTCCGTTATTTTAAAATACAAAACCTAAAAAGAAATAAATTTCTCTAAGGCATGTTAAATGATCGTGAAGATCAACCTTATAACTTCAAACGTTGCATTTCGCCCAGGTACGGCAATGGGCTTATCAGTTTGGAGTTATAAGGTTGATCTTCACGACCATTTAACATGCCTAAGAGAAATTTATTTCCTCCGTTAGTATTCAATGCCATGAAAAGCGCTTTCTCGATTAGCCGTTCGGAACCGGCAGAAAATTGTAGGTCCCTTCCATTCCCTCACAAGGCATGGTTGTGAGAAAAGCGCTAGGCCCAGGGGCTCCTCGCTCTATTGCGCCACCCTATTTATTTATTTTATTTATTTACATGTTCGAATTTCAAAAGCATTTTACCTAAAATTTCACAAATACATCATTATATTCCCGTGGTACTCATACCACGGCGTGATGGTTAGCATGTCTGCCTGTTAACCCAGAGGTTTGTGGTTCGAATCCCAACAAAGGCAACAATGTTTTTCCACGAGTAACGCCTTTCGCGAGGAATTATGAAGTCCTCCATTGATAAATCCATTGCCATGAATAGCGTTTTCTCATTTGCCGTTCGGAACAGGCAGATCCAGAGAAGTGTTCGATTTTCGTAGTGAACAACAAATACTCGGGATACATTTTTTTATACATCAAATTCAAACGTGGAAGATGAAGAAAAACTGCTGACAGATAGATTTATGAACATAAAACCAATATCTACCAAATACAAGTCCGTATCACACGTTTGTTCCCATTACATGTTCACAAACCTATTCAGAATCTCAAGATTCTTAAACACACAGCTTAGTGAAGCAAGAATATGTTTTTTGTTTTCCTAAGATAATTTTGAATAATCAATTTTTTTCTTTATAGCCAAATTAAAAGTAAGACTTGTGTAAAAATTTTGGATAAGAAAAATATTACAAAAAGTCTTTAAAACTAAAAATTGTGTTATATTAAAAAAATTAACATGTTTTCGATAAGCTGCAACTTCAGTGTGCATGCGAATAACAAAATAAAATTTTCAGGACTTCAAGTTGAAGAATAAACATTCCCAAATATGTGCCCAAAATTGGCTTTTTTCAAAAACTCAAAATTTGAAAGGAATGTAAAGTACATACAATTTTTTTTTTTTAATCAACTTTGGCTTGTTTATTTTGCACTTATTGTAATGTTTAAATAGGAAAATTTTTTAAGGACTTACTATATATATTTTTTAGCACAGGACTACTTCAAAAATTGCAAAATTGTATATAAAATGTGTTGATTTTAACAGGATCAGGCTTCTTAAACAGCTCAATTTTTTAAAACTTTTAATTGATTTAAAAATAATACTTTATCAGCTTTAAAATGACACCTTAATCGTCGTGATCGCTTGAATACAGACTAATTTAGAGCACCAAGTCTGAAAACCGTAAAATCACTGTTGAAATTATTATTATCTTTAATGTTATTTTACTTTACATTTTAATTAAGCAGTTTATTTTTATTCTAATCAAATGTTTTCTCATAATTAGTTTTATCAAATAAAATAATGATCACAATGTTCAATGTTTCGTATTTTGTTAGCAAAGAAACATTTCTACAAAGTTTGAGCAAAATCGGAGGTGTAGCTACATTTTACATTGACCGTTTTGATATGGAATGGCTCATATACGATACAATGGCTAAAACGCACCAATGCACATCTCTCGGACAGGTGGCAGTATTTCATATTTTTTAGGCATAACTAGTATGATTATAAGTCGAACGTCATCACTTCTTACAGATTGGGGAAGACATGTTCCTGGAGCTAATTAGTTTATTTTTTTTTTTTGAAAACTACTTTGTCTTTTGATGAGAATTAGTCTTTGGCAAACTTTTCTTATTTTTTTCTTCTTATTCCTCAAGGAGCAATCAATTTTTCTGCTTGAAATAGTCAAAAGGAGAACTTTACAAAGCTTTTTAAGTCTCTTAGAGCGTAATCAAATTCCCTTTTGAAAACATCAATAGTTTTTAAAAGCCACTTTATTTGATTCCAACCAACGTAAGCATCACACCTATAGGTATGTACAGCGACACACTCGTATACTATATGACTGCTGTTTTCTCTTCAGTAAGAAAAGCATTTTTTCTAGGCTACCTCTCCGGAATAAGTCTTCTGAAATTTACACGTTATCCAATGTTATACTCAAGCTCACAAATTACATCATACTTGAGAAACACAATCACATAATACCTACTTTAACAACTCGAAGATCTCTGCACACAAAACTGCCTGTGTTTTTACAGCAAATCATGTGAATGTTATCTTCCGGGAGCATCCAAGCATACAAATCCACTCCACTTAACCTGATAATAAATTCTGCTTTCCCCTTTTTGCTTAAAATTTGCATTTAAACAAGAAAATCAACTGTTCTCTCCATGTCGAGAATGAGAGTCCTTCAACTTTCAGAAATATTTTTATACATATATTTGTTCTTTTTTTTTGAAATTTTAAGGTCATTTACACATAAACCGTTCAACGCAACTCCTACCAGCAAAAACAACAACCACAATTAAATAATTCAATGGATTCATTTTACTGGACTTTTGAAATCTAAATACTTGCCGTCAATTGGCAAGTACGAAAAAGTTACCGAAAAATATGTGCTCCATGCCTCATACTTCACAATGCAAAAAAGGAAGAAGAAACCACCACAATTAAACAGAGGAAGCCCCTAAAATCCAACCAAATGAAATGATACAAATTTGCAAACGTCCTCCACCGTGCACCGGCTCACCATCGCCATGCCGCTTGTTAAACCCGAGCTGCCCTTGTACTTGCACATCAAACTCATTTTTCACTCTGGCCTTTATGGAGTTGAGAGTATGTGTTGGGTATTTTACTTTGTTTACAATATTTTTATTAAAAATAAATGCTTCTGTTTTGCCGCGCCAATACCAATAACAACTATCCATTTGATTGCAGTTGGGGTGAATAAATTTAAAAGGATTTTCCCCAACAGTCAAAAAAAGAGGGAACAATTTATTTTTAAACATGTTGGGTGTTGGACTTTCTGGTTTTTGTTGGAAGAAATCCGATCACTGCAATTGTTTTGCGGCCTCACATTCGATGTAAAGAAATAAGAACACAGGAGAAATGAGATAGGTACTATGGAGTTTCTGGGTATCGATGCGTGTGTAGTGAATCTCTTTTAAACAATAGGTATGGATTGTTGATAATTTTGTCAGTGCCTGTTGTAGATTTAACAAATGAGTCTTGGATAACATTTTCTCTACGAACTTATTCGCCTTTATTCAAACCAATGTTTTCCGTTTTTTGAAACAAAGTCAATGCTTCAATGACAGATAAGAGAGCTAAGCTTTTTCGAGCACTTTATCTTGATGTTCTAAACAATGCAACTTGTTATAAAGCGACGTTGGTATCGTGCTTGGATCGTGACATAGTCATTATCAGCTATTAGCAGGTTACAGAAAGTTTATCAGGCTCATGATTTAATTGTGTTTGGTTAAAAAAATCTTCAACTGTGATGAGAAAATTCTTTTATAGAAAATTTAAAGGTAAGCAAGCAATCGAGCTTGGAACAGTGTAAAAGAGTAAACGAACGTAAAATAAAGCTGATTCTCTCCACAAGTGAAATAAAATACACTGGGTCCAAAACTAAGCTTAAAAAAAAAAAAAAACATTGAGCATCTCAATGAGTAACCATTTTCAATTGTATTTTTAAATAAATTTTATAGAAAGTTTAAACTAACGCACTTTTTAACTTAACAGAAGTTACTTTGGACATTTAATTGTGTAAGTTTATTCATCCTCTAAAATTTCTTCATAAATACGGCTGAAACTTTATATGTACAATGAAATGAGCCAGTTTAGGGTAACAAGGTGAATAGGAATTTTAATTTGACCAATTTGATTAACTTTAGCTCTAGCCAAGCGAAAGAACCAAAACATAGTTGAGTTTATTTATGTTGATGTTGACGTGAACTAATGAGCTTATGCGTAAGTTAAATTCTACAAATATAACTCAACGCGAAAATGAAGAAGGAAAAACAGCAAATTTGATTGCTTTTTGAGCGAATTATATTTCCAAATAGAAAATTTCGCCATTCAAACTTTCTCACAGGCTCACAAACTCTTCCACACGCTTCTTTGTCGGAAAGTTCTACTGTGAAACGTTCTCAACAAAGAAAAAGAGCTCCTAGAGAACCTCATCAGGATTTAATTGGGTTTCGGTGAACGCGGCGTAGTAATTCGCATGTCCGCTTATTATAGGAAGCGAAGTTAAAATCTCTGAAACATCAAATTTTTTTTGCACAGAGAATTCTTAAGTATACTTCGAGGGTAAAATTTCGGCGTTGGCCCTTTCTTGTTTAGCCGTTCAGAACTACCAAAAACTTGTAGGTCATTGAATAATACGCCGTAATGAATACACCATGCGACCCTCTTTATTTTAGTAAATCATACTTCAATAATTTTTATATTTTTATGTACATATATTAATTCATTAAGCAAAGTATCAGTGACTCTTATAGACTAGGTGCTAAGTGACCTAACAGTCATCCCAGATGCACTTAACTGTTAGATTCCAAAAAAAAAATTCCTAAAACATTTTCTTCTTAAAAAAAAGTATTAACAAATAAAAGTACAAAGTGAGAATGACACTATATACCAAAAACAAGAAGGGGCAATTTATTTTAAATCAATAATATTTTTCAAAAAGTCTCATCTCTTGCGAATCAAGAGATAAAAGAGAGATAAAGACAAATTATTGTTGCTATGTATGTATATACTTGTAACTATTCTTTTAAATTGAATTCTTACGATTCTAAATTCAAAATCCAGACTCAGGCTAATCCATTTTGCGGGCCAAATATTAGGTATGTTCGTTGAAGCCCTGGGGTCACCACAAAGCGTTTTTTAAGGAACCTTAAGTCGCCCTGAATGTCAAAATGAGTGTTTTTTGAGCCCTGAGGTTGTCCTGGGTTTTCCCTCAACTCGCCCTTGCTTAGGTAATGAACAGGGCTGTCAAATGGCATGTATTTTTGTTCAAATGATAGGGATGTGTGGTGATTTTGTGGTTTACCGTTTTTTGAGGACTGGAAAACCCAGGTTTTTGACAACTCATAGGGTTGTCAAGGAAACCTGGGTCAACCATGGGTAAAAATTATATGGCCATCCATATTTGACAACCAAATTGACAATTTTGCGATCGACTCAAGACACTTTTGCAGGGCAACTTTGATTCGGACCAGTAAAATGTTGTTGCCAAGGTAAGAATGACAATTTTCTGTTCACGACTTACTCGAAGTAAAGCTATTAAAAGATAGGTCATAGTAGGCATACCAATCGAAAGAGAAAGAGAGAGCCTTTTCCAATCGACCGTCGCTAAAAATATCCTTTAATTCAATGCCACCAGCATTAAGTATTGAAGATCAGATGCAGCATTGCCAACAAAACATTAGACCCGCAGCCTCTAAAGTTCTGAGTTTTACTTGACAAAACGGAACCCATGATTCGATAAACAATGTAGGAATGAAGCCAAACAAAAAGCACAACAAACGTTGATGCAGAAGAGAACAAGGGCTGCTTTTGACCAGTACACTGAGATTTACAAGGAGAAAATAAGGGAAGAACACCATATTCTCAAAAAGAAAACGAAGAAAACGTTTCAGGAAATTGAGTGGTTGAAAGAAAGGTAAAAATATCATTCCTCGGTGACAAACATCGAACCCAAGCCTGCAGGGAACCATAGTGATAGAATCGCAGTCGCTACTGAGGATCTAGAAAGACCACTTCTGCTTATTGCTTTGCGGCAATGAAAAAATAAATTATGATGTTAGGCAAAATGCCGCATTCAACTTGAACAATGATCAAGAATGCCGACCTAGAAAAAGTTGAGCTTGCCATAAGTTAGTTTAAAGATGTGTTCAATGGCTTTTTTTTAGATCAGAACAGCACAGCACAGCACAGAAGCAGTGAAAAACGTCAGGCAAGTTAGAACAAGCAAACTTGTCAAAATAAGCAACAACAAAAACGAAAAAAAACAACCACCAATTTTCCTTGTTCTTATATCAATTTAATTCAGCGTATTTTCGTCACGAATAAGTAATTTTATTTTCAGCACAAGGCTAGGTGTTATTTTCCTGATTTTTTAAATTTTTTCTGAATTTTTCACAACAAATTAAAATTACAATTCGCTTAAAAAACTACGAGCAAAAAGTCAACAGCTGCTTTTGACAGTTTTCACCAAACTTGCACTTGCTCAAAAGGAGGTGCAGAAAATGCTGTGCTAAACTGTTCTAGAACAGCTCATTGAACACAAAAAAGATCAGAAAAGAACAGAAAATTTCTCATTGAACACCAAAAGTCTGATCTTTTCTGTCTGAAACTGTTCTAGAACAGGTCATTGAACACTCTTTAAATCAAATAAAACTGTGGGTTGAGATGACCCGAGCTTTCCAATTCAGGTCGAGATCTGTTGCAGAAAGTTGCTTGCACCAACTGATCTGCATAAATGTGGTCGGTAGAAACTATTTCATGACAAATGGAATCTCAGTATCGTATGTCCGATTTTCAGAAAGCGGAGACCCTCACAATTGCCCCAATTATAAAGGAATAAGCCTCCTTAACGGCGCGTAAAAGAACTTGTCTGCTGTAATAAGTTAACGTCTGAAACTTCACAACAACAACTTAAGTGTGTTTAATGAAAAAAAGAGCAGAGCAAGAAACATGAAAAATGTCAGGCAACTTAGAGCAGAGTCAGCTGGTGCCAAAAAACAGCTGATAAGAAAGCAACAAACATTTTGTGACCTTAGCTAGTTTGCAAAATTAAGTTTGGTATGCTATTATGATAAAAATCTATATGTGGAAACATTTGAATCAAAACTAAACTAACATGCGATGTTAATTCAATTGATTTTATGTTAAATTCGATTTCAAATAGATTGCAAAACGCAAAATATAAACAAAAATATTTGAATCAAATGTCAACAGCTGATTTTGACACTTTGCTCTAATCTGCTCTTACTCAAAAGCAAGTGCAGAAAATGCTGCTCTAAAAGCTCTAGAGCAGGTCATTAAACACAAAAAGTTCTTGCTCGGAGTAGAAAAATTTTCATTAAACATTAAAAAGCTGCTTTTTTATGCTCTAGATCGATCTAGAGCAGGTCATTAAACACACTTCTTGATAGGTCCTTAACAATGGGGTTTTGCACCAGAAGCTAAGGAAATAGAAGATCGAAGAATGGAACATTGGATAAAATAGTCAGATATTAGGTTTGTTCGTTGAAGCCCTAGGGTCGCCCTGGGGAAAAAGCGTTTTTTGAGAAACTTAAAGTCGCCCTGAATGTCAAATTGAGTGTTTTTTGAGCCCTAGGGTTGACATAGGTTTTCCCCCAACTCGCCCTAGGTTTTTTTTTGTGGCGAGTTGAGAACTGTCAAATGGCATGTATTTTTTTTTTAATGACAGCGATGTGTGGTGATTTGTGGTTCAGCGTTTTTTGAGGCCTTGAAAACCCAGGCTTTTTAGATAACTCATAGGGTTGTCAAGAAAACCTAAGTCAACCCTGGGGAAAGTACAACGAGCAGACCTATTGTTAAAAGATTATTTGAATGGAAGTCCTAAGAAACAAGAAATAAAACTTATCTAGTTTGAAGAACTTAGTTGTACAGCAATTTTATTGAGAGTGAAAAAAGAAATCGAACATATTCTATATCTGACATTTGACAAAACAAAAAGAGTACTTGATTGTTTTTTAACAAGTAGTTCTTTGCAAAGTAGTCTCATTTAATAAATATTTCTAACACCTATTAGTACAGGATTTATTCTAGCTAGGATCATAGACATAGAAAATAACATCAGTGCTGATATCAAACAAAGAATTATGACAACCGCTGCTTCTTTAGACTAGAAGGCAAATGAGAAATAAAAACCTTCTCCAGAAAAATCAAGTAAGCTTCTTGTAACACCCTGATCAATTCAGTTCTGCATTACGGCGCGTAAGATTGAACCTTATCTCAAATGAGGAAACCCTTGTTCGTTTGGAAAGAAGAATACTTCGAAAGATATTTGGTCCTGTGTGCGAAGACAATATGTAAAGAATAAGATACAACAAGGAAGTGTATGAGCTATGAGCTGCACTGCGACGTGTTCATAGCTAAAAGAGTACGCATCGCGAGGCTACGATATCTGGGAAATGTAGAGCGGATAGGCATCAAAGCTCCAGCTAGACGGGTTTTCGAAAGCTCGAGTCGAGCCGGAGCGTTTGGGTCCATCCGCTCTACATGACCCAACCATCGTATCTTCGCGATGCGTACTCTTCTGGCTATGCCCATGTAGCGGTACAGCTCATACAGCTCGTTGTTGTATCTTCTTCTCCATACATTGCCCTCGCATACGGGACCAAAGATCATTCGGAGAATTTTTCTTTCGGAACGACCAAGGGTTTCCTCATCCGCCCTCGATAAGGTCCATGCTTCCGCGCCGTTAAGCAGGACTGGGATGATTAAGGTCTTATACAAGGTTACCTTGGTTTTTCTGGAGAGGGTTTTGTTTCTCAATTGCCGTCTTAACCCAAAGAAGCAACGGTTGGCAAGAGTTATTCTCCGTTTGATCTCCGCACTGATGTTTTTGTCCGTGTCTATGGAAGAAGACCTCAACAATTTAAAGTGCAAAACTGGAGAGAGCTCGCCTGACCTGAAATCGAAATTGTTCACGAAAGATGCCGTTTCTAGCCTAAGTTCACACCGAATTGTAATGCTCACCTAAATGAGCAAGATACGACAAAATATGCTATCGCTCTGCATCATCTTGGTGATTGTAAATCAAAGTCTCCACTCATGGTATTGCGTTGTTCTTTCATGTGGCTGTACTAATATTATTTCTATAAAACTTCAAAGACAGGTGTTTATCAATGGAAACTTATCTGGTTTTGATGTTTCTATGACAAGACATTTGAAAGAAGACAACAGTTAGATATTTGAGTGCCAACAGCCACAACTATCTATAGCAGTGATGGGCAAAGTACGGCCCGCGGGCCAATTCCGGCCCGCGAAAGCATTTAATCCGGCCCTCCGATTATCCTTCGACATGAACAGCTTATGGCCTGCGATAAAAAACGACGGGGCAGATTACTTATAACGAATTTTCTGAAGGTCTTCAAAATTTAAATGCTCTTATTTCAAAACTATGCGATATAACTATAGATGGAGCCCCAAATATGCTTGGAAAAATCGCGGGACTCTTAGGTATTTTTCGAAACGAGAATCCCAATCACAATGTTGTATTTTTACATTGTATAATTCACCAGGACGTGCTTTGCAATAGATATTACCCATGTACTTAATGTTGTTATTAAACTAATTAATACTATTCGGTCCCGGGGCTTGGTACACCGGCAATTCCAAGAATTTCTGATTGAAGTCGACGCAGATTATTCGGACCTTCTTTACCACACGAAAGTAAGATAGTTAATTTGTGGGTATGTATTTGAACGGCTCTGGAATTTAAAAGAGGAAATGACAAGATTTCTTAATGAATAAAACAGACAAATGGTCTGATTTCCAAATCTTCGAAGACAAAGTTTGGCGTATCGAATTTGCCTTTTTCTTCCGATTTACTCGAACACTACAACAAATTAAATAAAAAATTGCGAGGAATGAACCTATCTATGAACCTCATCTATGAGACTTGCGGGTGTCTAAAATCATTTAAAACCCAGCTGTTCTGTTTTTCAACTGTATGACTAAGAACGATTTAACTCACTTTCCGCGTTTAAGATCCGTGTCACCAGTGAGTGAGAACAGACTGAAAGAATTCAGTCAGGCGTTGAAAAAACTTAACACAGAATTCGAAACTAGGTTTCAAGATTTAAAGAATATTCAGTCGTCGCTGGATGTTTTCTCGATGCCGTTTAATGTAGATCCAGAAAATGTATCTGCAGAATTGTAGTAAGAAATTATTGAAATGTAGTGCAGCACCCATTTGAAACAACTGTTCCTAAATTCCACAATTAGAATTTTATAGAACACTACCGAAAGCTGAATTCCCGAAGATAGTTTCTCACGCCCAGAAAATTATGGCGATGTTGGCTTCGTCGTACGTGTGCGAACAGACTTTCTCGACAGTGAAATTGTGGAAAAACTCAATCAGAAACCGACTAATTGATGAACACCTGCTCTGCTGAAAGTTTTTTCTTCACAGCTTGAACCTTCATTCGAAAATATTATGGGAAATCAAAAGCAATTTCATACATCTCACACGCCTTCATGGCAGAGCCTTCGAATAAAAATTAAATTGTAATTTTGAACATTTGTGCAGATGTGTAATGGTGTAATGTTTTTTTATATGATTAAAAGTTTCAAGACAAAATGCATTTTTCAAATAATTCGGGCCCTCCTCTGCAATTTCTTGAATTTTCTGGCCCCCCATTAAGAAAGTTTGCCCACCACTGATCTATAGCTATTGATCCGAAAACGGGTCAAGGCTCAAAGGGAAACCAAAGACGTCAAGGACTTGCCGCCGCTTGAGAACTTCCTTACCAAATAAAAATGTTTTACTTGAATTTATAGTATGTAATTTATATTCCCGGTAATAATGTCACAACGTAGTCTCATTTTAATCTCAAAGGATACATTATTCTTCTTAGTAATAAAAAAAAATGTTCCACAACGAAACTACCAAAGGAATAAACTTAATACGAGTGAGTCTCGCTATTTTATAAAATTTTTATCAAACGAAAACATCAAACTGACGCTTATAATCGCTTTCCCACAGAAACCATCTCAATACTCAACCACCCTCTTGAAAATGTTAAGCTTTTAAGAAAGTATTACACAGCGTTTTAACCAACATCACTTCGCACTTCTTAGCACTGAGCTAAAAAGTGTTCACAACTCAATGTTGAGAAAGAATCTAGTATACGAGTTGCGTTCCCATTCATTTGCCACACATATGCCACATACATGCACTATGTTATTCTCATTTGTTTACAATCGAATTCTCGATTGACCCAATGGATGACCTACAAACTTACTTGGGATCCTGAATCCTAATGGTTACATCATCTATAGATCTGGTTTTGGCTCGCATTGGGGTCGAGATCACTGTTGATCCATAAACCCGAATTGCCTCATCGGTTTCTTCTTCGAATGCATCGTGAATTGAGAATCGTTTCTCCTTGTTGCGACCCGAATTATTGGTGCCATTAACAAGACTCCGCGACATTTTCACGGCCGCCGCGCTACAAGTTTACAAAATTCACTGCGAACGAAAAAAACTAATGTAAAATAACACTTTTCCAATATTGCGACAATGCCTGAGGAGGTGGTGGTGGGTTAGGTGGTATAAGTGGACAAGCTTTGTCCTATTTTTCTGGTTAGATTTTTCTTCTATTTTATTCTTTTGTGTTATTCCAAACCACCTTCTAGATTTATCGAAAGATTTTCATGATTTTTTAAACTTTCTTTGCACTAAACTTTTACTTGTATTTTGGTATTGAAATTTAATTTTTTCACTGCGACCTGTAGACACGAAAATAGGGGTTTCCTTGAAGCAAAGGCAGAGGTTTTCACAAGTTCGCACGACACACGAAACGAAAACAGACAAATCGATTGAAGAACACGACGACGAGTGTGTAGTGACTAGTGAGTGTGGGAAAAGAGGGCTGCTCAATCAAATGCTCTCAATTTGGTTTATTTATTTCACAATTGGATATTTGTGTTTTGAAGAAAATTAAAATAAGAACAGTGTGTACAATTTCGTCGTAGTATCACTCGCTTATCGTTCTTTATCAGGCTGCTTTTGATCAAGATCAAAGTATACTTTAAAACAAGAAGAACAAGGTGGAGTTCCTTTTGTGTTTATTTTTGGACTGCGTTCGTTTTGTCAGTCGATTTGTGGAAGGCTGTCAAATACGAGGAGTGGGAGTGGGAGCTTAAAAAATATAAATGTATGTCTGTCTCTTTTTGTAGGATGTGATTGTGAACTTATAAGGTTCATTCACAATTGTGACATTTGGTTTGTTGAATACTTTGAAGCAGACCTTACACTTTTCTTAAGTTTTGTTTTTAAATATCTACCACGGCAACTTTTTGTTGAAATAAAAACAATTAAGATGATATTTTTTAAGTGCATACCTTTCAAAAAAACAATCTAGTGACACATTATTCAACTCAGTTATTTAACTTTTTTAAGGACTTCATAGACTTATTTCATTTTATTCATCCATAGGCGTGTTTTTTTGCCCGCGGATATAAATTTCGCCCAAAAAAACGACTTCCCCAAACTATTAAAACATTTGGCAGCACTGCAATTTGACATAAATGAAATTTTTTTACTAAACAGCTGTTTGTACTAGACTGTAGACTACGATGGCAGTTGTGGAAAACAGCATGAAGGTGTAATCATAATTTGTACGACGATACCAACAGCCCAGATAGTAAGTGCAGGGTCTCCAATCATTGAAACTGTCCAAATAGCAAATGCGAAACTTCCCAGTTGAGGTACCATACATACATACATACCAGAAGCTCAAATAGTGAATCCAGGAGTGCCAGATAAACTGACTGTTCAGACAACAAATGCTGGTATTTCAAACGTAGCAAGTACCAAGCCAACAAATAATGCATTGCGACAGATTCTACCAGTTCCAAATCAGTTGGAAAATCCTTCTGTCAATGGACAATCACCACAGACTTCATCAGGGATCCAGAATCTGATAAGCAGTCCGCAAATACCGCATCTACTTTGACTTCAACATCGCATGTCCTAGACTGCATAGATTCTATTAAAACTACAAAATCGATGACCGTGCTAAAAGAAATCGCACCTAACCCTGCAACACCACAAGAACAAACTTAAACAGATGTGAGGGAGTAGGAATTTCACTAATGCTTTTTAGCCTTCAAGCGGACGTCTGTGTCTTTACATAAAAGCGTTTAAATACACCATTGGTCAAGTCCAAACCCCAACGATTGTTTTGACCCCAGCACGTACCTGATCGGTAAGTCCCCTATTACATGATGTCTCACGAGCCCAGTCTCACATGAGTGCGAAAAAGAAAGGAGATGTGAGGAAATGAGATGCACAAAAAAATTCCCGATGAGTACCGTGCCGATTTTTAGCAGTCTCATATTGACGTTTCTCTTTTCCCATATTCGTTTTTGCTATGTTGTTTTCATCGCTTTGTCATTTTTTTTTTTCATTAAAAAAAAATTATTTTCTTACAAAGAAGACAGACGTCAGACGCACTTTGTTCTTTGTTGCCATCGAAATAAGTAAGTTTTTCATTTGACTAACAATAAAATAAAGATTTTTTATTATTTGCAGCTTGAACTGTTTGTCTGAAATATATATTTCTATAAAGCGACGAAGGATATCTTGTAAATCATTAAAGTCTCAAAAAACAATCTATTTCTTAAGATTTTTAAAACTAGCCTTGAATATCTATTATTTGTATTTTTTTTTTAGCTACCAAAGTGATTGGTACTGTGAAGTGGTTCAACGTAAAGAGTGGCTACGGTTTCATTAACCGGAACGATACTAAAGAAGATGTATTCGTTTATCAAAGTGCTATCGCTAAAAATAACCCTAACGGCTCGCGTACACTGAATCCGATTTATCGGCCGATATCGGATCGGAACTGTTCGGACGACAATCTCGGACGTTCGTCTGCATACACTGCTGCCGTTCTCTGACGATAGCTGACAGACAGCCTGTTATTGAATTTATTTATTTCAGTTCAATTGAAACTTTTTTCCATAGATTTTTAGTGACATCTAGGGTGGTATTCACCAAGAAATCTTAAACTAAGTGGCTCATAAACCTATTCACCGACCACTATTAGTGCAGATTTATGAGCGCTCATAACACTTAAGAGTGGTCGCTACCACTCTTAAGTTATGAGCGGTTGTTGTTTTAAATAACTTCGAAAATTCGAAATTTACTGACAGCGTCATTTGTGGTTGTTATTCAAAAATCATAAATAACTGTTGAAAAAAATAAGAAATTCGAATTATGGTTTGCAATACAGAGAATGAATTAATTTTACGCTCTACCATTTCTTAAATTTCCGATAATTTTTTCTGTTTTCGACCGATTTTGACAATTGACACTGATATTTTCGAAGTAGTTCGAAAAGTGTGCGTTCAGAGACTCAAAAACCTTATTTTTCGAATATTCGAATTAGCTTAGACTAGACCCTATTATTGCTTGGTGAATAGCACATCCAAATTTAAAACTAAGAGCCTCTTAGCTTTAAGAGCGCTCTTAAGATTGTTTGGTGAATACCACCCCTATATTATTATACGCCTTAGAAAACTTATTCCACAGTGGTGTTCTGCTAAAAACGAAATTTTATTAACTTTTCACTATCCATTGTGTATTTCTATAGGCAAACTGACGTCCGACGTCCGATAAATCCAAACAAGTTCGGATTTGTCTGTTGATCGGATGAAGTCGGACGACATCGGACGACATCTGACGTTGTCGGTTGTAGTGGTGTACGTACTCTCTTTGTTTAACACATGTTTGGTTCGAACGTCAGAGTTCGGCCGACAACGGCCGATTATAATTCGGACGATGTCTGATTTAGTGTACGCGAGCCGTAAGAATGCTGTAAGATCCGTGGGCGATGGTGAGCTTGTTGAGTTCGACGTAGTGATTGGAGAGAAGGGAAACGAAGCTGCTAATGTGACTGGTCCATCTGGTGAACCGGTGCGTGGAAGCCAATTTGCGGCTGACAAGAAACGCACATATCGTGCTTGGCTGTATAGAAGCCGTCGCAATCCACAACAGCGCCGAAATACAAACAATGCTGAGACTGGTGACGAAGGTGAGGGCACCGATGGTGGACCACCACAACAGCAGCAACGTCCACAAAGAAACTATCGTCGCGGTGGCGGACGTGGTCGTGGTCGTGGCACGTATACCAACTACTTTAATGGCCCAAGACGTCAACAAAGGCGTTCCGTAAACAATCAGAGCGGTGATGGTGGTCTTAGTGGTGGTGATGGTGGAAACGAGAACGTTGAATCCAGTGTACACCGAGGAGATGCTCAGGGCGGCCAACAACGTCGCGGTGGACCACCAAGGCGTTTCTTTAGACGCAAGTTTAACTCTGGTAATCGTGGACCACCAGGAGGAGGTCGTCGTCCACGTAGTGATGATGGTGGTACTGAAGATTGTGTGTTCCTATTTAAGCAATTCTTTTATGACTTTAGTAACAATGACTTTCAACATTTTAGACAACCAGGGAGGCCAGGGTGGAGATGCTCCCCGTAATCCTCGCACTCGACGCAACCCCAGGAAGCAGAACAACGCTGGGGGAAACTCAAATGAAGGCGTACAACAACCCCAACAGCAGGTAAATTAGAGAAAAACGTGCGAAAAATACAACAAATAAGTAAAGCTATTAGGCAGCTCGCATTCAAATGGTACTCATCTCATTGAATTAAAAAAAAAAACAATTTGTTAAACAGGCATTCGGTTTAGATTAAATGTTCAGTCGAGCGTCTATATTCGCATTATTTTATTGTGGGATGTAATTAACATTCAATGTCCTTTTTTTATACACTTGATGTAGAAATTTGTATTTGAATTTAAGTGCATAACACCATAGAATGGTGAAAATAAAAAAACATGTAAAATACAAAAAATTGGAAAATAAAACAAAAAAATTGTAAAACATGAAAGCATTTGCATTTTATTTTTTGAAACAATTGCTGTTTTGCTCTTTTTCTATTGATGGCGATGCGAGTATTGTGATCTCGAAGGTATCTGGGATCTGCAGTTTTCGTCAACGTCTTAAATGTAAATTCTTCAATTTCTGGTTGCTAATCACAAGATTACTATTTCGTAACAACAAAATTTAGTGCATAGCCCTTTTTTATTTGAACTCGGTCCGGTAGGTGAAGAAAATGTGTGTGGAAGATATTCGGCCCTATCGTGGTAACCTTCGGAGCGGAGTTTTCTCCGCAACGTATCTTTTTTCTTTTTTTCCTCCACGTTTTAACCCAAAGCCTTTTCTGCTTCGGTTTTTCATTCTCCAAAGCTGCTTTCTCGCACAAGTTCAGCAATCCCAATATAATAGACTCATCTCCACTGCTGTCTGTGTCCATGTCCTCAACTGCAATCGATGCACAGTTTAACAACTCTTATAATTGTTTTACTTCCATACCGAGATCTGTCTATTTTTTAAATCAAAAGTTGTAAAACCAATTTGTTATTTTTTTAATTTTATAAGGCAACTTACTTTGTTTAGAGAAAAATACAACTTTGAAATTTATAAAGTGTCAACAAGAAAAGGATTGAAAGAGAAATGAAGAATTGTCAAATTTGAGACGTGAGCCTTCAAAATTGAACATGTAATAGCGATTGTCTCACGGGATGGAAATTTAAAAGGAACGTCAAAAATGAGACATGTCTCGTGAGACATCGTATAATAGGGGACTAAGTACTCTGTGAAACAATCTTAAGGATTCAAAGTGATAGTTTCTTGTGTTCTAAGGCCCCGACGAAGAACAGTCACGAAAGATCTCATGTCTCGAGTTTGTGATGCATGCTCCCAACAGCTACTACCATGACAAAACGACACCATTTCCACCGCCAGACTCGATGAACTACGACACCAAGCCCGGGCCCGGTGGTAAAGCACGGGTCACACACGGCTTCTGCCAGCCGCTTCTTACCAGCGGCTGGCAGTAGCAGCAGCAAGCAGCGGCTGGCAGTGCGGTCACACTTAGCTGCTAGCCAGTTGTCAAATCACACAACTGACAGCTAACCGATTGACAGCAGCTGCCATTCTTCAATTTCAATTTGCTGTTTAGAATAGACTTTTCTACTGATTTTCTTCTAAAAGCCATCGAAGAACTATTGATAATTGATTTAGCAAACAGAAACCTAGTGCGGAAGCAGAAAACGAAAAAAAACTGTCCACCAGCAGTTATTGAATCTCTTCTATGCAACGACAAAGAAGAAGAGATGCCCTCATCAAATAGCAAAAGCAGCTGCAATGAAATAAATCCCAAAAAAAGGGACTTGAACTCAAGGTTTATTAAAATATTTATACTCAGTTCGTTTGAATCCTATGGTAATTGGTATTTTGTTTTTAGCTAGAAAATCCATCAGGTGTGTTAACTTATATTCCACTACGAATAATTGATCCAGAACGCTTAGAAGTTACATTCAACTTAAATCAACTTGGATTGTATCGAGTTCATATTAATTGAAATACAGTACATAACACTACCTAGGTCACCGTATATGATTGTCGTTATTTCTGGAGAAAACGAATCGGACACAATAGCCCAAGGTAATAGTTTGATTTGTATTTTAAAAATCTCAATTACATACAAACTTACATTCTTTTCCTATATAATTTTTCAGTACCTGTATTCAAGTCTGATGCATCTAAGGTAACATATCGCAGTGATGGCTTAAACTTTATTATGGATGGTTCCGACCTCCAAGGCAGGCAATAAGATATTGTTTGGAATTTTTGGACCAACAGGACAATGCAATGAAGTGATAAAGTGATAAAGCATATGGGCAAAAATATATACAAAGCTACCAAAAAAATAAAAAGAATCAAGAAGTTGAAAATGACCCATTTATAGAAACGATTCTGTGTTAACGGTATTTGGAATAAAATAATCTTTGTACATTGAAGAAATGACTTAAAAAAATGATTGGTTTTATAAAAGTTGAGTGTAAATAGTACAAAAAATGACCACAAACCGTGGATGGCAACTGGATGTACAACGTCCATAAACGTTTGACTTAATGTATAGGGATTTGACTTATCGCAATCGCATCGTACGATCTCACCGCATTGGTTTGCGCAAGGCTTTATGGTTCGAATGGATTTGGTCTCCAACAAAGAAAAGAAAATTGATCCTGACTCTTCCATTTCTGTTTAGCCTTATCACTTATAACTGGCAACGTTAAAATACAAATGATTTGCTTGGTTTTGTTTTTATTCGTAATACAATATAACTATTTTTTATAATGCACTACATAAAAATGAATCCAATGATTTTATTTAAAAAATAAATCAATGCTCTCATGCATTCCTTGCAAATGCTCTATTTATACTTATTGAGTGTTTACAATACATATGTGTTGCTTGTATTAAAAAAAAATAAACTAACGTCGGAAAATTAACAGTGAAGCTCCAGCGGTGCGCTTAAAAAGCTCCTAAAAGTTTTATCCTATTGCTTAAGTTATTAGCTCTGCTAGGTCGGAGTCTGTAGTCCTTACGGTCAATTTCATAGTCACTCCTTCAGAAAGTGCTAGTTTGGCTCTTACCAGGATCTCTGCCCCGCCTCTGAACGTGTCTATTGTCAAAGCAAAATAAAAATGCTGAATAAAGTAAATTACCAAAACAAAATTTTAAAACAGCCTACCAGAGTATAGGAGTGTATGTGTGCCCCCAGCAGCCCCCAGACCAATAAATTTCAATATCGTATTAACGGCCTCTTGGAGTGTATTAACAGCATCAATGGCTTAAAAACCATTTATCCCAATGATGTTTCCACTAAAAAACTAAAAATATTAATCAGACTAAGATTGGGACATTCATACGCTACACATAAACATTTCAACAAAGAAACTCATTATTGCAACGACAACTCTATTTTCAACATACCACATATTATGCTTTCTTGCATTTTTATTAATTAACATTATTAAAAATGAAATTTTTTAAACTAAACTACGCGTACGCGGTACAAATGATTTGTTATTTGAAATGACCAAAAATGTCAAATCTATTCGCTGCTACTTACCAGCTGATGTGGTCAGATTGCGCTACTAGCTGCCAGCCGCCGCTGCTTGCTACCAAAAGTTGAACATGTTCAACTTCGCCAGCCGCTGCTAAACACTCGCCGGCTGCCAGGGCTGGTTGCGAATTTTGTGGTCACACAAAGCTGATCAGCGGCTGGCAGTCAATTCGCCGCTGGCAGCAGCTGTGTGTGACCCGTGCTTAACATCTGGACAAGCATGCGTGAAGTGGAGCGCAAAAACCAGAAGGAAACAGTCGATGTTTAGTTTTTCATTAAATTTATTAGTTTCTACCACAATCTTAACAAACGACTAAAAATAAACTCGACTTTTAATAGAAATCTTCCTCGGAGTCCTTGGATTTGTGTTGCTGGTTTTTGATTTGGTCTAGGTCTTGGTTGGAGTACTTGCCAGCAACTTGGGATGCAGAGGTGGCATCTTCGGGTGTTTTGTCATCTCGTATCCGAATGGATCGCGGAAAACGCAGTGGGATGCCCTTTTCGGGATCCACAATGGCTGCGTTCGGGAAAGGTATCCGGATAGCTTGTTGTTGTTGTTTACGTGTTAAACATTTAGCAAAGATGCAAACCATTTCTGTCAAAAAGAGAAACCAAAGCTATCTGTGAATTTTCGGTATACCTCAGATACCTTAGTCCCCTATTATACGATGTCTCACGAGCCCAGTCTCACATGAGTGCAAAAAAGAAAGGAGATGTGAGGAAATGAGATGCACAAAAAAATTCCCGATGAGTTCCGTGCCGATTTTTAGTAGTCTCACCTTGACGTTTCTCTTTACTCTTGTTCGCTTTTGAGTAGTGTTTATTTGATTCAGTTTTTTTACAACAACAAAAGAATAACAAATTGTCAAATTTGAGACGCAGACTTAAGTTCACGTGTAATTGCGATTGTTTCACGGGATGGAAATTTAAAAGGAACGTCAAAAATGAGACATGTCTCGTGAGACATCGTATAATAGGGGACTTAGCGAACAGCTGATACAAACATATAGAACATTTATTTTTATTTCTTTTCATGTTGATTTTTTGTTTTGGTGTGCATTTATTTTAGCATAAGAGTCTTTTAAAACGTATGGGAAATCGAAAAAACTAAGTTATAATCCTCTAGCAATGATATTTTGAATGTTTTTCTGTTTTCAAAAGTCGAATTTTAATATTTCACAGCTGTTGTCTGCAGCAATCTGGAAAAGATATCTATATCGTTCGAAAAGATATCCAAGATACGGCTATCCGAGATAGGCTATCCGATAGGTTCCCGAACGCAGCCAATGCCGATTGTTGCCTTGTGAGCAGAGAGGTCTAAGCGAGAGATCAGCACATTTTATTTCCCGCACTTGAAAGGCGTCAAACCACTCGTCTGGCTCGGTGGGAGATGTCGTAGCGGTAGTATGACTTGGGCGTCTTGATCACGTGCTTTTTGAAGAACTCAGCATGCGTTTGAAGGTCTTCGTCACTGAAACCTTTAAGTTGGTTTAGAATTTTGTTGAAATAGAGACACATGGTAATCTTACCTGCTCCAATTTTGCAAATGCTCTGGTACTCCTCGTTGTCGGCGTCGTAGCAGGCCAATAGAAAGCCTCCGTAGGTCCCAGTTCGCTTTCCTTTGCCAATTTAACCGCCAATTACCACCACGTCCAGGGAGTCTCCAACACCGCGGAGGTAGTTCTTAAGGTTTCAGCATTTCAGGATTCAGGCATTGACAAATGAGAAAAAAAAAATCGGAATTTGTTTTTATTTGCTTTGTCAAACGGATGAATTTTGAATGAATTTTTTGACATCTATAAAAATTCATCTACACGATCTTGGTAGCACTTGCAGTTTATATTCGCTTCAGAAATAAACGTAGAAGTTTATCCGCGCTATTCGCTTATTTTGTTGTTGTATTTAACATGCAAAAATTTAAGCAAGTGTATATACGCGTGCAAAAAAACGCACCTCATATTAACTCTAAATCGTCTTGAAAACGTAAGTGGAATCTGATTGATGTGTGACACCGTATAAGGTTACAAGTGTTTCATTTTGACAGCAATTGGGTTTCAAAGAACCCAACCTATCATAACAGCTCTAGTGCTAATCTATAGTCACCATGTTTTATAAGAAAGAGCCGTTAATATCACTTTTACTTTTAAATGAAGTCAATAAATACATTCGATTCATAAATACCGCCAACATTGTGGCAAAAAAGCACAGCGTTTTCATAGAATTGAGTTGTCACGACGGCAGAAATGGTGGCAGGAGTGTTTCACAGCCACCACAAATGCTAAAACGCTTCGGTTTGCGAAAACCTTAATTTTCGTTATAAAAAATATGACCAGTACCTAAATGACGATGTTCATACTATTCATACAGTACGAAGTTTCAACAAATCGACCAATGTAAACTTCGCCAATAGCGGCCTATGATTGTAATCTGTGGAACGAATTCTTGTTTGAATGTACCACAGAAAACGCTGGTTTGCGCAGTTCGTAAAAGCGCATTTTTCATCTATACTTTCATTCACTACGATTTGAAACGATGACTTGATTGTCTTTGATTTTCTTCCAATTATTTTTCTTCGAAAATAAATTGGTTTTTCGATTTTTTTAGTTTAAGATTTCCGTATTCTAAAAAAATTAAAAAAATTATTTGTTTGTTCATAAAAACTATTCTGAATCATCCTATTTTTCGCAACAAACCAATTGTTCCGAAAACACAAAAATTTACTCCACCTGGCAGTGCTGAGATGTACAAAACATCATTTAAATTTTCAGACGTTTGTGAAAATGGCGCGTTTGAAATAATTCTCGAGTTTTGTTTCTAATTTCTTTTAAATTATTTATTTAATATCTCTTAAATTCTTTTCTACTAACAAATATTGTTTTTATAATCAGTCATGTCTGAAAAACGCGAGCCGATCAGCGTGCGTATAACCCGCCTGAACAACTTAATTCTGGGAAATTGGAAAGCAGGAGCAAGTCGAGCTGTCTCCGATGCTATTTCAAGAGAGGGTCTTCTTGATGCATTTTGTTTGTTGTACAACGAATGTGATAAAGATGCACTTAGGAAGAGGGATAAAAACATATCAGAATTCATTACAAAATGTGAGTACCCATTTTTTTATTGGAAAATTAAAAGAAAAACTTGTTTACGAAATTTGTTACCACAGATCGCCCTATTGTTGATGAAACTAAAGCGCTTCGCGTTAGTGCAAACGATTTTACTGTAAAGACACTCATCGGCAAAGGATATTTTGGGAATGTTCACCTTGCTATCGAGAAAACATCAGGCGATGTGTATGCGATGAAGAAAATAAAAAAATCTGTTGTAACTACATCCCAGGTGAAGGAGGAACGTGATATCATGTCTCGCAGGAGTTCAGAGTGGATTACGAATTTGCAATATGCTTTTCAGGTGAGTCCGAAATGATTTCATTAAAATATTTTTCTAAACATTTGATTTATAGGACAACGAGTGTCTGTATTTAGTTATGGAGTACTTACCTGGTGGAGACTTGCTGAGCTTGATGAGTCGAAACGGACCCTTCGATGAAGATTTGGCACGCTTTTACCTAGCAGAACTAACTCTAGCAATTCATGCACTGCATTGCATGGGATATGTTCACCGCGACATTAAACCAGAGAACATCCTCATCGATAGGTTTGGTCACATAAAACTGGCTGATTTTGGTAACGCAGCTGCTTTGAATCGAGATGGACACGTGTTTAGCTCATCGCCGGTTGGTACCCCCGACTACATTGCTCCAGAGCTGCTCGAAACAATATCTACGTGCAAACTTGCCAAATCCTTGCATAACGTAAGTAATGTTTTTGAGGCTTAACATTTTTTTTTTGTCGAAAGTAAGTTGATTGATGTTTAAATGAATGAATGCGTTTGTAAGCTGAGGCAGTTAGAAGGGAGTTTGTGTTTGATTGCATTCTAGGTGCAAAAGAAAGAAACGAAAAGCTTTCTCGGTTTGAAACTCATTTTTGCAGACTCATACCTACTCAACTTTGGCTGCATCCAACTGTTATCCAACTTATTCCTAGGCTGTTATTAATGGGCTATTTACATCAATTTTAGCGTTATTCATCACAGAGCATCATCCCCAAAGAAAACTCGTTGTTCGATTTTAGCTGCAATTAGATGATTAGGGCGAAGTAAACAAAAATAAACCACGAACATCTGCAATTTTCATATACTGTAACCAAAAATACTGTTGCGTTCAAAAATAATAGTAATCTTTTGGTCTTTCGTTAAAAATATTATGAATTCGACCAAGTCATCTCTCCCATGGCTCGTCTTCATTGACTTTATAGCACAGACTGCTGCGAACGCAACACATAGCATTTTGGCTCCACCTCAGCTTGAAAGTGTGAACTGCGCAATGAAGCAGATAGTTTACTTTACTTAATCGGTAGCGTGATTCCTTATAATAAATATGTAAATAAATAAGGTGGCGCAACAGAGCGAGGAGCCCCAGGGCCTAGCGCATTTCTCAAAACCATGCCGTGTGAGGCAATGTAGAAGAGCTACAATTTTCTGCCGGTTCCGAACGGCAAAACGAGAAAGCGCTCTTTATGGCAATAAATTTGAGGTGCAATTCAAATTAAGTTTATTCCATAAAATTACTTTTAATTGCTTTTGTTTACAAAAACAAAAGCAGTTCGAAGTGCTAGTGGAGTTCATGTTTGCTAATCCCAATTCAGCCAAGGGACTTTTGAAAATCTCGGACGTCAAGTAAACTTCCAACAATTTGTTTTTCTTTCTGATCCAGACAAGCCTATTCCAGACATTTATTTGAATGGAAATGTGCTTCCCAAGTGTGAAAAGTTTAAATATCTGGGATCTATGATCAATAGTGAAGCAACTTGTGATGACGACATCAATCATCGAGTAAGCGTAGGGTGGATGAAGTGGCGAGAAAACTCCGCTATCTTCTGTTATCGAAAAATGCCCCCTAAGTTGAAGGGAAGACTCTACACAGCAGTTGTCCTTCCAGCTCTGACATACGGTTCACAATGTTGGACAATGTACAAAAAGTATGAGAGCAAATTGACCGAACAGCCGAAATGAAGATGCTTCGGATGACAGCAGGAGTAACAAAGCTTGATTGAATTAGAAGTACTAATGAATTAGAAGTACTAAGATCCGTGGAAGCCTTCATGTCGAAAGTACCATCTTGGACAAGATTCAGCACGACCGGCTCAGTTGGTATTGTCATGTTCAAAGGAGGGATCCGCAGAACCCCGTCCAAAAGGCAATATCGTACAACGTTTCAACAAATTCGCGACGAAAAAGAAAAGGCAGGCCAAAAATGGCTCCGATGGTTCAGGTGGCATCCCTTGGCCTATTCTGAAGAATTGTTCTTCTACGCTGACAAAACCTCTGCGTAAGCTTCAAACCAACCCTAACACTTGAACGGTGATCTGAAAACTGGAATCAATCTTCCCATTGCTTTAGAGAAAGGAAGATTATTTGATATTTTAAAGCATTTGATAGAGTTTAGCATTAGCGGAGTTCATAATTTACAACCGAACGAATTTTGATATTTAATATTTTTGAAAATTTTGAAGTTGGACGAACGCAAACGTCATCATAGTGTTGGGCGTCAAGTCTGATAAGTCTAAGCAAACTACATTCGACCATCCTATATCAAACGAAGTCTGTCCAAGTAATTGTACAATTTGAACTCCGATATTAATCTATTTAATCGATTAGTATCATCTTCCTTGGATTAGAAACTATTTTTTATACCGTTTTGGATGGTTTTAAGTGTGATACCCACTTTATCAATGCTGGTGTTCCCCATGGCTCATTTTATCTCCGACTCACTTTTTTGTCTTCATAAATGACCTCTTGTCTGAAACCTATGGCATACTAAAGACGTCTCTACTCTCAGTTTCTTAGATTCGTTCGCAATTTCACGTTCCGCTCTTCGGATGTAGAACTACAATGGAATTGTCTAACTCATTCAAGTCTGACCTTAACAGCATTTTTTCATGGGAAAATATTAGACGTGCTGAACTTATTGCCAATTTTGTTTTCTGTACTTACAGCTAAACCGTCCCCCACTACCATTATATCCATAAATGAAACCGTACCACATATTTGTTTCTCGACGGAAACGATGACGCATCAGCTGATATGATATCTAACGTAATTCTCAACGGCATGAGAAATTTTGTTTCTCACAGAACAAAAAGTATCATCCCCAAAGAGAATTCGTGGTTTGATTCAAGCTGTAAGAAGGCGATTAGGGATAGAGAAAGTATTTTTCGAAAATTTAAAGGCAACCCTACAGTAGAAAATCGAAATTTGTTTGAAATCGAGTCTGCAAATTCTTTGATGAAGCAGATATTTTTTCGAACTCGCTCGGTTGCGAGAGTCCTTAAAGATCTCAATATACACAAATCCGCTGGTCCAGATGGTATCCCCGCCGTTATTCTGAAGAGGTGTTCTTCTACGCTGGCAAAACCACTGCGTAAACTTTTCCATCTTTCCTATTCTGCTGGGATTTTTCCGAGCAGATGGAAAACTGCATTTGTCCAGCCGGTCCCTAAAAAAGGCGAATCTTCCTCCCCTTCCAATTACCGTCCAATTGCACTAACGTCCCTTCTTTCCAAGGTCATGGAAACGTTGATAAACCGTCAACTTATGAAATATCTTGAAGAACGAAAGCTTCTTAATGACCGTCAGTACGGCTTTCGTAGCAAACGGTCCACTGGTGATTTGATGGCATATCTCACCGAAAAGTGGAACCAATCTTTACATTGTTTTGGAGAAAGTAAGATTATTGCGCTTGATATTTCTAAAGCATTTGATAGAGTTTGGCATCAGGCTCTTTTATCGAAAATGCGTGCTTTTGGTATCGATGAGTCTCTTCTTCGTTGGATTAGAAATTACCTTTCCGACCGTTCAATACAAGTTGTATTGGATGGCTTCAAGTCTGATACCCATTTCATAAATGCTGGTGTACCCCAGGGCTCCGTTTTGTCTCAGACTCTCCTCCTCATTTTCATCAATGATCTCTTGTCTGAAACTTCTAATCCACTTAATTGTTTTGCTGACGACTCGACTCTCAGCTTTTCATATTAGTTGGAAACGAATATGAAAAGCTGAGTCACGTCCCTGCTCTTCGGATGTGGAACTGGAACGGTTACGTATGATAAGCTTATTGAATTCTGACCTTGACAGCATTGTTACATGGGGTCATAAGAACCGAGTAGAATTCAATGCTTCGAAAACTCAATGCTGTCTCTTGTCGTTGAAGCTTAACATTCCCCCATTGCCATTATCCATGAATGGTACCTGCATCCAAGAAACCGAAAAGCTGTCAGTACTTGGTATGTGTGTAAACGATGATCGTCGTTGGAATGACCACATATTTGAAGTCGCCAAAAACGCTGCTAAATGCTTAGGCTTCTTGAGATGATGCAGGAAATTCTTCACCCCTTCTGATCTGGCTACAATTTATAAGGCCTTCAACCGCCCAAAACTGGAGTATAACTCCCATATCTCGTCAGGTGCTTCGCAAACATCTTTGCGCCTACTTGATAGGGTACAAAATAGACAGCCATATTATGGTTGTCAACTATCAATCAATTGATACACGATAAGTGCTATCAATTAATTGATAAATCGGTATTATGCATGCCAATTGATAAATTTACTTCCATTGTGAACAGTGTGCTCGTACTAAGCGTTGACACACCCCACATCTACGTACAAAGCGACCATTTTAATTTCCTTCATTCAATGAACACTAACAGCTAGGTTCCACATTTCACTTTCACGTGAAATGAAATCGAAATCGATCGAAATTAAGATTTGGTGCTCCGCATTTCACTTTTATCGATATCGATTTCATATTTTTCGAAATCAAAGTGAAACGAAATCGTTGTGTTCCACAATCCGATTTCGCCGGTTTCCAAGTGATTTGAAATCATCCTAATTTATCTGTGTGGAATAGTAGAATGGTAGAAAATGTAAGTAAAAAAAATTCCGTTGCAACCACACAAAATTTACTTATTTTACTAGAAATTGTTTTAAACAAGGGAAAGAATAAAAAATACTGCACAGGAGGAAATATTCATAAGCTTTATGAGCCAACATAAAGTTCTTGCCCAAGGATTCATGAAAGGAGATCGTGTCTTGGCAGGTTTTGTGGGAAGACAGAAATATACAACTGGATGCAAAAAAGTCAGCAATAATAAAAAGAATAATTTGAAACAAATTATCAATACAAACAAGAAAATACTTCAATTTCACTTGCCACATATCAATACACATGTTGCATCTCCAATTTTAAATGGATTAGAAAAGTCTCTCAATCAAAGTCTTTTTATTTTCTCTGTCGTATATCTCTTCTTTTTGATTTCCAAAACCGAAGCAATAAGAACAGCACTTATATTTAATTTTCTGATCAGGAAGCTGAAGAAACTATTGAAATCAAATAAATTGAGTTTCAGTTTTCAGATTAGATGACAGGTATCAGCTGTTTTCAATTTCACTTAAAGTGATTTCGAAAAGTTTTCGGACTGATGAAATCGATCGAAATGCAGAACACTGAAAATAAATCCACTCGATTTGCAATTTCGTTTTCGGTTTCATTTCACTCGATTTCTGGAACCTAGCTGTAAACACATTTAACTTCAAGATTCAATTTGGAGTGAATTTTTGCTATACGGCACAGCAAAAACACTTCAAGATACAACCCTTATACTAGTCAACCACGTTACTGTGTTTTGGCTACACATTTCCAGTAAAATAAATCAAAAAAATGTTCATCAACGACGAATTTGCGATTGACTGAAAAATTGATAGATATCAAAAAAGTTGATAACCATAATACCGAATAAGCAACCAGAGACGTTCACAATGGATCGCAAAAAAGCATTTCATTCACAACAGATCAAAAGTTCTGATGGTTGTTATCCGTAATACCATTTAACCAATTTCATTGATAAACGAACAAATTTATCAAGTATCATGTTGATATTTGACAACCATAATAGGGCTGAGAGCGTTAAAATTGATAGGTGATAGTTTAATTGTAGAATCAATTGATTCTCTTGAACATCGTCGAAACGTTGCCTTTTTTCACAAGCAGTGCTCTAGTGAGGTAGCCAGTTGCATTCCTCCCCTGAAACAATTTAGCAGCAACACCCGCCTCGCTAGGAATGTTCAGTCAAGTATAGAGATTCGTATTTCAGTCGCACCACCCGTATGTGGAATGCTTTACCTGGCTCTGTGTTTCCCCTGCATTACGATTCACTAAAATTCAAAAGCAACGTGCATCGGTGTCTCCTTCAAATCCTCTCCTATTTTCCTAAATGCTCGCACTGTGTTTAACGACATTATAAGGGTATTCATAACCCTTTGATGTGCGCGTTAATTATAAAAAAAAAAAAAAATTGAAGTGCCATAAACACTGCTGATTGCTTAGGTTTTTTAAATGCTGCAGGAGTTTTTTCACACCCCTTGATTTGGCTACAATTAATAAAGCCTACGTACGTCCCAAACTAGAGTACAAATGCCATGTTTGGGCAGGTTCTCATCAAACATCATTATGCCTGCTTGATAGAATTCAAAATTGATCGAAAATTGAACTGGCCGTTCAAGTGCGGGATCAATTGATTCCCTGGAACATCGTCGTTACGTTTCATGTCTCTCTTTTTTCCGTTATTTGTACAAATAGTGCTCTAGTGAATCACCCGGTAGCATTTCTCTTCTAATACAATTTAGCCTATGCACCAGCATCTCAAGGAATGCGAATCAATTCTTCCTTCAGCCCAAATAAAGTATACAGGTTCATATCTTATCCGCTCAACCCGTATATGGATTATGGAATGCCATACTAAGATAAATTTAAAAGTAATGTGCATCTACATCTCTTTTCTAATCCTTTCCATCTTTCCTTAACCCCAGTGTTCGTCAACATTATAAAAGTAGTCAAAGCCTTTTATTTAATATGATTTTCGACAGCGAAAAAAAATTTACTGCTGTCCGTTAGGCTTAAACAAACACAGCTAATATTGGGTTTTTTTTTTTAAAGAAAAAAGAGGAGGCTTACATGCTAATCTGGAGAACTCAGACCTAATATCCGGTCCATTGTACTACCAGAGTTCCCTTTTTTTGTGTTGCAGTAGTTGGAAAATAAGTTGTTAGTAATTTCACATTATATAACCTCAAGGGCGGCGTCCATATGAAACTGGGAGGCTGAAAGAAAAGTAGATGTCAAGAGCTAATATTGGGTACATAAGCTCCCAATACTAGCTAATTGGTCGTAGTCATTGTTTTTGCAGTGTGAGAGCGAATCAGTTTCATAGTGAAATTATCGATTGTGTTCATTTGTTGGTAAAGGACCTCATTAGGGACATCCATAGACAATCATTGGCCTTATAAGCGCAACTTTCTACCTGCTGTAGTTCTCTACTATGAAACAATCGCCTTGTCAATGCGAAGCTCCTTTAGCCCTGTTCAGAACAGCATTCATATGATTAAAATATAGATACTGGCTTACCCCGATGCAGATGTAATTGACTACTTCTGTACTTGGCAGTGAGTGGATAAGATCAACAATTGCTAGCTTTCGCTAGTTTTTTCTCGTAACACACCAGGATCGAACCAACAAGGTACTAAACACAATTGTTTCCGATTTCTGTGATTTTCACCTTCCAATCATTGCAATATTGTTGAATCTTTTGGAAGTTCTAAAAAAGTTGTGATGACTTCACACTCGCTACTACTCGGAAGAAACCTTATTGACCGGAGATTTGTCTAATTCGAACCACTTTTTCTTCTTTTAAGGAGAGGAGATGATAGACCACTGTGATCTTCCACTGGATAATATGCAAAAACGCAACAATTATTGTTAAAGAAAGTGGTGTAAATTTGTAAAGCCTCCGAAGGGAAATTTCTCAGAACATTTTTCTTTATTGCTTTAGAGATACATCTTCAAAACGGACAGGGTATTTGTAATTAGGTCGTCATTAAATCTAGTAAAACCAGATTTCCCAGATAGCCGGTGCTATATTTTGCAGCTTTTAAATTAGCTGACAAACAGCACCCGCTGCTCTACTTCCTCTTGACTTCAAATTTGCAATCACCCAAATGGATCTATTCCTGCAGTCAGAAGTAAGTTTACGTTCTCTTTCGTTTCTCCTAAAAATTTTATTGAGAGGCCATGGCATGGAGTTGAAAGTTGATGTGTTACACTCTTGCTGTATATAATTTTTTGATACTAATTTTGAAACATAAATTTCTATTACGATAAAGAAAGGTTCCAGCTTTTGCTGGTGGAATTGTCTAACTTAGCATCTCAGGAAATATAATATGTGTTTTAACTGTTTAAAATTTTGACTAATCTCTTCATTTATCTAACTTATCACCTAACTCAACTCTTGAATTCGAGTTTTACTATAAAAATCTTTGCGTTGCCCTTTTTTAGGTAAGTTGCGACTATTGGTCTATGGGCATCATCGGATATGAGCTCATTTGCGAGGTAACACCATTTCATGAAGACAATGTTCACGAAACATATTCGAAAATACTCAGTCACTGCGAAGACAGCCACACCAAGGAAATCATATCATTTCCCAGCGATTTGAAAGTAAGCACTAACTTCAAGAATCTCATATTATCATTGGTAACGAATCCAACCAATCGATTGGATTACACAGAAATACGAAAGCATCCGTACTTTGAGAACATCAAATGGGAATCGTTGCGGCATCAGGTGCCTCCGCATATTCCAAATGTAAATGGAGAAGACGATACGTCAAATTTTGAAGACATCCAACGATACAAAGACCGTCGCAGTACTTATTCAAAGAAGTCTATCACTACCAATGTGAAGACCAATGAATTTTCAGGGAAAGATCTTCCATTTCTTGGCTACAGCTTCGTTCACATGGAAAAAATCGACGAAACGGACTATCCATCAAAGAGCAGTGCAGTCGATGATATCCGAATGACAAAACTCAATGCTAAACTTAAGGAACTGCAAGTTAAAATCAAGGAACAAATGGAAGAGATTAATAGCTTGAAACAAGGTCTCTTGAAAGCCGAACAGATTTCCAAACAATCAGACTCGCAGGGCAAGATACTGTCCGAAGCCAAGGACGAGATAACAAAGATGAAGAACCGTCTAAAGGAAAAAACTTTGGAACTAGCTGCATGCAAGACACAGATCAAAACCCTTCAGAGCTCTGTGAAGCTTGAAGAAGAGATGTGGCAAAAGAAAGAAGCAACTATTACAGAATTGCTTCGTATGAATCGTCAAAAATATGAAGATGCGAAAATCGCATCAGAACAGAAATACGAGAAGCAAATTGCTGAGAAGAAAAACGAATTAGTTAGTGTGGCTCAAAAGCTGGAGGCTCGTGAAAGCGAACTTGCGGCTAAGGCTGAAGAGTGCCAGCATCTGCAGGAGAAAATGGAAAACTACAAGAAAATGTTAGACACCATCAAGGAACAAGCTCAAGCGGATAAAGAGGAATTTGAGAAAAATAAAATGCAACTAACGGAAACCTATGAACAGAAAATGGTGGACATCCGCAACAAACTGCGTCTGGAGAAGGACTCAAAGTGTCGACTTACTATGGAATTACGTGAAGTGCGTACCGAGTTGGACGACAGTATTTGTTCATCTCGAAGTAATCAAGAGGCCAAGATGGCAACTGAGCGGAATATCGATGAGTTGAGGCGACGTTTGAACCGTGAGATCGAGGCAAATAACAGTCTGCGGTCCGAGAATGCCATACTAGAAAAAGAACGTACCGAGAAAGAAAAATTATCGGAAGATCTCAAGCAAACGATAGAAAAACTAGAACGTGAGTTGCAGGTTTCTGAATGCAGCAAAAACTTAACGAATGCTCAAGCTGAAGCTGGAATAGGAAGTATTGTATCCTCACCTTTCCTGACCGCTCATGGCAGTCTTACAGAGTTGCACGCTATTGAGGAGCAACTTCGTTCAGATTTGCAGGCGGCTAAGGACAGTGAGGACACTCAGCGTCAACGTGCAGATAAACTACAGGAGGTCGTAGAAAAGCTTGAAGAAATGGTTGCGAAGTTCAGTGAACAACCAAAGAGTGTAGGCGACATGCTTGAGAAGCAAAATGAAAAATTAGAAGATAAGTTGGCTTCGGCAAGGGAACAGATGATTCTTGAGCGTCAATCGGCAAGAACAGCCAATTTGAATTTGTGGAAGGTCGAGAAGCAGTTGGAAGATGCTTTGCATGAGAAAAAAATGACGCAGCGAAGAATGGAACTCACCGAAGGCAAGGTCAAGAAAATTATTGGAGAAAAAGAAGATCTAGAGAAGAAACTGAGTAACGCATTGGCAGAGGTAAAACACAAGGAAACAAGAATCACCGAGCTTAAGGATGAAATCGGTTGTCTGAAGCGGGAAATCCAAAAAGAGCACCGAATGTGGGAGAAAGCTGAGCAGGAACGGATGAAAGAGAAATCGGAGGTAAGTTGGTTTTTGTATTTTTGTTTTCAAAAAATTGATTGCAGCAACCTCCGCTTTTCTTGTTTTCGATTGAATGGAGGTTGTTGTTTAAAAGTACATACACAAAACTGACAGTAAATTTTGTTTCATTTTTACAGGTGATCGAACGAATATCTGAGGTCCACCGTTTGGAGGAACGCGTGTCGGAGCTTCGCCAAAAACTCACACAAACTCAACAGAAATACGATTCTCTCAGTTTGGAAAACAAGAGATTGCTCCGGGAACTCAACGAAGAACGCGAAAAATCGTCAAACATCGCCGAAGCTGCGTCTGAAACTCAAATTAAGCTGAAGAACCTCGAGGACAACTACGAACGCCTCAAATTTGCTTGCACCATTACTGATAATCAACTAACCGAAGTGGAGGCAATGTTAGAAGCCGAACAAAAGCGCAATCAATCTAACCAAGAAAAAATCGACGCATTGTACAAGAGTGTACGGGAAAAAGACGAAACCATCAGCCAGCTGAAACGTGCTATAAACGAAGAACTCTCAAACAAGCTGGGTGCTGAAGGACGAATTAAGCTTTTGGTTGAGGAAGTTGACGATTTGCGACATAGTTTAGAACAAGTCCAAAAGAAACTCATTTCACAACAAAGTCAATTAATTGACCAAACAAATAATCTCTTCGAGAGCCAAGAGAAAGTTGAAGTCCTTACAACGGACTCAAACAATTTGCAAACTCTGAACGAGAACTACGATAAGGAAATACATATTTTGAAAGAGGAGAATTCCCGAATTCTTACCGAGCTGTACAGATCGAAAGAAGATTGCAACAGGATCCAAAACGAACTGAAGGAAGCTCACAACGAAGTATCGGATTTGCGACAAGAAGTCGAAGAACTTAACGAAACAATGGCCGAAAAACAGAACTATTATCTGCAGCGGGATATAAAGAGTGAGGCTACTCTGGGACAGCATAAAAAGTTGATTGACTATCTCCAATTGAAAGTCGAAGACCTGTTGCAGAAAAAGAAGAAGACTTTTGCTGATAAAATCTTCGGAACTGGGACTACTTCAGCAAAGAAAGAAAACATTTCGCCAAACACGGTAGAATCGTCGATCCTGTATCGAACTCTGCAAGAAGAACTGAAGAGAGAGAAACTGAAATGCAAGTCGCTGCAGGAGCAGATTGACAGAATAAATCATGGAACGAGTTCCCGGACAAAAAGCAAGTCTCCGCTGAAGGAAAATACGGACAACTCATGTGTTAAACGAGTAAGTACGGGCAAACGTCGAACATACCAAACTCATCGATTCGAGTTGAGTCTTGAAGATATGGACAGTAGTACCGGGCATTGCATTGCCTGTAAGGGAGTGATTGTAGCAGGGTCTACATACTGGAGGTGCAAAGAATGCAAAGGAGCTGCACACCGGAAGTGCCGAAGTGATGTGAGCACGTCTTGCGATGGCACGGAAGCAACCATAACAACAGAAAAAGATGAAAACAACGAAAAGACGGACCATGCAGATACCACATCGCTAACAAGCAAGTTTTCTTATGAACCCACCGCACCAGAGCCGAGTGAATCAAATTTCTCGACAGGTTATGGCGGAAGAATGATTCTTGCTGGTAATACGCATACTCCTCCTCTGGAAGTCAATTGTGCTTTCGAAATGCATGAAAATGTTCTCCTCCTGGGGTGCAACAGTGGTCTCTTCACCTATCATCTGGATACCAAAAATTTGGTACACATTCTTGGAATCGATAGTGTGAATTGCATTGCCATAACTACGGTTCTGGCTAAGGCTATTCTTGTCGGATCTGGAGGTGAATACCTTTATCAATGCGATCTTCGGCATTTGCAGACCCGTTCACAGTCGAATGCGTGTATGAAACCAGTTCTAGAGTCGTCTGTTCTCGACCTTCCCTTCGCCAATCGTGCTGCCAACGAGAAATGGCAATTAGTAAAGATCTCAAACGAAGCAGAAAACCCCGCGGAATCGGTAGCAGTTGCAGCAACCTCCACACGCATTGTAATTCTAAAATACGATCTCAAAATGCAGAAGTTTAAACCAGTTCGCGCTCTAGACACAGCCACATCGGTCTCATCGATTCTCTTTACCCGACACACTGCCATAGTAAGTTCGGATAAATTTTTCGAGATCGACTTTGGAACATACACTGCCGAGGAGTTCGTAGACTTATCCGATCATACTCTTAGCCATACGCGCACTTGTCAACCTGTTGTTGCAATTCGTGTAAGCCAACAAGAATTCCTCCTGTGCTTTATGGAATGTGGTGTTTTTGTCGATGAGTATGGATGTCGATCACGTCCATACGATATCAATTGGGAATATACTCCCACAGGTTTCATGTATCGGGCACCGTTTCTGTTTATTTCTCACTTCCAAACCGTACAAATACTCCGTTTGCATCGGTCATATTCAAATGAAAGTGCCGACAAGACCTCGGAATCAACAGACGATGATACTGGACCACCGTTCCAAAGAACTTACCTTACACTCTACATGCCGACCCTTGTGGCCGAGAGTGAAAAATATAATGCATTTGTTGTTGCAATAGACAAACAGTCGGGTATACAAGAGGTGCACCATTTGGATGCAGTCAAAGCTTTCAAGGATAATTTGAATGTCTCAATGGAAACAATATCGTCTTTAGCTACTTGCGTTACACTTGGATCTATTGCAACAACGGTTGATTCTTTTTGATATTAAATAACTTTGTTTTCTTGTACTTATTTCAACCGTTGCTTTTATTTATGTTATCTTTTCCATTCCTACTTTTGAAATATTTTAAATATATTTTTGTTAGAATTAGCAGCACACTTGCGTGATCTTATGCGTTGGCGTGTATTGTATATCAAATGTAATTCCTTTGTATTCGTTCGTATTTAATCAAATAAAAAAAGAATATTTTATGTAAAAAAAAAATGGAGTTTTTGTACAAAGAAACTAGAAAAGAAGGTCATGATCCTGAAATGCAATTGATCGACGCACGTCTCATGGGTGTCATGTAGAATCAGCAATTGTTTTATAAGAAATAAGTATGTTTGAATTTCCCAAGTCTTTTCATTTGGGTATCATAATCTTCGTCAAAAAATTGTAGGCCCCATCCATTCCGTTTTCTCAAAGCATTGTTGTGAGAAATGCGCTAGGCCCTGGAGCTCCTGACTCTCTTGCGCGACCCGATTTATTTATTTATTTATTTGTTTTTAAAACTAGCCTGTGGGCTTTCGAATTATACTGAATTTAAGAGGTTTATTTTACTGAGGGATAATGCTGCATTCAAAATTCAATGCTGAATTTTTGAAATCGGTTTCATTAGTTTTTTGTTCCCGCTCAAGTTTAAATATTGGTATAAAATACAGCGTATGTTACTGAAAGAAAAATTAGCCATGCTTATTTTGACATTCTTTTTCGATAAAAAGTTAGTTGAGCTGGGAAGATTTGTGTTTTGAGACTCGCTCGATTTGATAGTTAACACGTAAGCTTTCACATCGTGTTAACACCATTTACTTGCCATCCCTGTGGTTCATACTGAACACTGACTTATTTCTGTTCACTAATCGTTGTTGTTTTCCCATGTGCGATCCTTTTCAAACCTGCGTATGTGTTCCCTATAAAAAACGGCTCATATTAATGCCTACCTCATTTCCTCCCACTTTTACAGCGTATGCTACTTTACGTTACTTTACGTTTACGTGAATTTCCATAGAAAGTTGGTTGAATTCGAAAGAATTGCGTTTGAGACCGGCTCGATTCGATAGTTAAGTTAACACGTGAACCTTTCATCATCTCGATTAGCCGTTCAAAATCGGCAGAAAAATTTAGATCCCTTCCACTCATTCTACTTGTTTAAAAAATTAATTTTAACATTTATTTTTGATTAAAACTAAATTGAATCACCCTTTGGTTGCCAATTGTATCAGCACACTCCAAACTGTTTTAAAACAGTTTTTTCTGCATCACCAAACAAAAAAGCTCCACTTGCATGTGTCATTCTTTGTTGCGAAAAAAAGCTCAACCGGCCACAAAACCGCTTTATTTTTCTACCTAAAAAGACAACTCAGCCGCGCGACTGTCAAAAAACAGAATTTCGTTTGGTTCGTTTTCGTATTCCCATTCGTCGTGTGTCTTATTTTTTTTTATAAATTAATTTAAATAATTATTTCCTTTTCCCGATTGTTGTTGTAAATATATTTCTTTGATTAGTTCAATACCTTTTTTATAATTATAAAAAATCTGGCCGTGAAATGAGTGTTCAAATGAAAAGTTTGCATATCAATTCGGAATCGCAGAAAGCGTAGAAATTTCGAAATTCCATTGCGTGAGTGGATAGTGTTATGTGTCGTAGAAAAGAAGCAGTGATAAATTGTATTGCTTCGCTGTTTTCTGGTTCTTAATCGTGCGCTTTATCATTTCAATGAGTGTTTTTATTTGTTTATAAGTTCGATAAATAAAAAAGTTAAAAAAAAATTAATTAAAAAATAAAATCTGTGTCGGAATGGAAGCACCTCCCATGCAGTCGGAAACTGCAGCTGGTTCACCTTCTTCGCCGGCTTCAGGAAATGTCGATGCTTCAGCGGACAGTTCTACAAAAAGAGATGTACCCCAGGAAGACTCAAAGCTCAAAGGTAGGTTGTAGGTTCATCCAAGCAAATAAACATATGAAATTGCAATGTACCTACCTACATACTTAATTTTATCTTTTCTTTTAAGTTGTTTTCGGATTTGCATTTATATCTTTTTTGTTTTTTGACTTGTCATTGATGTCAAACGACTTTCAGTGTTGCCATGTATGGTGTTAAATGTTTGTTCCAATTAATGCCGTTTTCGTTTGCCGTTTTCGTTTGCCGTTTTCGTTTGTCAAAAATTACCCTCAGAACAAGTTTTGCTACTCTAGAAATTTTTTCAGAGTAAAAATCAGGGTACTCTAAAAAAGGGTACTCTAGTTTTACCAAACGAAAACGGCATAAGTTTAGCTCCTATTCCCATAATAATGTATTTATAAGTGTGTTTAATGAAAAAAAAGCAGAGCAGCGCAGCTCAGAACAGAGCAAGATATAAAGTGAGGTTTTGAAATTTGTTCATATTAGGTCCAGTTATACTTCTAGTAGATATACATAAATACGAACACAAATTATTTTTTTCATATTATGTGAACTTGTCTAGTTATGGGCTCTCAAAGAATCGTCTAAATCGAAATTAGGATTTTTTAGAAGAATTTTTTCGTATTGAAAATAATAACAATAAATTTTCAAATTACGCGATTTATATAGAAAATTTTCTGATCTTTTCAAAAAAAAAATCAAATTTGAAAAAAAAAAATTGTAAATACTGTCGCGTTTCAATTCCATAATTCGCATATTAACCGACATTAACATTATACTGACCGCTACATGTGCATACATTAATTTACCTATCTTCGTAACTAATGCAGATCCCATTTCAAAACTTCTGGTGTATTATTAAGACAGTCTAAGCTATATTTAAAAAAAAAAAAATTAAAAAAAAAAAAAAATGGTCGAAGTCTCCAAAATTTTACTTTGAAATGTTTATTTCCGGTTTAAGAGACTAAAAAAATTTTTTTTTTCAAATTTGATTTTTTTTTTGAAAAGATCAGAAAATTTTCTATATAAATCGCGTAATTTGAAAATTTATTGTTATTATTTTCAATACGAAAAAATTCTTCTAAAAATCCTAATTTCGATTTAGACGATTCTTTGAGAGCCCATAACTAGACAAGTTCACATAATATGAAAAAAATAATTTGTGTTCGTATTTATATCTACTAGAAGTATAACTGGACCTAATATGAACAAATTTCAAAACCTCACTTTTTTTCCCTGTCCGCTTGACGTGAAATGCCCCATATATGAAAAATGTCAGTCAACTTAAGAGCCCGACCCATAGAATCCGTTGCGTCCGTTCGCTGCCGGATTCACCTGACAGCTGTGAGTTTTGCCGGACACAACGGATAGGGGTGACCCATAGAATCCGTTGCGGTTTTTTGACAGATAAATTTAGTCAAAACGGGGGCGTTCAAGAATCGTATCCGGATAGCTTGTTGTTGTTGCTTACGTGCGGGAAGTCGAAAAAAATAAGTTATAATCGTCTAGCAATGATATTTTGAATGTTTTCCTGTTTTCAAAAGTCGAATTTTAATATTTCACAGCTGTTGTCTGCAGCAAAAAAAAGGTATCCAAGATACGGCTATCCGAGATATGCTATTCGATAGGTTCTTGAACGCGCCCATTGTCACTTTTTCCATATACAAGAAAACTTCAAATTGGTTATGACTGCGCATGTCTCTCTTTTGCCGGACGCAAAAAGTTAAAAGTTGGGCTACTTTTTGCGTTGCGTCCGTTGCATCCGATGCTTACGGGTCACCTCTCATAAGATCGTGTTTATTTAATCGAGCTGTCAGGTAAATCCGGCAGCGAATGGACGCAACGGAAGAGCCCGACCCATAGAATCCGTTGCGTCTGTTCGCTGCCGGATTCACCTGACAGCTCGATTAAATACACACGATCTTATGAGAGGTGACCCATAAGCATCGGATGCAACGGACGCAACGCAAAAAGTAGCCCAACTTTTAACTTTTTGCGTCCGGCAAAAGAGAGACATGCGCAGTCACAACCAATTTGAAGTTTTCTTGTATATGGAAAAAGTGACAATGGGCGCGTTCCAGAACCTATCGGATAGCCTATCTCGGATAGCCGTATCTTGGATACCTTTTTTTTTTTTTTGCTGCAGACAACAGCTGTGAAATATTAAAATTCGGCTTTTGAAAACAGAAAAACATTCAAAATATCATTGCTAGATGATTATAACTTATTTTTTTATCGATTTCCCACACGTAAACAACAACAACAAGCTATCCGGATACGATTCTTGAACGCCCCCTTTTTGACTAAATTTATCTGTCAAAACACCGCAACGGATTCTATGGGTCACCCCTATCCGTTGTGTCCGGCAAAACTCACAGCTGTCAGGTGAATCCGGCAGCGAACGGACGCAACGGATTCTATGGGTCGGGCTCTGGATTCTATGGGTCGGGCTCTTTAGAGCAGAGTCAGCTGATGCCAAAAATCAGCTGATAAGAAAGCAACAAACATTTTGTGACCTTAGCTAGTTTGCAAAATTATGTTTGGTATCCTATTATAATAAAAATCTATATTTGGAAACATTGGAATCAAAACTAAACTAACATGCGATGTTAATTCAATTGATTTTAAGTTAAATTCGATTTCAAATAGATTGCAAAACGCAAAATATAAACAAAAATATTTGAATCAAATGTCAACAGCTGATTTTGACACTTTGCTCCAATCTGCTCTTACTCAAAAGCAAGTGCAGAAAATGCTGCTCAAAAAGCTCTAGAGCAGGTCATTAAACACAAAAAGTTCTTGCTCGGAGTAGAAAAATTGTCATTAAACACCAAAAAGCTGCTTTTTTCTGCTCTAGATCTATCTAGAGCAGGTCATTAAATTAATTAATTAATTTTTTTTTCGCTATTACCGTTTTTTTACATTGCTCTTTAGGAAATTGGAGACAATTCGATTATCGATTACTAGATAGAAAAACAACAAATGAAACTTTAAGTCTAAATCCAAACCATAGAAAAAAGGAATAAGGAACAAGAGGGTAGCATTTACCTCTCCTGCCCCACAACTTTTATTTTTTTACATTCTTGTTTTTGTAACACTATATACAGGGTGTCCCGTAATTCGTGTAACGTACTTTGGTATGTGATTCTTGGTCATATTTTAAGCAAAACTGCAATCGTGACTTATTTTGATAAACCGATGAACAAATTGGATTTCTTATTTTTTATACGACATTGAACATTCTTACCCCAAACTTAAATCTCCCTGAGAAGAGGTAAGTCAATTAGGATTCTGGTAACAGGTCAAATACACTTTTTTTACCCTTTTCATCAGTGCACAGTCATAAAAATTACCTGAAAACAATCAATTCTTGGAAAACTACTCCCATTGCACAAGCTGTTGTAATAAAAGTTGGTAAAAAACCCAAAATTAGATTTCTTACTTGTAAGTTTTTTCCAAGTATCATAAAATGTCTGGGTTTTTGATTGTTCTTTTGTAAAAAATAAAGAAACTCTATGTGGTACTCGTGGCGTAATGGTTAGCATGTCCACCTGCTAACCCAGAGGTTCGAGGTTCGAATCCCAGCAGAGGCAAAATGCAAAAATGTTTTTCCACGGGTATCGCCTTTCGCGAGGAATTGGCAAGTCATCCGTTAGTAAATTCATTGCCATGAAAAGCGCATTCTCAATGCCGTTCGTAACCGGCGAAAAATTGTAGGTCCCCTCCATTCCCTCACAAGGCATGGTTGTGAGAAATGCGCTAGGCCCAAGGGCTCCTCGCTCTGTTGCGCCACCCTATTTATTTATTTATTTATTTTAAAGAAACTATCAGGTATTTTCTGCAAAAAAATGATCTCATAGTCAAAACTTTGTTTCGGAAAGAAAATTTGAACACCACTTAAAATTGAAAATCTGGCAGCCCTAAGCCTATTAGAGGTCAACTTAATTTAACACAGGTCAAAGTTTTCCTTTTTTTTGGCAGAAAGTGATGTAAAATTTAGTTTAGAGTTACGGGATACCCTGTATCCCGTAGTTATAATTGACTTAATTTTCTAAAAAACATAATTATATTAAAAATCAAAATCGAATTGTGTGGTTTTTCCGCTAATTAGACTTTATTCTCCCAAGCAAACAAGGATTTCCCAGACAAAGAACCGTTTTCTTAATTTCTCAAAACAGATTTTTTTAGGTTTTCTGTGTGAATAAAAAGTAATAAGAATATTTTTTTTAATAATTTTGAGAAACTTGATCGCTCTAAAACTATCCTCTAAATTAACTGGAACTAAAAAATTATAATTTTTTTTAGAATATTGAGTCAATTAGTGGAATGTAAAATCGTCGTCTTTATATACGAAAGACGTTGTGTTTTGCAGAAAAATGTGAATGATTTTGCACATTTGGAGTAAAACAGCTGATTTTGATAACCAGCATGGCGGTATTTAAGGCCCTGACCCATAAAATCCGTTGCGTCTGTTCGCTGCCGGATTCAACTGACAGCAGTGACTTTTACCGGACACAACGGATTGGGGTGACCCAACTTCAAATTGGCTTTGACTGCGCATGTCATCAGTTCTGCCAGAAAGTTAAAAGTTGGGCTACTTTTTGCGTTGCGTCCGTTGCATCCGATGCTTATAGGTCACTTCTCATAAGATCGTGTGTATTTAATCGAGCTGTCAGTTGAATCCGGCAGCGAACGGATGCAACGGATTCTATGGGTCGGAGCCTTTAGTGTGGCAACTGGAAATGCTTTCTTCGATTCCATTCGGATTTTGTGATCACAAATTTTCGTAGTTTATACCTTAGCTTTCTGTGTGGAAGTTTTCTGCGATGGAATCTGTGATAGGGCTGAGTACATATCTTGGTTTGTTCCTGCAAGAGCTCAAGTTGTCAGTTTGTTTGTTAAATTTTTTACAACAGTCAACTGACAGATGACTATTGACGGGAGCAGTGCTGCCATTTCAATTAAGAGGAGGAAAATTCAAAAAGACACGGACTTATAGGCCCGTACTCGTATGTACAAAGTTTATCGAAATTATTGGATTCTCAGCGCTTTTAATTTTTTTCTTTTGTCGAATGAAATATGAAAATGGATACGACTAAGTTTCTTGAACTTGCGACTGTGTGCTAGGTACAATATACAAATCTTAAGACTTAAAAAAAGATTTTTTGTTTTTACAATTATCATTTTTAAGATAAATTCGAATAGCTTTTTTTAAGCCTCTGAATATTTTAAGAATGTTAACGTATCCACTCTTCATAATATATTTGGTGGTTCAAAATTGTAAACTGCACATTAGTTATGAAAACTGAATAAAATCTGGTGAAAAAATTTAATCAAATGTCTGAAAATATAAAAACGCTAAATTTTTGCAATTTCTAATAAATATGAATGCTGAAAATTAAGTCAAAATCGTTGCGCCAGTTTTTTTTTAAATTTCACTTTCAATAAAAAACAAGTTTTAAAAATATCAAGCAGGTATGTAAATTTTAAGATCATGTCTAATATATTTGGACAAGAAATTTGTAAAAAAAAAAAAAAAAAAAATGAAGATACCGATGTGGAAATATTCCAAAAAAAGAAATAAAAAGTTAGTAAAAACTTCAAAAATTAAAATTTTTCAGATCTTCGATACGCAATCTTTTTTAATCAAAATAGAAGCTCTAGTCTAAGGTCATAAAAGAGAATCTATGTAGGTTTTTAAAAAATAGGTACCGTACTTTTTTGGTAATTTTTTTTTAAACCATAAAGAAGACAATTAAAAACTCGTCCCTCACACGAAATTTTTCAAAATCGTTTGAGGCGAAAAGTATTAGAAATTTCAATTATCAAAACATTGTTTTTATTGTTGAAATTCTGAACAACTTTTATAGAAACCAATCAGCTCCAAATCGAAAATTTACAGCTAAAAGCGTAATCATATTAATGATGTTAAATTAAATAAATTCACTTTTTTCACTAACCCATTCGCTATCGTCAAAAGATTCTGGGTTCTTAAATATCTCACAAGTGGCTATTGGTTGAGAGAAATGAGTGTGTGAGGTCCGGAGTCAACGAACCTTTTTTTGCACACAAAGACTGGTTAATCGTTTACAACCAGAACATTCGAATTAAATGTTAGCTCGAATCAGATTGAATCGCATAGTCATTGTGTGAGCAAGAGGTTTGATTCTTTATATTTTTTTAAATTGATTCACTGGGCAGGTATCTCAATTTTTTGAAGATTTTTGAGAACCGTCCGTCAGTTGTTATTCGACCTGAAGTCCCTTTAGCCACTTGGCATGTTATATGTTTACTTTGGAGGTGCGATTTACTTACTCAATTAGGTGAAATTTACAGTTTGGGTGAACCTGAGTCTCAACTAACAACTTTCGCCAACAATTCCGATTTCGGGTGAACTCTCTCCAGTTTTAAGTGAATTAAGGCCTATTCCAAAATTACGCATACACAGACACACTCTGCCTTTACTAGGCATAGCCATATCACGATTCGTACTTTTCTATATCTATGCTCAAGTTCGGTACAGCTCATACATTGTTGATTCCTTTCCTTCTCCACTCAATACCCTTACAAACGGGATCGAAGATAAATTGGAAAACAACCAAGGGTTTCAACATTTACTTTAGATAAGGTCCGTGCTTCTTAATTGTAATAAGTTGAGAGGATGGTTTCAATGAAACACAAGACCTGTGACTATTACTAAATATCTTTATTAAAAAGGAAAGGATAAGGATGGTAACTTAGTTAGACGATTGAGTTCTGGCGAGATCAAAAGATATCTGATCTATATAAGGCGGGATCTGTCGATGATGGTTTTTTGGTGATGTCTTCTGTCATTTGTCAGGGCTACCAAAACGGCACAACAATAATGCACAAAATAAGTGCTGGCAACCGGCTCCATTGCACTTAATTTGGGAAAAATTTTACCTGCTTACGAGGCCGACTAGATCGTCTTGGCTCTGATAGTGTCTTCGGAGTGTGATGAAGATGATGCTCCACAGCATCCTCAGCTGGTTCAATTTGAAATGGATTCGGTGACGAGTCCAAACTGATTGCAGCTAGAGACTGCTCAGGATGTAGCGGAACTTCGCAGTCGTTGTGTCCACTATCTTCTGGAACAGGTTGAGTTAACTCAGTGTGAACTTCTGTGTTAGAATGCGAAGCAAACAGATTGCTGTCTTCATTTTGCATTGTGGCTCGAAACTTAATTTGGTTTTGATTACGTCGAAATAAACCTTGGCTAGATTTAACCAGATACATTCTTCTGTCTAAGTTTTTAACCTCAGTAGCAGCCCTCCATTTTGTTTTCCGTTGATATTGTCGTATAAAAACTGGTTGACCAATAGTCAACTTGGTCTTTTCTTTGTTGTTAAGTTTCTTGGCTTCCAGGGACGATTGCCGAAAGGATTGTTCACCGGTGAAATCGACGTATATTCGTTCCCACACATTTTCAGTCGTTGGCCAGCTGCTATATTCCCTTGGAGGATTGTTAGCGTTGCCTTGGCATGAGAGACATCTAGAAACAGTCTTGCATACGTCACCATCAATGCTGGGCCACCAGCAATATCGCCGAGATAACTGCTTCATGCGGGTAAGACTCCAATGTCCTTGATGAAGGAGTGAAACTCTCACTCTCCCCCCTCCTTCTATCCACTCTTCCATCTTATATCCTCCGTTGCCGGTGTTGCCACTTGGGGCTGCGTTATTGAAATTAATCTAACCCAAACTTCTACACAGTATAGACTATAGAAGGACAAGTATGATGAGATTCTTAGAAAGAGCTTCCTTGATTACCTTTTTAATACAAAGGAGCAGCGATTAGAAAGAATCGTAGTGAGGCCTTCGTATAGACTATAGAAGGACAAGTATGATGAGATTCTTAGAAAGAGCTTCCTTGATTACCTTTTTAATCCAAAGGAGCAGCGAAAGAATCGCTCATTCTATCTAGTATCTCCTCTCTTTTTTTCCTTTCTATCCTTCTTACATATTTCTTTTCAGTTGCACCACTCTTAGCTTTTCTTTCATTTTTATTTTTTTACATTCTTTTATTCCTCACTCAAGGATATCCATGTTTGTTCCTTTAGCATTTAGCTTAACTAGCATTCCTATTTTGTTTTGTTTTTTTTTTCTTTATGTATAGCGTGCTTCACAACCATCCTTTAGATAAGATTTCCAGTTCTGAAACAACTTCCTTTCATTCTTATACATTTTTCTTGCCTTTTATCATCCTCCCCTATTTTAGCTTCCATCAAATGGCTAGCGAAAAGCAGATGTGTGAAGAAAAACTGCTGTCTTCGTTTCCTGTGCAAAATTTTGAAACTTGGAAAACATTAAAAAATTTGCAGCCAGCTCTCACTCTCAGTTTGTAGACACAAAAGAATCTGTATTTTTATAACGTATAATTTACCTCAGATAACTTTATGGTTGTTGTTATTTAAATTCTACTACCGTTACCTGACTGACTTGCTCTAACAATTATTGTTTCACATCTTAACAACTGTGCAAGTAGGTTGAATTGATTTATTTGGTCAAAATTGTATTGTTTTACATCTTACAACTTAACATGAATCTCTAAATTTTTAGTAAAATTCAATGTCAAAAACATAAAAAAATACCAATACGATACACAAACCTTACTCACCCATTTGTATCAGAAATCATACGCGGTATTGCTACAAGTTAACTCAACACATTTTTAATTAACAATTAATGTTGCACGTCACATAGTTCAAAATATAGTGATTAAATTTTATGTTTATTGTGTTTAACAAAAAAAAAAAAAAAAATACTTCAATGTTATTATTATTTTACAAGGTTTGTTTGGATTTTATTTTTCTTTTCTATAAATTCTCTTTCTCTGAATCTATGACAAAACATTCCAAGAGAAAAGTCACCTTACTGTTGTAATTTTTTTTGCAGGCTCTGAAGAAGAAGAAGATAATCTCACCGACATAAATATGTTGACTATATCAGATTCAACACTCGAAAAAGTTCCACATCATTTAGAGCGTCTCATAGGATCACTCGAAGCTCTCAACCCTCAACAGGCTGATTTGCTGGTCGCCATTATATATGGCATTGCCCTGGAATGTTCTTTTGCTGCTGTGGATGCCGTTCAAACACTAGTGCTTGCAGACAATCCACGGAATCTCGTCGCCTCAGCATACCACAGTAAATATGTACGAATACTGTCTGAAATGCCAGCTGATATTTATGATCCCAATAAGATGATATACACCCTCCGATTGCAACTTTATTTTCAAAAGACTGGAATCACTTGTTTGCTTACGGGCATTGTGACTGGGGACCTTCTTATAGTTACCCTCACACCAGAACGTACGAGTGCTGAAGGAAAGAGCTTATGTCTATCGATTGGACGTTATGTCTTGAATGCAAAAGGCAGACCATTGCCAAGTCGTCTGAGGAAGCTACCAGAATTGTCTTACAAACTACGCGAGCATGTTTTGATACCAGTTCGTAAGCACATGATAGACATCGAAGAAGTTGTCATTCTCTATCCTAGTTTAGAAGGACTACCAGAAGAATTGCATTTGTACCTGTATCGATTCCTTAAAAAAAATGATCTCAACAAAATGGCAAATGTTTCTATGGGGTTTTATGTTTCTGTTATGAATTATAAAAAGAAGTAAATAAAAAAATCAACTTTGGTATATTGAATGGTTTTGTTTTTGTTTTTTGTTTTGAAATTACTTTTTGATTTATCCTTTGTTTTGATTTTCGTACTTATTTTGATTTCAAACAATATTTCAGATAACAAGGAAAAAGCAATGGAAGATGAAGTTCCTCCGATGGTTGATTTGAAAGGTTGGTACATAGATTGAAACTAGCTGAAATGTTATTTTAATAACTAATTATTTTTGTTGTGAGGTTTCAATCACATAATGGAATACTAAACTTTAAGATACGAAAGAGCTTATTGACATCAAATTCTCACTTAGTTAGTGAGCAAATGCTCAAGTTTACAATGGCAAAATTCGGTTAGACATCATAAAATAATCAATCATCGTGAATAAGGAATCACTATGAAGGTACACACACATACACTGATTTGAAAAAAGAAAGCAATATAGTCTTTCTGATATACATTTAAGTCAGTGTTTGTATAATGCTACCCCGTCGATTGTTTCAAAGTCGGATAGAGCAGTTATATAGACGGTGTTTTACATAATATAGGATAAAAGCTCAGGACTCAGGAATAGGTTGGGTCAAAACAAGTTAAAAATCGTATGTGAAAGAGCCTCCGTTTAGGTGGGAGGGGAAATTTTATAAACAAAATTACCTACTTTTCTAAAAAAAAATTTTAAAAATCAACTAAGCTACTCACTACCACATAAAATAGTGTTTTTTGAAAGCTTATACTTTTTTCTTTAAGTAACATTTTCGTACCAGTTAATTCATTCAATAGTTTTTAAGTAACCAAGTCCCAAAGTCGAAATTTTCAAAAAAAAAAAAAAAAAATCAAATCTTTTTTCTATATATGAATTTTTTTTTAACAAAATGTTGTCGTATTAAGAGTCAGTTTTGAATAAAATCAATGCTCTTATTAGTGTTGAGTCAAATACAGAAAACCGATCAACAAAATTGTGTAAAAAAGTACCCTGCATTTTTTTAACGAGATATTTTCGGTTTTATTTTGGGCTAACGAAACCAAATCAGATTGCGGCGGGCGCCACGGATATCGTACTATCCCGAAAATGAAAACCAACGATTTTCTTGGTGCGAATTCGTAAGTTCATCTGTTAACAACCCCCGCAATTCGTCTCTTATACAAGGCTTAAAAACACAAAGAAAAATAATTTAACTTACAAAACCATTACTTCTATCCCAAAGTGGGTCATAACAATTCCGAACTTCGAACGCCAAAAGGAAAAGACTAAAAACATCTTCCTCCCCTTCCAATTACCGTCCAATTGCACTTACGTCCCTTCTTTCCAAGGTCATGGAAACCGTCAACATATGAAATATCTTGAAGAACAACAGCTTCTTAATGACCGTCAGTACGGCTTACGTAGCAAACGGTCCACTGGTGATTTGATGGCATATCTCAACGAAAAGTGGAACCAATCTTTACATTGTTTTGGAGAAAGTAAGATTATTGCGCTTGATATTTCTTAAGCATTTGATAGAGTTTGGCATCAGGCTCTTTTAACGAAAATGCGTGCTTTTGGTATCGATGAGTCTCTTCTTCGTTGGATTAGAAACTACCTTTCCGACCGCTAAATACAAGTTGTATTGGATGGCCTTAAGTCTGATACCCACTTTATAAATGCTGGTGTGCCCCAGGGCTCCGTTTTGTCTCTGACTCTCTTCCTCATTTTCATAAATGATCTCTTGTCTGAAACTTCTAATCCGCTTAACTGTTTTGCTGACGACTCAACCCTCAGCTTTTCATATTCGTTTCCAAATGAACGTCCCTGCTCTTCGGATGTGGAACTGGAACGGTTGCGTATGATAAGCTCGTTGAATTTTGACCTTGACAGCATTGTTACATGGGGTAATAAAAACCGAGTAGAATTCAATGCTTCGAAAACTCAATGCTGTCTCTTGTCGTTGAAGCTTGACATTCCACCATTGCCATTATCCATGAATGGTACCTGCATCGAAGAAACCGAAAAGCTGTCAGCACTTGGTATGTGTGTTAACGATGACCTTCGTTGGAATGACCACATATTTGAAGTCGCCAAAAACGCTGCAATATGCTTAGGCGTCTTGAGACGATGCAGGAAGTTCTTCACCCCTTCTGACCTGGCTACAATTTATAAGGCCTTCATCCGCCCAAAACTGGAGTATAACTCCCATATCTAGTCAGGTGCTCCTCAAACATCTTTGCGCCTACTTGATAGGGTACAAAATAGAGAGTTAAAATTGATAGGTGATAGTTCAATCGTAGAATCAATTGATTCTCTTGAACATCGTCGAAACGTTGCCTGTCTTACTCTCTTTTATCGCTTTTTTCACAAGCAGTGCTCTAGTGAAGTAGCCAGATGCATTCCTCCCCTGAAACAATTTAGCCGCAACACCCGCCTCGCTAGGAATGTTCATCAGTTTTACCTTGAGCCCAACTTCGGACGTACAGTCAAGTATAGAGATTCGTATTTCAGTCGCACCACCCGTATGTGGAATGCTTTACCTGGTTCTGTGTTTCCCCTGCATTACGATTCACAAAAATTCAAAAGCAACGTGCATCGGTGTCTCCTTTCAAATCCTCCTACATATTTTCCTAAATGCTCGCACTGTGTTTTATAACATTAAAAGGGTAGTCATCTCATAACCCCTTGATGTGCGCGTTAATTATAAAAAAAAATCTTCGTAATGAATGTTTCGCAACAGATATTTAAAAATTATTGTTAATTTTATCAATAGTAACAAGTTTATTGACAAAAAATTCGCTACGCGGGCGTCGATGATGCTTTCTTTTTGGTATTCGTAATCCGAATTTGTCACAACGGGTCTTATGATTATTATTAAAATGTATTCATAAGTAATTAAATAACAGCCTAGAGAGCGAGAATAAAAGCTCTCTAGAAATTCAACTAAGCATTAACATTTGTTTTAGAGAGAGATTTTGCAATGTTTTGTTTGATATTATTGAGGCTAGCGTGACTTGAATTTCGGCTCATAAGCCGAGTTCACACTGTACAGTTAGTTCGACCTTGAACGATCAATGCTTGATAATGTGAACCTTCAGACGACCGCTTGACCAACTTGTTGGATGGTTTTCAAATATTTTTGAAAATCTAGAAGTTGGACGGAGTGGAAGAGTATGTGACATAAAGTTGAACGACAAGCTTGATAAATGAGAACGCAAACTACATCCGACCATCCTACTTCCATCAAACGAAGTCTGTCCAACTAATAAGAATATCACTGCAGCGACTTCTCACTGGCTTTAAAATGTGGCTTAAGCGGTTAGAGGTATTCAGAATTTTCTAAAAAATCGATTTTTGTTTCTTTGCATTAAAGTTTAGTATCTTAAAAATATTATCTGAAAGTTTGAAATGAATCCAACAAATATCTTTCGAGTTATTCAGCTTTATTTTCAACTTTCATTACTATGCATAAATCGATTGTAAAACTTTAAATGCGTTTTTCTCAAAACTATGTTTTTTGAACTGGTTACCACTGTAACTCAAAAACCGATCGATAAATTTGGATGAAACTTATACAGCTTTTAAAATAAAAATAAGTAGATAGGGTGGCGCAACAGAGTTAGAAGCCCCTGGGCCTAGCGCATTTCTCACAACCATGCCTTGTGAGGGAATGGAGGGGACCTACAATTTTTATACCGGTTCCGAACGACTAATTGAGAAAGCGCTTTTCATGGCATTAATTTACAAACATTTTTGCCTCTGCTGGGATTCGAACCTCGAACATCACATCAAGGGTACCACATACAGGAACTAGCTTTTCATGTTTTCTTAAAGCTGTATAAGTATCATTCAAATCTCTCGAGCGGTTTTTGAGCTACAACGGTCGCCGCAAGGACCCATTTATTAAAACCTGTTCAACTTATACCACCATAACTTGTAAAATAATAAATATTTTTTTTTTTTGAAATTTTAGTGAAGCAATGTTTTTACTTATGTGAAGTAAACTTAATTACTAGTAAAAAAAATTGTTGAAAATTGTTGTTAAGGACAGTGTCGTCGGCCCCATCTAAATTACAGCCCAGGGACCGTATTACAAATAGCGGTACTCGCACAAAACACGTCATTCTCGTTACGTTGCGATTACATTTCACTATGCTTGCTGTCATTAACGATTGCCTTTGGCGGTCGTTTTGTTATCTTTTATACTTTTTCATGGATCCATTCTCGTTATTCGAAGTCGATCTATGTCGTGGCTATCCTAGTTTTGGATTTTGTTTTGCTTCACCTTTCGTAATTCTTGATACGTACACAGTGCAAGGTCTACACAAAGCGCCATTTTTGCCTTTGTGTTATTTTGAACTACATTTTGTTTGAATTTGCAATTTAATCAATTAATCAAATTTACAAACCCATTAGGCTAATGGTTTTTGTAAATAATAGTGTTTTTAGATCTCACCAATGAGCCCCATAATTTTACGCTCTGAGGATTTGCACATCATGCACATATGGTTGACCCGGTCCTGCTTAAGGATAAATCTTATCTAACTAATTCACATCAAAGCGAACATTTTGAGTACCTTGTTGAAAAGTTTGACATGTTCGAAGTTTGGAAATGTAAAAAATTATGAATAGGAGAGAAATATTGAAATCTTGTGTGCCCAAGAACAGCATAGGCGGAATGCAGGAACGGGTCCCGATCTCGGATGAAGAGACTAGAGCCTACAAGATGTTCTAGTATGGAATGGATCATCCTTGCAGGAGAGGTACCTACTTGGTAGTTGTCTATCCCTAAGTCTTACGATCGTTTGATGTCTCTTAAATTGTCTGTAGTATTGTCCGTTCATATGCTCTTCAAATTGGATGAAAGAAATGAGGATATAAAAGACTTCCATTCAAAATTTTGATAAGGTACCAGCAACTCTTCATCTGCCATATAAGATGTCCCCCGTTTTATTTCTCCAAAACTCATAAATATGGTATCTCCTCTGGCACATCACATTGGCCTTTCTTGGCGTTCTTAGCTGCTTCACTGACTTCTTCGACTCCGATGTCGGCTTTTATAGTTAAATTGGGTTTAGTCTTTGCTCTTTGGAAAGTGCTCTCGAGAAAACTGTACGTTCAAAAGGCCATCGCAATAATGTCGAATTTTTCCGTCATCCACAGAAACAGAAACAGAAACTTTTTTGAAGATAGCTGATGTTCCCTTATTCAAGTTGTTTTTGAATAGTTGGGCTTGCACCAGCAGACAATCGGGTCAGTAGTTACTTCTAGCCCTCGATAGCTACGTTGCGTGCTCTTTCCTTGTAATTTGGCGCACTTCTATTTCGATTCCTTCCTGCATTTTGCTATTTTGCTTCGAAGTGAGTCTTTTCCTCTCAAATAACTGAGGAGTACTTTGAAAATGCTTTGAAAGCCTCTTTCTTCTTACTTTTCGCTTCAACATTTTTAAAACCAAAATGTTCGTTGGTAGTCTTTGACACCCTTACATTAATTTAGCTTTCTTCAATCAAATTTGTTGCAGGTAACCCGACGCATACTTTATGCTGTGCTCCTTGCATTTTGAACTGTTTTAAATGTGGTTACGTAGATCACTTCGCATGTTGGCAATGAATTGCTTGCCTATGCCCAAACTAAACCACTCGGTTCTCTTAGGCGTCCTTTAAAAAAATAATAGTAAGTTTGGATCTTATTTCTACTGCTGCTATATAAGTGACGAGGTGTTGGCCCTGTTTGATGAACGTGGAACACGATGTGACTTGACCGGGAGGCTTCCTGGGACTCAATCCCATATATCCTTGGCAGTCGTCATATAATAGCCGTTTGTCTTCCCAAGATATCCGTTCAAATATCCGCCAATACACAGAAACGATTTGTTTGTATATCTACTCAATCGCAATGCTCGTGCCATCTGTTTCAAAATCGTCTTTCGGCCGCACACTTAAATAAAAAAAATCGTTCTTTGAAATCTCCACACGAGTATGGGAAATTATTTGCCATCCTCAACATTTTCTGAAAGCTTTAGAACATTTAAAAAAAAGAACCGTACCCCAAAGTAACCCTCAACGACGACGCAGACAAAATCAAACGAAACGTTTCCTTCTAATTTATCATCCTCGGGTCATTTGTTCATATTATTGCAACCCATATCATATTAATAAATTCCATTAATTTACAAGAAAACACGGAAATTATGATCTAAATTCTCCTTATTACCATCCATACAAAACAACAAAAACCACAACAAAGCATTTCACTGTCGTCGTTCCAATCTATTAGGCTTAACATACATAAACAGGTTCATTCCCATGTAACCGCATCCATGTACAAACATTGTACATTCATATTTTTCCGATTATAAATATGGAAATAAGAGCATAAGCTCGTCTGCACACCCAATAAACTACGACTGCTTATACAATTGAAATGAAGCCCAGAATTTACTTGACCTTGCTAAAGCATAACATCCACCCGGGTATACATTTAACAAGTTGCGCATTTCCTTGGAGAGGGATTCCCCTTTAGAATACCAGAAAAAAATATACATATAAAAAAAAACACCTCAAGGTATTCTTGTTTCCTAAAAATAAAATTTCAAAGACACAAACAAAACCGAACGGAGAGAAAAAGTAAGTTTAAATTGATTCCAGCCCACGATGCCGTTTATAACATCCAGAAGTGTATTTGAGCGTTAAAACCAATAAAGCTCTCGTTTCGTCCTTTTATATGTTTTTTTTATTTTGTTTATTTTTATTCACTCCCACGCGCGTGAATTTCTAAGAATTTGAAAAGAATACCCTGCCGATGAGAAGTAGCAGAGGTACATGGTACACGCACTTTGTCTTTATCTCCTACGCGACACTGTCGCTGTTGTCCTTGTTGGAATTTCTGCAAGCCTTGGTGTCCTTTGAATTTCGATATCGAGTTATCAATTGAGTTTCGGGGCGAGTTCGCTCGCTCTTGTTGGTCCCTCTCTTTATTTAACCATTCTGAATTCTGATGTGTATCATCCCTCTCACAAGTCACAACAACGTGTCCTTGTTATTTGTGGGAGCTACCTCCATCCTTGTTGTGTATGGTTAGTTGAAGTTCATTCACTATGCCATTCTGACTTTTGTTCGTTCAGTATTCGCGGGAGTACAAGCGGGGATACTTTCATCTCCTGCTTCATTGCCCCCCTATTGACGACCCAACAAGAATGACACCCTAACCCATACGTTTTCTAGGTCGACATTTGTAGATCTTTGTATGTGTTGTTATTCTTTGTCCTGTTTGGGACTAAATATTTCATTTACATCAGACCAGGTTCTTATCTCCTGCCACTATACGAACTTTGTTTGCCTTTTTGTTTCTATTTTGTTTTTGTGTCCCACACAGAAGAGAACCTACGAGAAGATGGGCATGGAAGAGATAGCGAAAAGAGTCAAAGAGAGAGGGAGAGCGAGCATTTTAGGAGGACACACTGACACTGCACACAGTGACGCCAGACTTTGGAAGCATCTTTTCCCACAGTGTTGGGTGAAAAATCCCTTTTTTCCCACATTGTTTGTATAAATATCCCGAAATTATCCCTCGAAGTAATAAATTATAAGAAAACACCCATTTCACAAACAATTTTCTTTTTAGTTTATTAGTAGTTATAGCATTTATAATGTAAGCAAAACAGAATTTGAAAATTAAATTAAACTGAATTTTATATTCAAATATTAAGATACAAACATATGTATTTATCACATTTTACTTAGTAGGAAAACATTGACGCAAATGAAGAAGCCTAGGTGCAGTCTCCAAAGAAAATTAGAGTCAGAAAACATATTTTCAAAGGTTTTGGATGTGCTGAATTCAAATAGTCAGGGAATCGTGCTACAACGCCAGGTTGCCAAAGAATGAGGCCTTGATTTCTTGACCTTATTCTGGCTATAGTCTCAGGAACCTAATGAGATAGAGAATTTGAATTAGAATTTGAATTCAGCACATCCAAAACCTTTGAAAATATGTTTTCTGACTCTAATTTCCTTTCGAGACTGCACCTATACTTCATACTAATGAATGACCGAGTATTGCAACTTTTGAAGCCAAATACCTATCTATGTAATAGAGCTGTAGGCCAGATATGGATTCAGCGGATAGCAAATAATCGGAAAAGCAATGATTTGTTTTTGGGACATTTAAATTTGCGTCTGATACGTTAACGGAAAACCGGGACACCAGACAACGCTATCTCTAGATAAGCTGCTTATAATGGTGACCCATATTTCCAGCAGTTTGAAAGTATGCATGTTTGACTTGAGAACTACTTACCACACTTAAGTTAGTTTTTGGCAATAGGCGTGTTTTTTTTTAACCTAGTATATAGTACAGCATTCGAGTTAAAAAAAAACGATCCGTCCACAGTATTTTCAGTACTATTTTCAGCAACAAGATGGAGCTCAACGTCAAAGCTTGCTGCTACTTTTCAAAACTCTCTATGAAATTCAAGATGAAACAAAATCAAATTCATACTAGGTTTGTTTCGTTAATTGTTCTATCAAATGAATAACGATACCAAGCCAGGTATGAATTTGTATTTTTTTTTTCTTATTTTCCATACATCAGATTCTCTCTTACAGCTCTTTTTTGCTATTTTTGGAGGCATCGTCCAGCAGTGAAGAAAGCTCTATGTCAAAGTCAGCTGTTTTGTTGAAAAAAACTTTCGGGTATGTTCGGGGAGTATGTAAAAAGATCTTAAAAACTAATCTTTGATGAGATTTTCCATTGGCAAACAGAATCAATTTATTTTTTATCCAAACCTGTGGTAAAGCAATTTTACACTATTGACCAGTCTTTTCGATAGGTTTAGAAAGAAAATAAGTTGATTCTATTTACAAAACCGTGAAATTGAACTATAATATTCCGCACAAATAAACACAACCCAAATTAAATTAAGTTGAAACACGTACTAGCAAGACTTGGATTTCTATTGAAGAATGTTTAATTTTCATACATATATCTTTCCCTTTTGACCATTTTTTACTGCTTTGTTTGTTTGTTTGATTTGTTTTTTTCTTGCATTGGGCTATATTTTCAATTCAAATAATTCCATGAGTAAAGCTATTAGCTTCAGCAAAAAAGAACTAGTGCAAAATCCTGTATTATATACACCACCAGGTAAGAAACAGGGCAAAAATTCAATATGAATATAGTTTTTATTTCTTTAATTTTTAATCGAGAGAAAAAATTTCTTTGCGAATACCACATTTTTTTTGAACACGTCCTTTCGAAAAAGCTTTGATGAACTGAAATCATTGGTGGAGCCATCTTATTTTCAAAGCTGGAAACTATCAATCCACAGCAATGCCATCCCTGTTTTCACTGTGGAAAATTACGAAAGTAAAATGATTTGTTGTTGTTCCCCAAGGGAAATTTTTACTGTACTATATACTAGCATAAAAAAAAACACGCCTAAATGTGATTTTGAAAGTCAACACCGCTCATCTACACAATGCAATCGAACAGGTATAAATTGATTGAAATTGCGAAAATTAGATTGAGCGCGTTCAGATATTTAGAATAGTTTGTTTGATCACTATAGAATAAAACTTATTATATTTCTGAATATGTAGAATAAGGAAAGCAAGAAATGATTTGAGTTTATCGTAAAATCCCATTTGCCTTCACTATGAAGTTCGAAAAATCCCTTTTTCCCTTTAAGCTTATTTTGGACTAGAAATTCCCATAAAAAGGGAAATATCCCTCGATCTGGCGTCACTGACTGCACACTCTCTGGTATCTGTTTTTGCTTTCAGTTTCAGCTTAATGAGAAGGGAATTGAATTGATAACGTTTCATTACTCTCTCGAGTCAGACTCATCCTTTTGCTCTCACCGGAGTTGGTACTCGCTCTCATGAAGCTGCTTCTTTGTTTGTTGTTTGAACGGTTTCCTTTTGTTATCTCACCAGTAAAAATGGGGTTACTGTGTAATGCTCTTCGATGTGATTAGGAGTGTCCTATACGTGCGTTGTAGGAACCAAAAGGGCGCTTCCAGATACACACCGCAAAAGGAAGGATCCAGCAGTATGAGCAAAGAAGACTCGAATCGTTGCAGGTTCCAAAAAATCTCCTGGCCAATAGAGAAGAATTTCAGTTTCATTCCGAGATTCCTTCGGTTCAGACGCGTATCGTGTTAGTGTTCCAAATGCGTCTTCTACTCAGTGGCGACGGATGAGTGTTTGTTTTTTCTGTTTTTTTCTTCTTCTGTGTGTGTCCCTTTATCAACGGGATTGGCAAGTGGATACCTACTATCGTTGCTGGTTCTTTAGTTTTGGCTGCAAAGCGTGCTGGAAAAGTGTTATCACAAAGTGATTAGGAGTCTAGATATTCTTGACACGAGTTGTTCTTGAGAGTCCCTAAAAAAAATTCGTATGCTTTGTGAAAGTGTTTCTAGTGCTGTTGAGTTGATGCCACTCCTAACGGCAATGGCCGATAATACCAAATATATGTAAAAGTCTCTTATTGTCCTTGTTATATAACGAGCTAGGTTGTGTTTAACGTTTTTATAGTGCGTGTCTGGGAAAGGCTTTGTCTGAAAATTCAAAAGCCCGTGTGAGTTTTTCAAGTCTGGCTTGTTTTTTGTGAAGTGTTTATCGTAAAGGCCGCCATCCTGGAATACCGATGTGGCTCTCGAAGAATGGCGTCATCCATGCGGAATGCCCAGCCTCCAGCACCATCCGGGGCGGCATCAGCATCTACGTCGTCGTCGTCTTCTCAAGCGACTGCGACCATCCATCATAGCCACCATCATCATCGAGTGCAGCTGCAACATGTGCAATTTCAACAGCAACTTGTGGCTGCAACTACAAAAGCTGGGGGCAGTTCATCATCGATGTCAGGTAGTGGTCCCACAACAACTATGAGAAGGACACTTACCGTAGTCGCCCCACGGTCAAGATGTCGCAGTCCTATGATATTGTGTCACAGTCACAGCGATGGGGAGTTTCCAATGTACAAAGGTATGTCTGAAGTGGTTATTTACACAAAGGATTTTTTTCTTTCTCAATGTTCCGACATGCTCGTTCAATGCTATCTGACTGGACAATTAAGTGTCCTATGTCGACCTAAGAAAGACTTTCTTAACTTAAAGACTTGCAAATTCCTGACTATCGGGGGAGTTGTAAACATCAAATAAGTGTCGGAAATTAGTATGCTGGTCGTATAAATGGCATGGGAAGGAACTGGGGTTTCCTTTTTTTTCTGTATTTGGGTCGATGGATTGAATAAGGGAGAGCTTTTCAACACAACTGATTTGAGTACAGGTATATAAAAATCGTTTTCCTTTTGTCAGCTGGTGATTTACGAGCATGTGTGGGCGCGGGTGATGTCAAGTTAATCCTTTTTTGTATTTAATCGTGTGGGCGTAATCTGGGGTGGGTTGTGGATCAGTTTTAAAGATTTTAATTTATGTGTCTTGTCAAGGATGAGTGTAAAGGGGAGGTTAAGCGAGATAATGAATTGTTAAGGTGCGGTTTCTATAGAGTATAGAGTTTATGGTGGAAATGAGCGGAAGTCTGAATTTTAAATGAAACCTTTTATGCTTTATTGAAAGGATTTTAAGTAGGGAAATTGAAAACTTCTGGAGAACGAAGCCGCTCGAATTTTTCGATTGGCTAAACAATGATTGAGAGAAAAGGTTTCGTATAGCTTCGTTAGTTTTTCAATGTAGAGTCCTGAACGAAATGCAATCATTGTAGCGTAAAATTTTGAAATGGAATAATTGTTTTTTATCATCAGTGATGCTGAGCTTATTTGTATTTGAAACGGTTCAGCAGGAAATGTTCAATGGACCATCACAATACTGTCGTCACCTTTGCAGACTTTTGTCCTCCTTTACAAGAAACATTTCTCCTTCTTTGAAATGCTGTTTTCTTTAAAATCAGTTCCTTTTTTGGCGTATTTCTTGAGTAGCTTGGTTCGTATAACAGAGCAAAACACTCCAGTAACGAAATCTGACTGGTGTCAGATATTGAACCATCTAAAAACCGGGAGGCTTGAAGGTGTCTGGCGTCCACACTGCGTGCGCCAACGGCCGAGTCGGCGGGTAACAATTGTGAAGCTTCGAGGTAGTCCTGAAAATGGAAAAAGAAGAACAAGCGCTGCCAGCCGGGGCCGAAGTTTCATGGTTTTGATTTTTTTTAAAAGCAAACTCATTGTTGAGCATTTCGGATCTTGTCCGTGTATTTCGTGTATTTAAAAACCACACGGTTACATTGTAGTAAATAGTTTTGATGGACGTGTTGACTTGTTAAGAATAAACGTGTAGTTAAATACATCTTTTAAATAGAGGGTTCTAATTAAAAGTACAGCATCACTTGGTTGATCATCACCCAGCTATTTCTTCAGATTTTGAAACAAGAAAAGTAGCAAGAGGATAAATTTGGAGAAGATGCTTCATGGAAGTAGTAGTTCGTAGCACAGCTCTTTCTTCTGCGCCAAATGCGTCATTTCTGATTCAAATCGAAGTCGAATCTATCCATAAGCTCTTAATAATATCCTACAAGTATGACACCGCTTGCATCCCAAAAACTGTAGGCATTACTTTTTAATTCGACAAACCTACCTTAGCTTTCTTTGGTGCACATTCACTGTTTTGACTGTTTCGTGGTCAAAAGGTTGCGCTTATGGTTGAGTGTTAGCAATTGCGGCACCAATCGCGCAGATAGCCTTTTCATATTCAAATATTTTTTAGGCGACCTAGACGTTCGGCATCACTTGCTCTGATACCACAACGGAACTCCGTAAACCACTTTTTAACAATGGAAAATGATGGTGCAGAGACCCCATAAAACATATCAAGACTTTCATTGGTTTTGATAAAGGTTTACACACCAAAAATAATTTTTAATCAACGCACAAAATTCACTTTTCTCCATTGTCATTACTGTTCACGAGATTACTGCTTTCAATGCCTTTAAACACAAACTAAAAGACATAACTAGCCCAAAATGACAGTATCCTCTAATGAGCTGATAGTTGACGGGAGCATTTAAAATAATTACACGGAATAATCAAAAAGTCACGGACTTATCACAAAGCCCCTTCGTAGGTGAAATCCTTTTTTTGCGTACTGCAAGGATCGTTAAATTTAAGCCCAGCTTTTAATTGGCACGTTCAACATGAAGCGATACAGATATGTTCTAGAATCTTGGCAGGAACAGTGTAGAATGCTAACTGGTTTCCTAACTGGATATCGCCGGCTAAGAAAACACTTCAAAATTCTAACTGTATAGAGCGACGGTGCAACAAGCCCTGCGGCAATAAGACCCGTGCTTTCAAAAAATGGGCTTTGTTTTAACTTTGAAGAGGCAATAAGACCCAACAAAGAATAGAAATAAGCTCCTTGGTCCTTGTTGCCATTTTCGAAGCAGCATTTAAAAAATTCTGATGCACATGGCATCTCAAAATGAACTTTTCTTCTTAGAAAGGGTTAAGAACATGTGTGGTAAAATTCGCGCGAATTTTTACTATTTTTACACCACACATCCATATCCCCTTGAGAAAATTTTTTTCGCTTCGCTTTTAGCTTTATTATTGTCTCCATGAGTAAAAGCGAAGCTAGCAAAATTTGCCTTCGGGTAGTAGGAGCATAAAAAACATAAATTTGCGCAAACTGACCGAGCTAAATAGCATTTACAATGAAACATAATTCCTTTGATATTTCTTATGGGTGTGTGTTCCTCTTTTATAAGAAATAACTCCACAATCAGAGTACGGACTACGGACTTATGTCTCATGGAGTTACGTCCCTTTGCAAATTTATCAACATTGAAAATAGGTCAAAGTATAAACGGTGTTACTTTTTTCGATTTGGACATGGTATTTGAGTTCACAAACAAAAAAGAAACCAAGGCCCGAAACTTTAACTGCCATTTCGTTATGGAAATAACTCCCGTAGGCCTTACTTCCAAAACAGAATAAATAATTAAGAATTAAGACCCAAGGGTCTTACTGCCGCGGGACTTATTGCACTGCACGGAGAGAAACTGTTAAGAACACGAATAGTCTGCGAACTATCTCATTTGGGGACTACAATGCTCTCATGCACCAAAGTCATAAGTGCCTTATATCCTACTACATAGATGAGAACGAACTAAAATCCCTAAACTTTACCCAGATCAATAGATTCATCAAAGAGACTTACTTGAATGAATTACTATAATTGAAGCATTATCACTAAACTAAGCAAGGGACAGAAGGCAGAACTGATACAAGGTCGAAGTGCAACACAAAACCCCAAAATATTCTTTCAATTTCTACAAAAATGAAAAAATCCCACGATCTTGCAAACAATAACCACACGATGTGCTTCCTCTCCCTTCAAATAGTTGAATTAGGTGCTAATAACCACGTTCATAAAAAATACAACAAAAAAAAAATTACTCATACGCCACAGTACTCCGCTCCGTACTATGAGACTGTTGGTTTTTTTTTTTAACAAAAACTCAAATTAATTAAAAAACAAAGCGTTTAACTTCTGTTCGAGGGCTTATGATTTATAACATTTTGTGAAAAAAAACTATCCCGTATATCACAGATTGTAATTTACTCCCTCTTGAAGCTCAAGCGACATTGACATCAAAAAATTTTAATTCTCTCAATTGACAATACCAAGAACAATCAAGTATGGTTGAGCAAGAACAAAACTACCTACAGTTTAATAAAACAATCGTAAAAGCACAGTTAAATTGTTATTGATCAAAATAAACAACAAAAACCAACAAAATGATGAGAAGCTCTTGTCAGTTAAACTCCCACAAAACATTTAAACCTCATAATAAAACAGAATTTGTAATAAATTCTCTCATATTCGTCCAACTGACTGTTGCCTTTCACCGATTTTAAATTAATTGTACCCACAAAAAATATAACGTTTCGTTTCATAATGTAGAAAAAACATTTACTGAAATTAAAAGGTAGGAGGCGTACCACAAGCATGCAATGAACAGCCATAACTTACATTATGCCTATGTAATAAAATCAAAAAAAAAAAAAAAATCTCATCTGGTTCCATCCAGGATCGAACTGGAGACCTTCTGCGTGTAAAGCAGACGTGATAACCGCTACACTATGGAACCACTTGATTTATTAGCCGCGTTTTATTATCACAATGATCCAATCCGGATCAGATCTTGATAATAAAACAGCTTTGGATCATCATATTTCCAGTTGGAAGTTGTGAGAGACTCGCTCTTTCAACTGACATTTCAAAAGAGCTGCAGCGTTGCCCTACGAACTTTTTTTCAATGGTTAATTTTTTGTTCTTTTTTTTTTAGGGAAAAATGATACTCATGCACTTTGTCAAATATATATTTTTTTGCACTAATTCTTGTTAATTTCACGAATATAAGTTTTGTTTTGTAAAACTTTTTCATTATGTCGTGTATTATACAAAAATGAATAAATGTGAAGTTTCTCGCTATCTATCTAAAACATATTTCATTTCACACAGATAAAAATGTTCATGTGGCAATACTGTTGTTATTGGAAATATTGGAAATGATACCAACGTTTCAATGGAAAGTCTCCTCTTGTGTGAAATAGAAGAACTAATTTTTAGATCACAAAAATAGATCCAAATAAAAAGCAGGATTTCGCTTTGTTGTTGTAACGCTAATAAACCCATGATCTGATCCGGATCAGATCAATAATAAAACGCGGCTATTATGTGTTCAAATGTTGTATTTAAAGAAGCAAATGTGTGACTTGACTGAACTTCTTTTTATAAAAATCGAAATTTGGGTAGACTTTAGAATAATTTGTTATGCAAGCTTTTGATTGTTGAAGATTCTTGAAAGTACGATTCAACGACGTGTTTTCTATTAAATCAAACATCAAATAGTCCAACTCAAGAAAGAGTTATTTATTTTGTATCATCGTGCTATGTGCATCATCGAAATAAAAATCTTCAGTTGGCTTAACGAAAGTATTAAAGCACAGTAGGTACTCGAATATAAATTTTAACTAATTGTAAGAACATATTCAACACAATTTCAAGTGCACAGCTCCCCACTCATTGTGTACTACCGCCTGACTTGTTAATGTAGTAGTCCGGTGGGACGGTCGAAATTTAGACGCTTTTTCGTGATTATTTTTTTTATACGAAAATAATTTGAAATTTTAACAAGCTCTTATTAGTATTTTAAAGAAAACAATTTTTTTTTAAAGAAGGGTTGGGGTTAATTCGCCCAAAAAGGCACTTTTTGTGATCTTTTTAAAAGACTCAATTAATATTTATTTATTAAAACGATTGCTTCTTTAAAAAATAATGTTTTAAGAATATCGAAAAAACAGCAATGGCAATACAATTATTGGGAAGCGTCTCGAAAAAAGTTGTAATGCGGAGCCCCTCATTATTCGGTACTGAATCAACCAAAATTTCGTCTACCTAGGATGCGCTGTAGACACGGACAACAACATCAGTGCGGAGATCAAACGGAGAATAACTCTTGCCAACCGTTGCTTCTTTGGGTTAAGAAGGCAATTGAGAAACAAAACCCTCTCTAGAAAAACCAAGGTGACCTTGTATAAGACCTTGATCATCCCAGTCCTGCTTTACGGCGCAGAAGCATGGATTTTATCGAAAGCGGATGAAGAAACCCTTGGTCGTTTCGAAAGCAAAAATTCTCTGAATGATCTTTGGTCCCGTATGCGAAGACAATGTGTGGAGAAGAAGATACAACAACGAGCTGTATGAGCTGTACCGCGACATGGGCATAGCCAGAAGAGTATGCATCGCGAGTCTACGATGGTTGGGCCATGTAGAGCGGATGGATCCAAACGCTATCCGGCTCGTCGGGTGCACATTGCAGGGAAATCGCGGAAGGGGAAGACCTCGTCTTAGGTGGCGCAATCAAGTGGATGAAGACCTCAACCGACTTGGAGTGCGAAACTGGAGAGAGCTCGCCCGAAATCGAAGTCGTTATAGAATGATGTTGGTTGAGGCCCAGGTTCACCCCGAACTGTAATGCCCACCTAAGTAAGTAAGTAAGTAATCAACCAAAACTAAATTATTTGGTTAGATAATAGTTCTTCTCAGGTAACGCTGAGCGTATTTTCAAAACACTTTTGGGAAGACTTTGAGAGGAAATGCAATATTTTAAGAAAAAAGGCGCATTTGTTTTTGTTATATAAAAAATATTAAGAAATTTGATAAAAGCTGTCCAGCGTTACCTCGTAAATCATGTACAAAAATAGCATTAAAAATTTCAAAAAGGTTGATGCAGTTGTTTTGAAGTTGTAAGGGGCACCGAGTTTGAGAACGTGGGTTGTGGTGAAGAAGTTTTAAAGCTGCCAGGTAAAAATAGCTTGCTCAGGTTGAGAAAGTATAAAAATATTCACAACGTCATCCAATTTGATCGATTTGAAATTTTGGCACAATATTTTTGGGACATTATGCAGTAATAGAAATAGAAATTATAAAAGCCTTTTCTTTAAAAAATAAAAAGGGTGGGGCAACAGAGCGAAGAGCCTCAGGGCCTAGCGCATTTCTCACAACCATGCCTTGTGAGGGAATAGAGGAACCTACAATTTTCTGCCGTTTCGCAATGGCTTCCGAAAAAGCGCTTTTCATTTCAATGAATTACCTAACGGATTTCAATTTCTCTCCCTTTAATGTAAAATAAATTGTTTATAGTTTTGTATGTTGAGGTCCTTCAAAGCACGGTGATCTGTTTGGGGAAAGCACCACTACAGACTTCCGTAGTCATCTGCATGAAAATTCAAGGAAATTACAGATACGGGCCAGTGAATAAAAGGTACTCAAAATCTTATATTTTTTTTAATAAGTTGTTGATTAATCAAAAGTTAAAAGTTACGTATTTAGCTGTGTTAAGAATAGTTTTGAGTCAGTGTTTCGCCCCGGAATTTCAAAACATTGGTTTCGAGAAAAAGGCGTTTAGAGTTTTGACAACAAAAAATACTTACACTAGTCACAATCAGCTGTGTATGTCTTGTGCACAAAGCCATCTTTTTCTCATTTTTATCATGTCAAAGGCTTTGAAAACCTTGCGTAAGGTTTTGGCCTATTTACAGAAAGCAAGACTATCGCAGCTGCCACTGACGTATCAACACACTTTCACACATACTACGGTGTCTATTTTTGGCTTTAACTTTGAAATTATTCAAAATTTCGTTCTAAAATTTATTTAGAATATATTAATACACATAATGTGGTTTTTCCAGACAAAAAAAAGTTGTGGAAACAGGGGTTACATCAAACAGGACCATCTACGTTAAATTTTTGTTCGTCTGAAAAAACTACATTTGGCAAATTTGGCGTTTAGTCGAGGCTTTTTTTCTTTGTTTGATTACAGATGGTCTGCACTTAAAAAAATAGCTCGACAAACAGTTGATGTGCTGGTTGCTACCCCGCTTTTCCTTTTATTTTGCTGGTGGAGAAAGCTGAATTTGGTGCAGTTCTTAAAATTTTTCTCTTATCCTAAGGAACTAAAGCCGTTTTTGTCCTTCCTTTGCAGTTTTTACCGTAAGAATCACTGTTTTTAATAAAATTCCTCAAAACATGGTCACTTCTCATTAAAAACTCTTCGGATCGCAACACGTCAATTTTCCCTTTTTCTTCTGCAGTTAAAACTTATTTTCTCCCATTTTGGACTGAAATCTGTGGCAAACACATTTTTTTATTGTATATACTTTAACTTTGCAGCTACTCTAATCCACGTAACAGATTGCGATTTGATTGAGATTTTTCTTGGAGCATCGACAAAAGAGAGAAAAAATATCCGTTAACTTCCGCTCACCTTCGATTTGTTAGTGTTATTTTATTGAGAATTTAGTAAGCTATAATAAATGCAATTGTTTGTTAATTGCTACCCACACTTACAAAAATATAAGGTTTATGTTAAAAAAATTTGTGCGTCTAATCAAGTGAAGAGCAGTGTATGTACGACTTCCATAAATTCATCTTATTATGTTATTATATTCTTGCCTTCTTCGTAAACTTTCCGCGAGAGACAACCCCAAACGCTTTTCGCAATTTTTTAGTCAGTTGAATACGACGGCCAAGGTGAAAAAAAGACGTTTTGACTCAAATCCAGGCTTCTGTAATTCTGTCAGTATGGGTGGAAGCGTTATCCTGCTGGAAAGTCCAACGAGTGACCACCAAAAAGCTCATGAAATTTGGAAAATCTACATCATAGAACGGGATTTATATATTTCTCCTGTCATTCTTGATACTTGCAAATTATGTTCTATTATACACCTTCCTTCACTGTTATTTTTTTTTTTTATCAATAAAGGACATCGTTTATATAGCCACCGCGCGTATGTGTTCAGCGTTCCATTCATTTAACTCTGTTTTCTGAGTTATTCCTTCGCTTTTTGGCATAAAACAATGACTTTACGTAGCCCCAAATAAAACGGTCTTGAGCCAGAAGCGGATGCTGAAAATTTTTCGGTGGGGAGAGGGGTGTCAGAATATCTTTATCATAACACTGATGAATTGTAGCTTTATTCGATTTATCATGAAGAACTAGGCATGAGATTATTTATGGAAACTGTCAAGAAGAAAGGAAATAATGTTATGAACTTTTGAAATGTAAGGTTGATTACATCTTCCCATGTGACCTTCACTACTCGGTATACGTTTAACAACGCGTTCAATCGATCGTCGCATGTCTTCTTTCGGAGATACATCTTCAACCTGTGTAGTGTTCAAAATGAGCTTTCACTCGAAGCTACTGACACAGAAATCGTTGAGCAAATTTGTAGCAGCTGGCAGATGGAACGGTAGAACTGCTTGTTTCCGATACATCAATCATGCAGTAAACTGCCCTTAATGATTGGTGAATAAGGAGAAAAATGTGTTTTTTTTTGCAAATACCATACCAATGTATTTCTTCAGTAAAAACTTTGGCTACAAGAAGGTTGAACCCCCGTAAGCATCCCCATGAATCCGCACCTGTCTTAAGGAGTTAAATCGCACGAAAAAGGTGGCCAATTAAATTTACTCTTCACAATAAATCGATTTTAACGTGTGCTGTTGGTCTTGTGGCGCCATCCTGTTGAAACCACTTGTCTCCCAAGTACATATTTTCCAGTTCTTGCCAAAAACAATCTGTAAAACTAGCTGGTCTTTCACAGTAACGTGACGATCGTGATCGTCGATGATAAAATATGACCACGCGTTGTATCATTGATACGGCAACATTACTCAACAAATTTGTAGACTCAAATTCTTACATTAAACTTGTTGTTGCCTATCTAGTAGATTGAGAATTGCGACCGGAAGTTGGAGGTTGCGCTTTTGAAGTTGCGGTTACCGACTCTGCATTTTGGAACGAAGATTTTATAATCTACAGACATTGCTCCTTTGTGTACTTTGCCATGATGAAAATGTTGAGTTTACTGAATAAATTGACAATGACAGTCCTATGATAAGTGAAACGGTTTATTCACAAATAAAATTCAAAATTTACAAGTCCCTAGGGGAAAACCCTTTAGTTTTTCCTTCGCAAAACATATTTATTCGTTACTTATAGTTTTTCCAATAATTTTCCAAGTTTCGAAGATAACTGCAGACGAATTATCATTTCACTCAATTTTTTTGAATCATATAGACCGCTTGCTATGGTCATCGTCTTTACAGGCTCTCATTTGAACCTTTTCTTCCAAAGCTGGCTTGCGGTGCAATTGTTAAAAATATACGAAAATGTCTTTGAATTTTACGTTAAACGTTTAACGTGGATTATCGATTGCATACTTTTCGGCACTGCTCGCAATTTGTTGATATAACAGTTGTATCAAAAGTTTATCCGAAACAATATGTTTCGGATAAACGAAGTTTATCAATTTCTACCCCTTCCTATTTTCGTTTCCACATTAGGAAGTTTCACCTTTTCCATGTGCAGGGACTCCACGCACTATTTTTTTTTTTTATTACGAGGCTCTTTGAATCTACTTTGTTATTTTTGTCAACACTGCTTGATTATTTTTTATTGAGTGAAACAAAAAAAGTATTTATTTCCTGACTACACATGAGCGACAAAATTCTTTTGCAAAAGTTCAAATTTCTTTCTGTAGCCCAATAAAGATATTTACATGAATATAGTTACTTTTTTATTTTATCTGAAAGATAGATGAGGTATCGAATCAATAAAGTTACATAAACGCTATTTTAAGAGTAAAAAGAAAAAAGATGCTTAAAATCAACGACTAAGAAAAAGTCTATGGTAGTCCATGACTGTCATGAATGAAAGCTTTTTCAAGTGGTAGCGTGGCCGAGCGGTCTAAGGCGCTGGTTTAAGGCACCAGTCTCCTCGGAGGCGTGGGTTCGAATCCCACCGCTGCCAACAAAGTTTCTTTTTGTTCCATAACGGAATTAATCACAGTGAAATACAAAGATTGTGGGAGCAGCTGTTATTGCATTTAAGTTAAGAAATTGAATGCGCTTTTCATTTTCCATTAACTTATTGCTCTTGTTAATTCTTTTAGTCAAACACAGATAACTGAACGGAAAGTCTTGAACCAACCTATCCGTCCTGAACTTTTGTAGCACTTTATGCAAAACACCCTGTAGATAGCACAACAGCATACAGTCAGACTGGAGCTGCCATTTGTAATAGAAGTGTAAGCTTTTTGAATTTATGTAGCGCCCTGAACGTAAATACGTCACTGTTCATTATTTGGCATCATTTAAGCTTTAATTGACATCATTTTATGGTTTTGTTGGTAATAAAACTTTTTACACCCCAGAGAAACGCATTAGGCTTTACAAAACAATGTCCATTACACTTAGATCAACGCCGCAGGGTAGTTTCTAAAAAAAACTATCAAAATAAAATAATAAGCTGGAATGACATAGTTTTTATTCACAAAGATATAAAACCTGAAGAACTCCTTCAAAAAAACTATAACAATTATGAAAAATAAGTTTGGCTAGTTGACGGAAACAGCACCATTTAGACAGCTACGGATGAGTATGAGAATCCACCAGCAAGTGGTTGTGAGTGGTACAGCAATGGGTAGGGCACTACTCTTTGAACGAGTGAAATTCCATAATCGATCTTTTGAATTTGAGAATTCCTATTCTTAGCTTCCTCAACGGCTAGCAAATGTTCAGCCTTTGCCTTTGCAACTTCGGGAGTGTCCTCGACTGGTTTTGGTAGGGCAATTGGAGTAACAATACCGTTCAGCCTCTTAGCCTCTTCTATAGCAGCGAAATGTTCAGCTTTAGCCGCAGCAACTTCCCAGGTGTCCTCAACCTGTTTTGGAAGTTCCTGTGATGGTACTGCTTCAACAGCCTTTGGAATGTTAGTGCCTTGAACTCGGAAGCCACCAGCATCAGCTGTGTATACCACGCTCTGTAGCATTCCATTCGAATCAACATAGCTGTATGATCCTCGAGTTACTCCGTCTAGGGTTTTGGATTCCTGTTTGGCCGAGAGAGGATCGTTGTATCCAAACGCATACTGTCCAAGTCCATCCTGGGAATGGTATTGGCTGGACGCACTTGGTAGGATGACCTGTCCTGGAGCCAAATACATGATCTGACTGGCTGAGGCAACTGCCAACAGAGCGAATAATGGAACAAATACTTTCATTGCGATCTAAGTTTGGTTTGAATATGTTTGAAAAAAAGCTGTTAGTAATGTGAACTACTCCTCGCTTCTGGGAACTCTGATGCAAAATTCCAAAGCCCCTAAGTTTTATACAAAATTTTTGCTTTGAAGTATGCATACATATTTTTGATAACTGAAATTATATGTTGTTGTAATGTAAACAAGATTTCCACGAGTATCGCTTTCTTTAATGCTGCCGATTTTGTTTTCTGTGACCTAGGGCACTCCAATTGAAATTCGATTAGTCATTAGTGCAACTTGGAGCTGTAAATTTATAGCAAACCAGAAAAATTGTATACATTCTTATCTCATTGTTGTATTCATTATGCCACACAGCAACCATCTCTTCGTTCAATTTAAGTTTTTTAGGAATTGACAAATAAGTAACCCAATTGCCAACAAGTAGTTTTTCCTGAATCTGTTAATTATACTACATTTAGATAAATGTTTCAATATCATCAAATTTGCGTATATAACCAGAAGCAAATGATACCAGAAGTCAGAGTTCCCAAAAGCGACAAGCAGTTTACATCACTAACAGCGTTTTTTCAAACATTCTTCAAGAACATATTCAAACCAAACTTAGATCGCAATGAAAGTGTTTGTGGCATTATCGGCTCTGTTGGCAGTTGCCTCAGCCAGTCAGATCATGTATTTGGCTCCAGGACAGGTCATCCTACCAAGTGCGTCCAGCCAATACCATTCCCAGGATGGATTCGGACAGTATGCATTTGGATACAACGATCCTCTCTCAGCAAAGCAGGAATCGAAAACACTAGACGGAGTAACTCGAGGATCATACAGCTATGTTGATTCGAATGGAATGCTACAGAGCGTGGTATACACAGCTGATGCAGGTGGCTTCCGAGTTCAAGGCACTAACATTCCAAAGGCTGTTGAAGCAGTACCATCACAGGAACTTCCAAAACAGGTTGAGGACACCTGGGAAGTTGCTGCGGCAAAAGCTGCCCATTTCGCTGCAATAGAAGAGGCTAAGAGGCTGAATGGCATTGTTACTCCAATTGCCCTACCAAAAGCAGTCGAGGACACACCCGAAGTTGCAAAGGCAAAGGCCGAACATTTGCTGGCCGTTGAGGAGGCTAAGAAGAGGAACTCAGAAGCTCCAAAGATCGATAATGGAATTCCAGTCATTCAAGGAGCTCCTCTTGTTGTCCCCTACCCATTGATGTACCCCTCACAGCCACTCGTTGGTGGTTTCGCTTATTCGTCCATTTTTTAAATGAACCGCTTGCTCTAACCTTGTTAGTTTTCTTACCTTAGCTATGGCGATATTTTAATATAAATTACGCAATGTTACTTTTGTTGTCACTTTTTGAGAAATTATAAAAACAAAAACTTTGAGATATCACTTGTCAATTGTATTTAAAAATTGTAAAGCGAAATCTTATTCCTTGTTCTTTTGATGGATTTGAAAGCATTTCAAGTGGTTTTGAAGATTTTTATATTTTGAAGCAATCGATTTTAAGCAGTTTTTCGACAATCTTAAACGGCATAAGATTCAAAGTTAAGTTTAATTTGAAACTGAATATGTGTGACCAAGTCTTGAAAACCTACAGCCCCAAACAGAATGAAAGCTCCCATCCAATTTTTTTTTGGTTGAAGCGCTCGCTCTCAATCTAGCAATTCCTGGGAATTTCATTTTGCTTTTGTGTTCCGTTTTTTTTTTTCGAAAGTGTGCATATCTCGCGAAACATTTCCGCGGGAGCTTTAATTTAAAGAGTGTTTTTTTTAGACTTGTGGTTTTCCATCTGGCAATGCTCTCCATCTGACGCACTCTTACAACTACGGTAAGACAACGTTGGCCTCGCTTTTCCGGGGCCGTCTCAAGGGAACTTCGTTCGAACGGTATTGCGCCGCCATGCAACAAAAACCTGTCGAACGTTGAGATCTATGGATACCTGCAAAGTATGGAGGGTGCAATCCGTAGAACAATGGACAGGACAACTTCTAAGTATAGGCAAAACGATCCAACGAACATGTACACGCGACAATAGGCGCACTCTACAAACAACAAAGTAGACTCCTGTCGATACTCAAACTCTTGCACAGGAGGTTTACTGACCGACACGATTTGGAGATTAGAACTCTGAAATCACAGATCAAAAATCTCCTTCTTCTTCTTCTTTTTCATTTTCGGCGTTACGAGTAGTGATCTTGAAGCGATCACAACTCTCCCACTTTTCTGCTTCACACTAGTGATCCGCCTGTGGGGTACGCCGCGTTCACCTCAGAAATCGTCGGCAAGCCTCCCGGTTTTGGATTGTTCCATGTCTGAGGCCAACCAAATGCTGCTGTTTTTGCATTTGCTTGTACCAGGATTGTTTTGGCCTGCCTTTTCTTTTTCGTCGCGAATTTGTTGAAACGTTGTACGATATTGCCTTTTTGACGGGGTTCTGCGGATCTCTCCTTTGAACATGACAATACCAACTGAGCCGGTCGTGCTGAATTTGGCCAAGATGGTACTTTTGACATGAAGGCTTCCACGGATCTTAGTACTTCTAATTCGATCAAGCTTTGTTACTCCTGCTGTCATCCGAAGCATCTTAATTTCGGCTGCCGTCAATTTGCTCTCATACTTTTTGTACATTGTCCAACATTGTGAACCGTATGTCAGAGCTGGACGGACAACTGCTGTGTAGAGTCTTCCCTTCAGCTTAGGGGGCATTTTTCGATCACAGAAGATAGCGGAGTTTTCTCGCCACTTCATCCACCCTACGCTTACTCGATGATTGATGTCGTCATCACAAGATGCTTCACTATTGATCATAGATCCCAGATATTTAAACTTTTCACACTTGGGAAGCACATTTCCATTCAAATAAATGTCTGGAATATGCTTGTCTGGATCAGAAAAAGGGCAGCACAGGTATTCAGTCTTTTTAGCGCTAATACGGTACCCATTTCCTTCCAGAACATCAATCCAAACGTCAAGTGCTCGTTGCAGGGATGTAGGATCCTCGCTTATGATGGCTCCATCGTCAGCAAAGAATAATTGTTGTACTTTATTGTCCGTTACTTTTCCTTCGAGCAAATAATCCAGAACAGCAATAAAGAGCAGTGGACTCAAGACACTTCCCTGATGTACACCTACTGTTATTTGGAATTCTTCGGTGACTCCAGCTGGGCATCTCACTTTTGTAACTGTTCCCTCGTACATGTCCATAATTATTCGCACATAGGCTTCAGGAACTCCTCGGTGTCTGAGGGATCAAAAATCTCCAACAGCTTATTAAAGAAAATTATAAAATATCCGTTTCATGTTTCTGGAACAATAAAATTCGGGCTGTACAGTCCAACAACCCGAGTATGTTTCCGGAAATAAATAAAATTTTTAGGAGAAAAGATCAAAATGACCTTCAGAGTATTAAACTCCAAAGGACGACAGAAAACAAAAACTTACTTTTGACAAAAATAGATCCAGATGACGCCATCTTGGGTGATGACCACTTTATAATGAAAGATGCTCAAGAGAAGGTAGAGACTGTGGGTGCTGTTTTCGAGCAAGTGTATAAGGTGAATGAGTGCATTCGCCCTAATTACGACCTTGAGAGCAGAGCCTTCGTTGGACACCTCTTTCGTAGAGACGAGATCTCGCATTGGCGATCTGTGAATCCTGGTTTCACTAGGTTCAATGACGACCGACTTGCAAATGCAGTCATCGCCCAGCGAAACGGGGATAACACCCTTTTCGTTTCTAAGATAGACCTAGTAGACATCTTTCTCAAAATAAAGAAAAAGAAGTCAGCAGGAGCCGACGGCATACCCAAAGTTGTGCTGCGAAACATCCCTTCGGAAGCGGTGGACATATACACCACGTTGTTCAACAATGCGCTGAATAATGCATATTATCCAGTGCGTTGGTCCATCCTCTCCTTAAAAAAGGGAAGGATGGTTCCAATCCAGCAAATCTCCGGTCAATTAGTCTTCTTCCGAGTATCAACAAGGTATTCGAGAAAGTTCTCAATAGAGCTCTGTCAACATGGGCTGAGGTCAAAAATATTATTCCAGAAAATCAGTTCGGTTTTAAGGCGGGTCATGATACCATACATGCCGCGTCTAAACTAGTATCTGATATTCAATGGAACAAAGCTTGCCCATAACATTTAACTACATATATGTGCTTTAATTCTGATAAAAAACAACCTTAACAATTAATCTGCAAGTGAAACTGCAAGGAGAAGTTTGGTGTTTAACAAGCCTTAAAGTCCGTTCAGTGACAGTGTCGAACTTTTACCCCTTCTCATACCTTTTTTTTTGCCAGTAAAATTGACTGCATTGGCTTGCAAAAAATAACCCCAAATAGTAAATTAACTGTTGAGTAACCAATTGACAAGGCAAATCTTTCCGAAAATTATTGGCAAAGAAACAAAACTCAAATTCTTGGCAACCACTAACATAAAAGTCAAGGTTCTCTAGGGTGACTGCATACCTATACATGCAAATGATAAGAAAAGAAAACTGCTTCGGCTCCAAAATACAAAAAATAAAAAGTCAAAGAACAAGTTTCTCAGGACTTGGACCCTAACCAACAAAGTCAAAATAAAAAAAGTTAATAAAAAAGAAAATACTCTAAATCGATTGGATCTGTATCCAAACAACAGACAGGACGAATCCCCAAACAACCAAGCAAAACAAACAAATACTCCAAAGCAAAAACTAACTCTTTGGCGCAAGGATGTGATACCAGACCAGAATCAACTAAATGACCGATTTAGTGTGCAGAATGTACGAAAACTCTTTTCCTTTTTCGACAAACTTACCTCCAGACACTAACCAAACCACCCTGATTGGAGAGAGGCGATAGGGGCTAGCAAAAAAAAAAAAAAAAAAAGAAGTAAAATAAAACACGAGCACGGTAGCGTCTGTCAAATATTGTCTAAGAGGAGATGTCTGCGAACAACTAAAGTGTTTTGTTTGTTTGTTGAGTCACAACACACAACACCGTTGCACAGAAGTAAAAGTAAGACAGACCTGCATGGGCCGAAAAGGACTTTCCTTTTCTAGGTCAGACAATTTGGTGCCAAGGAAGTCTTTGCTTTTTTATTTTCTTCGTTGATGTTGTTGTAAGGTTCGAATGTTTAACAGATCCAGGACAGAGATAATTGGCGCGCGAGTTTGTGTACGATTTTATGGAAATTATGAGGCAATCCATTTGATTGGCTTCTTCAATAGCTGTGGCGCCTGTGGATGAGAGGTGGATAAATAATTGCATTGATTTCCTTGATGCAAGGAGGGAAGGAAGCGTATACGAGCAAATTGATGGGTAGAACTGGCTTTGGGTAATTTAATTACACGAAAAACCATCAATGCGTCCTCTGATTTCAGTTATGCAGATGTGGTTGCCATTATGCAGTAAACAGTCCTTTTGGCCATACCATCGACATAATTAAAACTGCGTAAAGGGACGAAAAATTGAAACGCCGTCAACCATGAAAGTGTACAATTTTGGGTTGAATCTACTTACATGGCACAGAAAGATGGTTGCGGTATTGCATAACACAGTGCGTTGCCTACATGTCTATTTTGAGTATCTCTGCTGTAGGTACTCATTAGCCAAAACTTTATAGGAAAAAGTTGAACTCGATTAAAGTCCGAGTTTATGCAGTGAGAATGCTAGGGATTGAATGCCTATAACATGCAGCATCAGCGTTGAACTCAATGAAAACGAAAATAAATCTTTGAAAGAGTACACAACACATGCTTGTTGCTTTGATAACATCGTTGCAAATCAGCCAATCATTTAAATTAAAATAAAAGTATAATATTTTTTGTGAATTTTTGTTTAGTTTATAGCCAACTAGCGGTTTTGTGAAAAACTTTTTTGTTTTGGTTAGCACTTTAAATTGACGTGACGATACACAGAAGAATGCAGCTTGATCCTTTAGCTGGAATCGTATTTGAAAAGTTGTATTTAAACTGCTAGGCCAGTCACCTGGTACACTTTTTCTGCTACAGAATACGATTTGTTCTTGCAATCAGTTAGAGCGTGATAAGAATGGCCAACCCAATAGGCTATTAACCATGTAATTTCTAAAAGAACTAAAAAAAGCACAAGTTTTATTGTAGAAAAATAGAAATTCTGTTTCGTTCGCGATATATGTTGACCTGACCTGCAACCTTTAAGTAAACAGTGCTTCCTTTTTTTTTTTTTTTTATTTTTTTAACAAAAAATCCACTCTTTTTTAGTTTTATTATATTTTTGTTATTAGGACATAATCAATAGTCTACATCAAGGAGATTCCAAAAGAGTTTTTCGATAGAAAATATCACGATCTTTTCATTTTATGTTATTCACTTTTTGTAACTTTCAGCGTAATAGTGCTGCGAAAAGTTTAACTTTTTTCAATTTTTTGAAACTTGTATTGTTTTTAATTTTTTAAAAACATATTTTAAAACTTTATTTCCAAAATGGCGGCTTTTTTTGCTATCAAGAAATGTGTCTTTCGTTCATAGATTGAAAATCATCTTCAACACTTTGAATGCCAGTTATTTTCCCACTTTGGGTTAGACCAGACAAAGGTATTTTGTTCTTAAACTTCTGTTTCATTGAAAACTAGTTTCTTACCAATTTATTAGCGTTTTGTATTCGATATTGATAAATTGTAACGGTTTTTGTTTATCGATAGTTTTCGTATGACACGACTCGACTCTGTGGTATGAACATTTTTAGTTGAAAACGTGGCGTACGAAACAAAACTTAATAATACGGCAACATAAGTTATTTCAAAATGTCAAGCAAAGATCAAATCAAAGAAATACCAATTCATATGAAAACGTTTTGGAAGGGATGACCGCCTTTAAAAAGCTCCCCAATTTTTTTTTTTCTTAATATTTTGTTGGCCGTAGTTTTTGACAATTAAGGGCTCATGCTAGCCCAACAAGCTAATGAAGAATACATAAAAAATGGACACGACAGGGTCCCACGAACTTGTGATAGCCTTGCTCTTCATAGTTGATATTGATATGGTGGTACAGAATTGCCAACTGCACATGAATTATAAAAATTAAATTAAATCACTTGATAGAAATTAAATTAAATATTCCAAATTCTTTAATAATATATACATATAAACGCTGAAAATTTCATTAAAATCGATAGAACAACCTTTTAAAAACCGGTTTTTTTAAATTTTCAGTTTAAAAATAAAGTAGGCAAGTTTTAAGATTTTGCTAGAAGATGGTTCGACAAAAAACCTTGGAAGAAATTGTGGAAAAAAAATTTAATAAAAAAAAATTGTAAAAATTTCAAAAATTAAAATTTTTTAAATGTCGATTAGGGCAGTCCATAAAATACAATCGTTTATCAAAAATTTTACTACAGTTTTTTTGATTTCTCTCGACTTGTTTTTTTTTAAATCGTTGTCGTGATAAAAGTCATTCATTTCGTATTAGTAAATATACAGATATTTAAATGCATATATTTTTAATACAATAAATAGTAACTCAATATATTAACTAATGTTTATTTTTTGAACATGAGCGTTAGCTCTTAAGCGCGGCTCTAGCGTTTTGACTTGGCTCTAGCGGCATTGGAATCGGTAAAATATATTTGTTAATTTAATATAAACGAAAATGTAAAACTTGCAACTGCATTTTCTATTAAAATTTATGATGCGGAAAGGGGGGGGGGGGGGGGGGGGGGTCTAGGCTTTTGTGACGTAATATTCATAGGGGGCTCACAGAAAGTGTGGATCAGCTGGACACTGGGGGAAAGGCGGGGGAAACTTAATTTTAGTGTGACGTATTTTATGGATGGACCCATCAATCTTTGCTAACCTGCTTTGGAATTCTATGAGAAACACAGTGCTATAGAGGGTACCGTTTTTAGACTTAAAAAAAAGCCTTTGAGAAATAATCCTTCACAATAAAATTTTATCGTAATCGTTGGCACGTACCGTTCTTTCAAGACCTAGAGACCTAATTCAAAAAACCTATGTAGGTTGCTCCACAGATCCTAACTGCGAAATTTGAATAATATCGGTCAGGGGCTTCAGACTGTAGATCCATATACGGACAGACATACACACAGGCAGCAGAGGCAAAAATGTTCTTTTGCTTTTTGTGAGGAATTGACAAGTCCTCCGTTAGTAAATTCATTCCCATGAAAAGCCGTTCGGAACCGGCAGAAAATTGTAGGCCCCCTCCATTCCCTCACAAGGCGTGGTTGTGAGAAATGCGCTAGGCCCAGGGGCTCCTCGCTTTGTTGCGCTACCCTATTTATTCATTAATTTATACAGACAGGCAGACCCACTTTTTTCTTTAATTGTTATCTCAAAATTTTTTCTGCACAATTGCAAAACTTGCCTTATAATAGTAAAAAATGGGCATTGCTGTGTCGCAGGAACTTGCGATTGTGCGCTAAATGCAATATCAAAATTTAAAGGTCCAAGGTTTTTGTGTTGGCTCTTCATAATATATTTGGTGGTTCAGTGTTACCAACTTCACATTAATTACGAAAATTCAATAACACCACATAAAGTATTGAAAAAAATTGAAATAAATATTCAAAAAGTTTTTAGTGAAAATGTAAAAACGCCACTCTTTAGCAGTTGTTAAAAAGTGAAAAATAGAATACAGGTTTTTCAAAAGCTATCCTTACTATTTTGATTAAATTTTTGGTGTTTTTGTTAAACCGGTTTTTGCTTTAAAGTTTTTTAAAAATCAAATTTACAAGTTTTGAGGTCTTGTCAGAAAATGTTTTAGCAAAAAAATTGAACAATATCTAAAATACCGGTTTGAAAATTAAAAAAAAAAATCAAATTAATAAATAAATAAAATAGTATTTTCCAAATGTTGCTACGCTGTATATCTTAAACGACCAAGAACTTCTAATGTATAAAATTCATTCAAAATTGTTTTAGCCATTCACGAGCAAGTTGCCTTACAAAAAAAAAAAAAAAATTAAAAAATTGTACTTTGCACCGTTGTTAGACCTTTTCCACTAATTTTATCAAAAACTTATCGCAGCCTAAAACTTCATCGACATTGTTAGAGTTATTAGTTAAATTAAGCTTCTTGTTTGAAACTTGTCTTATTTTGCGAAGATCTTGTATATTTAATCTGACTTTGCATAAAAAATAATTGTAGAACCATTATCCGAAAAAGTAAGACTTTTAAATTCAATACTAACGAGCTCAGAACAAAAATTGTGCTGAGATTTTCTTGTTTTTAGTATGTTTTTTCCTTGAAAACAAATGTTCCATAAAAAATATTTTTGTGGCCGTTATTTTATTTTTTGAAGCAACTATTTTTGCGAATATGTAATGCTTAATAATATTGATTGAAATTAATTAATAGCGGCTCTTAAAGTATCAAATTTTAAAAAATCGCTAGGCATTTACCAGAGAGTTGTGTCAAAAAAGACGATGCTATGTAAAGTACAGTTTTAAAACCTTTATTTTTTTTTTAAATAAATCTTTACTTTTAGAAAAAGAACTACCATTGAGCCTATCTTACGACGTTATATACAAATCGTTGAACCCATTTACAAAAAAGTAGTCTTAATACTTAATCATATCAGTTGTATGACTGGTTCTGTAATTTAAAGACCTAGAAATTCACGGAGACGACCGAACTTCGAATCCCAACAGAATCAAAAAAAATTTTACAGGTATCTCTTTTCTCAAAGAATTTCCAATAGTAATTCGATGCCATGAAAAGCGCTTACACGATAATCCGTTCGGAATCTGAATCTCCATAAGCCATGGTTGTGAGAAACGCGCTAGGCTCCGAAGCTTCTCCCTCTGTTTCGCCACTCTTATTTATCTGCTTTTAAGAATTTCAATTCCAAAAGCCCAACTATAGATGACAGAACAGTTTTTGGTAGAAAGTTTGAAGAAGATCAGCTCAGCCGATTCGGCTGTAGGTTTCTGTACAGAAAGACAGACTATGCAAAATTTTGTGATTCACTTTTTCCGACTTCTCTATCATTGTAATTATTTCATGTTGAAATGTTCTCAAATTTTATTTTCTTCAAGTTAAAGTGTTATGATTCTTTGAACACTAACATTGTTTTTTTTCTTTTGCTCACAACTCTGACCGAGGGAGGGGTTTTCTTGAAATAGCAAACCCCATTTGCATTTCAAATTTAAAAATTTAGAAGTCTTCTCGGAAATGCAAGGCAAGAAAAACTTTACATTTTATGTTATTGTAATTCACAGTGTTTGTGTACCATGAACGCAAAATCCGATGAACGGAGAATCCGATGAACGTTGAATCCGATTACCAAACTTATAAAAGCATAACAATAAATCTAAATCCATCTCCCCTTTTGTTTTTGGCGTATGAGTAACTTTATTCCGAATTAACTGTGACGCAAAAAGAAAAATCATTTCATCCAAAATCTAAACACGTACTCTTCAAGAGCAATCAAACACCAATCTTTATTTAAACTGCTTAAACACATTTTCCAGTCAATTGCTTGCCCCATTCATCTCATTTTATGTAATGGCCGTCACCTTATAAGCTCTTTTTGTGCCTAGTTTTGTGTTCACGTCAAGTGGCCATTAAATAACGTCGTTTGTTTTGAAGTTGTTCACTCTCCCTCAGCTATCAAAGTTCTTCAAATGTCACGTCCACGTCCACGTCTATCTCAACTACTTCCACTCTGACAATCATTTTTAGTACTGCTATTAATTACGTACGTATCTCTCTGCTTTTTTTTTTTGTAGTGTGCTCACACACATCATGCTCCCTTATTGCTTAGCTTAAGGACCTAAACGTGTCGACCTCTCCTAAGGTTATCCTAGTCCCGAAAAAAGTTTCTTTGTATATTTTTAACCATTTTTTTATTTTTATTTACCCCCAATCCGAGACATCATTAGAGATTGTACCTGTAACTCAACCCCGTGACCATATCGAGGGGTGTCAGTGTTTATTGGTGTAGCTATGACAATCGAAAGAAGGTAATTTGAAAATAAGACACAAAAAAAAAACCATTTAAACTTTTTTGTTTTGAGTACGGCAGTCGGCAGCACATAAGTGTGTCGTCGTTAGCCTCCTTATCGATCGGGGACACATAAAATAAACCTATGCAATAAAAAACTCCACTCAAGCGAGAACACTGTGTCTCACACAGAAAAGGTTTGAAAAGTGACATCGCCGATAATTAGAAAAAAACGAGGAGCACTGAAAGATTTATGTATAAAAACGATACCACCAAGCACCAAAACATTTTGCTGAAAACAGAGCAAAGCAACGATATTGAGGTCGTCTGTGGGGTCGTTTGCTGTTGTTTTTCAATGGTGAGGGTGATTAAGTATACCCACCAGACTGAGTTGAGTGTGATATACCTACTTGAAAATTTTTTCTACAAACAGGCCTGATATGTATATGTATTATGTACCTACCTCCTCAATAAACCTGTAAGCTTCTCGATACAATCAGTGTGGTGTAGTTGTGAGACTTCCTTTGGGGCTTTTGTATGACTGACTGACGGACAGACAGATGTGTATGTATGTCAATTGATACCTTCTTTTATTGTTTATTCAGTTTCTCTCTGTGTGCCATCAGGGAACAGGATTATAATTATTTTTCTCTCGATTGTTGAATGCTGTTTTCATGAGAGGTAACCATATAACCATAACCATTATTGCAGTGAATCGGACTGACATGACGGCGATAAGTGGTGGTGAAATGGGAAAGTGACGTTGCTCATCGTTCTCAGAACTGTATGATTGATGAACGTTGCACGAGTATGAATGTATGGTATCTGCTGTCAACAGAATATGAAAACCAAGGCACTTCAATAAGGTAGAGATTAGTTTTTTGTAATTGAGTTTTCATCTACATGAGCAAACCGAAGAAGTTCAGAGGAGGAAAGAAATGGAAAACTAAAATTTCGGTAATGTTTTCTGTGTTCTGTTATAATTCCTTCGTCTAAATCCAATTATGGTGATAAAATATTCATTAAAAAAAAAAATCTTTTGCTGTGTAATGTTGTTTTCAGTTTACACTTGAAAACACTTTGAGAGAGTTTATAAGACCTTTGGGCGAACCCCAGCGCTAGAGAGAAATTGATCAGGGTGGCATAATAAGTTTGCCTTCTTTCAAACTTTGGGTCAAATAAATGTTTAAAAAGTAATTTGGCCTGAACAGGTGGCTCTTAAATATTTTAAAGGGATGGCTGGGTTTTCTTAAAAGCTTAATATTTCATTGGTTTTTATTTATCTGGCCACACTATGATATTCACAGCACTTCTTTACGGAATAATGAAGCATTTAAAAGGGACGACGATAATGGCGAGAATTTTTGCCTTCTCATTTTGCAGGATTAAAGCTTATGCGATAACCAACTAACAGCTAACCTTCAGATGCTGATGGACTATTTATTATCCTAACTGTGATAAGTAGCTCCATTGTTACGGAAGAGTTGGTGTATATATATATACCTACCGTGACCATGAGTACTAATTGCTTCCAGAGGGGTCTTCCTGCTGCCCAACAAACTCAAGCGGGGATAGCAAAATGTAAAACTCTGGAACATGAATTTAATACAAATTTCTCCAACTTTTTAAAGCCAAATTTGAGATGTCGCCTAGTTTGTCGAAAGAATTACTTTTTTTGATTCGGACCTAGCTGTAGCACCCACAGAAGAATTGTAATGACCCTTCCTCTGCATCGTTGTCGTAGCATCTCGCATTTCCTACATGAATCTTACGTGCTTTTGTTCATTCTCATCCCAATGATACCAATCATCGGAGGGAGCCAACAACTGGTATATTTTCTCAAATACCTGTATGAGATTTTTCTTGGTTCTTTTTGATTCCAAATCCAGCTTATTGACTACAACCCTGGTGCCTTACATTGTACACTGTCGTAACTTGTAAGTTCTAACTATGCCATGCCTTGTGAAATAGATTCCTAACCTATGGTCATTCGGTCAAGTCACCACCTTTCTACTTTCCTTAGGGCTTAGCAGAAAACAAAACACAACAAAGTCTTGAATAGTAAATGTATGAAAAGAATGTTCTCACTCTGTTTCGTTCTACTTATAATGAACCCTAGATTTATGAGTAGTTTAATTTGTGATTTTCATTTCTCGATTCTCTTCCTATATTCTTCGTCATAGGGTATGTTGGTGCCATTTAGGTGCTCAAGAGATCTACTGCATCGGAAGGGTTTATTATAGATGTATTTGCGATATTTGGTCGTTTCTAAAGAAAAATACCCTGAACAATTTTTTTGGTCCCGTATTGGCACTGTGTGAAGAAGAAGACTCAGCAAGCAAATGTATGAACTGTACTGCTACATAGGCTAGAAGACCATGGCTTGACGGGCTTTCGACAGTATACTGCAGGGAAATAATTGCGGTCGTCTACGGTGGTGCAATCAAGTGGAAGAAGACCTCGGCTTAGAATGCAAAACTGGGAAGATCTCGGCGGAAATCGAAATTTTTGGAGCAATTGATTGAGGTGCAGGGAGGATAGACCGAACTGTAATGGCCACCTTAGTAAGGAACTAAGTTCAGGTTGTGTTGGTGGTGTTTAGTCAAAGTTCAGTGCAGAAATAAATTAAAGTAAATAAATAAATAGAGTGGCGCAACAGAGCGAGGAGCCCCAGGGCCTAGCACATTGTCCACAACCATCCCTTTTATGGTGAATGGAGGGGACTTACAATTTTTTGCCGGTTCCGAACGGCTAGTCGAGAAAGCGCTTTCTATGGCAGTGAAATTCCTCGCGAAAGGCGATAGCCGCTGAAAATCATTTTTAACTCTGTTGGGATTCGAAGCACGAACCTCTGTGTTAACAGCAGACATGCTAATCATACGGCGACGGATAGAACCAGTCGGAACTAAGAAAATCTCAGTACATATAGTTCTGAAAGGGAAACCGTTTTTTACAAATTTGGCTTTTTATTTGTTTAAAGTCCATTGTAGCAACAGATATGTTGATTGTTGATATTGCCGAACACAATGAAGAGAGGTGACCCAACGACTACTTTGTTCACTTAGAGCTAGGCGTCAATGAAATAAATTCCAAATTCTTAGATTCCAAAACAAGTCTTTTAGTCTTAAAAAATATAGGAGAGCAATTATGATTGTTTTTCATCGAATTTTTTTGGTTGTAATGTTGCAAATGAAGAGAATTCTATTATTTATTTTAATGTCCCAACGTCTCGATGGTGGTTACCATTTACTTCAAGAGTGATTCTTAATTCAAGAAATGTTTGTAATAACATTCGTGTATACATTCATAAAATGCGAAACTATAAAATACTCACACTTGATTTAAAAATAGAAAGAAGCGAATAAGCTTAATAAAATTGATTTATGTACGTGAAACAAAACAAAGTTGATGCACTTAATAGATTTGCTAAAATTAAGACCGTTATAGAAGTTTAGTCAGTGAGTCAATTTTTTGTTTTTAAATTTAATATAAAATAATTTATAAACCATCAACGAGAACTGAGCAAAAGCTTGAATGTAGAGCCAGAATTTCTTTATTTTATGTTCGACTTAACTTTGGAAATTCTTTGTCGAAGAGGTTGCTTTGGCGTCCCGACATAGCTAAGATCATCCTCCTTTCTCTTGATATTTTTCTTGTAAACCACATCCATTCTGCGATCTTTCTCCGTTTTCGGTTTTAAGTTGGTTAACAGCGAAGCAACTGTGTTTGCTGGTCTATAAGTTTGGTTGACGTCGGTCGTTGGTTTTTTTCTGATTAGGAACGTACCATAATCCCGAATTGCTTAATTCCGAACTCCAAAATCCCGAACCCGAATCGAAAATCCTGAATGGCTTAACACTCGTTTATTGTTTTGGTATTCAGTTTTTTAACCTAATATTAATACAAATTTTATAAAGAGTCCTCAGGCTAATTACGCGTTTCTATTCACTTTACTTTATCACTGAAACTGTTGTCATTGTTCTTTTTATGATGTAAGCACAGACTACATTCGGTTTTTCTTTTCCACTCACTTATTATAGAGATATTTTTTTATTGGCTCTTTAAAAAAAAAATTAATTATTTTGCAAAGTGGTTTATTTTATACGTTTTTCTTTTTTATGAAAACTGTTTAAATGTCATTCAAAGAAAAACAACCACCAAATAACCAAAAAGAGTGCTAAGTTATTCGGGATTTTGCAGTTCGGGATTTTGAATTTTGGAATTTTCACGCCAATTTTGTCAATTCGGAATTTCGACCCCAACCCCTTCTTTAGGGTAGCTATTGTCCATGAGAATTTCAATGAGTTTTTCTAGTTCGTGGTGTAGAATTCCCGATCACTCAGCTGAAAAATTTGCCACAAAATAAAAAAAAAGCAATAGAACGTCAAAATTTCGCAAGCATTTATTGTACCGGGAGATAAATAATGAACGGAAAAGTGTGGAAAATTTTAATAAATTTTTCCACCAATCGAAGCTATTTCACAAAGCAGCAACGAAAAAGACAGCTACATTTCCCGTTTACGATTCCATCTTGTAATTTTTGTATGGGAGTTTTATTTTCGTTTTAACAGTGTACCACTGGCTTCAGGTTAGAAGCGGTGTTATAATGATATGCCTATGCCTAGTGTGTTTAGAACGGAAGTTGGCAAGTATTCCCGATGCTGTGTCCTTTTGATGCCAGTTGAATGAAAGCCGGTAGTAGTCGCAATAGATTTGAACGTCGAAGAATTCTATCGCTTTGTTTTTTCGCTCTCAATGGTAAAGTGAATTTTTTCATGGAATCCAAGTAGAAAATTAAGTACTAAAACAGCAAATTTGTATGCAAATTTGCAAATTATTTTTGTCCTGAAAAAAAAAAAAAAATGTTTTATTTTAGACAAAAATCTAACAGTTCTGAAACTTGCAAATGGTGTCTACTCCAATGACTTTGTTGAAGCTGCATAGACGAGGAGGAAGAGTAGACAGTCCAATATCTCCTTTGTTCATGCGCTACGCTGACTAACAGACGGAAAAATAACCTAGGTTATTACTTTTTCGACGACACCAGCAATTTAGCTAACACAAACCCTAAATGTCTATCCCTTTTCGTACGAAGTTATGATTGGTTTGGCTAACTGGTGATCAACTCGTTAGTCCAGGTTCGATTAGAGGGTGATTCAACTCTCTAATTTCCTAGATGAGGACAACCTTTTGGTTTCAGTGGTATCACGATAGACCTTTGGTGGTCTAAGTGTGCTGGTATCCGTATACTGACAGCCACATTTAACGTAACCCAACTTAGCATAGTTCGCAACACAGAACTTTTATTATAGACACGTTTAGATCTTTTACTTTTGTGAATTTTCGGTATTCCTTACATGGTGGCAATTCGCGCTGTGTAAATAATCAATTTTGATTTCTCTTTATCATCGATCTCGTCTACTTAAGTAGGTTTCGTTCAACGTAATAGTTGCATGCCTACGTTATATTTAGAAAGATTCAAAAATTAGGTATTTTTAAAAAAATTGTCCCACCATGAAAATATAAACCGAGTGCGAGCAAAGAACTTGAACCTAAACTGCATTCAAAACGTCCGTTATAATCAATCAATCAATCCAGCTATCAAGAAAATCTTAGTTTTCAAAGTCGAGCAAGACTGGTCCGAGAACAGATCCATGCGGAACACTAGCTGTGTATCAAACTTTTACTTGAGAGTTTCAAAACCAGAGCCTTCGTGAACATCAGTAGAATTTCTGACTCATGAGGATTTATAAGTTTTGTTTTTGAATCCAACTTTTTTCGGTTGCCTCTTAACGATATCTCCCAAGCTTCCTCCTCCCATACACTCCTTTTACGAACCAATTTCGATTTCAAAACATTTCTTTTAAACTTAATTCAATTATAGAGTACTGCTGTTGGTAATTGAAACTGATTACAGTTTTCCTTCAGCGCATTTTTTTTTAGCCAGCTCTTCAACCACAACCTAATAGAATTATGTTTCTATTTTTCTACATTTCTCTTTTCTATTCGTGTTATTATTACTTTGCTTCCTTTACAACATTTCGCTTCGACTTAAAATAGTTTTTTATTGGATTTATTTCCCTCCTTCCATTGCGCGCGGTTAGCCTTTTTCATATAACGAGCGGTATTTTTTGATTTGACTGTTGGTCGGTACGGTTTTTAATTCGTTTTGTTCGGTGTTTTATATTTCTGTCGGATAAAAATTGAAGAAAAACAAAAATTACAAGTGCTCATGTTGAATATTCATTCGTTTTGTATTATTCTAGTCACATAAAGGTGAAATTAGGAAATTTTGGAGAGATCCTTCAAGGTTTTTCCTTGGAAGAAAAAGAAACCAAAAAAGAAAAGAAAAATCGAATCAAATGTGTGGTTCGGAAGTATCGCTCGGCAAAGTGTATCCAATGTGTGTGTTCCTTTGCACAAGAGTAATAAATTACAAATCGCACAGCCACTTGATTAAATAACCACAAAACTTTTGTGGCAACAAGAAAGACACATACTACAACCAAGTGAGGTAGTAGGAAGAATGTTAAACCTACGCCATCATCAGCACAAGCAGCATCACCACAAACATCACCACCTAAAAGAAGGTACGGATCGGAGAGCTCACACCATAGCAACCGCACTTAGTTAATTTGATTTTATTTAGTACTTTATCCGTTTGTCGGTTCTTTAGTTGTACGTGATTCTTCCTTTTTCTTTTTTTTTTGTGTCGAATCCTTGTTAATTTTGCAATTGTGTTGTTATATCTATACCACACTTCAAAACGAGGTTAGCTGGCATTCTCTTTGTTACTTCAAAGGATGTTGATAATTAAGATACATCCTGTTTTGGGCGTAATCAGGAATTGTTTCCTTTCTGTTTCTTTCCTTCAAAAACAGAAGGACATGTGCACATGACGGTTACAAAAAGCGGTTACGAAAATCTCCTTTTTTTTGTTTCGCTTTGAAAAATGTAACTGATTTCATATAAAACGGAAAGAAAAAGTGAATAAATGTAGGGAATATCCTTAGTCGTTATAAAAACATACACGAAAAACTTTACACGATGAAACTCGAATGAAATGTTAAAAGTTTTTGTTTGTATATAATGCCGCTGCTGATGGGTGGTGTTATGGTGCCTGGTTTCTGATGCCTGCTGCCTGCTGCCTGGTGCTTGTGCCTAAGACAAACATCTGTCTGATGTGGGTTCGGTTTCGGTAGGAGGGAATAAGTTGTGAAGCTCCTTAATGTTCGTTTTACTTTTGTCATGTTCTTAAAGGATGAAGTGCATTTTAAATAGGATGAGTTTTGTGTTTGGTTATCGGAACAGCAAATTTGTGTAAGGATCTGGATATTTTCTGCCATACCATGAGAGAAGTACATCAAGCTTAAATGGAATGAGTTGGGTGCACACCTACATACACCACACCAAGAATTTTGATGTGGGATTTGTGTACGGTAGTTTTATTAGAAAAAGTTTTACTAATTTCTTGGAAGAAGAATTTCTCGTTTTCAATTTGCATAAGGTGTTTTCTGTTGAAATTTGCATTTGTTTAACTGAGAGAATTCTCTTATTGAGGACGAGTGGGTGATGTTTTCCCCAAAAATGTGGATATCGGTAAAAGAAGAGTTTTTAAATGAAAACTTTTGCATTTCCTTTCATAGATATTTGTACATATTCATTCGCAGTTCGAACATTTGTTGCGAAATAAAACAACAATCTTTTCAGGCGTATGTTGATTTTTGCTACGTCAAGATTCAAGATGCAAACAAGCTGATTCCAGCAGAATCGATCACTTTTCAATCAATATTTAGAAACTAAATGTAACCAAAAACTTTACCAACGCGGTTGCTAATTACCCATTTCATTTTTCCGAATCTCTATTCTTTCGCTGACTTCTTGGCTCACGAAGTCATTCAAAAGAGGCCCTAGGTAGACTTAAAAGGCTTATGGAATCCACAAGGAGCAAGGTGAAAAGTACTTATGAATCTCAGCTAATATCATGAAAGAAAAACTTTATAATGGTTTCGAAATAGTTTTTTTGGAGTGAAGTTTAGGATCTAATTTTCCGCTGAAAATCCAAATGACGTATCGGTTGCAAAAAATGATCGAAGTACCTTAATCGATAATCGAGTAGAGGAAAGTCATTAATTCCATTGTAAAATTCCTGGCATTTCACTTGTGTTTGCGAAAGTTTTCATGACGGACGTGGGGAACAAGAGATTGAATATAAAGCCGCTGATCTAATGAAGCTGGAAAATAATAGAAGGGTTTTTGTGTTGCCTGCTGTTGGCGTTCTAATTGCGAAAATCAACTTTGACGGAATAGGCAACCGGCATTAGGACGTGCCTTTATGTAGTTTGTGTAGGCGGTGTTACAACTAATTTTTGAAAAAATCTTCAAATACTTTTTTGTAGCCCTGCACCGCATTTTGAGTAGTTTGAGTGAAAAAATTGCGGTGTATCTGTATGTGTTGTAGGTTGGTGTTACACCGCATGTTTAAGGAATTTCTCAAAAAGAACCAATTGCAGTCGTTTTAATTGAAAATCTCCTTTTGTCCTGGCGTTGCTCGAGCGAATTTTCATTGAAATGCAATGTTTTAAATGTTTCAGCTGAAACGACTGCAATTGGTTCTCTTTGAGAGATTTTTAAAAACGCACGAAGTACACCTTGGGTGCGTACTGCGTATAGACTCGTCCGTCCCCGGCATTAACATAATTTTTTTTTAATTTCATTGCAAACCTTTCCATATTCTCAATTGAGTGTGGGTTGAACTAATTAAGAAGAGGTGGGAAAGTTAAGAGAAAAGTGTTTTTGTGACGCAGTTTATAGCGCCACAAGGCAGTGCTCCGATTAATCTGGGAATCTGAGCAGAAATGAGACTACGCGTACGATTCAAACGCTCATTCACTACAGCATTGTCGCCGGCGGCGGCGTTTAGAACCCAAATTCATTGCGGAAACGTGCCAAATTTCACATTGAATCTTCAATTAAAGATCACATTAGACAAATTGCGGATGATTATTGAATAGTACCTAGAATATTGACCACCACTTCACTTGCTTGTTATTGCTATTCATCGATTTAACGAGGCTTTCGACAGTGAATACATGAGTTGTGTTTTTGGCTTGCATCATTGTGGATTGAGTGGTGCCCCCGTACCGTTATGGTTATCGTATCTACCTGTTACTTGGTAGTTTCGAGGTTCAAATCCCAGAAACACAATGAAGCACATTGGCAATTTCTCCAATAGTAACTTCATGCCATGAAAAGGGTTTTCTCTATTAGACGTTCGGAATTGTCAAAAATTTTAACTTCCCCCATTTCCTCGTTAAGCTCCGAGGCTCTTTGATCCGTTGTGCCACCCTATTTATTTTTTTTTGTTAAGAACGATAGACGATAGACGATAGACGATAGACTAAAGACAGACTACAGATAGGCAACAGATGATAGACAACAGATGGCACCCAACAGAAGACAGAAAACAGGTGACAATTGAACAAAAAGAGTTGTTTCTTTTGCTGACTTGCGTTTCTGGTTGAGTTATGACTTTTTTTTATATAAAAATGTGAATCTTGTACAAATACACAGGACATCTTTTCAGTTGTTTAAGGAAGGAACTTGGTCCCACACATTGGTGCAGTACAATAAATCCGGCAGCAGTAAGATTTTAAAGAGGCACTAAAACCCACCAAATAAAATAAAAGATGGCTTTTATTGCCATTTTATAGCGGCATCCAGACAAACCTGATTCACAAAACGAAATTTTTCTTCATAGAAAAAAATTAAATTGGAACGTAATGGATATATTCCAGTTTCTTATTATTTCAAGGAAAACTCAAGTTGAGATCAGCAAAACAATGATAAAAAATGTGGAGACTTATTTCAACAAATCATTGACATGTCATTTCGTTATGGAAATACCCCCATGCGTCCCGTGGGTTTTATCTCCAAAACAAACATGAAATAGGACCCACGGGTCTTTATGAGAGTTCGAGTTTCAAATCCCAGAGACATAAAATTGTTTTTTCACGGATGTCGCTTTTCGAGATCATTTGCCATGAAAAGCGCTTTCTTACTTAGCCGTTTGGAACGGGCATAGAATTGTAGGGCCTTGAAATGCTTTTTTTTGCTTTTTCACCCCTTTTGTATTTTGTTTTAGGTTATTATTACTTAAGTTGTGTGATAAGAGCTCTAATAGGCGACACCCTGCGCTATCCAAGGTGCTGTGATCTTGTTTCTGATCAAAAATGTGTAAATAAACTGTCATCGCTTTAACAATAAGATTAAAACATTGAAGAAGATTCGTCAAATAAATACACAAATTCAATTTAAAAGTGAAATAATTTAATCTTTTTTTTCTTTTCTTTTCAGGTGAGCACACTAAAAATTGTATTTGACGATAATTTGGTGAGAATGAAATTGCAAGTTCTTATTCATAATCATAACCCTTTTTCTGTCATAATCATTTTTTGTGTAAACTTAAGCTATGAGATTTCAAGAAATAAGAATTTGAATTTGAATAATCACTCAAAACTTACAGAAAATATTCATTTAAAATTATAAAATTCTGACCTCCGGACATATGGCAGACAAAAAAAAAACAACTTTAGAAATAGTAGCTGGCCTTGAGCACTACTCACCTGATCTCCACATTCTATGAAACAGAACATTTTTCTGAAAAAAGGAAAAAATGATGATGCTTTTAGATGCCTTAATCTTGAGTGATGAGTCATAACCAATTATTAGATATTTCTTAATAAACTTTAATATGGCGAAGAAAGGCAAAAATAGGCAATTACGGTATGAAAAGGCAAAAAAAGGCAAAATAAAATACATATATTTGCAATCACCAGGGCTTGAAACATGTTTATCGAAAGTCTATTTCATATTCCGTTTAACTAAAAAAAGGCAAAGTTAGTAAAATCCTATCCCTGGTGATGACATACGAATACACGTCTCATTAGGCACCTATACATATCCGTCTTCCAAGCAGAGGCGTCCAAATGGCTTTAAGCTAAGTTGCGAACAATTAATGGATAGGGAGAAGTATTTGTCTCTGCAGCAATAGGCAAACTTTTCTTAAGGCTCTACTCAACCCTCTAACTGCTTCGAAAGTGATCCAGGGATGCATAAGAACTCTCTGAATGCGGTGGGAAGACTGAATTCTCTGAGTTTTGTCAGTGTTAGGCCGTCAAGGCATAACTTACGAAGCAAGGATCTGGCCCTTGGTCTGCAGTGGTTCTCAGTCAAGAGAACAATCGCAGATGGCATGCCTCTATTGGATGCAGACAAAACAAACCCCAACGTTTATAACAAAACTGCAACATTGAGAGCTTTTTGGTATTGCCACGGAACACTTCTTCTTTGCTTTCTTTCAGCGAAATCTAATTAACACAGCTAAATATGTATATTGAAAGATAAACATTATCATAACGAACTTTGATGATGTTTTCTCATGACTCATGGCATCGGTTTCGTAAAACTGATCTCGAAAATAGTTCATTTCAATTCAGTCAACAGAAAATCAATTTTTTACATGAAAGTTATCATATATTGGCTATCTGATTGAGGTGTTTGCATAATTTCCAGTTATTTATGCCACATACTGTTCCTGGTCCGTCTGATAATGGAATGATTAATTATGATTACTCTTTCGAATTACTTGCCATCGCATTGCTCACAAGTTGTGAATTTGATTAATCTGACCTTCGCTGACTTATGTATATAGTTCAACCCAAGCATTTCGAAGACAATGATTATGAAATGTTTTCGCCCCCCTCCTGTGTCCTATCTGACCTTTCAATCTTAAATGATTAGATAACCATAACACCCGGCAATTTAGTCAAAGTGCAAACGTATTTTCTTCGATTTATAGGCTTCCAATTTCGGTTTCCTATTCAACTCGGTTGTTCTTTTTCTTATACAAAAGAAGAAAAATCAAATTACCACGGACATAGCCCATTACCCGTCATTTCAACAAAAGATATTCCGACCAAACAAAAGTATAATTTCGCCTCCATTGTGCCATTACTAATCCTATTATTACATTTGTTTCTATATCTGGTGTCCAACGAAAGCGCCTACATGTCTTCCTTAAAGGACAACTTTTTGCTACGCCCAAACTTAATCTTGGTCATTCACATCTCCGGAAATGGTGACGATGATAGGCGGATATTCCGCCACCTACTTTTCGCGTTGTCGTTTCTTCGAGTTGTGTGTTTGTGTGTGTGTGTGTATGTGTGTAACTGTATCTTTCCTCATTTCATCAGATAACAAAATGAATGATGGCATAAGACTACCTAATTAGCCCTAAAGTTGGTTATATTATAAATTTTGTTTCTATTTGGAAGGTCGTATATTCAATTCAATGGGATGTCCTTCCGAACGGACAGGCACCTAAATTTGTTTCTTTCAAAATGGAAAAGATAAAAGCATAATCCTTGCGCTTTCATTTCATAAAATGATATTTCTCTCATAGATGTAAAAGTTGAATGAAGATGCGATACAAAGATAATCTCCTCACCTTAAAAGATTCATGAGATGAAGGCTGGTTGATGGCAGGCGGAAAACCCCTTAATCCGTTAGAATGGCGTTTGTATATGGGTTCTATTTTCTCGTAGTTTCACAAATCGTTGAATATTTCAAGGACTTGAGTAGCACGTGTCGGTAGCTGACACGCTTTGCGAATGAAATTTGTTATTCCCTCAAAGAAACAAGACGTTTCCGGATCTCGATATATCTTTGAAAACCAATTCAAGGATATGCCAACACGTCCTGCTGTCAACTATGTCTTGTAACGGTAATCCGAATAAAGGATGCCGTTGCCATTCGATTTCGTTCCCAATGCTAATCACGGATCCTGGGAAATCGAAGAAGAAAAAGAAGAACGAAAAAAAAAACGATCTAAACATTTTAAAATGCATATTATTCAAAGCACGTCCTGGCTCAAGTAAGAGTTAAGGGATATGCACTATGCAGTACTAGTCAACAGAAAAAAGTGCATTTTAAGCGCAGAAAGTATCCTAAAGATATGTGTGACTGTCTATCCTTCCAAAACTCAGCCAATGACTCTCCGTGGCGTGTTCTTTCCCAATTATTCATGAAAACTCGTTCTGTGGTGCAAGAAAATAAAAGGAAGAGAATCCTTTTGTATTTTCCTCACGCCAACTATAAAACAAAAGCGTCCTCGCGGGTGTAGAAGTAGGAGAGGAACAGAAGCATGGTTATGGTAAAATGGTAAAATTTAAATTTTTAAGTTTCATGTAATTAAATCTCTTTCTACTACGATAAATTAATGTACTGACAGAACGGAGTGGGCTTTGAGTGAAAAAGGAGCATCCATTTGCGAGCTTATTATGTAGATGAAGACAAATTACATCACGCAACGTAAACAGAAAGCAAGCATCCACTTAAAAGAAGTCCTTTCCTTTGTGTATCTCATACAGTCTTTTGTGTGTGTTTGTTGTGTTTTAATTTGACGTTGATTGAGATACTTTATTTGACATTCTACTACTCCTACACTATCTTTGGATGAAATGAGATGGAGATATGGCCGTTGCCCGTGGCTTGTTTCGTTTGACAGAAAAGTTGGCATTTGAGTTTGAAATTGAGGTTTTCTGGGAATTGGCTGCGACGACGGGATAAAAATAAAATACATGTTTTTTATTCATTAGAAAACTTTTTTTCTATCCCGTAACCAATAGAACAACATTTTCTTCAGTGTAAAAGTCTTTGCTTTGACAGACAAAGCCTTAAAAAGCCCATTACGAATGTTTTGGTTTTGTTCTTGTCCAAAGCTAATACTTACTTAATTAGGTAAGTCTTTTACCACTCCGTGCTTCAAACAGTTTTACCTCAAAGTGTTGTGTTGCTTTAATTTTGTGTACAAGTTTCCTTTACTTTGGTTTACAATAAACTCTCTGACTCTTCTACTTTTCTGATTAAAAGGATTACAGTCCAAAACCGTGTTTACTCGGTCACGAACCTTGTTTCCCCTAGCGCATTTTATTGGTATGCCAATTAGTATTAAGGGTGTTTCTTAAGCTTGGTATATCCTGGAACGATAAGAGGAAGACAGTTCTAAAGGAAGAGCATTGTAGAAAACGGTTTTTTGTTTTATAACATTTAATATTTTTTGATGACAAAAACTAAAACGTTTTCGTGGAAAAGGTATTTATAAAAATTATATTCTAGTACTCTTTATTATAAACATAAGATAGTTGGAAAAACCCGTGCTCAAAATGGTTTGAAGGTAAAAGTTCTGGTGTCATTGTAAAAAGTTAACTATTTTAATGTTTTTTGGGGTGCTGAACGAATCCGATTTGGTTATCCACGACGAATGTGGGATTTTTTGAGCCACGGAGTGCAGCTTTTATAAAGGAATGGCTCTCATATTTGCAAATACTATACATGAATAGCTCTGTTTTTCATTCTTGAGGAACTTTCTTGACTTCTAATTAGAACCCTTCCAAAAGAAGTTGTTTGGAAAAAAATTGTTATTGAGTCTATTTTTTGTCATTATTTCAATTAGTCTCCTTTTTGTTTTTCAAGTGCTGAGCAAAAGTCCGAATCTTCTTCATTTTCTTCTTCTTCTTCTTTTATTCTTCCTTTTACGAGCGTCGAAGAAATCACAGCTCTCCCACTTATCTGCTTACACAAGTGATCCACTTGGGATCTTTGCGTTGACCTCAGAATGCGTTTGTAAACCGCAAGGTTTTCGATACTTCAACAACATGTGCCGTAAGTGAGTTCAGATGCAGCTTCCCTACAGCTTAGGGAAGATTGCGGAGTTTGCTCGCCACTTCACGATTGAGGCACCTTGGTTCTTGATTTATTTAAAAAAAAAATTGAGGTCAAGGTAAAAGACTTCAGCTATATGAACAAAAGAGAGACCTACTTTTTCGAAAACTTGTAGCTAATAGAAAAAAAAAAAAATATTATTGCAGTTCACGCCTTACAACTTTTTGGACAGACGTGGTCTGATGGTTGTTGGCGGTTTTATCTTTCGTCGTTCACAAAACATTTGCATTGAACTTTTTGCATGGAATCTTCCTCAACACAGATTTGCATTTGCTTAATTATCATTTATCTGTCCGACATCAAAAATATTTGGAAACTTCTCAGTAATTCGGACAAACGCAAGCGGTCGTTTGAGGGTTCACATTATCCAATATGATCGTTCAGACCAAAGTCTTTCCAAGAGTTGTACAGGGTGATCTGTGTGTTCAATGCATTTGGAGTTTGGACTAAAATAAAACAACGAGGTTAACCGAGGTCTTTTGCCTGCCAGCATTTGTTTCGTAGTATTCATATACTATATTCTTTTATGTGAGTATTACAAGTTGTTCCGTTTGACTCATAAACGAGGTGAACTATCAGCAGTACCTAATCGTGTGTCTGCCTAAAATATGGTTAACGTCTGTTTTCTTCTTCCTATATTCGAATTCGTGCAGATTAATAAGTCGACGGGAATTAAGGCCAAACTACCGAAAAATTACTCTGACGTCTTTTCAGGAGTGTTTTACGCTAGAATCTGAACTAGAATCTTATCAGATCACCACGAATGGTTCTGTAACCGGTGTTGGACTTAAAGCTGGTTTGTTTTTTGAGAATGAAAATGTTTACATAAGAGTGGCTCATTAGAGCTCCTCTTCCAAGAAAAGACGCATACTGTCCAAATGGCTGTAAGCTTAACATGTTTGGAAGGAAAGAAGTAGTATTATTGTTATTTTCGAAAACAAAGCTATCCCTTAGCGTCTGACCTACTCAACATTCTTACCACTACTACCGGGAGACGAACACAATCTCGAAAAAACTATCCCCGTAAAGCCAAAACTCTGAAAAAACATAATCCTGAAATAGATGTTTCCCGAAAGTCCAGACTCCCATTGGGGATTAATAATAAAAAAAATATTTTTGAAAAATAAAAAAAATGTAATACAAACTTAGTGGAGTATTTATTTCATCTATTTTATAATTGAAGGTAAAAAAAGGAAAAAAACAGCGAATTCGAAACAAAACTGTACAAAATCAAACTAATCTTATGTTGTTAGCTATTCCCTTGAGGAAATTTCCCTATTTGTTTTTATTTCTTGAAATAATTTCTTCAATAGCGTTCTTCATTCTGATTTGCTCTTCTCCCAGACTTAGCTTTAAAAAACATATTATTATATCGTATTGAAAATACGATAAAATTAATCCAGAGGTTCGATTTCGAATCCCAACAGAGGCAAAAATGTTTTTTTCACGGGTATCGCCTTTCGCGAGGAAATTGCAAGTCCTCCGTTAGTATTCATTGCCATGAATACTCGCTTCCTCGATTAGCCGTTCGGAGCCGGCAGAAAATTGTAGGTTCCTTCCATTCCCTCACAAGACATGGTTGTGAGAAATGCGCTAGGCTCAGGGGCTCCTCGCTCTGTTGCGCCACCCTTTTTATTCATTTTTTATTTATTGATGAAAAATAGAAATCTCGAAAGGTTTTCCCAAAAAACGATATGAAACGATTATCGATTTTCGGGAAATTCTGTTTCGGGATTATGTCTCTTCGGTATTTTGATTCTTCGGGAACAGTTCTTTCGGGATCACTACCTCGAGTGATCCAGGAATACAGGACTTCGGTCGGAAAGCTCAATTTTCTTTGAGTCTTGTTTTAGTTCGAGGCCATGGTGACATATCTAGAACCGTTATCGTCGATGAACTTGCAAGGCAAGGATCTCAGACAGCCTTTTCAGAAAGTAGATCAGTGCTCAGTTACCTTCAGTGAAGGCTTCCATCAACGATTTGTTATACTCCCCTACTTGCAATATTTTTGATTTAATTCAGCTGATAAAGTTGTAAAAACTTGTGCGTAAAATTCAAGTTCACCACCTTAGTTCCAACTCGTGGCCACGAAGTCTTCTTTAATGAACTGAGTTCCCTACGTAAGGTAAAAATTAGAACTTTCAATCAATTATTTGTTGTTAAAATATTTTCGTTTTCGACAAAAACTTTTATGTTTCACTTTTGGACCATAAGTGGATGATAATGCACAAAAAAAATGACGAAAACGAGATGAAAATAATAAAGAAAACGGAAACGACGAGAGGAAATTTACACCATGCCTCAAAAAAGGATGACAAAATGTGAAAATGTAAGAAAGGTGAAGAATAAAAGGAGAAAAGACAGATGAAACTCCCTGTTTTTTGTTGGAGGCTTTTAAAATACTGAAGAACTCCGACCCAAATACCGATCCACTGAGCTACCAGATATCAATTTTATTTTGCTATAGATTTCCAAATGTTAACGATGATAAATAACCTAGGTTTCCAGCTCTACCTTGGCGTCGAGAATCTGAAGCCTTTTGGGGGAAAATGCAGGACAATCCCAGCGGAAGTTCTCGGCACAGTGTCGTCATCCGCTCCTCAGGATTCTCAGAATGTGGTATCACTTAGGCATAACACTCTTAAATGCTTGGCAAAAGAGATGTGCTCAATGGCAGTACTTATAAGCTTTCCACAGTCTTTTTAGTTATGAAATAGCAAAAATGTTACCATTGTCCTAAACGTTTGGGGAGAATGAGTTTGGGTTGTTTGCATTTACCAATGCTATCTACGGTTGTTCACTTGACAGATTTAATCGTTGGTTGAAGCTCTCACTGAGAGCAAAGGCAAGCAAAGTGCCCGTCTCGTATATTTATCCGGATAAAATATTGTAGTTAATTTCGAACTCACCTTCCTAATGAGGCTCAGATTTAAAATCTCGACCGGAAGTGGATGACAATGCATAAAAACTTAAACAAGAAAAGAAAAAGGGAGAGAAAATGAAGAAACCGAAAACAATGAATATATAAAAAGCAAATAAACAAACAAACAGACTTCCCGATGAGGTAACCGATAAGCGAAAGGAACCCTTTATAAAACCATCTCAGTCCTGCAATACCGCGTAGAAGTGTGGGACCAAAAATGAGGAAACCATTGGTTGTTTCGGAGGAGTGATCTTTGGTGCCATATGTAAAGACGATATGTGGAGAGAAAGAAACAACAACGAACTGTATGAGCTGTATCACGACATGGGCATAGCTAGGAAAGTAGGCATTACAAAACTACCATGGCTCGGACATGTAGAGCGAACCGACATCAACTTTCCGGCTCGACGGTTCGCTTGAAATTGAATTTGCTCTCGAAAATATTCGTTGAGAACCAGGTTACTCCGAACTGTGATGCCTACTTGAGTAATTCACAAGCAGAAATATTTGCATTTGTTCATTTTTGTATAAAAACACAACTTGCGGACCGTTACCTTACTTGTTTTTCTTTCAGCGGAACTTGTTTCCCCAATCGGGTTCTACTAAATTGATCAATCAGATAAATATCATGTCCGATCATTGCAGTTATAATTTTATCAGTGGGGCTGTTTTTTTTCAATAAATCGACATACATCACCCAGACATCAACCAAGAAAAAACCCCAGAAATAAGTTTCATACTTTTTTAACAACTTCCAAGCTTTGAGTAATATATTCAAAAATATATGCATACCTCATTTGAAAGATGCTTTCAACGACCATAAAGTGGGCTGTCACCACTTCCATTCCAATAAGTAGGAATTCGAAGCTACGAATTCATTCCAAATTTATAACCAACTGTATCTTTTACATAAACATGATGCTCTGTGGAATCAAGAAGAAAACCCAAAAAATAATTTTTCACTCTCCATTTGCCCTCTTGCGACAGTCATTCTTATTTGATCATCAATAAGCCTTGTACATTACTTTCAATTTGCATTTGACAGTCAATTGTTCAATGATTCCCAGTCAGTTAGTCACACTAAGTAACCCTGAAACATTAACCCCATGTAAGGGCTCAACATGAGACATCTCCAGAGGAACTACTTTGAAGACAAAGACAACTAACCTCGATGTCTGTTATCGATACAATACCAAACCAGAGCCAAGGACTCCAACACTTTAGAACCCGCCTAAGCCCCATGTGTATTACTATTACACAAAACATCTTCAGCACATTATCCTTGTAGAAACCTCCTGACATGAGAACCACAACAGCTGAGTGCTCGCTCCTCTTGCATGAACTGTGTTGTACATTTAACATTGGCATGGAACTGAGCCACCATATACACAACATGTCCAACAAAAGAGATTTCCGAAGCTAAATTCGAATCCCTGGTGAGTGTCTTTCTTCTTTCACTTTCTCGTTTTGTTATGGCTGATGGGCCCTAACCAACTCCAAAACTCCCACACCAACCCGCTATGACCCCCGCCATATACATAATAAAGATCCATCCAAATAGACTGTAAAAAATCCTAGCTCCAGTTTCAGCTCAAACAAATATGTATGTGGTACGTACGTCCCTTATCCTTGGGAAATGCGCCTCAAAGCAAGCAGTTCAGGCGAAAGAAAGCTCACACAAGGAAAAAAAAAGAAGAAAAGAAACGGAAAACGAACTGAGAAAAGGAACAAACTAGTTACAAAAAAATAAGACCCTGAGAAACATCTGAATCTACATTATAATATAGGGGGAATAAAAAATTCGTTACAATAATAAAATATAGGTCCTCCCCACATGTGGACAACGGCCCGGGAAATAAGAAGAAAAAAAGATACAAAAATCTCAAAGAAACGGAAAGAAGTGATTACTCCAGGGGTATACGTTTATAGAAGGAGGAGGCCAAAGCGGAGGACATGAATGACTGGAGCCGACACAAATAACTGCAATGAATGTGATTTTCATTAAATGTGGTTGATTTTTTTCTTTCATTTCTAACAAAACGTTCGGTTGAAAAATTTGGTTGTGCGGACCTTTTTCTTTACTGAAACGTGAATGTTTGGTTGGCCATGAAAATTCGAATTTCATGAGGGTTTGCTTGCAAAGAGCTGGGAGCACAGACCATGAAAATATGTATGGAATCGTTTGGGTATAAAGGAAGATCGGAACTGGGATAGAAAACAGCTTTTGCTATTTCACCCTTTCTTATGTCCTCGACTACGACTTTCGACGCATACGTTCTTCACTCTTTTGAAACTAGGGGTGTTAATTTTATTTGTGTGGAGTCATGTTCATTGTTATCATTTGAATAGAAAGTTTGCTAACGGCCTATTTAATTGTTCTACCTTAATTAAGCTGTTTTCATACTCCCTATCAAAATACAACCCCTGCTAATCATCACCTTATCTTCAACGCTTTTAGTTTTCAATCGGCAATCCGAAAACCATTTTCCTTTTCCTTATTTATTCTTACGACCTCTCAATTTTCTTCCAGTACACCCTAAAACATTGTCTGTGTTGTATGGGCGAGGGAGTGTATCATGTTCGACGATGGTGTTAAAGTGACTTCAAATGCTAGTCGATTTGTTTGTATATTTACACAGGTCCTATTTCATATAACTTCAGTTTATCTGATGGTCTATTGTGAAAGTAGACAAACATATCAAGACATAAAAAGAAGGTCAAGTTGTACTCAATGCTTTCTGCACAAAAATCAAGAGTGTTGTAGATGATCCTTGTTGTAACATCAATGTGGATGTGCAGGATAATGCAAAGTTTTTATGGTTTATGTGTTCGAGCTTACACATTATTATGTCAATGTGTCAATACTGTTACATGAAATGACATTGTTGGAGGTCGTCGGTCGTTGGCAAATGGTTGTTTCATGTCATGTTGTTTGACATGGTACCAAATTACTCTGTTTTCGAGATGTTCTGTCTTGTTTATCAAAATTCAAATATGACTTCAACTTGATGCTCATTTATTGGGGCTTATGTAGGGGAAGTGTTTTCCAATCGAGGTTGGTAAGCCTGATATTTGACTTTAATACCAACTTGAAAAGTAAAAACTCAAAATTTGCAGGGCACTACTGTCATATCAAGTTGGCAAAAGTTATTTTAAACTGCAATAGTAATAATTTTGTTGCTGTCAGGTTCTGCTCACCTTTTATTAAAAATTTACTTGGTCAACTATAACATTCCTTATTTGAAACTTAAGCCGGTTTTGAAAAGCAGTTCACAGCTACTAGACAATTATTCAAACGTCCGATTTCACAGTGGGAAAAACTGCTGCCAGTTATTTGAGCTGTCATCCCCACAGAAGTGAAAAAAGGAGGAAAAAATCGGAAAGTACTGAGTTCCATCCTGATGATGGAATGTAATAATGGTTTCCTGAATGAAAATCCAGCTGAATGTCAATCAAGCTCAATGAGTTATTCATAAACCATATTCAAGTAAAAATGATTCAATGAATTTTTAAGTTGAAAAGGTTTATTGAAAATAAAGATTATAACGATGCAAACAATGTACTAAGAGCTAGAAAATAATTCGTTCTATGTCCCAGTCACCACACCACTCTCCTTATCAATCTAGAGAATTGATAAGACAAAATAATAAAATCATTGGGCTTGAGAAATTGTTAACAAGTCAACCGATGTATCAAAATAAATGCTATTTGAATATTTCCGCTGGTTAAGCTTGTCATCGTTGCATGACAATATTTTGTAGGGGTTAAAGGTTAAGGAAGATAGTGAATTTCGCCAGTAAAATAGAAAAAAATTGTTTTAATTTTTTTCCCCTACCCTTAGAAGGGGAAAATAAAATGAGGTTTGGGTCTGCATTAAAATATGTATTCAACGAAAAAATTGTTTTGTAGACATTCTTAAAGAATATTTTTTAGTATAGTTTTTTTTTTTTTAGAGGTTGGTTTTTCGAATAGGGATAAAATTGATATCTTGTGGTCAAATCGACCAACTCTAATGTCATTTGTTAACATTAGAACAACGTTTGCAAATCGTGCAAATTTATTTCGAAAATAATGGTTCAGTTCACGAAGTTTATCGCAAGCTCCGCCCATTTAAAAATACTTAACAATACTTATAGCTGTGGGAACGGTGGTATTTCTAACCTTCTGTTAAAAAACATTAAATGGAATGTTATTGACATCTTAGCACACATATTCAATAATAGCGTGACATTTGGTATTTTTTCCGATGCAATGAAGTGTGCTGATGTATTTCCACTTTTTAAAAAAGGTGATAAGAATAAAGTTTTTAATTATAGACCCAACTCGCTGCTCCCGACTATTAGTGAAATTTTCGAAAAGCTTATTAAAAAAGGATCGTGAAATTCCTCGATAAAAAAAATTTCTTTACTTCTTCTCCGTATGGGTTTCGCGAAAGACAATAAACAGAAGATGCACACTTGAATTTTTGTTCTACGGTCTTCAAAAACTAAGATGATAAAAAATATACAGCAGGCTTATTTGTAGATATAACAAAGGCATTTGATATGGTCAACCACAAAATCTTAGTAGAAAAAGCTAGAGTGTGCAGGCTTTAGGGGTTCTATACTCTTATGGCTCACGTCTTATCTTGAGAATCGATCTCAAAAGGTTAAAATTAATATGACTAAAAGCAGTAACGAATATTCGAATATGGGCGTGCCACAAGGATCTGTCATGTGACCCTTACTGTTTTTAATTTATATTAATTCTGTGTTCGAGCTGCCTTTCAAGGGTGCGTTAACAGCTTTTGCAGATGACATAGGATTCGCATACGGGACAAAAAGCCTATTAGACTTGACATCTGAAATTAACTGGGACCTAAGTATTCTTAGAGTCTGGTTTGCTAGCCACAATCTAGTGATAAGCTCTAAAACGAAATTAATGTTTTTTAGTTTGTCTAACGCTAATAGCCCTTTAGTTGACGTGTTTTACCACTCACCCGATTGTCAGCTTTTTAAATTAGAACACTGTAAGTGTGAATCTCTATCCGCAGAAAATACTTTTGATGACAGTTCACGGTGTAATATGAATTGCTTTCAAATAGAAAATGTAGATGAATTCGAATAGTTAGGCTTACATCTGAACTCGAAAATGAACTACTACCATACGGAAAAGTTCAGGCAGTACTTTCGTACCGTTCTCAGGTATTTTTTTTATCTACGTTCTGTGTGTAAGGACGAACTCTTAAAAAATATATATTACGGAATTTCCCATTCTAAGATGCAATAACCTGCTACAGTGGAACCTATTCCAACAAAATTCAACCACTTTTTATACTACAAAAAAACATGATAAGAAAAATACTAAAAAAGTCGCGTTTGAGCTTTGAGGGTTCTTCCTTTACGCCACCTTTATTGCTTTAATGTATTAAAAATATTCCTTATGAAATCTGGTCATCGCAATCTAAGAGTTCTTAGAAACCACAACGTACGTTGAAACCATTCATTTTTGGTAAACATTCCTCACTCACGCACCACTGCTTGTCGTAGATTCTTTAGTGTGGCATCTTGTAGACTTTTTAATGAATTGCCAGAAACTTCAACGTCTAAATTAAAAAAAAATACTTGAAACTGTGGTTGTTCACTTTAGATCATGCATGCATTGAATCACTTCTTATGTAATTTGTGATTAACTTAAATAAAATTGAAGTTATGTATTTTTTATTTTTTCATATCTTTTTTCATTATAACATTCTTGTAGTTTTTTGAAGGGTCACCACACGCAATATTTTGTTATATATATACTTTTTCAGGAATTTGAAGGGGCATTTAAAACAATTTTAAAAAAATTACAAATGCTTCTGATTTATTTCTCTTCTTTTAATTTATTTGTATTTTTAAACATATATCAGAAAAATTGTTTAGGAAATAAATAATAAATATACTATACTATTTTATGGTCGACATAATTGTTCATCAGAGCAATTAATTCGGTTAACCATGGATCGTTTTCACTTTATGTGATAATACGCATCCGCAGAAACGTCAAACAGTGCGCACCGAAGAAACAATTGCCGTCGTGCATCAACTTTATGAAAGATTTTGAGTTGAAGATCCAGCTTGTACAAGAACTAAAGCCGCAAGACCATGCAATGCGTCATGGTTTTGGTGTAAGACCGAAAATGAGATTGATCTCGATGGTGATTTTCATAGCAAAATTTTGTTCAGTGAAGAGGCTCATTTTTGGTTGAATGGTTGAGTCAACAAGCAAAATTGCCACTATCGTAACTTTGTGCGTAACTATGCGCGTAAACTTGCTTGTTTTGGCTTTAATTCGTGTATCTTTGCGTTACTATCCTTAACTTTGCGTTGCCTTGGGTGACTCTGCGTTTCTTTGCATAACCTTGAATATATTTGCTTAACTTTGCGATAGTTTTCGTAACCTTGCTTTACTGTGCGTATCTTTGTGTTGCTCTGCGAACATGCATGAAATTGTGCAACTTTTCGTAACTCTACACAACTTTGCAGAACTTTGTATTTCTTTGCGGGGCGTGTCTTTGCGCAATGTCATAGCTTGCGTTAGCTTGCGTGTCTTCCCGTAACGCAACTTTGTATAACTTTACATAACTTTTTTGAAGTGAAACTTCTTATGCGACTTGCAAACATGAAAGCGTTACGTTTCCGCGTTACACTTAAGCGTTACACTTCCGCGTTACACTTCCGTGTTCGATTGCATACTTTTTGAAGTGAAACTTCTTATGCGACTTGCAAACATGAAAGCGTTACACTTCCGCGTTACACTTAAGCGTTACACTTCCGCGTTACACTTAAGCGTTTTTGGCACTGCTAATAAGTTGCTGTCATCATTCCGCGCCATTCATCCCAACGATTTCATTGTAGTAAATTGTGTTTATCGGTGGGAATTTTTTGAAGAAAATCATGTCTGTGCGTGCGAAAATTATTTCAATTGCTCAGTGAATAATCGATCAGTGTTGTGTTTTCTTTTCTTCTCCAATGAAATGATAGAAAATATTTACTGCAGTTTCTTTTAATTTGTTTGATATATGTATGTATGTTTGATGTATGTTGACTGCGTAATTTTATTTGGAAGACAATACACAAATCAGAGCTTTTGGTGATAAGATGTAAGATGTTATTCGAATTTTAAGATATTAGTGAGTATATATGTATGTACATAGTAGTTAGTGGAGGCATAATCATGTATATATAAGCAATTTCCATTTAAGCCCGGCTCAAAAATGTTTATCATGTCTAAACATGTTTGATCATGTCCAAACATGTTTGTTAGTGTCTAAACATGTTTGGTCATGTCTAAACATGTTTGGTCATGTCTAAACGTGTTTGATCATGTCTAAACGTGTTTGATCATGTCTAAACATGTTTGATCATGTATAAACATGTATGTAAGTGTTCTCCATCTTCGACTTAGGTGTTAAGACTGCGGTCTTCACTAGTCTGTCAGTCAGCTTCCACTTACACTAGCCAATCAACGGTTTCAGAAAGGTTCCTGGTATTGTATCATAATTATGGATACAATACCATACATGATACATACATACATCTTCAAAGTCCTTCTAATCTCCACCAAAAAATAAAAAAATTGTTCTATGAAATGGTGTTAAGTACATATCCCGTGAAAGTTAACTCCGATCCATTTCTTTTCTTTTTCTTTTAAAGAAACAATATGAGTTCACTAAAAATCAATTTCTACCTCTTCCTATTATCATTTCCACATTGGGAAGTTTCACTTCTACCGCGCGGAGGGACTCCACGCACTATTTTTTTATTTTGTCAGGAGTAAATCTTCAAAAGACATTTGGCGGTATTCGACACCAAGTAGTGTGGGATTCTTACCTCACTAAAAACTCCTCGTAATCAGAACCAATCTATGAACGATCGACAAAAGATTTTTCTTTCTCAATAATTTTTAATGCTTCCCATGACTTTTAGATCATTAGCTCCTGTGGCTTGGTTCTTCTCAATCTCCGAATCGTATTTAATACGGACTCCATTTCAGAGTTGATATGACTATGCAGTCGCTGATTGTGTGATACAGCATGTTTTCTTACAGCTTCTGTAACCGTTTCTATTTGTAGGCCACGATGTAAATCGCTATTTCTTATATACCATGGTGCATTTACTATTCCACGAAGGACTTTGTTTTGGAACTTTTGGATGATCTCAGTATTTGTTTTCTTTGTACAGCCCCATAATTGGCTTCCATAGGTCCAAAGAAGGTCTAAGTACTTGTTTATAATAAGCATTGTTTTATTTTCGACAGATAGGTCAGAATTTCTACCGAGTAACCAGTACATTTTTCTATATTTAAATTTGAGCTCTTCTTTTTTCTTTTAGATATGCTTTTTTCATTTTCCAAATTCATCCCAAGCTATTTGGCCATATTGGCGTAAGGTACAGCTTGATTGTTGATGAATATTTGTACGTAGCTTAACTTTTTATTTGTAAAGCTTAAATGTGCAGGTTTAGCTTCATTGAGCTTGATACGCCATTTGTTGGTCCAATCACTATCGGTGTCGACGGCATTTTGCAATTTCTCAGCAGCCTTGACGACGGACTTACTGGATGCCAAAATTGCATATCATCTGCAAAAGTAGCCATAAAGGTGTTGTTATCCACTGGAATATCACTTGTATATAGCAAATACAGGGTAGATCCTAGGACGCTCCCTTGTGGAATACCGGCTTGTATTTTACTTAGTTTTGAATATTCTTGATCATACCGTACTCTGAAGAGCCAAACCAGTCTGAGATATAAGATTTTAGTATTTCGTAACTTTGCATAACTTAGCTTTGTTCAAAATTTAATAACTTTGCGTACCATTGTAAACTCTGCGTAACTTTGCTTAACTAGGTGCCAAAATCTTTGCTTAACTTTGCGTTATTTTAGTTACTTTGCGTAAACGAGTTCTCAATCGTACGTATGGCTTATCATGTCTAAATCATGAATCAGTATGTACATATTAAAATACTTCTTTGATGAGCTTTGCATTAGTCAGCAGTACTTCAGAGCTCATTACATTTTTTGAAAAGAAGAATGAATAAAAAATACGTAACTGTCTTTTTCAAAATACGTAAATATATCTTCCTTTTGTTGAGAAGTGTGTCTTCACGAAACTTATGCAAAATACTTCGTTTCAAAACAGTTTGTTTTTTTAAGTCCAATATCAAAATTTTTCTTTTTTGCTGCATGCACAGCTCTACTTTATTTGTAAGCCCACAAATATACAAATATGTAAACAATAGCTCTGCGATGTCTTAAGAGTAAGGCAATCGAGTGGGTTTGGTTGGTTGGTTGTTTCCTTGAACTTTCAAAAAATACAAATGTCATAGTGTAAGATACGAAAAAATGAAAAACGACATTTTCAATACTCCGAAATAAGTACCTATACAATTTTTAATGACACAGAACTTGAATTTTTATCAATTTCTTTTTAAATGTGAACAAGTCGTCTTTTGACAATGCTTTACTTCTTTTTTTTTTGAAAATATGTGGGAAGAAAAATCAGCAAGTCAAGTTTTATTTTTTTTCTGCAACATCAAGCATTCTCTTTATCTTATTTGTCTAACGATACTAATCAGAAGCACTGTCTTCTGATGCTCTGATGGTTCCATAATAGAAAAACAAAAAAAAAATAATTTTAAATAATTTCAAACGCAAATGAAATTTATGAGAATATTTTATTCATTTTGTCTCAAAAAATCTGAGAGAAATGTGTTCCTCTTTTCCCTTCCCTACGATTGTCACAATCTCGTTGGTTAAAAAAATGTGACAAAATGAAATTTAAAAAGTCTTGCTGCACAAATGGCTTCAAAATAATGTAAAAATAAACTTTTCAGCTTCTGAAAACTTCTACAAGGCTTCCTTGTACTTAGGTGCAAAACTCTGTGGAATCCTTTTTTTTTGTATCAACACACAATGTCATGTGTTTACCGATGGTATCTGTTTTGATTTTATTTATGCCATGCCATAACTGTTTTGCATAATGTGCCCAACGAAGGATGCTTGTTTGTGTGTTGTCGAGTATGGTGAACTGGCCGAATAGAAAGAAAAAAAAGAAATGAAAATAAGAAAGTAAAAATAAAAGGAATGGCAAAGAAAACAACATTTAAGTTTCACAAGGATATCTCAAAAAGATATCAGACGTTTTTCTCGTTAAATTTTATTTTTAAACGAAACTTTGCCGTCTACTGTCCGTGGGGAAATGCATAAATTTCTTTGACACACAAGTCATTGTGAGCAGCAGAATTGGAATATTATATATGAAAAATGGAAAAAGATATGGCTGTGGATATTAGAAAGCGATTTACGGGGTATGAATACGACTAAAAGCGATATGAGGGTGTTTTTAAAGTTTTGTTTGGGGTGTAAGTAATAAAGGAGTTCGTTGTGTTGAAGATTTGTGGTGCTGGCGAGGTAGACATGGTGGAGAAAATTTAATTGAATATTACTGATGAGCATTTTGAATAGTTGAACAGTCTTAAATTTGCCTGAAATAATGAGGTTTTAAAGTTAAATCTTGGCAGTTCTCCAAGAACGTTGAGATCGTCTTCGCGTCGCCAAACATTCAGCCCTATTACAGATTCCATCGTAGAAATTTTCCCACACTAACTGCTTAGTTACGAATTACGAAAATTTGTAATCACAAAATCCTAATGGAATCGAAGAATGCTTTTCCAGTTGCAACACTAACAGCCCTATTATGGTTGTCAAATATCAATACGATACTTGATAAATTTGTTCGTTTATCAATGAAATTGGTTAAGTGGTATTACGGATAACAACCATCAGAACTTTTGATCAGTTGTGAATGAAATGCTTTTTTACGATCCATTGTGAACGTCTCTGGTTGCTTATTCGGTATTATGGTTATCAACTTTTTTGATATCTATCAATTTTTCAGTCAATCGCAAATTCGTCGTTGATGAATATTTTTTTGGTTTATTTTACTGGAAATGTGTAGCCAAAACACAGGTACGTGGTTGACTATGGGCGTGGGCTATATCGTGAAGGTTTTTTTCTGTGCCGTATAGCAAAAATTCATACCAAATTGAATTTTGAAGTTAAATGTGTTTAGTGTTCATTGAATGCAGAAAATTAAAATGGTCGCTTTGTACGTAGATGTGGGGTGTGTCAACGCTTAGTACGAGCACACTGTTCACAATGGAAGTAAATTTATCAATTGGCATGCATAATACCGATTTATCAATTAATTGATAGCACCTATCGTGTATCAATTGATTGATAGTTGACAACCATAATATGGCTGTAAATACCGCCATGCTGGTTTGCGAAATCAGCTGTTTTACGCTAAATGTGCAAGGTCATTCACATTTTTCTGCAAACACAACTTCTTTCGTATATTAAGAGGACGAATTTGAATTCCACTCGGATTTGGTGATAACAAATCTCCTAGTATCAAAATTCGTTCCACCCCGAATGGATTATGTGATAGTTACATCGGGAAACTTAGACTTTTTTCGATTACGATGGAATCTGTGATAGGGCTGATTACTTTTTTGCTTTGAATTAATATGTTAAATATTTGGGAAGAACAATTCGGATTGAACCAAAATTAAACAGAGCAACAGAGCAGAGGCCCCAGGGCTTAGCGAGTTTCTCTCAACCACACCTTGTTAGGGAATGGTAGGGATCTTTAATTCTTTTACCGATCGCGAAGGTATAGTGGAGAAAGCGCTTTGCATGGCATAAAATCACTATCCAAGAAAGGCTATACCTGTTTTTCACTTGATCTTTCTCGAACCTCCATAGCACCAACCTATTGAATTAGTTTCGATGGAAGGTAATTTAGAAAGTTTTGATTCCTTCGATATCCCAATCCCCTTGGCGATGTTTAAGATGAAAAGGCGCAGTTATAGTATTCACGGTGCACCTGCCTTTTGCCAACCACTCTCGGAAAAAGAAACCAAAATGAATGGCTCATACTTGGAACGGAACCCCGAACTCTCAAGTAATAGTCTCCGAGGCTTTAGTTGGATCATTGTTCATTGGTACTGCTTTTGATAATCTTTTAAATTTTCAAACATCATTAGGACAAAGGTATAATCTACTTACAGATAATGATTGAGCTCTGCACCCTATCCTGAAGATTTTGACAATTAAATTGATGTTGTTGCTTTTCAACGTCATATCACAGTATTCTTCCAAAATATCCTCATTCATACTTTGATTACAAGCAAGTATCGGTTGCAGTCATCGTTGTGCACTCGGAATATCCTGAATATTGGAACATTGTTTTGTGTCGTTGTTTAATCGATCCGTTTAACCATTGAATGATTTGGGCGAAACATTTTTTTCTTGTGAATTTTGATGTGCGGAATCTGTTGTCCTTCGTACTTTATTATCTGCCGGGCCACAGAAGAATCGATTAGCCTGAGTGAGGATCCTTCTCGATATTCAATCACCAAAAACAATTTTCACGCCATGTATAGGGGACATTATAAATAAACAACTAAGCCCCTAAGGTTCCATGGCCTTACGCATTTCATGGCCCTACAACTTTGTTCTGAACTCCGAACTCCTTTTCATGGAGTGTAACTGGTCTCGGAGTATTTGGCGATTCCAGGCTCAAGGTTGTTGAATTTCCTGCGACGTCGGGGTTACCAATGTTGCAATAAAAATTTGAAGACTTTGTATTTTTTATTTATAATTTATTATTTACTCACTTACTTAGGTGGGCATTACAGTTCGGGGTGAACCTGGGCCTCAACCAACATCCTTCTATAACGACTTCTATTTCGGGTGAACTCTCTCCAGTTTCGCACTCCAAGTCGGTTGAGGTCTTCATCACTTGATTGCGCCACCTAAGATGAGGTCTTCCCCTTCCGCGATTTCCCTGCAATGTGCTTTCGAACACCCGACGAGCCGGAGCGTTTGGGTCCATCCGCTCTACATGACCCAACCATCGTAGCCTCGCGATGCGTACTCTTCTGGCTATGCCCATGTCGCGGTACACCTCATACAGCTCGTTGTTGTATCTTCTTCTCCACACATTGTCTTCGCATACGGGACCAAAGATCATTCGGAGAATTTTTCTTTCGAAACGACCAAGGGTTTCCTCATCCGCTTTCCATAAGGTCCATGCTTCCGCGCCGTATATCAGGACTGCGATGATCAAGTTTTTATACAAGGTTACCTTGGTTTTTCTGGAGAGGGTTTTGTTTCTCAATTGCTTTCTTAACCCAATGAAGCAACGGTTGGCAAGAGTTACTCTCCGTTTGATCTCTGCATTGATGTTGTTTTCCGTGTCTACAGCGGATCCTAGGTAGACGAAGTTCTGTACTACCTCGAAGTTATGTCTGTCTATTGTGACGTTTTGTCCAATTCGTCGATGTTCTGTGTATTGTTTGATGACAGCATATACTTTGTTTTGCCCTCATTAACCATCAAACCCATTTTTGCCGCTTCTGTTTCAATACTCGCAAAAGCACCTATGACATCACGCTTTTTTCTTCCCATTACGTCAATATCGTCTGCATATGCGAGCAATTGCACAGATTTTTGAAAGATTGTTCCTCTGGTGTTGACGTTTGAGTTTCTTACAATCTGTTCAAGTATGATGTTGAAGAAATCGCATGACAGTTTGTCGCCTTGCCTAAAACCTTTTTCGACATCAAAGGTCTCAGTGAGTTCTTTACCGACCTTGACGGAGCAGCGTGAATTCTCTAAAGTCATTCTAAGAAGTCGTACGAGTTTTGCAGGGATGCCGAAAGTCGATATGGCTCTGTACAGCTCGTCTCTGTAAATACTGTCATACGCGGCCTTGAAATCGATAAAAAGATGGTGAATATCGATATTATATTCTCGGGTTTTTTCCAAGGACGGCATTCTTGATCATCGTCCAAGCTGAATGGGGCAATCTGCCTGACAGCGGAATTTGTGTCCTCATCGCCGTTAGGCACTCTGCTGAAATTATCTTTCCAGATCCTCAGTAGCGACTGTGACTCTATAACTATGTTGCTGCTGGTCTTTACAGGCTTGAGTTCGGGGTTTGCCACCCTGGCAGGATCTTTTTACCTTTTGGTAGAACTTCCGAATCTCGTTCCTGTCATGGCACCTCTCTATTTCCTCAAACGAGCGCTTCTCATGCTGCTTCTTTTTATATTTGAGAAGTCGGTGTTCTTCCCTTCTTTTCTCCTTGTAGATCTCGTTATACTGATCGTAAGCAGCCCTCGTTCGTGTTTGCATAAGCATTTGTTGTGCTCTTTGCTTGGCTGCATTTGCCTGCCTACATTCTTTATCGAACCATGGGTTTCGTATTGGTGGCCGAGTGAAACCCAGAACCTCAGAGGCAGCGGTTCTGATGGCTTCTTGGCATTGCTGCCACTGGTCTTCAATGTTAAATGCTGGTGGCATGGGATTCAAAGATAATTAAAGGTACACTCGATTGGAAAAGGCATTGGCAATCTCTTGAGATTGTAGCTTTCCGACGTCATATCTCTTCACAGCGTTAGTTCGCGCTGGTCGTGATCAAGATATCCTCATTCGCCTTGGCTACAACAAGGTAGTGGTCCGAATCAAAGTTGGCCCCTCGGAAAGTTCGGACATCTAGCACACTGGAAGAGTGCCTTGCGTCGATCGCAACATGGTCAATTTGGTTGACGGTTAATTGATCTGGGGATCGCCATGTGCCTTTATGAATTTTGAAATGCGGGAAGCGTGTACTACTTACAACAAGATTTAGCCCCGCAGCAAAATCGATTAGCCTCAGTCCGTTTTCGGAGGTTTTGTCATGGAGGCTATGCTTATCGATTGTGTTTCCAAAGATGTCCTCCTTCCCTAGTTTTGCGTTGAAATCGCCAAGAACGATTTTCACGTCGTGTCTAGGGCACTGCTCATACGTTTCTTCGAGGAGCTGGTAGTCTCACGAACTGGTTGAGAGTAAAATGGGGCTCAATATGAACTGTTCTTCTGTTCAATGCTTCCCATGCATCTGATCTAAAACAAAACACAATTTTCTTCCCTGCAATTGTCATAGATGTTACGCAATTCTAAAAACTAAAAACTTAAAAAATAACTGAACTATTATTCCAATATGCATATTCCTTTAAAGGTAACACAATGCTTTGAAGTCTAGTGCTATACCACAAGGTGAATAACAATGTCCCTAAACTCACTGTCACAAAGTGTCATGCAGTGTAGCCTGTAGTGCCACACACGTCAATGCAAACCTTTAACAGAAAAGTTCTACACCTCTAACAACAACACTCACCGAACCAACCACACAGTAGGTGTTTTCATTTGAAAGTTCCTTCAATGCATCTAACTGCATGGATTTTCAATTTACCCCAACCAAAAGTAGTTCATAATCGACAAGTTCATTTCATTTGCACTGCTGGACTAGAAATGAAAAGTGTCAACGAAGCAATTTAATTTAAAACGCGGTTTAGGTCAATTTCTCCCGAAATTCGATTTCCTTTTGCCTTAGTTCGGAGAGGTACTTTGTCAGCATAGAAAATAAATCTGTGTGACACAAGTGGGTAGTACGCCTTTTAAAATCCACACTAAAGAACCATGTTGTCTCGAATTCCCCTAGCGAAAACAATAAATCTTGTTCTGCCACATCCCCATATTGACATTTAATTCTCGAACATGCTTGTCTGCTAATTTTCTCAATTTCGCCAGATTCTCAATTCGCTAACAGATGATACAAAGACATGTCAAACTATTCTAACAACAAGCTATTCCCTTTCTCAGTTGTATTGAACGTTTTTCTCATTATCCCTTTTCACCACCCTCTATTGCTTTTTGATTTCCTTTTTGGCGTACATTAACGAGTATATTATACATGTACTGTGTGTGAGTGGGTGGATGGGTGTTTGTGTGCTAACGCGATATGGCAAAGCTAACAGCTTTGACAACGGAACCTAACAACGCTCTTAAGTAGACCATTGACGGTGACATTTGCTGAACATACCCAAACACACAGCATGTGGTGGCTCATTTAGAGGAAAGATGGATAAATGAGTGAGTGAGAGTGGGACCCTCGTGTGTATTGCTCTTCGTGTTGTATTTGATGACCCTCTGAAGAACTGTCATCGCAGCAGCAATGACAGCAGCATCTGTAACATAACACACAACAAGGATGTGATTCTTCCTTATGCTTTTGCGTGGCGCTTGGTTTTTGTTTTCATATTAAATTGGTATTTTCGGTCTCATTTGGTTTGAGTGTGCTTGTGTTTGACGCTTTAGTGTTTGACGGCTAATCGAAAACACTTTGGTATATGAATACAGGTATATAATAATATGTTCTTGAGAAATATTGATGAATAAAATATGCAATCATAACAAAAACAAATTGTATCGCCATTTCCTTCGATATTAAATCTGATTTTTGTTTTAACGAGTCTGAGGATGATTTCTACGGTGCTGGTGGTGCTTTCTAAATATCAACGTCTACTTCTTAAAGTCCTAGGAGTTGACATCTTTTTTCTTAAGGCGGAGTTCGCTCATATTTTGCAGAAATTTGTAATTGGAATGAACATTGTGTCTCAACAAAAAAGTCATCAAATGGGAATTTTAAAAGAGCTGTGGAGTGGTCATCGAAGAGTTCTTTGGAAATGATCGATATGCCTAGCAGAGGAGGACCATGGAACAATGTGAATGAAAACTGAAAAGCTTCAATTTCATGATTTTAACGATTATGAGAATAGATTCTATGTTTTCTAGAAGGATTTTTATTAAAATGTGACAAGTGCTAATAGAGTGGGTGAAAGTGTTCATGACGAGTTGGGCGTAACTCGTAATCAGAGCGAACCTCGACAATCGTTTTCGATCTTAGTGTTTAAAAACATCTCTTCAACTATAAATTTGACTGTTTGATTTAATCACGCAAAAAAATACTTCGATTATACTGGAAAACATTACACTGTCCTGCTGTGTAAGGTACTACGTTACAATGCTGTACTACATGAAACTATGGACACTTTATGATACTGTGCTATGTTATACATACAGCTCTACACTTCGAAATACTGCGTTTAACTTCGTCAAATTGGATTACACCTCGTGGTGTCGCGTTACACTGAGTTTCATTACATTGCTTCAGCTTTTAAAATACAGCGTAACACATTACGTCACGCTTTTTGACATTCCGTCTCACTTTGTGACATTGCGTTAGACTTTGCGGTTTTTTTTTTTAACTTTTGAAGAAATGCTTTACGCACCCGTAAGGAAGTATCCATACTTCCCCGTTTCTCGAACTCTCCAAGGTGTAAACTTGGCATACCAACTAAAACTCCAAAAGTTTCTCGCTGATCTTCCCCTCGGGACCACTTGCGCATTTCTTCATGCATGTCTTCGATCAGCCTAGCAGTCCAGCGTCCTCTGCTTTCGGACTCCCAGCGTGCTTGCCACTTCTGCTGTGTGATCGCTTTCGCTTCCACGCTCGCCGCTTCCACGCCGATTTCTGCTTTTTTTTCATGTATGTATTGTCTTTGTGTTGCAAGGAGGTCAATTGGTACGACACCTGCTACTACAAGAATTGCTGGCTCAGACACTGTGCGGTACGCGCTCGCTATTCGCAAGGCACCGCGCCTCTGTACCGATGCTAGTTGTTTCCGGTACTTTTCCAGTTAAAGTGCTTCAGCCCAAATCTCGCTTCCGTACAGCAGAATTGAATGGGTTGTTGCCAGGAGAAGTCTCCGTTTGCTTGCGGATGGTCCACCTACATTTGCCATCAGCCTTGATAGATGGCTTGTAACCTTTGATGCGCGTTCAGCTGCCGTTCGTATCTGGTATCCCAAAAGCTCAGTTTCGTGTCGAGCTTTATTCCCAAATATTTTATCACGTTTTTGCTTTTTATAAGTTCGGTTTCGATGTGGAAATCGATGACCGTGGGAATTCGTTTTTTCGTTAGAACTACTACTTCGGTCTTTTCAGTAGCCAGCGACAGCCCATGTTCCTCCATCCAAGAATTTGTCCTTCGCATCACTTGGTTCAACTTTCTGTGTGCACTTTCGGTGTCCCTTGCAGTTATCACCGCAGCAACGTCGTCAGCATATAGACTTTGCGGTATTGCTTTACACTTTGTGACTTTGCGTCACACTTTGTGACATTGCGTTAAACTTCGTGACACTGCATAACATTTTGTGACATTGTAACACCGAATTACACATCGTTCCGATGAGTTTCATTTCGTCGATTACTGAAATTAGTTACACTATCCGCCTGTGTATCGAAACACTGCGTAATAAAAAAGTGACATTGATGAAACATGTGGCACTTGGTAACAGTACATGACACTTTGTGGCACTGAGCCCCGTGACATTGCTTTACACCTCAAAATACTACTTGACACTTAGAAATACTGCGATACACTTCAAAATACTGTGTAACAATCCGTTGCGTTGCGTTGCACTCCGTGATATCGTTTGACACTGAGCTTCAGGACACTGCTTTATACTTAAAAAAAAAAGAGTGCGTGGAGTCCCTCCGCGCGGTAGAAGTGAAACTTCCCAATGTGGAAATGAAAATAGGAAGAGGTAGAAATTGATTTTTAGTGAACTCATATTGTTTCTTTAAAAGGAAAAGAAAAGAAATGGATCGGAGTTAACTTTCACGGGATATGTACTTAACACCATTTCATAGAACAATTTTTTTATTTTTTGGTGGAGATTAGAAGGACTTTGAAGATGTATGTATGTATCATGTATGGTAGGACCGTTGATTGGCTAGTGTAAGTGGAAGCTGACTGACAGACTAATGTAGACCGCAGTCTTAACACCTAAGTCGAAGACGGAGAACACTTACATACATGTTTAGACATGATCAAACATGTTTAGATATGATCAAACACGTTTAGACATGATCAAACACGTTTAGACATGACCAAACATGTTTAGACATGGCCAAACATGTTTAGACATGAACAAACATTTTTGAGCCGGGCTTTAATGGAAATTGCTTATATATACATGATTATGCCTCCACTAACTACTATGTACATACATATATACTCACTAATATCTTAAAATTCGAATAACATCTTACATCTTATCACCAAAAGCTCTGATTTGTGTATTGTCTTCCAAATAAAATTACGCAGTCAACATACATCAAACATACATACATATATCAAACAAATTAAAAGAAACTGCAGTAAATATTTTCTATCATTTCATTGGAGAAGAAAAGAAAACACAACACTGATCGATTATTCACTGAGCAATTGAAATAATTTTCGCACGCACAGACATGATTTTCTTCAAAATATTCCCACCGATAAACACAATTTACTACAATGAAATCGTTGGGATGAATGGCGCGGAATGATGACAGCAACTTATTAGCAGTGCCAAAAACGCTTAAGTGTAACGCGGAAGTGTAACGCTTAAGTGTAACGCGGAAGTGTAACGCTTTCATGTTTGCAAGTCAGTAGGTATTGGGGGACCACGGCGTGGGAAAATTTTGGATGGTATGGTGCCCTTGAATTCGTTTGAGGTCACCGCGGTGTTTATTTAATGGGATGTTAATGGGGTGTTTAATGGGTGTTTAATGGGTTTATGTTTTGTTTGAGGTGGCCGCCGCTGCGCTATGGGTGATTTTGGAATTTAATTTAAATTGAAATAAAAATGCAGACTGCCGAGGCTGAGATTTGAACCGGGGCCTCTGGCGTGTCGCTCGAGTGACATTTTTTCATTTTCATTTTAAATTCATTTTTATTAATCTTTTCTTATATCTACTTACATGCTAGCAAAAATGTGTAAAACTAGCTTATACAATAACTTAATTAACTTACTGACCCTAGGCGGGTACTCTAAATTATTCAATATCTTACTACTAATGCCTTTCGGCCTAAAGATACCTTATTAATTACAAACTAGAACTAGTTAAAACTAAGAAAATTTTTTTAAAAAACTTAGCTTTCATGATCATTTTTTTGTGTTTTCTTAAAACTAATTAAAACTAATTAAAACTACTTAAATCTACTTAAATCTAGAGCAGCCACAGTAGCTTTTTTTTTTTTTTTTTGTGTTTTGTATTTTTTTTTTTTTTTGGGTTTTTTGTATTTTGTGTTTTTTTTTTCTTTTTTTTTTTTTGTATTTTGTAATTTTTTTTGGGTTTTTTGTATTTTATAATTTTTTTTTTTTTTTTTGTATTTTGTAATTTTTTTTTTTTTGGATTTTTGTGATTTTTTTGTTTGCCACTGCACCCACCCCCTATACCCTAAGACTTACACGCTAAACCTTTGTAAGCCAGCCATTGGCGACTGACTATCATCATCAATATCAATTTGTTGGTCGGACAACCACCAGAACATTTTCGACGTTTTAACAACGTCACGACGATCGCGATCTGAAACCGCCCTACTGAACCGGAGGAGCTCTTCAGCTTCTCCGCCTACTGCGGTGACGTCTCGGTTGTAAAGGAGCCGTCGTTCCACGGACTTCCGGCAGACGTGGTAGATTAGCGGAACCGCCAATCTATCCTGAATCAGCCCTACCATATCAAAATAGAGGAAAGCCTCCGGTGGGACAAATCCACTGAAGCGCGTTTTCTCCATATACTCAGTGTTGGGGTAATAAGCCCCAAAAATCAGGCCATTGGTCGAGGTCATCGCTCTTGCAGTGTGACCACGAGTCAGTTTTATAATGAAGTTGTCGATCCTGTTTATTTGAGCCCCGTTGTAAAGGACCTCATTAGGATAATATTTTCTGTACTCCGACTCTGGTGTTCTGTGCAATCCAAGACAGGTACGCAGACACTGTCTCTCAAACACCCGAATCTTTTCCATTTGAGACGCTGTAACATTGAACCACACGGGGCACCCATAGACAATCATTGGCCTTATGAGGGCCATGTAGCAAATCACCTTCACTCTGCTATCAAGTTGACTGCTATGAAACAGTCGCCTTGTCAGAGCAAAAGCTCCTCTAGCCCTGGCCAGAGCTGCATCCATATGTTTGTTAAAATATAGATACTGATCTAGCCAAATGCCGAGATACTTGACTACTACTTTGTTTGGCAGTGGGTTGCCATGTAGATCAACGATCACCAGCTTTCGCCAGTTCTTTCTCGTATCCCATGAGGCCCGAGCCAACGAGGTTCTAAACACAATTGTTTCCGATTTCTGGACGTTGATTTTCAACTTCCAGTCATCGCAATATTGCTGGATCTTATCGAAGTCACGCTGCAAAAGTATTCTGATGACTTCGATCTTTGGACCTGTTCTGTACGCAATAAGGTCGTCGGCGTACGCTATAGCATGGTGAAGAGAACCAATTAGATCGCCGGTGAAAATGCTCGAGTGACAGATGCACTAGGCTATCGGGGTAGTTGTAGGTTGATGTGTAAAAAGTCTACTTATGCGTACAAAAAAGTTATTTATAGAATCTTTTGGTATGTTTGCGAGTTGTTGCTGGTTGTGAAAAATTTATTTGTGTGGTGTGGTTTCTAGTAAGAAATTTGGTTACATATTTGATTTAAAAGGAGATGTTGATGCATTGAGAAAAAAAAGAAGAATGCATTGCCAAGACTGAGATTTGAACCGGGGCCTATGGCGTGTGGGGCGTTCGACACTCGCACTAGGCTATCGGGGCAGTTGTATATTGAAGTGTAAAAAGTGTATTTATGCGAACAAAAAATAGTTATTTATAGAATCTTTTTGGTATGTTTGCTGAGTTGTTGCTGGTTGTGAAAAAACCATACAAATTATGGTGGGGTATTTGTTGATGCATTGAGAAAAAAAGACGAACATTTGGATTGTATATAGCTGGATATTGCTGCGAAGCAGCAGACACATCGGAATATGATCAATTGAAAAATGTATTTGTGCCGCCAAGTTATTTATAGAATCTTTTGGTATGTTGAGGCTTATAAAAAGTGTGACGGTTGGTGGTGGTTTGAATTTGTTTTCTTTGTTTAGCTTTAAGATAGAGAATTTGTCACGATCGATTTTTGGTTGTGCATTGATTGTGGATGAACAGCATGTCATTTTACAGCTTATCATGAGGTTTCTTTCTTTCAGGCATAGACACTGTTAGTTGTTCTATTTTTAGATTTTGTTGAAGGGAATTGTGACTTGGGAGTATCGTTTTTGCGTATTGTGTTTGCTGGACTGGGAGGGGAAGTAAAATATGAAAGGAAAGATTATGATGACAATGTATGTAGGGTTTTTTTGTTGTGAATTTCGATGGGTTGATATGGTATGGTAGCCAGAATGTGTAGGTAGAGAATTTCGAGCGATGTTCGATTGTGCATAGATTGCGTATTGTCAAGAAGATGCTCTGCAACTTAACTTGACCTAGAATTGCATACAAACAGCGAGTGGCCGTTGGTTGCGGATTTTTATTTTTTACTTTGGGGGTTAGATTTCAGAACTGAAAATTTGAATTTGAAAAATAATATGTCGGCTATTAGTTGTTCTATTTTTAGATCTTGTTGAAGGGAACGCCGCGCTGCGTGCTGCAGCAAAGAATATTTTTGGAGTTGAAATTTTAATTTTAAGATAAGCTAGGGAAGCAATCAACCCGCCTACGCGATGAATAAAAGTGAGACGTTTTCTTAGCAATTACAGTTCATTGCCATATGGATTTAAAAGAGGATTCAAAAGATAATTTTGTAATTCAATTATGTTTTTCTTCTTCTTCTTGACTTTTTGAAAATAAAAATATAAATAAAATAAACCACCATGTTTTTTTATAGAGTAATAAAATATTTTATTATTGAAAAAGGTATACAAATTGTCACGTGCTAGATAAGTTTTTGAACTTCTCCTGTCATTGGATTGTATTCAACTATACGATCGTGAAGAATAAGACAATACATTGTTGTTAAATCTGGAACAGGGGTGGACGTTTTGAGTTCAATTCTTACATCGACAGGTCCGTTTTTAATTGATTCATTTTGACGAGAACAGTCAATAACCATAATTGGAGCAATGTCTTTATATTCTTGTGGAGATAAGAGTGGTAGTGGTGGCTTCTGATAATATGATTGTTGAAACTTGCTGTACATCTCATAGAGAATAGCATATTGATTTAGATTAAACTTCAAATTTAAATCTTCACGAGGATATGCTTCTGAGTTCAAATATACTTTCACATTGCTAACATCGCAATGATCGAATTTACTAGCATCTTTGTTTAGATAGTTCTTACGCGCTGTTTGTAGTGCAATTATAATATATCTAGGTTTTTCAAGTTGTGTTGAGGTCTTAACTGTCCACACATGATCCGTGTTAGTAGGTAGAGTAGGATATTCATACATTTCCCAATTTCTAAAATGCATTTTAATTGGTTTCGATTGAATTTGTTTCAATAGTACTAATTTATTGGAATCGGATAAGGTAATGTGAGGAACCCTCCATTGTAGTTTATGGATTGCCATTTTTAAATTTTCTTTTTCTGTATTAATGTAGGCATTTTCATCAGTTCGAGTTCGAATTAAAATCAATTCATGTCTTGCGTTTATAATGATTTTCTTATAATCCTCAGCAAATCCTAAAAGATTTTTCAATGGAATGCAAAAGTTAAAACTACCCGATGAAAGTGAAATACTATCCTTTCCAGTCCATGAAGAATTCTCCAAACTTTTACTTTCATTCTCATTTAATGATATAAAATTTTTTAATAATGTTGTAATACCAACATTTTTATTGTTTTCAATATCGATACCATTGAGTTCATAATGTATTTCCTCAAAAAGAAATGGTATAGCATTGTTACATAGTTTTGCTGTGGAAGAAACTCCGCCATCTGCTTTTGTCAGACTTCCTTCTACATAAATGAAACTTTCACTGGGTAAAATGCACAGATCCTGCTGTTGTATAGGGATACGTATTTCATCACTGGTATTGAAGGATTGAAGAAATGCTGAATAACTATGATACTCAAATTTTGTAATGCTATTATCATAATTAGGACAGTGACTAATATTTAGTATTTGACTCATTTTATTATTATTTTTTCTTTTTATTCTTTCAGGACAAATCCTAGTGATAGTAGAAATGCTTTGTTTTCAAGAGACAATCTTGATCTTGATCGGTTTGACGTCTTTTCAGAACTAATTGAATGATCAACTTTGATGTCAGATATATAATTATTATAGAGTAACATTACGTTGATTTCGGTTTTAAATGTAATCGAATGGTTATTGTTTCTCCTCTAAAATTTATTAGATCACCGTCTTGATCTACAAGCCTTAATGATAAAGAAGTTATTTGCTTAACGTTCACAGGTAAATAGATGACATTTTTTGGAACCTCTATGATTTTATACCCTGCTCCTGCTTCCGGTGAAAATTCATGAATAGTGTGTACAGGAGTATTATTAAAATAGGAACCAACAATTATGTTGCACTCAATTCTTATGACGTTTACTTTATTAATGTCAACCGCTAAATCTGACATATGAGTTATACCTTGTTCAAGTACACGCTTACCAAAGCCCAATAATGTTCCAATAGACCTAGGTCTATCGAAGTAAATTATCTCATTACTCTCAACTTCTGCTTTTAATGTATTATTGTTTGCTTCTATCTTTACTTTGGCGGTAGAATTTTGCATTAACAATGTCTTAGAAATCAAGAACGCAATGTCATCTATTTCATAGGATCCTACTGGAATTTCGATTTCGTTTTCTCCAATATGGAACAAATTGTTTCGTTCATCCACATTTGGAATTGAGTTATATGTTTGAAAATCTACGAGGCCACAAACGTAATCCCTATTCAAGTTTAATGGTGGGAAATATTCAGCTGATAGATAGGAAGTTTCCCCGCTTAGTGTAAGTGTCAATGCCATGACGATGAAATAAACAATGAATATTTTTTCAAAAAATAATCTTTATATTTATTAGAAGTAACAATCATATAAGAATTTCAAACATAAATGACCACAATTAGTGGTATTGAAATCTTGGTACTTAGTATAATTGTATTTGATATTTAAACCTAAATAATGAATTACTTCAATAGGAGGTTGAAGATTCCCAAAACTATCAAAATATTCAATTAGTTTGCCTTTTTTACAATATGCTACCCAATGTGTTCCTGGTCCTTTTAAAGAATCTAGATTAACGATTCCACATTCATTTTTCCATGGCTTATACCGGGGTAAATTATCTCGCATAAAAACACCACGAAAATGAGGAATATTCATTTTTGCAAAATGAATTATATCCAATTCATTCAATGCACGTTTGGGTAGCGAATCTAAAAGTTTTTTGGCTGCACATGTAAAAATAGTCCAAGACCCTTCTTATAAGGTTTTAGATGTAGTCCATTACCCATTGCAATAGATTCCATCTTTGTATTATGACGTTTCTTTTCTTCTAGATCTTTTTTAGCATTAAAAGCCTCATTCACAGCTTTAGCTATACCTGCAGCACCTCCAGATAATGCACCTAGTGCTGAAAGTCCTGCAAAAAGAGGAACAAGGAATGGTACTATTCCACCTGATTTAGGTACAGATATAACTCTTGGTGTCTTAATATTTTTGTTTCTCTTAATTATTCTCTTAGCCGCTGACAAAGCTATTTTAATAGCACTGTTTAAATTGTAGGGTTTTTTAGTAATAACAATTTTTCCCACATCTTTAATTGATTTGTTAAATGTGAGCTTACACTTGCTCTTTTTAGTTTTTTTATCAGTTATACCCATTCCAAACTTTACTTTAGCTTTCATCAAGTTGGTGACTAATAATGCGTTTGCTCGTTCTCTTATACCTGCGTCTTTTGATTTAACTCTTTGCCAAGCTTTTTCAGCTAAAATTTTATCTGCTATATGTCGTTCAGGTGTATTCTTTAATTTGGAATATGAAATATCGTGCTGTTTACAAGCTTGATCAAGTAAGTTTATCCCAGGATCGCCTTTAGCTAAACGTTCTTCCAATTTTGTTCCAGGCCCACAGTACTGGTAACCTGGTAAGTGAAGTTCAAATGGTAGTTTATTAATTACAGAATTCAATAAACCTTCTCCTTTCACAATTTTTCGTTGACTATTAGGTTGATTAGAAAAATCTATCATTTTATTAGGTATACAACGATTTGCAGAGGTCACTAATAATGTTATGACATTTTTTCAATAAAACCTTGATATATATGGGAAAATCATTTAGTTTTTGTCATCATGCGATTCATAAAACAACAACATCAGCTACCAATAAAAAACATGGATTTGGTTAAAAGAATTGAAACAAAAAAGCACAGTATATTATTGCCCAATAGCATAAGAGGTTTGATAACAGGTCCATCAAATTGCGGAAAAACTAATGTAATGATGACTTTGCTACAACATCCAAATGGCTTGAAATTTGAAAATATATATATTTATTCAAAATCTTTACAACAGCCAAAATATGAATTTCTACGAAGAGCCGTCCAACCAATAAAGCATATGGGGTTCTTTACTTTTTCCAATAACAGTGAAGTTATACCACCTGAAGAAGCTAAACCAAACTCTATATTTATATTTGATGATATTGCCTGTGAAAAACAAGACACTATTCGAACATACTTTAGCATGGGGCGACATCATAACATTGATAGTTTTTATTTGGGCCAGACATATACCAGAATACCCAAACACTTAATTAGAGACAATGCTAATTTTCTAATCGTCTTTAAACAGGATGATATGAACTTAAAACATATCTACAATGATCATGTAAATTCAGATATGTCGTTTTCAACATTTCAAAAATTATGTGCAGAATGTTGGAACATTAAACATGGTTTTTTAGTTATTGATAAAGATATGTCTTTGAACAAAGGTCGTTATAGGAAAGGCTTTGATAGTTTTCTGAAACTAAATACAGTGTAAATATACAGTTCAAAAGTTCGAAAAGCGGTTTGCAGCTGTTACGAGCGGTTTGAAAGCGGTTTGAAGCTGTTTGGGGCTGTTTGAAAAGCGGTTTGGAGCTGTTACGAGCTGTTCGGAGCGGTTTGAAAAGCGGTTTGAAGCTGTTTGGGGCTGTTTGAAAAGCGGTTTGGAGCTGTTACGAGCTGTTCGGAGCGGTTTGAAAAGCGGTTTGAAGCTGTTTGCGGCTGTTTGAAAAGCGGTTTGGAGCTGTTACGAGCTGTTTAAAGCGGTTTGACGCTGTTCGGAGCCTTTTCTAAAGTTCTGTTTAAAGCGGTCTTACCCCTTCCCTATAAAACAAAACACATTATCATTTTGTGTCATATGTGCAGAAATGTTCTATGAGAACACTTCGTTACAGTTTAATGAACACAATACTACAGTTAAAAATCGATTCACACAGTTCAATGATCAAAGTTCATCAATTAAGACAAGTACCTGTAATATCTTTCTTAACTTAAATCCATTAATTCGATTATTTCGATGTATACGAACCTTATTTACGGATTGTTTTTATAAAAAAGCAAACAAATAAAAATGATGCATATAGATGTGAAACTTAAACAAGAACTTATTAAAACCACAGAAGCACTACGAAAAAAATACAAAGCTCTTAAACGGGGTAAAGAAGCTTACGAAACTCAATTAGAGGATGCTTTAAGACCAATTACTACTCCACTTAATAAATTAGTTAAGCAAGAGGAAGATCATGAGAAAAATATTTTTCAAAGTTCTACAAAGAAAATTGAACCCACTAAAAAGGAAGAAGAATTTATTACACCGTCACCTTCCATTAGTTACGCCATTACAGATAACAATAATAGTACTCCAAGAACCCATTTAGAACTTTCGAAGACTAGAAAAAGTCAACGCATTAAGCATCGGAATTTTGCAGAGCATTTATCTCATGAAGAATTTTCCGACATTCCTAAAAAATATCTGGATCTATTTATTAACAATTCCAATTTAATTGATAATATATATGGTATATACTTGAAAAATGGAAAGTTATATATTGGAGATGGTGAGTTCAAAGTTCAAGGAAATGATATACATGTAAAAACTAAGAACTTTAAAGGGACACATGGATTATACGAGCTCCTATTCATGAAAAGACCAAACGAAAAAATATATAATAGTGAAGACTTAAACAACTATAAAACTATATTAACGGATACCAATTCGCATAGAGATTCCCATGATTCAGAGAAACAAGTACGAGGTAATCGTGGTGCTAAATACAACATAATAAAACATTTATTTGCGAATACCACACCATCATTAGGAAGTGGATTAATGACATTATCAAGCATGAAGAAAGACTTTATATATTGGGATGATCCGAATGAACTTGTAGATCGATTGAAGCTTTTAATCGGGTCACAACAAGCAGGGAATAATAATCACTCTAATGAAATTATCTCTATTGTTGAAGAATTAAAAGAGAATAACATAATTGTATAAAGACATATTATGAGTAAAGACAAATTTGGTCGTTTTTCCAATAGAGCTAGAGTAAAGATTGGGCCGCGAGGATTGCAGGGAGAGCGGGGTCCACAAGGTATACCAGGACCACCTGGCGAAGGATTCTTCAAAACAGAAGCTGGAGATTACGATTTAAAATTGAAAAGATTACAAAATATTCAGGAACCCTATGATAAGAGAGACGCTACTTCCAAAACCTATGTCGATGAAAAAATTGAGCACATGCAGCGAAGTTTTCAAAACGAAATCCATCATTTACGACAACAGTTTTTAAAAAATGCATATATTGTGGTGAAAGATTCAGCAACTGGAAAGTAAAATCAGTTTAATTATAGACATCATAGTGTCAAGTCACAATTCATTCGTTATGTCTAACATTAAATATACTTTGATTATTGAAGATATTTTAAACTTGCTTAAGTATAATCAGAATATCTTATTAGAGGAACATTATGAGGAATTTCTGAACACTATGAGTTTTTTGAACCAGTTTGAAGGTGTATCATCGTCAGAGTCTGTCAATGGATGTCATTTTATAAATTGCCCATGGTCCTCGAATCAATGTAAGGAAGGCCCAGACACATGTGCTTGCTATATACTTGAGAATAAATTATTAAGAATGAAAAAATTGATACTATTATATAAAAGACTAGCTGTACCCGCGACTTCGTCCGCGTGGAATAGTGGCTTTCGTCAGCATTCTTATTTTTTAGGTTACTTATTTTGGAAATAAGACACATTCATGCGTTTTAGTAAACGATTGTTATATTTTTTTTATTTAAGTATATGTTTGCACACGACGTTCTAATTTTTTCCATTTTTTGCGAAATAAAAAGGTTTTGTGGGATTGATACACGTGATCCTGCCACATGAAGTTGCCATGGGATTATTTTCTAAACGAACACCTGCAACTTAAAGCGCCTGAGACTTATTTATAATGACCAATCAATGGGAATTAAAGGAAAACGGGGAATCAAAACGTTTAAAATTTGTAATATTAGTAGGGATGTCCATCTTCGGGTTCTAGGCTGTCTCATTCATATAAATAGGTTCAATAGTTTGGGCGGTAAATATAAACAAAGAAAAACAGACAGACAGAGCTAATTTCGGATTCATACTGATACTAAAGTCTTCCATTCCCGTAGGAATATGAGGGCCGTTTCCGGAGGATGACTTATAGCTTATATTTCTCGAAAATAGTGTAGTATTCTAACAGTGGACATTTTTTGAAAATTCCAAGTTCCCGTTCCCATGGGAATACACGAATAAAACATATTGCTTAACATATTTGTCCATCCTCAGGTTCTAGACTGTCTCTGTACCAAAATTCATATAAATAGGTTCAATAGTTTGGGTGGCTAGTGGTAACAAAGGGAAATAGATAGACAGATTTAACTTCGTACTTGTAATTTTAGTAAAGACTCCGTTCCCGTGGAAATATGGTGACCGTTCCCGTAAGGAATATGGGGATGAGTAAAAGTTAATGTTGCTCGGGGATTATGGAGCGTTCCAACGGTGGAAGAGTTTTTTAAATCGGTGCTGTAGTCTCTAAGTTCCCGTAAACTTTCCTGCTCCCGTGGGAATATAGGAAAAAAAAATTAATAGCCTATGTCCTTCCTCAGGTTCTGAACAATCTTTGTAAAAAAATTCATTTAAATCGGTTTATTAGTTTGGGCGTTAAATGGTAACATAGAACGACGGACAAACAGAACTACTTTCACACTTATTATATTAGTAAGGACTCCCGTTCCCGTAGGAATATGTGGATGAATTAAAGTTTATGTTACTCAGGGATAGTGTAGCATTCTAACGGTGGAAAAATTTTTGAAATCGGTGTTGTAGTTTCTAAGTTCCCGAATACGTTTTCGTTCCCGTGGGAATATAGGGATAAAATATATAGCCTATGTCCTTTCTAAAGATCTGAGCAATCATTGTACAAAATTTCATTTAAATCGGTTTATTAGTTTGGGCGGGAGATGGTAACATAGAAAGGTGATCACACAGAGCTACTTTTGCATTTATAATAATAGTGAGGACCGGTTCCCGAGGGAATATTCGAATGAAATAAAGCCTATGTCCGTCCTTAAGTTCAGAACAATCTTTGTACAAAATTTCATTTAAATCGGTTTATTAGTTTGGGCGGAAGATGGTAACATAGAACGACGGACAGACAGAGCTTCATTCACACTTATTATATTAGTAAGGACTCCCGTTCCCGTAGGAATATGTGGATGAATTAAAGTTTATGTTACTCTGGGATAGTGAAGCATTCTATCGGTAGAAAATTTTTTGATATCGGTGTTGTAGTTTCTTAGTTCCCTTATACGTTCCTATTCCCGTGGGAATATAGGGATAAAATGTATAGCCTATGTCCTTCCTCTGGTTCTAGACTATCTCTGTACAAAATTTCATATCAATCAGTTTGGTAGTTTGGGCGGGAGATGGTAACATAGAAAGCCGGACAGACAGAGGGACTTTCACATTTATAATATTAGTTAGGATTACAAAATAAACAAATATAAGAATGAAATGTTTTTTTCTTTTCAATCAGTTTAAAGAAAGATGAGTAAAAGAGATGTTGTCAATGAATTACATAAACCTGCTCGGAGGAATTTTAAAAAAAGGCGAGTTATTATTAAGGGATTAGATGATTTATGGCAAGCTGATCTAGTTGAAATGGGTGTCTATTCAAATGATAATGAAAATTTCCGATATCTTCTCACGGTTATTGATACATTTTCCAAGTTTGCTTGGACAGTTCCCATCAAAAACAAAACAGGGCACAATGTCACTATTGCTATGCAACATATTTTCAGTAAAGACACACGTACCCCAAAAAACTTACAAACTGATGATGGGAAAGAATTTTTCAACGCCTCTTTTCAAAGTCTCATGAAAAAATATAAAATCAATCATTATTCATCATTTACTTCACTCAAGGCATCTATTGTTGAAAGATTTAATCGTACCTTAAAAACACTTATGTGGAAGGAATTCAGTGCAAGTGGTTCATATCGGTGGATTGGTTTAATAGATATGCTTACTAAAAAATATAATAATTCTATTCATCGAACAATCAAAATAAAACCATCCGAGGTAAATGCTGCAAATGAAAGGCATTTACTCTCAAAAGTATATAATCATATAAAAATTCATATTCCCCCGAAATTTAGAATTGGAGATTTCGTAAGAATAAGTAAATACAAACATGTATTTGATAAAGGATACACACCGAATTGGACAACGGAAAACTTCAAAATAATCAAAGTGCAACATACAAATCCTGTCACATATCTACTAGAAGACTATGAAGGTACCCCAATTAAGGGTGGATTCTACGAACTTGAACTACAAAAAACAAGATTTCCCGACACATTCCTAATTGAAAAAGTTCTTCAAACGAAAAAAAATCAGATATTTGTTAAATGGCTTGGGTTTTCATCCAAACACAACTCATGGATTCCTAAGAAATTTAAGAAAAACTAAACTATGTAATCTCAATACCTAAATAAGGAAATAAATTATTACTTTTACTGATAACAAACAAATTGAGTTTTAGATTCATTGTAGTAATATTTTTTTCATGGTGCAGCGAACTTAAAATTCAATAAACGCAGTCATCCCCATAAGATTCTACAAAAACCCAGCTCACAGCTCTGAAGATGTATGAAGATGTATGAGATGTTTTAGATAAACACGGTAGCCGCCCAATACTGTAATAAAAGTCGAAGGAAAAAGCACACCGTAAGTACCTAAGCCTAAACACTTTTCAAAGAATTCTCTCTCTGATAAGAAGAAAAAAACATGATTTTTTTTATAGCTTTTAAAAAAAGTTTTATTTCTTATATTTTTTAAAATTTTTGCAAAAACATATATATTTCTATAGGGATGATAGGTACATCATCCCCAAAACCCAGCTCACAGCTCCTAATGTTTAAAATCTTGATGAGGTGTGCTACACTCTGTAGCCTCTCCAAGGTTGGCACCTCTCTAACCAAACGTATTTCTTCCTCTAAGGTATCTTGTATATGCTGCAATTCCCTACAGCCTTGGGAGAACTCCCTCAGATATTTTTCAAAAATCTGGAAGATGTCAAGAATTCCTTCCTTATCTGTGGAACTGTGACGGTTCTTCATTTTATTGTTCTTTTTTGATGACTGATACTGAAAACTTTAAAACATTTGTTTTTATACTTTTTTCGATAATTCGATTCCACTTGTGCATGCTAAGACACATAAATACTTCCTTATATTTATCAACCCCCCATCAGCTCCATTGAAATGCCAGATCCACATTCAACGATCAAATGCATCAACATGACCATATCCTCTTTCATAAAATCTACAATTCAAAATTTAAAAGAGTAAGCAGCCACCACTAACCGACTTTTGTGATTATTCAAACATAGTCAACCATTCAAAATTCAATCCATTACCATCCGTCACACACACTTTTTATAACATTCAACATTGTGCATGAGCATGTCATTTAACATCTTAGCAGCATGTTTTTGTCACAATCCCCTTCAACAAGATCTAAAAATAGAACAACTAACAGCAGACAGATTATTTTTCAAATTCAAATTTTCAGTTCTGAAATCTAAATCTAAAAATAGAACAACTAACAGTGTCTATGTCTGAAAGAAAGAAACCTCATGATAAGCTGTAAAATGACATGCTGTTCATCCACAATCAATGCACAACCAAAAATCGATCGTGACAAATTCTCTATCTTAAAGCTAAACAAAAAAAACAAATTCAAACCACCACCAACCGTCACACTTTTTATAAGCCTCAACATACCAAAAGATTCTATAAATAACTTTTTTGTACGCATAAGTAGACTTTTTACACATCAACCTACAACTACCCCGATAGCCTAGTGCATCTGTCACTCGAGCGACACGCCAGAGGCCCCGGTTCAAATCTTAGCCTCGGCAGTGTGCATTTTTATTTCAATTTAAATTAAATTCCAAAATCACCCATAGCGCAGCGGCGGCCACCTCAAACAAAACATAAACCCATTAAACACCCATTAAACACCCCATTAACATCCATTAAATAAACACCGCGGTGACCTCAAACGAATTCAAGGGCACCATACCATCCAAAATTTTCCCACGCCGTGGTCCCCCAATACCTACTCAAGTCGCATAAGAAGTTTCACTTCAAAAAGTATGCAATCGAACACTGAAGTGTAACTCTTAAGTGTAACGCGGAAGTGTAACGCTTTCATGTTTGCAAGTCGCATAAGAAGTTTCACTTCAAAAAAAAGCGCATTATATTGCACATTGTGTCATTGTAACACTGCATTACACTTCGTGACTATGCGTTACATTTCGAAATAAATTACACTACATTACACTTCGTAACACTGCTTTTCCCTGCATATCATTGCTTTCGCCGCCAGTATCCTGAAGTAAGCTCGTTTTTGGCTGATCATTCCAACTGCATCCAATCAATATGGGTTTGGTCTGTATCTTTTACATATAATGCACCTCTGTAAGCCAAGCTGGGACTAAAAACTGTAAATGGAGTTTCTTGATGGACTGACTCAAATACCATTCTTCGAACAATGGGTTGTGTTGTTGATGCTGGTAGTTTTTGAGTCGAGGCCTAGCTTGCGAGCGAAGAAGTGGAATTAAACAAATACTATAATAATGACTAAGATTTGAGCTTGAATGAACCAACAGATAATGGCACACCTAAAGTAGTTAAGGGCTGAGGTATAACAAAAGCAGAATAAGCTTTTATTTCAGATGATCGAGGTTGGGAACTGCCACCTGTTCACCAATAATAAGAAAATTGGTTCAAATTGGTTTAAAGCGGCCGGCTCTTCACTAGCGGATCACTAAGTTGGAGAGCTGTGATCCCTTTAAAATCACGATGCTCTTAACGCCGCCGCCGGAAAACATAGGTTTTCAATTGACACATCCTCGCTTGATTTCTGCATCAATGACTTTTTGCTTTCATTTGAAAATATTTTACTAAGAGAGTTCCATTTTATAAAGGCAAAAGTTGGTACTGAAGTCTTCGTAAAGCCACCCTTGTGTATCGCTTTCTAAATTGGTAAATGGCTTCCAATCGTTTGGTGCTATTCACACATTCTTTGGCCGTCATATTTGGTCCTGAATTCCGACCAAAAAATTTATTCACAATTTTCGCAGGTACTAATCAAACACAAAAACCACGAGCTAAAATGACACAAGTCCAATAAACTCAACAAACCCATGACATCCAATTTATTCTGATGGACCGAATGTCTAATTAACCTTCTAATTAACTTGGTTTGCTAGAGCATACCTGTCTGCCTGAAGCCTTCGTTTCCAGGAAGTTGAATCAAATCTGTAACACTGGGACCTTTCTGGCTACATGAACTGTTGGTCCCTTTGTGTCGTGAAAGTGAAAACAGGATATGCTATTCTTGTAGTGAAGCGTAGGTATTTCTGCGTGTGTTTGTGTGTGTTTTTATTTCTCTCTAAAACATCATTTCCTTGTCTACGTCTGCAGGCAATGCACGGACACAACATTCGTATTCGTAGTAAAACTTCCTATTTATCTTTTAAAGGGTTTATTTGTTTTCAATTTAAGCTAAAAAAAGTTCATCTTTTTTCTTACAAAATATCAACAAACTGAAGAGCGAGGAGGATGTGGAAAGCAGGAAATAAGTGGTTAGCTTTGTTTCACTGATTAACGACGGAACAGGAGTGGAGCGGATGCATAAGGATATGCACTATAGGCGGCAGCGTAGGGTGATGCATAGTACGGGGAAGCAATCAATGGAGAACTGTAAGCCGCAGCAGTGTAGGCAGCTGTGTAAGGTGAGGCAGCGATCAAAGGCGATGAATATGCAGAGTATGCCAGTGGAGCAGCGACAATGCCGGGCTTAGCAGCACCAGCAGCCAAGGCGATAACGGCCATCAAGCAAAAAGTGAACTGAAAGAAAAAAGAGGTCCTTGTTAGTTGATCCAAAGCTCGATGAAGAATGACTTCGACTTACGAGTTTGAACATGTTGATAGTTGTCTTTGGTACTTTGGATTGAAAGTGATACCGTCTTTAACCAGTGTGGCTGCTTTTATACTAAAGTGATTTATTCCAATCGTAAATACCGTCGACATGGCACGTTCGCACATCCAAGGCAAGACTACTTACCTCCTTCACACGCTTCAGTGTAATTTGTCAACCCGAAACCATGTGTGTCCATTTGTAAAATTTGTGGAAATAATTGAAATTATTCCAAATTAATTGAAATATGTATATGACTTCGTTTGCCTTACTTTCGTTCTCGTTTTAAGTCGATTAATGTGGCTGGACGTAGTCTTCCAACCTCCCCCGAAAGGTACAAGGTACCTTAGATACACACACTCTTGCCATCAGCTGCTGAAATGGATTGTCTGTGCCAAGTGCGTTCGACCAACCGTTCTATGAATACGAAATGTGATTGAAGTCCAATCGTCATTCAACTGGTTTAAATGGTTCCTCGGCCATGGCTTATTGGATTAATTAATACACAAATTGCTGGGAGAATATTTGATTGATTGGGTTGAAGTATCGTCGTGGCTGGTGACTAAAAACAGTGAAATAGCTTTTAATTGAGTAACAAATGTGTCTGCTGAAATATTATGAAATAATGAAGTTCATTTGAGTTCGTTTGACAGTGGATTTTTTTATTTGTACAAATTAAATTTGCAATTGTGGGATGAGGAAGACATAAATAAAATCGTAATAATTGGTTCGCCACGGTCAAGGTTTAAAAAATAAGAAATCGGAACGTGATTGTTTGTTGACAATTATTTTGGATTGCACTTAGATTTTGTTGGTTCGGTTGTCTTGGAACATTTGCAATGCAGATTTAAAGAAAATTATTTTTAATTATTATTGATTTGGAAACTAAATTTGAGTACTCTAAGTCAAAAGCTTGTTCTACTATGATGGCGATATAGTTTTGCTACCTAGAGGTGCTCCAGTTTTCAACACTTTACTAACGAGTGAGTGTCTGTCAATTGATAGGGCCATAGCCAAATTAGTACCAGAAGATAATTACGTTTTTCCGAAAGAGTACAAAATGAAATCTAATACTTCCTTCAATTGACTATTTAATTCAAGTTTTTTTAGTGAATGGTTTTTGAGGCAAGTGTTAAAGTCAAAATTTTCTTTTTTTGCTAAATTAAATATTCAATCCTACTTTAAGTTCTGAGTCAAACACTGAAATCTTATAAGTAATTATTTTTTAGATTTTAAAAAATAAAAATAAAAATAAAAGGTAATTTTTTTGATAAATTGAATGATGCGTATAGTTAACTTTTTTTTAATTAAATAAAAAAGAACAGATAAACGTCGAAAAATCTACCCAGCAACACATGGTTTCCTAAAAATTTGCGAATATTACGTTTTTTCGCACTTCACATTCCCACATAAGATGAGCTTTAATCTTTTTCGTTCGTAAGGTGAACGTCGCACCTACAGATTTTATTGTGTTCAGGAGTAAATTTAATAAAATAATTAAAAATGGTGGCTCAAAAAATCCATGGAAAACTCGGGGCCGCATGCATTTCAAGGATATATAATATTATGCCGATTCCGAGCAGAACTGTTAATTCCTCACCAAAAACGATATCTGTGGAAAAAGAATTTTATTAGCTCTATTATCGTAACAGATCGGAACGAAATTCATTCCGACTTGTAGGAAATGTTAGATATTTGTATTATGGTAGCGTTTCCGATTGCTTAATCGGACATATCTCCGAAAAGAACGAAACAATGCGATGAAAATGTGAAACTTACCGCAACGCGTCTAGAATTCATGCGATGCATGGCGATTAAATGTGAAAATGGTGGTAACGCATTCAAAATTCATGCGAAGCATGCCGATTTCTTGGTTTTCTGTTCTATCCGATGTCTCCGACAGTAAAGTAGTCGCGGAAGGGTTGTTTTATGTCACCTACATGCGTCAGTGTTTCCTTTACGAAATGGATACCATAAACAAAATAAATGTTACGATCGGAACTTCTCTACGATCGTGTGTTTCTCCGATCTGTTACTATGATAGGGCTGTATGTTTCCTGATGAGATGCGAGGCTCGAGCCCCTCACGTAGCAGACTGACATGCTAACTCATACGCCACGAGCACAAAGTACCTAATGTGCCTTAGTTTAAATGTACCGCAAAAAAAGAAGTCGTCTCAAACAATTTTTGCAAAAGCTGTGTGATTGAGAAAGAGGTGGAAACTGTTTTCCATTTTCTCTGTTTATGCCCAGGCTTAGCTCACAAACGTTGGATACAACTAGGTTCGTATTTCTTTGATGACTTTAGTGATCTTACTCACATCGACGCCCTGCGCCTCTCCCGCTACGTTGTTAGCTCGAATTGGTTCCATTAGGGTGGGGATTCATAAGATCCATTTAAGGGGGTCTTCTATCTTCGAGGTTTCAAAAAATCGAATTTTTTTGCTTATTTCGAATATAGATACTATAAGGAACGCTCCTTATGAAGGATTTTTTCGAAAATATGCTGGATCAAATACTACCGACCTCTTTACCCAGCCCCGTCCATACCTTCTTGGCTGCTCAGACGCATGCACGATTGGCACGATTTTGACGAAACTATTGAAGATATTGTAAATCTGTAAATTGTTTCGTATTAAAAAAACGTTTGACTATAATTACCAGCGATCTTTAAAAAAAAACTATAAACTTTTAACAGTTTTCTTAAGCTAGAAGAACAACCTTTTTTTCAAAGCTTGCGTCTAGTCTTAGTCGGATTAGCAAAAAATTGAAAAATGTAATTGTTTTCATGTTTCAAAGTTCTGAAGCTGAGAAATCGTGCCACAAAGTCAAACTTGATTTTTTTTTAATTTGAATAATGCACTAATTAAATAGAATGTCAATATTAGGCGTAGTTTTTTTTGTAATCCATCGTCAAAAATACCTCCGAAATTCAGTCGCGAAGGTGGGTTGCTATGGCTGTGGTTTTGTACGATAAATTATTTTGATTAGTTTAAAGTGTTGAGTTTAAATTTAATTTATTTTAAGAAAAAACGTGTTTGCGGGGTTTTTTACACCAGGAAAAACGTTAATTTTTATTTTCGGGATAGTACTACACCAAGGATCGTCGCAATCTTACAAGAAATTTGGCTTAATAAAGTCAAAATAAAACGAAAATGACAAATAACATTTTTCGATGGCTCACTTCGTTTTCCAAATATCAATGCTTGAAGTTAAAGTTTTTTTTTTGCTTTACATATGTAAATTTTGGATAAGCGCTGCGGTTGGGCAATGAATTTAACTTAATCAAGCCAAAATAAAACGAAAATGTAAAATAAAATTTTTCAACATCCCACTTCGTTTTCGAGATATCAATACTAAAAGCCAAAAAAAAAAAACTAAAAAAATTTTTCGACTTCGAGTATCAATATCTCGGAAACAAAGCGAGATATCGAAACATTTAATTTAGCATTTTCGTTTTGTTAAGGCATAATTAAGCCAAGTCGGATTGCGGGGCTATGCATATCTAATCATGGATATCCCCAAAAACAGGAATTGGCTCTTTTTCAAAAAAATAAAAATTATTTCCGGCTAAAGTTTAGCACTGCTGCTTTTACATTAATACAAAATTTTTAAGTAACCTTTTGCGGCACCGATCTATGTGGAGCTGTCCCAGCCTGCACGATTCGTAGCTCGGTCCCTATGGTAATTTAGAGTTTATCATCTACACTCGGCGTCATGTTGTATTAGATTCAGAAAATGTGTGTGATTCAGAGGTGTATTTCATATCGATAAGGTAAAATGTACGTCCACATAAAACGTAGTTTTATGAAAACCATCGATTTTGTATTGACTAAGAAAAAAAAATATGAAAAAAAATTTCCTGTCAATTGACTTGGAAAAAAATACATTTTTCTGCACTTGTGCACGCTAGAAGTAATGCTTCTTGAGAATAACAGAACAAAAATAGCGTCCCACGCCGCGACATTTTGTTTGTAAAAGAAATAATAAATTACTAAAAATGTAGCACTCTAAAGGTGAAAGTATTTTCAAGATCGGCCCAGCAGTTTTTGGGCTCCTGTTCCCTTTTCCGTGGGAATATGGAAAATTATATATTTTCGTTGTTGGGGACCATTTAAAGCGAACAAATCGCAGCCACAAAGTAATAATTGGTTTTCCTTATACAATACACACGAAAAAAAATCCGCTGTGAGTCTATTAGTAGAATACATAGAAATCAAATAGTTTTGACGGTTTGTTGCATTTTAGCTGAAATTGGAATCTGCTGACAAAAAAAGTGGATCTACATCATAAAACTAGAAAAATACAATTTTATCAGAAAATAATACATCAATTACGTGTGCATTGCATATACATTTTCTTTGCAAAAAAATTCTCGAGTTATTTGCCATTTATTGATGGAAGTGTGACTTCCGGTTACACCGTATTTGAGTCATTTGAGAGGACAAAATGGTTGTGCAGACTGGTGTAGGTTCGTTTAACACCGATTTTATCAGTAATTACTGACAAAAAAGGTTTCCTACTGATTAATCCTTGCAGTCGCTTCAGTTGAAAATCTCCTGGCGTTGACAAAGTTTGCGCGAAATTGAAGCTGTTATCCGTTTATCATTGAAATGCAGAGTTGAAATAATTTATTACACTTCCTTATTACTCATTTTTCTTATTTGTTCTCCTGATCCCATTGTGACTTTGTACTCATGGATAATGTAGCATTCTGAAGGTGTTTAAAAATCTAGTTGTTTGTAAGTACCCGTTTGAGAATTAATCACCAGCGTCGTTTGAAGTCATTGAAGCAATCGTGGAACCTGTTTTGGAAAAAACTTCTTGTAAAAACCAAGTGTTCAATTTGAATTTAAATCTTCAACAAACACTCTATTCATTTATTCGGAAATCTTCGTGGCGGTTTCATTACAGTATACAGTATATAGAATACAGTAAAAATGTTATTTTGACAAAAGATGTCTTCTTCTGAAAAGACGAAGAAGAGCTCCCAACTCTCCGTCTGAAAAGGTAAATTTGATCAACGCTACAGTACTTGCTAAGGCTGATCTTACATCTTATGCGTACAAATCATTCTAATGACATATTCCAAGTTTTGACCTAAAATTAATTTTTTCTGCATGAATTTACTATAATTCTACGACCACAACTGCTTACATTTTTTATGAAGCTAAGCAAAGTGTCATGTCTAAAGTTCCAAACGTACGTTGGCAAACCAGTCCACATTAAATATTAAAACTTTTTAAATAATTTCTTTTGGTAAATTTTTTTTTATTTATTTTTCACATTTCCAATCCAATTTTTATGTCACCAATTCGAATTCTCACCAAAAGTTCCTAACGAACGTAATATGAAGCAGCATATGGGTACGCTGCGTAGGCTGCATATGGAGATGCAACATAAGGTGAAGCAGCAACATATGGTGAAGCGTATCCAGTGGTGTAAGCAGCAGTGTAGGGAGAAGCGATTAGCGGTGATGAGTATGCCAATGGAGCTACAATAGCTGGCTTAGCAGCAACAGCGGCGAACACAGCCATGAAGCACAGAGCGAACTGAGGAAGACAGAAAATTATTGTCAATATTTTTATAATTAGTATTTTCTGTTTTACTTACGAATTTGAACATTTTTGTTAAGTTTTGGTTGTGGATAGTTCTGAATTGAAACTGATACTGTCAACTGGATGTGCCTCAACTTTATATAGTCAACAACAATCATGAAGTTCGTTGATTAAACGCAGCGTTCCCTTGCACGTGCGTCGCAAGTTTTGAATACAAAATTAACCGGCGAACTTGACGAATGTTATTTCGTTTTCACGGTCGTCCTTTGCATGACTTTTGACAAGAATCAATTATTTTTTATATAAAATTACACTAGTAACGTCGATTATAATTAATGTTTCTGTATTCTAGAATATTTTCTATCAAGCCACTGATAAAATTATGTATTCGCGTCATATTGTGTGGGGTTGAGCATTGCTTGTCAGTCAAAGTGTATTGAACTTTGCTTTGGTACTTCTGATAAAGTATATAAAGTGCGATGAAATCAATCGGCAGTATTAGTCTCACTTTAGAAATCTACATCAGTTTATCGAAAAACTAACAATTCTCCATCAAAATGTTCAAATACGTGAGTATAACGAGTAGGGTGACCCAGGATATGAACAGAAATATTAATAAAAATATTTTGTATTTCAGTTCGCTTTGTGCTTGTTGGCTATCATTGCTGCCGTCGCTGCTAAGCCAGACATCGTAGCCCCATTCGCATACTCAACACCCTTCGTTGCCTCTCCCTACACAGCTGCTTACACTGCCGGTTACGCTTCACCATATGTCGCTGCTTCACCATATGTAGCCTCGCCATACTCTGCATACTCCGCCTACCCATATGCTGCTTCGTTTTATGTTCGTTAGGGACACAAAATGAAAGTGAAACATGAATGTAAAATATATTAGAGGACATAGAAAATAATAAAAAAATAACAACAAATTGCGACAAAAAATTAAGTCTTTTGCTTTTGTGTTGTGACAAATGAACAATAGGATATGTTTTCATGATGTTCCAAATATAGTCCCATAATTTTTTCGCTACACTTTTAAAAATTGGAAATTTTTATAATTGACAATGAACAAGGTCATTGAAATAATTGAAAATGTGAAGGTCATTGAAATCTTGTATATTTATATTTTTACAAATTTTCATTTCAATAATGTTGCTGTGCTTGTTGAAATTTGAAAATTTTTGGTTTGTTACTTATGTCCTATATTTTAACTGCAAGTTTTTTCTGTTGGGTTAGTCAAAGCGCTGTTGTCTATTGGCCCAGGAAAGTAGCTTCCAGAGAAACAAATCTTTTATTATTCTATTGATAAAATAACTTTAACTTCAAGTTGGGAAATAAGTCTGCTTTTTAATGGGAAGTAAAATGAAGAACTATGAACGCGTACCGAGCTAAAATGAACTAAAATTGAAAATTGTTGATAGAGCCTCTGTAGAAGTACTAAGATCCGTGGAAGCCTTCATGTCAAAAGTACCATCTTGTACAAAATTCAGCACGACCGGCTCAGTTGGTATTGTCATGTTCAAAGGAGAGATCCGCAGAACCCCGTCCAAAAGGCAATATCGTACAACGTTTCGCGACGAAAAAGAAGAGGCAGACCAAAACACACCTGGTACAAGCAAATGCAAAAACAGCAGCACTTGGTTGGCCTCAGACATGGAACAATCCAAAACCGGGAGGCTTGCCGACGCTTTCTGAGGTCAACGCGGCGTACCCCACAGGCGGATCACTAGTGTGAAGTGGAAAAGTGGGAGAGTTGTGATCGCTTCAAGATCACTACTCGTAACGCCGGAAATGAATAGAAGAAGAAGAAGAAGAAGCCTCTGTTAAATAAACTTTACAAACAGTTTTTTATTGTAACATAATGAGTGAATTTTGAGAAGTTTTCTGAACAAACTGAGCATATAATTGAATATGGTATTGTCTCAGCTTAAACAATTTGATGTCATAAGTAAGATGCAATACATTAGAATTCAAATTAAATTTGTGGCTTGGAGCTTGGGATCTCTTATGAGTACTTTAAAGTCATAATCAACTTTATTTCTTCTCTTCTCTTAAGAGTCCATAAAAGTTCTTGCATTTTCATGATGAATCATCATGTAAAATGCCCAAGAGCTAAATCTGATTTTTTTTTATTAATTTCTCTTCTTAAGATATATAAATATAATATACAGGGTGTCCCGTAATTCGTGTTGCATACTTTGGGTGGTTATTTTTGGTCAAATTCTAAGAAAAAAATTGTTTTACAGTAAAGTCCGTTTCTCAACTTTGACACCATTTTTTATCATTTTAAAAATAGGCTAACTTTGGTGTACCCTGGCCTGTGTTAAATTCCATATCTCTGTCAATACTGATAATAGAGACCTAATCTCAGACTTAGTTTCTTGTAGAAATAACAACCTTTAAGACTGTATTTAAGTTGAGCTTCCCTAGGTTTAGGTGTGCCAGGTTTTCAATTTTAAATGCTGTTCAAATTTTGTTCCTCAAGCAAAGTTTTGACTTTGAGGTCATTTTTTTCAGAAAATGCCTGATAAACTTGAGTTTCTTAATTCGCAAATAAGTGCACTCAAAAAACTATACTATATGATATTTAAAAAAATACAAAACGGGTATAATTTAAAATTTTAAATTATTGAAAATTTGGACACCCTAAACCAATAGAAGCTCAACTTAAATAATATAGTCTTAAAGGTTGTTATTTCTACAAAAATTTAGTTTAAGATTAGGTCTCTATCATCTGTTTTGACAGAGATATCGAATTTAACACCGGTCAGGGTACACCAAAGTTAGCCTTTTCTTAAATTGTCAAAAAGTGATGTCAAAGTTGAGAAACGGACTTTACTGTAGAGTAGAACAATTTTTTTCTTAGAATATGACTAAGAATCACATCTCAAAGTATGTAACACCCTGTATATAAGTGCACAGCTTTAGATTTTTAAATTTAGATTATTTATGATCAATTACAGCGAGAAACAATTTATAGATATAAAAAAGTGAACACGACTTCGTCACACAAACTTGCGATTGTGTGCTCAGAATAATATCAAAATCTTAAGGATGAGTTCAAAGTTTTAGTATTCGCTCTTCATAATATATTTGGTGGTACAGGGTTGCCAACTACACATTTAATATGCAAATTGAATAAAATCACGTAAGAAATTAAAGAAAATAAATTAAATATTTCAAAGGTTTTAAGGGGGGACACTGGTCTAGAATTTTAAAAAAACCGATATTTTTTTTTGTCTTAAAAGGTACTTTTGGGTCTTAAAAATAACATACGAAAGGATGGATGCCGGCAAAAATGTCTAAATGTTCAAACTTTCCATTCAGCAACAGCGCTCCTCAGGAATGCCGTATGATTTTATAGTATTTAAAACTTTAAACGCGTTTTTCTCGAAATCATTTTTTTTAATTGGCCGAAAACATAACTCGAGCGAATCTTCACCGATCTATACGAAATTTTAACAGTACATTCGAAATACTATTCTCCAGAGCCGTATATTGCATAGTTTTTTTTAATCAACAATTTTGTCGTTTTTTTTAGTGAAAGTTTTAATTTTTTGTTCAAACGCGCACCATTTCACCAAAAAACAAAATATCGAAAAAATCCCCGTACGTAGGATTTTTTCGATATTTTGTTTTTTGTTTCTTGCTGTTTTTATATAGAAACTAAAAATTTTCGGGATTTTGTTCCTGGATCAAAATTAAGGAGGTTACATTTTCGGCTATGGACCCATCTAAAAAATGAGGGTCCTCCGAAGAAATGCTGGATAGCCGCCATTTTGAAAATAATTGACAAGAAAAAATTTGTATTTGTATGTAAGTTTGTTGCCATCTAACATACAAACTTAGCCACCATTATGACTACATTTGCCACATCTCATACTTTGTTAAAAACTACTTGCCTTATTAATAACTAGTGTAAATGATTTTACTTTTCAATTATTAATATTTTGTTTTGATATATAATTTTTCATTCGCTTTCAATTGTTCAAGAAGTTGGGTTACAGAACCCTAAGCCGACATAATTGTTGATTTAGGTAATTCAAAAATTATTGTTAAATTATTTTATTAATCTATAATTAAATTTTAATAGTTCTGTTCTACATCAACTTGTGTCGTTATTAACCAATTGGACTGATTAAAACCATATAAGTTTCAAGATATAAAAACTGAAACTTACAAATCAACAATTAAGATGGAAGACCTCAAGGTTAAATTCTGTTTGTCTTCCGAAGCTTGGGAAAACAAAACTACGGTTAATGTGAAAACCATTCAAATTTTGGGCCAAGAAGAAATTTTTTCTTTTCCAATTGAGAATCAACCAATCCAAAAGCATATTGAATTGGCGAAACTGTCTATTATCAAAGGAGCAGTGAAGAGCCTAAATACAAGAGGAAAATTTAGAAATATTACCATCACACTAAAGAAAGAGTTGCAAAGTTCATACTTGGATGAAGAAGGTAATGTAGTCTTTTGTGGTTATTATTTAGAGGCAATAAATTTTTCCCCCCAACACACTTCCAATACCCCTTTACCAAATATCGAAAATCCCATCCGGTCTATTTCAAATAATATGATGCTAGAAAAATTTTCAAGTAAAAATCAAAATGCAAAGTCATGGTTAAATTTATTTATGTTCGAATGTGATAGATTAAAAATAAGTGAGGAACAATTCCCCGAAGCTTTAAAAATAAACTTGGAAGGACCTGCTTTAGACTGGTTCTCATCTTTATATAAAACGTGTTCTATGGATAAACCTTGGGATTATTGGAAGACATCTTTCCTAAATACATTTGGAGAGAAATCATGGAGTGAAATTGAGTACGCTTATTCTTTTCGTTGGTTAAATGGTCCATTCTTAGACTTTGCTTTAAAAAAGATAAATCTTCTTATTGATGTCGATCCAGACCTGAGCATAAGTTCTCAAATCAATTTTATTATCTTAGCTTTACCGAAGTTTGTAAGATCGCGTTTAAATAAGAAAGAATTAGTAACGATCGAACATCTTATGTCTACCTTGCGACAGCTCGATCCTACATCAAACAATAGTACGCATACGAGCAAATATGAATTTGAAATAAATAAACAAAAGCGAAACTTCGTACCATGTCAAATCTGTGAGAAAGCTGGCTACGCGAATAGATTTCATTCAGAAACTAAGTGCAGAAACAAAGTTAGACCTGCTAATATAAGATTCTCAGAATCAAAAAACTGAATTATATCCCGCTTATAAAACTTAATGTTATAATCAATAATGAAATTGCAATTGCGCTTTATGATTCCGGAGCCAATGTGTCATTAATAAATTACAAGTTTTTTAAGAAATTACAATTGATTAACAATGTAAGCGGGATTCAAACGATAAAAACAATGAGTGGTCTCACAGATGCGCTTGGTGAAGTAACGGTATCTTTGAAAATACTTAATATACAAAAACAATTTTCATTTTTGATTATGAAAAGTGATTTATTTGAAGAAGATTTGATAATCGGGCTGAATTGCATTAAAGAGTTTCGATTATGTCAAAATGAAAACTTAGAAATTACTCAAAGTTGCAGTCCTATGCTTGAAAATGAAAATTTTGAATGCAATCAGAGCTTGATTTTACCTATTGAAAATAATAATAATGTTTTGAATGATCTTTTAAAAAAATATGATAGTGTTTTTGCTAAAGAAAAATTTGATATCGGTACTGTTAAAAATTTTGAAGCAACGATAAGATTAACAGAAAATAAATATGTATCTAGAAAACCATACAAATGTTCCATTCCGGACAAAATAGAAATCGAAACTCAAATAAAAAAATTATTGAAAGCAGGACTTATTGAAGAGTCATATAGCCCATATGCTTCCCCTGTTACTTTAGTTTATAAGAAGGAAGAGGGAAAAAAATCACGGTTGTGTATTGACTATCGTGAGTTAAATAAAATAGTGGTCCCCGAAGGTCAACCATTCCCTCGAATAGATGATCTTGTTGTTCGTGTAGGAAAGTGTGTTTACTTTTCCAAACTAGACATCAATTCAGCCTTCTGGTCTATTCCTTTGCGGGCTAAAGATAAATACAAAACTGCTTTTGTGACACACCATGGACACTGGCAATGGGCATGCTTACCTTTCGGCCTAAAATCAGCTCCTGCTATATTTCAAAGAATTTTATCAAGTATAATAAGAAATAACAACCTGGATTCTTTTGCTATAAATTATATAGATGATATATTGATTTTTTCGAATAACTATTCTGATCATTTGCAACACATCAAAAGAACATTACAGGTTTTACAAGAGCAAGGTTTAAAATTAAATACAAATAAATGTTGTTTTGCACAAAGAGAAGTTACTTATTTAGGACATCGAATATCAAATAATAGCATTAAGCCGATTAATGATAATTTAATAGCTTTAAAGGATTTCCCTGAACCAAAAACCAGAAAAAATATAAGACAGTTTCTGGGCAAAGTGAATTTTTATTTAAAATACATTCCTAGGTCAGCAATGACTTTAGAACCTTTACATAACCTCTTACGAAAAAATGTAAAATTTGTATGGTCAGATGAATGTAAAAAAAGTTTTGAAGAAGTTAAAGAATATTTATGCACAACGCCTGTCTTAGCAATATTCGACCCAAATAAACCAATATATATCTATACGGATGCTAGCATAGAAGGTGTTGGTGCAATTTTAAAACAACCTCAAGAAGATGAATCTGTTAAGCCGGTATTTTATTTCTCACGAAAACTTAATAAATCTCAGAAAACAAAAAGGGCAATATATATTGAATGCTTAGCAATAAAAGAAGCAATATTGTACTGGCAATATTATTTAATAGGCCAAAGATTCAAAATTTTTACTGATCATGAACCATTGCGAAATTTTAATATAAAGAACTGCAAAGACATAGAATTACTACACATTTTAAATTTCATCTCACAATTTGAATTCGAAATTCAATATAATCCAGGTATAAACAATACAGAAGCTGATTGTCTTTCGAGAAATCCAGTCCTTTCCGAAGAAAATGATAATTATAAATCACAAATAAAAATAGTGAATTATTTAACAGTACAAGACATACAAGAAAATCAAAAACAGTTAAAATTTGATAAATACTGTAAAATAAAAAATAAAATTATATACAGAACTTTAAATAAAAGAGAGAAAGTATGGTTAACAGAGGACTATGGTATCACATTACTCAAGAAAATACATGATTCGCATGGTCATATTGGTGTTAAGCAAATGATATTAACAATTACACCAACATTTTATTTCAAAAATATGCACAAACACATAAAAATCATTTGTAAAACTTGCGAAACATGTATAAAAAATAAAACAAGAGTTGGTAACTTTAAAGCTCCATTATCGCAGTTAGGTCCAGCATCGGTTCCATTAGAGATAGTATCATTAGATACAATAGGAGGTTTCACCGGAAATAGATCCCCAAAAAAGTATTTGCATTTGATGGTAGATCAATTTACACGTTTCGCATTTATTTCTACGTCGAAAACTCAGTCAGCGAGAGATTTTATAAATCTTGTTAAGTCAACTGAGAAAAAAGGCGACATTAAAACGATTTTTACTGATCAATATCCCGGTATTAATTCCTCGGAATTCAAAAATTATTTAAAGCACAAAAACATAAATCTGATTTTCACAGCAATAGACTGTGCATTTTCTAATGGACAGAATGAGCGAACCAACCAAACTTTAGTAAATAGAATTCGTTGCAAGATATATGAAAATAAAAATAAGCCCTGGTCAGTGATTGCTGAACAGTGTATTTCCGATTATAATAATACCATTCATACTTCAACGGGTTTCTCTCCCAATTATTTGTTAACAGGTAAGGATGACTCAATTATCCCAACGGAATTAAATAAAAATACGCTGGTAAACTTAAATTTTAATAGATCTGTAGCAATACAAAATTCTAACAGATCGCATAATATAAACAAAAAGTATTATGACAAACACACTAAAGACATTGAATATAAAGAAAATGATTTAGTTTATATTCAAACTGGTAGCAAACTGAATAGAAATAAATTAGATCCTGTTCGAATTGGTCCTTTCAAGATTAAGAAAAAGATATCCAACTCCATTTACGAGATTGACTTTGGCAGAAAAAAGAGAGACTTGAACATTTTTCATAAAAGCAAGATGATTCCTTATTCTTCTTATCCATACGAATTCTCTCGGGGAGGGGGGATGTAAGTTTGTTGCCATCTAACATACAAACTTAGCCACCATTATGACTACATTTGCCACATCTCATACTTTGTTAAAAACTACTTGCCTTATTAATAACTAGTGTAAATGATTTTACTTTTCAATTATTAATATTTTGTTTTGATATATAATTTTTCATTCGCTTTCAATTGTTCAAGAAGTTGGGTTACAGAACCCTAAGCCGACATAATTGTTGATTTAGGTAATTCAAAAATTATTGTTAAATTATTTTATTAATCTATAATTAAATTTTAATAGTTCTGTTCTACATCAACTTGTGTCGTTATTAACCAATTGGACTGATTAAAACCATATAAGTTTCAAGATATAAAAACTGAAACTTACATGTATATTAAAACCTAAACTATAAGACCTCTTTTCCAAATTTTCGATAGATCTATTTGTTGAGTCATAAAAAATTCATGTATTATGCCCATTTTTTCACGCTCTAGACCAGCGTCCGCCCTTAAGCGAAAATCTACTAAAGCCATTTTTTGCAGTTGCTGATACATATAAATGCTAAAACTTAAATAAAAATCGTTAGAACAATTTTTATTTCTCATTATTTTTAAATTAAATTTGTTTTTTTTTAAATCGAGTACACAAGTTTTAAGATATTGCCGAAAGATGTATCAAATTTTTGTACACTCTTAAAACACCTAAAATATAAAATTTCGTCAAAATTCTGTTAGCTACAAACGAGAAAGTTTTTAGGCTTCATCCACAAATCTTTTTTACATCATAATAAAGACAATTAAGAAATAATCTCTCACATCAAATTTTATCGATATCGTTATACCCGTTTTCGATAAAAATGAGTGTTAAAGACCTAGAGACCCAATTCCAGAAACCCTCTGTAGGCTTCAAATTTTTTTTCTGCACGTAATGTTCCTTTGTGCGTGTTGAATTTTGAAAGCAATCAACAGAAACAGGCGTTGGTTGGCGGAGTGTATAGAGGGGTGTATCAGCTGATAGGAGGATTTTCGGCTTTCTACGATTCACCATACCAATAATGGTAAAGTAAGTCGATACACAGACTTATAGTGTTTTACAATGGGGACTTGACACTAGAGGTGCATTAAATTGGCATTGTCAATTTATTCAGAAAACTCATCATTTTAATTATGATAAAGTATACGAACCATGTCTGCAATTTACAAAAATTTTCTACCGAAATTCATAGTCGGCCAACAAAAAGTTTAATTCAAAAAACTTTTGTATTCCTATTCAAACGTTGGGAAATGTTTACGTCCTTCCCGCACAATATTTCAATGACCTTAAAATTTTCAATTATTTCGATGACCTTGTTCATTGTCAATTACAAAAAGTTTTAATTTTTAAAGTATTGCGAAACAATTATGGGACTAAATTTGGAACATCATGAAAACATATCCTGATGCTCATCCTTTCATTCATTTCTCACAATACGAAAGCAAAAGACTTAATTTTTGGTGTCGCAATTTGTTGTTATTTTTTATTATTTTCTATGTCCTCAAAAAAAATATTTTGCATTCATGTGTCACTTTCATTTTGTGTTCTTAACGAACATAATACGAAGCAGCATATGGGTAGGCGGAGTATGCAGAGTATGGCGATGCTACATATGGTGAAGCAGCGACATATGGTGAAGCGTAACCGGCAGTGTAAGCAGCTGTGTAGGGAGATGCAACGAAAGGTGTTGAGTATGCCAATGGAGCTACGATGTCTGGCTTAGCAGCGACGGCAGCAAGCACAAAGCGAACTGAAATACAAAATATTTTTATTGATTTTTCTGTTCATATCCTGGGTCACCCTGTCGTTATACTCACGAATTTGAACATTTTGATTGAGATTTGATAGTTTTTCGATAAACTGATGTAGAGTTCTAAAATGAGACTGTTGCTGTCAATTGAAATACCTACACTTTATATAGCTGAAAAGTGACCATCAAAAGTTCAATAAATGTAACTTTACTGGTCAGCTATTCCTAACCCAACAGAATACATAATTTTGATAGGGACTTAATTGTAAGTATTCAAGAACACAACCCGCCACGCCGTTATAATTTTTTTCTTGTTTAACAAAATTCAATTAATTGCTGTCCGTTTTGTGTGAAGTGTCATGTATAGGACGACCGTGAAAACGAAATAGCATTCCTCAAGTTCGCCGGTTAATTTTGTATTCAAAACTTGCGACGCACGTGCAAGGGAATGCTGCGTTTAATCAACGAACTTCATGATTGTTACTGACTATATAAAGTTGTGGCATATCCAGTTGACAGTATCAGTTTCAATTCAGAACTATCCACCACCAAAACTCAACAAAAATGTTCAAATTCGTAAGTAAAACAGAAAATACTAATTATAAAAATATTGACAATAATTTTCTGTCTTCCTCAGTTCGCTCTGTGCTTCATGGCTGTGTTCGCCGCTGTTGCTGCTAAGCCAGCTATTGTAGCTCCATTGGCATACTCATCACCTCTACTCGCTTCTCCTTACACTGCTGCTTACACCACTGGATATGCTTCACCTTATGTTGCTGCTTCACCTTATGTTGCTGCTTCACCTTATGTTGCTGCTTCACCTTATGTTGCCTCTCCATACGCAGCCTACTCTGCCTACCCATATGCTGCTTCCATCTACGGTTAAACCCTTAAATAGAGTTTTGGAACCGAAACTTGGTGTGGAATAATTTGTGAAAAACCTAAAGCATTAAAAAAATTAACGACAAGCGAAGTTTTTCTTCTTACTTAGGTACTGCGTCGATCAGAAGAGGTTATAATGAATAAGACTTGTTTTTTAGATATTTAACCGATTCTTTCAAATAATCTTAATGTTTATTTTCAACTTTAACAATTTTCCGCTGCACACGCTGCGGTGGTTCTATGTGAGACTAACATCTGAGTACACGCACTGATACCCACCTTAGTTTTGAGCCATTTGTGTAGTCTTGAATTGATTCATCCTTCAAGAACTCCTAGTTGTCACATGTGAATCTTGATGGAATGATGACTAGGAATTTCGAGCAGCTATTGGAAATTAGTGTAGTCAAAACCGCTTAAGGCTTTGACCAGAGATTGCGCTGTCACAAGTTAAACTTTACTTATATTGCAACGGTAAGCCAATTTATTAAATGCGATTCACCATACCACCACCCTGTAAGTACTATTGCTCTTATGGCGGCAGTTTGTAGGATAGCGAATGTTTGTTAGTACGTTCCAAGGTTAGTAGAGCAGTTTCTATCGTTTCTCGCTTTCGATAGTCCTGCGCAAGTGGATTTCAATATTCGTCTAAAGAAGTAATGATGATAACTTGATCAATCTGAAATCTTTTGAATGTATACGAAAATGTTCATGCGCTTTAACTGTTAAAATTTTTACAAATTTTTTCATTTATTAAAAATTATTGTTTAAAAATTCTGCAGTTAAGGTTTTTTGTGTAGACTAAATTTAACTTTAAACATACAATTTTCAGTCTCTCTTTGCTTACTATTATTTGCAAAGTATGTAATACTCGTATTTAATTACATAAACTTAATTCAATGATTCGCTTTATGGGTCAATGCCAATAATACAACGCGAATACTTCCGATTATAAGTACTGCGTGGTAAAATATTGTACCTTGCAATACCGCCTATATGAAAATACTTATTTTTCCAACCATTCCATTAAATTTTATGTGAACTATTAATTAGTTTTTAGTTTTTTTAGTTGTCTTTGTGCAAAAAAAAGTTGGAAAAATCTAAAATCGTTACCTCACATAGTACTGACTTTCTCGTTAAAGCCTTGCTGAAACGGAAAGAAACAAAAGGAACAATTTCGCTGAAATGAAATGACCACTAAACGTGACACTACGATGATAGAGAATACGAAAAAAGTGGGTCCTGCAATTCTGTTTGTCTATCTGTACGTCTGTTTGTTTGTCTGTCCGTATTTACAGCCTGAACCGCTTAACCGATTTTCTTAAAAATTTGGAATTAAGGTTGGTAGGGCAGCCTACGCAGGGATTTTTGGATTTGTGTCTCTAGATCTTGAAATAACGATATCTGCAGCTTACATGTTAGTTCTTATTTTTCCCGAAAACGACTCCAACCGATTTCGATAAGATATTATATATGAGATGTTTATTAATTGCCTTTCTTATGATGTAAATTTTTTTTTGGAACGGTGCCGCCAATAGTATACCGTTTTTTTTTTTTTTTTTTTAAACCAACTTTCTCATTAATGGCTTACATGATTTAAAAAAGAAAAAGAAAAAAAAACGTATATGTACTATGGGGGGTACCGCATGCCAACATTTGAAAAATGATAATTTTTTCCTTCCTCAGAATATTTTCAAAACGGTGTCTTTGATTTTTTTCACATTTTTTGTCAATACGTCGTATGGCAACATCTTAAAAGTAACATACTTGATTATAAAAAAAAAAAAATATTTTTTTTTTTTCAAAAAAGTGAAAAATAAAAACGTTAAAAAAAACTGATCCAACGATTTCGATTAATTTTTAATTAAAAAAAACTCTTGTTTTTATTAAGGTCAGAAATAAAATACCGATTTTTAAGGAAACGAGTTTGATCAAACATTCAGTTTTAATTTTAAATAATGTCATTTTTTCGTTTTTAGTAAAAAAAACCTTTATGTACTATAAAACTTTTTAAATATTTCATATAATTTAATTTAATTTTCATCAACCATGTGCAGCCTGACTCACAAAATCGGCCCTATGGAGGTAACCGTCGTCGAAGCGGAATTCTCTCCGATTTCCTACTATTCGGAGACATTTTGCTTTGTGGTAGTTTTCCGATCGGCCGATCGGTCGTCCTCCGATAAGTTTTTGCTGCGGAAAATTTTAATTTTGGGAAATGCAGTGCGTCGCCGCATTTGTGAAAAATTTCCTACTATGACTGGTACTTCGAAGCAAAATTGAATCTCCGAAAAAGCATGCGTTTCGGAGAAAACTCCGCTCCGACGGTCTCCATAGGGCCGACTATATATGTCATGACAAAATATGTTTCCTGTAAAATGGGGATATCTCGTAAGAATGCGTTAAGGCCATTCTATAAGTCAAATGAAAAGACTTCAATTTAACTTCCGCAATAGAAATATTTATAACGATGTTACTTCCACTGAGTCTATTTGTCATTTTGAAACTAATTACCCTTGTTTCCTGAAAAAGATCGTTTCTTCTTTTACTGCCATAATAAACCTCCTTCCAGGGACCAGTTGTTAAAAGTTTAATTGAAAATATTTTACGTTTTTTTTATAAAAATAGGTTAAGTCAGCTAGTCAGCTATTTAGAGGAATAAAACGACGGCCCATTGTAATAACTAAACCCACATGTGTGCTAGTTAAATTAATTCACTAAGCTATGTTAATTGTAATTTATAACCTAATGTCGCTTTCCGATAAGAGCTGTCCGGGGGAGTCCAGGAGCATTCTTAAACTGTTCCATTTATGCGAAAAATAATCGCGTGGAAAGTCAAAGTAATGTTCTTCCGAAAGGAACAAAAGAAACTTTGCCTTTTGCTTATTGGTTCTTTATTTCTACACAGTCCTTCAACAAATAATCTCAATCACATTTTTTTTCTCCTGAATCCTTGTGTTTAACCGTAGTATGAAGTTGCGTATGGGTAGGCAGAGTAAGCAGCATATGGAGAAGCAACATAAGGTGAAGCAGCTACGTATGGTGAAGCGTATCCAGCGGTATATGCAGCAGTGTATGGTGAAGCAACGTAAGGCGAAGAGTATGCCAATGGAGCAACAATGGCTGGCTTAGCAGCGACAGCGGCGATGATAGCCAATAAGCACAAAGCGAACTACAAATAAAAATTGTCAAAGTTAATCTGTTTTATTATATCACTTAACCCAAACTTACGAATTTGAACATTTTGAAAGATTTTTGGTAAACTGAGTTGATCTTCACTAAAGTTATGAATTGAAACTGATAATTTTGCTGTCATGTCGTTGAGTTTATATAGCGCACGGATCACGGTGTGGCGTTCAGTCTAAATTTAATTCTAAATGTCCTTGGAACGTGGCAACGATTAATTTGAGGTATGCCCAAAATGCAAAATCAGGCATTCGAGTCAATATATATTTGTTTTTGTTTCGACTGAATCAATCAATTTTGTGTAGTTTCTTGTGCACCCACCAATGAAATCAGCAAACCAATTTCCATGAGGAATCGCACATTTCTGTCTCAGTTTCGGTACAACTCCCATACAAAGAATGACCATGAAAATAAACAAAAATATTCTTCGAGTGTTCGGCCCAATAATTAAGTATTCAACCAAAGTAACGCACGTGGTGGAGCATTCTGTTGGAAGCATTAGCTTTAAGTGGGTATATAAAGTTTGAACAAATTGGTAATCATTATCAGTTTCTATCAGAAATTCTTCCAAAACATCAGCAAAATGTTCAAATTCGTAAGTTCAGTTGGCAGGATTTGAGGGTGAAAGATGACAAATTGATAATTTTTGTCTTTCAGTTCGCTTTGTGCTTGTTGGCTATCATCGCTGCCGTTGCTGCTAAGCCAGCTATTGTTGCTCCATTGGCATACTCTTCGCCTTACGTTGCTTCACCTTACACTGCTGCTTACACTGCTGGATACGCATCACCATATGTTGCTGCTTCACCTTATGTTGCGTCTCCATACGCAGCCTACTCTGCCTACCCATACGCAGCTTCATACTATGTTCGTTAAGAACACAAACTGAAAATGGACTTTGTTGACGGACTTGGAAAAGAATAAATGACCAACGATTGAAGGAAATGTTTTGTGTGGTTTTTTGTGGTATTTCTGCAGGTAATGGTATCGTCCGTTGGTTGAACATTGACTCTGTATTTGCCGATTTTGTAGGTAAAAACTAATATATTACAGTACCTGAATACAGAACTGATTAACGGAAGTCAATTGTTTTGTGCTCATATATATTTATAGGACGTCGAATGCTTCGTTATGAGTAAGTATTTTGCTCTATTGGTGAAAACGCCTTTCCATCCTCAAAATATGTGTAATAATGACCATATAACCAAGAACGCTTAGAAACTTCTCGTTACCCGAAGAGTTAGTGAATTAACGCGAGTGAAATAGTCATATCTGGCATGGGGTACTCAAATCTTTGACATTGCTGGACCGGATACGAACACGAGTGATAAGGATTAAGGCTCATGCAAACTAGGGCCAATTTTACGAGTTACAAAACCCAAGGCAAAAAAGTAAATGACAGTGAGTATCGTGAAACGTAATTGCAGCGTAACGAGTACCGTAATTCGTAATACGAGCCCATGGTGGCCTGCTATTGCGGTCTCTGACCCTTGGAAAAACAATTTAATGTTTCTAGGTTTACTCCCACGCACCAGTAGATAAATAAGACCATGAGAAATAGGCTAGCTCTCACTTAAAGAGAAACGGAACGACTTAACCTACCTGGTCCTTGTTCCCTAATCCCATGTAAGGTGGGCATTTATTTATTTAAAGCGTCGTCAGTCGTGTTCCTGGGAAGACGCTTTAATTCGTATGGTGAAAAATTCCTAGAAATATGAATGTTTTTATTTCCCCTAAAGGTTGATATTGGCAGATTATTTGCATTTGGAGAAATAAAAAGAATTTCTCGCTGCATTCGCTGAACAAAGCTTTCTGCACATTGAGTTAAAATATGCGTAATTGTTGTGGAGAGTAAGGAGGCTGAAGAAGGGAACCGAACGTGGTTTACTTGAACTAATATTTCTTATAAATCAGCTCATGCAGCTCTGGGCAATCTGTGGTATCGGTCATAATGGCGGTCCTCAAAGACGAAAAGCCAGACGACGACGACGTTAAGAGATGCGAAGTAAGTCAGTTAGTTGGATATGGTTTTCATATGATGGTAGAATAAAGTATCAGTAAACTGCGCAGAGTGAATCTAAGAAGCCTTCCATAAAATGCTTCAATTCTGCGAGATTCTGTTAGCTGGCAGTTAGACCAAACTTGATCGCTCAATCACTAAATCACACCGCTTGATAAACCCAAGGAACTCTTTCCTTTCGTAATAATATTGTTAATGCGAGGGTGGAAATTTAGCTCCATGTCACAAATTATCTCAAGTCTAACGAATAGACGAAGCTATTGGGATGGGCAAGTTGCAGAAATAATGATTTCGAAAATTTTAAATTCAGTGCCTATGCGAGAAAGCCGTGCATTGGCATTTGTTGACATTAAGATCTAGAAAATGTTTACTCAACAAAATAAAAAAAAGTCTTGCCTGTGGCGTAATGGTAAACATGTCTGTCTGTTACGTGGGAGGCTCGAGGTTTGAATCCCAACAGAAAATAAAAGAAAATGTTTTTCAAAGGGCATCGGCTTTCGCGAGGAATTGGGAAGTCCTCCTATAGGAATTTCTTTGCCTCGAAAAGCGCTTTCTCGCTTAGTCGTTTGAAATCTGCAGCAACTTATAGGTCTCCTTCATTTCTCATTAGTTATGGTTTAGCAAATTGCGCGCTAGTCCCCGAAGTCTAGAAAAATGTTTAGGTCTTGTTGAAAAAAAAAAAGAGTCTCGGATGAGATAACTTTTATTATTTCAATAACGTTTGCCTATAGGGAGAGATCCAAGAACGACATAGTATCACCAACGTCAAGCGCAAACAGAAGTGAACCAAGATGGCTACCTTTGTGAACTGCAGAAGCGGCAAATATTTGATCGAAAACAGTTTTTCTAAAATCAACCCTATAAACACGGTTCTCGACATTTGTGTGTTTTCATTATTGATTCAGTCCAATAATTTTAAACTTTAAAAAGACATAACAATGAATAAGTAAATTGACCAGACAAAAACGCAACTCATGACAATTAATGTAAAAATAAGAAAAGAACACGATATTTAATGCCTGAGCGATCGGTATGAGTCATCGACGTCGTTATCCTTTTTACAGGCCTTCTCCTTTGAGAAACCATTTGGAAGTAGAGAAACAACTGATTTGCAATTACGATACAGAGAATCGTTCACAATGATTTCGAATATTTTGAAAATAAAAGAGAGTTTAACAATCTTTCGATAGACAGATTTTTTGTTTTCAAAACCTTTTTGGGAAAATAAAAAAGATTCTTTTCAAAGAAAGGAAAACAATGTCTGGGTCAGCAAAGAGCTTGAAAGGATTAGAAAGGTTTCGTAAAGTGCTGTGGTGTATTTTTCAAGAAAAATTGCCGAAGGGAAGATTGACTTATCACGAACAGTGGTTGAATTTTTTTGAAGGGAAATAAGAGATGGATGCGCCTATTAAGGGGGAACCTGCTTTAGGGGCTTCAAATTTCGATTTTTCCGAGGAATTTTTTGGGAAAGAAATAAATATTCGATTGAAAGCAAACTTTCAGATTTTATTGATATTTATTTCAACGGTGTTCTCAAATTTTTTAATTAAATTTATGTATGTCATATTATGCCTGGTACAAGCATTTCGCCGAGGCGCCTCAAGCGTGCATGTGTCGTGCGGGGGGAAAGATGCGGGTCGCAATTTCCATCCGAAACAAAAAAGCCGCAAAAACAAATTTTATTTTCAATAGTATAGCTTCTAGTTTCTAGTTCTAGATTTTTTGAAACCTCTAAAGCAGGCTTCTCCCTCAAGACAAGTAAGCTATCACTGTGATATCTCAATGAAAATTTGTGGCTACGAACGACTAGAAAGAGTTTTTCATGGCAGTGTAAATTGATTTTGGAGAGCCCGCTGCGACGGTACAAAACAACAAAACAAAAAGGTTTTTCTGGGACTCGAACCTCGATCTCCCTCGTGACAGGAAGATATGCTATCCATTCACCATTATCCAGGTGTGCTAAAGCTGCTATTTCGCACCAAACTCATATAAAAATCAGCTCACAGAATATACCCAAATGAAATATTCCTTGTGAACAATCTTGACTCATCGATTTATTCTCATCCCTTCATCAAGAAATAAAGTTTCTTTCAACAACATACATTTGTAACTCTTAAAGATTCAAACTCGAATAAGGAATTGATATTCGATGAAAGTTACCAAACAGCTTCAATAATTGAACAATTGTTTTCACCTATGGGAATACATATCCTTCTTGAGATCCTTAAGGAATTGTCAAATCTTGATTGTGTTCATCTTTTAGTTCAAATATAGTATGAAACATAATTCACAATATCTTTTTCATAATAAATTGGATTTGATTAACCCTCCCAAGCTTAAGAGCTAGTCTTCAGGAGGATTGTAATGCAAATAAATCAATGTCTGCCAATAACTCTGTATGTTGATACACTGATAGACTTTTTGGTTTAAAAAGTCCTTAAGATGCTAGTTCTATTAAACTCAATTCACGATGCTGTTACTTTATGGCTGAACTTTAGTTAGTCTCGCTTCTCTCAAAAGGACGAAAGGATTTTTCTTAGTTCTTCAACAAAACCAGAGCGAAACCGTTTTCACTTTCTAGTGAAGTAAGTACCCGTTTTTTAAATTGATTTCATCAAGTTGGCTTTTTTGTGTAAAAACGAAACGATCAAAACTTGAGTTGCAGCAAAAGGATATGCTAAATAAGCTGCGTGAGGATATGCAATGTACGAAGAGGCTCCATAGGGTGAGGTCACAACATATGGCGAGGCATAAGAAGCAGTATAAGCGAAAGTGTGTAGTGAGGTGGCAACTAATGTAGTAGAGTAACCCAATGGAGTAATAATAACATCTGGTTTAGCGGCAAAAACACCAAAGCATAACAATAAAGTGAACTGCATGCAGATAAAACAAAACAAAATGCAAATTAAATCCTTTTAATCCCTGCAAATCCTTGTTGTTTTATATACTTAACCCCTTTTAAACATGTTGATAGAGTTTTGGTTTTACTTCGAAAAACAATCTGATAACTTTGGGACCAACGCTGCCGGGCGCTTATATAGTCGACACTGTTTGAATGGCATTCCCATGGAGCGTCACATCTCACATCACATAACACCCAAAGCACACATAACGCTGTTTGGGTACTTTTTGCTGTGTCGTAACGGTTACAAATGTTTTAATTAGTTGCAAATTACAAACGAGTCTCTCATCATGGAGATAAAAGCAAGTGTGTGCTTTTATCTAACTCTTTACCACCGACTTGCAACGATAACAATGAAACCATCATTAGGGATTTGGTTTCAAGGATCTGTCGCTTCTTGTTCATGTCATGTGCGCTTTCGAGGTGGTGGATGTCATGGCATATGGAACATTTTTAATCGAACTAAATTGGATTTTCATTTTAAAGTCTTTTCCTGAATGAATTTCTGAGCCAAACAACAATGCCATATAGGAAGGAGGAGAGTGAATTGGGAATGTGGTGCAGTATAACGGTAATAAAGTTCACATGTGTGGCATAATATATTCGAAGCATGTAGCTCATTGCGGCACCAAGAATAAAATTAAAGGAATCCAGAGACTTCACCAAAAGACTCTTAGTGCAACTTGTGCGCCAAGGCAGCAGCACATAAACCTACTCGTAGGTTACTCCACTCATATTTATGAAGAAATAAAAAATGAGCATGGCGGTTTTCATTTGGGGTTTAAGCTTTCTTGATTGTTCTTTGGCAGCAGCAGGGATGCGCTGCACCACACACATTCAATAACAAAACCCATTAAAACGTCCCACAATTTTCTTCATCTTGACAGAACAAGAATCGCTTCAGTTGCAGCTGTGTATGGTCTCCGGTTGATGCGTTGCTATTTCTGTTCGCTTGTTCTGGGATTTGTCAAGGTCATGCCATTGGATCCGAGGACTTTATTATTTTTTTTTTTTATTCTCCTGGTTTCATTCGCTCTCAATGGCTATGACCTTGAAGACGAGAATTATACATGGCAAATTACCTCTTTTGCCACAAAAACAAGAAGAAAAAAATACACTTGTCTTTTCTAGAAAGCTCCGTGAAAATATTCCCAATAAAGTAGACAAACCATTAAGGAACGATAAATGCTCGAGAAACCATAAATCTCGACGGAATTAAGTGTATGTATGCTTTGCCAGTGTGTGTCGTGTCGTCATTTGGTATTCAACGAACCTAGCATGCAATGTTAATATAATTAACATGTTAGAGACGTTCAATGTTGCGACGTGATCGAAGCGAGTTCACTGGTTGGCTTCATATTCAATTGGTTTTTGCACTTGATGTTTCGCTTTCAAGTGCGGTAGGGCTATAAAAGCGAATGGGTCTTAAGACTAGACATCAGTTTCATTTCAGAAATCAACCAAAACCAATTCAAAATGTTTAAATTTGTAAGTCTATAGGTCTGAAGGGCATTACTCGAAGGAGGTTTTGAGTTTTAATTTCTTTTCGATTTCATTTTAGTTCGCTTTGTGCTTGTTGGCTTTGATTGCTGCCGTTAGTGCCAAACCAGCTATTGTTGCTCCATTGGCATACTCTTCGCCTTTGATTGCATCACCGTACACCGCTGCCTACACTGCTGGATACGCTTCACCCTACGTTGCTGCTTCACCCTATGTAGCTTCTCCATATGTTGCATCGCCTTATGCCGCTTACTCCGCCTACCCATACGCCGCTGCTCCACTTTTGGTTCGTTAAGTTCACTAAGGAGTAGATGATGAGGATGACTAAACGCGATGACAAAATGGTCCTGACTTGATAATTTTTGGAATAAAAAAAAACCAAAACTGAAAAAGTTGTAGTTTCTTAAAGTTGTATTTACCTTCTCTTTCTGGGTAAATGATCTGCTTCAACATTTTAAGGAAAAAAGGTCCCTTCTTTTTCTCATTTATGTTAAGTACTGCGGTTAAGAAGCTTCCCTTTATTAAAGTATGAAAAATTGCGTTAACCATGAGTATATCAGAAGAAAGACACCATAATATTCGTAACCTACCAGATCTTCAGTCAAAAAGTAAACTTTTTCTTGCAAGAGTGTTAATCCACTACTTGCAATGACGTTACATTACCGGTAATGCGGCAAAGAATTAGCCAGAGAAACTCTTTTGGGTCCTTACACATCCCAACTTCAATCAGAAATTCTTTGTGACTTTGGCTTTAGTATAGGTTTTCTTAACCTCTCATCTTGATGTTATATCGAAAACATTTCAATGGTCGTCCTTTTTACTGTAGATGGTATGGTCTTTGTTCATCGAATCCAAATCAAACCGTTGTTGAATCGGGAAGTGTAAAAATGCATGCACAATGTGACATGTGAGTCGTGTTAGTTCGTGTAACACGAACTCAATCGAGTTATGTGAAGTGTTGGTTTTAAAAATGAAATTCCTATAACTTTTTTCAACACTGTGTTTCAATAGCAAAACTATTAATAGCTTAAAATTTGTGCAAATTTTGCTTACACCATGAGATTTTCAATTCAAATGAATACAATGAACTCATTATTAATTGATCTTCTATTCTCCCTTCAATTTTGATCCCCCTTTCATAAGAAATGACTGAGGGATATCGTTTGAAACCAACACGAGCCACACTGTTTTATAATGAGCTTTTCAATTCAAACGACTGCAATGGACTCGTTTCAGACTGACCATGAGAAATGACTTAGTGGTTTCGTATTAAACGAACCGACACGAGTCATACGGCCATACCATGAAGTTTTAAACTCAAAGGACTATAAAAAGGTTGTTTCAGATTGGCCAACAGTAAACGCAATAACCTTTTTCATCAGAATTGGCTGATTGGTTTCGTTTCAAAAGAACTGACACGAGTAACACAGTTAGTTTTTCACCCTAAAATCCTCACAATATTCGTGTTGAATGAACGAACACGAACTAAACAGTTCTTTGATATTTTTCAAACGACTCGTGTGTCGTGTGGGATGCTTAAGACACGTCCGTTGAATCGATTTACATACTTCTGAAAAAATAGGGCATGCAAAAAAATGCTTCCCAAACTTTTCAACAATATCCCGAATTCTAATCTACAGACATTTATCGAAATTAGAAATCATCATCAAATGAGGTGGCACAAAAGAGATAGGTGAACCCTTAGACACATACTTTGTGCTCAAGTAAGTGAAACATAAAACCGATTCCCAACGGCTAAGTGAAAAGCTCTTTTCATGGCATAGTAGTTACTGTTAGAAGGCTTGCCAATTATTCTCGGAAGGCGATACCCGAGGAGAAACTATTTCGTGTTTCCATTATTCGAACCTTGATTTTTGTAAGAATAAAATAATTTGCAGAATGTGGTTCTTATGTCGTCCAAGCTCAAAATCTATCCAGCTCATGGTACAAGAGGATGCATAAGATGATTGTTTTTCCATATGTAGTCCCATAGCTGCCTGTTTAAATATAAAAAGAATCAATCACGAAAATTAAACCTATAACGTTCAGTTTAGCACTCTTAAACTCATCTACTGCACCACTGCGTACAGCCTTGCATCTTGTTCAACATGTTCTAACCTAAGACCAAGTAAATGAATCCTCAGTCCGCCAAGAACGATATGATATAACTCTTGGCATCACCCATAATTCATCCCTTCGTTGCACATTTGCAACTGCATTTTGATGCTACTCCAAGAGCAAAAAAATAACTCGAAATATGATAGCAATCACTGCATCACTGTGGTTACTATAGTATTCCGAAGTGCCTCAGTTTGAGTTTTAATAAACTTTTTTAGAACTAAAATAACTTAAATCTTTGGTGTTAAAATTTTAAATAAGCAAAAATGCATGTCACCCAGTCCAATGCAATGGGATCACCAATGAGCGCATTTGTTACTCACCCATCACAGTTTTTTCAGCGACATTCATAAACGCCTTCCACACCAACAATAGATTCATTTTACCAGTTAACAAAAACGTACTACAATGTTTTACAACGGAGTCTTCCAGCTTAGCTGCAGCTTTGTTCACCGCGGTCTCCGGCTTAAAATCTCACACAATTCTAATTTTGTCAGTTAGTACAATTTATGCTTTTACATTCCGCTCATACTTCCGCCACTATGCCATTAATCATTCCAAAAGCACTGGTATCCAGCGGCATTCTAAATTTAAGCAAATTGTTCGGAGTAAGCTGAATACCTAATTTTTAGGTACACTACCAAGCAAGTACATTAGCATGCAAGTGTTTTTTACCTTTTGAACGTGCTGAAGGTTCTTGGTTGATTTCTTTTGGAACAGACTTGTATGGTTGCTTGAAGATGAAAACATCTTTTGCTGGTGATACGGAATTTATGGAATTTAGAGTTGACAAAGTGAATATAGTGCCATAGTTTTTGAGTGAGTTGATGGATTTGATTGATATTGTTAGCATTTTGTTTCCTCAAATGTTTAAGTATCATATTTAAAAAAAAAAATTGATTTCGGAGGACATGGTATTTCATTTTGTATTGTCCCCCTAACAAATCATATAAATACAACCTAAAATATAATAAAAATCAAATAATGGGTTTTTTAATAATTTCTACATTTTATAACTGAAGAACACTGTAAATCTTAGCCTTGTCAAAATCACAATTGTGAACAAACCAAAGAGCTCTAAAGTTTATTCATTAAATGGAACTAAGTTGAAAAGGTCTAAGCTAGCAGTAGAATTAAGTTGCTATCTCAAGCACGGGTCACAGACGGCTGGTTGCCGGCGAGTCATGTAACCGCTACTGCCAGCAGCTGATCAGCTTTGTTGGACCACGAAATTCACCACATTCGCGAGTATTTAGCAGCGACTGCTAAAATAAAAAAATACTGCTATGTACTTGTACATGTTCTATTTAGTAAATTTTCATCCAAAATTTGTATAAAATATCATAAATAAGTTAAAAAATTAGAAACAAAGCTCAACTTTTGTGTGGTTTTCTATAGCTGTTTGCTGAGAGAAGCTGGCGAGTAGCAGTCGATAGTGTGGCCGGGCTTCTGCTACTGGTAAGAAGCGGCTGCCAAGAATCCCTGTATGACCGGTGCTTAACTACAATATCCTGAAAAATAGTTTCTGCTACCAATTTATTACTATTTACCCAGGCTATCGAAATGTAATTCAAAATATTCTGACTTTGGTAATGACGTTTGTCATAACCATTTCCTCAAAAGTCCAGAAGTTGAACTTGTGAGTAAGTAGCTATTTTTGTAACCAAGAGAATTGTGTAACGATAACGGCAGCGACAACGATAACGATAACGACAACGACAACGACAACGACAACGACAACGACAACGACAACGACAACGACAACGACAACGACAACGACAACGGCAACGACAACGACAACGACAACGACAACGACAACGACAACGACAACGACAACGACAACGACAACGACAACGACAACGACAACGACAACGACAACGACAACGACAACGACAACGACAACGACAACGACAACGACAACGACAACGACAACGACAACGACAACGACAACGATAACGACGACAACAACAATGACAATGAAAATGAAAATGACAATGACATTAAAATTCACAAAGGCATAAACGGAGTAACTTCAGAAAATACCTGGGTAAGCCTTTTTAATTAGTGGCAAAATTTCCAAAAATATTGCCAACAGAAAGAGCACAGAGCACTTCTCCGATAAAGAAAACTGGAATATAAATTTTATATTTTTAAGGCTTATGCAAACAAAAGTAATTAACATGCGAGAACATTGTTTTCTTTTTTTATTCAAATAACACTAAATAGTTTTTGTTTTTTACTGATATTTCTTTGAAGAATCATATGGAGTAAAAGACTTGAAGAGCTCTGGAAATACTTCAGTTTTAGCAATGAAAGAGGCTCTGTAAACAATTGGATATTGTGTAACTAGTCCTAGTATCAATACGATGCTTGCGTTGTTCTAACTTGTCTTGCAGAATACCATGTATTACCACATTTTTAATTTCATAAAAAGAAACAAAAAGATTTTATTCACTAAAATCAAAATGTAGCCGTTTTGATTGCAAATTTGAATGAATATGGTTTTTATTTTACGATTACTAGGGAAAGGCACCCTGTTTTTCTATTCATATACTTACGTTGTGCGTGATTTAAAAGGCATTATGTAGGTAGTGTAAGATAATGAGTTTTAAGTAGTTTGGTTTCACTGTCTACGGATCGCCGTCGAACATAGTTTGCTTAAAACACGTTCGAGTTCTTACAGAGCTCTCAAACTATGTCCGAGTACCATTTTTGAACTAGTTTTACCTTTCATTTTACAGGTGTCGGAATCGGCAACTTCTCCGAAAGACAGGGCCAGACCGAATATTGGCGCAAAGTGTGCAAATTCACAGAGTGTCAAGGTTTACGATCGCATTGGCAAAGTTAAGAAAAACTTTTGCTAAATAGTAAGTAAGCCATCAGCTCAAAGAAATATCAATTTTATCTTTTGCGAACAAATACTGCCATTAGCATGTTATACAAAAAATTTGTTTAAAAAACTCCAAAATAACAACATCCATCACACTGAATGCTGCACATCAACTCGCATAACTTGTAACATGTTCAAAATGGAGTCCTGCTCAAAATATTGCAAAATTTTTCTGAGTTTAGTGAGACCTAGAAAAATGGCGCCTGCCGTAAATCTTGCACGGAGCCCTAGCTTAGCTGGAAAGAGGACTGCCGAGAATAAAACGGAAGACAGAAAAGTGTGAGGTTACTTTTTATCTAAGGCTGTGGTAAGCCCGTCGGATCCAAAGTTTACTAAAGAAGCAGCAAAACTTTAGTTTATTGAAGTTAGTTTTATTTCTGATGTTTTAAAAATAATTTTAATAAGTTTATAGAATTTTTTTGAATATTTAATCAAGGTTCATAACTCCAATGTATTAGATAAGTCTTGGTAAGTTCTAGAGGAGTCTCTTCCGGTGAGTAATGGCTCCATGATTCTCGGCTTTTCTTGGAATTAGTTCGGGTAACTAGATGCTTCTAGGTTTTCAAAGAACGAAGAATTCTTTCTAATCAAACTGTGGTAACGCGGGTTTTCCGTATGGTATGCTGATTTCTGAAATGCTACTAAAACGTGCATTAGGGTTTTACCTGAGATAGCAGCAGCTGGAAAATTCACTGTGAGAAAGCACTGGACACTTAATGCACAGCGAGATAGCACTGGGTACTATTATCCTCACCTGTACCTTTCCTAGATAACCGCTCACTTGCCACGGTGGGCATAGCCTGATTTTTTATGTATTCCATTTCATTTTTGTTGTTAGCGTTGTGAGTTCTAACTAATCAGTCAAACACAGTGTCATTGCTCCACTATTAGCTTAATTTTCTTCTATCATGTATTCTACAGGCCATTTTGCCTGAGCTCTTTTATTCATTTCGGTGGTTAGGTGACGGCAACTGATTGTTGTCTTGTTGTTTTTTTTTTTTTTTTGTTGTTGTTGGTGTAATGTTGTAATGTGCTGTTGGGGGAAACTGCAGTGGTTCCTTACAACATTAAAGCGCTATCTACTATGCCGTTCGAAATTGGCATTAAATTGTGGATCCTTGAATTTGGTTCGGCTCCGAGGTTTCCATAGTTTTGTTGGGCGACCTTATTTGTTTTTCAACCATCCAAATCATAAATTCACTTTGAAAGTGGAATGTTGCTATGCAACCAATTTCCTTTGTCTTAATAGATTTCGATGAAATGCTTTTTATCCCATTTCTTGTGATTTAAAAAAAACCAACTATTTACTAAAATTACAATTACCCCTGCTACATATTGTCTCAAAGGCTAGTAACTAAAAACTACCCTCTTTCATTTAGCTTCGAAGAATTGGGTTGCAAAAGCCACTGCAACTGTGATCTGTTTCAGGGAAATAAATCCTCAGCAACTCTCAACTAAATACTTTTTATTAATTCTCAACACAAATTTATCAAAGCTTTTAGTTCCTTTTATCGTAATTTACTAATAAAATTTTCTTGCCTTTTTCTTTTCAGGTAAGTGAATGATCGTTTTTTATTTTCATCACAAGAACTGTAAGTATTTTAGATAAAAATGTGTAATTTTCTATCAAAACTGATGAAGGTTTAAGTTAAACGTGGAATACTCCGAAAGCTTTTCAAAACTATAAAAATGAAAAACTACTGTCTTCAAGTGTTTTATTGTGTAGTAAGTGCCCCAGTGAGGATTACGTCAAATTATATGAAGAACCTAACCTTAAGAGTGGCTAGACTGTCGCTTAAGTGTTTCTTTTTTTGCTTTTAACGTTAATGCACCTCAAAAGCCGTCGTGTAAGGGTTTTCCTTTCAATATTTGTTGGTCTACCTATAGTAAGTAATTCAGAACTCACCTCATTGTTGATTCGAGGACAAAGTTGGGTAGGTTTTCTTCTCTTACACATCAATTTATTGCACAACTCGAAAATTTATCTCTTATACAACTTCCTAACAAAGCAAAGCGAATTTTTTCAGAACGTCTACGAAAAGGACTGAAGGGCCTTAAATCTAGTCGTCTTGTTCTTAATTGGGTGAGAACAATGTGCCGCAGTCATATTCAGAGCCGTAGTCCCATGTTTCAAGTTTAAGCAAATTTTTTGCAGCTAGGGCCTGAATGCTATGAAGCTGATATCATTGTATTTCTGTGTGCCTTATGTTTTGCAGAAGAATTAAAATTTTTATGAATCATTGTGTTTACCCAGCAAGCAGTTATTCCATTTAGAGACAGATGAAATCAAATATTCTTGGTCATCTGTCACCATTTACAATGCCTCTTTATTTGAGACAACACCACACGAAAACATAAACATCAATGTATCCCTCACTTTAGAGCAAAAAAATGTCCTTAAACTTTAATAACGTTCACTTTTCCATACGAGTATTTCGATTTTGGTTTTCGTCCACCAAACTCAAAGTTAGAAAATAATTTTCAAATAACTCAAACTCAAATTCATTACAAAACTCTTGAATCGAGCAAAGTGGTGCTAACATAGCACCGCTTCAAACAACCACAGTAGGGGTACTTCATTAAATTAGCCGCTGGAACATCAACCATCCGCGTAGCGTTACGTTCGTGTGTTCATTTCATAAAAGTTGAAATACGAACCCATTCTTAACAAATATGTGCATCACTGCAGCGGTATTTTAAAATCGATGCCGGACATCCTTTGGCTGTGCACAGGCACAGGCATTCATCAAACAGAAACAACCAAACCAGTCTTCTTTTTGTGACAGGACAAAGGACAGAAATCGGGACGCTGAACAGGAACATATCGCCCTGTAATTTTCGATTCTCAAATTGTTGGATGCTCTGTGAAGTTTTGGATAGACTAAGTAGTGTGCATGGCATGGCATAGCTTGGCAGCATGGTTGGCGTTTCAATCTTTGAGTCAATCATTCGTCTACATCTACATGGAAAATTTGCATACGAATGCAGCAGTATAGCTGCATGAATCCGTTGTTCGATAAGAATTGATGTTGATGACGACGGTGCGGGTGACGTTGCAGTGGCGGCAGTGGTAGGGCGAGTTGGTTTTGTTGTGCCGATAAAACAAGGAGAACGGATATCGGTGATAGAGCGACAGAAACAGTCGTCGCAACTTTTTGAGGTGTGTGTACTGTGTATGTTAAAGAAGTTGAAAAACGGACAATGGATGGGTCGACTTTTTGAAAAGGGACATGTCGATGAATTTCAGATCAATGTGAAATCAAAAAAATGCATTTTTTATGGTGTAGTGGAGTTGTTGAAAGTCGACCAATTTAATTAAAGAACTGGCTGATTTGAACTTGACTCGGTTAAATTTTTTTTTTTACTTAAAATAGTTCGATTGTTGCCAGTGAAATGAAACCCTGGCTGTCAGAATGCAGACTGGTAGACCAAAGAGTGGGTTGGCGTAGAACCTTCTCTTTTTTTTTAAGTACGCGGTGTTTGTGTATTCTGCTTTAAATCATACTCTGAGTAGAGTGTTTTTTTTTAGATAATGTGGTTTGTAGGAAGAAATAAAACGCAGATAATTTAATGTTATCGCTCGTTGTAGCTTTATTATACAGATTAGGGCTTACCAAAATGTTTTAAAAATGATTTCGGGTATGTGGCCGCGTCTGGCTTGAATGAATTCCTGCCGAGAGGCCTAATTTTTGACCACTTTTTGTAGCATTTAGGGCCGCATGTCAGCAATAACGCTCTGAATAATGCCTTTATCGTCTCGGAGTTATCTGCGTGGTGACTTCACATACTCTATGACTTCATGACTCACAGGTTCAAAACTCGAAATAAAATGGGAAACCAAACTGAGCATAAATAAAATGAAAGTTGACAGCTGTCCACCAACTCAGAAAAAAGTATTGCCAGACTGAAAAGCTTACTTGATTAGGTGAACATTAAAGATTAAAGTTCGGGGTCAACCTGAGCCTCAACCAACATCTTGCGATAACGATTTCAATTACGGGAGAGCTCCTCTAGTTTTGCACTCTAAGTCGGTTGAGGTTTTTTTCCACTTGATTGCGCCACCTAAGACGAAGTCTTCCTCTTCCCTGATTTCATTCCAAAATGCATTGCAAACCCGTCAACAGCCTATTCGTTGATGTCCATCCGCTCTACATGGCCCAGCCATCGTAGCCTCGCGATTGGCACTTTACTGGCTACGCCCTTGTCGCGGTACAGCTCATAAAGCTCGTTGTGTTGTATCTTCTTTCGATAAGGTGCACGGCGGTTCCGCACCGTAAAGCAGGACTGGGATGACTAAAATCCTTTAAAGGGTTACCTTGGTTTTTTCCATAGAGGGTTTTGCTAGGCTAATTATAAGCTACAGTACTGAAACCGAGTGCATTTTACTGCCTGTGTATAGCAACCCTCCTTTTTTTGTGGTGCAGTGAAACGAAATCTTATCTCTTCTTCTACTTTCTTTTTTCGGCGTTACAATCATCGTGATCTTCAGGGCATCACAGCTCCCCCAATCAACTGACTGCTTTACACTAGTGATTTGCTCCTGCGGTATCCCACGTTAACCTTAGAATGCCAAACCTTCCGGTTTTAGATTGTTCTGTGTCTGAAGTCAACTTAATGCAGATATCGTTGCATTTGTCTGTACCGGGAGTGTTTTGTTCTGCAGTTCTTTTTTTTCTTTCACGATCGTGTCTGCATAATATTGCCTTTTTGACGGCGTTCTGTGGATGTCTCCTTTGAACATGTCAATGCCAACTCAACTGGCTGGGATCTATTCTTTCCGAGATGGTATTCTTGACGTGAAGGCTTTTACAGATCTGTACGCACTTCTAATACGATCGAGTTTTGCTAGCTTTGGGAGCATTTTTTTTATCACAGAAAATACTGCAGCTTTCTTGCCACTTCATTCAACCTTCGCTTACTTGATGATTGATGTAATCAAAAGTTGCTTGACTATTGAGCATTAATCTCAGATATTTAAACTTTTCACACTTGGGAAGAACATTTCCATTTAATAAAATGTCTGCGATCTAAAAATGGCCAGCTAAAATACTCATTCTCCTTAGGACTTATACGATACCTACTTCCTTCTAAAACAGTATTTCTTGTTCTGTACTTTATCTTCAATCAGGAAATCAAGGAGTCAACTACATAGAGCAGAGGACTCAAGACGCTTCGTTTGTGTACACCTACTGTGGCTTGGAATGCTTTGGTGGCTCCAGCTGAATTTCTTACCTTCGTCACCGGTCCTTCATACACATGCTCTTTCTCTTCTCGTTATCTTAAGACTCTTTATATCTTTTTCGAAGTAAACCAGAACAACATGCTGATTCTCTTAGGAACTACGAGGTTTTATTGAGATTCTTATACTTTGCATTGCTCTGCATATCAATTCACCTACCCAATAAACGCTCAAGGTTCTTCTAAGCATAGGATGTCGCGTCACGTCGTCTTGATCGAATGAAAGTTATTGCATTTTCGTGTATCTCCCTTCACATTGTACATTGGTGAAAGGTAACTCTAACCTTCATCTTCATTGCTTAGGCAGACTATCAGCTCCAAAAAGTTTGGGGATGAAAGCTATCAACTCTCTTATCACGATCTCTCTCCTCTTTTTTCTAAACTCGTAATACATCTTGTCTGACTGGTCCCTGCCATTTAAGAGTTCTTAACTGCTTCACAAACTTCTTTGACTTTGATGTCGGATATTTCTGTTAACTTAGATTCAGCTCCTGGAAAGTGATCTGGAGGAAAAGGCCATCAAAGTACTGTCGTCATCAATAAGAAGCTGCCCTGAGCATATATCTCCTTCTTTGAGAGGCTACTTTGAAGATTGTTGCTCCTTTATTCAAGCTATTCTGTCGTATTACTTAAATAGCTTGGCTTGGGATAAGAAGCAGGGTGTGCCCCTCTTCTATGTCCCGATATATACCCAATATATTGCTTGGAGTTGAGCACACTTCGTTGCTTCTTTCTTGCAGCTTCTCTGTTCCCTTTTCAAGCGATAATTTCCATGTTTATTATTTACGGGGCACTTTAACCATGCCTTGAAAACCGTTTTTTATTTTCTTATTTATCACTACCTTGGCTTCATTATTCCACCACCATGTTTCTTTGGTTTGTTTGTATTGTCCTTTGAAACTCCTAGCAATGATTTGGCTCTTTCTAAATAAGTTTGTTGCAGTCAATTCCACTTATTTTGTTCTATGATCCCTGAATTTTGAACTACATTGATGGTGTTCCACAGATAAATATTTGCATATTCAAAGTGAATTGTAGTCTTTAGTATTATCATAGACAGTCGCGGTACCAATTCGCCTTCTACTATATTTCTCCCGCCGCCCGCGCCGCGCCGCCTTATTATAGATAAATGTTACTTAAGATAGGTGGCGATTTTTTTACCTGATTAAATAAGAGAGAGACAAAAGACAACAAAACAAGTAGAATTTTTTTAAAATTCTAAGTCAATGTTTCGTGTGCGAAGGTAACAGTTTTCATTTACTCGAAAAATCTAATAGCTCATGTGGAATGCCCTTAAATGTGGAACTTAAATCTTCATTTCAGGTTTGAGAGCAACTGATATATTCGTGACATAAAACGCATTCCGCCATACTATCTCCAGTTTTGTAGCATGAAATCAAGTTTCGCTCAGTTTGTTCCCCTTCGGTGGTGGTATTAATTTATGATCCATGTCAATAATGAATACAATCCACACCCACACAAACAATGAAAGTAAAAACACAATGGAAAAGCCGGTATTTCCTTACTATTTTATGATGTTATGTGTGTCTCTTTTCATCACACACTTTGTTTATTTTGACGATAGTTTCCTATTATGTCTGTTCCTTTTTTGCTTTTAATATTTCTTTTTTTTTTATTCAAACGAGCCCATGTGTGAAGTGTAGCGGAACATAAGTGAATGAAATTCAATTGATTTTTGTTGTTGCTCAGTGCTGTTTTAAAGGCTTTTGTTTGGGGTGGACTGGGGAGAGTGTGTTTTTGTGTGTGTGTATGCGGACGTACGATGCAATTGGGGTTGAAAATAGAAAAAAATAGATGTTGAGTCAACTTTAAATGGACCAAAGCTCAAAACGGGATAATAGAGGGATGCTTTTGTTCTTTGTACTATTTGTTTGGCTATTTAATTGATTTTTACTTTGGACTTTGTCATTCCTCGTTCGTTGAGTTATAATCCTAAAAAGCTGCCTATAAATGGAAAATGGATGCATAAAATGGAATTTTGTAAGAAATAAAAAAAAAAAAAAAAAGAAAACAGAAAATAAAGTTTTGCGTTTACTTAATTGATTGGAAAACTTACGATGGCATCAGGACTCGAAAACAATGCCAACCTGAATGAATGTGGATTAAGAGTCTTGGTATGCCAAGTAAATGGAATGGAAGTTGGTCCAGATTTTGAACAAAAGAAAATTCTGGAGAAAATCAGAGAGAAAGTCATCTCTACCTACAAAAAGTTCAGTGCAGAATTGTCGCAAATAAAAAAAAAAGGATTAAAATGCTCATAACAGAAGCAAGAAAAATGTTTTGCAAATTTTCTAGGCTTACAGAAGATGAAGTACATAGGTATACCAACACAATGCTATGTAAAAATTTCAAATATTAATAGAATTTGTAAGGATTTATTCTTATTTGAGTTTTAAACCTTGCATTATTTGTCGGGGAATGGCTGGGAATGGTTTTTTTTGACCTAATCTTTCACGAATGCCCCAAAAAATGGTCTAAAAGTGATCAATTACCAGATTTTGGTTGCCAATCACTACTTTAGAAATCGATCAGGAAAATATTCACGCAAAAAAGCTATTATATCGACGCTTGTGTTGCTCATAGCTCACGCTAAAAAAAAATTGAATCATTAATCATCGTTCGATGACCATTCACCGTAATGTTTCCTTCAGTTTTATCATCGAAAAAGTAAGGTCCAATGACACTCCGACAACAAAACCCTAAACAGATAACTACTCGTTAAGAAAAAAGGCTTTTAGATAATAATTTTCTGAGTCCCAAATGTGATAGTTTTAATTTTACCATGAAATTTTGGATTATTTTGATGCAGTTCAAGGATCCATTCAGTAACGACGCGATACTGTGATTCAGTTCCTTTATATTAACTAATCTTTAAAAAAATTAATACTTAAGTATTTTATTAATTTGAAATTCGGTGCAATGTCGTGCATGTAATGACCAATTTCAAAGATCGACAACAAAATAAATAATCTGGGTTTTTGATTATTCATATCACTCTAACCAGAGCTTCACGATCGAGACATGGCAAGACATTTACGATACACTAAAACTTTTTTTTTCTAAATACACTGAAATTGAAAACCAACTGATGTAAATTTTTTCAAAATACTCGAAGGCCGTAATTTCAGTAGCCATGCAATTGACAGCTTCACTTTATCGCTCTCAAAAACTAAAGTTAATATTGAAACGGGATAAAAAAGTGCTCGGAAAAAGACGTCTAAAAAATTAATATATTTGTCTTTTTTTAAACGACATCTTCAAAATAAATAGGAACAACCTGTTCAAAAGTCAGTTGCCGCACAAATCGCAAGTTGCTTCGAAAACACGTTATACCGAAAAAACGATCAGCAATGTGTATTTGGACCGATGCGATAGCTTGCCATGCCTTGATCTCGTAGCCACAGGGTTTAACAGCTCCAATCAGTTATACAATTGATGGCCGAGAAGTTGCTTTACGATGACTCAAAAACTTTCTAGTTTTGGGAATCGGGACCACATGTGCGTACTATTTTTGTTGTCAGCTTTAGTAACTTCAATGCAGTGTTTTTTTTATTAACGGCTTTTTTCAAGTGTTAGCTGTGAAGTAGTGGCAGTTGAGACGTGAGAACTGGAACATTAGCTGCTGGGCTAATGAAACCACTTAGTGACGAACTCTTTACATTACAAGCTGCTGCTAAAGGAGAATTGTACAATACTTAAATCGGAAATAGTTGAATATTTTTTGAATAATGGTGAATTTAATCAATGACAAAGAGAAATGTAATTGAAAAAGTTAAAGGGTGAAGTTTTTATAAAAAGACTGTCAAAGTAGAATATTCAAGTTCCCTAGAAAACGTTTAGTACCACACCTTTTTTAATTTTCAATTGAACTTCCACTATTGTTTTTTTTTTCGCTTTGACCTTAGAATGCGGCAAACTTTCTGGTTTTGGATTCTTCCATGTCTGAGGCCAAACAAATGCAGATGTCGCTGCATTTGACTGCAGCAGAATTGTTTTGGTCTGCCTTTTTGCATCTTCGCGATCTTGTCTGAACGTTGTATGACATTGCCTTTTTGACGGAGTTCTCTGGATCTCTTTCTTAAACCTGACATTACCAACTAAGCCGTCGACTTAAAACCGGTTGTGCTAATTGTTTTCCAAGATGGTATTTTTAATGTGACGGCTGTGACGAATCTTCACACCACTCATACCTCATTGAATATTTCTTTATATTAAAAAAAATTTCTCTCATTAGCTTTTGCGCTTTCATACTTTTTTGAACTCTAGTTTGCAAATAAAATAAGTTACCCGTTTTTCAGTTACTCAATTATTCAATCTAAAGTCACTTAAAAACTTAAAAATGAAGAAATATCCATAACAGTGAATTCAAAATAGGATGCTAGTTGAAACCGGGGGGCAAATAACAGCTTACGTTTTCGAGTAACTCGTGACGGAATCATATGAGTTTGGTATTGCAGCTCAAGTTGTTGAGCAATCTAGTAGGACAATTTGTCCACTGATTTATTCTTGAAAAATAAATTTTGTGTACAACTTTTTTGTGTTCATTATCAATGTTGATTACTTTATCTCAGTCAAATGAATTTGGTAATAATAAAAAGTGCTCAAATCATTGCACTTAAGTAAGCATCCGAATCGAAAAATAAGTACCTATCCGTTCAAACCTTTCAACAAACCAATTCCTTTCGTTGTCACCATACACATGCAGCGGGAGACAATCGCAACCGTCTTGAGGCCTGGAACACGAAACTACAAGTACTTATAGTACAAGAGAATTATGATAAGTTTGACAAATTTCGGAATCACAAAGCTACAATATCCATTGATCTTCTACAAGCGTAATGGACATAGTCCTACAAGTTTAAAATATTCATATTTAAGTCGCACTATCCGTATGTAGAATGCTCTACCCGACTCCGATTTTCCCCCCACTTTACAATTCACAAAAGTTGACAGACGTGCTCGGTGTCTCCTATTTAGTCCTTTCTTATTCTCCTAAACGCTCGCACTGTGTTCTAAGCATTATAAGGATATTCATAACCCCTTAATGTGTACGCTGATTATAAAACAAAAAAATGGTTCTTATCATGTTAAATACCCATGAAATGTCTAAGTGGACGTCAGCGACATCTGTGAATTAATAGAAACTCGAAATATGTATGATAGTACAATTTTAAATAGCTATGGCGTACGTGAGATCAAATATGCTGTAACCCCAAAGTGGTAAATTACTCACACGACCACTAATGCTGTAATTTGATCCTTTGTCTTGCTATCGTTCAATCGCTGAAGTTTTGACGTCATTTTAGTGGTTCAAGTTTAAAAGTGCACATAAAAATGATAAAAGATAAAAATGCCACGAAAAAGCAATACGTGGTTTTTTGATTGGTGGCTTTTACACACCATACACCACAGCCTAATTTTACTTATGCCCAGAAAGGACCTACTTATCGATTTGTGGAATGACACTGGCGCGATATTGCTTTGTAATTTTTAGCCTTAGGCTTTTTATTTGTCCAATGAGCCAGTGATTCATGACTTATCTACAAAAACGAACAAAATTGTTATGTTTTGGTTCATTCGACCACTCCGTTCTGTATTTGGCCTGTATGATCTTTGTGGATTGTTGACGTGTGCTCTAAAGTTGCTTCTAAATAATTTGCGGTGTCAAATGACAAGGAACTGATTTTTAGGCCGATAAGAGGATCCATTCGTTGATTCTGTAGAGTCCAATCTATAAATTTCAACCCGATAAGTGACCTAACGTCTTTAATTCGTGATTTCATAAAGCTTTGTTTGGAAAAAGTCTGACTGTGTGCTGTTTTTTAACTGACAATTTTGGAACTGTAGCTACACTGGTCGGCCGCCTACAGCTTCCTTTCACCTCAAGCATCGGTCACATCGGGGTGCTAAACAGCCGCTTCTTACCAGTGGGCTGGCAGAAGCAGAGACTACAGAAAACCTTTAAAAATGACTTAACTTTTAAACCTACTATTACTGGAAGAAATAAAAATAAATCGAATTGGTGACCTACCACCCTCAGTAAAAAATGCTTTACTATTTTTAGCAAAAGAATTTTCTTTAATCAAAATCTAAACAATGAATTCACAATGTGGTCGTCTTCCACAATTACAGCAATAAAATATTAAGCATAAACAAAAATGCCTCTAAATTTCTTTCTACAACATTAAACTAACAGCCTGGCATCACTTCTCTACAACTCTCATGCGATATTCTCTATTTACAATTTACATTCCACACGCGAGACGCGATACGCACTCGCTATTCTATCTCCTCACTCCCAGTTTTTCAATTACACCTGTATGCGTGTGTAGCGTTTCATCTTTCCGCAACCGCAATCCTCTATCTTTCCTGCTTTAACATAGACTGAAAATCATGCTTAGCCGCTTTTGTTTTTCAGTTCGTTTGAGAATTTCGTATAGTGAAGATGGTGTTTCGTCGGTTTTCCTTCTGTTGGTCGATTTTAATTCTTTAAAACAAAATAATACCAAGTCTTTTTTCAATTCCTTGTGCATTTGTGGCATTTTGTCTTCGAGTCCATCGTCGAACATGACGTTTAAAAGAAGTTTAGTTTTAATATAATTCCTCCCTTTCTTCGTTTCTGGTTCCCCTTCCAACTACAATCTGCCCCTTCTCTCGTCTCTTGCGCTCTTCTGATCATCCAACTGTCACGCGTGGAAAATCCAACAAAACATCTGTAAATCGGGTTGAGATAAAATAAAAAATAATAAAAAAAAAAACAAGTAAGGTGTTTGTGATTGTGTAGTTGTAGTTCGCGTCGCGTATGGTTGCCAAAGTACACATCCATTTTTGGAGGAAAAATAAATAAAAAAATGTAATCTCGGAAGAACACACCTTCAGTGTTGTTTTTTTCTTTATTTGATGATCTTATCTCCTCTGCAAAGCAGCACAGGAATGTGTAAGGCAAGTAAGTGCAAGTGCTTGTCCCTGAAGTGAATTTGAAAAAAAAGAAGAAAAAGTGAGAACAAATTCAGCGTTCCAAACACATCATCCGTGGAAAATCTCTCCTATCATATGGATTTTCATCTGTTTTTTAAACCATCTTTCCTGTGTGTGTGTGTGTGTCTATTGTCCACCAGTTATTTGGAGTCGTTCGTTGCTCCAGCTCCAGGCCAAAATCCAGTTTTAGTTAATTTGGATTCTCTTGTGGATTACCCAAACAGAGAGGAAATAAAAAAGGAAAAACTTTCGTCGGCAGCTGTAGTAAATGTCAATTAAAAGTGAGTTCATCTTTCCTTGTCGTTATTTTAGTTCTGCGATCATACCTCTCTTTCTTTCGCACTGCACTCTGCTATAGATGAGCAGGGGGAGTACGAGTATATGTATAGTGCAACACTTATAATTCAAGTCTAGACGAATGTTTTTTTTTTTTGTTTTGGGGTTAGTTTTTGTTGGTGTGGTGTTATCCTTCCTGGTCCATCTCTGTCTCAATGGGAGAAAGGTGGTGGTGAGGAAATAGAAATAAGAAACTTTTTCCAACGGGATTTCAACTAAATCCGGAATAAGCTTTTACAAGTTCAAACTCAAAGGGTACCACATTTACCGTGGGATTGAACATATGTTTGGAGAGAAGCCATTACATTTAAATGGAATCTGCCTGTCCAGGGTCGGATTGGACATACATTTTTTTTTTTACATTTATGTAGTTTGTAAAAGTTTAAAGTTTCCATTGCCAATGGATTAGAAAAGGCAACATTTCCATATGTAATTTCAATGTAGGCTTCACATTGTTCTTTTTTGCTCTGTAGAAATAGAAAATACTTAAAACTAATGAACCGTGGGCTAGGTATGAGAGTCTGAATAAGGATAATGTTGAAGTATTGTAGGTAAGAAGTAGGAATTGTTTCGTAATCCAATACAAAATTAGGAGGGCTGATGATGGGCCGGGGTTATAGGCTTATTTTTAGATAAGGTCCACGCTTCCGAGCTGAAGCTATAAGAGAGGAGGACTGGGATGGTCAAGGTCGTATGAAGGATTGCCTTGGTATTACTAGAGAGCGGTTTACTTGGCTGGGCATAAGGCATAGTTTTCATTTGTGCAGAAAAAGATGGGTGCCAGTCACATCATTCTCTGGTCTTTGAGTGTGACCAATTTTCTTCTTATTTGTAATGGCTAAGGGTTTGTTTGGACTGAGCCTTATAAAAACAGCACCTGCAATACACCCTTTATGATAAAGCTTAATTTTTACGCAAACGACTACAGCGGTCTTGATAAGATGAAATTTGCTGATATTGTTCTTTTTTATAGTATCGGTTTTTTAAACTACGAACGTTTTTGACGAAGCTTAATAACTATTTCAGGAGCCTTAAGAGCCTTATCCTCCCAACTTCCGATGTATCAAATATGGAGGCTCATTTTAGCCGCTAAGACCCAAATTATAATGTTTAATGTCTTACCTGACTCCTCTATTACCATCCGCGCATTGGATTTACAAGGAAATCCAATCAATTTTAATCGGTATTTTATATTCTACCAAATACTCTTCCATATTCCTAACTCTCGCACTGTTTTTCATAACATAATCCCTTCCCGTCCTTAGGACCAAATTGCTATTATCAGTATTGAGCCTAGAATTGATTTTTCTTTGAAGTTTTTTTCCGATTATTGATTTAAACTTATTAAAATCTTGTTTTCTTTCAAGGCCTAATATCTCTCCTAATATTGACTTTATAATTGGAAATTAGATTCTTTACAAGTTTGTCATTTATGAATTTTCCGTAGCTCTTATTATTTACGAGATAACTGTGAAAAACGCGAATTTTATGGAAAAATCAGGTTCAGTGGCTCGTACTACCTCGCCGGTGTGAGTTACGATTTGCCGCAATGAGCACTTTCGTAGAGCTATCAATTTTGAGAAAAAACCGTTTTCGGTAAAAACGATCTCATGAAATGCTGAGCTATAGAAATTTAAAAATGAAAATCAGAGTTTCCGTGTATTTTCAATGGAAAATCTTCACACCTCTTGGATCTTGGTCGAGCCCTTAGAATTAATATCAAACTTTCAGGAAATTTTTTGCCCAAATGGGTTTTATAGAAATCAAATAACTAGTGTCCGACCGAAGCTTCGGCTTCGGCCACGTTCGGCTAAGAAAACTACAATCGGCTAGAACTTCAGCTTCGGCCAAAATAGGCCGAAGCCGAAGGTTTAGTTTTTGGCTGTCGTGCGTTGTAGTAGGGGCTGAAAAAAAAATTCAGTTTCGTGTTTCGTAGAACGTAGAACCGTGTTGAATTATTTTTTGTTCTTTTCCTTGATTGCAATAAAATATTAGCACTAGTTCAATTTGTTAATATTTTTAAAACGTTAATTTAATTTATCCCGTTAATCTGGTTACTGCATGCATGCATAAGATTCATTTTGAGCTTTACCCAGATTTGGCCCAGGTTTCCTTGAGAACTCTATGAGTCCTCAAAAATCATTAAACCACAAAATCACCACACACCCCTGTCATTTGAATAAAAATACATGCCATTTGACAGCCCTCAACTCGCCCCAGCAAAAACCTAGGGCGAATCTTTTTGCACCAAACCCAGGTCAACCCCAGGGCTAAAAAAAAACTCAGTTTGACATTCAGGGCGAGCTTGGGTTTTTCAAAAAACGCTTTGTGGCAACCACAGAGCGACCCCAGGGCTTCAACAAACGAACCTATTCTAGAAAAAAATTCAAAAAATCATAATTTTTTTCAATTTTAGTCAATCTGGAACGAACATTTTTCAAATTATTGAAGCTTCGGCTTCGGCTTCGGCTAAAAATCGACCTTCGGTCGGACACTACAACCTATTTATGTAACACCGAACGAGTGTTCAACTGAAAATCTGCGGCAAAGAAGGCATCTGGTGCCGTTGATTGTTGCGAGTTGCGGTAGTCCATCAGTCAAAGTTGAAGATATGTTCGGCATTTTCGCATCCTGTTGAAACCTTTGATATTGGCTCCAATACAATGATGTTGAAACAATGGATTTTACATAAAAAAAACAGCAACTGTAGAGCTCAATTTAGCGATGCCCCTGTAATTAAAAAGCAATAGATTGAGATATAAAAAAAAAAAATAAGTGTATTTAATATATGTATATCTAGAAAGTGCAAAGTTTGAAATAAATCGATCAAGCAGATTTTAAACGAAGTTTTGATAAACGTGTGAAGTTAAACGCTCGCAGTTATTGGAACTTGAGGACTGCAGATTAGTAAGATATTAACTTCAAGTATTTTACTTGAATGCTAAACAATAAGATAAGACAACAAAAATTTTTATTTTTGAATGTGATAAACTTCAGCAATAGTCTACTCTCGCGGATTCCATCCGGACTTGGTGGATGAACTTCAATATCGATCCCCGAAACTACTTTACTATTTTCTTAAAATAACCCTTATGTCTGGCATTTTTGAGTAGATTTCACTGCTGCCAGATTTGACAATAATAGCTTTTAGATTTATTGGCAAAAAATATGCATAATTATTACTGTTGTCAGATCGTTCAACTGTTTCATTAAAAAGATATAATTGCAAAAAAATTTGCTGGGAAATTTGTCGATGCAACTATCTTTTTTTATATCAGAAAATTTAAGGAAGAATTGCAGTGAACTTAATAAAAAGTTAAATCTTATTTATTTAATTTTAGTTTTGATTTTAGATACCGGATTATTTTCTAGCTTTAAAAACCAAAGAATAGACTCATGACTATTTTCAATACATTTTTGTTAATTTTTTTTACGTTTCACTTTTTTCGCAACAATTTCGGTGCGAATGGGAAACTTCAAGAATTGTATGGATTGCGGAGAAGCGCCGCCGCCGTATTATCGACAATCTTTTACTTTTTCATCTTCGGATTCGCTGCGGACTCGGCAATAACAAAATTGACAAAATTAGTTTGGATCGCATCCGCAGCCCATTTATCGGATTCTGTAATAGGGATGATTGTCTTTTCTCATTTTGATTTTAACCCTCGTCGAGACCAACGATCAATTATACTTAGTCGATACCAATGGTGCCTGGCCAGACCTTACTAAACTTATATGCGTTTGTATGGACATGGACATATATGTTGTATTGAAGTTCATATGCATATGTGTACGGTGGAGATACCTATTTTAATCCATACCTTTCTAAACGTTCTTGTCATACTCTGAAATACCTACATATCACATACAAGTTTTGAATAGCGAATAAGCAAACTTTTCGCCTTTCTTTTTCTTTTTTTTTGAACGTGTTTTCGAGCTGGTTTTCAGTGTATTTTATGACGATGTGTCTTGAGAAACGCAACTAAAGCAAATCTGCATTTCGAACAAAAAAGTCAAGTTTTACGTCACAATCTATCGTGTGTTTCCATACAAAATATATATAGGGTTCTAGCCAGGTACCATTGGTCTCGACTAAAGTGCAATATTTTCATATCCTTCTTTCGTCCAGTTAAAGAACTTTGTCCAACTTCTCATTGCAATGGATCGATAGCCAATACAAATTTAGGGAGCTACCTAGGAGAACAAGTCTCTAGGTAAAACCATATTTATTTTTAGCGTGTAAAAATAAAATATGCCTGGCCAGACCCGATGGTCTCGACGAGGGTTAAGTGCCCAAGAAGAATTTCAAGTCATAATCTAGAACATCGCTAAGAGAGATGGTATTTTTGTGGTTTTACATCCACTGCCAAGTAGCTAAGGTCTTTTTCACAAAGTTTATTCCTTACGACAAATTCAATCCCGAATAAGCGATGATTTTGCTAGCAGTAGAAAATGACATCGCAATTTTTCTACAACCTTATGCACGTGCACGTCTCTATTCTCTATGCTTATTCATCGACTGCACGCGGTCTGTTCAAGGAACTTCTTATCGTCCCGAGTACAAATCTGTAGGACATTGGCCTTATTTCGTTTGGTTCAGGTGGTTGAATTTCTCATTCGTTGATAAGGCTGTAGGAGCAATTATAGCCATTGAAGTATCGATGCCACTGCAACAATTGAACTTATTCGTTTATTAGGACACATCCGGCTAAAAATCTGCCCAGCAGCGGACAACGTGTAGGTACGTTGGTACTAACACATGACCCTACCATCATGTTTGACACCCACTAAGTGTCTTCCAATCTAACTCCAAATGTTCAAGACCCAAGCTTCGATTTCAAGAAAACACCAGAGGCTTATTACCTCAATGGGCCAGAGTGTTACGTTAAACAAATAATTGTTTTTTATCATTTTTTAAAAACTCATCCTTAAACTTTATACTCATGTGTAGGTTAGATTCAAAAATTTAGTTCTATCTTATTAAAGCCAATCAAAGAAGAATCGTTTCGAGTTGAAAGAAACAACAACTAAATTTCAGAAACCAAAACGTAGCCATATTTTTCACCCCAAATAAAAATTGTTTCTTAACTTCCACCTCTTGTGTTCTTTTACCGAAACACAAGTACATATATTTACTTGTACCTACTACGAGTGCTCTTATCGAGCGTTAATCTCTTCAATTGTAAACATTTCGTCAGAAAAAAAGAAGCAACAAAAAACTAAGTAGAATTTCCCTAAGCAAACGATGACTAAAAAACAATCGTCTTTGCTGCGGTCTACAAAATTCATGCGAATCCAAATGGAACTGCGCTCATCTTCTTCTTTGTTGCGTTTAACTTCTTTTTATTTTATTTTGCGAGGCAAAGTTCAGCTATTATTATCATCATCAACAAAGAACAACAATCGTCCTCCTCCAACTCTTCTTTGTACATACGAGTACACCCATCCCAAGCCCAGTCTATGTTTAGCGAATCTCTGGTTTTGCAACTTTAACCTTTCCTTTCTCCATTCCACATTTTCCATTCTCCATTCCCAGCGACTTCTACAGAAGTTGACTTTTACACTGTTCGGATCGTTGGTGTATGGTGTTGTTTGTTTACTTCTTTTTCTTATCAGCTCTCGGGGAAAAGTTTCTCCTTATTGCAGTCTTTAGTTAGCTGGTAATATAAGCTAATTTTAGAACGCGCGCCTTACTTACTTGTGCATGTTCATGTTCATGTTCATGTTCATTTTAACTGCGTCGACATGAGAAACACACGCCGAAGAGTGTTAAATTAGAGGCTCTCCATATGGATTGTTGGGGTTTTCTCCAAATGCATCTGGATAACAGACGTGCTTCTGCCTAAAACAAAAAACTTTTCCTTTCGAATGCTAATTGATTATGGTAAGTTGCAACACATGTGCTGAGACAGCAGCAGGAGCAGGAGTAGCAGCGGCGGCGGCGACGACGACGACGACGCGGCGCCATGTCAGTTGTGGCTGTGTTGCTGTCCTTTGCAGTGTCATCATCAGCTGTCACTATAAACTTGTGCCTATGCAAAACAAAAACAAACTAAAGGCATTCGCATTAGCCAAATCGCAAAATCACATCCACCACTTAGTTAGCAATCACCCGCGCCCTATTTATGCTGACACATTCGCAGTGGTTGTGGATGATGTGCGTGCTCGTGCTATTTCGTGGAGTTTGTTCGCAGAGTAGATTCATTTCGTCTCACAGTCACAATCGTTCCAAAGGTCAGTGAACTCTTTTTTTTTGTTGTTGTTGTTGATTTAGGTGATGTTTTGTTTTTCTTGTGTCTCTCTTTTGACGCCAAAAGCGCTGCTTCTTGTTGCTGCTGCTGTTGTTGTTGATATTTGAGCTGTTTTTTTTTTGGTATTACGTTACTTTTTAGTTTTTAGTTTCTATGAATTGAGCGACTCAGTGCAATTGGACTTTAATTGTTGCCTCTGGGGTACGCGAATCATGTTGGGGGAATATTAGTTTCATTTTCTCGAATGGAATGGATATAATTATTGCGCGAGTCGTTATTGTTTACGCACTGTTTAGCGCAAATTGTTGTTTTTTTTTTCTATTTCGTTGCCAACTGATTTATTTCGAATTGATTCGCTGAAACTGACTATTCTGCTTTGGTTCGTACTGGAATACCTACCCGCCGGTATTCGAATTTCAATGAGTGAACTGATTTGCCAACTTTACTGCTCTGAAGATTGGTTATCTGGGTGCACGTGCTCGGGAGCGTCTTGTAGGTTACAGAGTATATTGATTAGACATAAAACTCTTGAGAACGTTTTTACGTTATAAGTTTCTTATTATCAGATATCAGAAAAAAAAAACAGTCTCAATATAAGACTTTCTCTAGTGGGTTCCCCTGGCGTTATGGTCAGCAAGTCTACTTGTTGAATGGGAGTTCGAGGTTCGAAATAAACAAGCATATAACTTTTTTCCACCAGTATCGCCTTTCGTGAGTAATTGGCAAGCCTTCCAGAGTAATTAAACTGTCATTTTACCACTTTTCTCTAAGCCGGCCGTTCGGAATCGGTAACACTCATTAAGATAAGCTTGAGAGAAATGGGAAAGGTCTCTCACGAGTTTTGTTGCGCCACCCTATTTGTTTATTTATTTATTTAAATTATACCTTCCAACATAATCTAAACTTCAATTCTAACAATTAATTATGATAGTTAACTAAACATGGTACCCGTGGCGTGATAGTTAGCATGTCTGCTGTTAACCCAGAGGTTTCGAATCCCAACTGAGGCACATATGTTTTTCCACGGGTATCGACTTTCGCGAGGAATTTGCAAGTTCTCCGTTAGTAAATTCATTGTCATGAAAAGTACTTTCTCGATAAGCCGTTCGTACCGACAAAAAGTTGTAGATCCCCTCCATTCCCTCACCAGACATTTTTTTTTCTGTTGGAGGTTTTTAAAATACCAGCTGGAGCACTCACACCTAAATACCGGTCTATTGTACTACCAGATATCAACCTTCTATTTGTTATAGCTTTCCAGATGTTCGGAGAAAAGCCAAAAGACGCTGCCATGATAAGGAGCCTAAGTTACCAGCTCTCACCATGTCTGCGCCGAGTATCTGTAACCTCATGCGAGAAAAAGCAGGACATTCACAGAGGAAGTGCTCTGAGTTGTCCTCATCTTCTCCAAAAGATTCACAGAGTGTGTGGTATTACTTAAGCCTAACATGTTTAAATGCTTGGTAAAAGAGAAGTGACAGCTGGCAGCTTTCTACAGTCTTTTCTGCTACGAGCTAGCAAAAATGTTGCAGTCTTCTTACTATCGTTGGGGAGCATACGCTTGGTTTGTCTGCATCCAATGGAGGCATGCCATCTACGGTTGTGCTATTCACAGATCCAATCGTTGATTGAAGCCCTCACTGAGGACGCTGACAGACCTAGCGACAGTTCAGATCCTGCGAAAGCTGTCTGAGATCCCTGCCTAGCAAGTTCATCGGCGATCTCATATCCAGTTATGCCGCGATGGCCCGGAACCCAAATGAGACTCAATGAATTTAATCTTCCGATCGCATTCAGAGAGCTATTGCATTCCTGGATCACTTTCGAAGTGGTTAGACTCTAACTTAGAGGGTTGAAAAGGGCCTTAAGCACAGCTTGGCTGTCGCTGCAAACAAAGATACTTCTCCCCATCCATCCATTGTTCGTAACGTGGCTCAAGACCATTAAGATAGCATAAGCTTCCGCTTGGAAAACGGATGCGTATGATCCCAAGGATGTGTGTAGTCGTGTGTCGTCATTCCCAGGCATGGTTGTGAGAATTGCGCTAGGCCCTGGGACTGTTCGCTCTGTTGCGCCACTCTATTTACTTTTTTTTCTAGTTAACTAATAATCTTATTATAACAAGGTTTACCTAGTCTTGTCTTCCTTATAAATGGAGTTAAAACGGATGAAATACTTTAGTGTTTAGTCTACATTGAGTGTCATGTACCTCTATATAAGTCTTATAGTTCCAGAAAGGTGCTGTAGAACGGATGTGAACGATATGATTTGCTTTTTTATTCGTGGGGCTTATGGGTAGTTAATAAATGAATATTTAGTTTGTTTATTGAAATAACAGCAACCATGAGATTTTTTTTGTTTTGTATGAACTAGGCGAAGTGCGTTTCGTACTTATTTCTGCTGCTATTCTATTTGTTTCAATGAATTGCATTTGCTTCTCTTAGCAATATGTTCATGTAATCAAGTTGAATTTCGAGTCCTGAGTATCGAGCATCGTTATAAATTCAACTTAAACGCACTCGAAGTTACTGTTTTGCAACGGACAATTAGATTTGGGGAATGATTTGATTGAATAGCTGTCAATTTTGTTGTAAAACGTTTAGTGCTAAAGTAAACTTGCAAGGGCCTAAGCGCTTTCGACTGCATTTGTTGGCGTAGGTACCGTTTCAATGCCCTAGCCGGCACCTGGCTTTAACTAATAAGAATTTTTTTCAACCATCCTATGATCTGAAAGAGATTACAGCTCTTCCACCTCACACTAGTGATCCTCCTGTTAGGAACGCCTCGCCGGGTTGATCTCGGTTTTGGGCTTCAAAGTGTCTAAGAGAAATTTTTTGTTCTTGTATTCGCATTTCTACCTGCCCTTCTTCTCTGCTAGCTCCAATGGCTTCCAAACAGTATGCTTTTTTTTACGGGATTCCCTGGATCTCTTCTGTGAGTTACATAATATCCACTCAGCCAGTCGTGCTCTATTTTTGCAAGATACAATTTTTACCTTGAAGGCAGTATTGAGTCTTCCTTTAAACTAATGGATCGTTTTTCACTCATAAAAGTAAGGAAAGTTTGTCCCCAACTTCATCCACTCTACATTTATCTCATAGTTGATGTCGTCATATATATCCCTGACATTCAAATTTTGTGGACTTGAGAAGCCCATTTCCATTCAAACAAATGTCTAAAATAATCATGTGGAAACGGCCAGCTTCCTTTTTAAAAACGGCAACCCATACATAACCTGCTCATTTCAGGGATCTAGGAACTTCGGCTTTTTCATCAACAAAGATTTGCTATAGTTAATGTACTTTGGACTGTAATAAAAAGCAGGACTCTTCCTTGGTGTACACCTACTTAGAATTCTTCAGTGACACTAGCAGTACATTTTACTTAATCATTCGTTACTAGGCTACCTCGTTTTCTATAAGCTACCCATATTAGATCTTGTGGTTGTCGATCGAATGTACATGCAAATCTTCTAAGGAATAACGAAGCTTTTCTATGCAAATAATTACATTTTGGTTTGCTACTGTTGTTGACTTAACTATGACAAACCCGCAATAATGATCTATAGAGAAAGAATACTTCGACGATCTTCAAAAACTTTCATGCTGAATATGTTTTTTTTTTTTTTTTTTAAGTTAAAAATCCCTGCGTTCCCAAATCTAGACTGTGGGTTGATCGACAGACAGACAGATTTCATTGTCGAAAAACTTTCTCAGAATTCTATCGGATGGTATTCTAATTCTACTTCTTCTTCATTTTCAACCTAACGATCATTGTGACCTCGAAGGGATAACTCTCTAAATCCTATATGTTTGACTGTTGCCTCAAAATATACCACTGAAGAGAATGAAGTGGGTATTCGAAACAAGCTTTGAGCAGATACTCCAACTCAACATGGCATATTTGACTATTTGTCTTTGAGGTCTTTGGTAGGACCTTCAAGGACTCGAAAAGAGAAAAATGCTGGAATTGGAAGAGCTTAATTCGTTTTTCAAATTCAGTACCTTCGAAAAATGGTATGTTATGCTTGGCTATCGTAGAGAAGAGAAGAGTGCTTTCCAAATATCGTACCCAATAGAGACCGACCTTTCCAATCTTTTTCTATTCATTTGACTCACTGATTCCAAATCATCATGACAAGTTGTACGATTGAGTAGAAACTCGTAATAATAAAATTTTATTTATGAAGCTTTAATCACGCACTGACTACACTAGGCTACAAATGGGCAAGAGACTCAACCCGAAAAGCTGTTGGAAACTTGAACCATGTTTTCAATTTAATCGGAGGTGAATGGAAGAAAAATTCCCCAAATGGCCGTTCATATCAGCTAAATGGAACTTCAGTTCTATCTGTCCAATTTTGAAAAAGAAAATTTGAACATCATTTTATTGATTTCGTAGCCGACAGCTCTATTTTGACGAAAGCTTCGACAAAGTCTGTTAAAAGGATACCCAGACACTCGATGTCCATAGTGGTTTCCGTCATGTTAAAGGCCAAAATAAAATGTATAGCTGCAACAAAACAAAGACCAGAAATCTAACATTACAAGAATGAGTCTTAGCTCCGAGAAAGAAAATAACTAAGTTAACATAAACTAAGAACAACTCCTGCCAATCGCAGTTTTAGCAATTGAGAAATGGATCCATCTTAGAGAACTATACAACATAACTTTGATCATTTCTGTTCTAGTATACGGATGGAAGAAGGCCTTGCGGTCAATGAATACACTTGTGACACTGCCCCTGCTTCCAAATAATGGGAACTTAAGCGAAAATCACTTTTTTGTCCTTTAATCCAACACCATCATACTTATCTCTTGCCTGACCGTGCGTGCGCAATCCACGTTCGTGTCTTGGATATCTTCCAAGAGTCTTAGTTTTTCTCATAAAATAAACATTCTCATTGTTGCCATTCAAACGTAGTACCCTTTCATGGACTGGGTTTGTTGAAATCACTTTGCAACATGCTCCACCATTCAGCCATAGGCTCTTCAATTTCAATCAACCGCACTAAATATTTAAACGAATTTGTCCCAATGAGCTTTAAATCTGTAAAAAAAAAAGAATGATTCTTCTGCTCGTTAATAAGTTAACGGTTTGTGTCAACGTTCTCTGTTTATGGACACTTTCAAGGACATCACCATAAAGTCCAACAGCACAGCAGCGGCACTCCCTATATACCACTCTCGATCTCTTTTAATCCTTGAAAATGCTTCTGCAATAAATTTTTATTCCAGGGGTTTATGGATTTCTCTCTAAGGAGAGAGTAAGAGAGTAGGCGAGATGAGAGTGAAACCAAACAGAACAGAAAGAAATTATCGCCACACGGACATACTTTCATCAGAGACCACCACGGGGGTATTATCTCAGGTCTCATCCTCGGTCGTATGTCATCTTATTTAAATTTTGTTTCTGTATTTTTTTTGCATTCCTTCGCTCATAAAAACTTATTCCCCTGCCGCAGTGATACCTCAGATTCGAATAAATTAAATTCTGCACCGTGGTTCGGTGTGAGTTTCTATCGGATTGAAAACAACATAGTCAGTAAAATGGGAAATAAAAATGATGCAAATGAAATTCATGCTCATCATGACGGTTAGGTTGGTTTTCCTGTTTTTTTTTTGTTGTTGCCTGTTTTTAATTCTATTTTGGTTAACTTTAGTTTAAAAACATTCTTAGTTGATGGGACAAATTTTTTGGGGTATGTTTTTGTCTTTCTACTTCATGGCAAGCTGAACATGGGGGGGAAAGCGTTTGGCTTTGCCGTGCTTAAATTAGTATGGAAATACTTCTTCTCTTATTAAACTTTTAATTAAAAATTAGCGCGATGAGAAGCTAAAGTTTTGCATAAGCTTTAGAAATGCCTGGATGTGCTTATTTAGAGCGAAAAGTTTGAATATGCCTGAAAGGCATTGGTTATGATTAGTTGAGGCAGGCGAAACACCTACATGATTTGTGAAGTTGTTAACTACATCCCGACTATTTTTAGAGATAATGGTGTCTATTAAATTTGTTTTTTTTTTTTTAGTTTGTCTGAAAGTTAGGAGTCAGGAAGACCTTTGTCCTTTGTTTGGAATTCTCTTCTATGATCTGTATTTTATAACTTGATGATATCCGACGTTTATGCGGGTTACCATCAAAGTCAAAGTTACCTCCAAAGTCAAGAAGATGGGGGTGGTCCCCATGATTGGAAGCTTGTGTCTCGGACAAATCGTAAGACCCAACCCATTGTTCAGTAAATGATTCTCTTTAATAGACGATTATCTCAGTTTTCATTTCAGCTGAACCTTCAGTTAAGCTTCCAGTTTTAAACTGATGTCTAAACGCTTAAAAATGAACTGATAACTGAGCTGAAAACTGGACTGAACTGATAAAATTCCCATCAATTTTCTGTTCAGTTCTCAGCAGTTTTATTTCTGATTTTGATTTTTCTCAAATAAAAGAAAAGTGATATGCAGGGATGTTTCTTTAGATTTATTGGGATGCTCTGCAGATATGGGCACCTTTTCACTGCATTTGATGTCTTCGCTGCAGATCTACGTCTTTCTTTACACCGCCATGTGTGTGCTGCATGTTTTATCCAGAATTTTGTAATAGTTCAGTTAAACCCCTTGATTTAGTGTGTCTTTTTTCTGGAGTAGTCACCTGTTGTTTCTGTTCTTTGTTTACCCTGGGACGTGCACACCTTCGTTTTTAGTTTTCTCATGTTTTAGCTTATGTAACACTACGTTTGTTGCTTATGTGTGTATACTATAGATGGACATGGTTAAAAAAAGCATGGGAGAATGTGGATAGACTGTGGCTTCATAGGTCTGAGAAGGACACACATGGAACATTTTTTGAATTTGATTTGACCAGGTTTGTGTACTAGTTTTTGGTAGCCATGTATGGCTCCATACGGGTTCTGCATATCAAATGAAATTTCTTAATGCAATTGAATGAGAGAGTAAATTCAACATGGTATTTCCTTACTTATCTGCAAAAACGCGGTCTACTTTGTGTGATTTGTTGATTTTCTCCTGTTCAGATCTGGGATTTGTTTTTAACGCCATACAGGTGCTGCAAATGCAGTGACGGGTGCCATTGGAGCATTGCAGAACTCTGTCTGGTTGTGTCATTTTGAGCTAAAAAATCTTGACACAGGCTAATTTTTGTTGTCTGTTGAGTATGTCGTTTACAAATCTGTGTCGGGGCACCATATGAGTGCTGCATATGAAATGAAAGATTGCTGCAAATGCAATGATGTGTGCCATTGAAGTATTACAAAACTCTGCCTGATGAAGTTGTTTTGAGCTAAAAAAAACCATGTCGTGGCACCATGCGGTCGTGGCACCATGCGGTCGTGGCACCATGCGGTCGTGGCACCATGCGGGGGCTGCATATGTGACGGAATGTCCCACTTTTGTAATTAACATGCACAGTTTTATGTTAAATTTGAGTCGGCGTTTTCGGAGCCCGTAGAGACGCACTTTTTTGGTTATTTGATGAGTATCTCGTGCACAAATCCATGTCGTGGCACCATGCGGGGGCTGCATATGTGACGGAATGTCCCACTTTTGTAATTAAAATCCACAGTTTTATGTTAGACTATAGGTGTGCCAGCAACTTCGTCCGCAAGAATTAACATAACTTTTTTATTTATCAACCGATTGACATGAAATAAAAACTAAAAGTTAAGTAAAGCTTACCACAACATATTACTGCAAACCCCATCTAGAAAGAATAAGCCGTTTCTGAGATTAGCGTGCACAAGCAAACAAATTGTGACGTTTTTACTATATGTATAGATATAGATAGATATAGATTTGAGTCGGCTTTTTCGGAGCCCGTGGAAACGCACTTTTTTGGTTTAGCCATAGTCGACTGAAAATAACATGAACCTTGTACGAGAGGTTTACTTCCAGGCCGTCTGAAGGCTTTCTTCAAGGCCAAATTTTTTAACTGAAGCAATTCATTGAATCAACTGTGTTCAAAGTTTAAAAGAACTGAATTCTACTGAAAAACTTACTGCGCCTCAAATTGGGCTTTCGCGAAAACATCTTCTAACGCATTTAAAATGTGTCGGATTAAAGATCTAAACAACTGCGAAACTAAGATATTTATTTAAATGTAAATTAATGAGCGTAAAGTCCTTAATCTATGCGATTTTTAACTTTACATCTCCCCAGTCTCCCTATTCATGCTTCAATTAAAAAAAAACCAACGCGTTACACCGAGAAGAGTCCATCAGAATTTACATTTCCCTTGTAGTCAAAGATAAATTATAATCCCTATGTGCAGATTAAGCCTCTTAGTCGTCCGGTCTAGAGAATTATTTACCTTCCCTAGATTGCCGCACATAATTTTCCATTAAAAATAAACCGAGTAGGGTAGCTTACTCCAAGTTACTTAAACTGGTGTAAAAATCTAACGGAAGCTTACGATGGCCGACAAAGTAACGAACACAAACACATTCTGGAGAGAGTTTTTTTTCTCTTTTTTTTGTTTTTTTTTTGTTTCGAAGTGTGCTCTGCTGGCAACTTTAGTGCGAGAAACACTTCATAAAACCCTCAGGTCTTGATATAAATTCTAATTAGGTTCCAAAACCACCCAAAGAGTCAACGGCATAAAGGAAACGAGCCAAACAAATAGCACAGGACGTTCATTCCACTCATGTTGAAATAGCAAAGAGAAAAGGCCTCGTCATTAATAGAAAATTACATTAGAAGTATACAATGTCTGGGCAATAATAAATTGTGGAACGGGAACCTGTGTTCAAATAAAGGCCACAAAGAGCATACAACTACTTTATTCCCCGGAGGCCAGTTTTCAATCTCTCACTCTTTCTTTTTCCTTTTTTTCTCATTCTGTCTCCCCTGTGTGTCTGTTGTCATTGTGGGGAGAATTGCTTCAAGTTCATTTGCCTTACCTAAAGCAAAGGACACTTTGGACAGGTAAAAACCGTTTTGAATGTATTGCATAGAGCTCTGTACCTGTTTACCCTAGCTATACAGCTGGTAATTTTGGAAACATGATTTGTGCACGGCATCATCATGAGACAGAAAGTACCTACCTATACCTACCTATGTACGGACATCTGCAATACAAAAAGAAGACAACACAGAACACAATCAATAACGAGAAGCTATAAAGGATAATAAAAAAGGGAATATAAAAAGAAATTTCCCAAGCTGAGGAGACAAGCACAGGATACCTGCTATTCAGTACGTCTGAAGTAGTGAAATCCAGTGTTCCCACTTCAGACCAACAGCACTTCTCAGAAGAATAATTAAAAGCTGATTTGATTCCATTTTGACGAGGAATGTGTCTTTGCCATCACCCATCATATCTGAAAAGAAAATACTTGCTTACTTACTTAAGGTAGCGCTACAGTCCGGGTCGGACTAGGGCCTGAACCAACATGCTTCTCCAGCCAGCTCGGTCCCTAGTTAGCTGTCTCCAGTTTCGAACGACAAGTTGGTTCAGGTCCTCACTTACGTGCGCCACCTGAGTGGCGGTCTTCCTCTACTGCGCCGTCCCTCGGGATTGGATTCGAAGACTTTCCGGGCCGGAGCGTTGGTGTCCATTCGCTCTACATGACCCAGCCATCTAAGCCGCTGGACCTTGACTCATTTGACAAGGTCAGTGTCGCCCGTAAAATTCGTCGTTAAATCTTCTTCTCCACTCTCCATCTATGCAGACGGAACCAAATATCACCCGAAGAATTTTTCTCTCGAAGCATCCCAAAGCGTTCTCGTCTGCTTTTGACAAGGTCCATACCTCTGCGCCATATATAAGAACCGAGATGATAAGTGTCTTGTACAGGGACACTTTAGTTGCTCGAGAGAGGATTTTACTACTCAATTGCCTTCTTAGTCCGAAGAAACAGCGATTGGCAAGAGTTATTCTTCGTTTGATTTCAGCGCTGGTGTCGTTGTCTGAATTAATAGCGGTCTCTTGCCCTCATTGACCATTTAACCCATCTTCTTGGCTTTCATCTCAAACGCGCCATTGACATCACGCTGCGTTCTTCCAATTATGTCAATACCGTCGGCATATCAGAGCAATTGCACGGATCTTTGAAAGATTGTGCCTCTTGTGTTGACGTGGGAGGTTTGCACTGTTGATGAAGTCGCATGACAGTGAGATCGGTCAGACCCTGATGGAGCAGCGTGCGTTCTCCTACACAATCGGACAAGTTTGGTATCGATGCCAAAACTTGACATGGCTCTATATAACTCCTCTCGGTTTAGTTAACTCAACTCCGAACCAAGTCATTGAATCTGCGTATGGGACTCATAACCGTAACGCAAACAAATCAACAACAGTTGTTAAAATGAGATCCAGAGAGTCTGCTTGGAACGTCATGAAGAATGCTTTCAAACTGAAGGGCACCAAGATAAGCATCCAAAAAGACTTACCATTTAACATCAGACAGCGTCGAGCTAAAATGATTCCCATAATGAAGGAGCTCCGTCAAAAAAATGCATCCATAAAGATATCCCTGCGCGACGATACCCTGTACATTGCCAAGAAAGTCTTTACTGGGGATTTCAACCATGGATTGAGGTGTGGTGAAAATGATGGGCTTGAGACCCTTAAGTCTATATATGGTGATATATGCATAAATAAAAATATTTTTCTTAATGAAAATAAAAATACAAATAAAACTGCTACAAATGAAAACTCAAATCACAAAACGTCAAATCTGACAGCCAGACAGTCAGACAAATCTGTCAACCGCACCAGTGATGCCAAATCAATTACCATGCCGGTAGATGAAAAATCTTTGGGTCAACACACAAGCTCGAAGAGGATTTTACACGATGCATGATGTCCCGCAGTCTACCAGAATCCTGTTAAAACTTTTATTAATAAAAAAATAAGAATTTTAAGCTACAATATATCAGGTCTAAAAAACAAAATGAATTATGTAACTTTTTTCAATTATGCTAAGAGTTTTGATATTTTTGTATTTTATGAAACTCATCTTTTAGAAAACGAAGAAATTAGATTTAAGAAAATTTTCTCCAATTATGAACTAATCTGGTCTCCAGCGATAAAAACTTCGCTTTTCGGAAGAGGAAGTGGTGGAACAGTATACGGTTTTCGTGATAATATGGAAGGAATCTACGGTAACTTTATGAAAGCTGGTGAAATAAATATAATTAACCTAAAATCGAACGCGTTTGATGTCATCTTGGTCCCTATCTACATAAATTGTAATAACTGGCAGCGTGATTTCGACAATCTGTGCGAATCACTAAATTCCTTAGATGTAACCGATATAATGCTTATTGGGGATTTTAACGGTCGAATAGGACTATCGCAAAACAATTTCGCATCCGGATACAACAGCAGCTTCTTGGAACCATACCGAAAATCAAAGGACCCAATCTGTGATGCCAAAGGAGCAAAAATTCTCGAACTTGCTGATGAGTATGACATGCGTTTGTTAAATGGTAGCTGCAAAGGAGATTTGGAAGGTGAACTGACTTTTATCAGGGGAACATCATGTTCAACAATAGATTACTGCTTTATATCGGGAAACTGGTATAAACTTTTGGACAACTTTCAAGTCGGAACAGAAATATTTTCAGACCATATGCCCCTGGAAGTAACTATCAGCTTTACTGCCAACGGAAACAATGAAAATACGAAGCCACTTAGTCTTCTGCCAAAACTTATTTGGAATAACCGAATACTCGAAACATATCAAAGAAACATGAATGTTAACCTTACGAAACTGAACACGCAACACTATACATTTGATATTGAAACTTTAACAGAAATCATAAAAGAATCAATTCCGGAGCGCAAAGATCTAAAAGCCAACAAAACATATAAACAAAAATGGTTTGATTCGGACTGCTTAAAAGCAAGAGACAAATCATTTAAATGTTTGAAACTTTTGAGAAAGAATAACTCCAACTTTTTCAAAATACTTTATCAAGATGCCAACAGTGAATACAAACGAATCTGTCACAGTAAAAAAATAGCCCTTGAACAGCAAAATATCGCGCTGATAAACACCTCAAAGTCGTCTGCTCAGTTCTGGAAAGCTGTCAAATACATAAATGGATACACGTCAAACATCTCTATGTCTCTTAAAGCTTCGCAACTTAAGACTCACTTCAATGAGCTTCTCAACGCTCCACTAACATCGCCACTTTTTCACTACGCAGCTCCTATGATCATAGATGAAAAGCTAGACGCTGAGTTTAGTTTTGAAGACGTCAGAGAAGTGATAAACAACTCTAAATCAAACAAAGCACCAGGTATTGATCGCATCCCATTTGAATTTTATAAGAATTGCACAAACGAGTTTATAGCTTATCTTACAATAGAATATAACCGAATCTTTGATTCTACAAATGTATCTGATGCATTCAGAAAAGCGATCATTTTCCCACTCCATAAAAAAGGCAGCTACAAAGATCCGAAGAACTACAGAGGAATCACATTTTTGAACACTTCAGCCAAACTGTTTGCTGCTTTAATATACGAAAGACTATATGAATGGGTTCAAGAAAACAACATTCTTAAGGAATTTCAAGCTGGATTTAGGAAAGGTTATTCTACAATCGACCAGATATTCTGCTTAACCAATATTGCTGAATATTACAAGAGCAAGAAAAAAAAGTTGTACGCTTTCTTTGTAGATTTCCGTGCAGCTTTCGATACAATTCCTCGTGAAGCACTCTTTTACAAGCTGTCCAAAATCGGAATATCAAGCAAAATTATTCAAATCCTGCGAGCTTTGTATGAGAATAATACTGCATATGTGTGGGATGGAGATTTAATATCAGAAGAATTCAAAACGTCAATGGGGGTTAAACAAGGCTGTATTTTAAGTGCACTACTTTTTATTCTATACATCAATGACATAACCGATGATGTCAAAGGTGGAATAAAGTTCGGCGATATAACAATCCCTGCTTTGATGTACGCGGATGATATTGTTTTCTTGTGCGACACTATCCAGGGTATGCAATTAATGATAAACCGGCTTAGTGGGTATTGTAAATGTTGGAACCTCACTATAAATCTTGAAAAATCAAAAGTCATGATATTTAGAAACGCAGGAGGTCGCCACTCACGTTTGGAAAAATGGAAATTGGATGGTGAAGAAATTGAAGTTGTAACCAGATACAAATATTTAGGTATCCAGTTCTCGCACTCTTTAAGCTTAAAACCACACTTTAATGAAAAATTAGCTGATGCTAAAAGAGCCATCTGTGCAATTTGGGAACCCTGTTTTAAAAACAATCATGTGTCACTAAGTGCAAAACAAACTCTGTTCCATTCAACTGCAGCCTCGATAATGCTCTACGGAGCCCAGGTATGGGGTTACAAATGCTACGATGAGGTAGAAAAATTTCTCCGCTACTTTTTGAAGAGGATTTTCCGATTACCAAAAAATACCCCTAACTATATGCTTTACATTGAAACTGGAACTCCTCCCCTGCGCTTGTATACTCTCAAAATGCACTTCAATTATATCTTAAAATTATTTGAAATGAAGGAATCTAGAATACCAACCGTAATATTAAGAACCTTAATAAGAAAAAATTAAAACATTTGCGAGGAATGGCAGAAAATAGCGTCCGAATGTGGAATGAATCTGACAGTTCATGTGAATGAGCAGCATCATCTGTTAAGAGAAAAATTTAACTCTATTTTGGAGAAACTTGGCAGACTGACGTATGATCTATATGTCGAAGAAGCCGAATCGTCACTATTTAGGAACTATTACAGCAAACTCAACCATTTTCTAAATGAAAAAACGTATTTCCTCAACAGTTACTCAGCTGAAAACATAAGTACTGTTTTCAAAATGAGAGGTGAACTTGTCCATTTAAACTTTGTGCCGCATCGACCAGACCTACCAATAATTTGTGACCTCTGCAACATGAAAAAGAGGGAAGATGTTTTTCATTTTCTTGGTGTTTGTCCAATTCTGAAAGAATATCGACTATCAATGTTTGGAAAACATGTTCTAGAAGAGGATGAAGCAATTAATATTTTGAACGGAGAGAAAGGATGGGATGTTCTATATAATTACGCAGTTGCAGCACTCCGCTATAGAAAACGTATAATGGAAGGAGATTTTTAATATAAGAACCTTAGTTTATATTTTGTCAACCCTGGTAGACGGCCATAGGCCAAATCCATTATGACTTAGACTAAACCTTAATTGTTAAATATTTATTGAAATAAAAGTCAATTTAACTAACTAACTAACTTAACTATAACTCCTCTCTATAGATGCTGTAGTACGCAGCTTTAAAATAAAATAAATAAAAAGGGTGGCGTAACAGAACGAGGAGCCCCTGGGCCTAGCGCATTTCTCACAACCATGCCTTGTGAGGCAATGAAAGGGACCTACAATTTTCTGCCGGTTCCGAACGGCTAATCGAGAAAGCGCTTTTCATGGCAATGAATACTAATGGAGGACTTGCCAATTCCTCGCGAAAGGCGATACCCGTGGAAAAATATTTTTCCTCTGTTGGGATTCGAACTCGAACCTCTGGATTAACAGGCAGACATGCTATCCATCACACCACGGGTACCAGCTTTAAAAAGCAGAAAAAATAGTCAACACAAAACACTAAACATAGCTGGAAAGCCCTACAAAGTCTTACAAATTTGCTAAAATGCATCAAAAAGTCACAAATGTATCAATTTGGGAGCTCTGATCGGAACACTTCGTCGAACATTTTACACACAGACAAGGCAATGAAATTTAATTTTGTTATTCCTAAAGGGAATCGCAGAGAAGACGTGCTCTTCATGTCGATGTATGGTTGTGTATTTATATAATTGGTAAAACGTCTGTTTGCCATTGCCGAAAGAACAAATGTCCATTCGAGCAAACGTTGTTTTCTTATTTTTTCAAATTGAAAGTTTTACTTTCTGGCCAATCCTACCTTTTAGACAGGAATAAGAAGGAGAATGGAAAATTCTGATTGAGTTTCTCAAAATAACAAAAATTGTTTCGCAAATGACGATGAAATTGAATTTTTTTATTCCTTTTTTTTATTCTTTTCTCTAACCGTCTGTCGGCTAGTTTCGTTTGTGGCTATTGCAAGTTTAATTGATGCAATTACAGAACTGCTTAAGTGTTCTAAAGAGGATTTTGTTTGTTTTGTTTATTACAGTATTTTTATTGATTGTGTAAGTAGACTCTTTTGTTTGATTTATTGGGCATTAAAAAGGAACTGAAGTGGGCAAGGTTTCCTAATTTATGTGCCACAACAATTTTACCGAGAACCTAGGTTGACTTTTTAATTTGTTTCTTTTCAATTCATTTCATTTCATCTTATTTGCAATGCAACTCATTCAATTCAATTTTATTGATTTTTAAAAGCTACATACATGCAGGTAGAATTATATCATTTAAATTCGTTTATATCGATAGATATTGACATGGCTTTGTTGCCGTCTACTAGACAGAAGTTTTTATAAATAAAAAAATATTTTGTAAAGAGTGTGTAACGTATACTTTTAGAATGTATGTGTGTATATTCCCATAGATCATAGCATACACTACGCTTTAAAAAAGCTTTTCTATCCATTCAGGCTGTTGAAAGATTTCTCCCAGGTCTACTTTTTACTAAATGAGGTCTTATTTCCTGTAAAGTAGGACACACTGCAATTAAGTGGATGGCTTCTTTCTTTGAATTCCTATTTCAAAGAGAACAATAAACGGGAAGGTTCTGCCTTTGTGGTATAAAATTGATTCTAAGAACCTCGATTCGTGAATTAGTTATTTGACATTTCCAATGAATTCATAAAATGATTTTTATTTCTCTGTTGAAGGAGTCGATTTTTGTATATTATGCGAGTGCTTCTGTTAACTGCTTATCATCCTGGCCTGGAGTGGTAAAACTTTAAAAGCTTTCCTATCACCTATTAATATCCTTAAAAAAAAGACAAGCTCGAACTCGTCTACTTTTTCTAGGTCTTCCCTTTTCATTTTGTCCCGCGTTATGAGCTTTGTGATCTCAAAGGAATCACAGTTCCCCCATACACAACTACTTTACATCAGTATTTCTGTCGGTGGGTACGCCGCATTCGCCCCAGAATGCGTGGGCAAACCTTCCCGGTTTTGGGTTTTTCTATGGCTAAGGCCAACCAAATGCAGATTTCGTTGCATTTGTCTGTACCAGGACTGATTTGGTCTACCTTTTTTCTTCGCGATCTTGTCTGAACATTGGAAGATATTTTCCCTTTTTTGAAGGAGTTCTCTGGATTTATTCTTTAAACATGACAAACTGAGCCGGTCATGCTCTGTTTTTTCCATGACTTGAGACCTTTCACATAGTTTTTTGAAATGGTATCTAGCTCTTTAAATGGTTGTGATCTTCGTTTTAGCATGCTAGCGATACACTTTTCTCTTTTTATAACTTTTGAAACGCAATCGCAATTGCCTTTGAAATTTGATACGAACAATTGTGAAAACACCAATTGGACATGAATACAATTCAATAGCGAAGTGTAATGTTGTAGTTTAAAGGACATATAAAAATACCGTTGAACGGGTACCACATGGCGTGTGGGGTAGCATGCTTGCCTGCTACGCAGGAGTTACGTCATTCTCAACAGAAGCCAAATATATTTTTACATGGGAATCACCTTTCGCGATTGATTAGCAGGTCCTTCGATAATAAATTCATTGCCATGAATAGCGCTTTATCGATAAGCCGTTCTTGATCGGCGGCAAAAACTGTAGGTCCCTTCTATTCCCTCTCAAGATATAGTTGTGAGAAATACGCTAGGTCCCGGAGTGGCACCACACTCCTTATTTTATTTATTTATTATCACATCCTTGGGATCAAACACTGCGCTTCCATAGAATAGGTTTGTGCTAACAACGACCTATAACTTTTTTGTATCTTTGCGGAAAGTTCTATCTTCCAGTGAAACCTCGCATAATTTCAAATCGTCACAACTCGGTTCAATTTCGAGCAACTCTCCGTAGCTTCCTGCAACTATGATTAGCCTTGCGCAGTTCTGCGGAATGTTGCGAAATTGCGAGTGACTTTGCGTAGCTTTGCATTTTTTATTTTTACTTTGCCTAACTTTTCTGAGTATCCCTCAACTTTGCGTTACTCTGCGAGGCCTCGCGTAGCTACATAACCTTACAAAACTTTGCGTAACTGCATAACTGCGAAAATTAGCGTCGCTTTGCGCCACTTTTCGTAGTTTCGCTTATTTTTCCGTAACTTTGCACAGTTTTGCGGAACCTAAACGTTGCTTTAATTTGCACAATCTAGCATTACTATGTACAATAGTACAATTGCGCAATAGTGCATGACTTTGCAGGACTTTGCATGTTCTTAGGAAGCTTCTCTTAGCTCTGCGTTACTTTGTTCAACTTTGCGTAGCTTGATTTTTTTGGAAAACTGTCATCATTATGCGTAGCTTTGCGAAGAATTGAGTTAATTGCATAACTTGCAAGAACTATTTGTAATCGTTCGTAGGTATATGCATAACTTTATGGAAATGTTTTTTCGGTGTGGACGTTTCTCTAGTTCAGTCTAATGCTTGAATATGGATTGTAAGGGAGTAGCAATTATAGCGTCGTGTTTTTTAATCATGAAAAAAATATCATAACCAGACCAGCAAAGAAACATATTAAAGAATAGAAATAAATTAGGTGGTGTGAAATTATTAGAAGAATTGAAAATTGATAGCATAAGTGGATATAGAATTTTCGCTAGAATTCGTTATTAGACACTTTTCGCAACATTTTTACTATTACAAAAAGAAACCACTTCGCACTTCCACTCTCTTCATTCGGAAATGTTTCCGAAAAACAAAGAAAGTTTTCCATTCAGAATGGGAGACAAAAAACATTTCAGAAACACTTCAGAAATATTTCACGAAGCATCCAGAACTCCAGACCAAAACAACTTTATAGAAACATTTTTGAAACATTTCAGAAATGTTGTTTTGTTTCCGAAATGTTTTTGGAATGTTCCGAAATGTTTCTGAAATGTTTCAAAAATGTTTCTTTGGTGTGGACATACTTCAAGCTTTTTCAAGGTGCATTTTTTTCACTGAATTAACTACCATCCGAAATCTTCCAAAAAATCTTTGATCCAAATCTTTCAAAAGTGAGTTATTCTTTCACAAAATCCTATTGAAAGTTATCTACATGAGCCTTAAAGTTCCCATTTTACTTATGCTAGCCCTAAACGATGAACATGCTCGTCGAACATGCTTGTGCTCGCCGTATTTACTTCGTGTAGGGGCTGGTTCGCGAACCGCTTGCTAGGAGAAAAATCTCATTTTTGTCATGTTCGTTGGGTTCCATGTTCGCCATGTAGGGCCATGCTCGCGAGCAAATCTGTTCTTTTTGCTATGAAGCAAACCTCATTTTTGCTGTTTACATGTCATGTTTACGCTGTGAAGAATCAACATGAAATGAATGTTCGACAAATGTGTTTGACGTGTAGGGGATAATGCAAACGAGCATGTTCGCCGTTTGGGGCTAGCTTTAACTGTCAAGACTAAGTTTAATTGACTGTCAGATTTGTTATTGCTGTCTCTCATTCCAGCGAAGGTATTAAATTTCGCCGAATGTTAAAGCCATCTTTTAGTGTCCCATCAGAGAGTTGGTTTTTGATTTTTAGATTTCACGGGTAGCTAGGGAAGAAGTAATGGAGTAATGGAGTTTGTCCAAGCACTTCCTCGCATAGACTAAAATTAAATTTGATTCCGTTAAGAAGTGCCTTAGCCATTAGCGAGGGGAACTATTTACTTGAAAAATGACCTTCAGAAAGACATATCATGAACAAGGTTCGTCTGACACCTCGATACTGGCCCATTACAGACAAATCGATGAATATCAGGATGAAAGTGAAAAAGGGGTCAAAAGGGATATTCCTCCACGGCATGATTCACGATTGTCGGAAGGGCATCGAGAAGTTCAGACTTTCTTTGAGGGATAATTTTAATGGATTTGGTTTTAAACCTTGCACAGTTCGGTCCCCGTTCCGAAACTGAAAAAACGTTAGCCAATATTTTGTTGCTGGGGTTTATTAGGAACCTAGCTATGTAGTATATTCGCACTTTTATTTCTACTTCTACTTTAAGCTTTCACTGAAATACCTAAGTATTTTTCGTCTAAGGTGACTTTTGTCATTTTCAATTTCTTTCTGTAAAATTTTATTTTGAATCTGTCAGAAGTAATTTTCATGGTGAAACGAAATGAAAAAGAAAAGAAAAATTATAATTTGCAAAAAGACGAACATTCACCCCACATCACATCAAATACGAAAGAGAGGTATGAACGCATGGTGTGTGCTCGATATGAATTCAGAGCATGCCACCCCGCATGCGAATAAAATCATATTGTTTGACATAAATTTCTTTTTCCCCATTCTCTTCTCCCACATCTATAGATGGCATACATACAATACTTTGAAGCTTAACAATAACAACAACGGATCCAACCCTGTTTATAGGAAACCCCAGCAGGAATGCACAAAATTTTCATAAGCAGAAAGCATATGTTCCAAAATATCCATTAGGGCAAGTGAGTGAAGAGAAATTGTCACACCAAGTGTAGACGACGTTTCAGTGACGAAATAAATATAACAACGGCCCAACCTCGTCCCCCCGGAGCTTGCTTAAACGAAGCCACCCAAAAGGCTACAGCAACTCTTTGTTGGGAATAAAATTAAAATAAAAAAAGAAGAAAGGAAAAGAAAAGAAAATTGAATCGCGTGCTTGTCGTGTGCGTGCGGAAACCGCGTAATTAAACTATCGTCGCCGTAAGTTACTCTTGTCAACATTAAATTGAAATAGACGGCAGCGGCATTTCGAAACAGGTGTCGTTTATCACCACGCAATTGTCGGTTAAGTCGTTATCAGCCCATAAGTGTCCCATCAACACACCCACGTAATGTCTATGCGTAGCAATAAATTTACCCACGGTAATAACAACAATAACAACAACGGTAATAATAATACCTTTGCTCCCCAAATACCCCTTCAACAATATCTTCAACATCAACAACAACAACAGCAACAGCATCAACAACAGCTTCAACATCAGCAACAGCAACAACAACATCAGCAACATGTAATGAATAATAGCCGCAATAATTTAGCCAATTTAGTGGCGGCCATTAACAATGAAAATTGTTATCAACTATCGCCAAGCTTTCCAGAAACGCACAAACAACAACAATTCCAGTTTATTGGACCTGGTAGTCAGTACGCTCCGAATTCGGTTGAGTTGAGCTCACCGACTACAGATCCAGAGGATCAGACACAACAGGTGTGTGTTGTTGCCAAAATGCAGAAATCTGTTACAATCACTGTTACTCCACAGCGGAGCAATTCTTTGGATGTTCTCAATTTTGAAGAGAAACGACAGCTTATTGCGTCCTCCTTGTCATTGTCGGATATATTGCAATGTGGACCGGCGGCAGCAGCTGCAGCGGCCGCAAAGGAAGTAGCTGCTAATACTGTCATTGTTGGTAAGTTTTGAATATATTAACGGTAAATGTTTTGTTTGCCGTCACACATCTCTTTCTTTAAGCAATGGTCATCCCTATGCTTTGATATGCGCTATTTGCCTTTGGGCTTAAGTGTATTGTTGATGTAAAGTATCACATACACTAAAGTCTACTTCAGAATGTTTTCCCTTTAAAATGCCCGCCATACCACTTTGTGTCGTCCCCCAGATTCTATGTAATGGCGTTCACTTCTCGCGACTGGATAGTCGTCTACTCATCTGATAATCATTCTTCAACTTGAACGTCAATCGATTGAATTAATATTTCCCTCTTAGCAACGTTTGAGTATTTTTCGTCGTCTCAAGTACTCATCCTTTCTATTTTCACAGTATACACCCTTTTTTCATGCCAGGGCATTGCCCTACAACACCGCTGAGAATTCATCCACCAGTGAGTGAACTCTGTTCATAAACCAAGCGAGAATAAGAGGGCGCACCATTGCAAAGCCATCGTGATAAGCTAATACAAGTCAAGTTCAGTTTCATGCAAATGTACACACACGTGCACAGAGATAATACCGCAGGGACGCTGCAAAGGACACACAGTAAAATGAAAGGAAATCCACTGCCATGCACACACTGCCATGTCGTTATCATTCGGCAGCCACCATCACTTTCTCATTCTCTTCTCCCCTCCCCACCCCCTATTCTAAAGGGGGAGCTTAAAACTTGAATAAAAAATTATACACCTATGTTGTGTGTATAAACTTTCTTCTCAAAAGGGCACACGGGCGTGCACAAAAGATAACATTCAGTCATCAGCACACGATCGATGAGTACTACTGATTCAGGGAGATAAAAATGAAATGCCTTTCAGGCAGTACGATGTTCTTCGTATTTGAGCTATTGTAAGTTGACTGGCAGTTGGCTTTTACAATGACGTGCTAAACCCTTGGTAACGCTGTGGACCCATCAGCCCCATAGCCTCATTTACATTGAGCAATCTCAATACACATAAAATCCCTGTGGTGTTGTTCACAAGGACTCTTGTCCTTTTATTCCATTTCCAATGGAAGGGAGGATGTGAGGAATATTTATAGCTATCGATGAAATTGCTCTCTTTCTCTCTCTTTTCGACATAAGTTAGGAAGTGGCATTCTTTTTTCATACAACACACATTCGCTTATTCGAATTCAAACACTCTTGTGCACTTCGAAGGGAGTCTTTCAAAAGAAAAATATGAACAAAGAAATGTCTCTATGAATTGTTTAAAATAGTTTTTTCGTTTAAAAATTTAATCAAATTTGTTTTTTTTTTTTTTGTGGGGGAATATAAACCCTCGAATATCCAGTTGGTCTTGACAACTCTCATTAAATGATACAAGGTTATGTCGAAGAAAAGAAATGCAGACATAAAATCCAATTTCAAGTTCTGTATGATTTTATTTTAACGTTGAATAATTTCAAGTTTTGTTCAGTTTGTCTGAAACCGCAGTTTAAGTTTTTGTTTTTGGAATCTGAAGCATTCTGAACAATTTTTTCTGTATTCTGAACTATTCTAAACATTCCTAAAAATCTAAAAGTTCGTGTTGCTTTACCAGTTGCTTAATAGTTTATTAGAAACGTCAGTATTTAAAGCAGCATCCATCGATGACAGTAAGTAAGTTACATCAGTAGGCCCTCAGGGAGTTTAGCCTTTCCTCTGGTGAGGCAATCACTTCGTTTAGAATATAAATTCGGAAGGTTGGCTAAAAACTTTTCGGAAAAATGTACTTATATCTTATAACAAGTAAAAATAATATTTAAGGTTTTTTGCTTGTTCAAACCTTTTTTTTAAATGATTTGAGCGAGACCTCAAAATTAAAAGATAATTCAAAATAAAAGTGTTGAAAAAAGACTTTCAATTATTACTTAACGTAAACACATTTTCGGATACAGTTCAGTTTTCCTAAAATTGTGTCGAATAATTCCGCTTAATTTCAAACAATTCTGATTATGTAGGAGTGTCGAGTTTCGAATCCCACCAGAAGTGTAAAGTTTGTTTGGCAACGGGTATCGCTTTTGGCGAGGAGTTGTCAAATTCTCCTCAAAAGCGGAATTAAAGTGTTATTATTTTTGTTTAAGAAAATAGGAGACGATTAAATAGTGAAAAACGATGCACATTGCTTTTGAATTTTTGTGAATCGTAATGCAGGAAAAAAACAGAGTCTGGTATAGCATTGCATATTTAGGTAGTTGGCCCTTGAAATGCGCTAGGTCTCGACGTTTCGATATGGCTCTATCGTCAGTTGATGTACTTTAGTGTTTTGTGCTTTGTCTTCAATAGGAAGTAAAGGACTTTAATTAAAAGCTGATGAATCAAGACACTTTTCTGTTCTTCTTGCCTAAGGGCTAACTGCTCATGATCTCGTGGCTATCGATCGAATAAAGATACACATTTTCAATGTCAACGATAAAACATACTCATTTTCTGCAGAATCACGACACTTTTCCATGAGTATCATTATACATTCGATTGCATATGCGGTTAACTTTTCCTCGACAAACCCAAATTGGTCATCATTTATCAGTCCTAAATATTTTTCAGAGTCGGCTTACTACTTTTTTTAAAGATCTTCATAAGTTTGGGACATCCGCAATCCGCTTGATCGAAATGATCTCTCTCTCTCCTCTCTCTCTCTGTCACTCCCTGTCTCCCTCTGTCTGTGTGTTTCTCTATCTGTCTCTCTCTGCCTATTCCTCTCTCTTGCTCCCTCTCTTTCTGTTAAAAAATTTAAAGAAAGTTACTAAATTTTCCTCCATTAATTGGGTGACCTGTTACCTCCATCAAGCTTGGAAATGATAGTTGTGGGCAGTCTTAGTTCATATTGTCTGCCATATTTTCCAAAAACTTATATAATATTATGTCGACTAGTCCGATCTTTTTCCCTCTTTTGAAGTCTTAAGCCGCCTGGTATGCGCTGGTAATTTCTAAGTATAAAGTACTGCTGACGGAAAGTCAAGCCAGCGGTCGCCACCTGTTGATGAGATTTTGTCTTCATCCTCAAGAAACTGTTTTTAAACTTTGGAGAATCTCCTTTTGCAATCTTTCATCAAATATTTTGAAGATAGCTCCATAATTCTCTCTCTCTGCCTGCCTCTGCCTGCTTGTCTGTCTGTCTGTCTATCTGTCTCTCTCTCTCTCTCGCGATATATTGAGAGAAAGGACGTAAATTTTCCTCCACCGGCAACGATAAGGTAACCTATCACCTCCTAATAAGCCGAGATATGAGAATCATAAGCCTTTGACGGCTTATCTACCTATCTGCCTTATTTTCTGAAAGCTCATAGGTAGGTCGGTTCATCCAATCCTTTTCTATATTTAGGAGTCTTTAACCGCTTCTTGAACTGGTCGAAAGTAAGGTATTGCTGGCAGCGTTCCACCAACATTCGCTTCCTCTTCATTGAATTTTACCTTCACCTTCTTCTTTCGGAAAGCTTCTTTTCTTTCGGAAAGCGAACTTCTTTTGCTGTATTTGAGCGATTATTTTGAAGACAGTTGTCCCTCAATCAAGCTTTTTTGTCGTGTCTCTGGAAAGGCTTGGTTTCTATAAACAGCCGGCCAGATGTTTATTTCAACTGTCAATATAAATGAAGTAAGTGCCCTTATGCTTGAAGTTTGATAAATTCCTTTAAAGTTTTTTCTAGCAGCTTCTATAATCCACTGCCCGTTTGTTTTAACAATGTATTTTTTAGCTTCATAATCCCACCACCATGTTTCTTTCGCTTGTTGGTAGTATATCTCCTAACAATTTGGTTTGGTTCTTTGAAGTAGGTTTCAAAAATTCTGTCAACAGAGTTCGGTTAGCATTTCTGTGGAATGATTTTCCATAAGAAACAATGAAGCCACAAGTGACAGCACCTCACTCGGATCTCAAGAATCCATTGAGCTCCCCGAGAAAACGGAATACGGAAGTTGTAACATTGGAGAAGCTGGGAGTAATAGCATCCTAAGATCACTTCATGGCGCACCAAGACAGAACTTTATAATCAGTATCGATTTATTTACCCTGAGTAAATTTAAGGATGCTGTTCAATGGGAGGTTAGAGATGTCGCCCAGTTCGTCGAAGAAGTATTCTCCGAGGGCTTTTTTCCTATTGTGAGCCAAACTAGGACACTCACAGAAGAAGTGGAATGATCCTTACCCCGCCTCTTCGTCTTGGCATCCTCTACATAAGTCGGATGTGCTAATGCCCATTCTCATCATGTGTGTACCCAACGAGTTGTGGCCCGTGAGAATGCCAATCAACAGAGAGAGCCGAGATCTGTAGTAGAAATTCTGTTTTTTTTTTCTTGGGAATATCTGGCCAAAGGTTTCTGGAGACATAGAGGCATGTTTCTAAAGATAACCATCTGTAATTGGTGGTTTTTAGAAAATTATGTTTGATTCTGTTTTTGTCTTGTGCTAGTTAGTGACTTAAGAAGAACTGAGGTGTTTTTTTCGCTGCATTCGAGTTCTGACCCGATGTTAGCCAGCTTATCCGCCATTTCATTACCGAATATCTCACGATGTCATGGAACCCAGGTTACAATTTTACATGCTTTCATCGGTATTTGAACGAATTGAAGTGAAAAACAGAGTGATGTTGTGTTAAGTAGAACGAATTTTGAAAGACAATTAATACTCTCTCACTCGATCACTGATGCGGTAATTTGGTCCCGGGTATCGCATATTGAAAGAAACTGGCAAATCCTCTGATAATAAACCACTCTATCCTGCAAAGCTCATTTTATTAGATGTTCGAAATCGGCATAAGATTGTCTATCATGTAAATTCATTGGGCCCCGAGGTGTTGTTGCATGGATTTATTCATATATAATTTAAAGCCACATATAACTTCATCAAAACGCTTTTTGGCAGACGGTCTGCCTCTTTCATGTCGCTTTTTGGCTGACAGTATGCCTTATTCATGTCGCTTTTTGGCTGTCATTGCTCTTCACCCTGTCGCTTTTTTGATGGCCTTTTGTACTTGCATCTACAAAACTTGTATATCTACTAAAATAGAACTGTTTCATCTTTGCCTTTCTAATTGTTGTTCACAAAGAATACTTCAACTTCCTTTGCAAAACCAAAACTTTCCCACTAATTGATCGCTGTATTTGGTATTTCGCCTGTCGTTTGAAGATTTATTAGTCGACAAATGCCTGAATAGGTTGTGGTTTGATATTTTCATTTGAAACCGAGCACGGTTTCCTTCCAATGAATCATTTCAGCGTATCTATTATTTATTGCAGCATACATTTGCTTAGAACACAAAATCAATTAGATTCCATTGACATATTGCGTCCTCGTGCTTTCAATTTGGTTGCATTTGTATGGAGAATTAAAAAAACCCGACCGCAGTTCCTATACAAACACAATCTAATATATTTTGATCAGACTGGAACCTAATGGAATGTACATAGATATCTAAAATCGGTAGCCTTCACATTGCATCTTCTGGCCTGGCCGCATGATGTATGCATATCAGTTTTCAATTTTTGTAAAACGAGTATACGTCTGTCGAAATTTATTTCAATTGAATTGGAAGCGCTTTCAGATGCACCACCAGGTTGTGGCACCCTCGTTGGCAAGTTGTTACTCAGACCAATTCGGGAAAGTGAAAATTATGGTACGTCTGTGGGTGGTTGGTTTATCTGTTTCCTAGGTATGTAATATTACATTCGGTGTTCGGAAATCGGAATTTTGTAATTCATCAATTTAATGCCAAAGTCGAGACCGACCTCAAATGTATTGACTGAATGGTTGGATAAGCAAGCAGACAGATAAATTATATCATCCGTCGAAGAGGCTTCCTCATTACTCCTCCAGATAGGATAGATGAATTCGCATAATTATATTCAAAAACTCGTCTGTCAGACTATCTTAACTGTCTGCGGTGTTGATGTTGGCGGGTAATGATTGACAACAACAAAAGAGAAGGTGAAATTTGATGGGTGCGCCAATGGCGGCAGCGCGCGGCGGCAGCATTGTTCATTCGTTCATTTTTTTTCCAATCGATTGGATCGATGGTTACTGCATTTCCCAATGCACACTGCTTGCATGGAAAATTTAATTTGGGTTTGTTTTCCGTACAACGTAATAACCACCGTGAGGGAGTATTTCTGGTCTAGGTTTTTTTTTTTGTTGTGTAGGTACCTAAGAATGAATGGGTGTTAAATACTCAATAGTGGAATGGTGTAATCATCATGCTCAGACATGCGTTTCAAAATATTATTTTTGGAATGCATTATCGCGATGGTTTTATGGAATTTTCGCATGTTCGCACTGTTATTGCAACACATGCCAGATTCCTGTCATTAATCCCACGCGATTAATGTTTTCAATCATGTTGGATTATGCTTTGCAGTGGGTTGGTTCTTCCACACCCTAAATGCATTTATAGTTTGATGGTGGCTCATGGGTTCATGCAGGAGTTGCTTTAATTGAATATTAAAGTTTATACCAGAAAGGGTTATCCAATCAAATGAAGTATATTTGTGCATTTAAAAAAGAGTTAACTGATATTAATTCAAACATTTGCATACTTGAAAGGGATTATTTTAAATATACAAAAATGTGAGTACTCCGGTAGTCTCATTAAAAATGAGAAATCCATAAATAAAATAAATAAGTTGGCACAATTGAGTTCAGGAAGTGTTTGGAGCTGGCTCATTTTTCTCAACCATACCCTGTGAAAAATTTTAACCTACACAAATTGTTCTCACATTTCTGAACGGCTTAGTGAGAAAGCGCTTTTAATGTTTTAATGGCAGTGTAATTACTCTTTGTGAAACTTAAAAAAGCTTACTTAGGTTGATAAGATCCAATGGTTCTCTTATGTGGACAATATGAGTTATTTAAAACATGAGCGGGTGAGCCAAATACAAGTTAATGAACAACATTAATTATTTCCATGTATTTGTATACCCTTAAAAATAGAACCAAACAATTTACACAAAAACTGTGTAGGCTAGCCACAAACGACGAACATGCTCGCCGAATAAGCCTCGTGTTGATCATGTTCTTCTCCTCTGTGGATTTGTTCGCAAGCTGTTCATTTTTGGCGAAAGATTCTGATTTTCTGCTGTTTCTTGGATTTCATGATCTTCTTGTAGAACCATGCTCGCGAGTAACCCCCATTTTTGTTGTCATATTTCCAGCATAAATAACCAATACAAAATAAATGCATGTCAAATGTGTTCATCGTCTGTGCGATAAGGTAAACGAGCATTATGATCATTTGTGGCTAGCCAGCCATTTTTGATTCAATATCCCAACTTTTAGTTGCATGGCCAGCCGATTTCTCTAATTTTTTAGCTCGTAACGATCAGATCCTGTTTGCATTCAAGGCAATTGCAATCAAAGACTGTCTTATACTAAAGGAAGGAGCTCTCCTAAGTGTTTACCTTCTGTGGTGGGGTTCCGTTTAAGGGGCGGTGTATCCGCGAAAGAGCTTCATAGTGAAATTATTTATTTTGCTTGTATGTATGAACCCCTTTGTAAAGCACCTCGTTAGGAAAGTGCTATTTGTATCCCAGCTGTGCGTTCTATGCAATCCAAGACCGGTTCGCAGACACTGTCTCTCACACACTCAAATCTTGTCTATTTCAGACACAATAGCATCGGCCCACACGATAATAATTTACCTAATAAGTGCCATGTAGGAAATTACTTCCAGTTCCACCCTGCTATTAAGTTGTCTGCTTTGTTGTTGTTTGATTTCCTGAGAATAGAAGTAAACTAATAAAAATGCCATCTTCAAAATTAACTTTCAACGAAAAATTTCAGCGATCGTTTCAACCTAAACTTAGATCTTGCAATTTACCTTCAAAGTGCATATAAAATGGGCTTAAATGAAAGAATTTTCTGCGTATATTGAGTTTCATTGACAAGTGTGATTCATTCGCACCTGTATCAAACAATTTTACTGAATTCTGTACAATACCAAGCCATTCTAAACAATTCTAAACAATTCTGAACAATTCTAAGCAATTCTAAACAATTCAGGGCAATAATCTTATATATACCTTTTTTATATCGGAGGGCTTTGACATACCAATTGGAGTACTCAGACCTTAACCCTCTTTTGTTTTAGCTTTCCAGATGTTTTTAGAAAATACAGAAGATTTTGCCATGATAAGAGGCCTAGGTTACCAGCTCTTACCATGTCTACGCAGAGTATCTATAACTTGATACGAGCAAATGCAGGGCTCCGCTTTGTTGTCATTCTTTCCATAGGATTCACTGAGTGTGTTATCACTTTGGCCTAACACCTTTAAAAGCTTGCTTCATATCAACGCCATTAAGCTTTCTACATTCTTTTCTGCTGCGGGATAGCTAAAATGTTGCAGTTTTCTTATGAACTTTGGGAGCATACGTTTGGTCTGTCTGCAACCAAAGGGCGCATGTCATCTACGACTGTGCACTTGACAGATACAATCGTTGCTTGAAACCCTCCTTGAGGACCCCGGTATATGAAGCGCTGATTTAGGTCCTGAGAAGGCAATCCTTCCCTTGGAACTTGTTGAACTAGTTGACCTTCATTTTTCTCTCTAAGATGCTGACCAAAACTGTAGAAAAAATTCACCACCCCTGAAATTACTCGGTTCATTGTTTTATCTATGAAATAGCGATTTACAGCCATCAAGCAACCGCTTGTACCACTTTATACAAACGGTTGTCTTTTTTTTCGTATTAACATCGTTGAACGATGCGGCAATGAAACAAGAACCATGTCCTGTCAGATTTCTCATGACAAAATCATAACTTCACCAAGTAGGGAAACATATTTTCAAAACAGCAAACATAAAAATGAAAAAGTCACCAACTTTTAATGTCCCGCTTGAACGAAAAACTAATTTCCATGTCAATAGGAAGCCTGAGCTGCATAATTAAGTGAAATCACCTGCGGCACATTTCATCTTTTCGCATTTTCGTTCAAAATAAGTTGAGAAAATCAAAAGTTGGTATCAAAACAACTCTCCCTTCTCAAAGCATAAATTTAATTTCAATTTCAAAACGCAGATATGTACATAGTTGGTACCTTTTGCCAACCAATTCTCTCTCCTTGTTCCATTTTTCCTCAAGCACTCACAAAAAAAAAGAAGAAAGAAAATAACAAGAAGCAATCTACAAGAAAAAATCTGGGTTATTCATCTCTAATTGATTTTCTCTCGTCTTGTCAACACAGATATAGTACCAAAGGCCTACCATTCTCCTTACTCTTGATCTCTCATGAGTAGAGTCAAGACTCAAGACCTAAAGCTGGGACGAGGAATTTTCTTTTGTGTGGTGGTTTTTCCGTTCATAGTTTTTCCCAGCACCTGACTTTTACTTTTTTTCTCTCCCTGTTTTGTTTGGTGTGTGTGTGTGTGTGTTGTGCAAATGCTCGTAGACAACCGATCGCCACGTGATAACGATGAGAAATTGCAAAAATAATTTATTTATGCAATGCAAACAGAAACTATTGCAAAGATTAATGAGGGGAGAGCGCCTGCCGCCATAGGCAGAATAACAGAGAAGCCGAGAAGAGTTACTGTCACAAAAACCTATTTTCCGATTCGTATATTTTTCTTTATGGATTTAACTTTCAATGGCTTCATGTAGAGCTTCTTCTTGGTATTCCTCTCCGTCGCCATTATCATCTTCATTACGATGGTATTCATTTCTGTTGTGCTATTTTCCTGGAGCAGCTTCGGCACTGCGTGACTCAAAGCAATGTAGTAAATAATGGAAAAGAGTAGTAAACAATCAGTTGGCCTCGACAAGGTCCGGCTAGAATCGCTTTCCAGCTTCCATGAATGTTCCGAATATCTTTGGAATGATTGGTAGCTACGTGATGCGCAATAATAGCTTGGGAGGTACTTGTTACTTGTATTGCATTAAACGATGTTTGTATACAAAAACACTCAATGAGTACGTGAAATTATTGAAAGTACCTATCGTGTGATTAGGAGTGGCATCCACCTCTAGACTTCACAGTATGCTAATGAGTGGTGTTAGGTAATTGCTGATGTAAACAAAGAAAGCATTATTGTTGTGTAGATGTTTATGAGCACTTCGAATAGTTATGAATGCTGTTTTTTATTTTACTTATAAAAATCGTGAACAGAATAAATCTCCCCTGCTGCCTAAGTGTCTATTAACTGTTACATACTCGGCAAATGCATTTTTTTGGTGGGTGGTAATTTCTCTTTCCGAAAAATCGGTTTGATCGACGGGCATATTTAATTAATTTTATGAGGTATTGTGCCGAAGACCTTAGGTTGCCATCATTTTTTATAACATACCTTGGCTTTTCTATATTTCGCCAAGAGCTTCATCAGTTTCAATAATTTTTGACCTTTGATCCGGAAGCTGGAAGGGTTTATAGAATAAGTTGTACCTTCTTTTGAATCCACTACCGTTGTATGGTGAGCCTGTTCAAAATGCTTAACCTGTCTAAGAATCTTCTTTTTTCATCAATGAATCGAATTACTCGTATTATGTGGATTTTTGGAATAGTTTGCCATACCCACATTCCTTTTTAAGGGTCCAATTGACCAGATAATACGAGAATGGGTTTGGTAAATTCATTGTTTTTGGGTTCAATTTAAAACTTATATCCCTTGCTAGTTTAGTAAAGTTTTGCCTCACAATTTTTGCATTGTTGTCAGTGGCGGCTGGTAGGTTAACGAACAGGTGGTGCACTTTACTTAAATATTAAAATTAGAAAATTGAACAAAACAACAATTGGAAATTACAAAAAACAATTACGGTAATATAAACAAACAAAAATTAACGCGTCACACTTCACACAAACTACATACAGTAAAACTACACTGACAACGAGATGTCAAACATGTCTGCCGTCGCTTCATTTTATTCTCTATACTCTATAGTGCATATTTTGTGCACAATCAAACTTCAATGTGTGTACTGTGTGTGCTCTTGGCAATCTTCGTTTCTCTTTTCCCGTGCGGCGCTCGAGAACCGACTCAATACTTGGTACATTTCTATGAAATATCTTTTTTTTCACGCGTCAGGCATATTATTCCTATCTCATACAAGTTATATTAGCAGTCCTCGTGCGCTCGCCGAAGCGCACGAGATTTTATGTTTGCAGGAAAATAAGTCTTGATAGTTTAGCAAAGCGCTCAAACTGTTTCACATAATTTGAAATTAGATTTCTTATACGTTTTTGCATGTTTAAAAAATAAATATTAAAATGGTAATTTAAAAAGGTGAAGTTATGTTTTGTAATTTTTTAATCTTTTGAATTGAATTGGTGGTTCAGCGCACGAGCGCACTTAAGGTACAGCCGCCACTGATTGTTGTATTGTTTTTCTTAGTTTTTCTTACTATACTGTAGCCCTTATCAATTCAAAGAAAACGTCTTAAAACACTTATTTCAAAAAGATTTCCAGCACAACCTTAGCTTGACCATAAATACGCCATGATAGGCACTCTACATTCGTACTGTGCGGCATCAAAACATGTCCGAAATTGGAGTCAATAGCTCTCATGCCATCTGCAAGTGGCTATTTCTTTTCCAGGCGTTAGAGAACAGATTTCTTCATGAACCCAATTTTAAATCAACTGCGTAGAAGGTAGGATAAACGGTTTATTGGCGATATAAACGTTTGCTAATTCACTATCAATAATTTAAACTACATATACTTCCAAAACAGAGTGTTTTCATTTCTTACTTTCGCTTTCACTCTCACTATGAAGTATGGGGTCGTGATTGCTGTTTGCAAATTGCTGCAGAGGCAATGAGCAATAATAAAATTTGTTCGCTGCTTTACAATGCTTAAGCTAGAAATAGAAACCAATTAGTTATTTCAATTAAGTTTGTATCACAAATTTACCTACTTTAAAATCTTTGGTACTCAAAGAGACATTTCGCTTTATGATGCTGTTAAAGGAAAAACCAGCCATGTTTTCTGTTTTCATATTTTTCTCTGGACAGATACATTTTTGTGATGTCCATGGTGTAATGGTTAGCGTGCCTGCCTGTTACGTGGGAGATTCTTTCCAAACCTTCTTTATAATTGGTAGGATATTGATAAAAGCAGAATTTTGAAAAGTAGAATTGTGAAACGCAGATTTTGGAAAAAGAATTCTTTGACCTCAACCCCCCTTGGTTTTGACGTTGTCCTTGAAATTTTCGATTCCCTCAATATGCGTGATATGACGCCATTTAAACATAGAAAATGAGCTAATGTAGCGTCCTTTCTGAAATGGTAAATGCACAAAAATATACGAAGTAGACTCTGAAGTGCTGGTGCCTGCAATTCATTATGAAAAGCTAAAATTTTAAAGAAGCCGAGAATCAACTTTCTATTTTCGTCAGAACTTTAAGGATCTCCAACTTTTTTCCTGTACCACCCGCAATATGCAATAGAGATGTTGTTTATCAAAAAATAAGTGTCTGTTGACTTGGATTCATTCCTGTTGTTTGATTGATAAAATGAAAGAGCGTGTTTTGATCTTCCTGTACAAGTTTTTTGTACATCGACACCCTATTTGGCCGCTCTTCCTTTATCAGCTTCATAAATACACACATTCCAGACATAATTATGTCGAACAGAGCAAACGAAAAAGGTTCCCGAGAAAAAACTTTCATATAAAGCCAAGCTACAAACTTACCCGACCGGAGTAGCTCATGTCCTACGGTAATCAAATCGAGTATTTTAATTGAAGTAGTCTCTAAGTTCCCCTTCAAATGGAAATATGAGAGTGAAGTATAGTCTAAGCTACTCGCGGCTAACGGGGCACTCAACGGTGATTGAGTTTTGGAAATCGGTCCAGTATTTTCTAAGTTCCTGGTTACGTTGCAGTTCCCGTGGAAATATGGGTGTTCCTACTCCTGTTTTCTGACACTGGATATTCCAGCCCTTTGTGTCCGAAGGGATCCAAAAGGACCTGGCCCTCCAGATTGGGGGTTGTGCGTAGGGTTAACTACCCAACCACGGAAAAAATATGGTTCCGAAACAACCAAAAGCCTCGGATAACGATAATGATTTCAAAGTTGACGACCCAAGCAAACGAAAAAAGGACAACTCCGGATCTGCACGTGGAACGTAAGATCTCTTAACGGACTACGTGCAGCTGGAGAATTTGCGGACGCCCTGGACTGCTGCAAGGAAGACATAACCACCATCCAAGAAGTGCGATGGAGAGATGGAGTGGACCGGGCATAAAGAAGATGAAAAACTGTGACATCTACTATGGCGACTGGTACAGACAACAGAAACAGCGTTTATTTGGGTGCGGATTTGTCGTGAGAGGAAGACTCAAGGATAAGGTGATTAGCCAAAATCCAGTCAATGATGAATGAGTATAATGACCATCCGCATCAGGGCTAAATTCCCCAACATTAGCCTTATATGCGCCCCCACAAAAGAGAAAGACGACGATTCCAAAGACTGTTTCTATGAGCTCCTCGAAGAAACGTATGAGCAACGACGATATAACGTCGGAAAGCTACAATCGCAAGAGATTGCCAGTGCCTTTTCCAATCGAGTGTCCTTTCAATTATCCTTGAATCCCATGCCGCCAGCATTAAGCATGGAAGATCAGTGGCAGCAATGCCAAGAAGCCATCAGAACCGCTGCCTCTGAGGTTTTGGGTTTCACTCGGCCACCAAAACGAAACCCATGCTTTGATGAAGAATGCAGGCAGGCAAATGCAGCCAAACAAAAATCACGTCAAATGCTGATGCAAACACGAACGAGGGCTGCTTACGATCAGTATAACGAGATCTACAAGGAGAAAAGAAGGGAAGAACACCGACTTCTCAAAAAGAAAAAAGAAGTAGCATGAGAAGATCTACCTGTTCAAGCCTTATGTACACTGACACCCTGTCATGCCAGCACTTCCTTCATCAATCTCTTAAATACATGCTAGACATGAAAATTGAACATGTCAAAAAACAAACCAAAACGTGTCAGAAAAAAATATTATACTTTTTTATAAGCTATTTTTGTTTTATCTGCGTTTTTGAAAACAAATTTATTGAGTTCAGTCAGAATCAATCCCGTCATTTTGTCCACTTGAGGGAACCGCGTATTGCATAGCCGTTAAGGGGGAGTAATATCGAACATAAGCAAAACAGAAACAACCTTGAAACAAACGTTGTTCATGAATATCTCAGTACATTTGAAGTTACTTTGTTTTGTAAAAGCTTCGATTCGACTGCACCTAGTCACAAAATATCTTCCAACTTTCAAATGGAAAAAATTAAATCACAACATCACCGTCATCATCTCTCTCAAACGAACAATTCCAAATTCTCGTTTCATTGTGCATTGAAATTGCTATGACATATCTGTCAAAAGAATGCACACCTGATGCCAGTGTCTATTTGTGTCCGTATCTACGTTAGCAAGAAAATATTTTAAAAATGTCTTACGTCTTTAAGTAGGTATTACGAACGTTTAATGATTTTATCTTTCTTTTTTTCTTCTCATTTTTATATTAAATTCAAGAGTCATATAATAACATTCGTGCAGAAATTTAAATTCAGTCTGATAAATGTGTTCGGCTGGAGATAAGACATGTAGGCACGCTTCAAAGGCATTCCATTAAAAGTATGCCCAAGAACTGCGTCAAGGAACTTTTTTTTCTACTACTAGTCTTTCTACCCTTAAACTCTTAACAAAAAAAAAAAAAAATCATATCAATTCTTATTTTGAATGTTTTCATCGCAATTTTGAGAGGAATTTGTATGCCGCAACCGCAAGTCATTAGTGGCGCACACATTCCCTTGCCAGAGAGTATGAATGAAAAATGTATCTTTAATGATTTTTTATGTTTTTCTTCTTTTTTTTTTCAATGACAATGATGCTTTTATTTATGAACAGATATGTATACCATTCAGTAGAAATTCTTCGGTGGTTACATTGACGAGGTAAAAACGAGGAAACTATTATTTATGGGCGCCCATCTTTCTTTCTCTATCTGTGGGGTTTTTTGTCGCTTGGTGGAATTGCAAATGAGTCCCATTTGTAGTGGACCAAAACGTTTATTTATATATATATTTGGTCTCCTCTTTATTCCTGATGTCAAGTATGTGTATATGAATATTTATCTACCTGTGGAGGTAGATTTCGAATTGATTGATTGGCCGATTTGTCACAGTTTTTATTCGTATCGATCATTTCAAATATAAGTAGGAACTTTATTTGTTTATTCAGATATTGTTTGCTATTGACTCTTGTGGGAAAGCGATTGTCAAGTAAAAGAGGAAAATGAAAATTGTTTTTCTTTGAATGGAAACACATTCAATCATAATAATCATTACCAATATCATTGAACGTATGTGTGTTTTGGCATGAAACTTATTATTAAGGACACGAATTGGTTGTAAACCATAAACAAAGATCAGAATATTTTAATTCAAGTAATAAAATTTATGTAATAATAAATATTTATAAATAGTTTTTATAATTTCACCCCTTATTTTCAAAATACGACATTTCATAGCCCACGTATAAAAACTTATTTAATAATATATTTTGGTTTTTTCTTTTAGTTTAATGAATATGGGAAAATTCAAAAAATTCAAATATGTAATAGCAAACTTAATTTGTCGCCCAGTCACCAAAAACGCTGCCAAATGCTAAGGCTTCTTGAGACGATGCAGGAAATTCTTCACCCTTTCTGATCTGGCTACAATTTATAAGGCCTTCATCCGCCCAAAACTGGAGTATAACTCCCATATCTGGCCAGGTGCTTCTCAAACATCTTTGCACCTCCTTGATAGGGTACAAAATAGAGCGTTAGAATTGATAGGTGATAGTTCAATCGTAGAATTCTCTTGAACATCGTCGAAACGTTGCCTGTCTCACGTTCTTTTATCGCTTTTTTCATAAGCAGTGCTTTAGTGAAGAAGCCAGTTGCATTCCTCCCCTGAAACAAGTTAGCCGCAACACCCGCCTCGCTAGGAATGTTCATCAGTTTTACCTTGAGCCCAACTTTGGACGTACAGTCAAGTACAGAGATTCGTATTTCAGTCGCACCACCTGAATGTGGAATGCTTTACCTGGCTCTGTATTTCCCTTGCACTACGATTCACAAAGATTCAAGAGCAACGTGCATCGGTGTCTCCTTTCAAATCCTCTCCTATTTTCCTAAATGCTCGCACTGTGTTTAACAACATTACATATAAGGGTATTCAGAACCCCTTGATGTGCGCGTTGATTATGTAAAAAAAAAAAAAACGATAAGTTAATATAGAAAACTTTTCATAACATTATTTCATTGCAAATAGTTTGGTATGACAGTGATACAATGGAAGACAATATCACCCATATGGGCGCCATGGCTACGGTTGCACGATCATATTCTTTTCATGAAATTTTCCGTCAACAATTCGTGCTACCCGTGCGTTATGGTTAGCATGACTGCTTTTAACCCAGAGGTTTGTGGTTCGAATCTCAGCAGAGGCAAATATGTTTTTTCACGGGTACGGGCATCGCCTTTCGCGAAGTATTGGTAAGTCCTCCGTTTATAAATTCATTGCTATGAAAAGCGCTTTCTCGGTTAGCCGTTGGAAACCGGCAGAATATTGTGGTCCCCAACATTCCCCCACAGGTGCAATGGTTGTGATAAATGCGCTAGGCCTTGGGGTTTTTCCTTCTGTTTTGCCAACCTATTTATTTATTTATTCAACTCGCACTTTACGAATTCCATCTTTGAGGTCTTGAATTGATTGTAGGCTATTGGCATGAATCTAATCTTTTACATACCTCCACAAAATGAAGTCTGGAGGTGTTGGGTTTTGGTGAACAATCGTGACCTATTTTTTTTTTTTTAAATTTTGTCTTAGTAAGCGTGACTTTTCTTTATATATAACCAATGTTTTTATCAGTTTTCATTTAAATACAAAAACCTGAACGAAAGAGTTTTTCTTAGCTTTTGAGAAACCTAAAAAACAATAGGACCTTTTTTTCTAAAAACCCTCCGTTTGCTCAGAGATTAAAGTCCAATCAACGGAATACCCACGAAATTTGATTTTTAATTTCTCAAAAACTAGGAAAGATTTTCACGTTCGGTTTTCTGTTTTTGACTCAAAACTAATAATTAATAAAAAAAAATATGATCCTTGATTTAGAAAATTTAGTAAAAATTCCATTTAAATTTTGATTCCTGAGACTTAAAAACTAATCAGTAAAACCAGTTGAAAACTAGCTAATTTGAAAGTATTAGCTTTCAAAAACACAGCACATTGCAGGGAAATCGCGGAAGGGGAAGACCTCATCGTAGGTAGCGCAATCAAGTGGATGAAGACCTCAACCGACTTGGAGTGCGAAATTGGAGAGAGCTCGCCCGAAATCGAAGTCGTTATGGAAGGATGTTGGTTGAGGCCCAGGTTCACCCCGAACTGTAATGCCCACCTAAGTAAGTAAGTAAGTTACTCACTATGTGTTTGATACTGAACATACAAACTAAGATATTATTATACACCTCATTTCATAAAAAAACTTTGTCGGTAGATGGCAGCTTAGCACATTCCGAGCAAAGAACAATGCGGTTTCTGAAAGTTAAAGGTTTTCTTCAAAAAACCTTTAGCTCATTTTTTTCTGATAACTGGTGTTTTAAGATGAAATGTAAACAAAGCAGTTAAAAAAAATCTCAAAAATCTTGGACATCCTAACATACATTGATTATATTATTAAAAAAAAAAGATTGGAGTTGTGAAACAATTATACAAAAATTAATACTTGATAGTTAAATAGGAAACGTGAGGAATTGAGATATTTTGCACGGTAATGAATATGGTTTGAAATTCTATAAAATAAAATTAAGTCTGTAATATACAAATATATACATATACATATATACATATACATGTAAATAGCTTAGACTTTTGTATGAATGAATGAATGTTATGTAGAAATAAACAATTCCTGATATTGATGTGTTCTTGAAGAGTACAACCTAGTAAGCTTCTCGCAAATTTAGAGGTGAGATAATATCTACGAAGACCATATACAGTGGTGGCCACACAATTAGAAACGGCACCCATATAGTAATATAAGTATGCATAACTTTCTTAAAATACATTTCTTTTTGTATCGATAAATCTCTTCTTCGTTGGATTAGAAACACTTTTTTCGGCCGTGCAATAAAAGTTGTGTTTGATGGTTTTCACTTTATAATTGCTGGTGTGCCCCAGGGTTCCGCTCTCACACTCTTCCTTATTTTCATAAATGGTCTGTTGTTTGAAACTTCTTATGTGGAACGGCAACGGTTGTGTATGATTAGCTCATTGAATTCAGACATTGACAGCTTTGTTACATGGGGTAATATAAATCATGTAGAATTCCAAGCTTCGAAAACCCAATGCTGTCTTTTGTCGCTAACCCTACAAGGCACAGGCACCCAGTTTCATATGTGGAACACACGCTAATAGCTTCTAGAGCTATAAAACTAGAAGTAGCGTAATCTTTTGACATATTTATAGAATCGATATTTTTCGTTAGTATGGTTTCACTTATTTTTATTTCTATAATCTTTTGATCACTAAACACAGCCTATATTTTTTTCAAGCACAAACATTTGAACCATGTAGAAATGTAGATAATATACTATAATGATAATACTCACCCATTGCGAAACTAAAAACTGTCAGTATTAGGTATTGTACGTAAATGATGGCCTATGTTGGAATAACCTTATATTCCAACTTGAATATTTGAAGTCGCCGAAAGTGCTTAGCTTCCTTGAATTAATTTACAAACGATTTTCACCCTTTCTGATCGGGCTACAATATATAAAACCTACATTGGCCCAACTTATTTCAGAAACTTCTCTATCGACTATCGATCTTTTTCTTTCATATTTTTAAAGAGCTCATAAATTTTTATTGCATATTTCGTAGTATGTCTTTGATGCTTCCAAATTCGGGAGACCAATATCGTTTACTGTTGTTTTTCTAAAGAAATTGTGCGCCATTTGAGCGATGCTTTATTTTTTCATCATTGAATGAGATGAATTGGAGCAAATTAATTATTTCGTATTCAACTATTTTTTGTGTTTCGACATTGCTATATGAAGCCCTTCTTTAATGGGCTTTTATACTGCTCTGCTTTTCCACTACCCTCATGTCATCTTCTACACATTTTCTTTTCCACATTTCGAATCAAAAACTTCTGTTTTTTTCTGCATAACACTGACTCATCTTTTGATAAATTTTCTCTATTAACTCACCCACTTTGAAATTGTGTGATTTATCGATTTAACTACTTAAGCTGGTGTTTTTTCATGTTTTATTAATTTCCTTACATACAAGCATTTCAAGTTCATGATCTCTGTGCCAACGTCCGCCAACAAAATTGATGATGAAAAATTATTCAATGCCTGTAGTGATGATTCAGCCTAGTCGACAGCACCACAGCCAGCGCCCACCAGTCTGTTCGTTCAGTCGATTTTATTCAAGTTTATTGTATTTTCATTTAAAATGCAGTTTGAAATAAACAAGCTAAGCAGTTTTATTGATTTTTATCCACTTAAAAATATATTTCGAACTCTTCCGACTTTAAAAATGGTTCAAGTGAAATTTATTCGATGGTTGTTTGTTTTTAAAATGAAATAAACTTCCTTCAAATGTCGATAAACAACGATGCCATAATAATAAACTATGACTATGCGGCTGACTTCAGTTGTTTGTGAACACAAATGTACATGTGTCGATTTTGAAAAGTGTTATATCACAAAGAGTGTCATAAGATGTGTGAAATCCCAATCGCATTACCAATTAAGGTTCGATTGTAATTAACACCATTCTTATTAAAAAAAGGCAATTTTCCATGACAACTTTAGCCGTTTAAGGTTGAAAATATAAATGACTGGACATGTGTTTCTCTCCAATGATTATTTATTAGCGAAACAGCACGTGTCTAAAATGGGCTCAGCTATTCTTTTCATTGAAATCTCAACCATCTTCTACTGAAATGTGAAATGACACTCGTAATATAAACCTTTCAGTTAAGCCTTAGCAAATTCTGAGAACAAAGGTTGTAAGTAGCTTGATGTAACTACACCATTTCATGCCAAGCACATACTTGTGCTGTTTGTATGGAGAAAGAGTACCTCATCCAATTTTTCTCTTAAATTTTCTAGAATAAGTATTTTCGGTTAAAAGTCCATTCCAAGTACCAGACGAGCGTGATTGATCTTCTGTGGGCGACTTCTTTCAGTCAGTTCAATCACAAGTTGAGTACACACAATTGATTCTCCCATCAAGTGATATGAGTTTATTTTCTTTTTGCTATTCTCGTTTGCAAATAATCATAATTTACTCGGAAAATGGTGGTGAGAGTGATGAGTTGAATAAACATAGGGGTTGGATGGAGTGTGGCTTTTGTATCCACCCTACCCTAAAGGAAAATGAATTATGTAACGTTTTCGACTTTTATGGGGGATGGAATTGTTGCAGGAATTGATTATTTCAGCCGTTATTGGTTATTGGAGCATTGGTTTTTTCAATTATAAACATGTATGGAAAAGTATTTTCATATACTCAGAATGAAGTACATCGCTTCGGGTTATAGTTGATAGATTAATTGTGATTTCGAATAAAAAGGAAATAAATTTGAATTACTGTGCTGACGAATAGATGGGAACTACGATTTTTTACCGATACCGTAGGGTTCATTAAGAAAGCTGTTTTCATTGCACCGAAATTAATTTTGAACTCTTGGCAATTCCTCAGGAAATGCGATACCCGTGTGAAATTAGTTGGATGTGTGTGGGATTCAAACCATGAACTCGGTCACCGGCGCCGTGTGAGCTAGGAATTTCGTCCTCTCATTAACGAATGAGAGAATAAGATTCGAAGGTCTTATCAAAAAGGTCAACCTATAATGCCAGGGTAGCAAACCTCGATTTAAACGCTCTTTAAGTCAGTTCTCAGTTCAGTTTTCAGTTCATTGTGTGTTCGATGTTCAGTTGAGCTTTTTTTGTTTGAGAATAATTAAAATAAGAAAGAGAACTGAACAGAAAACTGATGGGAATTTCATCAGTTGTCAGTGCAGTTTTCAGTTCAGTTATCAGTTCATTTTTAAGCGTTAACTGAAACTGAAACTTAAATGATCGTCTAAAAGGCCCTTAAAGACCGACAGGGAATCATAGTGACAGAATAGTAGTCTAGACTACGGACTAGAGCTCTTAATACCCGCATACCCGCAATATCGGGTATTACCAAAGAACTGGGTATTACCCAGGTACCAAAGTACCGGGTACCCGCTTAATATAGCGTAAAAATAATATGGACGTGGAGTAAAAACACATAAAAACAAAGGAATCTCATGATAGGATTGGCAACCATGAAATAGCTCAAAGTGTTTGCGTTGCATATTGTGTTGTTGCGATTAGCTCAAAAAACTGAAATAAAAAAATAAATAAAAATATCAATTAAAATTTGAGTCTGCAAAATCAAAGCGTCCTTTATTAATTTCCTAAATTGATGTTTTTAAAGAACTCATACCTGCTAATATTTAAATCATTTGATGTCGATACCCGACAGATATTTCAAAGAGCATTAGAGAATTTTCATTCTCCGCTACCCATAACATAACACTGTCAGTTATAGCTTATTTTGTCGGGTAACCGGGTACCCGACGCGTTACCCGGGTACTCGTCAACTTGGATAATACGCGCGCTACCCAGGTACCCGGGTAATTGTTATGATGGGTACTACCCGGGTAAAATTAAGAGCACTACTACGGACTAGAAAATACCATTTTTGTAGACTGCTAAACGGCAATAAAGACAATTATTCCGCTATATTTCACTTGGACAATGATCAAGAATGCCGTCTTCCAGACCTAGAAGAAGTTAAACCTGTCATCTGAAAATTTAGTGAAATAAAACTGTTGGTGCAGATGGCTTTGACTCGGAGCTTTTCAAGCAGCAGATCAGTTGGAAAGGTGCATCCACCAGCTGACTTGCATGATATGGTCTAAACTAGGCATGGCCGATGAATGGAACCTCAATATTGTATGTAAATAAATAAATATAAAAAAATAGGGTTGCGAAACAGAGCTAGGAACAGCGGGGCCTACGCCTTAGCGAATATCTTACAACCATTGCATTGTGATTGAATTGAGAGCGCCTAAAGTTTTCTACCGATTCCGAACGGATTATTAAGAAAGCGCTTTTTAAGGCAATGAATTTACTAACGGAGGACTCCTCACAAAAGGTGATACCCGTTAAAAAATATGTTTGCCTTTGTTAGGATTCGAACCACGAACCTTTTGGTTAACAAGCAGACATGCTAACCATCACACCACGGGTACCACCACTATTGTATGTCCGACCCAAAGAAAGGAAGACCCTCAAAATGGCGCCAAATGTCAAGGAATTAGCCTCCTTAACGTTGCTTGTAAGATTTTGTATGCTGTAGTATGTGAACGTCTGAAGCCACACGTCAACAACTTGATAGGTTCTTATCAATGTGGTTTAAGACCAGAGAAGTCCACCATAGACCAAATTTTCACATTGCTGCAGATCTTGGAAAAAACCGAGAGTATAACATCGATATACACCATCTTTTTATCGATTTCAAGGCCGCGTATGACAGTATTTACAGAGACGAGCTGTACAGAGTCATGTCGAGTTTCGGCATCCCTGCAAAAATCGTGCGACTTCGCAGGATGACTTTGGAGAATTCAATCAGCTCCGTCAAGGTCGGTAGAGAACTCACCGAGACCTTTGATGTCGAAAAAGGCTTTAGGCAAGGCGACAAACTGTCATCCGGTTTCTTCAACATCATACTTGAACAGATTGTAAGAAACTCAGACGTCAACACCAGAGGAACATTCTTTCAAAAGTCTGAACAATTACTCGCCTATGCAGACGCCTATGAAGTAATAAGGGAAGGAAACGTGATGTCATAGGTGCATTGAAACAGAACCGGCAAAAATAGGATTGAAGTCTATTTTGCCTCAAAAAGGACAGAAAACATCGATGAATTGGGCAAAAAGTCACAATAGACAGACATAACTACAGGACTTTGCCTACCTAGGATTCACTATAGACACAAAAAACAACATCAGTGCGGAGATCAAACGGAGAATAACTCTTGCCAACCGTTGCTTTTTTGAGTTGAGGGCAATTGAGAAAAACAAAACCTTTCCCTTTCTAGGGAACCTACCTTGTCGAAAGCGAAAGAAGAAACCTCTGACAGTTTCCAAAGAAAAATTCTCCGAATGATCTTTGATCCCGTACCGGAAGACCATGTATAAAGAAGATGATTTAACAACGAAGGGTTTTGAGCTTTACCTCTGCGAGTTTTCAACAGCAAATTGAAGGGTAATCGTAAAACGGGAAGACCGCGTGTTAGGTTGCGTAATCGTGTCGACAAAGACCTCAACCGACTTACAATTCTGTTCTAATCTTGCCGTTCTGCTGCTTTACCGCTAAGTACGAGGCCTCAGAGTGCAAAAATGGAGAGAGCTCGCCGGGATCGACAATGTTGGCGAAAGATGTTGTTTAACTGTCCAAGTACTTTACTTCCAAAGTATTATACCAAATTCCATATTCTGCAGGTTTCACTCTGCGTCTATTTTATATGAAATTTGAAGCGAAACTTCAGCTTCCTATTTCCGGCCTTACGAGCATCGTGAAGGTATCACAGCTCTTCAACTTAACTGGTTCACCTAGTGATCCGTTCGAGGGATACGCCCATATTCAAAACAAAACTGATTTCTAAAATTTCAACTCAATTGGGGAAATTGCTTGCAGCAAGCAAAATAAGTGCTTCAAAGTGTAAATTCCGAAAACTGCTTGCAAAAAGCTGTCTTGCTAATAAGTAAAAATTAATTTGCAGCATCTCCTTTTTTGTTTGGCGTGACTGCTCCCTGCGATCGCTGGAATTTTAAAACAAATTTTTTTAAACCCTCAAACGGAACCACTTTCTCCGCATGATGGCACCTTAAAGATTTGTATTTTTGCTTGAATTTCGTCGCCTCTAGAGTATCGTAATGGTTTTTCTTTTAAAAGCAATACAACACGTTACACCGAAACGAGAAAGCTCATATTACAGAAACCCTAATAAAATTATTCCTACTCAGCAGAATCCGAAATCAAAATCTGTGAACCTCCCTCAAGTCATATCACAGCCTTTAGTGTTATGTTCTTCTAAGGAACACTGTTCCCAAGCAATTCTTTACAATCAAAATTGAAATAAATGTAAAAATGTGTTGTTGTTGGCTTTCGTTCTTTACAAATATCTGCAATTTAAAATCAAATTCCCGAAGCATTGTGTTTGTTGTCATTCTCAGACTCACTTACACATCACAAATTAAAATATAAACAGTTCTTTCCGGTTATTTAAATTGCAAATTAACCTATCCCTCCAGCCTAGTTGGTGACGAGAACAGCTTATTTCGGAGGTGATTCATCCACACAGCTCCGGGCCGTAATAATACAAAATGTTGATGATGCTGAAGGTGATCAGATCATAACACTGAGAATAATTACTTTATTCATAAGAATTTGTCTATTTTGCCCATTTAATTCCCACCGCCTCGCCGTGACTCTGCGGTTGGGCTGTCTCCCAAGCTTGATTCAACCGACAAGGTGTAGCATTCGTAATCGAATTTACTATGAATGCAATCAACTATACGAAATGATTAAACGAGTGTATCGCTCAAAGGTGTTCGTGGCGAGTGTGCCTGGAATGTTGTTGTTGTTTTGGAGGTTTTCTTCATACTGAAAATTTTCATTGCTGCGCTACACTCATTGAACATGTGATAGCAAATTAGCAATTCGAATTGCGAATTAGCTGCTTTTACTTACAACAACAGAATGCAATGCACTAGAATATGTTTGACAATGTGTTTTGTAATCGGCTGTGTCGTTTTTGTATTGATGGTGGCCCTAGTCATGACTAAAAAATGAAGTTCATCATTCCTAGCGTAGTTGATGAAACGTTTTCATTATTCTGTAAATCCAACTCGATGGGACTAGTTTCATACGATTGGAGTTGAAAACAATGGTTGTGAACGCTGCTTGGGGCTCATAAATAAGTGTTGGGAAAGATTCATGTTTTTGTCATTGATTTGGAGGGCCGAATCGATTATTTTGAAATTTATTCATTGATATATTTTTTTGATTTGAAGTAATTGTGATCTTGTTTTTCTATTTCTTTGTTTTATTGGCGAATTCGACTAATCTTTGCTTATTTTTCTTGTTTACTTCCAGGTAAGTTCGAGACGTTACTTTTGACAAAAAGGAAAAAAATCACGAAGCCTAATTTTGGTAAATGTGAAAGTTTGTGATTAGTGAGTTAAAAGTAAAAAACTGATTATTAAAGTTTCTCCTTTATGATCTAATCTATCCATGATTTGAAAAGTCATAAAGTGATCGGAATTTCCATAAAAACACATGTTTTATGGTGCTGTTATTTTCTCTTGAATAAATATGTGGTCATTCGTTCAAATGCAAGGCCATTCATTTACATTAAGACGACAGATTTAAATGCACATTAGTAAAATTAAAGTAAAATTAAGAAAAATCATCAATATGGACACAGCTGCAATATGTCTGTATGATTGTCCTTACCCAATGGACTCGATAAACCAAAACTACAACTCACTAAAAATGCCGAAAGGCATTTCACTTTTTATGATTCATGCATTTCATTCACCATGCCACGCAATTTAAGGAATGTTGCTGTGGACAGTACTAATCTTTTTTTTACATATACAACATGAGCGTACAGCTAGGAGCTATGAACTACCTACCGTTATGACGTTATGAGCACAGTAAGAGTATTTAGTAAAATTTGAAATAGGAGATGATTTGAAAACAGGTGACACTGATCCACATTTACTTAAAATCTTTGTAATATGTAAAGCAGGGAAATCAGTGGGGTTGAACCATTACACATTCGGATTGAGCGACAAAAATATTAGTTTCTCTACTTGACTCTACATCCGAAGGTGGGCTCAAGTTGAAACTGATGAGTGAGTATTCCTATCAAGGATTTTACTGTTGAATTGTTGAAAAGAAGGAATGCACTTGGCTCTTTCACTAGTTGAAAAAATGTTAAGTGAGAGTGCTACAGGTCCAAGGAAGTAAACCGACCTAGCAGCTGAACTATATCCTCTCGGTTTCAAAGATCCTTTAAATTGAAACCTTATCAAGTAAGTGAAGGATTGTTTGAGAAGCAATTTACTAAAATTCTAACCTTGGGTTCATATTTGGTCTCTGAATCAGAATTTCCTTCTCCTGAAAAATCTTCCAGTGTTTTGGCGCCTTTAAATACGTAGTCACTCCAACGAAGAGCACTCATACTCAATCACTGACACCTTTTTTTATAGATGCATTCAGTAGAAATGATGCCCGTGGCGTAATGCAAAGCATATTTTGCCTGTTACTTAAGAGTTCGAATACCAACACAGAAAAGAAATATTTTTCTACTGGTATCGCCTTTTTCGATAAATTGACAAGTCATCCGATAGTAAATTTCTTACTTAGGTTGGCATTACAGTTGGAGGTGAAACTGAGCCTAAATCAACATATTGTGCCAAAAACTCTGATTTCGGGCGAGCTCTGTCCAGTTTTGCACTCTAAAGCGGTTGAGGTCTTTTTCCGCACTTGATTGCGCCTCCCAAAACGAGGTCTCTCCCTTCCCCGGTTTCCCAGAATGTGCTTTCGAGAACGCATCGAGCGGAAGCAATGATATCCGCTCTACATGATCCAGAAATTTAACTATCGAAATGCGTACTCTTACAACTATGCCAAAGTCGCGCTACAGCTCATACAGTTCGTTGTTGTATCTTCTTCTCAACACACAACGATCATTCGGAGTATTGTTCTTCGAAACGTTCAAGGGTTTCCTCATCCGCTTTAGATGAGGTCCATGCTTCCGGGCCCTAAAGCAGGACAATTGGAAGTCCCCTCCGTTACCTCACCAGGCAAGGTTGTGAGAAATGCGTTGGGCCCCGGGGCTCCCGGTTCTGTTGCGCCACCCTAGGTACGTATGTATAGTTCCATTTAAAATGTCAAAAATAGGCCCACTGAGCGTTGGCTTATATTTTCTACATAACAATGCTGTCAAATTCAATACGCAAATGTTACACTTTCAAAACCGCAGAGCAAGCACGGAAAACGAATATCAGAAACTGAGGGTTTGTCAGCAAAACTATTAAGAATTTAATAAGAAAAGAGAAGAAAGCTAGCGACATGACGGAGCCCTGGGGTACACCATCATTTATAAATTGAGACCATCCAACATGATTTGTATTGAATGATGAGAAAAAAAACTGATGGCGTCCGCGGCGTAATACTTATCATATCCTCTTGCGCCGAATCAGTAAATTGTAAAAGTGTTGTTCCCACATGAATTGAAAAGTGCTCCGAAAAACAACTTCGTTTTAAGCAATCATTATGAAAAGAATAGGTTTGATATGACTACCTTGTGGACCTCCTAAATAGACCTTTATGAATTGTCTTATATGTATTAGGGTAATTTTTTTTTATTGTTTTTTTTTTAATCCCATCGTGAAATTTTGTTGGAAATACAAAAAAAAAAAAAAAAAATCCCTGAAAGTTTGATCCCTTAATACTAATTTTAAGTGCTCGACCAAGAGGTGTGAAGATTTCCAATTAAAAATACACGGACACTCTGATTTTTTACTTTTAAATTTCTATTTATATAGTCCTCAAAATTGAACGTTCTACAAAAGTGCCCATTGCGGCAAAGTCGTAATTCACACCGACGCAACGAGGTATGTAGTACCGGCCACTGATGATCGACAAAAAATTTTACAGAAAAATCAATTCAAGGCTTAAGCTCATTATTGTAATAATAGCAATTTTGTCCACAAGACCTTTTTTATAGGAAATTAAATTCTCTACAATTTTGTCATTTATAATTTTTCCGTAGCTCTTGTAATTTACGAGATAACTGCGAAAAAACGCAAATTCTATGGAAAAATCTGGGTCAGTGGCCCGTACTACCTCGCCGTTGTGAGTTCCATATTTCCAACAAAACTTCACGATGGGTATTAGCTTTTAAATATAAGTGAACAGATTTGCTAAACTTCCATAGGGAATTGTTTCACTCAACGAAAGCGTCATTAATTTTAGAGAGCCTCGCAAGCTGTATATGTGCCTACAAAAGGACCTAATCGACTTCTTGAACTCACTAACTTTATTCGGCTGATGATGGCAATAATCATCAAAACATTTTCAACAAGAATTCTTAAAAAGATTCTGGTGAAAGCATAAGCAGTTATCCAAAACTGATATGGCCAAAACTAGATCTAAAGAGCTCAAAAAAATTGCTATCCATAAGCAGATTGTACTAATCGGTGTTATTATTGATTAGTTATTACCTGACTTTGCCTCATAGACCTTAAGACTCGGCGTTCCAAAAAGGCATTTGCAGATGCTCAGACCAGGAGGAAGATGAGAAAATCCTCCAATTCTGCACTCTCCCTAAAAAAAAAAAAAAAAAGGAGAACACTTCCTTGATGATTCAAGCTATCAGGTGAGCACAGATACCCTTGCTTCATCTCTATCGGTTTATTAAAAGCTCCATATGGTTTAGTTAAGTGAGATACTCCCTCACGCACTTCATATGGTATCACAATCTAATATTGGTCCAAGTGTGTCAGTTGTTTTCCTGGCAGCCATTTTAACCTAACCTTACTTATAACCAATTATCTGTTTTGTTCATTTGTAACAAATTAGATCACTCGCTAAATGAGTCAATACTTTGTTCCTCTAATGTTGAGCAAGCAAAAGGCTCCACTTGTCTTAGTAGACGATGGAATACGTTGGATTGTAGCTGGTGTCATGGGATGGAGAAAAAAACTTTGTTCTTCTTCCACTTGATTGCGTCACCTAAGACGAGGTCTTCCCCTTCCGCGATCTTCTTGCAATGTGCTTTCGAAGAACCGTCGAGTTGGAGCTTTGATGTTCATCCACTCCTTATGTCCCAGCCATCATAATCTGACACCCTTAATTTTGCGACAATATTGATCTATTCCAAGCACGGTTCGAAAATATCCGATATTTATTATAAATATCAAAATATCGGATATTTATGATATATATCCGATATATATCAAGTTTGAAAAATATCAAAAAATCCACTCAAAAACATAAAACTTTTTTTTATAAATTCAAATCAGTCAATTGTAGGTAACAAAACAATAAAGATTGCAGATAATAATGGAAATAGAATATAATGAAATAAGCCTTTTAGTTATCAAGTCAGTCATAAGTCAACCAAACTGTTGATTATAAAATATTTATATTATGTAATCGAAATATGTGCTCAGTTTGACATTTTGAATCATATCATCCGCTACATCAGCAGGTTGAGTAATATCGTCATGAATAGGATCCGATATCCAATCTAGTTCCTTTTCTTTGATGAAGACTTGTTGAGGTGTTTAAGCAAGTACACCAATTTATTAGCTTTGTCGATTCCCAAACGGTTTCACAGCTTCGACTGCACCAGACCAAAACTTGAAAAAATCCTTTCAAGCCCCACTGTTGAAGCAGATTCAGTCAAGAGCTGTTCACACCATATTAAGGAACTTATTTTTGTGTTCCCATTGCGTCCATTGAATTTCTGTGGTGTTCAAGTTTAGAAGTTTCCACCAATGCACCAATCCAGCGCAGCGGTGGGGTTGTTTGAAACTGAAGCACAAAAAGATATTGCGGAAATATAAATAATTGTGTCATTATTGATGTTCCTTTAATGAGGGGTCAAGTTCTTGCCTGCAAATCGTTAATCAAGAATATTTGCCAAATAATGCGGGGCACCTAACGCCATATCGTGCCTTTTCTTGAAAGCACAACTCACTTGAGGTGGTTGACTTGATTAATCTTTCTCCAAATTGTTCCAAATTTCGACAGCTACTGAAATTGTAGTTCCATCTCGATTGGATCCGGTCTTGCCAGCAAATCCAATGAATTGTTAGCAATTTGAATATCGTCGACAATTCGGTAAATGTCACTATCAATTTCATTTCGATGATTTTGACAAATCTGGACTAAGATTCCGCGATTTTCGACAAGTGATCGTACCGTATACCGCATCGAGTTCCATCGAACGACAGTAGGCATGATCAATTTTTTACCTCTTGCTTCTTTATACCCCGCTGCTGGCAAATGCTTATTTCTGAAATACTTCACGACTTTTAAGAAATGTTTAGTGACTCCTTTTTTTTTTGGATATATACCTGTTTGATATATATCGGATATATATCGGATATATATCTTGATATATATCCGTTGATATATATCCTCGAACCCTGATTCCAAGTACTGTACCAATCAAATGAAATCTAATAGAACCGACCATTAAAATTGCTTCACATGCGTGAAATGGCTGAAATTAGCTAATCCTCTGCTTACCTTCAAACTTCTGTTTTCCACGACAATGCGAAACGTAGAATTACTTTTAACGAGTAAACAAATAGCTATTGTTGCAATTTCAGCTAACTCACAATCAAACAGAACGGCTGAACCAAAACTAATTTAGATTCACTTGAAACACTCCGGCAAATACACCGAAGCTAATTGCAAAATTAAACAAACAGTTGATTCCATTTCTATTCAAATATTTATCCAGAAGGGGAATAGTTCCTCTTCGTCGCTGCTGGAGGGCGTGTGATGATGGAGTTTTAGCCAAAAATTGGCTCTACAACAGCGGGTTCTAATTGTAATCCTGTCAATTGAGGATTACATTTTAAATAACAAAATTCCACAAACAAAGTAGCAGACTCGTGTCAGTACTCTGACATGTAACCCTACCAATTGACCCTAGCTTCTCTCGAATCGCTGCATTCAATGGTCTCTTGAAAGGGGATGGGGGCCATCAGCATCATCATCATCATCAATTGCCGTCTTAACTTGGATAGGGGTGTATAGGGAGGGAAAAAGAGTCGCCACTTAATAAATGGTGCAATTAATTTTGATAGCAGAACAAAACTGCAACATACAGACACAATCACGTTGTTTAACCAATTTGCAGTGCGGGTACTATACAAGCCCACTACCACCACCACCACCACCACCACCGAACCGACTGCCCTGCCACTGGCAGCTGATATATTCCGGTGTGGGGAGCACCAACTGCGCCATTGTAACAAGTGATGATGGCAACGATAGTGGTACGCTCCTCTGGATGATAATTATGATGATGACGGTTATGATCTGTGAATGAATGAATTAAATATTTTTTCTGTTGTAGTTGTTGCTGTTGCCGTTTGGCGTGCATGCAAATATGTGCGCAAGTGCTCTTAACAACAATAGCATGGCAATGACGGCGGCGACGAATGCGAAATTACATTCCTCCATGCGACGAAACATTGATTATATACTCCTCTGTCCTTTGTGTCTCCGCACTTGTTCGTGTGTATGTGTGGGGAAGCTATGATTATTGAGTTTGACAGCGAGGTGAAGGCGAAATGTTTGGATATAAATCACGAGATAGATTAGCGAGATGACAAGCTCAGAAGTATATGAATAAATGTGGCAACGTCGCACGTCGTATACGTTAGGGAGGGGTCCGCCTTAATTACTGGTATGCATGTTAGATCTTGTCGTTGAAAGTGAATGAAGTGACTGAGCTGAAAGTGATCAGTGATTTGAATTTCAGTTGATGCATGAAGACAGTTTTGAGTTGTCAGATCATTCTTTTTATTTAAAATTGATGTTGACGTTGGGACAGTGATGCAGAACGCACAGAAGCACTGGCACAGTCTAGTAAATTCAATTTTCTCGACTTCGCGTGTCGTTGCAGAGTTTGGTTTGGATTCAACTGTGTTTTTTATTATCGTGCAGTTCTTGGTTTTGAAATTTTAAAATTTAATTGAGTCACAGAACGTAATGATGTTTAATTGCGGAAAGGTCAGCATGGTTCAATGCTGCAGTTTGTTTTTAACGAAATGTTGAAGGGGATTGTAAGTTATCGCAAGGAGGCGAATTATTGAAAGTCATTTCTCAGAAGGTTGCTGTATCATCTCTTTTCCTTTTGGTATTGTCTGCTTATCTGCTACATCTGCTTTGTTAATAGAATGGGCTGCCTCTCAACGACTATAGGTACCTTATGAGGTAATCAAAGGGACCAAAATTTTTTTTTCGATTTCGAACAGGCAATCGAGGAAGCGCTTTTCATGGCCTGAAATTACTATCTATTATAAATTTCCAATTCCTCTCGAAAATCGATACTCGTAAAAAAACTTTTTTTTTCTTGATGTTTCTGAAATTTGAGTCTCGAATCCCCCACGTAAGGCAGATACGCTAACCATCACGCCAGGGGCACCACCCTTCTAGTGTTAGTTTTAGTAAAAATCTATATATATATAAAAGAAAGTCGTGTTAGTTACACTATTCATAACTCAAGAACGGCTGAATGGATTTTTCTGAAAATTGATGGGGAGTTAGCTTAGGACCAGGTGACGGACATAGAATACTTTTAATCCCTATATTCCTATGGGAACTGAAACATAAACGGGAACGTTGAAACTCCTGAACCTATTTCAAAGATTCTTTTACTGTTAGAATGCTACACTATGACCTTTTGAACTTTTATCCATCCCCATACTCCCACGGGAACGGGATTGAAAAAGCAAACTTAGAAACTACTGAACAAAGATGGTTTCTGTCATATTCCCACAGAAACGGGTTTAGGAATGGAAACTTTGAAACGACTTTATTGATTTCAAAAATTCTTTCAGCATTAGGGGTGCTACATTATCCCCCTCCATCAGTAACTTAGACGTATTTTATCCCTATAATTCCACGGGAACAGAAACTGGAACGAGAACGGGAACAATGAAGTAATTTGGCCGATTTCAAATATTCTTTCAACTATATGTTACATTATCCCTCAGTGACATAAACTTATAAGAACGGGGTTGAGAACGGAGACTTAGAAACTACTGGACGGCTTTCAAAAATTCTTTCAGCATTGGGATGCCACATAATACCTCACTAGCTTAGCGTAAGCCTCACTCCTATAATCCCACAGAAACAGAAACAGGAACGAGAACGGGAACCTTAAAGTTATTTGACCGTTTTCAAAAGTTCTTTCAACCCTAGGATGTAATGTAACATTATGTATATCTCAGTCACATAGACTTATAAATCATTCACATATTTTCATGGGAACGGAAAATTCCCACAGGAACTAGGTTGGGAACGGAAATTTAGAAACTACTAGACTGATTTCAGAAAATTCTTTCAGCACTGGGATGCCACATAATTCCTCAGTAACCTTGCAAAGATTTCATCCCTATAGTCCCATAGGAACAGAAACAGGAACGAGAAGGGGAACCTTAAGACTACAGACTCGAGCAACGCCGGGCGGCTCAGATAGTAAACTACTAATTCTCTGTTGTTATTATTAATTTTATTATGTAGTGACTGAGCCTTATTTTACGAAAAGTGACACCATTGTATATGGAATCTATAGAACTATCGAAAACAAAAACGATCGCTCAAAGCCATCTATGTATCCGCCGGCGCTCTAAAAATTACAGGGGAATGTTAGTACGCCGGCGGATACATAGATGGCTTTCAGGAACCATTTTCGTTTTCGAAAGTACTATAGATTCCATATACAATGGTGACACTAAGTTGTATGTATTGTCGCTTATAATGCCCCAAAATCATTTATAAAAACTTTGAAATATTGCAGTGTCTTACTTTAAAAAATGCATAGGCAACTATTGAAGATTGGAAATTTATAGTAGAAGAGTGTTTAGTAGACAAATCGGACGTTAAATTTATAACACCACCTTGTTTCCATCATTGTGGCACAAAAAAAAAGAAATGGTGCTACCTTGATAGATCAATGAACCGATAGATAAATTGATCTTAGTGCTGCAGCTAAGTATTAGCATTCTCTTTTGTAATTATATAGAAAGGATAAACTCCAAAAAAGACTTGTATTTGTACGTGAGAGTATCATAGACGTATCTGCTACTGAACGTAAAGTTCAGACACATATTCTCATCTGCTAAAAATTTCCTACTGCAAAATTTCACTTCCCTACGATGATGACGGCAACTCGGCGATTGATGTCAAATGATTTCACTCGGAGCATCAGTTTGGTTTCTAAATATTCAAGAATTTTTTTTTTAGTCTTTTCTGCTATTACCTCTTGTGATGTAGTAAAATGGTATGTTTTCAGTATAAAGTAACGAGTATTTTCTTTTGTACCGAATAACGAAACGTTACTCGCAAATAAGCGTCGTTACTGGTACGATGTCTTTACTTTTGTTACTTTCAGATTAAGAAAAAAAAATTAAAACAGAAGACACCCTATTGCACGTGTTACACGTGTATTTAAATTACTCGTCCATGGACACGTGTAATATCTGCACCTGTAATTCAATACTCATGTTGGTCTGTAAAGCCCACCTGAATAAGTATTACTATAATACACGTCTGTTTAGTATTACACTTGTAAAGGGTCCGCAAAAACCTTATTTTTTGAAAATGCTATAAGAAAAACTACTGAATATTTTCTCAAATTCTTTTTTTATTTGAAAGTAAAATCCTTCCGGTTAATAATGGAAAATAATTTCATTCAAATGGCTGCCTCGGCTGGCCATGCACATTATCGATTGTGTGCAGCTGTATTTCACCAATGGCTTCACAAATATTGTCCTTTAAAGCGTTAAATATCTCTTGCTTGTCGGCGTAACACTTATCTTTTACGGCACCCCACAAATAATGGTCTAACGGTGTCAAATTGCAGCTCCGAGGTGGCCAAACGACATCAGCTCTGCGGCTGATAATGTGATCTTCAAAAACAGGGCGCAAAACATCGAGTGTAGCTTCGGCTGTGTGGCACGTAGCGCCGGCGCCGTGCCGTCCTGTTGAAACCAAATGTTGCCAATAACCTTCTCTTCAATTTTTGTGAATGAAAATTCGTTCAACATGGCCCGATAACGATCGCCATTAACTGTAACCGCCACTCCTTGCTCATTTTCGAAGAGAAATGGCCTAATTATGCCTTTGGACCAAAATCCGCAACAAGCAGTGACTCGTTTCGGGTTTATCGGCTTTTCAATGTATGCGTGCGGGCTTTCCGTACCCCAAATGCGACAATTTTACTTATTTACATACCCGCCAAGATCAAAATGAGCTTCATATAAAAAGATGACTTAGCGAAGTGAAAACGCAGTGGATTCGTTCCGCGGTTCAATTATCTGTCAAAACAAACTTGAGCTAAGTTTTACCATTTACGAAATAAGCACTGGCTGGAAAAAAAAAACCTTAGATGGCGGACCCTTTACAGGTATCTAATATTACACGTGTATTTAGTGTCCAACGTGTATTTAGTGTTTCAAGTGTATTAAGCATTACAAGTACAAGTATGACAAGGGTATTTTGTATAACACGTGTATGTAGTATTTGATTTCGCGTCTGTTTGTTCCTCCACGCGTACTGTATTAAGTCCTACACGTGTAATCAATACAATACATGTGTTTAGTACTATACGAATATTTAGCATTACATCTGCATTTGTACTACACGTGTATTTAGTACCACACGGTTTTCATTGCAATTGACACTTACCAATGAAAGCACTTTCACTTTAAATAGTTCGAAAAATAATTTTCCGCATATATATTAGACCGGTTCAAAAAAAGTGACTCTTTTCTTTTTCTCGATGCACATCGATTTTTGCCTTTGAGTAGGTGTAAAAACAAGCCTCTTAAAATTTGAGCTCGAAAAATTTATATTTAGAGGTCGCTCATCGCAGATTTCCATTTCCCAGTGAATTTGTCGAAAAATGATAAGAAACCTTTTTTGTAGAACAACAAATTTTTTATAAAAATATGTATCGCTCATCTCGGCACTTTGCTTCTAGACCGAAATATAAAATTCCAAAAATTATATGTTTTTTTTCCCATACAATTTGTATGGGAAATGGAAATCTGCGATGAGCGACCTCTAAATATAAATTTTTCGAGCTCAAATTTTAACAGGCTTGTTTTTACACCTACTCGAAGGTAAAAATCGATGTGCATCGAGAAAAAGAAAAAAGTAACTTTTTTTGAACCGGTCTAATATATATGTACTTTTAATGAGCTCTGAAACTGAAATTATTTTTTTTGTATTTTGCGTTTCTTACGTCACTTTCTAACTCCGGGCTGTCCAAAAACAAATTTCAAGAATTAAATGTCCCATTGTACTTTTCCCATAACCATGAATTCTCACTTTCCCATTTTTGTGGAACCCGCTGAAAAAACCCAATGACTTGTAAAAAACCTGTGAAAATGTCTCGTCATGATTGCTCACTCCAAGCTATGGACGCTCAAAAATATTGGTGGTTGGTGCTAACAGAAAGTGTTTGTAATCGATGAGCCTAGTTATACGCGTGCAAAAAAAGTTAAAAAGTCGATTGACGAAAGGGAACTGATGAATTTTCAAAAGCAGGAAAGAGATCAATGAAGATGGCAAGGTTCGTCATTTTCCTCATTTTCAGATGTGACCATGTGAGTTTTGAGTTAAAAATCATAATACAAAAGAGAAGAGTTGAATTTGATAAAGTTGAAGAGGGATGGACAAAGAAAATTTGACAAAATTATTTTCTGTGCGTATCCACGTAAGTGAATAGTACGTGTGGAACTAGGCTTAATGATAATGAAAATTTATAAAAATTATGACATTTCGTCACAGAACTTAATCGAAAAGCTGCCGCACTCTTTTCGAATTGATTTGTTGAGAACTTCCAGATTCTTTGGTATTTCGGGAATTTAAAAAATAGAAAGGATTCTAGATCGCTCACATTTTAGTACTTCTCCAAAAAAAATGACGCCACGCTTTAATGATAATAGCATCTTTTATTAAGATTTTTATTTTATAACTTTCTTCATTTGCTCATAGTCTCACTTTTTCGGCGTAACTCACGAGCGGGTCACTAGTGTGCAGCAGATAAAGGTGTGAGAGCTTTTCCTTTGATGCGTTGATCACTAAGAAGTCTGAACTGAAACACTCAGCTTCGTTTATAAAGACTTTGCGGCGGTACTGTGATGTGGTAATTTTCATCAAGTTCCTCGTTTTGAAACTCTTTGGCTGTGCTCAAGTTCGGGGCCATAGATCACTTGGACTACTTTTCTTTCGAAATGACAAAAAGTTCCCTGATCAGTTTAAAAAAAGGTCCATGTCTCCACGCCGCACCGGGCTGTAAAACATTGGACTGTGACCATCAGGATCTTATAAAATAAAGGGTTACCTTGGTCGTTCTAAAAAGGGTTTGAAATGAGCTTGGTCACTTTTTGCGTAGGCATCTCAAACCATTTTGCCCGATAGTGGGTCGTCTGGTTGACGTCTCTTCAGCGGTATTCTATTCGCAACGGCAGTTAGTCTTACGGTGTGTAACGTTGAACATGATGTTCCAGTTTCCAGTTTTGTGGTGCCCGTCTGATAATGGCCACAGAGTTTCTGAGTTGAGTCCCAGAAACATCAAGAACAAAGTGTTTTAACGGGTTTCGCCTTTCGCGAGATATTGGTAAGTCCTCCCAAATGAACTACACTCTGCGATCAAAAACGCTCTCCCACATTCCAACCATTTACTTTATTTTATGGTTCAGTTTTCTTAAGTGAGTAGTATCAGAAGCGCTCTGTCCCTCAGTGTATCTGCTTAGGTCTCTTATTCTGTTCCAATACCGCTCTTGTGTACCAACCGATAGCTAAGATTGACTCTGCAGTTCTATATCCCGGCGCAGGGTCATAAGTCCACGAGTCATAAGTCCATAATGGACTTATGACCCACCCAAGTGGGTCATAAGTTCATAATTCGATTATGGACTTATGTCCCACCTAAGTGGGTCATAAATCCATATTTTTTTATTTTTTTATGGGACATAAGTCCACAATTTTCGTAGAAGCTTCTTTTCCTTATGAAATGATGATACAAAAACGCACTTTTCAATATAATCGAGTTTTAATTATAACAAAACGAAAAATTTCTTCATTACGAAAAACAAATGAATGTAGTGGAACCAACATCCTCTTATTTCCGCGTTGGGATAAATTTTGTGCAGTGCACTGCGTAAAGCTTGTTCAAAATCAGTGGTAAATGAAGCTGGACCAAACTTGAATACGTTTGCTTCAATGAATTGAAACATATGCTTATACATCTCTTCAGATTTGCTACTAGTTAGCAAATAGAGAAATGGATAAACCTAAAAATGTTTATAAGAAAATTAGTTTACTTCTTTCGTTATACTTAAGTATTTTCATTTGATAGATTAGTGCAGAATAAAACTGAATTATTTATATTTCAGTAAGAGAATGAAAACAAAACAATATCTTATTTTGCTTTCATTTGTTGTACTCAAAAACAATAAGATAAAAATAAGTTTAAGTTAAGAAAAGGAATCAAAATAAGATTTTGTTTTTGAGAACTTAAGAAAATATAAATGCAAATGCGTAGCGAAAAAAATTTTGGGCAGGAGAATATGGATTTCGCGCGAATTTTTAATTTTCACACCACAAATCCATATTCTCCTGCCCAAAATTTTTTTCGCTACGCATTTGCATTTATATTTTCTTAAGTTCTCAAAAACAAAATCTTATTTTGATTCCTTTTCTTAACTTAAACTTATTTTTATCTTATTGTTTTTGAGTACAACAAATGAAAGCAAAATAAGATATTGTTTCTGAGAACTTAGGAATTTAATTTTATACATCTTTTATAATTTACTTCATTCAAAAAACTTACATGAACACAATAATTAATGACTTACAATAACGCGGAACTATTACACAACAAACAGCATACTACAATATATCAGTGATACCAATTTAGAATGTTTGATATAAATTTAAAAAAAAAAAGTATTTCAAAAGAAGGTCTAAAGGCATATTCAAGTAAAATAAAAAAGTTTTATAAGAAATTACTTCATAGCTGATTGTAGTAATATTTGAAGCCAAGAAAATAATTCTTACATGTTTTTTTTTTCTTTAGATTATGAGGGTGCGAAATTCTTTCATTTGTTGGTTTTTTATCACACAAAAGGGGACTGGATTCTTGACAGTATGGCAGCTCTGCTTAAGTTTCACTTTAGAAAAAACCGTTAAAAACGGTTTTTAAGATGCTCTACAAACCCACAAATCCTAAAACTTCAGAGTCTAACAGGTACAGTTTTTCTTTTAAAACAAAGCATGTCAGGTGGGACATAATTCCATAAATATTGTTTATGGACTTATGACCCACTTAGGTGGGACATAAGTCCATAATCGAATTATGGACTTATGACCCACTTGAGTGGGTCATAAGTCCATTATGGACTTATGACTCGTGGACTTATGACCCTGCGCCCTATATCCCCTTAAATTATGGTAGTCTGAAATTTAATCCCTTGCGTTGTTTTGAAATGCTATTAGCTACTGTTATCTCAAAACGTCCTTGATTACATAAATTTCAATCGAGTTGTCAATTACACCAACAGATAACACGAAACAGCCCATCAGTAAAATTCTCAAACGACATGACATTTGCCATTCGGAAACCCATAAAAGCACCTACTTGCTATCTGACGTCGGAAAACGTGATTAAAAGTAATTATCTATCACTAACCACCAACTCGCGCACTCATGTCAAACCACATTAGGGTAGAAGTCAGCGATGTAATTCTATTACCGTTAGCCCCTTCTCTATCTCGTTATAGCCTTATAAGGGGATATAATCTAGTTGTACAAAAAAGTAGGTACATTTTCTGTTTCTACTTCTATCGCTGCCGCACTTACACGAAACATTTGCTATTGGCTTCATCGAAAGTATGTTCCAATTCAATAGAATGACTCATATGAATTTCTTTGAAAAGCATAGCCGCATTTTTCTTGGCACAGAGAGAAACAATGCCAGTGCGTGCCCCGTGCTGATGTAAGATCTAATTGGATATTTCGATCACGTAAACTCGGTTACTGGGTCCGCGCCTTTTTTTAATATAATCGTTTCATAATTTTATTTGAAAAGATATTTATATTTGTTCACATTTTCTGATTGCACATCAAGGTTGTGGGTTATTGCGAAATTGTATGGCTTGAGAAATCAATTCAACACGTTTTTCAAATAATATCCTTCAACTACATGAACTAACCTTCAACTCTTTCACTTGAAAGGCCAAAAATGATGTTCCTTTGTGGCATCCACAAGCCAAAGACAAAGAAATGCAAAAAAAGGAAAACTTTGATTTATGGGCAACAGAATTTATGGCATACTTGACCCCGACCTCTGTTGACACTGTCACAAGTGCATTCTTGTGCACGAGCGAGGAGCTTTCATAAGAGACACACCCAGATGTCTCTGTTTTTCTAGCTTCCGGCATTTCTTTTCAACACTCCCTCTCCTTGCTGTGTGCATTGCAAGTGATGTTTTGTGGGACATTTTCCTTTGTTCAAAAGGGGAGAGATTTGCGAGTTGCGACACTAACCACAACACCACCACCACCGCTACCACAAAGGAGAGCCATTTGGAAAATGATTTGAATTATGAAACGTATATTCATCATTCATGTGAGGCATAGGGTAGATGGAGACTTCCCCAGGTATACCTTGCCTTACCAAGTGATGAGTGTTTCTGCAAAGGACTGAAACTACTAAATGTTGTTTGTGGGAGAACTTTAAACCCTTGCTTGGCTCCTAAGAAGTTCTTTGGCATTAGTTGAAAGGTTTTGGTAGATGTTTGTATGCTATTTTTAATTAAAGACACAGAACACCACCATAGGGTGTTTTTGAGTTCATAAAGTTGCACTGCAAAAGATATTCGTATATGCAGAGTACACTTAAATTTACTTCGGTGGTGTTGTTGTGTGAGAATCTTTGGTCAAGTGGAAGTGACCTGTTCTATAAAGTTACTATACAGTCGAAAATTTTCGAGTGAGAGAATGCATGAAACAATTAAAGTTAGAATGAAATAACATGTGCATGGTGTTTACGGAGTAGTATTGGATGGTTTTGCGAACAAGAATGTGCATGTCCTTTAGAGTGAGTACTTTGGGACTTGTCGAGAGGGCACTTTGGTTTAGTTGAGAAACTGGGGCCAATGCCCGACTGAGTACATTCTTGTGTATGAACGTGAGGACTACCTCTTGTTTCAAATAATTTCTTAGTGTTTATCGTATGTGTTGTTTTTCCTTTTTTTCTTCGTTAAACACAAACCCTTGTGTTCTATTTCTGTCGCAAGTTTTGAACCTTAACAGCTGGAGGCATTGAGCCCTTTTGAGAACCACCAAATGAGAAAAGCATAATTGGCATCAAATTAATTAGAAATAGGGATGAGATTAGCAATGGCTTGTGTAGGTGAGCTAAAAACCTAGGGATTATCCTCTTTGTAGAGCTTTTGCTTCGTACAACAAGCTAATATTCTTTGAAAGTGGAAAAAGTGCCCATAATGAGATATGCATGTGTAGGTTTGTTTGCTGTATTCAAAGTTTGATTTTGATTGGGAGTGTCAAGTTTACTTCAGGGTTACTGTGATCTGACAGCATCCGCTGAATAGAAGTTGACGCATGAAAGTCCTGTTTTCTATTTAATAAGTCGTACGGTTTTTACTGCAAAAAGAGACTCAAACGATTGGATAACATCAGTTTGAGCAGGTGTGAATAGAACATCAAGAAAGCAGTCAGCTTCCTTTTTATATTACAGTGAAATCTCCCTTGGGCGGACAGCCATGGTGCAGAAGTTTTTGTCCGCCTAAGGGAGTTGTCCGTTTAAAGGAAATCAAACAAAAACACCAATTTAAAAAAAGAAATAGCTGATGCTTCAAAATCTGTGATTCCTAAGCGTGTTGCAACTTCTGTTGCCTGTTATCGAATTGAACTTTATCTGAAACCCTTTGTTTCGAGTTGCATTGAACCAATCGAAAACATTTTTATCAAGGCCGCTTGACGAAATAAATCGTCTTTTAGGATGAGTTGCATTGTATAGTTTGACCGCCATTCTCTCAAAAGCTCATTCTTTTTTTCAGTAGATCACCAACTAGGGTTTTTCCTATTTTAAATTCTGTTGCTTTTATTCGAATGCCTTTTTTTATATTTTTGACTTAAGCTAATTACGTATACTTTTCCCTTTAAAATCAAAGTTCTCTTTTTTGGTGGCATCCTGAAAACATGTTTCTATAAAATCTACATAGGTAAAAATAATTAAAAGAATTTAAAACTGCCTGAGCGCAAATAAACTAAAATCAAAAAAATGGACAATTTTTCACGTCCAAACAAAATCACTTATTTTTCAAAGAATTTGATGCTCGCTGTAAACTGCAACTTAAAAAAAAATACCGCTGCCAAAGTTATCAGCCTGATGCCATGTTCAATCCTGCTTTGGTGTACGTCTAAGAGAAAATATTTTGTCTATCATACGTGAAATTTCTGTCCGCGTCCGTTCAAGGGAGTGTCCGTCTAAAGGAAACTGAAAACAATGAAACTTATATGGAGCGATTTCCGTGCAAAAAAATTTGTCCGTCTAAGGGAGGTGTCCGCCTAAAGGAGGTGTCCGCAAAGGGAGATTTCACTGTATTTCCTTTTCTTGAAAATGGTGACATGTTTAAAAATAACCTTTTTTCATAGTCAAGTTTAGATTAATTGAGAGAAACCAAAAATAAATCAATTCGGAGACGAGGAATACTTCAAATTCTAGACCACTTGCTTCTCCCTTTTGCATTGTTTTGTTTCTGTCAAACAATTGCGAACTTCAATTGAAACTAATTGAGCAAATGAAAGACAGATTTTTTGAATGAATTCTAATGAGGCACGGGTTTGTGGACTTTAAATTATCTGTTCTCTATTTCCCTATTGTGGAAGCAGAGAATCCGAAAATAATTGGCTACTTGTCGCTATTAGTCAAAGCTGGTAGTTTCTGCGTTTTGCCACGAAATGCATTCTCATTAAGTGGCTGTTCAAATTTTTTGTAGGCACACGCTTCTTTTTAGATTTAGATTGGCAACAGTGGTGGGATCATATTTAGTAAAAAGAAGTGATTGACTAACTCAGACAGTGAGGAAAGATTTCATTTTTTAGATTCCCTTTTTTTCAGTTTAGTCTTATGATTTGAAGTTGAATTTTATTTCGTTACAATTTGTTATTTTCCATTTAACCCTTTGTTCCCGGAGGTGGAGATGTCAATTTCTTACAATTTTTGCATAACTCCATTTTTTTTTTAAATTGCATCAAGAAACCATTAGGAATATTGAGAAAAAATATTATACATTGCCGGTAAATTACTTTACATACTAACTTTCTTGTGTTGTAAGGCCGCGGTTCCATTTGCAAGAAAACTTCTGCAAGAAATGTCGGACAGTCTGTCCGACATAACTTGCAAGTGGAAACTGCGAAGCAAGTTCGATCGCCAAAGTTCTTGCATAACTTCTTGCGAGTATTTGCGAATGCAATAAATTGCAGGTTTAAACAGGTTTGCCTTGACTCGCGAGTCGCGATAGTTCTTGCAGCTTACCGAAATAGTTTCGTATATATCGTGCTCGCGGCTGGTTGGCCAAAGGAGAGTACGTGAATTGTCTCGCGAAGAAATAATGTGGTCAATTGAACTTTGCAAGTGTAATTCGTATTTATGGATTGTTTATGGATGTTAAGAATCTCAGCGTCAAGAGGAATCTTTCCTCCGTTGTTATTGAATCACGGAATCGAGTGTCCTGCTTTTTACTTGCGATTATAGGTACTATAAGGCAAGTCTTGCAATCGTGCAGAAAAAAATTTTGAGATAACAATTGATTATGACATTACGATGATAGAGAATACGAAAAAAGTGGGTCCTGCAATTCTGTTTGTCTGTCTGTGTGTCTGTGTGTCTGTGTGTCTGTCTGTCTGTCTGTCTGTCTGTATATGGATCTACAGCCTGAACTAATAGACCGATTTTCTTCAAAATTTGCAGTTAGGGTCTGTGGAGCAGCCTACAGAGGGGTTTTTGGAATTGAGTCTCTAGGTCTTGAAATAACGGTACCTGCCACACAACCGATATGATAATACTTATTTTTCTCGAAAACGGCTCCAACGATTTCGATAAAATTTTGTGTGAGAGATTAATTTTTAATTGTCTTTCTTATGATGTAAAAAAAAATTCTGGAAAAAGGCTAAAAACGGTACCTCCAATAGTACCGTTTTTTTCAAAACCGACTTTCTTGTTAATGGCTTTTACGATCTTGACTAAATTTAGGATTTAAGAAGTCGTAAACTGTTTAAAAAAGACTGCATATCAATATTTAAAAAAATTTGGTTTTGGAAATTTTTATAAATTTTTTAAAAAAATTTTGATTTTTAGAAATAACTTCAAAAGTGTAACTTTGATTTTTTTTAAATTTTTTTTCAAAATAACTTCTATCAAGATCTAAATCTTTGCATACTCGACTTTTAAAAAACAGTTTAAAAAAAAGTGAAAAATAAAAAACCGTTTTTGGAAAAACTGGTCCAACGATTTTGATTAAATTTTCATCATTTATTTGTATTAGCGATTGAAAAAGAATGGCGTCTTTAGATTTTGGCTTGAAACCTTTGGAAAATTTAATTTAATTTTTTTATTATTTTGCGTGATTTAATTCAATTTTCATAATTAATGTGTAATTGGCAGCCCTGTACCACAAAATACATTATGAAGATCTAGATTCTAGATAATACCAAAACTTTTGACTCGACCTTTACATTTTGATATCGTATTTAGAACACAATCGCAAGTTCGTGCGACCCAGTCGTGCCCATTTTTTTTAAAAAGCGCCCACTTTTAATAACTTCTTCTTCTTCTTCTTCTTCTTCTTTTAATAACAAAACTTCCAAATAAGCTGGGGTCATCCAAGTGAGATTAAAATATTGTTGAGCGTCTTCTATGTTTAGTTCGTTTAGTAAATTATAGAAGGCACCAGCTTCCTATCTTCTTAAAATCCAATCGCACCCAAGTTGGTCGCCTTTTCTTTTTTATCCATAAAATTGTAATTGCAGCTCCTAAACGTTGACGTAGTCTCGCCGTGACTTCACAATTTTAAATAAATAACCAAATTTCTTGCGACATTAATGACTTTCCAGTGTAGATACCTCTGCAATAAATTGCGACAGTATAAAATGGCGAGCTTTTTGTAAGACATTTATTGCAGAAGAAATTACAAAAAATCCTTTAACAGTGTAAACGCTGCTGCAAGAACTTCTGCAAGACTTCCGCGAGTTTACTTGCAAATGGAAACGCGGCCTAGTGCTTTGTGTTCTTTTCATCTACTTCCATTACTTGAACTTCCGTTACGTTTCGCTGATTTACACTTTATTACCTAACATTAAATAGCCTTGCATTTAATTTACTTGCCTTCGATTGCCTGTCTTTCAATCCTACAATCAATTGCTTAAAGATTTTTTCACACTTTGTGTTCAGTTTCGACTTTTTACGTACGAGCGCTCTGTGTTGACACGATGAATTTGTAGTCGTTTTTTTCTGTCAAAGTGAGCAAAAAATTAACCAAACTGAAAATTTTGCTTTAAATTGGAGTTACGTTACCGTGACTCGCACACGAAGCAACGTAACATCGAAGTCAAAGCGAAGTTGATAGCGTATATTGATTTCCTATGATTCATCATAAACGTGATTGAGGCATAAGTCGAGTTACCTTCTATTTTATAACCATACGACGTATTACGCTACATTTTAAGTATTGTCTTTCGTTCCATTCTATTGTTAGCCAACGTGTTATTGCTTTGCATTTCTCATTATATTGTTTTACGTTTTATGCTTTTAAGTTTTTAATTTTCATTGCTCTATGTTTTAGTGCCTTACATTTCGTTGCTTTACGTTACATTACGAGTACCTCACATTGAATTGTCTTACGTTCCATCGCCTTACCTTATATTTTGATACCTTATTTTTTGCTGGCCAAGTTTGATTGTCTTACTTTTCACTACCTTACGCTTCATTTCCTCACTTTTTACTGCCTTACATTTAATTATCGTCCGTTTTATTGTTTTAACGCTTTGGAGTTGGTTTCTACTTCATTACGTTCGAGTGATTTGTGTTCGCTTTGAATTAACATTATGATTTTGTTGTGACGTTTTACTGTAAAAGCAAAAGCTCATTAAACAGATCTTTCTTCTTTTAGTTGGAGTGACGTTACGTTATCTTGTACACGAACCAACGTGACATCAAAGTAAAAGTGATGGTTTGACTTCGATATTACGTTCGTTCTTTTTTTTTTTTTTGCTTTGATCGAATTCGTGAACTTCAAGTGAAACCGAAATTAAAGCGGCATTGTGTTTCAGGCATTAGTTGCATTGTCTCTCGTTTATTTCTCTACGACGTATTTTCTTACATTATGAGTATTCTTTTCGTTTCATTGTCATATTGTCTTATGAGCTATTGACTTGCTTTTTTCTACTTAATAAAGTTCTATTGTCTCAAGATTGATTTGCCTTATGTTCTTACTTTTCATTGCTCTTTGGTTTACTCCTTAACAAATACTTGCCTTACACTTTGAACTTTGCTTTTTCTTATGTTGGAGTGTCATACGTTGCAGTGTCCTTTGTCTACCACCTTATGTTTTGATACGCTCCTTTTTGCTGGCCAACTTTGACTGCTTTTCGGAGCCTAATTTTTCACTTACTTACATTTTACAACCCTTAGTTAATTGCTTTACGTTCCATTACCTCATGGTTCGTGGTCTTACGTTACGTTACCTTTTGTTTTATTTCATAAGATTGTATTATTCAATTATTCAATTTGTGTACACTTTACTGTGTAAACTTAACTGCAAATTTTTAATTTGCAACCAAAAAATGTCAGTTTATAAAAAAACTCTTCGAGGATGTGTAGGCATAGTAAATTGTAAACAAATGTAGTTTAAAACTAGTTTTGGTTTTATTTCTGTTGCGCAGCTTTATTTGTGTTGTAGAGCCTTCTTTTTTACCAATTGGTAGCTCCCATTCTTCTCTGTTCGAAAAACAAAAACTTAATTGGTCCCATTTCGTTTCCAAGCATTTCAAAAAGACATTCTAAGATTGCCATTTTCCTCTCGAGTTACTCCACATGCAGGTCTCGCGTATGTTAATCCAACATGAGCGTAACCATTCACAAGAGCCACATCAATAATCGCGAAAGAACCGAACGGTGCGATGATTCAATTAAATGTAATTTGGTGCAGCGTGCATTTAATGTAAAATTCCCTTTCAAGCGGTACCCCAAGTACACCAAGAGTGTACTCAAGTTCAATAACAAACCCGAGATTTTTCACCCCACCAAGCAAGTCCTTTTGGCTTCTTGTATGTGAATGGATCACCATAAAAAGGTCAACATACGTACTACGTGTGTTGTGCAGGGAGCCACGATATTTATAGCCTCGTCGGTCGTCCTACTATTGGAAAACATTGATTTTTCATTTATTCCAGTCGGTTGCACTCGGAAAAAAAGAAGAGTGACTTTCGGGAGGAGTGACGATGATATTCTACCTTATGTCTACAAACACGTTACACCACCAGCTCACCTCAATTTCATGAGGTGATTGCCTTAAAATGGTTTGCGACTGAACAATTCTCCTTAGTCGAAGCTATAGGAGTCGACCGAGGAATAAGATCAAAGCAAAATGAAATCATCTTTTGGAACAACTGTTTTTCTTATAATACTCATATTGTGTGTGTGTGTGTGGGAGGGGGATGTTAGATGGACAATTTGTTCCACATGGCGGACAAAATAAAAGTCTGAAGCTTAGTGATTTTTGTGGCGATTTAGAAACGGTCCATTGCACTTTGACTGGAAATCTACCGGAATCCCAAGGTGGTTGCTCCAAAAATAGTCACAATCACAATATACCGAGGAAGAAGAAGTAAATAAAACCGGAACAACATGTGAAATTTTGGTGAAAGGTTCTATCAGAAAAGGGAGCTTAAGGAAATTGGTTTAGATTGTCATCGTGTTACGTGTGGTATTTATTGGTATAGAAGGGTAAAAAAAGGTTCCATAAAGGATAATAAACTCTGATAAGGTCAAAGGAACTGGTTATCGCTTGAAATTCGGGGTTGTAGCTAAGTAAATAAATGTAGGTACATAAGGTTACATTAAACGAAAATGTAATCCCGATAATACCTTTGCTTTTTTACGGTCTAATAACAGTTAGAGAGCGCTACGAGAATCAGTAACAAGGATGCAATTTTTTATGGGGTTTTCGCCATTTTTGTATTACGATATCCATTTCGTGTTCATATTTGATATCGTTTTCGTGCAAATGCGGAGGTGGACATTGAACGTTTTACATTTTAGTGGTTTTGGATTGTTCCATTTCTGAATTCAACCAAACGCTGTTTTTGGTGCATTTGTCTGTATAAGTAGTGTTTAAATCTGGCCTTATTTTTACATGCGATTATAGGAACTACTAAGGCAAGTTTTGCAATTATGCAGAAACTACGATCATCCCAAAAAAAAAAATGTTTTTTTTCTTGAGGGAGTCGCTTTGTTGTGAGTAATTGTTTGTTTCAACTTGTCTGTAGTTCCTACCATAGCGACATTATTCTGGATTATTTATCTTTTTGGGATTTTTGTTTCCGATTGCCAGAAGGGTTGAAATCGTGGCTATAGTCACAGACACCCCACTTCACCAGCTGTTTGTTGTTTTTTCTAATTTGTAACTCATTAACTTTTTTTTTCTGTGTTCTTTAGGTATTACCTAATAAGAATAACTATAGTAAAAAAATGAACGGTAAAAATATTGGTTGTTTTTTTCGATTTTCTAAAAATCACTAGACGCACATTTTAGGGACCAACGCGTCTTGGCATCGAAAGTACTAAGCTTCCTAGAAGCCTTCACATTAAAAATACTATTTGGGAAGGAAAAAATAGATCACGACCGGCTCAGTTGGTATTATGTATCATAATCGAAATGTTCAATATCAAAAATCTCAGACACGATTGCTAAGAACAAAAGACATGGGACAATCCAAAACTGGGAGGTTTGCCAACCAATTTGAGGTTATCGTGGCGTACCCCACGAGTTGATCATTCGCGTGAAGCAGATAAGTGGAAGAGATGTGGTCCCATCGATCACGATCACGATCCTCGTAACACGCTAAACATTTTGTTTTAGAAAATCGAACACTTTGAATTTTTTTTTTCTTCTAAATTTCATCGTCCTCCATTAGATAAGATTTTATTGAAAACCTTTTTTTTATGACCTACTCCCTAAAAATGTCGTCAAATTAGTTTAATTAAAAAGATTGTCGCGATCTCTTAGGTTTTCTACAGTTATTTAAAATGTCCCATTTGTTCCGAAACAAGAGAATAATAGGTGGTGAAATAAGGAAGATGAGGATCAATGGACAAGCAAAGGACCAAGATGACTGACTATTGTTTTTTTTGTTAAAAATAACTCAGGAAACCGGAGCAGAATTTGAGGTTATGTTTGGTTACGTTAGGTTAAAGTGGCTGTCAGCTCGGCTAACACACTAAGGCTCGTTAAACTCACTGTGATACCACGATGGATCTAATGTATCGTCATCCTAATTGAACCATTTTGAGCTTACAATGAAGCGGGAGAGACGCAGGGCGTTGATGTGAGTGAGATCACTAAGGTCATTAAAGGAACACGAACCTAGATGTGTCCTACGTTTGTGAGCTAAAGTGGGTCATGAACAGCAAAACTGGGGAATAGTCTCCTCCTCCTCATCCATACAGCTTTTGCAAAAATCATTTGAAGCGACTCCTTGCTTTGCTGCATGTCTTCCAATTACACATGTCCTGTAATAACACCTAAGGTCGCACTAATGTGTGTTGAGAGAGATCAAGCTGTTCGAATCTAGCTTGGGCGTTGGGCCACATTTATTTCGTTGCGTTACACGTGCTTGACCATATCAGATTAGTTTTCTTGTATATGCTTCCTGCTTGAGTAAGAGTTTGCATGTAGCGATTGGTATGCCCATACTCTCCGTTGTCGGTGAAGATGGCAGAAGTGTTAATTTGCTGTCGAGTTTCCTGGAATGTGTCTAGTCCCCGGCAACCAGCGTAGGTGAATGTTAAACTGCTCTGACATCTCCCTGAGAGATGATAAGCAGCACAAGACCTAAAAGCTATTTCCCCTACTGAAAAACGATCTTCTTTAAAGTAAAATTCCGAAAAACACTTAAAGCCACAGGAGTACGCTCTTTAAACCCACCGAAAAATTGTCGTTAGGTTGGTGCTTCTTATGAAAACCGAAAATAGGACAGTGCAAAAATGGAAAGTTCTTGTTCCCCTAATAACAAAAACTCTTGAGCTCTATATCGAAGAAGTACTAAGCCTGAAAAATTGAATTAAATTTTAAAGCTGATCTTCCAAGTAGAAGGATGTTGAGACAATTTTTTTAAGTTAATCCTTGTCTGAGATTAAGTAAGCTGAGATTTTATCAAACGCCTGGACTGTGGCGATCTTGAGAGCTTCCTCAAAGAAAATGGACGCCAAAACATGCTACTAGATCGCTTTTTGTGCGGAAATGGCAAGTCCTCCAAAAGTAAATACATACTGACTAATGAACGGATGTGAAACATAATTTGCACTGTCACCGAAAGCATGAAATTATTTGCTGCGAAGAGTTTCGAAAGTGTGTACGTATTAAAGACTAAATTGTTTTACACCAACATTTGTTTCAAGTTATAGATCCAAGGAAACAGCGCAGCGTGCTACTCCAGGATCTGTCGTCACTCGTCATTGAAATCAAAGACCAGTTTGAAAAAAATCGCATTATGTTCTCTCAGTTTCAATCCTTATTCTTATCCTTACAAAGTCGCTGGTTTGTTCGCTGTCAGATGTTCAAAACAACGCAACGGATTTTGATGCTGTTTTTTTTTTTCAAAAGGTAGAGTAGTCCAAGAGAAATGTGTTTATATGTATATTTCATCCCAATATTCCCAGGAGGGAAAACGGATGTGGAAACCCTTGGTAGTTTTGAAGACCTCAACCGACATAGAGTGCAAAACCGGAGAGAGCTCGCCCGAAATCGAAATTGTTGCCGAAAGATGTTGGTTGAGGCTTGAGGCTCACCGCGAAATGCAATGCCCACCTAAGTAAGTAAATAACTACTCCCACGGGAACGGGAAACGGAGATGGGCACGTACACAAGAACTAAGAAACTTCTTGACCGTTTTAACAATAAGGCCCGAGCTATGCCTCTGCCGGGCAGATCAGCTAGTTTTAATATAAATCAAAACTCTTTTGTTCAAATGCTTTTCCTCAATAACTAGGTAGGTAGGTATACAAATCCTACTGTTATTTATTAAGTTTCACAATAAGTTTCATTATGAATGAACTAAAATCACCAATCGTGTATCCAATTAACATAATAAATGAAAGAGTAAAACAGTAACATTCTTAAATGTTTTCAATTTTAATTGTTTGGTTTGATACTTGATAAAGACATGAAATTGGATCAAACAGACCGGGTACTTACTACATTTTGACATTGCTTAAAATCCTCATTTGATCAACACAAACAACTTTGTTTTATAAAATGTGCTTAACTAGCTTCCCAACGGTAACTGGTACACTTTCCAACTAACGCTGCCTTTAAAGTCGCTACATAACATTGACTTTACACACCCAAAATCACCCACTCGTTCAATAAAAATTAAGTAAACCATGTTTGGTTTCATTGAACTAATCAAAAATTTGTTAAAAGACTCAGGTGAATCCAACGAATCTAAACATTTTATTTGTAAACATAAACAAACAACCAATACGAAAAAACGAGCTTCCGAGCACAAAGTGTAGGCAAATAAAGTACTGCGTTTGCCTACTTCGCTTCAAAACAAATAACAGAAGCATCATCATACATTCGTTGACTTCATTTTGTGGCTGGCTGCCTACATTTGTGTTTGTTTACCATCGCGCCAAGTTCAAATTCCGATTTTAAAGAACGGGTTCCAAACAAGTACCTACTAAACATTCCATCGAATCCACATCGACGCGATGTCGCTCCCACTTCCGAATTGATTTCGAATGCAGATACGTAGGTAAATCCACCGATGAAACGAACGAACGATATGCATCACCGGCCAGATAATCTACAAAATCTCGTTTTCCGTCTCTCCCCACCCAACACAGTGAAGTAATCCATCTTGTGCTACAACCAAAAATGTGCATTGCATTCTTAAGTTCCGTCCAGAAAAATGCCAACAACAACAACAAAAAAAAAACCAAAATATTTCAAAATTTGTGTTGAAGCATTAATCAAGCAAATGTTATTTGCGCGCAAAAACAAGTTTTTCTGTACCCAACAATTTTCATCACTAGTTACGTTTTTGGTTGAAAAACCAGTTTTCCAACGCGATAGGCGCACACCTACAAAATTGAATAAAACAAATCCAAAACAAGCATAGAAGTGAAAACAAAACGCAAAAACGAGAAAACAAGATACAAAAGGAGTGATCGTTGATCGAGCGTAAGCGTACACAACATAAACTCGTAGCACACAGAAACTGAAATTGAAATGAACTTGTTTAAGTGTGAGTTAAGATTTTCCACAACCCACACTATTATTTTAATGTAAAGAATGTAATGTAGAAGAGCGAGAGATATCGATGACAATTCCAATTTTTATTTGGAGCTTAGAGATTGAGAGAGAGAAAGAGCAATCGAACGTAAACGATCGAACACTGAAGACTGAATGCTGATGCTGATGGGTGATGGCTGTGGCTGCTGGCTGGCCGCTGGCATTATCGCGAACGTGTACGTGATACGTAATATGTTCTCTCTTCTCTCTACTCTACAAAGCGACAATTTTCGCTGAGTTTTCTCAATGTATTGGCTTGTGGAACGTATGTTTATTTCATACCAACAACTGCTATGAACACTTTTGGTGGTTTGTTTATTACTTGTTACATCAGGTTTTTTTTTTAAGTTATAGTTTTGGCTTTAAAAATATGTCAGAAGTCACTTTCAATAAACGCATATGTTTAGCGAAAAGTAAACAACCAACTTCGTAAGGAGCCAAAAATAAAAACACGTAACTTAATGAAAACCTGTTACAGGCGAATGAGACCGATTGTGGTGCTTTCGTAGTTTGAAAAAACGTAGTCAGCCTTATTATGAGTTTCACGTGAAATCATTCCCCTCGAAAAGGATCCCATTTCACTTTTCCCTTATTATGAGTTTCGGGGGAAAAATTTTCCATGTTCGAAAAATTTCCCTTATTATGAGCTATTTTTCTCCGTGAAATGTGAAAACGTGGAGAGCAATTTATTTCACTTATTTTTGTGAGGCGAAAAAGTGAACAACAAAAGTGGAAAAATTGTAAATCTGAAATTTTGTTCAGGTGAAACTCATAATAGGTTTCAAAATTCCGGGCGAACAAAAATGTTCCGGGCGAAAAGCTGTTCACGTGAAACTCATAATAAGGCTGAGTATTTTTTAAGTTATACATTATGAATAATTTTGAACTGACCGACTCTTGTTTTTTCTGAAGTTTGGCTCATTAAACTTGATAGACGAAATATATACTAAGTTTGTCCTTTTCTTCGAAATGAAGGAGTTATTTCTCGTTTGTTTCGGCCCTCGTTATTAATGTTAAGTATTAAACTGGGTCTCCATAGTTATCGGGTCGTTAATAGTTGAATAAGAGTACGATGTCCCACCTTCAGTAATATTTGAATGCTTTTCTGCAGGTGTCGTATCTAGAAATTATCAAAAAAGTTGACAGAAACACTGCCGGGAAAAAGTTCTTTTACATAGCTATAACTCTATATGTCCCCGATCTGATTGCAAGGGAAAAACTAGTTTGGGCCATTAACAGCTTTGAACCTTACAAATCCCCTGAACCTGATGATATAATTCCAGCCGAACTTCGAAAGGCCGCGGATATTATTATCCCTTTTGTTGAAGTAATTCTCATCGGCCGTACCACTTTAAACTAATTCCCCACTCAGTGGAGAGATGTCATGGTTGTGTTTATATCTAAGGCTGGGAAATCATGCCACGTAAACCCAAAAGATCTCCTACCAATAAGTCTATCATCTTTCCTTCTTAAAACTTTAGAATGACTGTTTGTTATCCACCGGCGTATAATCCAAAATTGTTATCTACAGCAAAACACGCCTACTGTAAGGAAAATCTGTAGAAACTGCCCTACACGCCTTGGTTCGTACTATAGAGCATTCCCTCCATCACAAAGAATTCACTATGGCAGCTTTCCTCAAGATAGAGGGCGCCTTTAATAATGTCAACAACTCTGCAATTACAAAGGCACTGACGAAGCTCAAAGTAGATAGTTCCATATTAGAGTTGATAAATCTAATGCTGAAAAGCAGGAGACTCAACTCTACTCTAGGAAACTTCTCTGCAAAGAGATCTGTCAGTAGAAGAACACCGCAAGGTGGAGTCCTATCCCCTCTTCTATGGAATCTAGTCGTCAATGAACTTCTAGTTGCCCTAGAAGCTGAGGGATTCAATGTGATTGCATATGCAGATGACGTCTCCATTGCGGTATCTGGCAAACATGCGCACGTCCTTTCGGATCTGACGCAGACTGCTCTAACTAGTAAAATGGGCTGGAAAATGTAATCTAGGGGTCAACCCTTAGAAAACTGAACTTTTTCTCTTCACCAGGAAATACAAAATTCCTCAACTAATAACTCCATCAATTAATGGAATCCCACTTGAACTTTCAAACGAAGCCAAATATCTAAGTGTAATCCTAGACAAAAAGCTAAATTGGAAAGCTAATATACAAGAAAGAATCAGGAAATCCACCGTAGCCTTATTTTCCTGTAAAAAAGCCATTGGTAATAAATGGGGTTTCTCCCCCTAAAGCACCCGTTGGCTCTACACCGCGGTCATCAGACCAAAACTTACATGATGACCGCTCTTGATAAAAGGACCTACTGCGACAATTTAAGCAAGATCCAACGAACAGCCTCTTTGTGTATAAGCGGAGCACTGAGATCAACACCCTGAGCTGCCCTAAACATACTCCTTAATCTCATACCACTAGATATCTTCAGCAAACAAATGGCCGCCAGTACAGTCGTATGAGAGCTATCTCCCAATGGACCGATAACAACATCGGTCACGCTACAACCCTGAATTTATTCGGATCAATCCCTTGCCACTCCGACACACCATCCTCCAATTGGTTTTTGATAATGAGTTCCAAGTCTCAATCCCACCGAGAACGAAGAAATTTTGAGAGATGATTCAATTCATTTCTATACAGATGGGTCAAAAACCGAAGAAGAGGTAGGCTGCGGGGTGTGTTAAACCGACTTAACGTAAGTCTCTCTTTCCGCCTTCCAAACCATTGTAGCGTGTTCCAAGCGGAAATTCTGGCGATCAAGGAGATCCTATCATGGCTAAAAGAAAACGTGATATCATCAACGAATAACCGGATTTTCTCAGATAGTCAAGCGGCCCTCAAATCACTCGGAGCTGTTTCTACGAACTTAGTAACCGCCCTTAACTGTCGCCTATCTCTTAAGGAGATGGCTGAACAGTTCAATATTCACCTTATTTAGGTGCCGGGGCACAGAGATATTGTGGGAAACTGCAAAACCGATGAACTCGCCAGAGAAGGAACCGTTCTACCGATCTCAACTAGCAGGTTGAATATTGGTATACCAATCGCTGCATGTAAATTTATGCTAAAGCAAGAACACTATCACCACGTGTGTGGCAACAAAACGGATATGGCCAGGACTAGATCAAAAACGCACAAGACATCATCCATAACCAGATTGCACGTTAGCTCCGTAATCAATGTCATCACCGGACATTGTCTGATAGGAAGACACGCCATAAGACTCGGTGTTTCCTCTAATGACTTCTGCAGAAGTTGTTTAGATGATGAGGTGTCCTGCACTCTCTTTAAAAAGAAAACGGCATCTAGGAAAAAATTTCTTGATGATCCAAGCGATCTGGCGAAAACAAATCGCCGGTATCTCCTTCGCTTTATTTAAAGCTCCAAATGGTTTTGTTTAAGTGTGGTACTTCCTCGCTTAATTCTTATGGTATCACAATGGACCTATTATTGGTCTAAGTGTGTCAGTTTGTTTTCCTGATAGCCATTTAAACCTAAGCTTTGAACCTAGCTATAACTCCACAGTACCCGTATTACGAAATACGAATGGCGAAGGAAAAAACAAACGAGAACCCAAAGAAATTATAGTCACAACATATGTATGTATATTATGAATTACGAGAATGGATCCATGAAAATGTACGATAGCAAAACGACCGCCCAAGCAGTCGTAAATAACATCGAGTATCGTATATAAATTCCGCTTAGTAACGATAAAGCAGCGAGTACCGTAATCCTTAATACGGGTATTCAAAGCTCACAAGTATGGTCGAGAAAATTTTTTTCAAAAGAATCCGTTTTTTCATCATCAAAAAGTTATGGCTTCGTATTCCATTTCAGATTTCCACCAAAGGTAACTCCTAGAATTTTTAGTTCCTTTGAAAGGGTTATATTAGTGCCTCGAATGTTGAATGGGAGTGAATGGTTGTTTCTTTTTCTACAAAGGTGTAGTAAATCTACTTTCGAGGATGGATACTATTGCCCCCTGGCTTGGGACCACGTATAAATTGTTGTATCCGCCAGTTCTAAATTTGATTTCACCTGTGTTAAGATTCCAGACGCTACTACATAAATATTGTCGGTCCAGACTCCAACAAAATCCAGATTAATTTCAGGATCTGAAAGTTTGTCTATTAGTCTATCTACAAAACAGTTGTAAATTACAACTGAAAGGGGCGATCCTTGTGTAGCTCCATTTTCCAAGTTGAATTGTGAAATTGTTGAAAGCCATTAATATTCTCCCAGTCATAAAAGACGCTATGAGTTTAATTATTGGGAACTTCCCACTGAGCCATCTGTTTATGGACGGGAATCATTGTGACGCGATCAAACGCCTTTTGCAAATCATTTTCATTGTTCTACCTACAAAACAGTCCTGTTTTTAATGTTGAAAGTTTCTCGAGTTTCACCATCATAAGCCTTTATTGCTTCTTCTGTAAAGAACCCTTGAAGTCTATGTGTACGAAAACTTGATCGGGGCTCCCATTAAAAATGACTATTAAAACTTCACCACAAGCTCCAACAGTTTGTAAGTAGTTCTTTGTGTACACTACTCCTGCTTTCTATAATTCTGATTTGTTTTGTTTGCTTGGAACACAAAAACCCTTGTCAAAAATGTGTGCCTTCATCCTTCATTCAAAGAATCATAACCGCACTCAGACTTAAAACATCATCTTGACGCAACCAAAGCCACAAACCTTTCCACTTCCTCTTATTTCTCTTGGAAATCTCTAGTACCGTCTTTAGGGTATTTTGAATTCAATATCCTCCTTATCATCTCTTGTACCTTAAGTCAAATCTCACACAATTCGTATATTTTCTACACCAATAAACAAGGATTTCTTCTTCCGGTGAATGAACTTAAAATTTTGCTAAATCCTAGTCCTCTCTCACTGTTCAAACGCACCTATCTACTCAACCATGGATATCATGAAACAAGAAGGAAGAGATACGTTTTGTACTTTAACACTTTGCAACAGCATCAGTTGAATACATTATTTACGGTTGCATTCTAAGTTTCTTTTTTTTTTGCTCCTTTTCATAATGCTCTTCCTTTTGGTTGCTATGTTGCAGCACATCTAATCCTTTCAAATGATTTCTCACAATTTGTTTCCTTCATTTTGATAAAAGGATTTTCTTGTTTTTGTGTCAGCCATGCTCGTTCTGGCCGACGCTATTATCCACTAAGAAGTGCCCGAGTACAGTAGCCATGTTATCGTGACAGATTTCCAAGTTAGTTTTTTTTTCTGTTGCGTTGTTGCTACTTGAATATAACACTGTCTGGAGTCTGTGACTGTATCAAGTGGATTTTTGGTCATACTCAAGGCTGTTGAACTCGAAATGTATAAAAATAACAAGGACATCGAAAAATAAGAAATTCTTTCCTCGAGTTTATTCTGAAAAAATTCAGTCCAGTTTTCAATTGCTTATTGAATAAAAAAAAATTTAAATACATTTGTGTGGTCGATGGTCGGGGTATGATTAATGACGTCAAGTGGCATATCTGATGATGAAGTGTATCCACTAAGGACCAGAGATGGCTTGACAAACAAATTGACGATCATGATGATTAAAATCCTCGTCCTAAGTAGTTGTTTAACTTTCAAAGCGAATTAGAGATTTTTTTCCTTACTTCAACATGATTGATGGCATCTGAATTTTCTTTCTGTAAGAAGGATGGTAGACAGGAGGTGCAAGGGAAAGATGAACTTTAAATCACATTACGTGGAATATTTAAATTTATAAGCTTGTTTTGTGGTGTCCGTGGTGCAATGGTTAGTGTGTTTGCCTTTTGGGACGTTCGAAGCTCAAATCCAGAATATATCAATGGGGAAAATGTTTTTTCACAGGTGTTGCCTTTCGTGTGGATTTGGCAATTTCTCGGACAATAATTTTCCTGATTTGCATGAATTTTTAAGGCTTACCCACATGTCGTTGGAAAAATGTTGTCGGTGAAACACTTTGCATGTTTCTCAGGATCAAGCCTTGAAGTATCACGTTATAAGCAGGCATGCTACCCATACCCATTCTACCATAGGCAGATAGAAACGTACTAATTTTGGTTGAACTTTCATGAGGAAATGGAGCACAATTATTTAATTTTCACTCCAAGATTTTTAACATTAGGGGAAAGTGGGGTGAATATGCCAGTTTGGGTAATATGTCACTTTTAAATATTAAATACTTTTAAGTCGAGCTTAAAATGATTTTTTTCAATATTTAAAATGAAAAAAACATTAGTTTTGCAATGCCAATTGAATCATAAACCATCATTAAAATATAATTTCGAATGTAATACTTAATACACGTGTTCATAAACGGTTAATTGAATTACACGTGCAACACGCGTAGACGTGTACACGAGTAATTAGAGGAATATTCTGCTTACCATGTTTTAAAATTTACTTGTTGTGCGATGTGTATCCGACTGTTAAAGTTTTGATATTTCCTGTTACCAATGGGCTCAATACAATTGCAAATCTTAAGGGGTTAGGGGTAATTAGAATTTTCAAAAAATCGATTTTTGTTTTCTTGCATTTTCTTAAAGTAGAGTATCTTAAAAATATTCTCTGAAAGTTTGAAGTGAATCCGACAAATATGTTTCGAGTTATTCAGCTTTATTTTTAGTTTTCATTACAGTGCATAAGCGACTGTAAATGCGTTTTTCTCAAAACTATGTTTTTTGAACTGGTGCCAACTGTAACTCAAAAACCGCTCGATAGATTTGAATAAAGCTTATACAGTTTTAGGAGAACATAGAAAGCTAGTGTCTGCTTGAAGGATTTTTTTTTTAATTCGATTTTTTATGAACAATTGTTGATTTTTTCCCGAAAATCAGAAAAGAAATTCCCGAGGCTGCCGTTTTGTAAATTTTGAAAAAAAAGCTTCAATTAGGCACTAGCTTTTAATGTTTTCTAGGAACTGTGTAAGTTTCATTCAAATCTATGGAGCAGTTTTTGAGTTACAGTAAGCACCGCAAGGACCCATTTTTAAAAACTGTTGAGCTTAAACGCCTCAATTCACTCAAAATGTTACAGTTAAACGAACGAACGAGAACTACACACCCCTTTTTTAACCTTCAAATGGTTCGTTTAAACTTGGGTTTGAATGCATATGGAATCACCCGTCAAACAAAGTGGAAACCCCTTGAGTTTCGTTTCCAAATGATAATTTCAAAATTTAATTGCTTGATTTGGTATATTTTCGCCATAACATAGGTAAAACGCAAACAAAATTTTTAAAACAGTGCAGGAGAGTGGAGTAATTGCTTATTAAAAAAAAAAAAAAAAAACAAAGATATTTTCTATAAATTAACCGAAGCATAGAACAAGGAGAAATTACTCTTTTTAGGCTACGTATTTTGTTTCGACATTCTCAAAGCTTGCTAATAAAGGTTCATCTTCTTGGTCAATCCTGACGAGCTACCATTCCATTCTTGAGAAATAGAGTGAAAAGATTTATTAACTTTTCGCCCATTGTTGGCTAAAGGTGTACTGTAAGTAGTGTAGTGAAGGCACAATTTTTTGGTCAGTCAAAAGAGGACGTGTGTCAGTCATGTAAAATATGCATATTCTCATTTTTCATTTCACTTGCGTATGGCCTAGAGCCTCCTAATAGACGTGTACAGGTATACACGTGTAAATGAATTATCCGTGTAATACAAGTATAATCATTTTAAAGATTTTTATCGAAAGATTAATATGTAATGATTGATGTTATATCCAATCACAACTTCTTCAGATACTCTTAAAATCTCTTGTTTTTTGTAATTACGCGTGCGTTTTTATTTTCACCTGTATTTAACTACAGGTGTATGCAGTTTTTGATACAATTTTATTTATGGTTACTGTCGGCGAGCTAAGGACAACTCCTTCGTTAAAAGCTAATGTACAGTGGACTAGAGATGAGTCGGTCCGGACCTATATAGTTCCAGGAAATATATCCTTACTCGGACACATTTCCTTTCGTTCCACAAACAGAATGCAAACATGTCCATAGTTCCGACAACGATACGCAAAAGGACGAGATAATAAAGAGAGCGAACATGTCTGCTTACTTTAGTTACAAATGAACGAAAAAAAAAAAATTTAAAAAAGTCGTTTTTGTAATTTTTGGTTTTCTCAAAAACTACTGGTTATTTTGACATCCGTTTTTTTGTTTGATCAAAAATAAATAAGAGCATTGAAAATAAGCCAAAAAAAGACTACTTAATTACGTAAAATTTGGAAGAAAAGTGGTTTTAAGAAAAAAAATTATGTTTTTTTTTCAAAATTTTGACTTTGAAAATTAATATTTCAAAAACTATTTACTTGAACAACTTAGTTTTAAATTTAAATTAATGTTTAAGTTTTTGGCTTTTCAAAATGCTATAGTACGACTCTGTAGGTACTACAGTTATTTTTAAATAATTTTTTTCCAATTTTTAGTGACTTTTTTCTTAAATTGCCCCTCCCGCCTAAACGGGGGAAAATGGACCCCCCCCCCTCCCATACGATTTTTTGCTTGTCTAGATCCAACCTACACACCCTATCTTTTTGTCACACCTTATGCGAATCACCCTGTATATTATACGGTATAGATATTTTCAATGCTCTTATTTATTTTTGATCAAATACAAGAAACCGGATGTCAAAATAACTTGTAGTTTTTGAGAAAACCAAAAATTACAAAAACTACTTTTGTCAAAAATTTTTTTTTTAAGTTTTTTTTTTCGTTATTGGATTCTTAAGTGAACTTACGAAATAAAGGATGGATTTTCTCCTTACTTTTTTTATTGAGAATTCACTTAAAAGTCCAATAACGAAAAAAAAATTTAAAAAAAAAAAATTTTGACAAAAGTCGTTTTTGTAATTTTTGGTTTTCTCAAAAACTACAAGTTATTTTGACATCCGGTTTCTTGTATTTGATCAAAAATAAATAAGAGCATTGAAAATAAGCCAAAAAAAGACTACTTAATTACGTAAAATTTGGAAGAAAAGTGGTTTTAAGAAAAAAAATTATGTTTTTTTTTTCAAAATTTTGACTTTGAAAATTAATATTTCAAAAACTATTTACTTGAACAACTTAGTTTTAAATTTAAATTAATGTTTAAGTTTTTGGCTTTTCAAAATGCTATAGTACGACTCTGTAGGTACTACCGTTATTTTTAAATAATTTTTTTCCAATTTTTAGTGACTTTTTTCTTAAATTGCCCCTCCCGCCTAAACGGGGGAAAATGGACCCCCCCCCTCCCATACGATTTTTTGCTTGTCTAGGTCCAACCTACACACCCTATCTTTTTGTCACACCTTATGCGAATCACCCTGTATATCTATCATATATATCATATACAGTCAAACCTGGATAAGCGAGAGTTCAATGGAGCACAATCTCATTCTCGCTTATAGAGGGTTCTCACTAACCTCAGTTTTCGCTAATGAAGGTACTTGGGTAGCGTTTCTCACTTATAGAGGTACGCAGCAATAACAAGTGACAGCAAGAACGAATGTAGTTAATATGTAATAATGATAAAATTACATAAACACAGGGACACGTGTCCATTTGAAAAGAATGCGATAAAATAACAAAAAATTTTTAGTTCCACAAACTAGAATGGGTACAAAATTGACGAGAAAACAATACAAAAACAATGGAAGAAAGTTCCACGAAAATTAAGAACGAGTCATAAAATAGCAGATGTTAAATTTGTTTGCTCGACTGTCGCAGTCGCTTAGAGAGGTATAGTTAAGTAGCAGTCCACTTACGGAGGTCAATGAGGGAAAAACGACTCTCTCTTACAGAGGTTTCTGTTTCTCGCTAATAGAGGTTTTGGGAGCTTAAAATGTTTGGTCCTGGCTATTACTCTCACTTATAGAGTTTTCTCACTTATCCAGTTCTCACTTATCCAGGTTTGACTGTATATCAACCGCACTGTGATTTCCCCATTACTCTATTCAAAACCTTAATAGTTCCTCGGACATGGTTTCCGGAACTAGTTCCGATTGAAAAAAGAACATTTACAAACACCAAAGTTCAATACGACAATTATTTGCGTACTCAGTTTTCGATTTGGAGTTGATTTGAAGGATTTTTTGAAGTATTGAACTTTGGTGTTTTTCGTTGCTTGAAAATCATTCATATGGGGGGCACTTCGAAAGGGGGGTCGCGACAAAATATCTTTTTGAATATCTTGTGAACGACAAATTTACGACAATTAATGGCGTACTCTGTTTTTGATTTCGAGTTGATTTGACCATTTTAAGGGGGTAGTGCTATTTTTTCACTTAGGAGTCTCAAAAGGACACCACCAACAAGCTAAAGAAACCTGGTGGTGGGATGATGAAGCTAAAGCAGTGATTAGAAAGAAGAAAGCAGCTTTCCAAGCTTGGTCGAAGTGCCCCTCAAGAAATACAAATGAAAAAGCGCGTTTCAAAATGGAATACAAGAGCTGCAGAAAAGAAGCGAAGAAAAAGTGCGCCCAACTTCAAGCAAAAAGCACGGAGGGCCTGTATCGAGAGCTGGAAGAGATTTCTGCCCCAGCTGCTGAAGCAAATCAGGCAATCCAAGAGGTAAGACAAAGCAACTTGAATAAGGGAGCAACCATTTTCAAAATAGCCGCTCAGAGAAGGAGAAATGCGCAGGAGATTCGTTCGCCGAAGTTCATCAATGATGCTCAAGGAGTGCTACTTGTGGATGACGACAAAATTCTTCACAGGTGGCGACAGTATTGTGATGATCTTTTGAATGAACAGTTTCCTCGGCGCCACTTTCCAACAGCTGCACCTAACTTTACGGAAGTATCCGACGTCACAGTCGAAGAAGTTAGGGAGGCAGTTAAGAACTCCAAAAAAGGCAAAGCGATTGGGCCAGACGAGGTACCATATGAGTTTTGGAAAAATATGGGAGACATCGGGTTAAGATGGCTCACGATTCTCATCTCCAAACTTGTAAGAGGTGACAGTTTGCCTAATCAATGGAGGGAAAGTTTTCTTCTTCCAATGTACAAGGGAAAAGGAGATACCAGAAGCTGTGACAACTATCGTTCGATCAAGTTGATGTCCCACACTATGAAGATCGTTGAGCGGGTTTTGGATAGCCGACTGCGGAAATTAATAAGGCTGTCTGATGACCAATGCGGGTTTGTCGCGGGTAAGTCAACTACAGACGCAATTCAAAGCATAAGGATCATTATGGAAAAACACCGAGATGCCTTAGAGGATTTGCATATTGTGTTGGTTGACTTCGAAAAGGCATTCGATCGACAACCACGAGATCTGATATGGGTGGCCCTCAGACACCGAGGAGTTCCTGAAGCCTATGTGCGAATAATTATGGACATGTACGAGGGAGCAGTTACAAAAGTGAGATGCCCAGCTGGAGTCACCGAAGAATTCCAAATAACAGTAGGTGTACATCAGGGAAGTGTCTTGAGTCCACTGCTCTTTATTGCTGTTCTGGATTATTTGCTCGAAGGAAAAGTAACGGACAATAAAGTACAACAATTATTCTTTGCTGACGATGGAGCCATCATAAGCGAGGATCCTACATCCCTGCAACGAGCACTTGACGTTTGGATTGATGTTCTGGAAGGAAATGGGTACCGTATTAGCGCTAAAAAGACTGAATACCTGTGCTGCCCTTTTTCTGATCCAGACAAGCCTATTCCAGACATTTATTTGAATGGAAATGTGCTTCCCAAGTGTGAAAAGTTTAAATATCTGGGATCTATGATCAATAGTGAAGCATCTTGTGATGACGACATCAATCATCGAGTAAGCGTAGGGTGGATGAAGTGGCGAGAAAACTCCGCTATCTTCTGTGATCGAAAAATGCCCCCGAAAATGCAACCGAAATGAAGATGCTTCGGATGACAGCAGGAGTAACAAAGCTTGATCGAATTAGAAGTACTAAGATCCGTGGAAGCCTTCATGTCAAAAGTACCATCGACCGGCTCAGTTGGTATTGTCATGTTCAAAGGAGAGATCCGCAGAACCCCGTCAAAAAGGCAATATCGTACAACGTTTCAACAAATTCGCGACGAAAAAGAAAAGGCAGGCCAAAACACTCCTGGTGCAAGCAAATGCAAAAACAGCAGCATTTGGTTGGCCTCAGACATGGAACAATCCAAAACCGGGAGGCTTGCCGACGATTTCTGAGGTCAACGCGGCGTACCCCACAGGCGGATCACTAGTGTGAAGCAGCAAAGTGGGAGAGTTGTGATCGCTTCAAGATCACTACTCGTAACGCCGAAAATGAAAAAGAAGAAGAAGAAGAAGAAGTGCTATTTTTTCACACTATTTTTTTTAAAAAAATGAAGAGCTAAAATTTTTTCGTTTTCATGACTAATCTACGACAAATTTACGACAATTAAGTGCGTATACTTAGTTTTTTTTGTTTAAGATCGATTTGACGGATTTGGGGGGGGGGGGGGGGGGGGTGGTAGTGCTAACTTGACCGTCAAGTTAGTACTACACACGGTTTTTTTTTTAAACGAAGAGCGACAAATTTTTTGTTTTCACGACAAATTTACGACAAATTTACGACAATTAATCCAATTAATAAACTATGAAAATTTTGAAGTGGTAGTGCTAACTTGACGGACATCAAAAAAGGAAGCATAGGTATACATATGGCGACATGTAAACTTTTGCTAAAACATTACTCTTCTGAGAAGATGAGCAATAGATGGAAAGTACATAATAACATAAAAAGTACAATATAACATAATGGCTAAACAAATTTGGACATATGTGTAAACTCGAATTATTATTCAAAGAACTTATTGAATTTAAATCGTCTGCATATTAGCTCCGCCACAGGTATCCTAGCAGGACACTGCCTAAAAGGTAGACATTTCAAAGGACTTGGTGTCTACTCCAATGCCTTTTGTAGAAGCTGCATTCGACGAGGAGGAGTAGGAAATAGTCCAACATCTCCTTTGTTCATGCCTTGCGCTCGCTAACAGACGGAAAACTCATCTTGGTGAGCACTTTTTCGACGACAAAGACCCTAAAAGTCTCTCCCTTTTCATACGAAGTTCTGAGTAGTTTGAATTACAGGTAATCAACTTTTTAGTCCATGTTCGATTAGAAAGCGATCGACTTTTTAGTTCCCTAGATGGGGACAACTCTGGTCTCAGTGGTATCACAATGGACCCTCTGTGGTCTATGTGGCCCGGGCAGCCACATCTAACCTAACCTACTGTTGCTTATCACTTTTGTGTGACTCAAAGAAAACAAGTTGCATATTAAAAGTAGAAGCTGGGGCCTGAGTAGTGAAAGCACCCTACCAAAATCACATTCTTGTTTTCCTTAAAAACTGATTAGTATCCACATCTTGGTATCACAAATCACAGCCATCTTTATGTGTCTAATAAACTTCCATGGGCTTATAATAAAGACATTCTCTTCGACTTAAATTAAAGAAGAACACTACCAAATCAATTTTTTTTTTGTCTATTCAACCCCTTGTTCACCTTAATGCCTTAAAAGCCTAATCTTATGATTTAACAGTAAAATAGAAAAAAATCAGTTTTAGACTCAAATCACGTTCCACTCTCAGCCAGGATTCAAGATGCTCTGATCCCAAACCAACGAAGTGAAACCAAACACTTTAAAATTGTGACTCAATTCTTTTTACGCATCCCCATTCCCCATCAGAGACATAATCCACCTAAGCTTAACCCAAACACCACAGCACTTACCTTGACTTTGGACTGCCGTATGCAACGTATCTTCCACTCTAAACCCAATCCACCACAAGCGAAAATATTGCTCCTTCATGTATCAGAACAAATGCACAAAAAAGTATCCAGTAACGTGGGGGCATCACGTTCCAATCCATAATGTGAAACCTATCAGTTTGCTTTTGAAGTTGGAGTGATGCGACTGCGACGTTCATCGTCGTTGACGTTGATGTCACTGGTGTCACCTACATAAAAAGGTAGCTAGCATGTGGTTGTGTGTTTACACATCAGAAACTCAGACGAAAGGCGTCTCCGTTCCCATCAATGATATCCGATTTACGGAACATTTAAGTGGGTCAATCGCTGCTTTGAGGAAATCCGTTCGAAAGTCATCATCTTAATCATGTGATTCCTTGGTGCACAAGTTGATTTTGATATATTTAGAGAGATAACCTCCTCATTGTTCCCCTCAACTTCCTCTTCGGATTCAGTTTTGTTTGGGTTTATCTTATTTGTGATGAACGTTCGTTGTTTGGTTGTTGTAGAATCGGAATCGGTGGCAAGCCACAGATCATGTTCAAGGCCAAAATAAATGAATATACAAACAAATGATATAAATTGTTCCCTTACTGCGGTGGATGCCAAACGACAATAGAAATTGGATACAACACGAATACGTGGGGCACTGTACAAGTACGTACCTAATCGTGAGAAATGTTTTCTTAAGATGCGCATCTTTTCAAGTTGGCGACTAATGACGCGAATGGTGCACGTTATTCTTTCCCATAGCATTTTGAAGCTACTTACAGTTGTGTGGTTTTTCTTTTTGACGAGTGAATGTGAATGATAGAAAGAGAGGGAATGGAAAGACTTCAACTTGGCATGACATATTTTGTGTTATTGTTCCCGCCATTCGTTGTCGTTCGTTTTGTAGTTTTAGGTGCAACAGTTTTGTCGTACAAGTCAATTCTGTGACAATGCCAAGATAATTAAGGTAGGTATATTCTGTTGTCATTGTGTGTCATTCAAGTCGGTGTCTCTTTCTATTGTTGGAAGTTTTTGCAGGTTATACAAACGCTTTATAATACTGATACTGAATTAGGCGAAGTGAATGTTTCTGTATAGAGGAGATAAAAGACCGCTGCGCTAGCTAATTGGAAAGTCTTGGTATGAATTTCATACCACGATAGTAGAACCAATCAATTTTAAGTTAAGAAACAAACAAATCATTGTTGAAAATGGAAATTCCAATTAAATGGAAATGCGGGAAAATTTGTGTCATTTGGAGGCACATAAAATTATTGTATAACTACACGAGTGTTCTGATAGCTGATATACATGTGGAACCTTAACTCTGAAGGGCAAATTTTTGTTGGAGTTGCCGAGCTTATATCTGCGTACAAACCCTACAAAGACGTAACTTTTCTTTTTACCCAAAATACTTCTTACTACACGCCAAGCTGTGTGGCTCAGAAAAAATATGTCATGACCATGAGCGAGAGTGACATCATTAGCATGTTTTGGACAAGGCGCGACCGGAAACCGGATAAGTTGGGTTGAGACGAGGCAAAAAAAATTCGTAGGGAGAACATCTACTTCCCACCGCTTGAGCGAGAGAAGCCATTTTATTAAAAAATTGACTTTAAATGGTGAATAAATTATTTAAAGTAAACTAATGGCGCTTTCGATTGGTTTCACTCATAAAATAAAATTTTTACAAAGTTTCGCGTTATTGCTGGTTACTTTTTTCCAACAATCAATACTCTTATTAGCTCTGAGTCAAAGAATGAAGGAATGTGAATTGATTTGTTTGGGCATCGCCATGTACCATTATGTGTTTTGACCTTTGAGATGCAGGAAGCGTGTTCTATCAACAAAATAATTCAGCCCTGCAACAAAATCGACTAGCCTTAGCCCGTTTTCGTTTCCAAAGATGTCCTCCTTCCCTAGTTTTGTGTTAAAATCGCCAAGAACGATTTTCACGTCATTTCTTGGGCATTGCTCATATGCTTCTTCGAGAAGCTCGAATATGAAATAGTCTTTGGAATTATAGTCTTTCATAGGAGCTTGGCCGGATATTACAATAATGTTCTCGAATTCAGCCCTTATGCGGATGGTCACTATAAGCTCATTTACTGGTGGATTTTGGCTGATAACCTTATCCATGAGTCCACCTCAAACGACAAACCCGCACCCAAATAAGCGCTGTTTCTGTTGTCTTTAGCAGTCGCCATAGTTGATGTCGAATTTTTTCATCATAAAGCACAAAGAAGATGAAAAGATGCGAGATAAAAAATAGCGGCCAGTCTGTTTTGCAGCAGCCTAAGGCTTCCCCTAACTCTGCAGCTACGCGTTCCGTTAAGGGACCCTAAGTTCCACGTGCAGATCCGGACGTCTTTGTCATTTTCTCGTTTGCTTGGGTCGTCAATGTTAAATTCGTTGTTCGTTTGGAACCATAAAGTTTTAAAGTGGTTTGGTAGTTAACCCTACGAACAACTCTCAACATGGAGAGCCAGGTCCATTTGGGATCCTCTTGAACATAGAGGGCTGTATAATCCGGTGTCAGTACCCTACTGCATGGGTATAGTATAAACACCTAACCACGAAGGAGGTTTTTCAAATCAAGTTCGCTTTTCGTAGCTTTGAAATTTAAAAATTCTCGAAAATCTGCTCATATTCTTGTCTTTGAAAAATAATGACTCCTAGAACTTAAAGAAAATAGGCTGTTATTTCTCCCCAGAAGCCTTTCATGGTTAAGGAAGTGTTACGGTCACGATGTGGCTTCGTTTTTCAACCAGTTCGGATTGTAAAGTAACACTTGCTGTGCCTATCTAGTGCAAAAGTGCCTTAAACATCTAAGAAAAGTCTTTCAAACTTGATTTCCGACCTAACTTATTTCGTCAAAAGAGATTGTCTTGGACTAAATCAGGCTCTTGAAACAGATTCCTAGTGAGTGGTTGTCTAGGAGTGTGCCTGTCTCATAAAAAGAGGTTGTCTCGGAGTGAACCTCTCACATGAAAAGAGATTGTTAACGTGTCTCGTGACAGCATTGATTTGAAGTGAAGAATTTTATAGAAATTTACTGGTTTCTCTGTCTAAAAATGGATGAATGTATTTAAAGATGTTGCCTTCGAGTAAACTTGTCTGTGTTTGATGTGATGATGCTAAAGGAAATGGTTGTCTATCTATCATTTATTATGAAAACAAGTTGTCTTACGGCCAACCTGTCACATGAAAAAGATTGTCTTAAAGTGAATTTATCTCGATTGTCCTAGAAGTAGTTTCTTCCCAGTATCCTGATGAAAGGTTGTTTCGGAGTGAAACTGTCATATGAAATTGAATTGTTTTAGAGAAAAGCTGTTTTATTCAAGGGATTGTTTGGAGCGAAGACAGTCACCTAAAAATGTGTTCTATCATGGTGAATCTGTTTCATAAAAAGAGTTTGTCTCGAAGTGGAACTCTGCCATAAGTTTTCTAAAAAATATTGGCTGGTAGTCCCCTGTCGTTTGAAAAGAGGTTGTCTTTGAGTAAACCTGTCTGTGTGTAGATGATTCTATAGAAAATGATTTTCTGTCTACATTTTATCATGAAAACAAGGTTCAGATTACCTTGTTTTCAAGGATTGCTGGAATTAATCCGGTCTATTTAGAAGGTTATCTTAGAATCGCTCCCAATCATTCGATGAGGTTGTCTTAGAATAAAGCTCACATATTGTAACATGATCTGTGTGAATGAACATATCTTACTAAAATTAATGTCTCCAAATGTCAGAAGGTTGTCTAGTAGTGTAACTTCGTTTCGATTTGTCATTTTTTGAATATTCCTTTTTTACAACAAGAAGTTGTCTTGTGGTCATCGCAGGATTTTCTCTGATGGTTTGCTTTTTTCGTTTAAATGGATTGAACTATGACGGAAAATTGCCAAAGATATTTTTGCTGTTGACCATTGGCTTTTACGTGCTAGTTGCAAAAATCCTCTTTTCGAAGGACGAATATGGGTAATTAGAGTAAGAAATTAAAAATTAATTTATTATCTCAAATTTTGTGAAAGTCTTACTATAGCAGTTATTTGGCTGACATATTCCTTCGGAAACTCAACAATGAAGTGTTTGCCACAAACAATTCGACTCACCAGGACTAAAAACAGGCAGAAGTTGAATAAATATTCATTTAGTTGCAAAACCTTATATATGTAGTGTCTTTGTTTTGTCATCCACATCTGGAAAACCGTTGATTGAATCTATCGCTTTGCTCTTAACTATCAAAGCGAAAAATGAAAACAAAATCGTTCGCAAATGAGATTCAGTTTCCAATTCGATACGTCCATTCAAAAGGTCCAGTCAACAGATATCAACAAAAGTATAAAATGATTTTGTTGAAAACCGAACTGACAAGGTTTTGTGTCAACGAACGCAACATAGTGTCCATAATTTAAATTCCAATTGAATAACTTTCAATTGTTTGGATGCAGTAGTTCTTGTTGTCATCGTATCGTTTGCTGTTTGTCCTTGTTGTGGCTGGTTTTTTTTTTATAAGGAAATTGATTTTTTGTCATCTTTTTGGTAAACAACGCATGGACAGTTTCCATAGTTTGGCAATTTCTATTTCACAATAGAATCGATGAAGCACATTATGATGATTGAAAATTGCCAACCGTATTATCCTTGTTGTGATATAAAAGTTATTTCAAGTGAGCCAGGCAGACTGTCAAGTGTCAACGTACGACTGCATCTAGTTTATTTCGATGAATTAATAACATCGTTTCAGGATTCTACGACTAATGCTCCTCAGACAGCCTGTCATCCAAAATTAGTTTCTTCATCCCTCACACACGTCCATCCAACCATTTTTTTTTTTAATTTGATACAACTTTGTTTTACTTCATTTTGGTAGTCGTTCTTTCCGTTGACAACGGTGTGAGGGAATAAACGTGTTTTTCAGTGCAAAAGTGTGATGAAATTTTCTACCCTTAGTCGGAACTCGAAGCCCGTACGTGTGCCAGTTTATCCAAAGAGCAGGTTACAATTTGTAGAGCACTCCCGGAATACTGAATGTAGTATGCACAGGGGAAATGTAGGATATCCTGCAACCTGTAAGTGTTTTTTTACGCCACCCTCCTTGTAAATTATGAATCATAAGTTGGGCTTATAGGAATGTGTGTACTCACTCACCTTTGTGATGGTAATGCGCTAGTATCATCCTCTGTGGTGGCGCTTGGATAAACTAGATTCATGCCCACAGAGAAGACTTTGTGTTTGGCTGTATGTGGGATATTTGTTCGGCTTACCGTGCATTCATTATAAAGTCCAATGAACCAGTTTGCTATTGCTATAGTTGGATGTTGTTGGATGGGATAGCTTAGTTATAAAATGGAACGAATGAATGATTTTATCCCAGGGATGTATTTGATGGCATTCTAAAATGAGTTTGGCATGTGCTAATCTGTGAATACGGATCGGGTTAATGATGGCTTGTCTGATTCGAATATGTGCGTTTGTGTGTTTTTATTTTATGCTAAAATGTGTCGATGTCGGTTATGTTTGATTGACCGATAGTTTTCAAAGAGTTGGCAACGGGATTTCTTTAATGTGACGGAGACATAGAGTGATTAGTATTTTTGAAAAACACTCGTACTAAAATACTCATAGTAAAATATTCCATGGATCGTCTTGAACATTCTTTTTTTTTGACGACAGAACTAAATAGCCAAAGACACATTTTTTTACCATTTTTGTGAATAAATTTCTTGAGGCGTGCAAAACCTTTTTTTTTTAACTTGTTGTAGTTATTTTTAAGTTGAAAGTTCGATCCAAAACAACTTTTTTATTGCATTATTACTTCAGGCTTGTTCCGATCAAATAGAAGACACCATTTTTCTAGCCTGTTCTAAAAATGGTGAATGTTCGTGTTACCCCAATCGCTGTCGAATTGCACCAACGTCGTTTAGATCTTGATAGACCGTCGACTCATTCAACATATTTTATGTTTCATATGGCTGCAACTATGGTTTTTTGAGCAAAGGCTTCACGCCTGATCTGATACCAGGAATAGGTACCCAAAAGTACTCTTATGATGCTTGGCTTTCGAAAGTATTCGAAAGATTTGGGCGTCAGGATATCTCCCTCTTATCGAAACGTTCCTTCTTCGTTAATTTATGACTTGTTTTTATGACTGATAAGTACGTTCTGTCATATGGCTTTGAGTCTACATAAATGCTGGTATTTCCCAGAGCTATGTTTTGCCTACGGTTCTGTTCGCTGTTTTCATAAAAACCTGTTCCGTGCAATTGTTTATTAGATTCAGAAAAGTGCACCGAAGTTTCAATGCATCAGTCGAATTGCCCCAATTGTCATTGTTTCCGAATGATCTTCATGGTAGGGACGTAATTTTTGAAGTCGTTGGAAATGTAACAAAATACTCAGGTTTAAAAGTGCTCACACAAAAATATGGCTGCAGCTTGTGAAACTCAAAACTAGATTTTGATGAAGAACATTTGAAAAGTTGTACATCTTTTCCATTCCCTCACAAGGCTTGCTTGTGATAAATGTGTTTGAACTAGAGGCTCCCCGCTCCGTTGTGCCACCATATTTATTTATTTATTTATTTATTTATTTATTTATTTATTTATTTATTTATTTATTTATTTATTTATTTATTTATTTATTTATTTATTCACTTCTAATCAGTGGTAACTTAAATTAATTGTACAAGTACAACCTCTAAGCGAGCTTCAACTCGAAAATAGATAATAAGATACATTGACTAGGTATAGTCTAGCCTCTTAGCCGGAAACAGGTTCTCAAGTTCACATCCAGGCTGCTACTTAATTTTTACCAGACATCTTCTTTTGGAAGTAGATGTTTAATCCAAGGAAACCTCTTTGAATGAAATAGGCATAGAAAAACTGTGAGTGATGTCTTTCCTGAAGTTATTGGAATGCAAGAACGGACATCACAAACAATGAACTTCGTTCAATAAACTACTTTCGTCTAAGATAACTTATTGAAACAAAGCGAAATCACTTCAAGACAAGTATTTAACGTTTTCACAAACATGTTCACGCATAACAAGATGTGCTCGCGCTTTGAGCTCGCGAGCAAAGGTTCAACTAAACTGCACTTTTTGATTTGGATTCAGGTTACGTTGTCTTCTACATGAACCAAAACGTAACATCGAAGACAAAGTGACATCTATAATAAGATATTTTTACTTGCGATTATTATGTACTATAAATTTTTTGAGACAACAATAAAACATGACATTACAATGATAGAGAATACGAAAAAGCTTGCTCTGCATTTCTGTCTGTGTGTCTGTCTGCATGTGTGTCTGTCTGTATGTCAGTACATATATGGATCTAAAACCTGAACCGCTTGGCAGATTTTCTTCAAGATTTGCAGTTGAAATTTGTCGGGAAACTCTAATACGGGTTTTTGGAACTGGGTCTTGAGATAGTGGTACCTGCCATGCAATCCTTATGATAATCCTTGTTTTTTTCGAAGATGGATCTAACGATTTCTATGAAATTTCATGTGAAGGATTATTACTTAGTTGTCTTCCTTGTGATGTCAACTTTTTTTGTCTATCGAAAAAGCCTAAAAACGGTACCTCCCATAGTATCGTTTTTTTTTCAAAAGAGAAAGTCTAGTTAATGGCATACAATATTTTGTCGAAATTTGGTTTTTTTTGAAGTCCTAGTTTGTTTACGACAAATTGCATACTAAGATTTGAAATTTTAATAATTTTATAAAAAAATTTAATATTTTTTAAATACATATTTCCAAAATGGTTAGCAACCCTTTATTATCAGTCATATATATTTTGAAGAGCGAATGCCCTTGAATGAACTTTGTACTCAGTGTTATGATTTTGATACTGCACTAAGCACACCAAGTTCGTGCAACCCAGTTGTGCCCATTTTTTATGATTGCACTCACTAACGTGGGGATACATTGAATCGAGATCGGCATTGTAATGGCCACGTGCAGAGTACGAGAAAAAGCTGCAAAATTAAATACAAAAAATAAATAAAGCTAAGCGACAGGGCGATGTCGTTTAGTTTTCATTTTAGTTCTAATCTTGAGGCTTTGCCGCTCAGTACGTGGCCGTGTTATTAGACAGCAAGCTTGCTTATTTCTCGCGATACCCGTGAAAGAAAGACGTTGACCGCTCATGAAATTCGAGTCACAATCTCCCAGGTAGCAGGCAGACATGGTATCATCGCTCGGCGGGCACCACTTGAAAAATTTAAGCCCCAGGACCGACCGGGCTTTGTACAACAACTTTTTATATATTTTGGTTTATTTGCTTGATTTTAATTTTGTTATTTTAATTCGTTTTATTTGCTTTATTCTAATATGACCTCAGAAACAGCTCCCACATGTTCAAGTTCGGGCCCACTTCGAAATATTTTCTTATGAATTAGAGATTTTTCAACTAAGTCCAAACTTCAAACTAATTAGTCTTAAATCAGATAAAATGTTTAATGCAGAATATATGCTTACAGCGCTTATTGGAAAAATTCTTCTCGTTATACCCTTTAATTGATTATTATTTTTTTTTTTTTTGTATATATGAATATCAAAAAACCTTAAATCTCTAAAACGTTCCTTACGTCGGTCGGTCGTTTAAAAGCACAGCACGTCTAGTGTTTAATTGACATGATCCCCAATTCGAACCGAAAACCGGCTTTTGGTTTGTTCAAAAAGATGGTTTAAATCAATTATTGCTTTACCTTCGTTATCTCAATAGAATAACATAATGTCTACACCCTACTTTAAAAAAAAACCTCAACACATCCAACCCAAATCAATAGTCAGTCAGTCAAAAAGGAAACATGCACGTGATATAAATCTGCTGAATTTATTACGAATAGAAACAGAGAACAAAAAATATCTTCTGCCTGCGTGAACTGAACCCTTCGTTCATTAGCTATTGGGTCATTCCATTATCGCGGGTGCAACATTTAGACGCCTGTTTTAGTTTAACCTAATGAAATAAAAAACATTTTTAATTTCATTAGTCTATGAAAGACTACATTTTAATATGTTTATTTTATATTAATTAACAAATTTTTTAATATAGTACTCGAAAAGCTAGGAGAAAGGTTCAAATTGCCATCGCGGGTGCAACAAGTTTGGCCCAACCTTTCCAGATCACAAACAAAAAACGCATAAATCTGTTAATTCTTACATATTTAATATATTATGCCTTAATGTTTTGAAATATATTAAAGTAACAAAGAACATAAAATAAAAACTCTAAACAAAACAAAAATAAACAATGAATTATTATTTTTTTCAATGATTGCGGGTGCAACACTAAATTATCGCGGGTGCAACCAGTCTAATTTAAGTGAACGTAAACATCAATTTTACTTATATAGGAACCAAATAAGAGATCAAATCATATTAATTACTAACAGTTATACTTTTTTTGTCGTTCAAATTAATTATTTCTTTTGAAATACGTCATCGATCGATAATATCGATAATTTAGTGTTGCACCCGCAATTATTGAAAAAAATAGTAATTCATTGTTTATTTTTGTTTTGTTTAGAGTTTTTATTTTATGTTCTTTGTTACTTTAATATATTTCAAAACAATAAGGCATAATTTATTAAATATGTAAGAATTAACAGATTTGTGTTTTTTGTTTGTGATCTGGAAAGGTTGGGCCAAACTTGTTGCACCCACGATGGCAATTTGAACCTTTCTCCTAGCTTTTCGAGTACTATATTAAAAAATTTGTTAATTAATTTAAAATAAACATATTAAAATGTAGTCTTTCATAGACTTATGAAATTAAAAATGTTTTTTATTTCATTAGGTTAAACTAAAACAGGCGTCTAAATGTTGCACCCGCGATAATGGAATGACTATTCTGTAAAAAAATATAGAATATAATATAGACACACATATTAAATATAAATCATCAATCGTCTTCAGCATATATTATTAGTAAAGGTTTATCAAAACAAGGAAATGTATAAATTAATCACCCAAAAACGTTACGTGAAAAAAAGTTGCACCCGCGATCTCAAATTGAGATCGCGGGTGCAACCAATTTAAGTTATCGTTAACTTTAACCTTACACTCATTACGCTCTTAAAAACAAATAATTTAAGTTTGGTTTTGATTTCTTCTTACTTTTGGAAAGTTTCAAAACGATAGCTCTTTATTTTTGTGAAAAAAGTAAACTTTTATATCTTTTGCATCGCGGGTGCAACAAATTGACAGTGTATTCTAGCAATCAATTGTTCTTAATAAATAACAACAAAAACTTACATTTTTTGACAGACGAAGATAAATGAATATTGCCACTTCACGCTTAGCTGGTACAACATATCCTCAAACTGTCAACAACAACTGTTTCGCGCCAGTGTTGCTACTTATGATTTCACAGTATATACCAATTCTTCGGAGGTAATATTTTCAAACGCGCCAAAAAAGAAGATATGGTATAAAATCAAATAAAAATATATTTATTATTATATTTAGACTTTCTTCTTTGCACTTAATAAAAAAAAAACAACAAATAGCGTTATTTAAAAAACCATGTCGGAAGTCGTCTATAGCGGAATCGCCCTATTATCTCCTTAGTCTGACAATAGAATGAAAAATGGGTTGAAAGGCCAAAACCATTACCTACATTATTTGTGTTTCTACATAGGATAAAGGCTCTTATTTGAACTCAGTTGTTCTGAGTGCCTAAATATTTTGGGTCTGTAAATCCTTGTCTGGGGCTCAATGTAGGGCGCGGGTTGTCCTGAAAGTGAAAGTGCAGAGATATTATTTGTTTACAAGAATCAAAGGGTGATTAATGATTGCGAAAATGTAGCTTTCGTCTGTAAGTGAAAACAAAGGCAAGATTGATGGCAGAAAATCATTGAACGAATTGGGGTTGACAAAATTCGTAATGAGTTGTTGCTGAAATCAAAACATTTTCAAGCAAAAAAAGGTAGATTTTTTAAAAGGAGCTTGACCTAAGAAGTCGTAGCATCGTTGAATGGGACTTTCGCAATATCTGCATCCTTAGGATGCTCTTAAACTTCATCCGTATCCAATACATCTGGAGAGGAAAATAGCAGTTAATTTCATGTAAATCACTGCAAGCCGTCTTCGAACTCAATTTGTTTCCTGACATACTTTTCCCCTGCACATTGCTGACCCACATTACTTCAATTGTACACATTCCAATTGTCTCCTCTCATTATGCAATTGTTCCACTACAAGCTTGATACATTCCTTGAGTCTCTCTTTCTCTCCACATCTTTCTGGTGCCATAATTCTCGGCCAACAGACCAAACCAAACCAATAAGGAAATAAATTGTGATCAGTACCTACTTATAGATACATATCACTACAGCCATCGGTCGCCACATAGAATTTACAACTGGCCAGCCTCTGTCCGTGTTCATTACAACTGCAATTCCACACATCTCTCTAATCGGCTCGATGCCCAGTGTAAAAGAACTCCCAGACCAGTGTCCCAGTGCTCACTTCCTAAACATGTACAGTTTGATACCCGGTTAGACAGTTTGGCCATTTAAATTCATTACAAAAGTCTTTTTATTACTTCGGAATCGGAATGCATTCGATTTACATGCAAATTATTAGGCAAGGCGTTTTGAACGCTCTCCACTCTTTACACAATACACATGCTGCATCTTGGACCGTTGTTGTCGCTCTTGTGGACTGCATTCACGGAGAAAGAATAAAAATGCAATCGGTCGGTACTGTCAAATGCAGTTATGGTCCATTAGTGACGGACGGACATCATCTTTGTTACATCGAAAAAGACAAATGGTTTAGTTTTTGGAGAAACAAAAGAATAACAAGACAGGAGAGGAGGAACACAGGGAACAACTGTTGTTTAGTGTTCTATTGTTATTCACTTTCTTTATAAATGGGATAGTGTCTTGAGGTTCATAACTGTAGTTTTTTGCCGTAAATTACTAAGCTCTCTTTTACCACGAGGCAATCAATACACACCATAAGAAGGGGCTTCTTACGGAACCTTTTTATAAATGTTTTTCTTTGGTGGAAGTTGGCAGTCATCTTTTAAGAACTTATTACATAGTTTTCAATTAGGGATGCTGGAAGCCAGCAAATAGAAAAGAAGTTTGGCGCCAATTACAAAAGAAACCGCAATCGTTGTTGGCTTACAGTCATAATTCGTTGGCTTTTAACTTTAAAGAAAAGGATTTTATGATTTTTGTTGTTCGTATAGTTCTTCTAGCTGAACATTGAGTTTTAATTGCAATTTTTTCTTTTCATTTCAGGTAAGGAATCCATTCTTTGGTTTTTGGTTATTCGAGTTGGTAATTTGGTATTGTGAAAAAGAGGTAAATTAATTTTGAAAAGATTTATGATCTTTAAAGCGGAAGTCAATTGCTATTTGAAGAAATGTTGCAGGTTGTATGTACTCTAAGCTACTCCGTGAGCTGTTTTTTCGGCCATAAGTTTACTCATAAACTCAAAAATCTAAAACTAGGTTCAACTAAGAAAACCTAAAAAACTTAAACTTTCTTAGATTATTTTTCTTGCTTTCTAGAAGTTTTAGGCGCACATCCAGGGGTTATGAACACCTTAATAATGTTTTAGAACACAGTGCGAGCGACTAGTAAAATACGAGAGGATTTATTAGGAGACACCGATTCAAGGCAGAACTGAAGGACATTCGTAGGCGGGTGTTGTAAATTGTTTCAGGCGAAGAATGCAGGATGCAGATGGCTATTTCGTTAGAGCACTGCTCTTAAAAACAACGATAATAGATAGAAAGGAAATTGATGTTTCGACGATGTTCAAGAGAATCAATTGATACTACGATTGAACTATCACCTATAAACTTTAGGCTCTATTTTGGACCTTCCAAGTAAGTGGAAAGATGTTTGAGGGGCACTTGACCAGATATGAGAGTTATACTTTAGTTTTGGGCGGATGAGGGCCTTATAAATCGAAGCTGGATCAGATAGGTTGAAAAATGCACCGTAGTAAGAAACCTAAGGATTTATCAGCATTTTTGAGGACTTCAAATATGTGCTCATTCCAACGAAGATCATCGTTTACACACATACCAAGTACTATCAGCTTATCGGTTTGAGTCATCAGCAAAACAGTTAAGAGGATAAGAAGTTTCAGACAAGAGATCGGTTATGAAAATAAGGAAAAGTGTCGGAGGCAAAACGGAGCCCTGGGACACACCAGCATTTATAAACTGGACTTAAAACCATCCAATACAACTTGTATTGAGCGGCAGGAAAGGTAGTCTCTAATCCTACAAGGAAGAAACTCGTCGATACCAAAAGCACGCATTTTGGAGAAGAGAGTTTGATACCAGGCACTATCAAATGCCTTAGAAATACCAAGCCCAATAATCTTACTTTCTCCAAAATAATCTAAAGATAAGTTCCACTTCCCGGTGAGATATGCCCAAAACCACTGGTGGACCTTTTGTCACGAAAACCGTGTTGTTGGCCATTGAGAAGGTTTCGAATGTTTAGAGTACATTAAGTCATGTCTTGACTATTTATTTTAATTTCACCCTTTTGGTGATCCTTTTAGTTTTGGTTGGTTACTATGATGGGTCAAATCTGAAGTGTGGAAACTCACGTCCCGGCTATTTTAAAGTCACTTTTTTGGTTACAAAATTTCGAAACTTCACTATTCAGAGTCACGTCTCAACGGACTCATAACAAAGCTTGACTCACTGCCCGACATTTTGTGTAAAGATACAAATACGATATGCTCTGACTTGGTATTGCCCCTTATTAGATTGTCGACGATCCTGCACATGTTCCAATTGTTCGATTTAGAAAAATCTTTCATGCGGGCGTAGCATTAAAATCACACCTTGTCTATTTGTATTTTGGGTTGTCCCTTGACTATTTTGAGTTAAATCTTTGCTATCAATAATAGCGCTTTGGCGATATTTATCTAATAATTGACACCTGATGTGCAAGGAACGGTCTCTCCATCAATCCTCTAACAACAGAAGTGGTCCACTTCACACGACGAAGAAAATTGGATGGTTTAACCCAAATTACACTTAAAGGCGTCAACATCCCACTCATTCCATTCAAACGAAGTCAAAGTTCTTGGAGTACTCCTAGACAACAAGCTTCTTTGGTCTACACATGCTAAAGCACTATCAGCCTTCTGGCAATGTAAGGAGCCTTTGGCAAGACATGAGGCTATAATAAGAGCAATCGTCTCCTATGCGTCAGTTCTTTGGTGGAATAAGCTACCGCGTGGATGCGTTATTGCCTCGTTTCCTAAATTTCAAAGCACAATATGTATCGGCTGTACTGGGGCCTGCCCCAGTACTCCTGGTGCTGCTCTCGACGCACTACTGATGCATCTTCCTTCCCTTGCTATCTACATCATGGGGTGTTCCGTCAAGATCATTTCTCGTTTAAAGGGGTGTGGCCTCTGGAAATTTGAGGAACTCGCAAGCAGCATATCTTCTGACTCACGTCTAAAGGATTTTCCGTCCGACACGATGATCCCAAGGCTCAAACTGCGTCAACTTTCAACTTTCCTTCGGTTCAGGACTGGTTCACTCTAGAATCTGAACCAGGAAAGGATAGTTATCGAATATTGGCCGATGGTTCCAAAAGCCATGATGGATCTGGCGTAGGTACCTTAATCTATAGAGCGATGATAGACGACTGCACGTCCCATTCGGCACATACGTGACTGTCTTCCAACTGGAGGCGTATGCTATTCAAATGGCTATAGGCTGCGTTACGAACAATCGTTAGATGGGGAATAGTATCTGCATTTGCCACGACAGCCAAGCTGTGCTTAAGGCCCTTCTCAACCCTCTTAAGTTAGAGTCTAACTATTACTTCGAAAAATTCAGGATTTCAAGAGCTCTCTGAATGCGGTCGGAAGACTTTGATCTTTGAATATCGTTTGGGTTCCAGGTCATCACTGCATAACTTGAAATGAGATCGCCGATGAACTTGTGAGGCAATGACAGCTTTTTCAAGACCTGAACCGTCGCTTGGTCCTCAGTGAGGGCTTCAATCAACGATTGGATCTGTTAAGAGCACAACCGTAGATGGCATGCCTCCATTGGATGCAGACAGACCAAATGTATGCTCCCCAACGTTAACATTTTTGCTATCTGTTAATCCTGTGCGGAAGATGATGACACCGCAGAGCACTTCCTCTGTGAATGTACTGCATTTTCTTGTATCAGGTTACAGATAGTCGGTGCAGACATGGTGAGAACTGGTAACTTAGGCTCCTTATTATTTTTCAGCAAAATAAGTGCAAAATTGCAAATGATAAAATGTTGACAATAAAGTACATACAAATAACAATGACTCTAAGGACCAGTTGCTCAATCGAATCATAAATTTAAGTTCTACATAAAGTTTTCTCATTTGTATGAGACGTTCCGGAATTCTTAAGTTCTACATAAAATCCCTATACTAAAGTAGAACTTTATGTATAACTTAAATTTATAATTCAATTGAGCAACTGGCCCTAATTAACAATAATAAAATATACTTAAAGTTGAAAGTTCAGTCTACCGTGTGAACCGAACGAGTTAAACTTCATATTTGAACTCAAGTTCAGGTTAATTTGAACTTCCATTGTGAAAGTCGGCATTAAAGTCGAGTTTTGTCAATTTACTGTTGGTTTGTTGTTCAGAATAACTCAGCGCCAATCGCACAAGGATTTCTAATATTTGTAAAGTTAAACTTCTGTGTATATTCTGGTCCTGGTTAAATTATATCTAAATTGTGAATTCTTTGCTGTAACTTTTTATTCGATGTTAACTCTGGACTTTATCTTAATTGTGTGAGCTTTTCTGATTTCGATTTTTGAAGGAAGTTTCTTTGCATCTCCCTAGAGGAGCACTATTGAAAGCCAATCGAGGCTTTCAAAAGCCTTCCGGACCACCGAACTGAAAAGATATAAATCAGGTGCCGTGACATTGTGCCAAGCGACATTATACCAAATGCAGAAATTTGTCATAATGACGCTTTGGCAATGCGACATTGGGCCGAACATTAGTGTTTGGTACTGTGTCGCTTTTTCAAAGCGTCATTAGGCCAGTTTAGTACCCTGACGCTTTTAAGATCTTTCAATATAACGAAACAAATGAAGATACACTTGCTCAGATTTGTGAGTCATAAGAACTATTCAAATGGATAAGTCTATGAAAATACAGATCTCTTGTTTATAAAATAGTAAATAACTGACAAGTCGTAAACTAAAGACTTGATTAAGAAACTAAAAAATCATTTGAAACAATCGAATGTTTTGTTTTTGAGCATAAGATAAAGTAATTGTAAGAAATTCGCGTGTGTGTGTAAATGACGACGTGTTCTTACTTAGTTCAATTTTAAGATATAAGTGATGAACTTGAAAAAATCTGCAGGCTACCGAAAAGGAAGCTAAAAGCGAAGCGGGAAAAAATTTGGCAAGGGGAGTGTGGGTTTGTGTTCTGAAAATTAAAAATTCGCGCGAATTTTTAAATTTCAAAAGGTTTAACATGCTATCACCATTTCAGTCGGGCTTTCGGGCAAATCATTCTTGCCAAACTGTAATGATCAAAGTAATTGATGATGTAAGATGTGAATATGATAAAGAAAATCTAACTCTGTTATGTCTGCTTGATTTCTCAAAGGCTTTTGACAGAGTTAACCATGATATACTCTGCAAGAAACTGAAGCATTATTTTGGGTTTAATCAATCAGGATCTCTGAATCTCCGTATGGGTGTACCACAAGGCTCTATTTTGGGACCGTTGTTATTTTACATATTTATAAATGGCCTGCCAAACGTATGTTCAAATGCCTTGGTACATCTGTATGCCGATGATGTATAAATATATTTATCGCGTCCTCTTGGCTTACAAGAGGGTTTAATATGCAGAATTAATGAAGATCTAATGGCAATTTTTAAATGGTCAGTTAACAATGGTCTTTGTCTGAATCCAGAAAAGTCTCAGCTTATTGCAATTTCCAAAAAGCTTGTTGATACATCACTTTTACCTCCTGTTTTTCTGTCTTCATTCCAGGTATCTTTTTCGGAAACTGTTACAAGTCTAGGTTTCAAAATTCACAGAAAACTTTCAGCTGAAAGTCATATTAATCATACAGTTGCAAGAATATACTCTGGACTACGTAGACTTTGGCCATTCTCCTCCGCTACTCCTGTAAATACAAAGTTAAGGCTTATAAAAACGTTGCTTGTGCCATTGATCGACTACGCAAGTGTAGTCTATTGCGAACCCGATTCTCACTCTCAACATAAATTGCTTGTGGCGTTTAATGATATGTTAAGATACGTATATGGTCTCCGGAGACACCAACACATTTCTCATTACCACCAACTTGTTCTTGGATGTTCGTTACATCAATTTCTGGATGCCAGACGTTGTATATTTTTACACAAAATTATACATAATAAGGCACCTCTGTACATTTATAATAAACTTCAATTTGCCCAATCTTTAAGAACTACGAATTTTTTAGTACCTACTTACAACTACTTGAACTCTTCACGGCTTTTTATTGTGTATGTAATTAGGCTTTGGAACTGTCTACCGATTACCATTAAAAGAATAATTGGAATAACAAACTTTAAAAATGCAATCACTGCCCATTTTCGCTAAGGACTAATGTAAAAACTAGAACTTAAATTTAAACAGAAAAAAAAACTATTACTAAATTTATATACATTTATATTTATAATCAGTTACTACTATATTACTATATTACATTTGTATTTTGTTTTAAGTTTATTTATCGATAATGTTTACTTATCATTCCGTATTTTTAAGTACTATAAAAGACTACGTCTTACTTGTACACTCTCAATAAATTGAAATTGAGTCTAACTTCCTAGGGTCTCACATTGTAAACTAAACCTCTATTCAGCTAAACGAAGTTCAATTTAACAGTCTGAAAGAGAAGTGGAATTATTTTATATTGCTTCTACGTATTTTGTTGTACTAAATGTTTTATTTTAGCTACCTATTATCAAAGTTTTCACTTTATTTCAACTGCAAATCAACTTATCGCACTTTCAACTCACAGTATAGACTTAGGGCGCACAGAAGCTGAACGTAGCTTAAAGGAAATATTCGACGATTATCATCTCCAAGCTTTAGGAGGATTTAAGCTTTAGCAATTGAGTAACATCCAATGGGAAGGGAGATACATTATTTATTTATTTATTAATATATTTGATGCAATGTTAAAAATTACATAAAATGAAGCATTGAGGCACTAACAAATAAGCCATCAGCCTAAAGGGAGATACACGTAGCTGTGATAGATAGCGTTCGATCAAGTTGATGTCCAACACTTTGAAGATCGCTGAGTGGGTATTGGATAACTGGGCTGAGATCTGATAAACATTGCGGGTTGCTGGCAAGTCAATTGCTGATGCAATCCAAAATATGAGGATCGTGGTGGAAAAACATAGTGATTCCTTAAAAAATAAACATGTTGATCTAGTTGACTTCGAAAACGCATTCGATCGACCGACAACTGCAAGATCTAATATGGGTGGCCCTTAGAATTGAGGATATGATGAACAAAAGGTGACGCTGAGTCGTGAGTCCTCTGCTCTATATTACAGTTTTTGAACCTGCTGAAAGTACATCAAGTACTCTTTGCTGATGATGAAGACATCATTAGTGAGAATCCTGCTTGCAAGTAGCACTTAAAGTATGCATAAAATAGTTTAGAAGGTAGTGAGTGGGTACCGTATAAGTCCAAAAAAGTCTGAGAACTTGTGTTGCCTATCTGATCCAGATGTGCCAATTCCAGACATTTATTTGAATGGAAACGTGCTTCCCAAGTGTGAAAAGCTGAAATATCTCGGATCTATGAAGAGTAGTGAAGGAAATTGTGGTGATGAAGTTGCGAGAAAACTTCGCCATCTTCTATGACAGAAAATACCCCCTTATCTGAAGGATAGACTCTATAGCAGTGTTGTGCATTCAGCACTCACATACTGTTCTCAATGTTGGACAATGTACAAAAAAGACGAGAAAAACAAACGAAAAACCCGATGTTTCGTCTCCTTTGAGTGAAGTTGAAAGTTCTTAAATTTAACATTATTCAAAGTCGGCCATAAAAATATTAAAAGCTACCACGACCTTGAAGTTATTGGAAAAACAAGTCCTTTTTATTGTTCCATTCGAAAACCTAGATATGTCATCTGCCATAAAAAGAGAAAACCTTCTATCCACCCATTCACATTTAGTTGTCTACTCCTTCATGGTTACATAAGTTATTCTGCTTTTCCAACCCATTGGTGGTCATAATCCACCAGCCTTTCCATGTTTGTCCTTCTAACTTATGACACAAGAAGTGATAAATAATTTTAGTAATACACATTGATAAAAGTGATTTTTATATTAAACACAAAAGCTTATCTTGTTTTAAAAAATAGTTTCAAAGTTATTACATCAGCTTATGCTGAACAAAGGAGTACCTATACAAACATGTCGGTCTGTCACAAAAGCTTAAACAGACCGTAGAGAAACAAATGGATAATAAAGGAGAAAACCTTTTTATTGAATGAATTGAAAAGATTCCCTTATAAAACAAAAGGAACTGTAAATTATCCCAAAGAGAATGAAAATCAAAGATTGAGTGGGGTCGAAACTGGTATTTGAATGCTTTTATGTGATTTGGAAAATTTACAACAACCAATTAGGGAATGATGTTTGGGGCTTACATTCGATACATTTGTGATATCATTGTTTTCATTTCGGAAATGTCCTTTAATATTCAATGCTTTTCTCTTATGGGAATGGAGATGCTTTCTGTCATAGGATACTAATCTGCTTGAGAATCTGCAAAAGAGAGAAAAGGCAATGGTTGGTAATGTTAATTTAATGGGATCGGTTGAAATGTTGTTGATTGCTTGTGTTGACGTTTATGAGATGACCTAAAATGTTCTTATTAATTAGAAAGTTGTTACTTTAATTAAGATCTTAAGGGGAGGCAGGTTTGTTGACAAAATCACCCTCAGTGTTTTGGTTTCTGAGAAATATTTGTTGGTGAATTGATAAAAACACAAAAAGTTAATTTATTGCAATATCATCACAGTCGATATCAATTTACATTGCCGTTTATTCAAAACACAAATAAATAATAATTTGGTGTCGTTAATTGCGATTTCGTGGCACCCGTGGTGTAATGGTTAGCATGTCTGCTTGTTCACCCAGAGGTTCTTGGTTCGAATCCCAACAGAGGCTAAAAGTCCTCCGTTAATTCATTGCCATGAGAAGCGCTTTCTACACTTAGTCCTTCGTAATCGCCATATTTGTATGCCTTAAAATGCGTTAGGCTCAGAAGTTCCACAGCTTTGCAGTACCACCTTATTTATGTATTCTATAATTCATTTGCATAGTTGAAATATCGTTTAACGGATATTTGAATAAAATTTGGCATGTTTGAAACCTATTCCAGCTTTTGCCTTGAGTTCAGCGTACTGAAAGTCGGATTTTCGCTTAAAAGGCACTGTTCCATGTTCCGAAACTTTTTAATCGATTATTGGTTAATCGTTGATTGTTTAGTCAAAGGATCGTTTCATTTATTTATTTTAGCTTTCAGCTTTTGAAATCAACTTTACTATCGTCTCTCAAGTTTTGTTATCCTTTTCTGGTCTGTAAACACGTTTTTTTAGTTCCTAAAAGTAAGACGATAATCATCTAAAACGTTACGGCCAATTTAATCATTCTTATTTTTTAAAAGCTAACTTTCATTACCCCATATTAAATTTTTTTTTTTGTCCGAAGAGGAAAGATTGACCTATTTTTTGTAATATTTCAATGAGTACCACGAAGTTTACACCCGAAGATGGACAAAGTCCGTAACGCGTGGCCAAATTGAACAATTATAAGTAATTTGTGAAAATGTTTGAATAAATGCTTAGTAAAAATCCAAAAAATTATTTTGCTTTTGACTATCGAAAAATTATGCACGTGTAGGGTAAAGTCGGGAGATATACCACCCTTTTTCATTTTTTGTTGTTACTACAGTGCAATTCATAATTATCAACCACTTTTCAGTTTTAATTTTGAATTTCAATAAAATTTGAACGGACTTTCAAAGAAGAAAGGAAAAATGCAGTTGTCGTGGTTCTATGCTATTTATTGTTTAAACAAAAGCTAATCCAGTTGGCTTACACACATATACTGGCGTGTTTTGCGGAAGGAACCGCCATTTTTCGAAAGTAGAATTTTTAGTGCCGGCTCAGTGATGGTGTGTGGAGCTTTTTCTTCAGCCGAATGTCTCAAAAGCTAATAAGCGGTTTGATTCCTTTTCTGTCAGATAACCATGAGAACTCTTGGATTTTTCAACAGAACAATTCATAGGATTCGAGAAACTTTTCATTAGTTTGGGCTCAATTCTATAAATTTCTCCCGGCTTCAATGCAATAGAGATTATTTGGGGAATACTCGGTAGGAGAATTTTTACTTCGAGCTTAAACAAGCTCTGCGAAGAGAATGGCTTGAAATTGATGCATCGATCATAGAGACCTTAATTCTATGAAAAAATGACATAATATTTGGTAATGTTCACGCAAAAAAAAAAATAATGAACTAATTTTTTTTATTTAGTTTTTTACACGCCGCGCTGGGCTATAATTAATGCAACATTTAAAATCCTTGTTTTTCATTTTGTTTCAATAAGCTTGCAAGGACATCACTATTTTTTAACATCTTCTTTTCTTTGAATTTTAATTTGGCAAAAACCATATCAAAATTTTTAGCGTAGTTTATAATTATGAATCCCACTGTAGAAAAGTAAACAAGATTTCTAATGTGTTACTGAACGATACCTACAGAGATAAAACTGAAAAGTTTTATATAATGAACTTAGTTCATTCATCTGGTTTCGTTGTTTGATCATAATTTTCGGCAGAGCTCACACAAGTCTTCTCTCACTGAAGTCTTCGGGTCCATCCAATGCATCATGTACTGACATGATATGGGAGTCAATTCATAAACTGACTCTGTCATTCCTTTGCAGCGTTTTTATATGATTGGGGCTTTATCCCGTACCTTTCTGATAATACAAAAGCCATATTCCTGAACGAACCCGTGTGCCTGAAACTACCTTACCGTTTGGTTAGATGTGGCGGTCAGGGTACGGAGTCTGACACACTTAGATCACAAAGTGTCCGTTCTGATACGACTTACTTCACCCTATAATTTGTACGGTTTTCATTTATCAGACTAACGTGTTTATCTAAGGAAGTCTGCAATTCCTGTGCTGATTTCCTTAGAACCTTAGGTGAACATTAGTTCGGGATAAAGCTAGATGTTTGCCCGCATTTTTCTGCTTTAATTCTTTTCGAGTTCTCTCGAGTTTTGCACTCCAGGTCACATTCCACTAGATTGAGCACCCAAGAAGAAGTCTGGCTTTTCTGTTTCTGCAATTCAACTAAAGCACTACTTCGACAACTCGAAGCAAAGTATTTCTGCCTATTGTCCATCTGTTCTACATACCTCAGCCATCTTAATTTGCGATATGCTCGGTACAGAGCATACTTCTTATAGCTGAATTTTCGTTTCCACACAACAATGATTCCTCGGAATATTTTTTTATGAGATTGTTATTTACCTTTAACGCCTTATTCTAATATACCTTGTTCCCATTGTCCTCTTGAGTCTCGAAACGACCATTGCCCTCTTTGGGTCTCTTAATGACCTTGGTGCTCTATTTTATCTTGCTCTTCAATCTAAACCCATTCGCTGCCAAGGACGAGTATACTCTACATAATTTAGGCTTTGCAGCGAATGGGTTAATTGGTCTCTTAGACTTCTCTGTTGCCCCCTTGATACTCTTTGATACCCCATTCCTTTTTATTTTTTTGTTTTATTTTTGGATATTTGATCCTCCGATCTTCTGTGTTCCCCGAATTTTCATTTATCCCCTGGTTTTCTAATAGGTCTTTGATTTGAAGTTCTTAGAAACTTATATCTGACTTGGCAGTCTAAAGTTGGTACTATTTTCTAGCACTCCTGATCTTCTATAGTCTTTTGTTTTCCTTAGGTCCTTTGATCTTCTTCATTCTCCTGATTTTGTTTGGTCCTCTGATCTCCTTAGTTTTTTGGAAACTCTGATCTTCATTGATGCCTTGATTTTTTTTCGACGAAGAGCGTTGGTCCTTGATCTTCGTTGGTCCTCTGATTTTCGTTCTTTCTCTGGTTTTCGTTGATCCTATCATCTTTTTTGATGTCCTGATGTTGATTTGTCCTTTGAGCATCTTTCGTCTTCTAAACTCAATGTAGCCACAAAGATAGGGAAATATTTTTATTTTTAAAGTATTTTTTATGTATTTAATTGAGATCATGAATATTCATTACTTGAATTTTACTATAAAACTCTGGACGACACTTTTAAAATTCAATTCAATTAATGAGGTTTAATTATTTAGTTTGGTTCTCTGATCTTCTTTGGCCCTGGGATCCCCCTTAAGTTCTCTGATGTCCTTTGGTTCGATAATCTTTTTCGGTCTTCTGATTCTCTAAGTTCGTCTAATCTTCTTTGATCCTCTGTTGCCTGTAACACAATTCTAGAAGTTCTTGTAATACAAGTAGATTATGATAAGCCCAAGAAATGTTTGCAACACGAAATTGCAGGTTTACTTGGTCTTTTACAAGTGCAATGGACACGATCCAACAAGTGGCTCTTGGCTTGTAGGCTTCTAGCTTTGTGCTATAGGCCCCTGATATAAGTGCGCTTATTTTCGCTTTTTAATCTTAAATTGACTTTGTTACGGACGACGCAACTCCAATTTCGTCGGAGCTATTATTTTACTTCTCGCCTATGATTTTTTGGATCTAACGTTGCTATAACGGTCAAACAAACCCTAAAATAAGTCGCAATTTCTCATTAAAGCATCTCTGTCAATATTTACTAAACATCTACTTCCTGTCCCAAATAAGTGCAAAAAAGAAATGTTCTCCCTCAACCCTCAACAAGTTTGTTTTCCTTTAATTGTATTTTTAAAAACACTTTGTTTCGGATTTTGGTATCGTTCTATTAGTTTCCGGATCCCCTATGAACAACATCATAATATTGTGCACGCTTTTGGTATCACCATTATTGCTGCACAACTTGATACCATGTCCATTCACTAGAGTGCATCAGCCAAGGCTCTCTGTTGCCGTATGTTGCCATCATGTTCATCGATCCTTGAAATCGTCCATCTGCTCCCATGGGTTGTGTTACAAGATATGAAACATGGTTAATGTACAGTAATGCTCACCCATATGTGTGTTTTATTTGCTGTTGGCCAACACAATACTTTTCCGTTTACCTTTTACTACACATTCTCAATTGTCGAGGAAAGAAAATTAGACCCCAGAAAAGGTGTCACATTCCGGAGACACTCAAACAAGTTAGTGAAAAAAAAGAAAGGAAAAATAAAACTGCAACTTATTACTCAGAGTTGACTTTCTGTCTAAACGTCTTCTGGGCAAGCTAACAGCATATATTCATATATCCTCCCTCACCTTACACATCCAAGTTGTCGTTGAGAAGTACAAATGAAAAGACATTGTGATCAAAGATGGACCGGAATGAAAATGCACGAACCCCAGCTGAAACACAAAAGGAAAATTTGCAAAAATTTAATTTCCACCCGAGCAAGTGCAAAACTCTAATTTCCTTAATGTCTTTCCCTTCTGTTGTTGGTTCCGAAATTCTTGCAACACGACAAAGGACATGTACTGTGACTGTGAAAAACGTATCCAGTTTTATTAGCTCTACAGTCAAGTATGGTTAGTTTTATCGAAGCGAATATTCTAAAAGTTCTTGTATTGTGAGCAAATTCGTACAACTCATCAGTGCAAAAGTTACATTCCCCACATGTGATGGCATTCGAATTTTCCAGAGCAAAGCTGTGGTGTCACCTCTGGGGCTCGGATGCTGCTTGTCACTGCCAAACCAACAAACGAACGTTGACAAAACTCTCGCAAGGGAATTTTGGTTCATAACGGTCTTGGGGGTGAATGGTAGAGTAAACTTGTGGTAACCTTCTAAGTCGGAACACGATCTGCTGTACCGACTCGTTCGTGGGATGTTGGTGTCAAAGACGATTTTTTGATTAGTGTGCGGTGGGTAGAAGAAGATTTTTGTTTGTAGACATTAGCAAGGATGAGTGCGCAAATTGGGTAGTGTGCATATGAATAACGCATCAGGCACAGACAATAAAATATAACAAATGCTTTCAGGCTACACGAGCTTAACGTGTGTTACTATTCCTGGTGTGCATTTTTGCAAATTAATATTCATGGAATAAGTAGTGGGATTTGTCGTTTGTTTGACTTTTTGTTATTTTGAAATCCTGCATTATTGATGTTGGAAGTTGTTATATGCGTACATGAATGAGGATTTTTTTTTAGATTATGGCTTTTGGCGATTTATCTGTGGCCATTATTTATTTACTTAAATAAACATTTCAATTAGGAGAACTCGAATCGAAGTTTAATGTTGAATTTATGCTTCAACTGAATTTAATTTGAAGTTTTAAATTATGTAATAAAAAAAAGGGATGCATCACTACTAACTTTCCTAACAAAAGAGCTGCTAGTATTGTGAACCTGAAATACAACACTTGGGAGGGTGATATGAGTTGGAAATTTGCGAATTTCGTATTGGTGTGTAATTTTTATTGCTGTTAGCTCTGCTTTGTTCTTTGGGTTTTTACCTTTACCGAAGGACAATTGCACACCAGGGCAGGATGAGTAAATTGTTAGAAATAAATCGACCAATAGAGCTATGAGTCTGAAATCTGTCTTGAAAATGTTGATTATTGATTATGAGAATCAATTTAAATGTGCTCGTATTTGTTAATCTTAAAAATTTACAGGGGTGACATTCTGTATGTAAAAAGCGAACAAACGTTTTCGTGTGTGCGAACGATTTACAATGCCTTCGCTTATGAAAAACGTTTGATCGCTTTCGTTTCGCTTTTTATAGAATCTGGCCCCAGCTTCCCTTTTTTATAGCACGAATTTTTTTTTAGTACCCATTATGTGATGGATAGCATGTCCGCCTGTTAATCCAGAGATTCGAGTTCGAATCCCAATAGAGGCAAAAATGTTTTGTCCACGGGTATCACCTTTCGCGAGGAATTGGCAAGTCCTCCGTCAGTATTCATTGCCATGACAAGCGCTTTCTCGATTAGCCGTTGGGAACCGGCAGAAAATTGTAGGTCCCTTCCTTCTTCCAAGGCATGGTTGTGAGAAATGCGCTAGGCCCAGTGGCTCCTCGCTCTGTTGCGCTACCCTATTTATTTAATCTTTTTTACTTGCGATTATACGTAGGTACTTTCAAGCAAGTTTTGTAATCGTGCAGAAATAAAAATTTGAGATAACAATTATTAAATATAACATCTGTCTATATGTTTGTCTGTCCGTATATGGATCTACAGCCCAAACCGCTTGACCGGTTTTCTTAAAATCTTGCAGTTAGTGTCCGTGGGGCAGTCTTCAGAGGGGTTTTTAGAATTGAGTCTAACGGTCTTAAAATAACGGTACCTGCTATACAACCTTTATGATATTGTTTTTTTTTCGAAAACGTCTCTAAATATTTTAATAAAATTGTATGTGAAGGATTATTTCAGCTCTTTCTCATGATGTAAAAAATTCTTCTGGAAAAGTCTAAGAACGGTACCCCCATAGCACCGCTTTTTTTAAAGCCGACTTTCTCGTTAATGGCTTCCATGATTCTGACGAAATGTTGTATGAGAAAAGTACTAGATGATTTAAAAAAGATTGCGAATCAGCATTTGAAAAAATTGAATTTTTGAAATTAATGTTTAGGTACTTATTTTTTAAAATTTTTTTATTTTTTCTTAATCGGTTTCTCTTAAAACTTGCATACTTGATTTTTAAAAAACTTCATTTTTGAAAATGTGAAAACTAATAAACCGGTATTTAAGAAAACTGCCATAACAATTTTCATTGAACTTTCACTGTTTGTATGTATTTAAAACTACTTAAAAGTAGCGTTCTTAGATTTTTGCGAGAAACCTGTGGAATATTTTATTTGACTGTATTCAATCAATTTTAATAGTTAATGTGTTCTTGGCCACCCTGTACACCGCCAAATATATTGAAAAGAGTGTGAAACCTTGTACTGAGCCGCTAAACTTTGATATTGTACTTAGCACACAACCGCTAGTTCGTGCGACGCAGTCGTGTCCATTTTTCTTTAATTTTAATTATTGCTAATAAAAACTACGATTTGCTGTTGCTTTGAAAGCTTATTCGAAAATTGTGTTTTTAACTTTCAAAACACTTATAACATAATGTCTTACATATTACCTTATACAGCCGAGAGGGCCAATTTTCGACTTGCTGAATATTCTCTTCCAAGGCGTCAATCTTCTTGGATAGTCTACGTAGACAGCGACTTCCCATAACCACACAAAAATAGTCAGGCGTTTTTGAATAGCCCGTTCTTGGATGTTACTCACAGGTTTGAAGGACCTCGAAAAACCAAAGTGGCAAATGCAGTTGTTGTCAAAATTAAGTTACTCGTATACAGCGAAATATGAGACACGTACGTTACGATAAAAATCATTGTATTTTCGCGACTGCAAAAATGATGATAACATCGTTTCTGCAGCTGTCGCAACTGCAAAAATGGAGTTAAAATTCAAAATTATGTATTATTGGCATCAACAGCGATTTCGTTTGGAGACAATTTACCGAATGTACACAGTGTCAACACCAGAGGAACAATCTTTCAAAAGTCTGTACAATTACTCGCCTATGCAGACGATATTGACGTAATGGGAAGAAAAAAGCGTGATGTCATAGGTGCTTTTGCGAGTATTGAAACAGAAGCGGCAAAAATGGGTTTGATGGTTAATGAGGGCAAAACGAAGTACCTATATGTTGTCATCAAACAGGGACACAGAACATCGACGAATTATACAAAACGTCACAATAGACAGACATAACTTCGAGGTAGTACCTACTGGACTTCGTCTACCTAGGATCCGCTATAAACGGAGAATAACTCTTGCCAACCGTTGCTTCTTTGGGTCAAGAAAGCAATTGAGAAACAAAACCCTCTCTAGAAAAACCAAGGTGACCTTGTATAAGACCTTCATCATCCCTGTCCTGCTTCACGGCGCAGAAGCATGGACCTTATCGAAAGCGGATGAGGAAACCCTTGGTCGTTTCGAAAGAAAAATTCTCCGAATGATCTTTGGTCCCGTATGCGAAGGCAATGTGTGGAGAAGAAGATACAACAACGAGCTGTATGAGCTGTACCGCGACATGGGCATAGCCAGAAGAGTACGCATCGCGAGGCTACGATGGTTGGGACATGTAGAGCGGATGGACCCAAACGCTCCGGCTCGACGGGTTTTTGAAAGCACATTGCAGGGAAATCGTGGAAGGGGAAGACCTCGTCTTAGGTGGCGCAATCAAGTGGATGAAGACCTCAACCGACTTAGAGTGCGAAACTGGAGAGAGCTCGCCCGAAATCGAAGTCGTTATAGAAGGATGTTAGTTGAGGCCCAGGTTCACCCCGAACTGTAATGCCCACCTAAGTAAGTAAGTATACAGTGTCAAGCGGTCGTGTAGCTTAAATCTTCCACAAACCAAACTGAGCATAAATCAAGCGACACCTGTCAAAATGATCAACTCCGAAAAAGTTTTGCCAGATTGAAAACCAGCCATGAAAAACTTCCTAATCTCGATCGATTTTTGAGTTTAAGTACTTTCATCAAAAGAAAAATGAATGATTTTGCTGAAATTAGCTTCATTCTGTTTATCTTCTTTTTCATTTAACGGCACTATCGTCCTACTCGTGAAAGCATCGCCATTTTCCAACTTATCTGCTTCACACTTATCATGCGGATGGTTTACACCGGGCGTGTTGGCCTCATAAAGCGTCGGTAAGCCTCGCGGTTTTGTGATTGTCTTATGTCTGAAGGCAACTTAATGCTGATGCCGTTGATTTATGTGTACTAATAGGGCCCATACACTACACATGCATGCATGCGCAATCAAGTGATTGCGCATGCCGATTGAAGGTGTATGGTGTTGACTGAGTGGTTGTGCATGCGGCATGAGCAAAATCAGAATTTTCTGATATTTTCTTGTTTGCGCATGCATGCATGTGTGGTGTGTGGGCAAAATTGCTCAGTCAAGTGATAAAATTCAAATGAACAGATGAGCAGCAGCGGAGTTTTAGCTTCACATCCATACAACTTGTCTACTCTGCTACAAAATACAAATGAAGATTGCGCAGTTTGCATGAGTAGTGTAGGGCGAAAGCAATACTGCGCAATCTTCTGATTGCGCATGCAGGCATGAGTAGTGTATGGGCCCTATAAGAAGTTTTTTTGTACTTCAAACACAGTCAAGATTGCTTATCGTCATAAAATTTAATTGTGAACTTATTAATTTATAAATAATTAGAATTAACGAACTAATGATTAAAAATTAGGTAGTTTATTTTCGAAACCTTCTCTAAACCTAACCTTCTCTAAATCTATAAAATTATGTCCTTGTTTTGTATGGATTCAAATTTTTACAAAGCCTTAAATTATTACCATTAAGAAGGCATTACGAATGAATGAATATATCAGCTATATCATAAATGAATAAAAGAATAGCGATGACCCAATGTGACTTCCTTGAGATACTTCCGATGGAACATATATTGTCGATCAAGTTTTTAGTTGTTAAAAGTTGGTTAGCTTTCAAGTGTGATAGATTCGTCTTCGTTCTGAAGAACAATTGGGTCATCATAGAGGCCTTTTCTTAAAAGATGACACCAATCGCTTTACCTTTGTCCTGTTTTGTTTTTGGCTCACTACTGTGATTGGGAGCGGCTCTCGACATTTATGATCTCTGGCCAATAATCAGCCTGAATATATCGCATCGATGCATGTTTAATTGATTGCATACTCTTTTCAAATTTGTTGTTATTATAATGCTGTATATGGAATTCCGGATCATGAAACTGTGTCAATGCGATTCGCTTCACACTATTTATCAGTTGTTTTTGAAAGTGCTGATCATTCAATTGGGTCTTTTGAAAACGCTTCCTTGGCCGTTGTCTGTCTAAAATCTGTCCTTCGAAGTCTTGGGCTGCATTTGAATGTCCATTTTGAATATAGCTTGTTTTAGTTTTCTTCTTTATTTTAAAACTACAGCGATATCGGTGTTCAGAAAGTCACAGTCTAACGCTGATGAAGTTATAGTCTCTTTAAAATCTTTTTGCACACATTCTTCTGTATTTGATGACATCTTCTTCTCCTTGAGTCTTTTTAAAGGAAGGAGAGTTGGGAGTTTCTGCTTTATGGTAATTGTTTCTTTTACCTTCGATGACAACCAAAAGCAAAAAAGTTACAAAGACTAGTGTTGCTTTGGATCGCAGACTTCACTCTAAGCCTTTACTAGATGCAGGATTATATAACGTAGAAGGAGGATTTTTATCGCTGGTGAATGAGAAGCCCTCAATTGATTTAGAGAAATTTGCAATACTTTGAAGAAGTTTCACTCGAAAAAAAATTCGAACGACAAATTAGATTACGATTTTTTACATAAGTAATTTTATAAGAAAAGACATGACGAAAACACCAGAAGCAGAACTCGGCTTTGAAAAATCGACGACAAACGACAAACTGGATTGCTGTTTTCAATTCAAATCAACGGTCCGGTCGGCGAGATTCTAAATGCTTTTTTTTCAATTTCTCTGTCCATTGACCTACCAGTTTAAAATTCTGATTGCTATCCTCATTGCAGACAGTAGGCTTAGAAAGGAAAACCATCAATTCCATTAGCATTTTAATAAGTGGCGCCACTACTCATCATTTCCTCTCCATTTCCAACTATGATCTCCTTTCAATTTCGAAAGGCCTATGCGCCATGCCAACCAATCTTGAAACGTTTCACCGTTCTCCTTGAAAGCCATCATTGTCTGAAAGTAACTAATTGCAAATATGTCGCTTATAACTACCTGCCAGGCAAGGCTTCATTAATATTGGCGGCATTCATATTGCGAGTCCACCTCCTTTTTCATTTATTCCGCATCCCAATCGTCCCAACTCAACCCATTGGGGGCTCCAAGCCTCCAAGTATATTGGTTACACTCTGCAATTTGTGTGTCTTATAAATTCTTTCTTTTGTTTTATTTTGTAAAAATGATGAGACCGCTGCAATCGTTCTTCCAGACACTAACTTCCAAGACAAAACGTTAATCATAGCCAAAGCCTACAATAAGACAAATGCAATCAAGTGACGGCAGGGATGTGCTTGTGTGTATGATGTTCGAGAAAGCACTCTCAAATACAGGTGGGATTGCTTGAAAACAGGGTGTTTTAGCTTGGATTAACAATTTTATGAGTCGAAAAGTGTTCGTTTCGGGTGTTACAGTGGAATGACCCTTAACCCATTGTTGGCTTTTCTCTTGATGGAGGCCTCATTCGATGACTGTATTAAATTTTGTGCTCTGTAATCCTTTTTTAAGAAATTTCAGAGGAAAAAAATAGTAAAACTTTGTCCGATTGTGCTGAAATCGGGATAAAACGGCGGCGGCGCCGATCTAAATTGCCATAAATATGTCTTTTTTTATCTTCTTTACCGACACACCCTGCGAGCTGTGAGTCTTGGATGTGCCCTCCTCTGTTCATCATTTCAACTGGTTCTTCTTTACCTGAAAATGAAAAAGAAGGAGAAGAAGAAGTTAAGCGGATTTAATTTGTAGCAATGAAAGAGGCGGTGTGAGTGTCAGTTCTAATATGAGCATAGGTAAGCCCAGCCATCTACTAGTCAGTCAGTCATCCACATCCATGCCATGAATAACCGCAAATTATTACCTCATAACTTCTTTCTTTTTTGTTGCTCTCTTGCAACTGTTAATTCATGCACCGCTCTCTAGCTGGGTCGTTGAATGTTGGATGGATGAGAAGAAAACATAAGGAAACCCATTAAACGTGGTTTTTCTAGGCTTTTTTTTGTAGTTTTTCTTGGAAAAGCTGTCATATCTTTGCTTCTTTGCTGGTGAAAAAACCGGAAGTCTTTTTCTTTTTTCCTCCATCTCTTCATGCCCGCATTGAAATGAAAGTAAAAATCATAATGACTTAAGTTTACATGGTTAATTGTGTCAGTTAGAATTGACGGTAATTTGTTTTTCTTTCAAGTCGTCCGTTTCGTCATTTAATAGCGAACAGGTTTGTTTAGTTTCTTTTATGCGTTGAGGAAGTGCTGGTTTCAAAGACTAAAGAAAAAAGTGTTGACAGATTGACTTACATACGATTTTACATCTAAACCAAAAGTGGAATGTGGATAATGCAGAGTAGGTACATCATGTTAACAAGAGAAGTTTAATTGATGTCGTCGATGAATTGCTTTTTTGATTAGACCTTTGTCGAGAGTGTAGGTCATGAACTTGCTCACCGACATTTGAGCATGCCTTAATGCCTTTTTGTGTGCGGTTGAGTTAAGTGCATAAGCAAGTAAATTAAAGCGAATAGCGTGAATTATCAGAAGTGGGTTAGAAAATAGAAGAAATTCGTTGAAAATATGAAGTGATTCTCTTCTGCTCTTAAAGTTTTCTTATAAGCTTTTTATTTTTATCAATGAAGACAAAAATTAGTTGAATATTTTATGTTCATCACGGGTTTTCGAAAGTCAAAACACAGGCAAAAAACATGAACCTGTAATAAAAACAGGGTATATCCCAAGAAGTCCCAACTAGATGTCAACTTAATTTAAACAAATAAATAGGGGTTAGTAAATTTCGCAAATATGTAATCGTGATTTCGCATTTAAAAACCCGAAATAGAAAATTTCGCATTTATTTCGCAAAAAAAAAAAAAAAAAAATACAGAACTCAATTTAAGGTATCATTTTTGTAATTTCTACATTTTCATCTTTCATGGTTTGCCTGCGATAATTTACGACAATGTTGAAAACACTAAAGTACCTCTCGGCATCAACACTATTGACAGGGCAATTGAGACATTGAATAGCTGATTTTGCAAATTCAGGGTAGCAAGTTATTGATGCCACTACAACTTGCATTGCATCCACAGGTGCTTCTTAGCCCACCAATCGAAGTAATTGTCTGTGAAAATGTCAGTTAGTTCTTCTTGTAGTATACTTTTGAAAAACGGAATTTTTGCGAAGCTTTCCACTAAAGAATTTGAATTGACAGAATTGACTGCCAAGTGTGCTTGTAGCACTCATTTGTTGGATTTGGCCCCATGTGTACCAACAATTTATCCCAGCTCTTCTGAGCTGCTGTCTTCAACATTATGCTTTGATCGATAGAGTTTTCGGGTGATAAAATAAGTATTTAAGTATTTAATTTTCCAATTTCAAGTTTCTCTTTTATCGCAAATAATATGAAGATTTCGCTTTTATTGCATCTATTTCGTAAAATCGAAATTTACGTACCCCTACAAATAACGGTTAAGATCCTATTATTTGTTCTAAAAATACAGTTCAAAACTCAATTTTTACTATTGATTAATAAAGCAGTGATCCGGTAAAAGCTCCGTAACGTATCTTTTAAGTATAGTTACCATTCCACTGCAATTGCGAAACCTACGGTTCGATCAAGCTGATATCCGAAATTTTGAAGATCGTTGAGCGGGTTTTTGGTACCCCACAGCGAAATATAATAAAGCTTCCTGATAACCAATGCTATTCAAAATTAAAGGGCCCTTGTGAAAAAACATCGCAGAGATTTGTATAGTGCTGATTGACTTCCGAAAGTCATTCGATCAACAATCTCGTGATCTAGTATGGGTCGCGAACAGACAACCAGGAGCTTCAAAGGTCTATGTGCGTATTATTGAGAATAAGTTCGTAAGAAAAAGCAATGACGAAGGTTAGCTGTCCAGCTATAGACACCCGCGCATTCAAATTTACATTAAGAACCGTGTTGAGTCCTCTGCTCTTTATTACAGTGCTTGAATACCTGGTGGAAGATAAAGTACAGAACACCAAAGTACAGCAACTAATCTTTGCTGACGATGCAGCCATCATAAGTGAAGATTCTACATCCCAGCAAGGAGCACTTTTTGAAAGGCAGTCGGTGCTGTTTTAGTTTAAAAAAGTCTGAATACTTGTGTTGCGTATTTTCTGATACAGACATACCTTTTCCAGATATTTGTTGAAATGCAAATGTGCTTCTTAAGTGTGAAAAGTTTGAATATCTGTTATCAATGATCAATAGTGATAGTGAATCAACTTTTGATGACGGCATCAATCATCGAGTAAGCGTAGGGTAGATGAAGTGGCTAGAAAATTCAGCAATCTTCTGTGACAAGATCGCACTCACGTACGATTCACAATGTACAAAGGTATGAGAGCAACTGAAATGAAGATGCTCCATATTGCAGCAAATTTAACGAAGCTTAATCGTATTCGAAATATCAAGACGTGGAAGCCTTCACGTGAAAAATGCAACATTTGAATAAAATTTAGACTGGCCGGCAACGTGCGTTGCCGGTGCAGAGATCTTAAAAATCACCCATGACGACTCAACCCTTACCTTCTGATGTTCTTTTCCAATTTCATGTCCCTGCTCTTCAAATGTGGGCTGAAATAGTCGCGTATCATTAGTTATTAAGTTATTAAGTAATGGAAACCGAGTAGAATTCGATGTTTCAAAAACTGCTATTGGGAAATTTTCCTCCCTTTCTGATCTGGTAACAATTTATACGTCCACCAAAACTTGAGAATAGTTCTCATATTTGGTCAGGTGCTCATGAAACTACTTGATAGGGTACAAAACAGAGGGTTAAGATTAATCCACGAATTTTTCCTCCATTCCCTCTCAAAGCAATTGGTTGTGAGAAAATCGCTAAGCCCGGGGCTCCTCGCTCTGCTGCGCCACCCTATTTATTTGTTTTATTTTAGTTCAATCGCTGAATTGATTGATTGTCTTGAACATTGACGAAATGTTACTTACCTCACTCTGTTATGGTTTTTTTAACAAACATTTTTCTAGTGAAATAGCCAGTTGCATTTTTATCCTGAAATAAAATTAATCCCCAACAACCGCCTCGCTAGGAATGCTCATCAGTTTCAAATTTTGACCAACTTCGGACGTAAAGTCCAGAATAGAGATCCATATTTTAGTGGCACTAGCTGAATGTGGAATGCTTTACCAGAGTGTATCTGTGCTCTCTGTTTCCTAAATGCCGCCACTGTCTTTGAAAACATTATAAGGACAATCAAAAAGCCTTCATCTGTATAAAAAAATTTCTCTGGAGTTTTAGTACACTTGAAATTTGAGGGTTAAGGGAGAAGAGGCATTCAGTACATATTTACTAGCTGCTTGTGCGCAGGTTGTAAGATTGTAATGCTCTTGTATGGGTGTTACAAAATTTTTTGTTCGGTGGGGTTCTTTAAATGGAACATTGTGCTATTATGTTAGTAAAGCTCTTAAATAATGTTATGCACTAATTTTTGAAATTTTACTCAATATTTGTGTGTAAGTACTATGAAAGCGGTAAAACCCGTGGTTTGATGGATAACATCTCTTTCGTTATCCAAGTGGTTCGTGCTTCGAACCCCAACAGAGCAATAAATTTTTTTCACGGGTATCACCTTTCGCGAAGAATCGGCAAATCCTCCGATAGGAAATTCATTGCCATGAAAAGTGCTTTCTCGATTAGCCGTTCGGAATCGGCTAAAAATTGTAGGTCCTCGCCATTTCCTCACAAGGCAATGGTTTTAAGAAATGCGCTAGCCTCGGGACTCCTTATAATAGTTAAAAATAAACGATTAGCGAGCACAACCTCGGGCTTAATGACGTCTAGCGCATTTCTTTTATCCATAAGTTGTTTGGAGTTCGGGGGCCTATACTCTTGCCGATTCTAAACTGCCTAGGAAGAGCGTTTCATGTAAGTTCAATACTCTCGAAGGACATGTTAATCTTTCCCTGAAAAAAAAATTGCATTTTTCTTGGCTTCGAACGAGTTCCATCTCTTAGGTTCTAGGCAGACATACTGATGGCTACACCGCCTTCAACACGAATATGGACTAAGCCAAAATAAATACAAAAAACGGCAGCAACTATTTATGAATTCAATTTTCGAATGTTTTTATAAAACTAGGGTAATTATGTGCGCTTTCATTTTTTGTGTGTTTCATTTCCAGGAAGTTGTAAGGTATCTGTATCACAAAGCACACTTGTTGTGTTATTGAGTGTGAACTTGTCTCCTACAATCTCGAGACGATTCGATTCAAACTTCATAAAGTAACTAAATTTAGTATTATCTAATGGGACGTGTCTAAATGCACCCACGGTGTAGTTCGTTTAGGTGGTGTTACACCGCAATTTTGAATAACCACTACACCGCATTTTAAATAACGAGTGGAAATAAATCGAGTAGGTTCGTGTTACACCGCATTTTTTTAAAAATCACTCAAGTCATTTAACAGAAAAAAATGGTTTTTTGTAGCTTTAGTTGTAGGCCATCTAGCGCTATATAGAAAAACAATGTATAGTAGCTTTTCGCTATCATCCATTTTAAAGAACCAAATTCGCTATGGCCATCTAGAGTTGTACAGAAACATGATAGAAATAAAATAAATAAATAATAATAATAAAATAATAATAAAGCTACAAAATTGCATTTTTTCTGTTAAGTGACTTAAGAGATTTTTAAAAATGCGGTTTTAAGACTTGAAAAGCTACTAAAAAAAGCCATAAAAAAATGCGGTTTAACACGAACCTACTCGATTTATTTCCACTCGTTATTTAAAATGCGGTGTAGTAGTTATTCAAAAGTGCGGTGTAACACCACCTAAACGAACTACACCGTGGGTGCATTTAGACACGCCCTATCTAATGATCCAATGGTTTCAATAACAGAAGTAGTGACAGCACCCAGCCTTGTGGCATTCCATTACAACTGATTTCTTGCGAAAAAAACGGGCTTCTTGATTCATTTCAGTTTTTTTTTTTTTTTTAGAAACGATTCTATTATACTAGAGTTTATCCTCCCAGAAAAATGCTCCCCGATCCACAATATGCGTGCCGTTGAAAAGCTACAGTTCTTCGAATAGTTCCGTTTTTCTTAAATATTTCTTTTCATTCTGTGTAGTCGCCATGCCACAGCTTGGGAGATAAAACGTTATGGCGTATGCAGTTTTTCAATTAATTTAGTTTCTGTTAAATGAAATTTTGTCGTTCCGATGATATCCACAACCTTGGAGCAGAAAATCCCCCAAATCCGCAATAAAATCTTCTTCGAGTCAATTAAAACTTAATTTAATGTTTCCACTTAACTAAATTGTATTGTTTCCCTAAATGAAAATTACCACCAGCGTCAATTTTTCCTTGTATCAGTATCCCCATTAATCCATCCAACCCTACCCATCCACCCGATCTCAACCCGTCTTTTCATCTGAATCTAGTAAAGAAATTCCAAAGTGCAACTTCGAGCTGGTAGCATGGGCTGCTACAGTAAAAGCGTTCGCTCATTGTGTCCAGGCAACACCTCCTTAATAGCGCTCTAGAGGGAAAAATTTTTTTATCCAAGAAAGTAACTGTTCATCATAAATCCTTTTCTTTTATACAAGTTTCCCAAGGAGGAAACTATTTCACTTCTTTAAGAAACTTGCTGAAGCATACTCAGACACACACGTATTTAATTTCTTAAACCATGAAGCTGATTAAATTCTTAAAACAGCTCCAAACTATGGAGCAATTTGTATGGAGTTTCACTCTTTTGCCTTTTGTTTTTGAGAAGTAAACTTTTCAGCAAGTTAATTGAAAGGCAAAAGTTGTTTTATTTTTGTCAATAAATCTACGTCCTGTTTGAAGTCATATACCGTGTCAATCCAACTCTTTCCCCGTAAAGGGTTTCCAAGTTGTAAGGAAAAGAATTTCCATTCGATTGAAGAAGAATGAAAAAAAAATCAGTTCGGAAAGAAATTTTGAAACTATTCTCAAGGCAAGCCACTTGGTTTTGGGTTGGTGCGATGTAAATAGACGAAAGAATAAACTCTCTGAAGAAATCCATAAATTCCATCAATAATGCCTTTTTTTTTTGTTATTTTTCTTTCCAGCAAAAAAACAAAATGGTGCTGCGATTCGAACAAACAGTTTGGGTTCTGGTACACGTACACCGCCTCTGGAGAGGAAGAGCAAGCTGAGTGCATTGGGAAGATTTTTCAAACCTTGGAAATGGCGGCGAAAAAAGAAAAGTGAGAAATTTGAAGCTGCCTCAAAGTGTAAGTACCAAAGGACACATAATGCTATTGGATTACTTTGAATTCTTTTTTTTTTGATGGAAGCACATTACACATTAGTTGTGTGTATTGTGTTTCAAGAGTAATTGGAATGATAACGGCAAATGTTGGTTTTCTTGCAGCGCTCGAGAGAAAAATATCGGTACGTGCCAATAGGGAGGAACTTGTCCAAAAAGGTATCCTGCTACCAGAAAGTCCATTGGGGAATATACCCGAACCAGGTGAGGTGCTTTTGTGTGTGAAAAATGAAATGTTTCTTATCTCAAAAATATTTTGTGTGAGTAAAAAGGGTCTTGACTTTCATAAATTCAAAGTGCTCTATGTCTCGAGGAAGTGAGAATGAGTGGCAGTTTTTGAGTAAAGCTTAGTGTAATTTACTCAAGTGAATTTAACTTTTAACATTTTCAAGTGTTTGATGTCGCCAGAGGACTCAGACTAAAAATAAAGTGGTAATGGTAAACTTATTCTCGACGAAAATTGCTGGTGTGTAGCTAGCTGTTCAGTGGTCCTTTTTGTGTGATAAGGAAAATGTTGTCGTAGAATTTTTTACGGATGCGGTGAAGGAAGTCAAACAAACAAAGGCTCCTAGGAGAATCAAGTGGTACAATCTGGAGAAAACCAAAGCACAGCAATTCATTTCGTATATGCAAATTCAGCTGTGTAATACCATCGAGGCAGTTTCAAATGTAATCACGGCTCAAAATATGTGGGATCGCCTACAACGAACCTGCTTAGAGAGAGCCAAATCACTGTTAGGAGTCTCAAAAGGACACCACCAACAAGCTAAAGAAACCTGGTGGTGGGATGATGAAGCTAAAGCAGTGATTAGAAAGAAGAAAGCAGCTTTCCAAGCTTGGTCGAAGTGCACCTCAAGAAATACAAATGAAAAAGCGCGTTTCAAAATGGAATACAAGAGCTGCAGAAAAGAAGCGAAGAAAAAGTGCGCCCAACTTCAAGCAAAAAGCACGGAGGGCCTGTATCGAGAGCTGGAAGAGATTTCTGCCCCAGCTGCTGAAGCAAATCAGGCAATCCAAGAGCTAAGACAAAGCAACTTGAATAAGGGAGCAACCATTTTCAAAATAGCCGCTCAGAGAAGGAGAAATGCGCAGGAGATTCGTTCGCCGAAGTTCATCAATGATGCTCAAGGAATGCTACTTGTGGATGACGACAAAATTCTTCACAGGTGGCGACAGTATTGTGATGATCTTTTGAATGAACAGTTTCCTCGGCGCCACTTTCCAACAGCTGCACCTAACTTTACGGAAGTATCCGACGTCACAGTCGAAGAAGTTAGGGAGGCAGTTAAGAACTCCAAAAAAGGCAAAGCGATTGGGCCAGACGAGGTACCATATGAGTTTTGGAAAAATATGGGAGATATCGGGTTTCGGGTTAAGATGGCTCACGATTCTCATCTCCAAACTTATAAGAGGTGACAGTTTACCTAATCAATGGAGGGAAAGTTTTCTTCTTCCAATGTACAAGGGAAAGGGAGATACCAGAAGCTGTGACAACTATCGTTCGATCAAGTTGATGTCCCACACTATGAATATCGTTGAGCGGGTTTTCGATGGCTGACTGCAGAAAATAATAAGGCTGTCTGATGACCAATGCGGGTTTGTAGCGGGTAAGTCAACTACAGACGCAATCCAAAGTATAAGGATCATTATGGAAAAACACCGAGATGTCTTAGAGGATTTGCATATTGTGTTGGTTGACTTCGAAAAGGCATTCGATCGACAATCACGAGATCTGATATGGGTGGCCCTCAGACACCGAGGAGTTCGTGAAGTCTATGTGCGAATAATTATGGACATGTACGAGGGAGCAGTTACAAAAGTGAGATGCCCAGCTGGAGTCACCGAAGAATTCCAAATAACAGTAGGTGTACATCAGGGAAGTGTCTTGAGTCCACTGCTCTTTATTGCTGTTCTGGATTATTTGCTCGAAGGAAAAGTAACGGACAATAAAGTACAACAATTATTCTTTGCTGACGATGGAGCCATCATAAGCGAGGATCCTACATCCCTGCAACGAGCACTTGACGTTTGGATTGATGTTCTGGAAGGAAATGGGTACCGTATTAGCGCTAAAAAGACTGAATACCTGTGCTGCCCTTTTTCTGATCCAGACAAGCCTATTCCAGACATTTATTTGAATGGAAATGTGCTTCCCAAGTGTGAAAAGTTTAAATATCTGGGATCTATGATCAATAGTGAAGCATCTTGTGATGACGACATCAATCATCGAGTAAGCGTAGGGTGGATGAAGTGGCGAGAAAACTCCGCTATCTTCTGTGATCGAAAAATGCCCCCTAAGCTGAAGGGAAGACTCTACACAGCAGTTGTCCGTCCACAATGTTGGACAATGTACAAAAAGTATGAGAGCAAATTGACGGCAGCCGAAATGAAGATGCTTCGGATGACAGCAGGAGTAACAAAGCTTGATCGAATTAGAAGTACTAAGATCCGTGGAAGCCTTCATGTCAAAAGTACCATCTTGGACAAAATTCAGCACGACCGGCTCAGTTGGTATTGTCATGTTCAAAGGAGAGATCCGCAGAACCCCGTCAAAAAGGCAATATCGTACAACGTTTCAACTAATTCGCGACGAAAAAGGAAAGGCAGGCCAAAACACTCCTGGTACAAGCAAATGCAAAAACAGCAGCATTTGGTTGGCCTCAGACATGGAACAATCCAAAACCGGGAGGCTTGCTGACGATTTCTGAGGTCAACGCGGCGTACCCCACAGGCGGATCACTAATGTGAAGCAGAAAAGTGGGAGAGTTGTGATCGCTTCAAGATCACTACTCGTAACGCCGGAAATGAAAAAGAAGAAGAAGAAGAAGGAAAATGTTGTCGCGTCGCTCTTCACCAACATTTCTGGAACCACCCATGTTAATGCGATAACAGTCCTAATACAGATTATAGTCAGAACCAGCCTTGAAATGAGTTGACAATGAGAAATGAGCTGGAATCATAGTAACTTATAAGATTTGTCAATCTTACTTTGTTTAAGTATCTATGAAATAATAAATAAATGAATAAAGTTTATGTACACGAAAGCTTCTTCCACGAAACAACTGACGCATAGAAGATATATATCCACATGAACCTTTTTCGACCTTAAAACCATGTCCTACCAATTTACACCGCCAGTACAAGAAAAATTTAATCAATTTTCTACGTCTTTATTGATTCTTCTTCTTCCTTTTTCCGGCGTTACGAGCATTCTGACCTCAAAGGGATTACAGGCATTCCACTTAACCAGTTCACATTAGTGATCGGCTCATGGGGTTCGCAGTGTTGATCTCAGAATGCGTCGGCAAACCTCCCATTTTTCGATTGTTCCATATCTGAGGCGAATAAAATGCAGATTTCCTTCTGTATCAGGAGTGTTATGGTTTGCCTTTCATTTTGTTTGTTCGCGATCGTGTCTGAACGTTGTGTGACGTTTCCTTTTTGACTGAGCTCTTTTGGGTTCTTCTTTCAATATGAAAATGAGGTGTATTTTTCCAAGATGGTATTTTGTCATACGGATCATGTCCATCTCAGTTGCTGGCAGTTTACTATCAAACCTTTTGTACATTGTCCAACATTGTGAACAGTGTGTGAGTACCGGTGGCACAACTGAGGTGTAAGTCTTCGTTTCAGCATAGGCGGGCACGAATCGCTTACTCGGTGATTGATGTCGTCATCACAACTACTTTACTATCGATTATAGACCCCACAAGAAGTTTCAATTTCCTCATCCATACATCTTCTGCAAAAATCGTTTGAAGTGACTACCTGCGACTCCTCGAGTTTGTATTTAGCGATTGGTATGACGATTTGGTGCGTTTTCGGTGAGAAGGAAAGAACTGTTCTGTTTCTGGCGAGTTCATCTGCTTTGCAGTTTCCTGGAATGTCGTCCCGGCACCCAGCACAGGTTAATGTTAAATCTTAAGGGCTAGAATAGGGTTGAAGGAATTTGCCGCCAGGGATTTGTTGGCCGCCTGACTATTTGAAAAGATACATATATCCCTTTTGGTTATTATGTTTTCTCTTAGTCAAGACTGAGCTTCGCTGCTTGCCATCACCTCCTCTTGCAACACGCTACAATCCTTGCCTAGCATGTTCATCGGCGATCTCATTTCCAGTTATGCCGTGATGGCCTGGAACCCAAATGAGATTCAAAGAATTTAATCTTCCGATGGCATTCAGAGAGCTCTTGCATTCTTGAATCGCTTTCGAAGTGGTTAGAGGGTTGAGAAGACTTTAAGCACAGCATGGCTGTGACTGCAAACACAGATACTTCTCCCGTAACGTGGCTTAAAGCCATTAGGATTGCATACGCATCCGCTTAGAAAACGGTTGCGTATGTTCCTAAAGAAAGTGCAGTCGTATGTCGTCGTTCTCCACAAGGACACCAGCGCCAGAACCCTCGTGGGTTTTGGAGCCATCTGTGAAGATTCGATAAGAATTGTTTCCAGTCTCAGATTCTGGAGCGAACCAGACCTGAACCGAACAAAAGTTGACAGAGTATTTTTGACGCAGTTTAAGCATTGTGATCATCGTTTGTATAGATGCTAAGTGGGATTTGGTGAAACAGGATTTTCAGTGCCGCTGAAGGAGTGGTGCGTAAGGCAACGTTTATACATATAGGCATATGCTGAAAGTTGGTCTTTGCTAAAACTGTCTCGATAAATCTATTGCAGTCCACCATACTGTAACACCATAAATGAGGATAGGTCTGATATGATAACCGAGATGTAAAGCCAATGTGTGATGCAGGGTTAAAGATCCCACTTGTTTTCTATAGCTTTTTTTGCATGAAAAGAGAGCTACTGTAGCTTTTTTCACTCTTTCCTGTATATTTTGCTTCCAACTTAAGCTTCATTGAAGAAATTTAGTTGTGTCTCGTTAATGAAAGGAGGGTCTAATGCGGAATTTTGTATATCCTGGAGAAGAGTACAAATGCAGTCTTGTGAGGATTTATTGCAAGCCCACATTTATTCCTCCATTTTGAATTGAAATCTTGTTTAGTGCATGTTGAGAGCAGTTCTTTCAATGTGCCAAGATGCTTTCCTGTGACTTTAATGGCAACATCGTCTGCATAAACAATAATCCGAAGCCATCCCCTTCCAGGTTTATCAGTAGTTCATATACAATCGAATTATAGAGAAGAGGAGAGAGGACTCCACCTCTACTTACACCTCTTTTGGTAGAACCCTCTCCCAGTGTTGAATTTATGATTCGACTTTCAAGGAGTCTTTCAATCAATTCACCGAGTGAGAGGTCAACCTTTAGGTTTGTTAGCACTCGGGAGATCGCAGATGTTTCGACGTTGTTAAAGGCACCTTCGATGTCTCGGAAAGCAGCTATTGTGAACTCCTTATGAAGCAGCGAGTATTCTATTGTACGGACTAGCCGTTTCAATTGATTAACCCTTGCAATATGCGTGTTGGGCTTGAGAAAGAAGTGACTTGTATCGTAAGTGGAGCGTATATCGTAAGTGGATATCAACAACTTCTTTAGTGTTTCAAGCACAAAAAAAGATAGACTGATAGGTCGGAGATCTTTAGTTTGGGAATATTTTACAATTTACATTTATTTTTGAGGAATATCTGAAGCTCAACGCGTGTAATATTGTCTGGTACCGGGGATTTGTAAGGTTTGAAGGTGTTAATTGTCCAATTCCTTGAAATGAGATCATTTCTTCCACTTCATGGTCTTCACTCTCCTTCATCTCTGCCTCTTTATTGCGGCTTCTGTTTCCCTTTTCGTCTTTATTACTTGAGCGACATTTTGACCGCATCTATTCAAATCCTCTCTTTTCTTACTCCTCACTGCTTTAGCTTCATCATTCTAGCACCATGTTTCTTTACCTTCTTTTGCGTGTCCCTTTGAAACTCATAAAAATGATTTGGTTCTATCTAAGCAAGTTTGTTGTAGGCAATTCCACTTACATTGGTGCTATGTTTCCTGGATTTTGGGCTGTAACGATGCTATTTCTGCTACCATGCATGAGATAGGGCTCCATTGCAAACCTTATAATCCTCGTTTGTCTTCTCAAAATGTCCTTTTAATTCTCAATCAACAAACAGAAACTTTTATTTTGTGATATCCTCAAGTAGATTGTGAAAATCCATGTAACTTGCATCTTTTTCCACTTGAAATTCCATTCCTTTCCTTGCATCTTCGACAACATTCTGCCAAGTAGCTTTTCCGCAAGGATGATATCAATTCCGTTTTTATCTTGATCTTGGTTAGTTGATGTAGACGAACGACTTCAAATATCCCCAAAGAAAATAATTCCAATGGTGTCAAATCACACGATCTTGGTGGCCAATTGACAGGCCCATTCCGCGAAATCATGCGCCCATCAAATGTTTCCTTCAATAAATCGTTTGTGACGTGTGCTGTGTCCTTTGTGGCATAAAGTACCGTCTTGTTGGAACTACATCTCATCCACATTCATGGCATCCAATTCGGGAACAAAATATTCGGTTATCATAGCTCTATACCGGCTCCATTAAGGGTAACTGGCTCGCCAGCATCATTTCCGAAGAAGTATGGCCCAATGACTCCACCAGCCCATAGAACACACCAAACAGTAAATTTTTGTGGATGAAATGGCGTCTCAAGGTACTCTAGACTTGGCTTTATTCGAGCCAGTCGTGGTGGGCACATGCTCGAAATCATATTTAAACATTAACGGTATAAAATTATCTTTCCAATAAAGCCAAATTCGTCCTCTACTTTGGCGAACGACTCTTCTCTCTCTTTCTTTTGCTAATTTGAAGATTTTTCCGACCTGATCCACCTTGTTTTTTAGAAGGTTAAGATTCAAGTCCTTTATTCCCTTTGCCGAAACTTCAGGACACTTTTGCTTCCATTATACCTAGTAAAGAATTGTGATTTTTCGGAACTAAGCCTCACAGAAATAATAAAAATCCTATTGAATCCATCTTTTTTTCTATTTATAATCTAGTACAGCAAGAAGGTCGATTTAATGTAGCTAACTTCAAGTCATTCAAAGACAACCTGTCAACCTTTGTGTTTGAGATGGATTCAAGATCCTCATACAATTTTCAAAGCAAATGAATTAAATACTAGTCTAGTAACAGAAATGGTTCTTCTTAAGGACGCTCCACGTAGCTTAAATCGAATTTAAATTTTATCTTTGTAAAGCAAACGTTACTTTGGAACCCTCTTCACTTAGAAGCTGTCTCTTCTCTTTCTCTTTCCTAATTGTAAATTAAAGTCCATTAAGGTAACACATAAATAAAACGAAGTTATAAATCAGTAAATGTAATCTCGACTACTTCCTTCCTTACTGTTACTGCGTTGTCACCTTCATACAAAAGAGAGAGAGAAGAAAAAAAACCAAACCATTTTATTTCATTTCCTCCTCACCTACATCAACGTAAAAATTACCTGTCATCCCAGTGTCACGGTCACTCCAAACCATAAAACTCAAACCAAAAACAAAAAAGCGAATCAAACGAAATAAAACTTCGAAATTTCACTTTCATTTTCCGATAAGAACATCCAATGGTTTCGTCAGCATGATTCATGTGTCGTGCACGCAAAATAAAATGAAAAAAATAAAAAAAAATCGTGAAAAATATTTCTGTCTGTGACATGTGACTACAACGACAGTGACAACGTTGTTCTTCTTCAAAATATTCACGAACTTGGAAGAAGCATTCGTTTTAAAAAAAAGTTTTTCTTTAAAAAATCAACAAAAACAAACAAACAGATAAAAAAAACCTAAAACACCCTCACGACATGAGTGCCTCTCTGACTCATTTTAAATTCTTTACACCACGATACCCGGAGTCGAGTTGAGAAGTAGCATAGCATTCTCCAATCATTCAATTAACAAATAAAAAAGAAAACTTATTATTCATAAACTGAAGGCTGAAAACGATTCTAGCAAGTTTTGTTGTGTTTTTGTGGTTCTTTTGTGAATGGTGTGCGTGCAGGCATTGTCAACGTAATTCACATCAAGGCAGGTTAGTTACCCTTTTTAGGAATTCTAATTGCGTTACACACAGAAGGACCCATGACAGTAACTGGAAAAAGATACCCAAATGCAACGTGATGGTTTTGCACAAGCAGTGGGTACGTTGGGGAGGTTCATTGAAGCGCGAATCCTTTTTTCTTGTATCTTCAAAAGAGTCAGTTCATTACTTGCAAATGAAGAGGCCAAGCGATTCAAATTGTATCTGCCAATTGGTAAGTTGTAACACAAAACACCACAGGAAGTCAGCCATAGACACTTGTTAGGAAGTTCAGCGCCATGAGAAGAGTGCAAGGGCATAGCAGTCGAAAGACGCATTTTCCTGATTCCGTATCCAACTCCTGTCACTGAATAGTTAAATTGCCGCTTATCATTACTCGGAGCCAAGTTACGGTAATGGTCCAGAAGTCCATTCAACTTATTACCATGGGGTAGGGGGTGAGGGCGACCCATCTGAGTGGAACCAAAGAGATTTATACTTTCAAAAGGATACTGCTGTGGCTGTCCAATAGCTGTCTTCTTATATTGTGGTATACAAGCACGTGAGGAGTTTCTGGACAGATTATTCCAAAGGATTCGATTATGAGTTATTGATTTTGGGATACAGATACACAGATGTGGTTGAAAGGTGTCATTAAGCTCTTCAAAACTATTTACAAAATTGCCTCTGTGGTGACTAGAGGAGCTCAAGCCTGTTATAGTCATAGAACCAAAGGCAAATAATAATCAATCTTTAGATGGTTTGTTGATGCTTTGACCTTTTAGCTTATGTGACAAGCTCTTTTACTATTTTGTCTCGAGAGATGTCAAATTGTACAAGGAATTGTAATTTGCAAGAAGGCTTACATGTTGGATGAATAATTAGGATGAATTATAAATTATGTTCTCCCTAGATTTTGTGAGTTATCAGGTGATTAACCGTAGTGTGGTGATTTTTGAGATCTTGAACGATTTGTTCTGATTTCTTTTTGAAGTAACACTTCTTTTGAATCGTTGTGATTTGAAATGCCGATGAAACGAAAAAGCGTCAAGAAATAGGTACCAGCAGAATAAAAATAAAAAGAATAAATGGGGTGGCGCAACAGAGCGAGGAGCTCCGGGGCTTCGCCCTAGCGCATTTCTCACAACCATGCCTTCCAGGGGAATGGAGGGGGCTTACAATTTTCTGCCGGTTCCGAACGGCTAATCGAAAAAGCACTTTTCATGGCAATGAATTTACTAAAGAAGTATTTGTCAATTTTTGCGAAAGGCGATAACAGTGGAAAAACATTGTTGCTTTCCGTTCTGTTTTCTCCCGCGTAATAAGTAGACATGCCTACCATTACCCCACGGGTACCACACACAGAACCTGAGATGAAAGAAATCCGAAATGAGACCATTTTCAATGAATTTTGAACCTTTTACCTCTTCAATCTGATTTCACTTTATATACAGCCTAGTAGAGCTAGACGTATAGTCTCGTTTTTGGTCAAGAACTTCTCAAAGAAATTTGTGCCTACCTGAAAGGTTGGTTACAAACAAGCAAAGCACTGTAATAACTCTCGTAGGGCTTGCTTCTTCATCTCGAAAAGCAGTGAAAAAAAAAAACAACTGGCAGCTTAGAAATTCGAACTTGGAACTCTTAACATAATAGGAAGTTTTGCTGGCAACTAGATCACGGGCACCAACATAAACGTTACTTAAGGAAAAAGCCAGTTGAATTCAGGCCTTTTTTTGGAGTTTTTAAACTATTAGCTGGAGCATTCAGACTTAAATACCGGTCCATTGTACTACCAGATAGCAACCATTGTTCTACCAGCAACCTTCTTTTGTTATAGCTTTACAGATGTTCGGAGAAAAGCCAAAATACGCTGCCATGATAAGGAGCCTATGTTAACAGCTCTCACCATGTGTGCGCCGAGTATTTGTAACCTCACGCGAGAAAAAGCTTGACATTCACACAGGAAGTACTCGGCGGTGTCCTTGTCCTCATCTTCTCCACTAGATTCACAGAGTGTAGTATCACTTAAGCCTAACACGTTTAAGTGTTTGCCAAAATAGAAGTGAACCGTTGCAACGCCAATAAGCTTTCTACATTCTTTTCTGCTACGAGATAGCAGTAATGTTGCAGTCTATCCTTATCAACGTTGGGGAGTATACTTTTGATGTGTCTGCATCCAATTCAGGCATGCCATCTACGGTTTTGCTCTTGACAGATCGATCCAACCGCTGATTAAAGCCGTCAATGAGGACCCTGGCGGACTTAGTGACGGTTCAGGTCTGAGATCCTTGCCTCGCATGTTAATCGGCGGTTTCATTTCCAGTTATACCTTGATGGCCTAGAACTCAAACGAGACTCAAAGAATTTAGTCTTCCGACAGCATTCAGAAAGCTTTTGCATTCCTGGATCACCTTGCTGCTTGCGAGTTCCTGAAAACTCCAGAGCATTCAGGCCTTCCCTGGAGTCAAATTATACCTTTCCTTTTGTTGACATCTACAAGGCCAACATGACAATGCGCTGTATTGCTTAGTTGTATCATGACACAACATTACACTTAGGAAGAATGCCTTACACACGGAACACAACTTATCCAATAATCACAACACAACAGATTAGAAATTACTTTCATCGTATATAAAACATAGTTCGAAACCATTACTACAGAAAAACCCCATGCGAACGACTCGCATCATTCCAAAATACACAATGCCGCAAGGTGCTGATGGTGTAAACAAGACCTCATCATTCTCATTCCAAATATTTGACGAGGTAATTTGTACGACAAGGTCTTTTTCTTCATTGATTTCCCTATAATGTGCTTTCGAGAACCACTTCTAGGTGGAATATTGATGTTCATCCGCTGTACATGTCCCAACCATTGTAGACTAGTGTTGCTTACTCTTCTAGCAAAGCCCATGTTGCGGTATTCCGTATACATCGTACGCTGGGTTCCAGATTATTAAAAAATTCCTCCCTCTATGAATCTTCTCAGAAAATGAAAATGCAATATATTACATATTTTGACATAAGCCTTCCATCAATTCACTCTCTGTGCGGCCAGACACCCCAATGGGACTTGGTTTTGTTTTAATCACTTTCAACTATTCTATCGAAAGGTTTTGATATTGGGTCATTTGGAGACCTTCAAGTTTCAGTGAAAAACGAATCCGCTTAGGAATAAAGTTAGTTCGTTCTTATGCGTTACGAAGCACGAGTAGACCGGGACTTTTTTGTGTATATTTATCGTTGTTCTCTTCCTTCGATCGCATTCCCATTTTTCTTTTTTTCCAGCAAATGGTTCCAAAATTCTAACCCCGCTAACCCCTTTTTATCGAACAACACTGTACTTTGATCAATCTTTATGTCACTTTAATTGTTCAATTGACTGAGCCATAAAAATATCTAAATTTACACCTGAATAAAATAATTTTATCGTCATCAAAACGCCACAGAAGCTGCTGCATTCAAATTTTCTACCTTTTGCATTTAACATTTCTTCCAGCTAATGGGCCATTATCCATTGGTTGTCCTTAATTTTTTTATTTCTTTTTTTTTGTAAATGGCATTCGACCCACAAAAGTAGAGTATATTGTAGCTCCTAATAAAACTTCAACCCCATCAACGAAGAGAAGATTAAATGGTGAGAAGATGATCTCGAATTCAATTGAGATTTCAGTATTTTCGTATTTTGAATTTCGACCGGTAACAATAACATCTCGGTTTGACTACTACTACACTGCTTTTCTAAAGTATAGAGTATAGAGTTAAGGTTCCACAATTATTTCTGCCTTAAACTTTCTATAGTTTTCCTATTCACTCTTTTTTCCGGACTCGCTTGAAAAGCATTGAGCCTTTTAAATGTACGAGGCATTCGTTTCACTTCTACTTTCTTTCTCATAAGAACAGCGATTCTTTCGAGTTAGATTTAGATGCTTAAGAATACGCCTTTTACATGGCAACCTTTGTTTCTTCCACTGTGTGCTGTTTTACACGCAGGAGGCAGGAGAGGCTCACTAGCCGATTCCAATTATAAAATTGGCGGGCATTCTGTTGAAATGTATAGTTCTTTCTAAGTTTGTCCCTGTCGACAAGTTAGTTGTAAGTTATTTTAAGTCTCTGTTTGCATTTTGTAAGCCATCAAACGAAATTAGCATCAGAAATATCTAAAATCCACCGTTTTAGTACTCAATCCTTGCAAAAATACATGATTTTGATTCAACTGTTGTTGTTTCGAATGTTTTTTTGGTATCGTGCGCCTAGCATAAGCTTTTTGCAGTCAAACCTCATAATTAAAAATAACCAACAACTCATAACAGATGAGCTTTTCGGAATAAAACAAACTTTCCATAATCAGTTCTTCTTTTTTCCACTAGATGCGCAAACTGCCTTAGCATGTATCAAAACCACTCCCAAAGCTTGAACTATAAGAGCTTTCAACAGAGCTTTCTTTTACAGTGTGGTATAAAATATACTGATTACTATTTTTAATTTCAGGTGAAGAATCCTACTACACCCAATCCAATGTTAACGGTTCTGTCCATAATAATTCAACGACAACAAACAATTCCACAACAACTACTACAATTGGAACTGCTGGTACAATTATATCTCAATTGCAGCAACAACATCAACAACAACAACAGCAACAACACCAGCAGCAACAACAGTCAAATGTGCCAACGTCACATTCTGTACAGCAATTCAATTCAAATTCCATTGCAAATCACAACAACAATCACAACAGTCACCAGAATAATAATTCTGGAATCGGTGGAGGAGGTGGAGGCGGTGGTGGCGGTGGAGGCGGTGTTAATAACAATTTAGGTGTAAATTCATCAGTATCACATTCCCAATCGGCACCGCATCAATTGGGTCAACCACCACCATTGACACCGCTGGCACAGCATCACCAGGCATTGGCAGCACAGTTGCAAAAGCATTTCGCCAACGCCAACAACAGTATCGGTAAGTAAATATAAAATTCGAAATTATTCAGAATGTTTGTGATGATTTGTTTGAATGTGTTAGTTGTTAGGCTGGTAATTGAATTAAGTAGGCAAAGAAAGGCAATATTAGGAGTAAGTACTTGTACTTGTCTTCGTTCGTTTTAGAGCAGTAAAAATACTTACAGCCATATTATTGAGAATTCGTAAAACTTGAAATGAAACTAGTTTCAGGTAAAACTAGTTTCGTTTCAAGTTTTGCAAAAAATAATCAAAACTAGTTCTAGAATAAAATTGGCATTATTCATTTCTGAAGAAATCGAGTTTTGAAAATCATTTCTCGTTCTGAGTAAAAAAAACTAGTTCTATCAAAGAAGCTGCTGTGATTTTGAAAATAAAATAGAAAATTAAAAAAAAAATCTGTAATTTTCAAACGTTTGAATGTATGCACGAATATTATTCGCATCTTGAACGAGAAATACATACATATGTATGTATGTATATAAAAATAAATTAAATGTACAATCTTTTTTAATTTTCTATTTCGAATCCCCAATTCGTGGAATATCATTCTACGCGCCATCTTTAAAATTATTTCCTTACTCGAATTATTTGATGACGTTTCGAAATTTATTTAATCTCAGTTGACTTTGATGAATAATACAAAAAGCCTTCAAAACTAGTTTTGAAATCCTTAAAACTAGATATTTCCAGTTTCATGAATTTCTAGTTTTATCAAAAACTAGTTTTACGATTTCGGGTTTTATACGTCATTATTTTTTTGAATAATACCGATTTGTTCAAAACTTGAAACTAGGAAACTTTTGAAAACTAGTTCTATGTAAAAACTAGTTTTGAAGTGAGTCAATAATATGGCTGTTAAAGAACTCATCCAAATTTTAAATATTTGATAAGTTATTGAGTTACAGTACGGACTCAGTTTGCGCAACCCTCGATTCGTGCAACTCCTCGATTTTCGCAACACTAAAATCTTAACACGCCTTGACCTCGATAAGTGCAACTTCTTGTGTTTATTTATCCCCTTTTTATATTCAGGTTCTTCTTTTGATTCTTTGTTCCTGTTGTTATTTTACAGCTAGATTATCTGAGCAATATTTCTTGTAAGAACATAAACAAACACTTAAACTGCATCTGTGTTTATTTGAGTAAGTTGCGATCTCGTTAGTGTCTACTAAAAATTCATACATCCTGTGTTACAAAAATTTTAAAATTGTCAATTAAAAATTGAAGTGATATTTAAACAGAACTAGAAAAGGGTTCTTGGTTAAGAGAATTTGTAAAAAATATAATGTTCACAATTCAACAATATGCCGCATTAAAAAAAAAAAAAAAAAATTGCCCTCAGACAATTTGTGGCTAGAGCAGAGTCCGGACCAGGGAAACGAGTTAAGATGAAGGCTTCTGAGTATCCAAAGATGGAAAAGGCTTTATATGAATGGTTTCAAAAGCAAAGAACAAGGCACTTTCAACATTCTAATGAAATATGACATTTCAAACATAAATTGTGTCTAAGAAAATATGATCCAGTAAGTGCAACAACCTCGGTTAGTGCAACCGTCCGAATTTCTATTAGTTGCGTTAATCGAGTCCGTACTGTATTATTAACGACGATTGAACTTTAAGGTGTGTGTTAACACGATTGGGATATTTGTTGCACAAAAGATATATTGTGGTATGTCTGTGTGGCATTGCGCATCATTGTACATCAACTAGATGTCCTCATCTTCGTGGCCCTACGTTGTTCGAAACGTCGAATGATGCAACTCTTCTACAATCTGCACCAAATTGTCACTCTTTGTTGATGTATTACTTTCTTCATAACAATGTGCGGTTTTTCTGAGTCCACCTAGGGTTACCATTTCAGAAAAAGACAAAATGGGGACTTTGAGTTTTGCTTAGCGGGACAGTTGGGTTTTAGGGGGACAAAATTAAAAAAAAATCCACTTTTTTAGTTTTAGAAATAAATAAAAAAACAACTTAATTTTTATTATACCTTTGGTTTTTATTAAAAAATAAATAGAAAAAAAAAAAGATTTAAAAAAGGAACATAGGCTAAGGTATTCATGTTTTCCTATACACATTCAGTGAGATAAAGGTAAGAATAAATCCTTTACAAATTACATTTATCTCCAGATTTTATTTTTTGTAAAAAACTGTCATTTCCATATATAAATTTGTAAAAGTCATTGCAACTCAATTTGTAGTTATAGTATATGTGACCAAAAACATTAAAATATGACAAAAACATATTTTTCTAAACAAAATTTAGAATAAAGCGGGCAGAGTGACAGAAAGAAAACAACTTTTGCAGTTGAAGTTGGATACGGTTCGTTGAATGGTATAAAATGAATGTATCCAGTTGTAGGGAAATTCAAAGTTATGATGGAAGTATCCACAGAATTACTTAAGAAAACAATTAGAACAGAAAATTCCATATTTAAGAACGCAGTTTTTTAATAAAATGGTGAAAAATTAAGGATGTGTAAAAAAGGGGACATTTGCGTCCCCCTTAATCATTTCCTGTTTTGGGGGACTAGTTTCCTGTTGAGATGAAAATGAAGGACTGTCCCCCTAAAAGGGGGACGAATGGTAACCCTAAGTCCACCAGATACAGCGATTACTAACATTGTTAACATTGGCACTGAGATGGAAAAAAAAACCTCGTCAGAAAAGATGATTTTTTGGCAGTAATCGTTTTCCTGTTTAAGTTGCTCTCAGGCACCCCACAAACTGCGAGGCGATAACAAAGCGAATAGTCTTTGGCTTTCAATTTCTGAGACGAAGCAGGAGAAACGTCGTTATCAGTAACTATCGATAACAAAAATCGATTTTTTCTTTGTATTAAATACATGGAAAACTAGATCGATTGCTAATTTGTAAGTTACTTCTGATAAAGGGATGAATGAGGAGCTAAGTAAAATGTGTAGTGTAATCAATTGAGCTCGTGGTACCCGTGGCGTAATGGTTAGCATGTCCACCTGCTAACCCAGAGGTTCGAGGTTCGAATCCCAGCAGAGGCAAAATGCAAAAATGTTTTTCCACGGGTATCGCCTTTCGCGAGGAATTGGCAAGTCCTCCGTTAGTAAATTCATTGCCATGAAAAGCGTATTCTCAATTAGCCGTTCGGAACCGGCGAAAAATTGTAGGTCCCCTCCATTCCCTCACAAGGCATGGTTGTGAGAAATACGCTAGGCCCAGGGGCTCCTCGCTCTGTTGCGCCACCCTATTTATTTTTTATTTTAATCAATTGAGCTAAGTATAATGTGCGTAGTTGCATTTCTATACTGTGTTATCACATGTTTGTGATAACATTTGCTGTTTAAAATGAAAAACTTGTCGATTTTTTCAACATAATCGATATATTCATACAGATATCAAAAATGTTATTGCAATATACGGTATGAAATTATCGCTTAAGTAATTGGTCGAGCACCTTTACAAAAATAAAATAATTTAAATCCTTCAATATTGCCCATATTGATTGACTTTATATTAACCCATGCGGCCATGTATCGAAAATCAATCGAAATCTCGATTTTTAAGAACATCTTTTCAGAATTATAGTAGTTTAAGTGATTAAACATCACCTTCGTCTGGCAAAAGTCGAGTTTAATACAGGTTTAACAACGATAGCTGAAATATCTTTATAATAGTTACATCGACAAAGTTCTGCTAAAACACTCTAAAATTCAGCTTAAGTACAATTCACGCAAAAATATGAAGTACAATTTGATTGATTTGTTTGCCACAAAAATCTATAATCGACTAAATACTTACTCATTATATCGAAAATTCATCGAAATCCTCGATATGAAAAATATTACATAAAATATAAGTAAATTTTTCAAAACATTATTGCAAATTCAAAGTAGTTTAAATGCTTCAACAACACTTACATTGAATAATCCAACAAAAATTAAATTTAGTACAGCTGTAATGACGAGAACTTAAATATTTGTCTAGTTTTAACATCGATAAATTTCAGCTGAAACACACTTCGACATCGATACCGACATATCGATAATTTGTTTCGTAAATCGATGTTTTACTTACATCGATTTTTTTACTCTTCCCTATTGCAAAACTGAAATGGAGGGATATGTCAGAAAGCGAGCAAAAGTTCAACATAGCTGAACTTTTGGTCGCCTCGTTACGTTTGCTTACGTCTGTCAAACGACGCGTTTGAGGACAAAGCGTGATTGTGTGCGACTCTACAGATTTCGTATAGTTGAACTTTTGATTGTTCTGTCAAATGAGGTCGACGCGAGGCAAACGCGCTATTGTGTTATGGCTTTGAGACTCTACAGATTTCGTATAGTTGAACTTTTGATTGTTCTGTCAAATGAGGTCGACGCGAGGCAAACGCGCTATTGTGTGATGGCTTTTAAGCTTAAGCCTAGTACTCACTTCCTCGTGTAGGGAGCGCCTGACAGTTGAGGAAATGAATTTTTTACATTTCTCGCCAGTGCACACTTGTGAATGCGCTTTGAACGTTTCACGTTCAAGTTCATGATTTTTGGTTTTTTAATTTTTAGAGTAAAGCTACGTGTACACACACGATTGACAGGTCTGCTAATATTGCCGGATATGAGAAATTTGTCTCGAATGGCTGCCAATCGTGTACACACCAAATTAATTTGCAGAGAAATTGCTGATTTGTAGTAAAATATCTGCCAATCAAATGTATGGCAATCGTCTACACGCAATCTGACAACCGTGTACACACCAAATTGATTTGCAGAAAAATTTGTTTATCAATCGTTTTGAAGGCAAATTAATTCGCAGATGTGGCAGTCTTGTGTATATAAATTTTTTTCATTTTCTTACGTTTCTGCGAATGTCTGGCAATATTTAAATAAATTGGCAAATCCAACATAAAGAACATTTGCAAATTTATTCATTGGCAGACAAGTTTGGCAAAGATTACAAAGGCAAATTTTTTGACGGATGCAATATGACAATGAGCTGAAAAATAATTTGCTAATCCAAAATTTGAATTAGTGTGTACAAGGTTTGTAGGAATCTACAAATGTTTGCAAATCTATTGTCAGTTATTTGGCCAAATTAGCTTGTCAACATTGTCTGCCAAATATTTGGCAACAGATTTGCACACATTTGTAGATTTCTGCAAACCGTGTAGATACACACAAACTAAACTTTCACCTCATTGTTAGCTCAGTTTCGCAAATTGTCAGACTGTGACGTGCTTTTCGTTTCCCAGCCGGGGTAATACTTACGGCGGGCCAGGGCTTAGCGATCTGACAATGATTGTCAGACCTACCAATCGTGTAAACTTAGCTTAAGCAATATTTGCATACAGTTACCAAACGCACTGATACGAACTACAAACAGTTTTTTTCTTTTATAATCGAACTGTCAGAGCTTCACGTGTCACGTTGTGTTTCAAGATTCTCGTACATTTTGTTCGTGAATGAGGTTCACGGCTCGAGAACTCTCCACATGGCTTCACGAGCAAGTTCACTAGTGAACGAAAACGACAAATTTATAGAGTTTCACGACATGGTTGGCAAGTGAGTACTATAGGCTTTAATGTGCTAAGATCGATGGCGAGTTGATCCTAGTGGATTGGATTCTCAGACTCTCGACTACAGCACCAACTTTCTCGTTTGCATGATGTGATGCACTAGCATGCCAGTTTCATGAAATTTTTGTTCAAAACTTGTTTTTCTACAGACGGTCTGTGCTTCATCTCGAAACCTCTTTTTAAATATAAAGTTCACTGTAAAACTAGCCCTAAACGAAGATGCTCGCCGAACATGCTTGTGCTCGCCGTAATTTCTTCGGGTAGTATATGCTAATCTGGAGAACTCAGACATAATATCCGGTCCATTGAACTACCAGAGTAGCAGCCTTCCCTTTTTTTGTGTTGCAGTAGTTGGAAATAAGTTGTTAGTAATTTCACATATATATAACCTCAAGGGCGGCGTCCATATGAAACTGGGAGGCTGAAAGAAAAGTAGATGCCCAGAGCGGGATTCGAACCCACGCGTCTGGCCTATCTACTAAACACTCTACCACTGCACCACGGCCGCCCCGTCGTTTAGGGCTAGTTTAAAGCTTCACTCACTTAGTTTTCAAAATTTTCTAAAGTTCAAACGTAAAGCGACTCGTTTCGTTTCGCGAGGGCGAGTCATGCTGACTTTCTTACAATATTTCGAACGGAAAACATCAGTTCGGGTCTAAATGAATTTGATTTCAAAAGAAACCACTAGATGGCGTACCAATCATATAGTTATACTGCTGGTTTTCCGTTAAAAACTGTTTTGTTGGGCCAATGCTATCGCGATTTCGACGATTCTCTCGCAATTTTGACTATTTTGTGGCGATTTCTACAACATTGTCACGATTACGACTACGACAGTTCTATCGTGATTGTCACAACATCGGGAATACGACAATTCTTCAGCAATTATTATGAAATGTGATTGCTTTGAATCTGTTGCGTTAATGATGATTCTATTGCAATCATGATGATTCTGTTGAGATGGCGACCATTCTATCATTACTAGGACAAAGCTATCACGATTGAACCAATTCTTCGCGGCTTACGACAATTCTGTCGCGTTCTATACAATTATATAGCTATTGTCAGAAAGCTCTCGTGATTACGAAAGTGCTATTACGATAATTGTGCCATTATTACGACAAGTCTGTCACAACTCCTAAATATCTTTTCATGATTACGACGAATCAGCAACGAATGCAATAGTTCTCTAAATAATGTGTCATATTTGTCGTGTTTACGGCAAATTCATAAATAGATAGAGCGATAATGCTTTCGTGATTACCACAACTCTAAAACTTTTGTGACATGTAGCGCTTAGAACAGTGAGTAGGACAAATTTGAGCTCACAATTCACAAGAATCGTATTGGATATTCACACCACAAAATAAAAAAAAAAGTTTCACAAAGAAGCTGGGAGAACAGCAGGACTTAGCGCCTGGTTTTTTCTTCCCTGTTCCAAACGCCTAAGTGAGATAGCGTATTTCATGTCAGTGTAATTACTCTCGGAGGACTTGCTAGTTTCTTGCCAAAGGCGATACCTGTAAAAATTGTCTCTCTCACTGAGCTTGGTTTTCCCACGTAATAAGTAGACATGCAAGCAGTTTCGTCAAATCAGCTTTAATCACATCAAAACTGAAGTACTCTAAGGATCATTTTATCGATTTTCAAATGTAAGTCGTTTGGTTTCTCCCCTCTTTCTTTCTTTCTTTTCTTTCTCGTAACAAACTTTTCCAAGCTAGGTTCTTTCTTAATGTCATTTAATATCCCTTTCCCCATCAATTTTTACCTGGAAATCCCATTTGCCTGTCAGCATGACAACAACACACACATGAAACACTTTTGCTGTGATACACCCATTCTCCAATGGGGGTGAAAACCCACAAAGTTTCCAAATTTTCTGTATAGAAAACGTCCAAGCCAGTTCCATCAAATAAATTAAATTCCGTATTTTGCAAATAATTTATCACAAACCGTGCCAAGTTATATCAATAAGTAATTTAATTTTTTGTTTATTTGTGTTGGCACGCAAGTCTGAGTGATAGCCAAATTAATTAAGAAATAAGGATGAGCTTGATATTTATTAGGTATTCGTTTGATGGTGAAAAAAACTAAAGTCTTTTTTAACACGAAACTTAGATTGAGTCTGTGGGCCTTGTTTTTATTTTGATTTCGGGATTTGGGAGAATACGGGAGCTATTCGGTAAGTCGATTGGTTGTGTTTCTTTTTTATTTCAATTGGACGTTGAATTCAATAACATTCAAGCCCCAAGCTGGTTCGGTGTCATTGCTTATGAAACCGCAAAATACAAACCACAAAATAGGGGTGTTGACAGATTGAAAGTGATTTATTATTATCACACAATTTACGACATGAGGCTAATGGGGCATACTGGGAACTACTTGATAAGCATTTATATGGTGTTGCTCATGGGTTGCTGATATGTGCAATGAGCGAGCATACATAGGTACTGAGAAAGTGCATTTTGTTATTTATTTGCCTTCTATAGAGCGACATATAGGTACATATGTATATCAATTTTCATTTGGACATTATTGCTATTTTTACGTGGGCAGGAATTTGCAGTCATTCGTGTAATGAATATTGGCAACACAAAAAACAAGGTTTTGACAACCTTCAGTTTGGAGTTGTTGAAAGTGAAGCAGTATAATTTCAAGTAGGACAACGTATTTTTATTGATCATGTAAGAAAATCTTCTTGTTTTTATTGTTGAACCATGTTTCAAAAACAGGCGCCGCCATATCAGAAGGTTTAGTGTTTTAAGGATTAAAGTAAACCTAAATTTTAATGCCGGTTTACTCAGTCAGGCAGGGGTGCAGATTGAGCCCAAGTTTGTTTGCATTATTCATTGATGACCTTGCGGACCTTTTACCGTGCGGTGTCGAGTACGGTGAAATGATAATTAAAGTTTTGATGTTCGCGGATGACATCGTTCTTTTGGCAGCCTCACCAGAATCACTACAGCTAATGATAAATCGTCTGTCTCAATATTGCAAACTTTGGAATTTAATCGTCAACCTGGAAAAATCCAAGGTTTTGATCTTCAAACGTGGAGGAGGACGCAATTGCGCAAATGAAAAATGGAATTATAATGGTGAACTCATCGAAGTTGTTTCAGAATTTAAATACCTAGGAGTAAATTTCACTAGAACTCTAAATATGGAAAAACATTTAAAAGAAAAACTCATGAAAGCTAAAAGTGCAGTGAACTCAATTTGGAATAAATGTTTCTATAACAAAAGTATAGCCCATAGCAGCAAGTACAGGATATTTGAAGCAGTATCAGAATCGGTGCTCTTTTACGCGGCGCAAACTTGGGGAACAAAGATGTATGATACAGTCGAGAAGCTTCTGCGATACTATTGCAAAAGAATTTTTCAATTGCCGAATAGTACACCTAACTACGTAATCATGTTAGAAACCGGTTTATCCCCGCTGTTCATACGAACTTTGAAAATTCAGGTGGATTACATATTGAAGGCACTAAAGATGAATGATAATCGACTTCCAAAGATAGCAGCTCTGCAAGCCATAAGGAACAAAACAGGCTGGTATGCTGATAGGATAGAACTAGCAACAGAATGTGGCATATATATAAACGTAAATTATACCAACATTAAAGAGCTGGAAACGTCGCTTTACCAGCTAATTTCTGCAGTAGATCTTAGACAGCGAGAAAAATTTTTGAATAATGCAACTGAATCTATGCATAGGCAAATCTACAGCAGATTAGAACACAATCTGGGGGACAAAAACTATTTCAATGACAAGAATAGTATTGCCGAAATATCAACAATGGTAAAACTGAGAGCAGAACTTAACCACTGAACTACATACCGCATAGAGAAGAACTACCCATTATATGTTCGCTATGCAACTTAAACGAAAGAGAAGATGTTGCTCATTTTATGGGAAAATGTCCGATCTTTAAGGAAATAAGAAGGGAATTTTTTGGAAGCGACATTCTAACACTAAACCAAGTCGTAGGCTTGCTGAATGACATGGATGTAAAGAAGTTATTCCAATTCTGCAGACTAGCTACTCTTTATAGAAAATGTATTATAAATGAAAACTTTTGAATGCAAAATATATTTGGTAATTTATTTTTGAAGTAAACTTTGTCACATATTGTAACTGAAAGTTCTTTTTTAAAAACTTGTGATAATTAACTGAAAGGAAAATATTACTTATATTTATTGATTTGTTTTTTATGTTTTGTCAACTAGGCAGACGGCAAAAATGCCATGCTTTTTGTTTTTTTTTAGTAAACTTTGTAATAGAACAATGAAAACTAATAAAACTATCTATCTATCTATCTATCTATCTACTCAGTTTAGAACATTTGCATATTATTTTTTTAAATCCTGAAGTCTTTTGACTTTCAGTTTTTTTAGCACTATAAGCAATGGTTTCGTGCATTCATTGTCCTCACCAAGAGCTTTCTGCGATAGAAGCATGAATTCTTTATTAGTTTTGTCGACTAGAAGTATTGCAGTTGTAGTAAGCAAGTGTGGCTTCAACAGTACCTACTAACTTAATGTTGGGGTAAAAGATGAAGTTCATTTGCAGATGAAGTTCTTCTGCCGAAAAACCATCTGACAAATCTAAAAAGATGATAATGATACTATGCAGCTTGCAACAATTTGGAGTTTTCTTGATTCAGGTTGCAGGTCCCGATGCCGACACATTTTTTTTTTTGAGAAGTGCTTTACGCACCATAAAGAAGTATCCATAATCGTCTATCAACGAACCTCCATAATGACATGAAGGTCTTTTTCTCTCTCTGCAGAAATGCATTGAGGTATCCTTGTTCGGGGAAGAACTGTGTGACCTGTGTGTCCAGGCCAGAGCCCTCTTTTTTAGCACTCTTATCTTTAATTCCATTTCTTCTGTTTAAGCGCTTTTGTTTCAGTATTTGCCACCTCCACGTAGATTTATGCTTTCTCTTCGTCTATGTATTGTCTTTGTGCTGTAAGGAAATATGAAACTGCAACTAAAAGAACTCATAAACTTAAGCTGGATCCACACTTTGCGGGACGACAATTTGATCCCTTTCAGATCTGCATCTGCCGTCTCGTGCCCTTCGGCATAATATGGAAGCACCTTTGGGCTCCTAACATTGACACTGTATATCCTTAAAGGCAAAAAGTTCTTTTAATTCCTGATACATGCCCTCCGTGCCTTTGGCTTAAATTTGATATTATTTTAGTTCCTTCGTGGTAGCTCCGTTTATTTGATTTGAATTGTGCGCGAAGCTTTGAAATTATTGCTAACTTACTTACTTAGGTGGGCATTACAGTTCGGGGTGAACCTGGGCCTCAACCAACATCCTTCTATAACGACTTCGATTTCGGGCGAGCTCTCTCCAGGTTCGCACTCCAAGTCGGTTGAGGTTTTCATCCACTTAATTGCGCCACCTAAGACGAGGTCTTCCCCTTCCGCGATTTCCCTGCAATGTGCTTTCGAAAACCCATCGAGCCGGAGCGTCCATCCGCTCTACATGACCCAACCATCGTAGCCTCGCGATCGATGCGTACTCTTCTGGCTATGTCCATGTCACGGTACAGCTCGTACAGCTCGTTGTTGTATCTTCTTCTCCACACATTGTCTTCGCATACGGGACCAAAGAGCATTCGGAGAGTTTTTCTTTCGAAACGACCAAGGGTTTCTTCATCCACTTTCGATAAGGTCCATGCTTCCGCGACGTAAAGCAGGACTGGGATGATTAAGGTCTTATACAAGGTTAGCTTGGTTTTTTTTGGAGAGGGTTTTGTTTCTCAATTGGCTCCTTAATCCAAAGATGGCAACAGTTATTCTCCGCACTGATGTTGTTTTCCGTGTCTATAGCGGATCCTAGGTAGACGAAGTTCTGTACTACCTCGAAGTTGTGTCTGTCTATTGTGACGTTTTGTCCAATTCGTTGATGTTCTGTGTCCCTGGATATATTGCTCTAGTTTCATTATTCCACCACCAAGGTGGCTTGGGTAGGTAGTGTCTCAATGTAGTGACTTAACTTTATCAAGTTACTTCGTTGCCTTGTAACAAATTTATTCATTATAAATTATTTCTCAATAAGTAAAACCGAAAGTTTTCCACCCGAGATCCGAGGTGATATTGGCATGCCTGTAATTACCTTTTTTATTTTATTTTGTATAACACGATGAGACCATATGACTTAGGCTTGCATAGGACGTAGTCATTTCTTGTTGCCACATCTCCAATGTAGTAGTTCATTGATGAAACCTAGAATCCGTCCAATGTCGGATCGCCTGAAACCAAGAGACTTCAACACATCAAGATTGCCACGGCAGTGAGCCGTATTTGTTTCAAGCCGACTTCTTGGTCATAAGAAAAAGATCTGAAAATTTGTGACTAAAAACCGCAGTTTTGATTGCTTCAAGAGCCAATAGGAAGTTGGAACCAACTAAATCGAGTTGGGCGCTGTTAAAGGTGCGATGGAGACCGTTTTATACGCCCAACCGCGTGCTGCTTTCACTTGTTATTTGTTCTGTACAGTTTTTGTCTTTTAAGTATGTTTCTTGTGGTGTACCAGGCGATAGTTTCTGTGGTACCTGTGCTGCATATGCCCTAGATCGTTGATTTATCTGGGGAGTAGACCGCAGATTTATCTGAGGAGTAGGTTTAATGTAATGTGATGTAAAAGTTCTATTTGGCGCCCGGTGCGAGCCTCTTAATAAATTCATTCTATTAGGCTAGCCCAAGCTCGACAATCAAATTAAAATCAAAGACTCTATTTAACGTCTTCCAGGTTCCAGCTAAGTCAAATATTTGATACCTACTTATACCATTCGGACGGCCACTACTCCGCGTCATGTGACTCTATTGTAGCCTTTTGCCAAACGTCCTCGCCCCTATGAACCCAACGGGTATGACAACATTGTTTTCTTTCTCAATCTTTGCGTGCTGTTATGTATATATTTGACTTCAAACATACTAAGTTTGGAGAGCGTATCATTGGAACTTCTCGCATAAATTAGCTTCAAGAGTATAATTATGTTTGCACGCTTGGGTAACTTTTTAAATCAATAGAACCACCCACTTGCCACCCATCCTCCAACAACAGTGTGACGACGTCCTTCTATTCAGCCGCAAATGTAATTATAAACGTCACATTACACACGAGCGAAGGTGCGATGCTACCTACCGTTCCACAAATAAATTTATTTTTGCCATCAAAGTCCTGTTGCTTGGCTGCTTTTTGCATCGACATGTGGTGTCCTTTTTTTTGTTCTCCAAATGGTTTAGTACGTAGAAAGATTAGGCGCCGGCCGTACTGAAAAGCCTACAAAAAAGTATGAAACTAAGAATATACGGACACTTCCCCGAGTTGTGGGTGTTGCGGCATGGTGGCAAAATAAAATCGATAAGACAACTACCGAGGAGGGTGAGAATTTACATGTATGCTAGTACCTAGTACCTACCGAAAGTATATGCTTTTTTCTTCTCATTTTTGCAATGAAAGGATGTGCGGTAATTTGAATGCGAACAAAGAACTGCAATCTGAATCGGAATTGTATTTTTAACGATTTTTTGTGTTGATTTCATCCCATTCAGGCAGTTATTGGTGTTTTTTTTATATTTTTATTTTCGCTCTTATCCTTTTGTTCGCCACCTATATATAGTGGAGTTGAATGAATGAAAACCCTTTGACGAGTACCAGATTGCAATTGGATGCATTCTGCGTTCAGGTTATACAGGCGCAGGCATTATCCCTTGATGTACTTACTTCCTGTACATATGCAAATGCGAGAAGATTATTCTTTGTTCAGTACAAGGACACGCTTAGAGGATGCAGATCGATGGACGGACATTCGTATTTTAAATGCATTCATCCATGCGACTCATCCTTATTCTATTGTAAGTCAGTGGATAACTTATGGATTGGAAAGAGCTTTGTGCATTGAGCATGGAATTAGGCGAAGGTCCTTAACCTCCTCTTCTATGTGTTTGTTTGTGTCTACGAAACTATAGTGGAGTTGTTAATGTGGAAAGCTTTTGTAAGCCATTTTTTTTTAGATTTTATCAAAACAAGTCAATATCACCAAAGGGAGTAAGAAGTCGTCTTGTTACTTCGATTTGAATATCAAATCGATACCAGAGTTCGTGTGCTCTTTCGGATGTGGAAGTTGTTAATGTGGAAAGCTTTTGTAAGCCATTTTTTTTTAGATTTTATCAAAACAAGTCAATATCACCAAAGGGAGTAAGAAGTCGTCTTGTTACTTCGATTTGAATATCAAATCGATACCAGAGTTCGTGTGCTCTTTCGGATGTGCATGATTGAATCGCAGAACACAGCATCTTGAGATACTCAAAGTGCTCTTCAATGCATGCAATATTGGAGGTAACAGACTACGTAAGAATCTAGGTGTATTCATGAACAGTATGACAGGCACGTACAACGAATGAGATGATGATCCTTTGAGAGACAGTTTTCGCAACACAGATTTGCCTGTGTAGAATAGTTTCGTGCGGGAAGGCAAACATCATGGTCTTTTCCTCAGCTGGGGCTTACCCAGAGATAATCATAAATTACAAGAACCACCCCCAAAATGTTTGCAAAGTATCAGGATACACTTTGTTATCCTGAATTCATGACTTGGAAGATTCCAAAGGATTGATGATGCATAGCATAGGGCGAAGGGGAGCAACCTCTTATGGAATTTCTTGTAAATAGATGAGAGCAAAGGAATTGGATTAGGGGTGATGATACTTGGGAAAGATTTCGATGCCGCTGTTAGTAAATAAATCATTCGTATAATGAATCCAAACAATTTTGTGCATAGTTAGCAGTGACAAAGTCAGGGAGTCTTGCTATGAGGAATGTTCTCGAGGGCGTTTTCAAGATGTCGGATGTGCTCTAAAGTGCATGCCATTATTTGGGTTTCTGATTTAAAATTGTGAAGTTACCTGTCGAGAAATCTGATCGTCGAATGAGCACAAAAGTGTGAGACTTGAAATTCATTTGTCAGGACTTTAGCTGTTTTAATTACTAACTCCTCCTTTTACACAACAAATTGTTTTGCATTAACACTAACCCCATTTCTCTTTGTTCTTTTTTTCCAGGTAAGTGTCCTATCGAGTTACTAAACTAAAACTAGTTCCAATATGTGGGTGAGTGAGTTTTTCTGTACTCTGTAGTCAGTACACACTTCAACTTCAAGCATAAAGCAAACTTCAAATGACCCAATAAGTTGCTATTTAATGGACTGCCATGTATAGCTACGTGTGTTGCCCTGTTATCTAAATCCCCGAGTTGGTAAACATTATTTTTCGAGTACCGTATTGTTTACCTGTCTGTTTGTATAAGCGTCTAATGTTGTCACTTAGCTCTTCACAGATAAAGCCCTTTTGATAATGATAATGAATACGTACTCTGTCGGGTGTTTTTTGCTTCTTTTTTTTTGTCAAGCGCCAGTTTTTTCTTGTATTCCTTCTACAATAACTGAGAATAAAAATGTAAAGTTTCGAAGCAATTGCATAACGTATGATTGCTATGAACACTCGCTGTTAAATTACGGAATTTAATCATTGTTTGTGTTTCTGTCTTTTTTTATGGGCACGACAGGGGGAACTGTTTTGGTGTTAATAATCTGTGAAAATGAAATTAATTTGATTATCTTCTGGTAGTTACTAGTGCCTTATCTTGATTTTTTTTTTTTGCGAAAAACATCATATCGTCACAAGAGAACATGTTTATCAAAGCAACGTGTTCAACTCTTGAGATAAAAACTTGAAAGTTAAACTTGTGTTAATATTTTGAATTGAGAAGAGAACTAAAGAGAAACAGTTGACTTCTTACTTACTTACTTAGGTGGGCATTACAGTTCGGGGTGAACCTGGGCCTCAACCAACATCCTTCGATAACGACTTCTATTTCGGGCGAGCTCTCTCCAGTTTCGCACTCCAAGTCGGTTGAGGTCATCCTCCACTTGATTGCGCCACCTAAGACGAGGTCTTCCCCTTCCGCGATTTCCCTGCAATGTGCTTTCGAACACCCGACGAGCCGGAGCGTTTGGGTCCATCCGCTCAACATGGCCCAACCATCGTAGCCTCGCGATGCGTACTCTTCTGGCTATGCCCATGTCGCGGTACAGCTCATACAGCTCGTTGTTGTATCTTCTTCTCCACACATTGCCTTCGCATACGGGACCAAAGATCATTCGGAGAATTTTTCTTTCGAAACGACCAAGGGTTTCCTCATCCGCTTTCGATAAGGTCCATGCTTCCGCGCCGTAAAGCAGGACTGGGATGATTAAGGTCTTATATAAGGTTACCTTGGTTTTTCTGGAGAGGGTTTTGTTTCTCAATTGCCTTCTTAACCCAAAGAAGCAACGGTTGGCAAGAGTTATTCTCCGTTTGATCTCCGCACTGATGTTGTTGTCCGTGTCTACAGCGGATCCTAGGTAGACGAAGTCCTGTACTACCTCGAAGTTATGTCTGTCTATTGTGACGTTTTGTCCAATTCGTCGATGTTCTGTGTCCTTGTTTGATGACAGCATATACTTTGTTTTGCCCTCATTAACCATCAAACCCATTTTTGCCGCTTCTGTTTCAATACTCGCAAAAGCACCTATGACATCACGCTTTTTTCTTCCCATTACGTCAATATCGTCTGCATATGCGAGCAATTGCACAGATTTTTGAAAGATTGTTCCTCTGGTGTTGACGTTTGAGTTTCTTACAATCTGTTCAAGTATGATGTTGAAGAAATCGCATGACAGTTTATCGCCTTGCCTAAAACCTTTTTCGACATTGAAGGTCTCGGTGAGTTCTTTACCGACCTTGACGGAGCAGCGTGAATTCTCCAAAGTCATCCTGCATAGTCGTACGAGCTTTGCAGGGATGCCGAACCTAGACATGGCTCTGTACAGCTCGTCTCTGTAGATACTGTCATACGCGGCCTTGAAATCGATAAAGAGGTGGTGAATATCGATATTATGTTCTCGGGTTTTTTCCAAGATCTGCCGTAATGTGAAAATTTGGTCTATTGTGGACTTCTCCGGTCTAAAACCACATTGATAAGGACCTATCAAGTTGTTGACGTGGGGTTTCAGACGTTCACATATTACAGCAGACAAGATCTTATAAGCGACGTTAAGGAGGCTTATCCCTCTATAATTGGCGCAGTTGTGAGGGTCTCCTTTCTTGAGGATCGGGCATACGATACTGAGGTTCCATTCATCGGGCATGCTTTCTTTCGACCATATCATGCAGATCAGCTGGTGCAAGCTCCTTTCCAACTGATCTCCAGCTGCCTTGAAAAGTTCGGCATCAAGGCCATCTGCACCTGCAGTCTTATTTGATTTAAGTTTGCATATAGCAAGCTTAACTTCTTCTAGGTCGGGAGGACGGCATTCTTGATCATCGTCCAGGCTGAATGGGGCAATCTGCCTGACAGCGGAATTTGTGTCCTCATCGCCGTTAAGCAGTCTGCAGAAATGATCTTTCCAGATCCTCAGTAGCGACTGTGACTCTACAACTATGTTTCCCTGCTGGTCTTTACAGGCTTGAGTTCGGGGTTTGCCACCCTGGCAGGATCTTTTTACCTTTTGGTAAAACTTCCGAGTCTCGTTCCTGTCATGGCACCTCTCTATTTCCTCAAACGAGCGCTTCTCATGCTGCTTCTTTTTCTTTTTGAGAAGTCGGTGTTCTTCCCTTCTTCTCTCCTTGTAAATCTCGTTATACCGATCGTGAGCAGCCCTCGTTCGTGTTTGCAAAAGCATTTGTCGTGCTCTTTGCTTGGCTGCATTTGCCTGCCTACATTCTTCATCGAACCATGGGTTTCGTTTTGGTGGCCGAGTGAAACCCAGAACCTCAGAGGCAGCGGTTCTGATGGCTTCTTGGCATTGCTGCCACTGGTCTTCGATGTTTAATGCTGGCGACACGGGATTCAAGGATAATTGAAGGGACACTCGATTGGAAAAGGCATTAGCAATCTCTTGCGATTGTAGCTTTCCGACGTCATATCTCTTCACAGCGTTAGTTCGTGCTGGTCGTGAACAAGATATCCTCATTCGTACCTTGGCTACAACAAGGTAGTGGTCCGAGTCAAAGTTGGCCCCTCGGAAAGTTCGGACATCTAGCACACTGGAAGAGTGCCTTGCGTCGATCGCAACATGGTCAATTTGGTTGACGGTTAATTGATCTGGGGACCGCCATGTGCCTTTATGAATTTTGAGATGCGGGAAGCGTGTACTACTTACAACAAGATTTAGCCCCGCAGCAAAATCGATAAGCCTCAATCCGTTTTCGGAGGTTTTGTCATGGAGGCTATGCTTACCGATTGTGTTTCCAAAGATGTCCTCCTTCCCTAGTTTTGCGTTGAAATCGCCAAGAACGATTTTCACGTCGTATCTAGGGCATTGCTCATGCCCTATTGGAATCGTCGTCTTTCTCTTCTGTGGGGGCGTGGGCGCATATAAGGCTAATGTTGGCGAATTTAGCCCTGATGCGGATGGTCATTATACGCTCATTGACTGGATTTTGGCTAATCACCTTATCCCTGAGTCTACCTCTAACGACAAATCCGCACCCAAATAAACGCTTTTTCTGTTGTCTGTAGCAGTCGCCATAGTATATGTCACAGTTTTTCATCTTCTTTATGCCCGGTCCATTCCATCGCACTTCTTGGATGGCGGTTATGTCTGCTTTGCAGCAGTCCAGGGCGTCCGCTAATTCTCCAGCTGCACCTTCTCCGTTAAGAGATCTTACGTTCCAGGTGCAGATCCGGAGGTCGTTGTCCTTTTTTCGTTTGCATGGGTCGTCAACTTTGAAATCATTATCGTTATCCGAGGCTGTTGATTGTTTCGGAACTATATCTTTTTTACGTGGTTGGGTAGTTAACCCTACGCACAACCCCCAACCTGGAGGGCCAGGTCCTTTTGGATCCCTTCGGACACAAAGGGCTGGAGTATCCAGAGTCAGTACCCTGCTGCAGGGGTGTGAGTGCTGCCGTTGGCTCACCAGGAGCTCGTCCGCCACCATCTCTACTTCAATACCCTGTCCTAGTATTGAAAGACCCCAAAAGACCTTTAAACCAGATATGTTGGAGTAGCTCTTTCAGGGGTTTCTGCTTTTATGGCTGCTGAAGTCCACCGTTGATTCTGTCCTTCGAATTCATCCGCTGGGACATTTACACGAAAGCTCTCGTAGACCACTGAGATTCGTGCAGTCAGTCATTGTTCGCAGAGCAATTATAGTGTTGATCGATCACAATTCTTTGTTCCGGATTCCCTTATCTCAACACTCGCACTTACTAGTTTAGCAGGTCAGCTCTGGACGGAGCATCCCAGGTCCCAGTGGATACCGCTTGGAGGTATAGTAAGCACAGTTGACGTGTACTATAAGTTACAGCATCTGGGCACCGCCAAGTTAGCACCAATCAGAGCCTACCCGAATAGTACAACGCCCAACCACCACAGTTGACAAGCACTTCAATTGTGAATGATTCGATCTTTGAAATTGATTCGCTTTTGAAGTTGAAACATTGGAAAGTTTCTATGGAAAGTTTTTCGTTACTTACTCTTTGATAAATTTTATAGTTGAGATAATTCACGTCTTTTTCTACCTAATGTACTTTTTTGTACTGGTTAAATATTCAACAACACTTTTCCTAATAACCGGTTAAAAGCAAACCGCTTTGGATCTCCAAGAGCCTTAAGAACTGTGGAATCCTTGGATGGACCTTTTTACCGATTTATTGGTTGAGTTGATTTTAAGTTAGTTAATTAGTCCATACAGAATTTCAAATCTCTGTCTCAATTAGGATCAAAAATAAAAGTCTGTCTGTCGCGTCCTTTGTCGATGTCCTGATCTAATATCCTTCGATCGTGTTTAACAAAAATATGGATACACATCGGTTTTACTGGCCCTAAAATTTATTATCGTATGAGTTGAAATAAGTAAATCACATTTGTAGGGTTTAACCAGTCACAGGCTTAATGATTGAACAAAAAGAGAACCCGTTTAGTGAATAGCTCAAACTTATAGTCATTTAAAATCGCCTTAAAGTGAGCCTCAGTGCCACACTTGCTTAAAATGGCACTTGAATCAATTTGTAGTCGATTTTAACGTCACTCTAATTTTAAATTCAGACAACCCCCATTTTAAATACTTAAAACCTTGCTCTAACTCATATGACGTTTTTCATTTGCTTGGCATTTTATGTGATTTGTTTCTGATTTAATATTTGTTCCGAATCAAGTATTTCTAGACTAGACACAAACAAAACTTTCATTTCACCTTTTCGTTTGCAATCAAAATTTATGCTATTTTTCACCCGAGTTTATTTGTTTTTTTTTTTTTTTTTGCTTTTTAGGTCAAACACTTCTATTCATTCACCTGAACTGTCAAAATGTTGGTACTGTTCACATTCTTTTAACCAAGTCCATTTTAAAATCGTCACTAATTAGAGTGGGGCTTATAAATCGTTTGTATTAAATGACCTAATTATTTACGATGTTAACAAGAGCCGGCACTGCCTCTTGAAAACGCGCTACACAATTCAAATAGTTTCTTTGTTTTTTTTTTGATGACGATATGTGTAGTTAAAGTACTATGCCGACCTGAACCATCCGCCACATGCCGATCGGTAGTACCGAATTTGTGTGAATGTCGTTTCTATCGCCTTTTCTACTTACCGAAAGCCGGGATTCTCTGGATTTCTGCTTTGAACATGACAATACTAACTCAACTAACGAAACACCCGCCTCGCTAGTAATGTTCATCAGTTTTACCTTGAGCCCAACTTCGGACGTTCAGTCAAGTATAGAGATTCGTATTTCAGTCGCACCACCCGAATGTGGAATGCTTTACCTGGCTCTATATTTCCCCTTCATTACGATTCACAAAAAATCAAAAGCAACGTTGATGACGATATGTGTAGTTAAAGTACTATGCCGACCTGAACCATCCGCCACATGCCGATCGGTAGTACCGAATTTGTGTGAATGTCGTTTCTATCGCCTTTTCTACTTACCGAAAGCCGGGATTCTCTGGATTTCTGCTTTGAACATGACAATACTAACTCAACTAACGAAACACCCGCCTCGCTAGTAATGTTCATCAGTTTTACCTTGAGCCCAACTTCGGACGTTCAGTCAAGTATAGAGATTCGTATTTCAGTCGCACCACCCGAATGTGGAATGCTTTACCTGGCTCTATATTTCCCCTTCATTACGATTCACAAAAAATCAAAAGCAACGTGCATCGGTGTCTCCTTTCAAATCCTCTCCTATTTCCCTAAATGCTCGCACTGTGTTTTATAACATTATAAGGGTATTCATAACCCCTTGATGTGCGCGCTAATTATATAAAAAAAAACTAGTGGTATTATATTTTTTGCAATGCTGTTTTTTTGAAGTAAAGGCTTCCTAGAATATTGTCAATCTTTTTACTCCTCCTTTTACTGCACCTTCATCTCATTGTACATTGTCCAACATTGTAAACCATATCGAGTGAAGAGTGTTCCCTTTACCTTAGTAGTCATTTTTCTATCACAAAAGATTGCGGAGTTTTCTGGCAACTTCATCCACCCTACGCTCGTTGATTGATTCATCACAATTTGCTTTGCTTTTCACTTGGGGAGCATATTTCCGTTTAAATGCCTCGAATAGGCATGTCTGGATGAGAAGACGGGATTTTGAACTAGCAAGAAATCCACTATCTTCCTAACTTTTTACCCAGAGGTTAATTGTTATTTGTTACAAGAATACATTCATACATTGCGCAACAGAAGGGAAAACTCCAGGGCCTAGCGCATTTCTCACAACCTTGCCTTGTGAGGGTATGAAGGGGAACTACAATTTTCTGCCAGTTCTGAATGGCTAATGAAGAAACCACTTTTTATGGCAATGAATTTACTTTCGGAGGACTTGTCTATACCTCTCGGAATTGAAAAACACTTTTTGCTTTCTGTTGTAATTCGAACCACGACCCTCCCACGCAACAAGCAGACATGCTAACTATTACCCTAACCATTAATCATGACTAACCATTAGGGATGGCTCCATCGTCGGCAAAGAGTAGTTGATCTTTTGTGTTCTGTACCTTATCTTCCAATAGGCAGTCAAGGAATGTATTGAAGAGCAGACCACTCAAGACACTTTTCCTTTCTCCTTCTCTGAAAGCCAACCAAATACGATCTCTGTTTATCGATCGAATGTATTTTCGAAGTCAACGAATACCACATGCTCATTTTCTAAGGAATCACAATATTTAGACATGAGAATCGGTATGTATATTCAATTGCACGTTTCTTCTCTCCACGACAAACCCCCTTGGTCATCAGTCTTCAGGCCTAAATATTCTTCAAAACGAAATGTTTCATCTCTCACTGTCTGTCTGTCTGTCTTTCTGTCTGTCTTTCTGTCTGTCTTTCTGTCTGTCTTTCTGTCTGTGTCTTTCTGTCTGTCTGTCTGTCTGTCTCTCTCTCTCTCTCTTTCTCTCTTTCTCTCTTTCTCTCTCTCTCTCTCTCTCTCTCTCTCTCTCTCTCTCTCTCTCTCTCTCTCTCTCTCTCTCTCTCTCTCTCTTTCCCTCACTCTTTGTCTCTCTCTCTTTGTCTCTCTTTTTCGTTGTTTCCTTTTCTCTTTCTGTCTGTCTGTCTGTCTGTCTGTCCCTCTGTCTGTCTCTGTCTCTCTGTCTATCTCTCTGTCTCTCTCTCTCTTTCTCTCTCTCTCTCTTTATCTCTATCTGTCTGGCTCTCGCTGTTAAAAAATTGAGAGAAGTTAGTAATAAAACTGCCTATTACGTCCTATAAGCCTAGCAATGAGAATCATTGGCAATCTTAAGCCCACGTCTGCAATATTTTCTACAAAAACATTTGTCTTCATTCTCAAGAAAGAAACTAGAGCAAATCTGCTTTGCAATCTTTAATGGATTATTTTAGTTGTCACTCATTCAAGTTGTTGTGGCTTGGGAATGGGTAAGTTCTCAGAAAGTGAATCACACTGCTTGAAAACCGCTCAGAATCGGCAAAGAATTGTAGGCCCTGGAAATGCATAAAGCCTCGCGATGTGCACGGCTTTGTTGCACCACTCTATTTATTTCGAACGAGATTTCATTTTTACACCACACAGCCAAAAAAAAAAGAAGCACTCCGGGAGTGCCGACAGAAGTGAAAACAGAATTGAATCTTAGTAAATATTTTAATGTACAGGAAAATCTTTTATAATATATGTAGATGTACATATAGAAGAAAATCAATGAAACTTATGAGTTTTCATTCACAATTTCATATCTTCTATTATCATCTCTACAATCATCGTATTCTAATACTGAAATAATAGGTCTATGGTAACTTAAATAGGAAACGAACAATTTTGTCTCAAATCTATTTAAATATATCGTAAAGACTGCATCAATTCTCGCTTTATATTTCGTTGTACTAAGGCTGCGGTCATTCGTCATTGTTAAATAGTTTTCTTCTTTTAAAAATTGAAAAAGTGGCAAATTTGTAGCATCGGCGAAGTTGATGTTAAAATCGCCACTCAAAATCTTTAGGAAATCATCATTCATTCAGACTAAATAAATAAATTTTTATATAAAAACTATCGTATTACACTTGAACACGTATTCGGTGAATTATAAACGCCTACTGTTATAACTTGCTGTCCATTTCCAGAGTGGCAACGACAAACACACAAATCGCCGATATCAAAAGCTAGTGTACCTCGTATGCAAATCCATATGATTTGAGCAAAATATGACAGTTGTATCAGACAACCTTTTATAGATAGCTACTCCTGCTGCTGGACGATCGTGCCTTCTGAAACTTGCAACTAAATTGAAATCTGAAATACCTATCATATCTATATTTCTTCGTCACCCTTGTGAAATTCTGTTAAAATCAATACGTTCAATTTTTTAACGATAGTGTCTACAGATCTCGTAAACTTTAACAATGAAATGAAAAAAAGGACAATGCATTAAGTTTAGAAACGAAGTTAATAAATATTTGAGTAATGGTTTTCAAACTATTTTCATGCAACCATTTCAACTCCATCGATAAATCATCGCAATTAGTTGTTGATATCTTTTAATTTGTTGTAAAGTTCCAATCATCGACCAGTGCGTCTCCTACTCTGCCATGACGAAATTTCCAGCTTCACTCATCCACTTCATTATAATGGTAGTAAAATATTTGGTGGTTTTTATTTTTTCTGCGTTGCATAAATTTTTCTCTGTCCTTTAATTCCTTTCTTTCTTCTCTGTATTTCTCCGAGTCGGTAAATAATATTACTAGGTAATGTTGCTTTACATTCTAATGTTGCTTTACATTGTTTTAAGTCATTTAGCAGCAACAAAATTAAGGTGTCTCTTGGCTCAATGGCAGAGTCGTTGGCTATTAAACTCATGGTCTCAGGTTCGAATCCCAGCCGTGGCGACATTTTTTATTTATGTTTTCACTTTAAATAAATAAAAAAAATGCAAGTCATGGCTGGGAATCGAACCTGAGACGCTGGGCTATGAAGATTTTACATACGAATTACGATGAGCCAAAAAATGGTGTCGGTCGCGAATTCATTGCTTTACCCCCATAGCAAAAGTGCCAAACGCGCCTAAAGAAGTTTTCACTTCAAAAAACTTTTTACACCTGACTCTTAGCTTCATTATTTTATCGATAAGTAGGTAATAAGTAGTGCCCGTGCATGTCTGCTTTTAACGTGAAGTTTCGTTGTTCGAATCCCAATAGAGACCAAAAATGTTTTTCCACGGGTGTCACCTTTCGTTTGGAATTGGTCCTCCTACAAAAAAAAAAAAGCGCTTTCTCGCTTAGCCGTTCGGCATTGGCAGAAAATTGTAGGTCCCATCCATTCCCTTACAAGGTATGGTTGTGAGAAATGTGCTATACCCCCGGCTCCCCGCTCTGTTGCACCATCTTATTGTATGTATGTCAGAAAAAAGCGGAGCGACCAAAATTAGCCTCTTGGTATGAAATTAATCCACAATCGGAATATGGACTTATGTGTCGTGGAGTTACGTCCCCCTGGCCCTGGCCAATTTATTTACATTGATAGCAAATCAGAGTGTGAAGGGCTTTCGAATGCGAAAAGGAATTCGGTATTCGGTTCCACTGAAAAAGGTACACAAGTTCGTGGCTCATACTACTGTTTCGTTATGAAAATAACCCCCACTGGTTTTTCTTCCAAAAAAGGGGAATAAGACGCACGGTTCTTATTGCACCTTATTGCACTGCTTTTTCGAAAATGTTCACACGTTCTTCCTACCCTTCAAATTACTATCCTGTTATATTCCATTTCAGAGCATTTTGTATAGGCTTTTGTCTTAACATCTAATGAAACCATTTCGTCGTTCATATCATTCTCATCATTTATTTGAGTTCCAATCTTCAATACTTCCAACGTCCAACTTTCTGTCAAATTTAAGACAATCTAAAGCAGTGCTTTGTTATTCTCCTGAATTTGCATAGCTTAGAAGTGCTCTTGTAAGAACAATGCTTCGCAGTGTAAGTACCTATGGCCGGGCATTCTATTTCTGGATTTTTCGCAGAAAGTGTCCGGTCAGTTGTTTTGACAAGTACATCCAAGTACATGAGAGTTTTAGGAGCACAGGTCGTAAGGTCTGTGTTTTTGCTGCAATCGGCGGACTTTTGTTAGCTCTTCATTAACTTTAACCTGTTCGAAGAAAGTTTTATTCGTATTCGCTTTGCTCATACTGCAGCTGAGTGTCTTTTTTTTAATGGGTGAACTGTTCGACGACCTGTAAGAAATTAAACTACAAATCTTGCATCAAACTTGTACTTCATGTTTCTTAGAGTTTTTGAAATGAACTGCTTCTAATTGCCTGGGGTGAGGTCAAACGGTATAGCCTCTTGTATTTCAAAAAGAGAGTGCATTCCAGTGTATTTCCCTTTTTGTATTTTTGTTTTATTTTTCCTTTCTTTCTTTTGATTTCCCCAGACTAGTTTTCATCTCTCCACTTTTAATTAGTTCCAGCACATTGGAGGTACTGCGAACGCAAACATTTCTTATTTATCCACGCTGGAGCACTTTGTCTTTGAGTACTCAAAGCTTAAAATTTTAATTAATTCTACCCGACATGAACTATATGATGCTGTTGAAGTAGGGCAACCGAGGTAGGGCGGTGCGGTGCGACAATCTGCTATGGGAAACCAATGTACGAACAGCAGCTGCTAAAAAAAGCCCCCCCATTCACGTGCAGTCTATTTGTTATGCATTGTTTTGAGGATGGAGAGCGAGTGCGGGAAGAAAGCGAGAGAAAAGTGATTTTTGAAGTGTGGCTGTATTTTATTCAAACCACCAAACCTACCAACGAATCACGTCAGCCTGGTTGTTTTTCTGCAAAACTCCTTGCTCTCCATGTGGTAGGCCTAGAAAACTGAATTTTTATCGATTTTCTTTTGCACCTGAATGACGTCATTGGGACATCAATTAAGAGCTTCCTCTATTGCTGTAGTGTAGCTTCTTCAGTGAATTAGTAAGGTGAGTCTTAAGTCCATGACTTGCACAAGATAATTGCACCATAAAATGCCAGCACAAGCTAATAGCTTTATTAGGGACTATTAAATTTGCTATCGCGGTGGTGGGAGAGTGAATGAGAGAAAGGATATGAATCATACGACGACACGAATGAAGTTATTTTATGGAAAGTGTTAACCCAGGTCATGGTTTACGTCGGTGGTAGACAATGAGTTGTCGAAAAAGGGATCGATGTATTATTTTTGTGTTTCGCCTTTCCGATTGGAAGTTCAGTGTCTTTGGGGGCGAACCAAAACAAAGGAAAAGCTGTACTATAATATTGGTTTAGTTTGTAAGGACAATGAAATCGTCTGTGAAATTGAACAAAGTTCCTCGAGTTTGGTCGTTATCCATAATTTTTTTATTATATTACTTTATTAGCAATTCCAATGAACTCCTGGTGTTCGGGGGTTAGCTTCTTGGGGATATTTGATGTAAAATTTGCACATATGGGAATATACAGCTCCTTGTTTTGTTTATTTTTTCCCCATTATTGTCCTCATTTAATAGAAGTTCTTACGAAGCAACAATGTACCAATGCTATAATATCAGTGAAATAATGTCTATCAGTTTTAGTAAATATAATATGAAGTTTCCTGTATTCCAGCCATCCGTGTGATAAAGTTCGATAATGTCGGTAGTTGTTTTGTTTGAAATAATGCCCCAAAGATCTCCATTGGTGTCCACACCAAAAAAAAAATTATTTCATTCAAGCTTGAAGAGCAATAGTTTAAATGATTTAAGTTGTTTTTTCTTTTTTTCTCGTATAAGAAAATGCAAAGATATATGAGGATTGACTTATGCCGTCAGCCAGACCATTTGCCACTATTTAATTTTATAATGTATTCATCGAATCTTGATCTTCCATCTTTATCCACTCTCTTAATCGCACCGTTTGAACGTAGCCCTAGAAAAAACTTTTAGAGCTATTCTTCAAAGAAAATCCTTGCTATTTTCTGAGGGCTTATTAAGCAAACCTTCTCATGAATTGGGCTTCTTTGGAACTTTTAGCCACGTTATTAGTGCCAAAACCTTTATTTACCTAGAAGCAGAACTTATTTTTCATTAGACGTTCTTATAAAGTGTGTTTTTGTAAACAGCGTACGAATTCAAAGTGATATAACGCACGTAAAAATAAATTGCATTGCCATGTTATTGTTTTTAAATAACAGATGTTATTTAGCCATTAGTGCTATTGACAATTTAGGGGATATGTAGGTATGTGTATGGTTCCCACTATTCAATTGAATAAATTGTAAGCGGAAGGTCCAATTTCAACAACTCTTTTGCATCTGGGACCCCGTATGTTGGCAATTACAACATGGAAGCGTTGTTCTGAAGTTGGTTTAATTAATTAATTGTTGAATGGCAAAAAGCACGGACCACAAATATACTGCCATCTGTCATTGATAATCACTAACAACAGTTTTGCCACTTACCACCTGAATTGTGTCAACTCCTGGCGCCTTATCATGTTCAAGATAACAAGTACTTCATTAATCTTTTTTCTTGTATAACTTGTTTTTTGAATGTCATGCGGATTGCAATCGAATATTGCTACCATAGGATTAGGCTAGTCAACGAAATGATTTCGAAAAGCTTGTGGACCTAGATTCGACTTACTGACATTTACTTTTCCAGAGTTGTTCAAATAAGCCCTCAATGTCCTTTTTTGCAACTTTACAACTTTTTTAATTTCCCTCCGAAATGATTTTTGTCAGTTTCTTCTTCCTTTTTGCGGTGACGGCGCAGCGTTTGCAAGCATTGTGGTCTCGAAGAGATCACAGCCCACCCACTTAACATCTACATACTATAATGATCCGCTCGTGGGCTACGCCGCGGCAATGATGATAGGGATGATTTTTCTCAGCAAAACTCTCTTTACCTATTGGTAAGTTAAAGCCAACACACAAGCACACGTCGTCGTGTCGCGTCGGCGCGTCGACCTCATTTGACAAAAAATCAAAAGTTCAACCATAGGAAATCTGTAGAGTCTCACACAATCACGCTTTGTCCTCAAACGCGTCGTTTGACAGACGTAAGCAAACATAACAAAGCGACCAACCTACAAAAAAAGTTCAGCTATGTTGAACTTTTGCTCGCTTTCTGACATATCCCTCCTTTTCAGTTGTACAATAGGGAAGAGTAATAAAATTGATGTAACGAAACAAATTATCGATATGTCGGTATCGATGTTGAAATGTGTTAAAGCTAAAATGTATCGATGTAAATACTAAACAAATATTTAATTTCTCGTTGTTACAGCTAAACTTAAACTTAAATTTTGTTAGACTATTCAACGTAGGTGCTGTTGAAGCATTTAAACTACTATGAGTTTGCAATAATGTATTGAAAAACCGATTTATGTAATATTTTTTTATATCGTAGATTTCGATGAATTTTCGATATTTGTGTTAATATAAAGTCGATTATAGAATTTGGAGACTAATTATTCAATTAAATGTTGCTGCGTGAATAAGTGGAAAGTAAAAAATTTTATCGACTGGAATGAATTTTAATGTAAACCATGTAAGGGTGATAGAAATCCGCTTCAGTATGTTGAAAAATCGATAAGGTATTTCATTTTAAACAGAAAATGTTATCAAAAACTAGATTGCATACGATAACACAGTATGGAATTGCAACTACGCACATTATACTAAGCTCAATTGATAACATTAAACATTTTTCTAAGCTCCTCATTTATCTCTTTATCAGATGTAATTAACAGATTAGAAATCGGTTTAGTTTTTCATTCACTAAATACAAAAGAAGAATTACTTAAAAATCAATTTTTACTATCGATAGTTACTGTTAACGACGATGGTCGTTCGATATTTCAATCGATATATTTCCCTTATTTCACACAGGCTTAGACGAATGAATGACAGTAGGGCGCTTTGAGGATTTTTCATGTAACGTGAGGTCGACGCGGCGCGACGCGCTTATGTGTTTTGGCTTTTATTGTCTCTGATAAGGAAAAACCATTCAAATGACAGGTATCTTGAGTTTCTGCCATTTTTATCAGACCATGGACCGATTGAACTTTTGCAATAGAATTTACCCTAAACTCCTCCTTTTATAAGTTTTTTTTTAATGTACGGAAATTATTTTGGTCTTCGTTTTAGAAATAAGTTTCTGATTTGATTCCCTGACTATCACCCATAGAATCGTTCTCAAATGGAGAGATAAAAGCGCACGATTTTCGCTGGTCTTTTCTCTTTTCGCTGATGTACTCAAAACAACTTAAGCCGCTAAACGATCGGAGCAAGGTATATGTTTGATGTTTAATCTCAAAATCGATGAAACATTTATTCCAGTTTCCACAGTTCAAATAAACCGACAGATACAAAGATTTAAGACAAAAAAAAAAGCGGAAAAAAGATTGGCGCAGAAGCGATTGAGTGGCTGAAACTAATCGAATCTATATGGTTAGTTGTTCCGGTAAGCTTGTTAACAAGTGATCGGTTAGAAGGTTTGCTATTAAATCGTAACCGTTATTATGCCTAAATATTATATTATTTGCTTTTGAACTTCGTAAAGACGACCAATACGAAGTCAAGTTCTCGTACACAATTTGAAATGCAGGTATAACGTCTTTTCGCAATTTTTTTTTTTATTTCTTACCAATTTTAAGGTTTATACAAACAAAACTATTTTGCAAATGAGGCAGCGACAAATTCAAAATTCCATTTAAATAGCGCTATATTTGTATACACAGAGGCGGCAAGAACGACACATAGAGCGACGCAGTGCGGTTTTCGTAAACATGTAACCGTTGCTTGCGGCTTGGATCGCAGACGATCGAATTTGGTTTTGAGTTGAAGGCATACGACATTGCGATGTCATTGCCCACACTTACTATACAATTATCGTTTATCGGTAAAATAATTGTGTCTGCTATACATTTGCAATTATCGCGACGGCGACAGAGATCCTGTCAGTAGTCCGCCGCTGCAGCAACTGCTGCAAAGTCGCTTTGGTCAACATGAATATTTTAAATTTCTTACCCCAAACCATTGCTGATCCTCTTCCATGTTTGACTGTATCTGGGTTGTACCTTTGTCCTGGGGACCGAAAAACAATTTTGTACGATTACGAAATATAAAGCCATGATAATTGATAGGAAATATATAGAGAGAAAAATTTTTTACCAGATTTACGACTTAATACCACAATCTGGGCCGGCCAAGTTCCAGTGTAAATTAATGTTTCAAATCTTAAAAAAAAAAAAAAAAAAAAAAACAGGAAAAGCTTAACACCGGCAGAGCTCGGACAAAAGACAAGTCTAACCAATTTGGCCTCAAATAAGTGGTAACTGTGTATGACTAATACAATCAAATTATTTTAGACCCCGTCAAAATTCATAGCATTTTTATGCTTCAAATTCTGCCAGTTGGCAATACTCTCCCACCCCATTCAAGCAGAATGATGGATACAAAAAATAGGGAATTCCCTTTACATAATCTATTACATTTCAGTTCTCACAAAAATATTCTAAAGCTTTGCCCGATAAGGCGAAAGCTTTGTTCCCTCTCAGTTTTTTTTTTTGTTTCTTTTCTGAGCCAACGAAGCGAACAATAAATTCTCAGAGAACTCACTTCTCCCTTTTTTTTCTGTTACAATCTTACTTCAATAAAAATTTTTTTTGTTGACATTTAGCAAGAAAAATGTTTTGCTTGTGTTGTTGCTTCTTGTGGGTGGAATATGGCCGCTCATGTCAAGTGTCTGCAACCGGATGGAAGGACCGTGCAATGGCACTTAAAGTGGACATTTCATCTTCAAGATTCCAATTTCAGGGGATAAATGGGGGTTGGTTTTGCTGTCCTCCCTCTGAATATTAATTTATGGATTTTCCATTTTAAGTCTTCTAGTACAGTGAAATGCCATTAGTTGCAGCAGTATGTTCCTTTATTTTCCCACCCAACTTCCCATGCTTGTTTTGCCCGTTTTAATTCTGTTTGTATACATTATAAGTCTGAAGTTTTCTCTCTCTTGCAATCATTCTCTTAGAATGGAAATTGCTTTTGGTTTTTAAAAGGTATGTGGTAGGCAAGTAGAGGAACTAGCGCTAGCGCTATCCAACCGACAGCCAGAGAGAACGCGTGCTGTTTGTGGATAGAGAGGACAAGCGTATTTTTTTTTTGTTAGTAATAGACAGTCTGTTGATGTTTGTGGTCTGCTTTTGTTATTAGTCCGACGTCGTTTTATTCGCACTGTGCAATATTCAGTTTTCTGTGTGTATTTTCTGTAGTTTTTTATTTTCTCTTCTCATTCTACGAACCACTGTACGTTTTCGTAATGAAATAAAAACTTAAAGAAAAAAAAAACAAATTAATTGTACGGTTTTCGATTCGGAAGTGGATAAATTACATCCGGCATTTAGTGAAAATTTCAAAAATTTCATCAAAAAGGTGTGCAAAAATGCTAAATACATATTTCCTTGCGAAAGTACAAAAAGAAAAAAATATCCTTCAGAAAAGGAAAATATGCGTGTGTGCAAATCTAGTACAAAAATATCCTCAGAATCTGTCAAAAGTGCTTCGAAAAAATGAAATTCCTCATTGGGTGGTGCAAAAATGTTGAAAATTTTGATTAGTAATTAGTTTTTCGACAAAAAAGGATACACACTAAAATGGGAAATTCCAAGGAAAAAGCGCGCATTCCGTAAATCCGGTTTTTCATTTTTTGATTTTTTTTTAAATTCTATTTGCATTACAGAAAAAAGTTTTTCATGTTCGCGTTTGTAGTTGTGGGTGTAATTTTGTGTGGAATGCACTCCCGGTGCGCTGTCGTGCCCGTTCGTCGTATACATTCCTAAGCAGAGCAGATTCTGCAACTACTAGCCCCTGTCGCCGTGCATCCTCGTCGTCTGGTGTGGCGCTGTTTGTCTGAGGTCGTGAACCCTTGAAACTGAATGTATTCGTCGTTGTTTGTTTTTTTTCTCCTGTTATTTTTGGTGAGAAGGATCCATATCCTTTGTATTGCAAAGTTTTTTTTTATCATTCATAATCTGGCAGAGGACCAAAATTTTTGATTCGAACGAAGAGATAAAAGGATATTCGAGTAATTGTCGTGTGTAATAACAAGTAATGGGATCTTTAAATGGACTTTCAGGGGAGCGGCAGCTGGAATGGAATACACAGGAGTTAAAGAAAAAACTTAGAAATAAAATCTTCATGAGATTATAGTTAAAGGATAACTCTGAAAATAATAATAATAATAATAACAGAAGTGGGAAAACGTTTGGTTTGATGGTGTTTTTGATGTTTCAGTTTTGGGTTAGAGGCGACGTTTATTATATAGTTTTTTTTTCTCATTTTCGATTAGTAATTAACGAGAAGAATATTTTACGTAGGAAAGAGACAGAACTTTGAAAGCCTTGTCTCTTTTTTGCCGAAATATTTACTATCAATAAATACTGAAGAAAACATCTGACGCAGCATTAAATCAATTTATCTCGTAATATATTTCTTAAGGGTGTAAACAAGTTTTGTTGACTGATGCATTAAAAGTTTTTGAGACTACTGAAGCTGGTGTGGCACCAAGCAGATTAGCCTAGTCGCTTTTCGGATAGTTCTTATATGTAACCGCGTGTCTCAATTCTGCTTAAATTTTCTGCACATTGGCCTTCAACAATTTTCAAAACAGTTCCTCAAAATTTCAACCAAAATGAGTACTTTGCGTTGGAAGATTTGGGTGTGGGATATTAGGCTATTTTTATATTTTGTATAAGCTTGTTTTCCCGAGCAAACTGTGCCAAATTAAATATTTTTTTCAATTTTCTGGTTGTAATCAAATAAAAACTATATTAACAGTGAAATATTTCTGAAGTGGACATCCACGTTGTCCACTCAAGAGAGTATTCGCTTGAGAAAAGTAATTCAGATTAGAGAAATCAAATTTTTCATAGAATAGTCTGCTGGTCTTTTAGTCGGACAACTTGCAAGTCAACCTTTTTATCTAAAATCTGTTTGGAATAATTAGGAAGTCTTCAGGGACAATTGATTTTATTTCTTCACCAAACGCTATTGAGAACGGTTATTTCTACTCTGGATGACAACATATTAGTCTCTCATTGCGCTTCTTGAACGACTCTAAAGGGTTCAAGCAAAAATCTGACCATAAAGGCCCTGTTGTGGTTCACAGATATTGTGATATGCACGAATTATGGAACTTCTCTGACAGCCTAGCATGACGCAAGTAACTCCGTTCGAGTTCAGTTACTACACGCAAATGCTGATTGTTTCTCGATAAGATGACAGTTGACAGAACTGTTCAAGAGTCACCTTTGCTACGGAACAAAAACATCCCGGAGAGCTGCTAAACATCCCAGAGAGTTGCTAAACCTTTGCACTCACCAGAAGTGAAACTACCCTTCCAATCTCACGGAATAAAACGAACATTGATACCTCAATCACTACGAGCAAACTTATACTAAAGTTTAAGATATGGACAAGACAAACATTTGATAAAGGTGGAAAAATAAAAAACCCGTCTATCGAATAAAGAAACCTGGCCATAGGTTTATCTAAGACGCACAAGATGTCTGTCGTTTGCAGACTGATTCGTTAACGGACACTACCTCACACAACAAAGACCTGGCGTTTTCTTACGAAAACAAAAGTACATGGTTGAAGCACACAGGCCGATTGCCAGTCTATTAGACAGATCGCCGTTTTTTGTGGTGAAGTAGATGAATGCGTTTATAGTTTAACTTACAACTTAAAAATCTTACACTGGACCACTGCTGCCGCTAAAAAGACTTAATACCTGAATCTTACTTTATAATCAAACTCTTTCAAGTAAAACCATAGATACCAAAGAAATATATGTTGGTGTTCCGCAGGGAATCGTTCTCGGACCAGTACTTGTTGTTTACACTTGAAGTAGTTAAAGTGCAGTGTCTGATTTAACTTGAAGGAGCCAAAGAAGCATTGAAAATAATTTTTTAATGATTTGACATTTCTTGTTCTTTTTTTTTTGGCGAAACAAGTTGGTATTAAACAAAAAATGATTGAAATTCTACATCGTTTTCGGTTCCTACTTTAATTCACAATTAAACATTTGCTATCATTTCACAAGGAAAAACGACTAAATCGATCATTTTCATTTTATTTTGTTGGAGGTTTTTGAAATATCAGTTGGAGCACTCAGACCTAAATTCCGGTCCATTGTACTAACTGTCGATCATACTGTTCTGGGTGAACCTGAGCCTCAACCAACGTCTTTCGAAAAAGATTTCCATTTCGGACTACCCTTCTCCAGTTCTGCTCTTTAGTCGGTTTTAGTCTTCTTCTACTTCATTGCGCCAACTCAGACGAGGTCTTTCCATTCCACGATGTCCCTGCAATGTGCTTTCGAAAATCCGTCTAGCCGGAGGTTTGATTTCAATCCGCTCTACACGTCCCAGCTACCGTTGTCTCACGATGCGTAGTCTCTTCTAACGATTCCCATGTGGCTTTTACAGTGTATTCAATTCGTTGTTGAATCTTCCAACCAAAGATCACTAGGAGTATTTTCGTTTTGCAATGACCAATTAATTAATCGTTCGCCTTTGATGGGGTTTATGCTTCCGCGCTGTATAGCAGGACTGGGATGTAGAAGGTGTTAAAAAGGGCTACCTTGGCTTTTCTAAAGAGGGTTTTAATCCTCAATTGCGTTCTTAACCCAAGCAGCGTATGGCAGGAGCAATTCTCCGTATGATCTCCGCATTGGTCTTATTTTCGGTTTCTATAGTGAATCCTTAGTATAGACGAAGGCCTATACTACCTCGAAGTTATGTACTTTTAGTGTAATTCGTCAATATAAACGGACGGTGCTATGGATCCTTTTTTATTTGAAAGTGTAACTTTTCTCTTTTTACAATTGCAAGATTACTTAAAGATCTCGCTACATAGTAATCTGTTGGTCCATATAGCATACGCATACCTCTCACGCTTTTATCTGAAGAGGTGCTTATCTACTCTATTCCTAAGATTTTTTTCAAAATAGCAGATGCCTAGTTCTTTCTAAGACCATTTCTTGCATCACCTCAACCAATCGCCTAATTACAAGTTTGGCGTTTTACTGAGTTAATGGAAACGAGAAAAAAACGAAAGAAAACTTCAAAATTCCATCAGTATAGTTTTTAATTGCATAGATTCACTGGTAACATAAAAGCCTTTCCGTTTTGACAGTGGAAATCATGACAATTGGGTTTGATATTCAAACGGTGTTTGATATGGTTAAACAACAATCTTTTGCTGAAAACTCGTTCATTTGGTAATGGTCAAATCCTTCTTCGTTGAATCTTACTTTCGAATCGTGTAATTCGTGCTGCTTTGGACGATATTCAGTCTGAGGTTCATAAATTAAATGTTGCTGTGCCTCAAGGCTCCGCTTTGTCTCCAATTATCTTTCTTAGCTTTTAAAATGACTTACTTTTTATCCAATAAATTGTTTTATTGTATTGGTGATATGATCATATGCAACCTTTAAGTACTTCATTAAAATCCGACTTGAACAGCAATATCAATTGGGATATAACCAACTTCATTTATTCACAGAGCGGTGAGCTCCGGAGCCTAGCGCATTTCTAACAACCATACCTTGTTACTGAGTGAACGGGACATATAGATTTCTGCCGGCTTATAGAGCACTTTTCAAAGCAATGAATTTACTAACGCAAGATTTGCCAATTCCTGGAAAAATTACTAACTGTGAAGATAAATTGCTTCTGAGACTCAGCGCAGTTTTTTTTTTCTTCAAAGTTGAACCTACTCACCGATCTTATTATCCTTGAGTATCACTTGCAAGGGAACCGAACAGGCTTCGTTTCCAGATCATCGTGTTTCGTAGAGCTAAAGCACAATTCATATGCCTGTTTCAAAGTTGGATGAGTAGAATAAAATTTATTGAAACTCAACGGACAAATTTGTGCAACGTTTTCAGTCTTTTTGGTTATTTGGTGCCCGAGACATAATTATTAGCATGTCTGCCTGTTACGTGGGAGGGATATTTTTCCACGGATATCACCTTTCGCGAGGAACTCAGAATTTCTCCCATAGTAATTTCAAGCCATACAGAACGCTTTCTCCATGTAAGGTCCCTTCCATTTCTCACCATGTTTGTTTGAAAGAAATGCGCTAGGCCCCTTCGCTTTCTGCTCTGTTGCAACACCCTGTAACTAATCAAAAGGTTATTTCAGAAAGATTCAGTTAGGATCTTTCTCTGGCGCTGTAACTAAAGCCATTCGAACTTAGCTTTGCACAGCACACTACACGAATGTAGATCGTTTTGCACGAATTCAATTCATTCCCTTGTGATATGCCGACATTCAAAATTAATGTGCATCGAAATATCCTGTTCAAATTCTATAGAATCTTCCTAAGTCACGCCTATTGTGATAAATACTGATAATGCTTTTCATAACCAAAATTCGTGTAAGAGTAAAATTGAGAAGTGTATCAGTTTTTGTTTTATTAAAAAAATTCGTTAGAAATCTTGCGTTGTTTCAATATCAGAACCATTACCTCCAATCGAAGCTGTTTTCGGTTTGTTTTGATAACAGATTAAGTTGAAAGTTTCGAATTCAATTAAACTAATCTGTTTTTCCATGGAAAACAGAATACAATTGATCAACATAATCACTTGGAACCATAAGCCTTACTAAAACTACCCGAAAGATTCGTGCATACCATAAATCCAAAGCGCTATAACCGCGATAAGCCACCAATCATTTGGTCAGATAAACAAATAAAAAAAAATTAAATACCAGACTGAGCTCTAAACAGATATTAAAAAGTAAGCCTTCACGCTCGCGTGAAATGAGTTTGTAATTTTCTTTTTTGTTTCTTTATCGGGATCGCCTTTTAGATTAAAAGTTGTGCCTTTTTTTACTCAATTTTACGAAGAGTGAGAAAGAGAGGGTGTGAGAGAAGAGGGTATCGTGTGTTATTTGTTTTGGAATTTCCTTCCCAAACCATTTCCAACTTTTTCGTCTCTCATTGCGGTTAGCAGTTTACTTGTTTTTTTTTAATCATTTACGGTGTTGACTTTTGAATTGTTGTATAGATACACTTGGCTGTTATCAATTTGTTGGAATTAACATTTGCCGCCATTTTGTGTGTCTGTGTTTTGTGTCTATAATTGATGCCGTTCCCATTGACTTTATTATTATATGGCTTAAGAGATTCATTGTCTACTTCGGATAAAGACAGAAATACATCGCAGCAATTAGTAGATATTTCAGAATAATCATGTATCGGATGTTGCTATCAGAGAGGAAAGCAAAAATATAATTGGAAGCAGTTGCGTGATTTCAATTTTGATTGACTATCGATTGACGGTGTTTTCCGCATTTTTATTTCATTTCGAAACCAAAAGTGGGCAGTAAAAAGTCCGTCAGAGTGTATCTTAATGACGATAACGCCAACAACACGTGCATACAGTGTCACTAGGCGGCCTTTAAATAAGACCCATGTTTTTTGTTTTTGTTTTATGAAGTAGAGCGGTGTGATTTGTTCAACTAGTTTGTTCTGCCAAATCGGACTTAACCCAAATTTCATCGTTGGGAACTAACTTTGCTACAAAAGAGGGGTAAATTGCTTTTAACCAGTTGAGTTAGTTAGTAGCGAGTGTGAATAATTGAATGAATATGAACAAGTGCTTTTCCATGTCCAACATAAAAATTATTGTTAACCTTCAGTTTAGAACGATTAAGTTGACGTTGAAAAATTACAAGTACTTACATCAAGCGAAATTTTGTGGGGTCGTTAGTGATTTTTGCAGTCAACCATGTGGAAAGTTTGCTCTTAATTTGTAACTCGATTAGAGAAGCTTTACCTACGTGTGCTTGCCCATAGACTTTGTAATGAGATTTGAATATACCTAAATCTGTGCTAAAATGGTGTGGTGTAGATAGTTCGTATTTACAGAAAAAATTAGTAAAACATAAATCTAATCCCAAAGTGCGTAGTTTGAAGTCAGTATTAGAGGAGATTATTTGACGGAAAACAGATGACTTCATTTGATACTTGAAATTTTGCATCGTGCAGAAAGCTCTTTCGCTCAAAGAATGGAAGAGTTGAAAACATTTAGTCTAGATACAAAGATTTTGCAACCTTGTACATGACCCAAACTTCTATCCGAATACGATTAGATTTAGTTAAAAAAGTTATTTACTTTATTTGGTTGAAGAAGTTAGCGTTAAGTTACAATCAGTTGTACTTTTTACTCTGCCCTTGAAAAAAGTGCTTTGTTTTCTTTTTTTGCAAATTTCTATCCCTACCATTCCGATATTATTAGTAAAACTCCTCTTTTTTTTGCTTTTCTTTGTTATGTGGTATGTGCTAAAGCAACTTAACGCACTCGGTTCACGGGTATACACGTTAAACGTCTAAATGTATTATGCGTCCATGAACTTTGTATAATACGTGTCTTGTTCCCAGTGCTATCATTTTGGTCTAAAAACCAATTTTCTCTAATGAATATTTCAATTATTTGTCAGAAAAATGAGCTGAGGGCGTCAAGTTTGCTTCTGACAAGTTTGCTTCGTCAAGTTTGCTTCTGAACAAAATAGTTCTGTTAATATTTTGATTGCTCCGAATTCCGCGCAGTTCTACGCCCCGGATGTTTTGCATATGGGATGGGATAAAACCCCAAACCGGAAAAGTTGGGCCAAGACAAAAGATGGTTTATATTCCTCAGGGGCAGTTTTATATAAGTCTGACTTATAATTAAAAAAAAAAAATTAGTTAAAAATAATTTACGCTAACAACCACTTTTTTCATTTTTTTTTTTTAATGAACCACTTCTAATTAAGTCAAAATTTTGCAAAAAAGTCAAATTTATTTTCTTTAAATAAAAATTTACAGAATTTTGCGTTATTTATGGTCACTTTTTCAAACAATCATAGTTTTGGGTTAAACATTGAAAACCGAACGTGAAAATCTTTCTTAGGTTAGGTTAGGTTTAAATGGCTGACAGGAGAACGACTGACACAACTATACTAAAACTAGGTCCATTGTGATACCATTAGACGTGTGTCAGGAAGTACCTCACTAAAATTAATTAATAATTAAAAATTAATTGTAAAATCGTGGAAGTATTCTCCTAGATGCAATTTTCTTTTAAGGGAAAGTGCCGGACATGAGCAGAGGAAGTATAGTCTTTTCTTCCTCCTCATCTTCTCATTAGGCAATGTCCTGTAATGACACTGATTACGGAGCCAATGCACAACCTGGTTATGGATAGCAAGTGTCTTGTGTGTTTTTGATGTAGCTGTTTTGTTGCTGAACAGGTGGTGGTATTGCTCCACCTTCTCTTTGTTTTATCCGTTGCATCTTGCCTTATCATGAGTTTGCATGTAGCGATTGCCAATTGGTATACCAATGTTCAACCTTCTGATTAAGATCGGTAAACCGGTTCTTTTTCTGGCGAGTTCATCGGCTTTGCAGTTAGTTACCTAGGATATCTCTATGCGGTACCAAAATTAGGTGAATATTGAACTGTTTGTATTTAACGTGACGTTCTATTATTTTTGAGGCGTTTGTTTGCTAATGATAACCATGGCGTGATGCTTACCATGTCAGCCTCTTAGCCGGGAGATTTTTGGTTCGAATCCCAACAGAAGCAAAAATGATTTTTCATGGGTATCGCCTTTCCTGAGCAATTGACAAGTCCTCCGATAGTAAATTCATTGCCATGAATAGGGATTTCTTGATTAGCCGTTCGGAATGCACTGAAAATTGTAAGTCCCCTCCATTCCGTCATAAGTCAATGTTTGTGAGAAATCTGCTAGGCTCTGGGGCTCTTTTTGCATCTCAGAGACTTAAGTGGTACTGAACTTAGAGCAAGCTCGTCTGTACACACTTATCTACGCTCTTCATCATTAATGCAAGTGTTAGTGGTTAGTAAATAACGCCAACACAAGCACAAAGAGAACGTATACGAGGAAAAATAAAAAAAACATTACAAAAATATAACAAAGTAAAACTTAAATTAAATTAACATTACAAGAACAAACTAAACTAGTGAAACATAACTAAACAAGGTTTTAAATAAAAAATGAAATTAAACTACAGTAATTAAAAATCTACTAAACATGAATCATGCAGATGGTACACTGGTTCTTAATATTAATTTTAAACTACTTTTACTAATGTTGAAATCAACAATAAAAGGATTAGAGTTGAATAACCTACTCATGCGTGCTAATGGCTCATGCATTCCATAGTTAGTTCGGTGGTGGGAGCGATGTATAAACTCTAGATTACGTAGTTGGTGAGTTCCTCCACGATAGTTGAATCCTATGTGGGAGAGCAAGTCGGGAGCATCAATTATACCGGTTATTAATTGATGAAAAAATACTAAATCATTGTTGATTCTTCTCTGTGAGAGGGTTTGAAGATTTAATAAGCGAATACGATTTTCATAAGGAGGGAGATTGAAAGGATCTTGCCAAGGAAGACCTTTGAGAGCGAAGCGTATGAATCTGTGCTGTATTGCTTCGATTCGTGATTTATGAATATCAAAAAATGGTGACCACACCTGAGAAGCATACTCTAGATGGGGACGAACATAACAGTTGTATAAAGAGAGGGTGACATAAGGGTCATTAAACTCCTTTGCCCATCGCTTAATAAAGCCAAGCATTGAATTAGCTTTGTTAATAATTAGGTTGATGTGTTCATTAAATTCGAGGTTGGTACTAAAAAGAACACCGAGGTCACGAAATCTAGAAACTTGTGATAAAGATTGTTGCGATATTGAATATTCTCCAATGCTAGGAGATCTTTTGCGGGAAAAAGTCATACTTTGGCACTTGGAAGTGTTTAAAGTTAGTCCGTTCATTAAACACCATACAACAAAACTATCAATATCTTTTTGTAAGAAGTCGCGATCTGAAGCATTTTTGATGATTTTAAAAATCTTCATATCATCAGCAAAGATTAAAATGTCGCTATAGGAGATGCAAGAAGTTACATCATTTATAGCAATAATGAAAAGCAAGGGGCCAAGATGACTACCTTGTGGCACGCCAGACATAGCATTGAAAGGTTTTGACAAAATGTTACGAAATTTGACTTCATAAGTCCTATTTTTTAAGTAGGAGCTTATCCAAGCAATAAATACTGTGGGAAATCCAAAAGCTTTTAGTTTATAAAGTATGATGTTATGAGACAGTTGGTCAAACGCCTTAGAGAAGTCAGTGTAAATGCAATCAAGCTCGTTCCCACATTCAAGAGCATTGGAACACTTATGATGAAAGGATAGAAGGTTGGTAACCGTCGATCTTCTTTGCATAAATCCGTGCTGCTGGCGGCAGACAACATTCCTTGAAAAAAAGGATACGCTTTCGCAGACTACTTGTTCAAATACCTTAGGTATACATAAGAGCTTTGAAATAGGTCTATAGTTTTTTATATCGGATTTTTCACCCTTTTTGAAAACAGGTATGATAAAAGATTTTTTCCAAAAAGAGTGGGGAATATTCCAGATTTTAATGAAAGCTTGAAAAGATGTTCAAGTGGAAAGGATAATCGTGAGGAACACTTCTTTAAAACAATTGGTGGAATCCTGTCCGGGCCAGAAGAAACGTCATCTTTGAGAGAAGAGAGGTAGTAAGTAATTCTGTCACTTTGAATAGGGATATTATTAAAATTCACTTGCGAGCAGTGAGTTAAATATTCAAAGTAGTTTTCATCAATTTCTAGATTTGTATTCTGTTGCGGCATTCTATTTATTTATTCATTTATTTGCTAATTAGAGCTACATATTTATGTTCAAATAACGAAAGCCAGTTCATTTTGTCAACAGTGTTTTCTTAGAGGTATACAAATTCAAAGTAAAATAAAACATGTACATTATTATTTTTTTTTTGTCAGGAGTAAATCTTCAAAAGACACTTGGCAGTATTCGACACCAAGTAGTGTGGGATTCTAACCTCACTAAAAACTCCTCGTAATCAGAACCAATCTACATATGAACGATCGACAACAGATTTTTCTTTCTCAATAATATAATCGCTTTAAGGGAAGCTTAAACTTTTTATGCTTCCCATGACTTTTAGACCATTAGCTCGTGTGGCTTGGTTCTTCTTAATCTCCGAACATTGCCTCTCGTATTTAATACGGACTCCATTTCAGAGTTGATATGACTATGCAACGTTTGCAGTCGCTGTTTTCTTACAACTTCTGTAACCATTTCTATTCTATATATCACAACATAAATAAATATTTCAAGTTGAGCTCTTCCCTTTTCTTTTTGATATGCTCTTTCGATTTTAGCTTTGCATCCAAATTCATCCCAAGGTATTTGGCCGTATTGGTCCAATTTTTGGTCCAATCACTAACGATGTCGACGGCATTTTGCAATTTCTCAGCAGCCTTGACGACGCACTTACTGGATGCCAAAATTGCAGTATCATCTGCAAAAGTAACCATAATGGTGTTGTTATCCACTGGAATATCCCTTGTATATAGCAAATACAGGGTAGGTCCTAGGATGCTTCCTTGTGGAACACCGGCTTGTATATTACATATCCTTGAATATTCTTGATCATACCATTCTCTGAAGAGCCGGTTTGAGATATAGGATTTTAGTATTTCATAGTACCTACTGCCTGGTAGGTTGCAGTTTGTACTCTAGCCCCTCATGCCATACCTTGTCGAATGCTTGAGCAACATCTAAAAATATAGCCGAACATACTTGTTTTTCTTTTAATGCTTTTTCAACTGCATCCGTTATTCTATGAACAGACCAAGTTCATGGAATGTTTATTTCTAAATCCAAACTGATGATTTGGCATTAGATTTCTTTCTTCTATGACTTTGCTTAGTCTTTTCAGTAGCAATTTTTCAACGTTATTGGTATAAGCGATATTGGTCTGTAAGACCAATGTTGGTGGCTTACCTTGCTTTGGTATAACAATTACTTTAGTTAAATTTTCCAATGATGTGGGATATATTGGGTCTTTAGGCATGCATTTATTATGAATTGGAGTTTTATGAAGGCTTTTGATGGCATTTCTTTCATAACCTGAGCAGTTATTAGATCGTACCCAGGTGATATTTTGTTCGATAGTTGATTTCGACACATACTTTTTATTTCTTTGAGTGTGACAATTGGTATGTCAACTTCATCGACTTTATCAATAAACTGTAAGCTGTTTTCTTTTGTATGTAAAAATGAGATTCAAAACCATACCATTGCATTTTAATAAAAGATATTCTTATGCCATTGATGCTTAAGAATGATTTCGGGCATATTGCCCCAAAAAAACGAAAAAAGCGTAATCGGGAAGCCCACTTTTTGACCACTTTTTGGAGCAACAGTGGCCGTATATTGGCAATAACAGTTTGCGAACGTTGTTCCCAAGTAGGTCTATTTATTGTGAACTGGTAAAATGTGCTGACCTCTAAAAAATACGTCCATTCATTCGATCAACCTAACTTTTCACAACTTTTTCCAATAAATTTGGCCGTATGGCATCAATGGTAGTTTGAGTATTGAGTTTCGAATCTTTCGTTTGTCAGCATAAACCAATAATGACCTTATAAGGCCCCATAAAGTAGTTTTAAAACGTTAAGTCGCATGAACAAGGTGACCAGTTAACAGGACCACTTTTGGAAATAATTGTCATAAAATTGATTTCGATATGAAGTGATGTTTTAGCGCGCAGTATGGCAAGAAAGGCCGTCCTGTTGAGACCAAATGACGATATGAAGTAAATCGAACTACCAAAGTGGGGTAGGTCAATTTGGTCATTTCAAATTCTTGCAGGTTGGGGTCTAAAGCCTGTCTATTAATTTATTTTACTAAGATAAAGTTCATGTGCTTGTAATAGAGGCAGTTTATTGATAAATATGCAACGTGTGGTGCATTTATTTTTAGGTAACTTGGATAAAATGATAACGCCCATTAACCTTCACGGAAAAACTTAAAGAGGTGTTTGTTTTGATGCTAAATGTGCCACGACCAACAAGGGCCCGAATCGTGTAACTTTTAAGACGACTACCGTCCAAATTCTAGGTAGATACAAAGAACGTGTTTAAAACCCCTTAAAAGTCAGTCAGCGTTTGTTTAAGTGAAACATCTAGGTATATTTAAGGGCCAGTTGCTCAATCGAATCATAAATTTAAGTTCTACATAAAGTTTTCATTTTTGTATGAGACGTTTCGGAATTCTTAAGTTCTACATAAAATCCCCATACTAAAGTAGAACTTTATGTAGAACTTAAATTCATGATTCGATTGAGCAACTGGCCCTAAATCACCGATAGGGAAGTTGCATGAAGCAATATCTTGATTAAATGGTGGACAATAGGTGATTGGATTATAACACTGGTAAGCAAAATTTCGGTTTTTTTATGTCCCAGAGATCAAATAATATATGTTTTTGAAGCCTTTTTTGTTCTGAATTCTCATTTGGCATCAGATTTCCTCTTTCACGTCAAGTAATCTGATTTAATTTTCTTTTTGAAATTCTACCTAGGCTTCAAAATAATGAATGACCACGCGTTACAACTTTTGTAGTTAAATATCTCAGTGATTTGCTGTAATGGACCCATTTTGAGGCTAGATTTGGATTCAGCGCACAACAATTTATGGGAAAAGCAATGGTTTACTTAGAAATTTAAATTGTTTGCATGTAAAAACAGCAAAAAAAAAAATATCGTTTTTTTCGATTCTGAAAGTTCAATATCTCAAAAACGTGACGTGACAGAGAAATTCTGAGGCCAGATTTGAATTCACGGCAAAAAGACTGGAAATGTAATTTTCTCTTTGTGGCGAACCACGTCTTAAAGTTTACGCAAATTGAGCCCAATTTTCATCAATAAATGAAAAATGCTTTTTTTTTTTTAAATTGTTCAAGTTTATTTTAAGCACTTGCAATAGATTCTATTTTTTTCTGTTCTAATCATTCATTCGAAAATCTAAGCTGAACAAAATGCTTTGGGTCTCCAGTGAGGTTAGCCTGGCAGAGAAAAAGCGATATTATTTTCCAATGAAATCAGCACTCACATCTCGTTCTATAAAAACACGTTGCAATGATTTGATTCAAAAACGTTCCTTGCTTGTTTGCAACGTGATGTCTACATTATATGTCCTTTGAAAACGTCATTGAAAATTTGTCAGTATTTAAATTCCAAACTCAATTTCCCCCGATGAATAGATCCTAATCAAAATCTGTCCTTGGAGATGTCTTTTTTGGAAGCACTCTTTCCCATAAAGCTGCTTACTTTTGTAGTATGTGTTGTGTAGGTATACCTAACCAGTAACCAAACTGTTTTGCCAAAAAAAAAGAAGTGAAAATACTCTTAATTGCCATTTATTTTGTGGCCTTTGCATTTAAAACCAAAAGGCAACTTGCCAGCGTATAATAACTGTCCGAGACCCATCAATTCGATGCCATGTTGCCTGGGTAATACACCCACCCTCACAAGTCCCCACCTTCACATGGCTTTACTTCATTGAAATTGCATGCATTCATCGCCAAAAGTAAATCCCTTCGTGTCCTTTGGTGTCTTTATATGTTTTTTTTTTGTATTCATTTTTTTGTATAATATATGTGCGATAAACTTCAATGCATTTTCCATTAACCTCCATCCCCGGGACTGACTGTGCTTGGTCAACACGGAAGCGCCAACAAACCGGAAATCCAAATAATTCTCACCAACTTCTCCACCATGCAGAAAGTACTGTTGGTTTTATAGTGCTGCAAATGGAGTTGTAAGTTTGGTTTGCCCTTTTTTTTGATTTTGTTGGGGTTTGTTGTTGTTTTTGTTTTTCACCTCATCTTCTGGGTTCAGAAGTTTTCGTTTCTAGAGTGATGAGTATTTTTTATTTAGTTTTGTTGTGTTTTGTGAAGTTAAGGACCTGAGCTTCCTTCATCGATCCGTTAATCTGACTACCTATCTCTCAGATAGTCGTCTGTCTGAGTACCAAAAAGTTCAATACTTCATTTTGCGGTATTCTCTGGAAGATGGACATGCGGGTGTTTCCCATGTTACGGGTACTGTGGCGTATGTGTAACATTTCAGGATTAATGGCACTTTGGCATTGGATTTGATAATTTATCTGCAGCTAAAGCGTTCGTTTTAAATGATGTGGTATTGCTGTGCTGGCACACTTTGCTGCTATGCCATTGCATCTTGAGAAATTACTGCTCTTTCGTTTCTAGGTGTTGTGTTATAGGTGGGTGTAGGTAGGCTATGTTCATGCATAGCAGATGATTTAAGGCACTCAGACATTTACAGATAGCAAATTATTCGTCTTGTTCCTTGCACTCTTTTCGGATAAGCTATAATTTTTTTTTCTTTTTGTTTTGTGACTGCATAACGAACACACGTCTGAGATGCCTCGGGCGTGTGCTGAAGATTCTGATCAAAAGAGACAAACGAGACTAAGAAGGGTGTTGTTTTCTTTTGCTTAGCTTTTTAACTGTAAGTGTAGGACAAAACAAAACGACAAAGAATATCGCATTGACAACAGTCGGTGGGAAAGAAGGACATTAATCGATGATCGGACAAAAGCAAAGAAATCAGGAGTTGGAAAGAAGTCAGTTCAGAAATAATTCTCCTGCTTTGAAGTAAAGTAAAGCTTAAGAAACAAGCCGCTTACAGTCATGTTTTTGCCTCTTACTACCATTTTAACATTCATGCATTGGCAGTTTTTGTTGCTTTTGTACCAATCAACATTTTGTCGGACATTTTCGTGGCTCGAAAAGTCAACAGCCTACGAATGTTTACCATTCTTTAGTTCCTCAATCGTTCTGTTTGATATCGATAACTATCAACATTCAACATACCAGATAATTAAAAACAAACTTAGCTCGGTTAGTCCACATTTTCTTATTTCTGAAGAAGAGAACCACCCATAGCTTCAAACCAACATAGTGAAACCTTCCATCACATTTGCAGCATATCTATGTGTCATATTATATGCAGCATATGTGTCAAATGTGCAGCATATGCGTTGAATGTGCTGCATATGTATCACATGGCAACGTCCTCCTCTGTTTTTCTTTTTCCGGCGTTACAAGCACTCTTATCTCGAACTGATAGCATCTCTACCACTTAACTCCTTTAAATTAATGTTCCGCTTGTACACGTGATCATACATATCACATATTAGAAGACACATGTTTGCAAAGGCTAAAGCCAAGGAAGCTTAAAAAACCAACTTGTGCGTTGACTTTCTACTTTGTTTGTTTCTGATTATGTAGTTCCTTTCGTTACGTTTGTGACAACCCATATGAGAGCACAGCGCATCCACTATTTTATTTATTGAACCATGTTAGTCCTTTCTTGGAATGTTTATGCTGAGCTCGAAAATTATCACAAATCCGACCAAGTCAATTAACAACAAGAATAGCCCCTGATTATCTTTAAAACTGCATAGTAAACGAACAGTTGAACACAATGGTATCGTCGTATTATATGACGCACCCGTATGGTGCCCAAAGTAAACCTCAAACCCACATTCGTTAGTGGGTGTTTCCTTGGTAACAAAGCAAATGCAAAGCTTCATACAACAGTAATGAAAACATACATATACATAATGTGACATAAAATTAATCACAAGACTCCATAAGCTTAGGTAAAAAACGACAATAGCAAGGTTTTGTCTTGTTTCCTTAAATAAACAAAAATTCAGGTTGTCATCTAACCAGATCGATACCATTGAATATGCAGCACCCAAACGGTAGCATTTAACAAGACGCAAGTCTACTGAAGGCAGATCCAACGATAAGTACACATTAACTTGTATCCATTTTCAAGTCTACACGAAAAATCGGCTTCATTCCACTAAAATAAGATCATTCGACACATATGCAGCATATGCAGGGTGGCATATAACATGACACAAGTCTGAACAGGCTTGTTTTCTACTCTTGGGCAAAGGTGCTATGTGCCCTTCCTGCAAGGTAGTCTTTCGAAGACTGTTGGTAATTCTGGCTGAACTCTCCCCGTAATACGGAAGGCACCCAATACAGATATTCCAATAATTTCTTTTGTGTTGAAAGTTGTGAACGGTAATTCAGTTCCAACTTCATTAGTAACTCCGCCTATTGAATTACGTTATCCATTCTGACACAAATGTTTGCTTCTTCTAAATAAATTTAAGTGTGAGATTTTGATGACAGTAACTAGGGCTGGCAGCTACGTCCAGTAAATTAAAGAATGCAACTGTCGATCCTGCCTTTTGTTATTGACTTTTCCAGGCTAATTATAGTCATCAAGAATCTCCTTCGCTACAAAAGGTTTTGGCACATCTCTTTCTTTTTTTGGATTTTACCATTGATGGTCATCTTTTTATCGAGTAACCTCAACGCCAAATCCATAGATGTAATGAAATCATCAATATTAAGGTTGCGTCCAGAGTTGAAATATGATGACATCAACGACATCACCACATCATCTCTACGACCAAGTCCTGTACCATAGTCAGAGCTTGCAGTAGGTATAGATTGAAGAATTCCAATGGATAACCCGCTGAGGGTTCATTCAACCAACAAAACTTTAAGCCACGTTTGGCAGACTGGCTTGGCATGTTGGCATGTATTGGATTTCAACTCCTCATCAATTGTTATACATTTCCAGATGAATTATAGTTCACTGATAAAGTCTGGTTGAATTCATCCAAAATCAATTGAACTGGCCAGAGCAGGTTTCGATTTGCTGAAGTTTGTCCGCAGCGGCCAACTGAACCTTCAAAACGAAGTAAGGAATTCATCATTTCTAAAGGTAATAGGTTCATCACTCCTCGAAGGACTGTGGATGTCCCTTGATGGGGTCGTATAATGTTCGCCAACGACGATAAAAATCCTTCAAGGCCCTAAAATTGATTTGCAGTTCACTCATCGTCAAATGTTTCCAAATTGTACGTTGGCTTTAACGATTGACAGTAGGTTATCCGATGACATCATTATCTTTTGCGGTTGTCCTTGTGACTATCTCTTTCTTGATCCGGTTGTTGAAAAGGCGATTGAATATTTCTAGGAAAAACGATCTTTGTCTAAGGCCACTCCTGTTTTAGGTTTTTAAAATACCAGCTGCAGTACTCAGACCTAAATACCGGCCAATTGTACTACCAGTTAGCAACCCTCTATTTGTTATAGCTTTTCAGATGCTCGGAGAAAACCCGATGCTGTTACCGTGTCTGCACCGAGTATCTGTAACCTCATGCGAGATAAAGCAGGACCTTCACAGAGGAAGTGCGGTGTCCTCATCTTCTCCACAAGATTCTCAGAGCGTGGTATTGGTTAAGCTTAACACGTTTAAATGCTTGGCAAAAGAGAAGTGCCCGCTGGCAACGCCAATAAGCTTCCTACCAATAAGCTTCCTACAGTCTTTTCTGTTACGGGATGAGAAAAATGTTGCAGTCTTCTTATTAACATTGCGGAGCATACGTTTTGTCTGTCTGCATCCAATGGAGGCATGCCATCTACGGTTGTGCTCTTGGCAGATCCAATCCTTGATTCGATCTGCCAATCTGCCAGCCTCGCTAAGGACGTTGGCAGACCTGTCGACGGTACAGGTCCTGAGAAAGCTGTCTGAGATACTTGCCTAGCAAGTTCATCGGTGATCTCATTCCCAGTTATGCCGTGATGGTCTGGAACCCTAATGAGACTCAAAGAATTAAAACTTCCGACCGCATTCAGAGAGCTCTTGCATTCCTGGATTACTTTCGAAGTGGTTAGAGGGTTGAGAAGGGCCTTAAGCGCACCTTGGCTGTCGCTGCAAACACACATACTTCTCCGCTTGGAAACGGATGCGTTTGATCCTAAAGAGACGTGCAGTCGTATGGCGTCGTTTTCCGTAAAGGCCCCAGCACCAGATCCCTCGTGGGTTTGACGGTTTTGGAACCATCTGTGAAGATTCGATAACAGTTCTTTCCAGGCTCAGATTCTGGAGTCGACCCGTTCTGATCAGCAGGAAAATCGACTGAGTATTTTTGATGTAGTTTGAATCTTGGGATCATGGTGTCAGACGGCACATGTCTAAGGTCATTAGCTTGAATCGATATCTCTTGCTCTTTCAGCCATTTTGTAGCTTGAAAAAATACTCTAGGCGATGGCTCTCGCTCGACTGGGCCATCGGGTTCCAAAAAACTTTCTAGTAAAACAGTTGCATCAAACTTAGTTTTATTGATATCTCCGTAATCTTAATTGTTCATGATTGTCAACTTTACTGGAGTCTGCTTGTTATATTTGCAGTCTTTGCATATGTAGCTGTTGTAAACGGCCGGTCTCAAAAAGTATTTTATTCAGTAATTTAATTTCACTAAACCGAGCTGAAATATAAAACGAAGTAAACGGAATTCCAGAAATCCTTAAACTGAATTTGTTAAAGGCTTAGAAAATTATGGCGAATTTAATCCTTTTGGAAGTCATAAAATAGTTTCATGGCTTAATCAAACTACTGGGCACGTATTTTGGCGGGACTTTAAGGAGGGTTAAGATAAACATGAAGTATTCGTTTTACTTCCGAAATCTGTTTCTTACTTTTTACTTTAGGCTTATTTAAATTTTTTTTTTAAATAGTGCTGATGGTTTGCATAGCTGAAAACCAAACTTTCTGATATTAAAGTACACACATACATAAAAGCAATCCCATGAATCCTTCAAAAAACCTCACGTTACTGTGTTCAAAGTTCCAAAAGTAGGTATTACTAAGAAAAACCTACAAGCCACATGGATTTCCAACTGAGAAACAAATTCCAACTAAGTCATAAACATGCCCAAACCATAAACTATACTCCATGCTTGCTTGAACTTATTTGTTGTGAAGAATTTGCCCTGTCTCAAAATGAAATAAACGGAAACTATCAACCATAACCGCGTTGATGGGGAAAATGAAGACCCAATAACAAATAAAACTTCATCCGACAACTTGACTTGTTGTTGAATGTGAAAGCAAACATCGAACTTATGTTGTTCTCCATCGTTCTTCGTCACACATCTACCCCATGATGTCTTACTTGCCATTGCCACTTGCAAGTTGCCACACATGACGCTTTTCCCTTTCCCCTCCTCGTCACTCTTGCAAGTGAAAACTTTTACTCCAATTGGGTCACGCAATGGCGAACCTACACTCTTATTAAGCTGGTAAAATTGTTTAATAATAATATTTTTGTTTGCACACTGAAACAATTTTGAGTAAACAAATCATTGTTTACCGACCCCCCAACAGACACAACTTGCCCCCGATGAGTTGTACTCCAGCGAACCCGAACACACACACTCCTTATATGGCGCGGCGCAAAATTCCACCGCAAGAATGTGCGTTGAAAGTTAATTAAGGAAACAAATTTGTCGAGTGTCACTGGCAATATTCTTATTTTGGCGATCGTAAAAATAAATAATCGTCAGTTTTATTCAAAAGACAGACAGACGCACGGTGGCAATTGTGTTTTATCCGCCCTCTTCTTTCAGATTCATCTTCGTGTTCCTTTCGCTTTTCCTCTTCGCAAACCCACACCCATTGCACATGAATTAAAAGCCCCAAAATAGATTTCATTCACAAAAATATGTGCTTAAGAAATGTGTGCGTCTTAATGGTTTTACTTCCTCAAGCAGCCGCTAGCCGGCTCTACTGAGATAAAAGAAGACTTACACGTACACGAGAGAAGATATTTTTGGTACACGGCATGGCGCTTGGTTGTATTTTTAAAAACAAATTGGTTTTTGAATAATTTTTTTCTTTCAATATCTTTTCAATGACGTTCATGTGTGTGGGTGTGTGTTTTGAAATGGATGCGACTATTATTTGTTTAAAAATGTGTTTCTTGGAAAGCCTCAGTGGCACATGAGTTGCAAACAATCGATTGACGACGCTTTACACAGCTACTGAGTTACCGGAATGGAACCAAATTGCTGTAGGCGTTGAGATGCATTAGGAAGATTGATTAATTGATTATGTTTTTGTTGGGTGGAGAATGTGTGCTGAAAATATATAAACGGAAGGAATGAAAACAAACATCAAGGTGTGGGAAATTTATAAAAAAAACTTTAAATTACGTGGAGTGTGGGTTATGCATTTGAAAATTCTTTCTATACTCATTCCGCTTGAGGGAACTATCAGTAAGCATAAACGAAAGAACTTGGCCTTGAGGAACAAACTTTTAATCGAACTAATTTGAGAATTTTTATTGAAAGGTCAATGGATATGGGAGGAAATGGATTTGTACTGACGAGCTGCGGGTAGGTATTGGGTGCTTCAAAGGAAGCAAATTTTTATCTTTTTAAGACTTGTGGTTTTCAATCTGGTAATACTTTTTTCAGAGATGGTCTCTTTGACAGCTGCCACTTGATTTATGTCTTATGTTTGATTTATCGACCATTGGGCACTGCGAACGTTCGGTAAATTGCCTCGAAATGGAGTGGCTGTTGACACCGATATTTAGATAAACCTATGAGTTATCTCCAAGATCTCCTGGGTGGGTGGATGGACATGACGGTGTACAGGGCAACGTAGAGGCTGACTTGACATGCAAAGTCACTTACGGACTTCTTCACTGGTCACTGCCCAGTCAAATATCTCTTTAAAAACATGGGCATCGGCCAAGATGACACCTGCCGTCTCTGCCTCGAAGATATAGAAACAACTGAACACATTTTATGTACATACCTTGCTATACCCAGATCGACTAAAACGTTTCCAAAAAGGAAACACTAGTCCCCTTGACATCAGAAACACCTCTTCTTTATTATTTTCTCAGGTTCTTATACGACCTCAACTTCGAGTGAAGAACTTTACAATTTATGCTTAAACCTAAGGGAAAGGCACAAAGATCTTTCAGGTCGACGTACTAGTAAAGGTGATCTACCTTCCGCATATCTAATTAAAAAAAAAACCCAAGTTCAGCGGATTAAACACCACTGGACTATTTTTTTTTTCTTATTTTTATTTTTTGGGTTATGTGAGTTCTGCTTGTACGCAGTTAAGCCCGAGATGATTGACGCCTTTGAAAAAAATATTACTGCTGACATATGGCCTAATGTGCTGCAAAAAGTGGTTGAAAATTGGGCCTCTTGCCTGGGATTTATTCTAGTCAGCTGCGGTGGAAGCTTACCCGAAATCATTTTGAAAATATAATAAATAAATTGGGGGGGAGTAAGCTCTTTTCATGGCAATGAATCTACTAAGAGGAGTTTTCAATTCCTAGGAAAAGGCGATACCCGTGGAAAAACATTTTGAAAACAATGGCAAACCTTTATCTTTATAATACAGCAAAATTTTTTGCAATATCTAACTTTAAAAAAAAAACCTTTATCTCTTCCTCTTAGATTCTAACTTTTTTTAAGTTTCTCCTTACCTTTTTTTTCAATAAGAAAATAGTTTAGATTTTCGTTGAAAAACACGTCGTTTTTGTGTCTTGAAGGTGCTTAGTTTTTGTTCTATAACTCTCTTTTTTCTACTTTTCTTAGTCTTCTTCTCTTTTTCGACTTCTTTTCTTGTCTTGTTCTTCTTCTACTTATGATTCTTCTTTTTCTCCTTTCTTTCATGATTTAACCATTGTATATGTAAATTAAAGTAAGATTTTGTAGATTTTTGGACTGGTGGGGAACTTATTGTCTCGGGTCCAACGTAGCACTCTCCGTTCCAAATTTTGGTTTCACCATTGTATTTATAAAAGCGATTGCTGCGCCACCGGTGTCCTCCGGTCCATAAGATTGTTAAATAGGCTTTTTGACTTACTATAGTTCATATATGGTTCGGTTAGGCTAGGTGGAATGGGCTGACGGTTGCTCTTATTTCCGTCACACTTAGATCAATGTAGATCCATTGTGACACCCTGGAGTTTTGTATAACGTCTCAAAAACCTATAAGTTTATGGTTGGTATTTCAACCATTTTGTGGCCTGAATGGAGTTCAACAGGCTGTTGGCTGGAGTGTCTGATAGGTCTTTTAGTTCGTTGAAGAGTAACAGCCTAGACATTTTTTCCTGGTGGCAGATTGCGCTGGGCAGTAACAAAGGAGGTTAGTGGTAGCCTCATGTTCGTCTTCGTCATTGCATCCTCTTTTTTTCTGTGGTAGCCTAGTAGGTTATGTCGTGTTAGAATACTGATAAGTGATGGTAAAGAAGGTCTATTCAATTCTTCATTTCTGATCTGTTCCTATCGTATTTTGGCAACAGTTCCTATTGTGTTTTAATAAAAGACTTCCACGTTCTCTAAATATATATATAATTTATTGTCTCTCGTTAGGTTAATTCAGGTATTGTAAGAGATCAAAAGAAAAGGTTAAGTGTCGAACGCGTGCTATACAGGAACTGCCGTCTGTCGCCAAACGTCAAAACCCATCATCTTGTGTCGACGTGATTGGTAGCAATGTCGCATTCAGCAAAACAGGGTGACTATGCAACACTCCTTCACCCAAAGATTGAACTATACTTCTATTTCTTTGCCTTGGCGCGGAGCCTTTCTGATCGCCGAATTTCGGGTTGAATTTCTGCAACCGCTGGCGCCGTCGCCGTCTCGATGTTGTATCCCTCTGAACGACTGATTTCGGATTGAGTTCCTGGTGCTTCGTTTATTGGTCGTGTAATTAGCATCTCTGTTGAGTCCCCGGGACATGTAGCTTCCTGCTCTGTTGATCTTTGACGGACCTGATCCGCATGCCGGTGAATTTCATGACCCTGTTGGGATTCGATAACAATTGAAACAGGACCTCTAACCTCTGATATAACGCCTGGTGCCCATCTTGGTGTTCCTGCATAGTTACGATACCAAATCGATTCTCCGTTTTTGAATTTGTTTTCTTTCGAAGGTTCCTGCGAGCTTCTTATTTGAACCGGTATTGACTCAGGATGTAGTTTATCAAAATACGTTCGTGGTCTACGGTTGAAAAGTAGTTCCGCAGGCGACCGTCCAGTAGCAGAATGCGGTGTTATGTGTTGATCTAACAAAAAACGTGCTAAACGCAATTGAATATCTGATCCAGGAAACTTTTTCAAATATTCCTTAGTCGTGCGTACCATTCGCTCCACCTGGCCATTTGTTGATGGATGAAATGGAGCTGAAAAGATATGTTTTATTAGATTACTTTCGCAAAAATATTTGAATTCATGAGATGTGAATGCCGAACCATTGTCGGATACCATCACATCAGGTATGCCATGAGTAGCAAAAAGCTGTCTTAAAACTCTCATAGCACAAGAAGCTGACGTAGAGGATACTTGGTGAACCTCTAGCCACTTGGAGTATGAATCTACTACAAGGAAAAATATATTCCCCCTAAATGGACCAGCAAAGTCTAAGTGGATTCTGCGCCATGGATTTTTTTCTTCTTCCCAAGTATATCCTTTAACCGGGGAGATATCGGGACGCATTTGTTGGCAGGTCATGCACCTCTTTACTGTTTGTTCGATGTCACCGTCCATTTTCGGCCACCAGACGTAGCTCCTTGCTAACGCCTTCATGCGTACTATTCCCGGATGGTTTACGTGAAGTGCATTTAAAAGTTTTTTACGTTGAATTTCAGGCACAATAACTCTTTGCCCCCATACTAAACAACCTTTGCATGATGAAATTTCGTTTTTTCGATCAAAGAAACTCTTGAATTCTCTTTCGGCAGTTAGGGGCCATCCTCTCATTGTCCAGTGCAAAACACGTGATAAGGTTTTGTCTTTTTTAGTTTCTTTTGCAATATCAGTTGCTTGAATAACTGGTGAATCGAGAAAATCGATCATCAAGACCTCCTCTCCTTTATCAGAACAGGTGTCCCTGTCAATTGGTAAGCGACTTAACGCATCTGCATGCGCAATTTCCTTGCCTGGTTTGTGTTGAAGTTTGTAGTTGTAAGCGCTTAGGAAAACAATGTTGCGTAGCATTCTGTCTGAAAGGGTGTTCGGTGTAGGCTTGCAAGGTGAAAATAAACCCAGCAGTGGTTTATGGTCAGTAATAATTAAGAATGGTCGGCCGTATAAATAGTCGTGAAACTTTTTAATACCTGCAATTATTGCAAGTGCTTCTTTATCGATCTGCGCGTACCTTCGCTCTGAAGGATTTAATGTTCTTGAATAATATGCGATTGGTCGCTCGGACCCATCCGGCAGTGAATGGGATAAAACTGCACCAACCCCGTATGGTGAAGCATCACAAGTTAAAATGACTGGCAGTTCCTCATTAAACGGCAATAGGACACTGTCTGACGATAAGAGATTCTTAAGGTTAACAAAAGCTGCTTGATGACTCTTCGTCCATTTCCAAGTAGAATTAGTATCTAAGAGCCTGTGTAGAGGCTCTGCCAATGTAGCCTTCGAGCGTAAAAAGGAATGATAAAAATTTAGAAGACCCAAAAAGGCCTGAAGCTCGCTTTTATTTTTCGGCGGTGGTGCATTTTGTATCGATAACAGCTTCTCTTTTAAAGGGTGTATTCCATTTCCATCGATCCGAAATCCCAGGAAATTAATTGATGGCACGTTGAACATACATTTTTCTTTCTGTAACTTAAGACCAGCTGTTCGAAATTTTTCCAATACTATTTTAAGTTTCCTTGCCAACCCTTCACTACTGTTACCAACAACAACAACGTCATCCAAGTAACAGACCACTCCATCCATTCCACGTAGCAACCCTGACATACATTTTTGAAATTCTCCTGGTGCAGAGGAAATTCCAAACTGTAATCTTTTTACTTTAAATGCTCCTTTGTGGGTAATAATAGTTTGAACTAGAGCAGTTTCCTCATCGACACTAAGTTGCTGGTAAGCCTGCGCTAGATCCAATTTGGCAAAAACAGCACCTCTTGGCATATTCGCGATCAACTCATGCATAGACGGAATCGGGTAACAATGCGGTTGTAAAGCTTTATTCACAGTTGCCTTATAATCACCGCAAATGCGTATGCTTCCGTTTGATTTTGTCACCGGAACAATAGGTGTTGCCCATCTTGAATAATCCACAGGCTCTAGAATGTTTTGTGCCACCATACGTTCTAATTCCGCTTCTACCTTCGACCGAATCGCAAAAGGTATTTTTCTTGCAGGCAAATGAATAGGCGAAATTTCGGGGTCCAATAAAAGCGTTATAGGTGGTCCTTTATAACCCCCTAGGTCATTTGAAAATAAATCTTGGTAATCGTCAACTACCTCATCCACAACTGAAGAAGTTTTGAGTGAATGGACGCCTTGAATAGAAATTCCTAACGCCTTAAACCAATTACAGCCCAAAATGTTCGTTCGTATTCCCGTAGCTATAAAAAGTGGTAGATTTCTGACTTCTTTGCTTTTATACCACACGTTTACTTCACATTGTCCCTTGAATGTAATAGCGTTGCCTTGAAAATCCGTTATGTGTGTTTCTATTTTTGATAGCAGTGGTTTGAATGTTGGCCACAGTCTATCGAAACTTAAATCAGAAATGATCGTAAAATTTGACCCAGAGTCGACTTCAAACTCACACTTGCGTCCATTTAGAACTAAAATTGTTCTTTGTTTTAAATTCGGAGTGCAGGAAATCATGTTTACAATAGAGTTCGTTGCCCTTTTCAAACTCGCATGACCCTGACCATCTCTCATTCCCCCCCGACATACCTTTTTAATGTGTCCCACTTTGCCACAACTGTTACAGACAGCTGTTCGAAATTTGCAAGCAGATCGTAAATGTGGCCCTCCACAACTGTAACACGTAACTGAACGTGATGTAATACTAGGGGAAATATTATTCGGAGGCTTCGATATTTTCCCCTTTTGTCTGCCTGCTGCTCTCTGTACGACGTTTATTTGATCATCGGAGACACTGCTCTCAGGCGCGGTTGATTTAATCATCTGTAAACTACGAATCGCTACTTCAGCTACAGCTGCCTTCTCCTGAGCAGCTTGGAACGTCAGTGCTGGTGTGGCAATGAGCTCCTGCTGTAACCTGCTATCGCGAAGTCCACACACGAACCGATCTCGCAGCATTCGGTCTAATGAATCGCCGAAATTGCAATGGCTTGCGATTTTTCGAAGTTCAGCAACATACTCCGTTGTTTTTTCATTGGTGAGTTGATCTCGCTTAAAGAAGTTGTAGAACGAAGCGATTTCCGAAGGGGGAGGTGAGAAATGATCAGAAAGAGTCTTACAAATCATATTATAATCGAGTTCAGTTACCTTTTTTGGTGAAATTAATGACTCCAGCAGATCAAATAGCGGTGCTCCGCACACAGTAAGAAATGTAGCTCGTTGAAGACTTGGTGTTGTGATACTATTTGCCTCTAGGAAAATGTCGAATCGTCTTTTGTAAGACCCCCAAGCAGACTGCCTCGACACATCGAATGCTTCCATGTGCCCGATAGTACCTGAACTTTGCATTGTATTTGGTGTTAAATGAAGATTAGAAGATGAATAATTCGAAGTATTCTCTGTAGTTTCTCTTTTAAGGAATATCTGTGGAAAGTTCTCCTTATTAATGTCGCTGGTCTGAATTTCTTCTTCTTCTGACAAATCGGACATTTCGATTAATCAAAAATTCCCAGCGATCCCATCCTCGTCGCCACTATTGTGTTTTAATAAAAGACTTCCACGTTCTCTAAATATATATATAATTTATTGTCTCTCGTTAGGTTAATTCAGGTATTGTAAGAGATCAAAAGAAAAGGTTAAGTGTCGAACGCGTGCTATACAGGAACTGCCGTCTGTCGCCAAACGTCAAAACCCATCATCTTGTGTCGACGTGATTGGTAGCAATGTCGCATTCAGCAAAACAGGGTGACTATGCAACAGTTCCCTAGACATGGTACAAGAATCTAGGCATTTCCATCTTTCATTGGAATATCGTATAATTTTGTTACCAATGGTCTGTTGAATTGTATAAGTGATTGATTGGTCTATGAGCAAAGGGTTCCTCACCAGTTCAGTCGCTTTTTTATTTCCCGGTATGGCACTGTGAGCTGTGACCGGCAACACAGCAGAGTCTAACGTTATGCTGGGTGCTAAGAACATTTAGCTCTTGGCGACAACAAGAAAAAAAGCTTTGATTTTGTAAAACTTTTATTGCTGCTTGGTTATCAATGAAATAAGTGATATCATCATGTGATAGCGCCATCATGAATACCTTTTTTGCAGCGTTTGTGACTGCCAAGATCTCGGCATGGAAGACCCTGCTGTGATTTGGAAGCTTGAAGGAACTGGCAAGGCTGAGATTTTCTGAAAAGAAACCTGCAGCTGTTTCAACTTCCATTTTTGAGCCGTCGCGTCGGTATAAATCGATATAGACATCTCGTTCATATAAGGTGTTTCATTCGCCCAATCATAGTTCATTCTATGGAATGGTTTTACTTCTTTGTCCGTCTAATCTTTTTTTTCTTTTTCTACAACCTCAACCACTTCTATCTTCTATAATTTGCGCTCATTTTTACTATATCTCCTTTTTCTTCATTTTCTACTATACTTTTAGTTCTTCTGCTTCCTATCCTACTCTTTTCCATCCTAGGTTAACTGATTCTCATAAACCCTTATCTCCTTCATTTTATGTCTTCTTCTACGCCTTTTTTCTTGAACAATTCCTTCTTTTTTTTTTCATCTGGTTCTTATATATTTCTGTCCTCTTTTTGCTTAAGTTGTTCTTCTTCTTACTTTTCTGATAGTTTTGTGTTATTGAGTTACTTAAGTATCTCTTTTTTGCTTTATTTATTTTCATATCATTCTTCTGCTGACTTCTCTTCTTCTACTCATTTTTTTTTTTTTTTTACTTTTTCTGCAATTTCTTCTGTCCATATTTTTTCTTCTTCTACTACTTCTTCTTTTTCTTTATTTTGTACTCTTTCCTTTTCATTTCCTTTCTCTCCTACGTTTACTACTTCTCGTTATCATGACTCTTTTGCAAATGCTCAAGTTTTTCTATTCCTACTTTAGCTTAATTTTCTTGTACGCCTTTTTTGTACTCTTTCCTATTGTATATCTCCTTCTTTTTTTCTTCTTCTTTTAATGGTTCTCCTACTTTTCTTCTTCTCCTATTCTTTATCTTTTCTTAATTTTTCTTTTTATCTTCTCCTTCTTCTTTTTCGTCGTGTCCGTGGTGTTATGGTAAACATGTCTCCCTGTTACGTAGAAGGTTCGAATCTCAATAAAAAACAAAAAATGTTTTTACACGGGTATCACTTTTAGCGAGGAACTTGCAAGTCCATCGATGGTTATTTTATCGCCATTTTCTCGATTGTTCGAGATCGGTAAATTTTAGATGGCGTCCTTTCCTTACAATGTTTGGTTGTTTGAAATAGACTTCGGGCTGTCATCAGGAAATCGCTAGGAATATAGAGAAAAAATATTTGCTGTGTGGCTACCACATAAAACCACTAGGAAGCAAAAGGACTCTTCGACTAGTTAGTCTGCTGCTAGCTTACATCTTCTTCCACGATTATTTCTTCTTAAATTGCAGCTCGTTTTTTTTTCGTACGACGGCACCACTTTCTTCTTCTACTTTTCCTACCACTTCTTCTGCTACCACTTTTTATTACTTCCATCTTTCACTTTTTCTCATTTTTTGAACTTAATGTGGTTTTACTTTTCTTTTTCCTAACTGCGTTTGTCTAGTTCTACTGCTTCAGTAATTCTTCTACTTTTGTAAATTCGTTCTCCAAAATCTATTTCTTCCGTTTCTGTTTTTATTTCTGCCACTTCTTTTCTGCTTTTACTTTGCTTTTAGGTTAGATTTCTTCTAGTTCTTCTGAAATGAATACAACCTTAAACGTAGTAGCTTGTTTATCGTTCATACGTACATCAACTCAGCTCTGGTTGAGCACCTTAACGAAATAAGGCTTACAAAATAAAATTAAGTTTCGTATACATATATGAATTAAAGTTTAAATAGAATTAAACACAAAAAAAAAATTCTAGATAAAGTTCTTGTCTGGTTTCAAATTCAAGGGCAAGACTCCGTACTAGGTACTCAATAAACCGGCCAATGATTCGTCATCCATCAGCATATAGGATCTATTTTAGTCTCACGGCTACAAAAAGTTAACCATAAAGAGTGTGCTTTCATGCTGTCATGGTTCTCCATCATAAATCATCATGATGGGGACACATTTCGAAACAGTGCCGCCACAACACCGATTGCACTAAGCTTATTTTATATTCTCAAATAACTGATGTATTAATTGAGATTAAGAAGTAGAACACATTGGCTACCACGTCTAACCAGAGACGACTATACCTACCCTCAAGCGATCAAGTGGTGCTAACAAATTTACATTCAAGTTCTGTCCTCCTTACGATACAGAATCAGATATACTCGTAATGTATCTCAGCACGCAGCCACACCAAAACCCATCACCACCTCCCTGATTGCAGCCGCCATCGTCATTCTGTCATTCATCGTAGTCCACTTGGGGCTTAATTGAACTTAATCAAATTTAATTAAGACGATGTCATTAGACCCCGCTGGAAGGAGGTTGACTATGTTTTTTTTTTTTTCCTTGTTTACTGTGCGTAGTGTGGGTGGTGTGCCAACTACAGACTGCACTGAATGAAACATTATCAAATGCTAGCATGTAACTTGAACCATTTGGCAAGGAGAAATAAATTAAGAAAACGAAAATCGTAGCAATAAAAAATAAAAATAAAATAAAAAAATCACAATGAATTTGAGTGTTTGCGAAAGCATTTTGGGGCAGAGGGAAAATTTAATTTCCGCCAAGGTCTTGTTATGACTGCGTTCGCCGGGAAAATATTTATTTCAAGTCAAAGGCAGAAATGGGGAATATTTTTCATTTTGTGAGTCAGAAGATCAGGGAGAATGTTTATTCTTGTTTGAATTATGTAGTTTTAGCAGAATGGGCTTGAGAATGGTACAATAGTACAGTGTACAGGAGCGAGACATTCGAAGCACAATAGACAACTGGATATTTTTATAATTTCAATCAATTTTGCCTAGTTTATTTTATTTGATTGAAACAATAAGCCTTGTAGCAGATGTTTTACTTTGGGTGTGTTGTTATATGGATAAATTTAATAAAATTCACCGGTTTGTAGTTTTTGGCAAATGCAAAAGGATTAATGTGTAAATTGGATTTGTTTTGTGAAGTGAGCAAGAAGAACATAATGTTTTCAGTAGGCTTGTCCATGTAAATAGCAAAGTGAATTGTTTACACTTTGTTCGAAATATGCATTTGAATTCAAGACTATTATTGCGTTTCGCAGAACCAGACAATGCGATTCGTTCCAAATTCATAAAAAGTGAGTGTTCTTTGGTAGAGGACAAGCTTCTCAGATGATCTGGAAACTGACCTCAGGTTACTTATTTCGTGTTTTCACCAAGGTCCCACTAATGAAAGGTTTTTAACTGCAGGAATGTGACACAAGATCAGGATCAATTGTGGTTTGACAAAAGATGAACAGGGAAAAAACGATCTTCTGTATTCTTTTCATACTTTCCTTTTTCTTACTGTAAACTACAATCGAACACCGAAATTGGCGTCAGTCCTAAACAATCCTTGTGACCGTCTAGATGCAGTGGTTTCAAAAATGTTCTTGAACTTTTAAAGAAACTTGACCCCGGTACACATTGCATTTGAACTTGTGAATCGAAACACAGAGTTTGGCAAAGCATTCTTAATACGGGTAGTATGACTAAAATATGAATCTCGATGCTTGACTGTGTGTCCGAAGCTAAGCTCAAGGTTAATTCGATGAGCATTTCTGGCGAGGCGGATGTTGCGGCAAAATTGTTTCAGGAAAGGAATGCAACTGCCTATTTGAACAGAGCAATGTTTTTGGACAAAGCGATAAAAAGTGTGAGACAAGTAACGTTTTGACGATGATCAAGAGAATCAATCGATCCTATTCAATTGAAATAGCATCTTCATACCAGGCTTAACGCTCTGGTTTGTATCCTGTCAAAGATGTTTGAGGAGCACCTGAACGTATATGAGAATAGTAGTCTTGGGTGGATGTAGGGTATACAAAGAAGGGCTGAAGAATTTCCTGCATCGTCTTCAGAATCCTAAGGACTTTGCAGCATTTTTAGCGTCGTAAAATGTATGGTGATTCCAACGAAGAACATCGCTTACTCACATTCCAAGTCCAAAGAGCTTTTTGGTTTCTTTGTTGCAGGAACTATTCATGAACTATGGCAAAGGGGGTATGTTAAGCTTTAACGACAAAATACAGTATTGTGTGTTCAAATCATTGAATTCGGCTCGATAACAATTCTGTCAAGGTATGAATTCAATGACTTAGAAGAGCAGGGATAAGAAGTTTCAGACAAGAGATCTTTTATGAAAATTAGGAAGAGAATCGGGGATAAAACGGAGCCCTGGGGCACACCAGTATTTATTATGTGCGTATCTGAATAAAAACCATCGTTTACAACTTCTTCTTCTTGACATGAAAATTAGTTTTTCGTACAAGCGGGACGATAAAAGTTGGTGATTCACTTTTTTGTTGGTCGTTTCAAAAACATGTTTTCCTCAATTGGTCAAGTTATGATTTTGTCATGAGGAATCTGACAAAACATTTTTTTTTTTTTTTTTTTTTTTCATATAAAAAAGAAGAGGCTTATATGCTAACCTGGAGAACTCAGACTTAATTACCGATCCATTGTACTACCAGGGTAGCAGCCTTCCCTTTTTTCTGTGTTACAGTAGTGGAAATAAGGTGTTAGTTATTTCACATATAACCTCAAGGGCGGCGAAACTAGGAGGCTGAAAGAAAAGTAGATGCCCAGAGCGGGATTTGAACCCACGCATCCGGCCTACCTACTGAACACTCTACCACTGCACCACGCCCGCCCTCAAAACATGGTTCTAGTTTCATTGCTGCATCGTTCAACGATGCTAATACGAAAAAAATGGCAGTTTGTATAAAGTGATATAAGCTTTTTCATAGATAAAACAATGAATCGAGTAATTTCGCGGGTGGTGAATTATTTACCAGAGTTTTGGTCAGCATCTTAGAGAGAAATCAAGGTCAACTAAAATAATCGGCTAAATGCGAACGTTTGATATAAATTGTACAAATGAATAAAGTCTTTTAACACTCAAACGAACTAAAGCAATGACCCAAGCATACCCAAACTCTTTTCAAACCTCTATTCAATGCACTCATCTATTCAAAATTCTAACTACTTCGAAAGTAGAACATGAATGCAAGACCCCTCTGAATGATGAGGTCTAAAGACTGAATTCTTTAAATCTCTTTTTGGGTTCCAGGCATTCGCGGTGTGATCAAAGACTTTAGATAGCTTTCAGGACATAAACCAGCGCTTCATCTATGGGGTTCCACAAGGAGGGCTTCAAGCAACGATTGGATCTGCCAAGTCCACAATCGTAGAAGACATGCGTCCTTTGGAAGCAGACAGACCAAACCTATGCTCCCTAATGTTAATAAGAAAACTGCAATATTTTAGCTATTTCGTAGCAGAAAAGTAAAGCTAACGCAGTGGTTCATAACCTTTGTGAAATGGTGAAACTGAACACAAATACACCACCAATTGTTAAATTGACAATCCATGGAAACACTGTTACCATTTTAGAAACTAGATCTCTTAAAGAACACACTTTAACAACACTCATTTGACTAATGCCAAATTATGCCATTAATAGCTTTCTAGTCGCAAAACCTATTTTTAAAATTACGATTGCATGTCGCTTATTTCATTCATCTTTGTTATCGGAGTTTTTGTTGATAATGAATTTAAAAGGATGAACCTTAGCCCAAACAATGCTATGTAGACAGTGAATGTTCATAAGTTTACTTGGAAAAATATTGTTAAAGCTTTTGAGAAAGAGAGAGTAAAATATGTAACATTGCGAAGATAATACAATGAATCATTCATCGAACTCTCACACGGGTTTTGAAACTATGCTTTGAACCCTATCAAGCAGATGCAAGGGTTTTCGGAAAGTAGGAAATCCTCGGGACCGTTTATCCAAATGTCATGTTCAAAAAGCTTTCCGTCTTCTCTCCCAATTTTTTTGAAGCTTTCGAGCATGTAATCTCGAAGGGATCATTACTCCCTCAATTATCTACTTCATGTTATTGATCCACTTGTGAGGCACGCTGGCAAACCTTAAAGTGATTGTTCGAATTGTTTAAGGTTTAATTTTATCACTTTGCTTTAAGTTACAGAACATCAAAGACAATTATTGAAAGAGAACCGTTCACACTGTGGTTTGTGCCTATTCGTGTAGCACGAACCCACTCTTTTCGAGATAAATCGTATGTTGAGTTGAGGCCAAACGAATTCAGACGAGGAATTCGTGTAAGAAATGTTTGGTGTTGTTCAATATCAATATAACTTGATTAAGTTCGTGTTACACGAACCAACACATATGTCTTACGAGCTACGTAGTTCTTACAAAATGTAAAACAGTTTGATCGTTTTTGGTCCCATTTTTTTTTACTTTTCGTTCCATTAATCATCGCATTTTACAGTCCTATAACAAGTTCCGTGCAACATGCGCCCCGTATAAACATGCGTGTCCACGGAACTTTGAAAAATCCCATCTCAAAAACGTTTTCTTTTACTTTTCAAAGGCACAAAATATAAACTAATCTGATCCTTATCATCAAAAGTGCTTTTTTAAACAATAAAACTAAACCAGTGATAAACTCTCAAGATACTTATAAACATTTACGACTTACGTATGTCAAATAACAAAGAAAACAACAATAATAATCATTGTGGTAGCTTTAAAGCATTATTTATTAAATATACATAATATATACTCATCGTCGACCAATTTAATATTTAAATGTTAAATACTCCGCCGATAACTCCATCAAGTGCACTCGTTGTTAGTTACTTTTATGTTAAACGAAAAAAATCTCGAACATCACGCGTAACGTTCCTTCGCTTTAGTTAAGATTAACGTTAAATAAAATTAAAATCTTCAACAATAGTTAATCATAATAATAATTAAAAAATTATACCAAAGAAATCGACATCAATTGAAGCCAAAGTTAGACACAAGTTAATCTGATGATGGGATACATCATGGGGTGTGCTTGTTTTAAAGGTAAGATGATAAATACCAGCGACTTATGTGTGTGCCTAAACAAAATGTTTCATTTTTACTTGCAAATTTATTTATAACTTTGAGAGAATTTCAATTAAAAGCATCCTTTTTGTTTCTTTCTCGTTTTAGGTAAGTGCGAATGGTTCTTTGTTTTTATCCTGTCAATTTGCCTTAAGTGGCAGTGGTAAGTAACAACAACTGGCAACAGTTTGTCGCAATTAAATTGAATTGTTTATTCTGAGAAACACATTTAAAAAAAAGACAGAAACAGTTAATCTTCCAGACACGCAACCGGCCTGCCGCGCGGTGTTAAAAAGTTACTGACTCCTAGCGTAGGGATTATTGATATTTAATTATCCCGCAAAGTGAAACTTTCAAGGCGTTTTTTTTGTTTGTTTTCAGTTGAATTTACTTAAAGATTCTGTCACGCCATCTTTTTACAAATGCCAGTTTGTGTGTGTGTATCGGTGTGAATATGCCTGAGTAGCTTAAGGTATTTCTATACATTTGTATACATTTTTACCTATGTTCGTAGCAGTTGAGTTAAGCAAATGTTAACATGTGCACAGGCAGCCCACTGGGAAATAAATAAAAAGGAAAATAAAAACTAAAAACTCAAAGGATCCCTTTTAGTGGCACTTTTAGTGGGCGGATTTGAATACCTTGGTAGGTACGTTTACAGTCGGTAGGTACCTACTGCCCTTCCTTTCTCCTCTTCTCTTTTCTTCTATTTTCGAATCAAATGTGGGTATGTAGCAAGGATGTAGGGAAATGTCGCTGTGTGCACTAACTAGTATTGAAGAGGAGCAAAAGATCCTACCGAAGGACATTATCTCCTTCTTTCCTGGTTGGTGGTGTTGCTGTTGATATTAAGCTGAGGACTGTTGTTTCAGTTAAATTTTTTTCTTCTTCCTTTTTTTTATGACAATATGTGAGTGTGTGTGTTTTGATAGAGAAAACTGTTTAGATGGTAAGGTACGTTCGTATCTATGTACACATCTAAGAATACATATATGGGTCTTTTTGGTTTTCTAAAACCTTATAGATAAGTTGAAGTGGCTTAAAGGTACATTCTACAAGTATATTCAAATGAGAAAAACACCCACACATGTAGTAACAATAACAACAACAAGATTACGATGCGGATATAGAATTATCTGCTATTTATGTGATGGGACAACTTCGGATTTGATATTATGCAAGCCTGCTCAATGTTCATGTATGTGCTCTGCTCAGTTCGATTTTCTTTTATTGCATAGGACTTTAGAAAAAGAATTTAAATGAAGCAAAAGCAAGAAGACATGAGTTGATGCTGGAGAGATTTGTTTTCAATTTGAAGGCAGCATAATGAAAGTACCGAAGGGTAGAGTTGAGGCATGATAAGTAAAAGGAATGAGCTCGATAAACCTTGTTAAAAGGGTATTCATTCAGGGGATCTTATTGAAGATTTAGTGTTGGATTGCAAAAGTTCTTCTCTATTAATTAGATCGGCTTTGTTGACTTTATTTTAATTAATTAGTTCAACTTGTTATCGATTCTTGAGATGGCAGTGCAGTCAAAAAGAATGTTGCTGTAATCTATCATCTTCCTGCAGCAATGAGTTTAATTGAACTGCTCAAAGGATACGTAGAAGTAATAATAAAAACATCGATTTAATCAAATTCGGAAAAATACTCCAGCGGCCTCTGGCAGTGGAAGGTAGAAGTCAAAAAGTAATTTTCCATTGAAAATTTCTATCATTTCTATGACATTTTCTCGTAGCAACAATATCAACACATTATAAGCAAGATGTAGAGACCCAACACGCATGCGAATGGGAAAAGATATAGTTAAGCTGTAACTATTAAGGAGTCTTGCATACAGTTGGAATAGGTAAATGCTTCTGCTATCAATTTTGAAGTTCTTTCATCTTTCTTACATCAACGGCAACGGCCTTGTCACTCGAAATCATCGGTTCCCTTTTAGTCTAAGAGCCCGTGAACCCCAGACCTTCGTTATTTTATAAAAGCTGAAAGTTTGTCAGCGCATGCTCCCAGCATATGTAAAGAAGAAGAAGACCCACGATATCGAATGGAGTTAAAGTGATGAAGAAAGTGATGATGATAATGAATAAAATAATGTAGTCTCTTATGTAGTGTATAATAACAATATCTAATTTCATCAATTTATTTTTTATACTTATGTTTTTTTGACAGAATAAATTGAAATTTTTAGTACTTCAAGGTAGTTGTAGCATCGAATGTCTTTTCTTAAGATGTTTTTAAAATTTACACAGATTACTCGTTACATGAATCGGTGCCTAAAAGTTTATTTACATAAGTCATTCTATTCACAAGTATCTTTTTAAGATATACAACATGCTTGTCTGGCAAGGGGTTGGAACTATCAAAAATGTCTGGCTAATGAGAAAACATCATCAGCCTATTACCCAAGTATTATATATAAAAATCAGCTTTTATACTATAACGAAAGTAGAATTTCAATTTGATAAACATTAAGGGTGTCTGGCAAGGGGTGGCCACTATGTTAAGTGTCTGGCAATGAATGACATGATTTTTAATAATATTCTGAAGGTAATACCTAAAAATCACACTTTATAAAATGACGAAAGTAAATCTTTATTTTACACACCTTTAGTACCGTTTACCTGCCAAAGCCACTATAACCCAAACTTCATAGTGGCCCATTGTCTTTACCTATGCTGGGAGCGGTGCGGGGACATAAGGCCACGGGAAATAACCCCACTGATGGTTTTACTTCCCACTATGTGAGAAATAAGTACACTTTGATGAAGTGGACTTAGTTCCCACGACCGGTGGGAAATAAGTCCACTTTCTTATGGGAATTAAACTCACATGAAGAAATTCGAAGAGCGACCAAATTTAACTGAATGAAACGTTGTAAACAACCGTTGGTTATTATAAATATAAACACAAACATTTCCATTATGCAATGACAAAAACTATTGGAAACTTAAATAATTCAAAACAACGAAAATATAAACCATGAAACCATGCCTAAGAGTTCTGCGAATTGTTTTTATATTAAAAAAAAAAATTCTTCAAGAGCTTTAGTTAAAATTGTGAAAAATAGGAACAAATAAAAAATTGATATTTAGTTTTTTAGTAGTTTATAAAACTATAGTGTGAAATTCGCGTTACGAACTTTGGATTTTCTTTGCGTGCGACATTGTATTTTAGATAGATAGATAGATAGATTTTATTTATAAATTTCAGTAATGTAGCACAGGTCTTAGACAACATTTTTGTATAACTATTATAACTAGAAATTTAAATGACATTCGATTTTCGTATTATGAGATAATAATAAAAAAAGTATTGAATGCCACACTATGGATTATATAATTCTAATATAAGTATTTTAAATTGGGTGGGGTGACCCAGAAATATAATTCAGAAGTTCGTAAAAATTAACATTAACATTTTGAAAACACCTTAAAGCAAAAGATTAATTTTTAAAATTCAGAAATTCGTAAAAATTTACATTAACATTTTGAAAACATCTTAAAGCGAAAGATAAATTTTTTATAAAGTAAACAATTTTTAAGCCAGAAAGCCAGAAAACAGCCGTTCAATAGAGATGAAATTGAAATTGAAAAGCCAGTTTTTAACCAACTTAAGAAACATTCCAGGTATAGTGATCATCCTCAAGGATAAAGGAAGTTTATTAAATAGACGATGTGAAGAAACATTATAAAAGTTACGATAAGTAGAAGTATGGAAGATTGGAATAGATACAGAGTAAGAAAAGTTTCCACGCAAATTATAATTTGAAATCAAGCGAAAGTTGTGATTTCCAGACTTCATAAAAAAGTTTTTGAGCACTTTAAAACAATATAAATGACGAACAGGAAGAATTTTTAAGTCACGAAACAATGAGTAACTAGGATGTCTGCCACGTTTGCCACATATTTTCCGTATAATATTTTTCTGTAGAACTAACAACGGTTGCATTTTGTTCTTATACGTGCCTCCCCAGCAAGTAATGCCATATTGTAATTTTGAATGAAAGATCCCGTAATAAATAGCTTTAAGTAACGTAGAAGAACAAACATTACTTAGGAAATAAAAATGTCTCAGTGTGCAACGTAAATATTTTCTTAAAATTTCTATATGAGACCCAAAATTCATTCTTGAGTCTATAGTAAGACCTAGATACTTAAATTCTTTAACTTTCTCGATTGAGAAACATTTATCATCACAGATTTCATCACAATCAAATGTGTTAGATAATGTAACTGATGAGCAAAAACATGTACATAATTTGAACCTTTCGCATTTAGGACTATGGAAATGAATATTGACATCCAGATCCAGTCTAGGGGACAAACTAAAATACATTACTTTAGTCTTTGGGCTCATAACTAAGTTATGAACTAAGAACCAGATCCGCAAAAGATTAAGATCCCAATTTATGTTAGCGATCAAATCAAGACGACTATCTGAGCCATATGAGAAACCTACGTCATCAGCGAAAGCAGTAGGTGTACCTTTGAAATTAAGTTCAAACAAGGAATTTATATAAATGAGAAACAGAATTGGACCAAGCACAGAGCCTTGAGGTACCCCTAAGTTTAGTATCATTTTATCACTCCTGATTTCATCCAATTTTACCTTTTGAGACCTGTTTGACAAAAAGGATCTAAACCATTCCAGCATAAAACCACGGAACCCTGCCTTTTCAAGTTTTTTCAGAAGGATGATATGGTTAACCATGTCAAATGCTTTAGTAATGTCAATGAACAATCCAGCAGTACACTTTTTATTATCAAGGTTAAACATTACTTCACCACAAAACTTTAAAAGTGCATCTTCAGTAGATTTACCACTTTGGAAACCAAACTGAGAGGGAAGGAAAAATCATTTCTCATTAGATAACCCAATACTCTATTTTTAACAAGCTTTTCGAAAATCTTGCTTATTACAGGAAGAAGGGAGATTGGTCTGTAATTGGAGATTTCTGTAGTTGAACCTTTTTTGAATAAAGGAACAACATCCGCGCATTTCAAGACTTCAGGAAATACTCCTTCAAAGACGCAACGATTAAAAGTATATGACATTATGTCAACCAAAAAGCAAGCTACTTCCTTTAGACATTTGCTAGAAATACCATCTATTCCACATGACTGTGTATTTTTAAGAGAGCCAATAGTTTTCAGGACTTCAAACGCAGAAAAAGGTTTAAACACAAAACTGCTACAGACTGTCGGCTCATCAAAAGACATTGTTGTCAAACAGCTGGGACACAGATATGGCATAGGACATGATTGAAGATTGGTAGCAATGTTAGTAAAGTAGTTGTTAAACTCATTACTAATAACCTGTTTATCTGAAACAACGTAGTTATTTACAAGAATACTGGTTGGTTTTTTAACAACAGATGATTTGTTTAGAATACTATTGACTGTTTTCCATTCGTCCTTTGAATTACCCCTAGCAGATGTGAATTTAGAACGGTAATAGTTATCTCGACAAATTGGGATATCTTTCTTAAGTTCCTTACACAATTTATTATACTTAGTTTTTAAGGACAGATTTAAAGGATTCTTACGACATTTAACTCTCAACTTATTTTTCGTATTAAGTTTTTTTAGTATGGACTTGGAAATCCAAGGCTTGAGCCTTTTATTAGAACTTTTAAAATTTATGGCAAGACTACAAGTTGCTATATGCTTCATAAGTGTATCGTGAAACTTTGAAAAAGCAGTACACGCATCGGTGCTGTTATACACATCTTCCCAAAATTCGTAAGAGAGAATATGTTTAAGCTGCCTATAATCAATCTCCGTTCTTTGAATTGAAGATATTGTGCTATGAGTATTCTTCATAGTAGGGATGGCAAACAATAGTCCAGTCATACAGTGATCTGTTATTTGCAAGTCCAAAACACATTTCTCACAGTTTTCGTTTAAACTATTCCTAAGACGAACGTATATATGGTCTAAACATGTGCCAGAGACAGGTCTAGTAGGTTCATTTACCAAACTTTCGAAGCCATACAACGCTAAAACAGCCAAATAGTTTGAGACTATTTCACAATTATCTAAAATATTGATATTTAAATCACCCAGTACAATGACATTTTTTGACTTCTCATTATCTAATAGACAAAAAAATTCTTCCATAAACGCTTCAATATGAAACATATGTAATCTATAAACACAGAAAAAAGTAAAGATTTCAAAATTAATTTCAATGGCAACCTTAATCACATCGGCACTAGAGAAATCAACGCACACAACTTCGCGAATCAAATGTGCATAATTGTCTTTTATAAAACAACCAACACCACCTGCAGCATAGTTTTCGTTAGTATTAGCATAAAACTTGAAACCAGGCATAACATAATCTTCTATTTCAAAGTCATAGATCCAAATTTCGGATACAAATACTATGTCTGGAATGCATTTAAAAGAGTCAACATGAGTAACAAGGCATGGAAAATTTTCCCGAAGGCTTCTTGAATTCTGGTGTAAAACTAAAAATCTGTTTTTACAATAAGAGCTATCGACAATAAATTGATCACAATTAGGTTTAGGAAAATCAATTGAAGAAAAGTCATCACAGAAAAAGGAATTATTTGTGTTTAATATATCAGTTTAACGTTACAAAAAAAAAAAGAACAGCACTAAATAAGTGCAAGATCATTAAACGTTCTGATTGACATGACTTTTCCTCCTTCAATCTTTCTAACGAGAATCTTGTTATTTTTGATCCACACATACCTATTTAACACTTTGATTCTTTCTTTTGTCTTTCGCCTTCATATAAAGAGCCTGTGTGTACTTAGTAAATGAATCATTAATAAAAATACCCGTTCCCTTGCCGTTGTTGCTGCTCTTGTTGGTGTTATTGCTTCCATCTCCCTCGCCGCCGTCATCGGTGTTTATCACTCGTGTGTTGAGATTATTTTTTTTTTGACTTCTTCGCGTTCATGATCATCTGCTTGGTTTGTTTATCAGTAAATTTAACGCATATTACTTTTTTGCATACAGAAGAATTTTTCGGCTGTATTCTTTTTACATAGCACTCATCTATTTTGTTATGAGGTACGTCAACGGACAGAGCTTTGTTAAAAATTTGTTCCGCCATCAAAACAGCATTTTTCTCATCGACGTTAGGCACACCAACAATATCAATGCAGTTGGTGAGATGCAGTTGTTGCTGCCAATTCAACGTGCTTTCCAAAAATTCAATTCTCTTCTTAAGATCCGTGTTCTCAGTGTACCGGAGATAAAGCAAAAAGCGAAGCGGAAAAAAATTTTGGCCAGGGGAATATGGATTTGTGATGTGAAAATTGAAATTCGCAGAACTCTTAGGCATGGTTTCATGGTTTATATTTTCGTTGTTTTGAATTATTTAAGTTTCCAATAGTTTTTGTCATTGCATAATGGAAATGTTTGTGTTCATATTTATAACTTTGATCCGAAATGTTTATAATTTTGTTGATTAATGTATATATAATAAAACTAAAAACATGCTTAAATGTTAGTTTGATTTTTTGTTCATGGGTTAAAATTACTTCAAACTTGAAGGGAAATAAAACCACACAGATATTTTGGGACTTATTTCCCACCTTGCGTGGGAATTAAGTCCACTTCATCAAAGTGTGCTTATTTCCCACATAGAGGGAAGTAAAACCATCAGTGGGGTTATTTCCCGTGGCCTTATGTCCCCGCACCGCTGGGAGCATGCGCTGACAAACTTTCAGCTTTTATAAAATAACGAAGGTCTGGGGTTCACGGGCTCTTGCTCTATTTAGAACACCACTTTTAACTCGAGTTGAGCGCTGTAAGCGGTCATTTTGTTAATTCTGTTGTGTTGTGTCTTTTGCGGGTGTATCGGCCGAAGGTCTTTGTAACCAGTGCTGGAGTTTGTAAAGTTTATTCGTTGTTTTCGTTTGAACAAACTTTTTTATAGGGCTTTGCAAAGAGGTTGTCTGGAAGTGAACCTTTTCTGTGAATGAAATGTTGTCTTTATTTCATGCTGATAAGTTGACTTACAGCTTATGAGTGACATTTAAAAGAATGTCTTGAAATGAATCTATTTCATAAAAAGAGAGTTGTGTTTGTGAGAGAGGTTGTCTAGGATTAAACCTTTAAAATGAGTAAGATGCTGTCTCAGGGTGAACATGTCATACCTAAAATGGTTGAATTGCAGAATTTAAAGGAATGTCTTGAAATTGATCTATGAATGACGTAAAGGAGAGTTGTGCTTTGTGAGAGAGATTGTATGGGAGTGAAAACTTGCTACGAATAAGAGGTTGTCTCGGTATCACAGTTGTTTGTAAAGGTTGACTTACAGTTTTCGTGTAGCATTTCAAAGAATGTGCTGAAACTAATCTGTAACATAAAATGAGTGTATGTAGCTTATTGTGCTTGTAATAGAGGTTGTCTGGGAGTATGAACCTTTGCTTTAAGTGGTTTTCTCGGCTTCGTAACTATTAGTAACGACTTGACTTACAGATTGCTTGTAGCACCCAAAAGAATGCCTTGAAATGTATCTGTTACATATGACATATGAAGAGTAGGTATAGCTTATTGGGTTCGTGAAAGAGGTTGTCTAGGAGTGAACCTTTGTTATGAATAAGAGGTTGTCTCGGAGTAGGCATTGTCTCAGTGTGAGTATTTCATACCCATTTCTAAAGGTTCACTTGCAGCTTACGTGTAGCTTTTGAAATAATTTCTTGAAATATACTCGAAGGGAATGTTCGTGAGTTAGCATACCTTACAAAAAGAAGTTGTCATGGGGTGCACCTGTCGTGTTCAAGAATGTTTGACTTGTAGTGAATCTGTTTCATTCAGCATGTTGTTGTGGAATGGTTATGCTTCTCGAAAAATATTATATGGAAAGTGCGTAAGTGAACCTATCTCACAAAAAGAAGTTGTCTTTAGGTACACCTGTCGTATTTAAGCATGCTTGACCTTGAGTGAATTTGTCTCATAAAAAGGAGTTGTCTCGGAGTGATTTTGTCAGATTCATTAAGAGAAGCATTTCGTACAGTTGCTTAAAAGCTAGGCTCAGGCTGAGAATTTTTTTTATCTCATTCAAAGCAGAGATTTTCTTGGATTGAATCTTTTCAATAAAAAGAAATTATTGAGTTCAGCTATCATATTAAAATAAGTAGTAGTTAACCCAGTTTTTGAAAGTTTTTTTGTTAATGAGTATGTGCCATGTAAAAACTATACGGAAGCTGCCTTTAAAAGAGTGGTTGCGTCGTGAGCATGTCTCATGAAAATATTTTTTTTTTTTAGCCATAAGATCTCGTATTACAAGCAATTGTCTTGGTGTAGATCTTTGTTGTCCTGCGATATTCAAATAAATGACTAAGCTTACCTGGTCATGGATATAGAGGTTGTTTCGGAGTAAACATCTCGTATTAAAAGAGCTGGAAAAAGCCCTTTGTCATACTCATAAAGGAACAGCTTCTCAATTTTTTTTTAATAGGAAACCCTTACCTCTAGCGAACTTATCTCACACATATTTTGTCAGGGAATGAAAGGGACCCGCAGTTCCGAACTGCCAATCGAGAAAGCTCTTTTCATGGCACGAGACTTCTATCAGAGAATCAGGGAGTTGAATCTTCAACCCACCACGTATCATGCAAACACATTAACTATTACGCCACGGGCACCACACATGGTTTGCAAATATTCATTTCCTTACCGACAATTGTTACGCGTAATTGAAAATATGTAAGTTGAAAGTTGATGGCCGAAACGATAATAAAAATTAAAATGGAAAAGTGTTTTTTCTTGAGGAACCGGTCAAGATGCTCATTTTTAGCAAATCGAAATACCATTAGCATCTTTATGACTTAGGCTTTTTTATAAATCGTAAATTAATATCGGTCTCCCATTCCATTATAACAAAATGAATTTTTCAATCGTCGAACTAAAAATAGGAAAATATAGCAAACATTTTGTAATACTTAAAATGCCTGTCGTATGCTTACAGGCTTTTCGGCTGCTGATGATGAAGCCAAAAGTCACTCAAAGACCAATATTAGAGTGTATTTCATCCCTTATGCCCTAACGCTGTATGTCACAACTGTCTCTCAAACTAAAAACCAACATGACCAAAAATCTACATCAAAACATTCACCTCCTTATGTTTGTATAGAAATTGCTTACCATCCGCTTCCATTTCTTGAAAGTTGGATCAACCCCTTGTAGTATTTTATCTATATCATACGTCGTTGGTGTTATTCAAGCGTGAAATTACGTTTACCCCTTAATTGTGTGACACTTTCCAATTTACTTCCGCTTTAATCGTGTCCTGCAACTTGTGTTGTTCACCCATTTGTGTCACAATAAACTTTATCTGTACACGCACGATACCAGAGTATCGAGTTTTTATCGACTCGTCGTTAAAATAATTTACCTTGCTGATATATTCTCAAAAAACTATTTAGCTGTCTAAATAATTTAACGCACTGAAAAGTTGCATAAATAATTTAGGTGTCAAAACAGCTTTTGTAATACCACTGTGGATTATCCATCACTTGCGGTTGACATGACAGGTTATTGCGTTGTCATCACGAATTTAAATTTGAGATTCTGTTTTATTTTTCATTTCTATCACCGATGTCATCGTTCGTATGAAATGTTTTAATTATGTTTTCTTTTTTGACAAGTGCAACGTCACGGTTGTGTTTACGTCATGTTCGACATGAAATATCATGCGTACTTGATGGGAAACTGTCATTGTGACAGCTGATATTTACAAAAAAGCTTTTTTCTCTCAAAGAGATACGAAATTTTAGTCGTTTCTCTTACAAATTTCAAAATGTAGTAGATTTTTCAGTGCCAGTGCCAGTAAATCAGAGAAGGGATGATATGTGTATACAAATATCTTTTTGTTTCGCAATTCGCACACCCTCCGCATGTATAGTGGGTAGGGGGTTGTTGTATCTTTTTTTTTTCTTGCGGCTTTGATTTAATGACTTTTGTGCGCCGTTGGAATGAACAATATTTGTTTCCGCTACAATTTAAATTGAAGATTGACGCAACGTAGCGGTACGTGACAGATTTAGCTGTCAGAGAATTAATTCTCTGTTATGACAGACTGATGCACGCCTTCCCTTGTCGCAATTGAACTATGAGATGTCAATGAGCTTGTATAACACTCACCCTTTGTCGACGTTCTCCAATCGAGTTGATTGTTGTATAAAATTATTGAAGATGACATTTCAATTAAAATACTGTTTTACTATTGTATAGACAAGTAATTTAGCTCAGTTTTTCTTTACCTTCCTCGTTTTGTTCATAAAGCCCCATTATCATCGCGCAAAATCCTCTCCAGTGCCTTGCGAACAAAAGAACACAATTTTGTATACACACGGATAACCGGCTTGTGCAATGCATTTCGTTGTCCTGCCTTGGCTGCAAATGCTGAAGCAAAAAGTCAATAATTTGAATGAACACACATAGTTTTTCATTATTTTTTCTTTTCATTCACATATATGTAATAATATGCCGCACCATGTGTGTCCTGTGCGGCGCTCGACACAGCTCAGCGGGGGTGTAAGGTGTGGATATGCAAACAAGCAGACTCCTTGCGATAGTGGTTTGAGCTTGAAGGACTATAATCATTTGTGCAGGCAGTATTTATCGTATACTTGAAAGCAACAACAGCGCATCAAGAGCACAAGAAGAGAAACCGAGGAGGCAAAATATAGACGAACTTTAATTATACGGATGCTGTTCATAGTGCCCATTATGATTCCACAGTGGATAGGGGGGAATGTCCTTTTTATAGGTTGAAATTTGTGTTTGTGGTTTATAGACTTGGGTTTTCTTTTTCCATTTTTTTTTATGTATTTTTTTTTATGTGAGTAGAAGGATTCATCCATTAGAGTGTTGCTGTTGCTGCTCTGTGAAGATGATTGCTGTTGGCAAAACGAGCGATGATGTTGATAATATATGGGTGAGTGGTGAGTTCAGGTGAAAAAATAAAAACGGGAGAAAAAAAAGTGTTAATACCAGAAAAGAAAATGTTTGCACAGAGAAAAAAAAAGAAGGAAACTGAAGGGAAAACAAATTTAGATCTTTAGGTCAGTGGTGGTGCTTGAACGGGTTTTGACATCAGCAAATGTAGCACAATCTGTGACACGAACAGGATTAGTTTGTTTTCTGGATAACTATCGGGAAAATATTTTTTCGTGAAGTGCTTGGGGATGAATTCTCTTGTTGTTGACGATGCCAAAGCAGATGTAATTCGGATTTAGAATACCATTCGATGTTCATTATCAGAAAGATAAATTCCTCATTTCGAAGGGGAAGTCATGAAAGAAACTGCTTACAGGACTAACTAAGTTGCAATGATAGCTTTGATTTTCAAAACTAGTTGTTATGGTTTACAACTCAACGGTAGGAGGTTTTTAAGCAGTTTTGTGGGTTATGCAACTTGTCCCATTTTTAAGCCTCAAAAGGTGAGCCTTTTTCGGAAAAAATATCTTTCTTTAGAAGAAGCCATCATCATTCTCCACACATTCGGCTGGAAAGTTTTAAGCAAGTTTTTACAAGGACTAGGTATACCTACAAGTGCAGATTGTCATTATTATTGGAATATTGATGAATCTGACAAAATATTCCTCAAAAGCTTATTGATTATGATTACTATTATAAGTGCAAACAGTTTAAAATGTGTCAACCAGGTTTTCAAGCTAAAGGTATGGAAACCTGTGATGGGATCGAACCACGCAATAACATGCTTTGGTGTGAAGTTGTTTGCTCTCAAGTATTTCAAGTTCATTTATGACTGTTTTAGAGATGGTGGAGTCAGGTAGGAAATTCTGGCAACTGTCAAACTTTCGCCGGGAAGTCACAAGCCACAATGTTGTGACCTGCTATAAGAACCACATCTTTGTGAATTGAGTGGAACGTTATGACTTGACTTAATTTTCATCAGTGGGCAAAGTGGAACGATGCTTGAAAGATGGTTAAATCTCAGAGCTTCGTTTAAAGTACCAAAGAGAAGGTTTCTGTATTCTTCTGATGGCGCTATCATATACTGATATCACTATTTTCATTGGTAGCCAATTTTAGCCACTCTTGTCAAATCAAAGCTTGTTTTTTGCTGTCGCGAAGAGCTAAGTGTTCTTCGCACACAGCATAACGTTAGACTCTGCTGGGTTTCCGTTCACAATGGCATATCGGGACACGAAAAAAATTACGTATTAACGAGGAAAGTCTCAGCACTTGACTTTCTCACATTGACGAATCAATCAGGGTCCCTTCCTGTGAACTTAAGCAGATCATTATGGGAATAAAATAATACGAGAATCCAATGAAAAATGGGAATACCTAGATTCCTGTTTCACTTCATCAGGGTACTATCCCTGAATAGACCTATATTACTATAGCTTATCAGTATTCTAATAGGACATAACCTACTAGGCTACCACTAAAAGAAAATGCGTCTTTGCACCGATGACTTATGTAGGAGATGCAATGATGAAGACGAACATGAGGATACCACTCACTTTCTTTGTCACTGCCCAGCAATCTGCCACACCAGGAAAAAATCTCTAGGCAATTACTTCTTGAAGAATTGTCAGGCACTCCAAAAACCATTCGAGGAAATTCGTTAAGGCCACAAAATGGTTTAAAATTGGCCAACCATAAACTCATAGGTTTTTAAGACGCTACAATACTCTAGGGTTTCACAATGGATCTGCCTTGGTCTAAATGTGACGGAAATAAAATCAACCGGTCAGGCCATTCTACCTTACCTAACCTTACCTACCCTATTCTTCTGATAAAAAGATCCGTTGGACATTTTCTACTTAGATGTTCTTGACTTTTGATTTCTCGAAAAAATTACAAGTCAGGAGGTGAGGTTAGGTTACAGTGGCTGTTAGCTCTGCTAACACACATAGGACCGTTAGGCCCATTGTGATACCAAAATGGATCTAATGTATCCTTATTGGAACCAATTCGAGCTTACAATGAAGCGGGAGAGACGCAGGGCGTCGCGTCTATGTGAACAAGATCACTAGAGCCATCATAGTTCATAGGTGTATCCTACGTTTGTGAGCTAAAGCTGGGCATGACCAGAGAAGGTGGGAAATAGTTTCTCCTCCTAAAGTCATTTGAAGCGACTCTAATAAGACAGTGTCCTGTGATGACACCTATCGTCGCACTGATGTGTTTTCTTTTGAGAGAGATCGAGCCGTTTGACCGCTTAAGATCTAACTTGGCCCAGATCTGTTTTGTTGCGTTACACAGATTAGTTTTCTTGTATGCGTCCTGTTTGAGCAGGAGTTTGTATGTAGCGATTGGAATGCCAATACTCTCCGTTTTCGCTAAGAAGGGCAGATATATTCCGTTTCTTTGCAGTTTCTCTGCTTTGCAGTTTCCTGGTATGTCACTATGCCCCGGCACCCAGCACAGGTGAATGTTGAACTGGTCTGACATCTCCCTGTGAAATGATCGACAGTTAAGGGCTAAGATAGAGTTGAAGGAATTTGATGGCCGCCTGACTGTCTGAGAAGATGTACATATAACCGTTTTGGATATCAGTAATGATCAGTCTTCGCTGCAGAACTTCGTTCAGAGCTTACTTAGGTTTTCGATGAGGGATATATAAGCGTATAGCTAACAAATGTTCCATTTTTGGAGGAGGTAGCAGTTTTTCTTGGCTTGGAAACTCACAGAGGATCATTTTAAACCTTCCATTGAACCGCATCGTAAAGATCAATCAGGCTCCAAACCAATCCTCCCCTATTTGTTACCTCGTACTCCTCTCCCACCACCCCATTCTTGTTATCCTGGGGTGCAGAATGGATCCTTCAGATCCGAGTGAGGGTTAGATTCTTCGAACTTCCTCGAAATGGACAGCGAACTGAGTTGTCATCTATTGTAAGAGGTTGTCTTAGAGCAAGTCTGTTTTGACGACAAAGTTTGGCCAAAAGTAGACCTGTCATTTTTCTTAGGTTGTTCTGAAGTCAGTCGCAGTTGCGAAAGATTGTCCGAGGTACGTTTTCCAAAGTAGATTTAATTTCAAGAGAGGTTGTCTTACAATTAAGTTATACGTGTCGTGAAAATAGTTGTCCTTGGTTTCCCTTCTTTGTTGAGGTGTTACACTTCCTCTTGTAATAGTTTAACTTAAGTGGGAATATGAAAAAGCCTTTATTTCCCTATTCGACCTTAGTTGACACTCCTCTCTGCAAATTTGTCTCTAATCTCTGTTCTTTTTAAAATCTCTCCCACGCACATAACAAGTGCGTGTCCTTCATTATGACATTCGTTTTCCCCCCTTCTATTTAAAACCCATTTTATTCATTGCCCTAAGTTCTATTTAAATGGCTTGTCTGTGTGAACAGGTTCATGTTACCATAAGTGATGCAATTACACGCTTAAAATAAAAATTAAATTGCATATTTTGCAACCCTTACACACTTCCAGCACTTTGTGTTTGAGCCTGAACAAGCTCTACTCAACTTTCTTTTTGTTTTTAAATCCCACACACGTTGCTTTGAAATTCACCCACATACGGATAAGTATCCTTTTATTTGTACCTACAAGAATGAGGAGGGCATCCTTTTTTGCATAATTAATCAAATTCTTTAATTTATGCCGTTTTGACAAAATACATATTGCTGATAAACGTCAGGTGCTAAACATTGCTTTGAACTTTGGCCTTTTTAGTTCTATCTCGAGTTTCTTTTTTGTTTGATGAAGCGACTCTTCAACTTGAAGGAAAGTCAGTGTTATAGGGGAATTATACGACCTGCAGCATTGCTCAGTCAATAAGATTTTCATCTTAGTGATTTCCTTGTGTGTGTGTGTTTTTTATCCCTAAAGAGCACTCAGATCTTTCATAAATCAACTGATTTGCATTTGAGGGTGGTTATTGTGGGTGGATGACGGCAAAGATTGCGTGGCCTCATTGCCGTTTTTTCCACAGTGATTTGTTTTCTTCAAACGAAAAAAAGTACTTGAAAATTCGTGTAGATGTAGAGTGGCTCCCACCTGAGTGTCGGGTCGCGTATTCGCAACCACCAATACCACACCGATGCCATTGCGTTTAGTGGTTGTTGGAACCAAAGCCACTTGAGGTATGACAAGCTCCTGTGAATTAACGAACCACGAGCTTTGCATTTGGTAAAAGAAAAAAAAAAAGAATATGTTGACCTACATTTATTCGAGGAAAGGGTTTTCGACTGTTCTCGTGTTTCGTTCATAAAATATTAGTATAAAATTTAATTGCTGCGAAACATTCAATGTGTGTGTAGCTTTTGGGTTGAAAAAGCAGTGACGAATTTGTAATGACCACGGAACGTTATGCCGGTCAACTACCAGAGTCATTTAAAATTAATTTTCAAATGTTCACTGAACAAATTTTAATCCGTTCTGCCGCTTTTGATGAGCAAGCTTTGCAGTTGAAACTGTTTGTTTTATCGATTTGCTAGTTAAACTAAGTGTCGCGTCGTGGCACTTACTCTTTTGGTACCGAAATCATCAGGGATTTTTGAGTTGAAACAAAAGGCAACTACTTAGATCTTAGAACATAACTAAGTGACACATTTGATAAGGCTCTCCTGTCTCTTAATGGTTGTTAGTCTATTTATTTTCTAAAATTTTTTTGTAAATACATCTGTTTAAGTATAAAAGAGTCTCGAAATACAATAAAATAAATAGGGTGTCGAAATAGAGCGAGGAGCCCCAAGGCCTAGCGCATTTCTCACAACTATGCCTTGGAGGGACCTACAATTTTCTGCCGGTTTTGAGCGGCTAATCGAGAAAGCGCTTTTCATGGCAATGAATTCACTAACGGAGGGCTTGCCAATTTCTCGCGAAAGGCGTTTTTGCCTCGAACTACGAACCTCTAGGTTAACAGCAGAAATGGTAAACATAGCCAACACCTACAATTTTAAGCGGATTTCGAACGGCTAAGTAAGACAGCGTTCTCCATAGCAGTTTGTAACTCACTCTAACGCTCCTTTCATATTACACGATTTCCCTCGTGCGGGAAAAAATCGCCCGGGCAATTTTTCTTGATCGACTGTTGAAGAGTACAAGACCTTTCACATTGCACGATTAGGACACGGGCACGTTTTGTAATCGTGTTGCAGCCGTCCAGTACTACTAGAACCGCACGGCTACCGTATCGCCCTCTAGCTCAGTGGCCTACGTGACCAAATGTACGCTTTCACACTAGACGTTCTTTAGTCGTACGGGAATCCATAGTTTTCATCCAGACCAGACCAAATGTTCCGATGAACTGATAAAAATGAACGATTTTTATCGTTCAATGTGAAAGTAGCAAAACCACGATTCAAAATCGGGCGATTTTTTCCCGCACGAGCGAAATCGTATAATATGAAAGGAGCGTAAGGGAAACTGCCAATTCCTTGCAAAAGAATATAGCCGTGAATAATATTCTTTTTATATTTCTGGAATTTGAACCTTGACCCTTCCTTTCCACAGGCTGATATGCTTACTTAACTTGAGCTTTTTTTAAATTTTTGGTTTTTATAACATGGTTCACGTAAAGGCTCAAAGTACTCTGCAATTCGAGGAATTGTTTTCTTGCAAATAGTCAGTTAAGTGTAAGATTGACTTGAAAACACAAGACGTAAGAAAATACGAAGTTGAAAAAAAAAAATTGTTGAGTGAAACATCAAACAGAACAGACAGACGTATTGCGATGAATATGACTGTAAATCACATAAGCCTTAAAAAAAAAGAAACAATGTGTTAATATATATTTTTTACTTATTTAATTAACATGCTAATAGATATCCTTAAAGATTCATTCAAAACACTTGCTTATTTACAACAGAACATGTTGGTAAGGGAATGTCGAGTAGGCCAAAACTGGTTCATTCAAAACACTAGATGAGTAAGAAAATCCACGAGCGAGTGGTTGTGGCAAGTAAGCCAATGGGTAGGGCACAACAAGAGGAGCTCCTTGAGTCAGTAAAATTCCATTATCAATCTTCGCCATTCCGCTGATCCTCTTTTTTGCCTGCTCAACAGCCTCCAAATGCTCAGCCTTGGCCTTTGCAACTTCTGGGGTGTCCTCAACTGGTTTTGGCAATTCAATTGGAGCTGCAACTTGAACTATTGGTGCTGGTTGTTGAATTCCATTCATCTTCTTGGCCTCCTCTATAGCAGCAAAATGATCAGCTTTAGCGGCTGCAACTTCAAAGGTATCCTCAACTTGTTTTGGAAGCTCTTGTGATGGAATTGCTGGAACCTCAACAGCCTTTGGAAGGTTAGTGGCTTCAACTCGGAAACCACCAGCATCAGCTGTGTAGACAACTTTCTGTAGGATGCCATTTGAGTCAATGTAGCTGTATGATCCTCGAGTGACTCCGTCTAGAGTCTTTGATTCCTGCTTGGCTGAGAGGGGATCGTTGTATCCAAATGCATACTGGCCGAGTCCATCCTGGGAATGGTATTGGCTGGACGCACTTGGTAATATGACCTGGCCTGGAGCCAAATACATGATCGGATTGGCTGAGGCAACTGCCAACAGTGCTGTACAAATACTTTCATTATTTTAGTTTGGATTGAATGAGTTTTGAAGAATGTGTGAAAGGCGCTGATAGTGGTGTGAACTAGAACTCGCTATTGGTACCTCTGACTTCTAGTAACATTTGGTTTGGGTTATATACCCAAATTTGATTACACTTAAATCAACTACTTGTCAGTTATTGGAAATCGAGGCTGTCGGCTGCTACGATTCTAGTTTCATAAAATGACTGCTACTGTGTGCCATCCGGAGTAGAACAACGCGAAAAGAGAACATCTTGTTTTTCTTACTTACATCAACATCACAAAATGCACTAATCGAATTTCAATTGTAGTGCCTTAGGTCACAGACAGAAATTACGGCAGACAGTGTCAAAACAAACGAGAATGGACGCAACATTGACACACAATTCTTTTATGACAGTTGGTTAGTGAAAAGCGGTTTCGAAAATGTTGTTTAGACAACATCATTGGAACCAGAACTTTTAAAAATAAACAATTTTGAAGTCATAGATTTTGTATAAAACGCACTTGCATTGACTTCTTCAATCAGAGTTTCCAAAAGCGAATACTAGTTGACACCAAAAGCAGAGCATTCCAGACATTGTTCAAAAACATATTCAATCCAAACTAAGATCGCAATGAAAGTATTTGTAGCACTAACCGCACTGTTGGCAGTTGCCACAGCCAATCCGATCATGTATTGGGTTCCAGGACAGGTCATCTTACCAAGTGCGTCCAGCCAATACCATTCCCAGGATGGACTCGGCCAGTATGCATTTGGATACAACGATCCCCTCTCAGCCAAGCAGGAATCAAAGACTCTGGACGGAGTCACTCGAGGATCCTACAGCTACATTGACTCAAATGGCATCCTACAGAAAGTTGTCTACACAGCTGATGCTGGTGGTTTCCGAGTTGAAGCCACTAACCTTCCAAAGGCTGGTGAAGTCCCAGCAATTTCATCACTGGAACTTCCAAAACAAGTTGAGGATACCTTTGAAGTTGCAACCGCAAAAGCTGCCCATTTTGCTGCTATAGAGGAGGCCAAGAGGATGAATGGGATTCAACAACCAGCACCAATAATCCAAGTTGCAGCTCCAATTGAATTGCCAAAACCAGTCGAGGACACCCCAGAAGTGGCAAAGGCCAAGGCTGAGCATTTGGAGGCTGTAGAGCAGGCAAAAAACAGGATCAGCGGAATGGAGAAGATTGATAGTGGAATTTCACTCACTCAAGGAGCTCCTCTTGTTGTTCCCTACCCATTGGCTTACTACTCACAACCACTCGCTCGTAGATTTTCGTACTCATCTAGTGTTTTGAATGAACCAGTCTTGGCTTACTCGACATTCCCATTGTTTTAAATAAATCTAATACATATAAATACTTGAGTACCTATCAATTGTTATTAAAAGCTACTGATAATTATTTTCGTAAGTTTGCTTTTATTTTCTTTTTTGTGGTTAATTTGACTTATTCAGATTCCGGTTGTTTGAATGAGAGATATTTATTATGATGTATGAACAGAAAATATCTTTGTAGTTTTTGGGATAGAATCCTTTAAAGGCTTAGCAGATTTTCGAAATTTTTTTTTTTTTTGTAAATGGCGTGTCAGTCCATCAAATCTATTGAAGCAATCGTTACCTGAGTTTATAATCTGATGTACAAGTTTGTTTGTCTATTCTTTTATACCACTTATTTATCCCAAATTCAAATCAATTAGGATTTGATTGATTGAAGTTGGCATAAGTACACTTTTAACGCTTTCATCAGTGTACAGTCTTAAATATTCATCTGGTTACAGTGAAACCATATGAGCCCAATTTAAATACAGTCTTGAAGATTAGTATTTTTTCTAAAAATAGAGTCCACAATGAGATCTCTACCATCAGTACTAACACAGAAATCGAATGGAACATGGGTCAAGGTACACCAAGGTTAGGTTAGGTGAGTCGTGGTGGATTTTGTAGAGACAGAGGCAAGAGATTTAAGGGCAGCTTGGCTGTCTGAGAAGATTCGAATATCCGTGGAGGATGTTTTCTTTGAGCTAAGACAGCACCTCCTTAATCGCCAGAATTTCCGCTTGGAACACACTACAGTGATCGGGTAGGCGGAAGAAAAGACTGAGATTCAGTTTTTCTGAGTAGATTCCACTTCCACAACCTTCGCTGGTTTTTGAACCATCGGTGTAGAAGTGTATTGCTTCATTTTCCAAAAGAGTGTCATTTTCCCAAGCTTCTCTTGAAGGTATGGTTACTTGGAAATTGTTGTCAAACACCAACTTGGGGGTGGTGTAGTCGGATCGATTCGGTAAGAATCTAAAGTTATCTAGAATGGTAGTGTGGCCGATTTGATTATTGGTCCACTGTGATGTAGATCTGAGTCAAGTAGCTGCGACTTGTTTGCTGAAGATATCTAGGGGTGTGAGATCTAGTAGTACATTGAGGGCGTCCGATGGAGTTGTCCTCAGTGCGCCACTAATACACACTAGCCGTTCTTTGAACTTTGGCCAGCTTGTTGAAGTTGATCATCTTGTTTAGTGCTGTTCACCAGACTATCACCACGTATGTGAGTATCAGTCTAATTGCCGAGGTAAACAGCCAATGGGTGATTTGGGGGAAAAACCCCATTTCCCGCCAATGGCTTTTTTACAGGAGAAGAGTGCCACGTTGGCTTTATTTACTCTTTCCTCAATATTGGTTTTCCAGGTCAGTTTTTTGTCAAAAATGAGACCTAGATATTTAGCCTGATTTGACAGTGTGAGAGTTACCCCTTTAATAGTTGGGGGTCTGAATCTGAAGTCCGGAATTTTGTATTTCCTCGTAAAGAGAACTAATTCCGTTTTGTGTGGATTGATGTTCAGACCACAATCTACAGCCCAATTGTTAAGCTTGTTGAGTGCTGATTGTAGCAGCTCATCTATGGATTGTGGGTGCTTGCCTGAAACGGCAATTGCTACATCATCGGCATAGGCTATTGTTTTGAAACCTTCGTCCTCTAGGTCGATTAACAATTTGTTAACGACCAGGTTCCACAGTAGGGGAAATAAAACTCCTCCTTGCAGGGTTCCTCTATTGGCCATTCTGCTTGTTTTGTAGTTCCCCAATTTGGAACTTATGATTCTGCTGCTGAGCATTGTTGTTATCATGTTCTTGATATGTTCCTCTATGAGCAGCCCATCAAGAGCATTAGTGATTGCTGTTTTGGTAACATTGTTAAATGCACCCTCTATGTAGTGCAGGGATTTTTCAATGGTGCAAACCAGAGAGTGGAGTGCAGTTTCCGCTGATTTACCTTTTGTATAGGCATGTTGCGCCGTTGAGATCAGACTAAGTTTAATTTCTTGTCTTAAGTGTATGTCAATCATTCTTTCCAGTGTTTTAAGGAGGAAGGATGATAGACTAATAGGTCTTAAATCTTTTGGATTATATACCAAAGTTGAGTTTTTTTTAAATCGTCGAAAAGTGTTGTCAAAGTTGAAAGGCGGACTTTTTTGTAAAACAGTTATGTATTTTCTTGGAAATTGGAATATGATCAAAAGTCTTATTCCAAAGTAAAGGATGTGATTCCGTTTAATTTCTGGACTTTGGAGTCTCAAAATCAGCGGCCTTTGCATTCTTTTTAAATATTTCTTTAAAATGCATAAAAATAGAAGTAAAATTGATTTGATTTGATTTTACAGTCAGTAAAAGAAATCTTACTAAGAACTTTCCTGTTTCTCAAATTGGAACTGTAACGAAGTTACAAATACACACCCTACCGCCAGCTAATACACGGTACGTAGTGTGCCCAGAGATTCCCAATTTTAAGCAAGGTCTCCCTGGAGTTCCTAGTACAAATCCCCCCACTAGCCTCTTAAGGACTTTAAGGTTTTATTTTGCCGGCTATAAGACGTTGATGCGAGTATTTTTACTGTTGATGCCAGCGTTTGTCTGTTGATGCCAGTATTTTTACTGTTGATGCCAGGATCTTCCTGTTGATGTCAGCGTTTGTCTGTTGATGCCAGTTTTTTTACTCTTGATGCCAGGATCTTCCTGTTGATGCCAGCGTTTGTCTGTTGATGCCAGCATAAGAGTGAGGATCTACCAGCGTTGGAACCGCCACCAGAATTAGTGATAAGAATTAATGAACATTATATTAGACTAGCTTTTAGACAAATAAAAGGATTGGACCTTCTTCATAATCGAAGTTTTACGTGTTTTCTTTCGTCGACACTGGACCTGACGAGCATACCCCAGCTCTAGAGAAAAAAGCACATCACAGAACAAAGCCCACACTCAAAGAAAAAATCTTAAATATTTATCCTGGACACACTTTCGTTTTAAATTTTCTGTAAGTTTTGTCAAAGAGTTTCAAATTGTATGCTGTTTCTGAAAGCTTTTGAGAATGCATAACATCGGATGTCGACCGTTTTTTTCCCAAGAACATGAAGCTTACTTCTTGCTATTAAAGACCTATTAGTTTAATTGCAAGTTTTATATAAACTTATTTCTTTCAGCCCCTTTTATGCCACCTTCCATCTTTTAGCGATCAATTTCCATAACTTCAAGTTGCAATCACAACATACCTAACCTTCAATCTCATTCGCTTATATGCACTGGTTAATCTAATTTAGTCTTGATTACGCACATGTAAGTGTAAAAGCATCCGTCTTAACGTCACGAGAATATTTTCCAACTAGGAACTTCACTATGCCAGCCACGAAAGGATTATACTTACATATATGTAATCCTTTTTTGGATCGAGAGGAAATGTTCTCGTCAAACGATAATATTCCAACCGAGCGTAAATCCTTTATGTCAAGCCCCACCATGATGAAGAAGATAAATATATACCGCAAGTATAAATTTAACTCTCCCCTCAATTGCTGACACACACTCTCCGATTTATTGTTTTTCTCCACAAAGACGTCATTCGCTTTTGGTAAATGTGCTGCTTAAAGTCGAGTCTACAATGTGATTCAAAGCCTCACCGAGGTATTTGTGGGGTACATATATACATCTACGTATAGTTAACATGCTTTGCTTGTGTCCCTACACACACTTGTTTCATAGTTAAGCTGAATAAATGAACTTAATTTTGTGCCGTGAATCTTTGGTTGGTTGAAATACTCCCCAGTGAACTTGCCTAGGCAAATATCTTCACTCTTCCGCACAGATGTAACTTGATGCTGATGGTAGGATGCTTAACACAGTTTTAGTCATCGTTTGCCCAAAGGGACTCATTTGACTTTGTTTGGCTTTTTCTTCTTCTTTTTTTTTTGCAGGAGTCCTTGTTTTATTAGGTCGGTATAAGACAAGAAGGTCCTGATGTCGTAACGAAAAGTTACTTCACGCTGTGGGATTCTGAAGCGATTGGCTTAATTGAAACGAATATTGCTTTTGCAGTGTGGTTAAAGATCGATAAGGCTAAAAGGCAACACGATACACCCCGTCCCGAGGACGAGAAAAAGTGTCTAGTTGAATGGTTAAACACAGCACGGCTAATTGCACGATAAAAGGTTCGTCCTTTAATGGCCAAAGATGCTTTATATTATAAGGACACTTTAGATATGCGATAAGTGTTACGTCTTGAATCAGCATTGAAGGGTTTCCAGATATCTACGGCTTTATCCCATGTTGTGTGCATACTGTTTTGTTCTGCCATAGTCATACTTCTACGTAATACATCTGCGCACTAGTACGTTTTTAACTCATTCTTTCCTAGAGAAATTTCGCATTTGTTTTGTCCTTTGCTTTTGGATCCGCAGAAGTGGTCATTAGGATTAATTAGATCGAGATAAGGATATAGACTACTAACCTTTTATGGTGTTGTTTGTTGACACTTAAAAGGGAGGAACTTTAAATCAAACTTTGTGTATGTTTTGTAAGCATTAGCTGATGTTATTGTTTAAACTTTTAAAGGTTTCTGGAGTTGTAAGGCCCTTGACTTACTCAAAAAAAAAAAAAAAAAAACCAAAATGAAATAAATCAAATTATTTAATAAACTGGAATAGGAGGCAAAAAACTTGATGAATGTGGTAGGACAAAATACTCGTAGTTCGAGAAGCTCGTGGCCTAGCGCTTTTTTCTCCACCATATACCTTGTTTAAGAATTGAGGGATCTAAAACTATTTTCGGATTACAAATTGCAGATGGCAGTGAATTAATTTCTCTTGGTGAACTTACCAAGTCTGTACTCATACTAACTAAACGTAGGTCTCTCATTATGTCTTCCAAGCTATTGTCAAACAAAGTGGCTCGATAGTGACTGAAATAAAACAGGGAATATTCGCATCTTCTCAGGCAGCCAAGCAGCCCTCAAATTACTCGGCGGTGTTTCCACGAACTCATTGACCAACCTCAATTGTCAACTATCTCTCATGAAGATGACTGAACAGTTCAATATCCACATTTTTTGGGTGCCGAGGTACAGAGATATCTATCTATCGATATATATATCCGTATTTACTTGTTTATATTTTTGCTTAAGAATTGCGGATCATAAGATGCATGTTTATTTAGTAGCGTTACAGTTCATTGTTCATTTGTGGCTCCATTGCCTTCTGTTGTGCTCTTGCACCAAAAAGTTATTGGTCTTTTTTTCGAACAATCTATAAGTTTTGTTAAAGATGGTTTCAAAGCACAGCAACGTTACACCTTCATTTCTTGGGAGTTAGAATTGAGAGAATTGCGTTAAGCCCTTGCCTCTACCCTTTAACTACTTTGTTGAGTTGGCTTTTTTATTCATATTTTGTGCCAAATACCCAAAAAAAGGAAAAGGATTTTTACACATATGATACATAATCCATCCGTCCCGATGAAAAGAGCATAAAAAAAGAACATTACTAACAATGAAATACTCTTGTCAGTTGGTAGTTACGAATGGTGTCTTAGTGGCAAACGTATAGCGGCGCTTCCGAGGTAGATGTTATTTAACAGCGATAGCTTCCGGAGCACACTTCTGATTGCCAAGGTTTAAGTGTAACAGGAAAGCTGAAAAAAGGATTTCTGATTTGATTGCAACTAAAACATACAACTCCCGTATTAACATTCCTACCACTTAGAAAAATTAATCAGTCAGCAAACTTTTCACGCAAAAGAGCGATGGTATCGATGCGGCACATTGCGCCTCCATATTGCTGAAAATAAACGTCGTATTCATCTACATCCTCCGATTACGGCTTAACAAAATTATTAAACATCGATAGCGCAATAGATTCACCGAGGATGAAATGGTTTTTTGGGATTGTCGACCCCCAAAATGTGACAATTCAGCTTGTTCAAGTAACACCGTTAATTTAGTTAGGGTTCCAGGACATTTTATGACATAACCGGAAATGAAACGGCCGACAACCTGACCAAAATCGGTCAGCACTCGAATCCCGAACACCTCAGTTCTCAAGACACTAGAGCAAGAAAAAACATAGAATCTAACGAAATTTTGTAAAAACCGCCAATAAAAGTTGGGTCATCTTTAGAATTAGAACGGGTTTCCAGAAACCTATGGCAAGATATTTCCAAGCAAAAACAGAATTTTTGCTCTGGCTTAGCAGCCCTCGACTTTTTCTTTTGATTATTATCATTCTCACGGGTCACACCTCATGGGGTATCCACATGATGACAATGGGCATTATCACATCCGACTTATGTAGTAGATGCCAAAACGAAGAGGCAGAGGAAGAATCATTTAACTTTCTCCGTGATTGCCCTAGCTAGGAAAAAGCCCTACGGAGAATACTTCTTCGACAAATTTGGTAGGCATCTCTAACCTCTCACTATACAGCATCCTTAAATTCATTCAGGGCCCCAATTGGTTAAGTGGGGACTTTCAACTAACCCAGTCACCAATCCAATCCTCTGCTACACCCCCTCCCCCCATATCCTCATCCTCTGTCATCCGGGGAGCACAATTGATCCTTGAGACCGGAGTGATGTGCAAAGACAGCGTTTTTTTTTTATAATTAACGCGCACATCATGGGGTTATGACTACCCTTATAATGTTATAAAAACTTAGTGCGAGGGTTTAGGAAAACAGGAGAGGATTTGAAAGGAGACACCGATGCACCTTGCTTTTGAACTTTTGTGAATCGTAATGCAGGGGAAACACAGAGCCAGGTAAAGCATTCCCCATTCGGGTGGCGCGACTGAAATACGAATCTCTATACTTGACTATACGCCCGAAGTTGGGCTCAAGGTAAAACTGATGGGCGTTCCTAGCGAGGCGGGTGTTGTAGATGGTTCATAGGTTTGTGTTCTTTTGTTAACAAAAGACTAAGGTTAGGTTAAGATAAGGTGAAGTTAGCTGTCGGGAAAATCACCCACGCACTTTTGAAACCATTTTGAGCTTTCTATAAGCGATGAAGACTATGAATGTCTGTGTTCCAAAGATCACTTGGATTGTCGAAAAAGTGTTCTCCTAAATGTGTTTTATGTCTTTGAGAGAGTGCAGGAGGGCAGTTGGAAAGAACGGTTTGATCTTCTTCCTCGACCAAGCAGCTTCTACACTGGTACGTTTTGGATCACTATGTGGCCAAATATTTTCAGGAAGCCATAAACAGGTGGTGGTGTTTGTTGTCTTTATAGCATCTTGCTTCAGCGATCAGCATGCCAATTTTTGGTTTGTTTGGTGACATTGACTTGGAAGATCTTTTCCCTACGATTTCATAAATCTTACGGTTTCCCGGACATCGACAACCGGGACGGAACATCCCGAGATAACTCAAGTCAACCCACTTATAATCAAGAATTCTCTTTCTTTTCAGCTATAAAATACAGGGTTTTCCATTGGGGACTATCCATTTTGTTTCGCGCCCTTAAGGTCTTTTGACATTCTGTAAACGTCAGATTGCTCATTAAGGTCTACCATTTCATCATGGTGAGTTACACGAATCAACAACGTTTCCAAATTATTAAAACGTACTATCATAGTTTTGAGTCATTCGCTGCAACTTTAAGAGCGCTAACTCCGATTTTGGGTCGTTATAATCGTCCCACCCGTGCCGCAATTCTTAGTTTAGTGCACAAATTTGAAACTACGTTTTCGCTGCACAATGTTCCCGTGCCAGTGAGACAAAGATTAGGACGGAGTGCTGAAAATATCGCGGCCGTAAGTGCATCCGTTCAGAACGACCCAAATCAGTCAATTCCACGTCGTTCACAGGAATTGGGCATCGCACAAACCACATTGTGGTGTTTTTTTTGGCGTCAGTTGCGTGTAATGGATATTAGTGACATGTGGTTCCAGCAGCATGGAGCTACAGCCCATACAGCTCATGCAACCATCAACATTTTGAAGAGGAAATTTGGTAAACGTGTTATCTCAAGAAATGGACCGATCAATTGGCCGCCGCGGTCATTGTATATGAAACCTATAGTAACACCATTAACACTTGCGATGCTTTCGCCACCTACTTGCTCGATTAACGAACTTTGCGGTTCTCTCTTAATTTATTTTGGTGGTTCACTTGGGTATTATAAATACAACGTAGGGTTCTACACTTAACTTTCTTTCCGATTCAAAAGAGAAGTCCTTTAATCGAGCAGGTAGGGGGCGAAAGCATCGGGAGTGTTCATGGTGTTACTATATGTTTCATATACATTGGCCGAGCTCGTGTGATTTAACACTTTTGGATTTTTTTCTTTGGGGCTATGTCAAGTCGTTGGTCTACGCCAACAGGCCAGAGACTTTGGAGGAGCTTCAAGCCAATATTGAACGCGAAATTGCCGCAATACCGGTCGATATGTGCGAGGAGTGGTCGAAAATTGGGTTCAACGTATCGATCGCTGCAAGCGCGCCCGTGGAGGACATATGAACGAAATAGAAATCCATTCGTAATGGTATTGGGTGTACTTTAATATGAAATAAATGTTTTTTTCATATCTCAAATGCACATTAAACTTCAATAGTTAAAGGGGAAATGCAATTTTTTTAAAATCTAAAACACTGTTAAGTGATTAAGGCTATCTTCCCCATTTGAGAACGGGTGTCTTGTCTAATAAGAGCACTCCACCTGACAGCTTTGACTCACAAAGACGTTTCTATTTGGGGTTTATTCTTTTTTTTTTTCGTTTTAATCAACTCAGTCAGCTCTATTATCCAATGCCTGTTTACTTTCAGTCTACTTAATTCTATTAACAGAACTTGTTTGGGTGTTTAAATTACACATGCCCGCCCACCCACAAACTATTCCAGTTCGTTATTTTCTTCTTTGCTATTTACCATAAAATAGCTCGTCGAAGTAATCCTTTCGGCTGTGCTACATAGACGTTTGGATTGGAATATAATCTTCTTATCTCTTTATCCTAGCAGTGGTTTTACTTGTCGAATAAACTCCCAGATCTTTGCGTTTCCTTTTATGGTTTTTTGGGAAGAATTTTCTTATTTGTTGGCAGGAAATATTTCTTACGAAAGCTTCTGTTAATTAAATTTTGTTAAAATAAATGAAGATCCCTTTATACTGACATAAATTTTTTTTTATTTTCAGGTAAGCTAATTGCTAATACCGATGATGATAATAATGGTAAGAAGGAATATAAATAATTGTTTACTTCAGGGTTTGAAACATACTACGTATAAACAAAAACATAGTTCATCTTAATGAATAGACAATTAAAACCATTCCAAGGGGGCTTTGATGAGTGGGTATCGCATGAGACTTGTAGTTGATCAATATTGTAGTTTTTATATTCAGAATCGAACAATCAAGTTCCTTATTGAGTTCTAGAAGCTAATCAGACCAACACAATACACATCATCAGTACTCAATCCATTGAGCATTTGCTTTGGGTTGTGTGGTTGTTCTAAGTTTCAAAGACTTAATCATTTCCAGTTTTCTTTTTTCAAATATTCGAAAACAAGCATACCTAGAACAAAAATACTTAAACTTCCATCAACGGGCTTGCAAACTTGCAATGCAAAAATTAGGTTTCCTCTTAATAAAGCTTTGCACTTTTCTCTTAAAATTTGTCGAAAGCTTTTCCTCTCTTCGAATCACAATTAGCTTTCAGCAGAACTCATTTAACTTTTTCGAAATTCAGTTCCTAGAACTTTTTAAAGCTTTCATCAGCTTTTATAAACTTTTTGAACTTGTTTATAGGGTATGTTGTTGTATGACCATAAACTTAAGTAGAACTAATATTTCTTGTAACGCATTAAAGCTTATAAAAGTTCATTAACAACTTTCCTAATTGGAGATCGAGGGGCCGTCTACCGTCTGTACAGATAATAAAAAGAATTTTTTTTTGATCTTTTGTTTTGTATTTGTTCTATAAATTCTTCAAGATGTAAATGAAGGCAGCAATAACATCACAGGCGGTATACTAACGTGACCATTTATTTTTTTTGTCAAAGCGGGACATCTTCGGAATTATTTAATAAAAAAAAGTTACTAGTGTTTTACAAGGTTTTTTATTATCGTTATTATTTTTAAATAATCAAGGCAAATAAGTAGTGGCTTGAATTCTAGTTTGTATTTTTATATTTATCGGCTGAACAAATTTGTTTTAAAATATCGGGTCATGTTTTTAGAAAAGTGTGAAGCTTAGTACATGATTTATTTGTATTTATCTTCGTTATCAAAGTAGCTTTCATTACTAAGACACTCTACTGTGTTTTATCACCTGTCCAAACCTTGTTCATTTGAGAAAAAACTCTTTCCACAGGTGCGTAACTTCCAGGCAGACACATAACGCACTCAATAATCGTAATAAATTTGTTAAAGTTAGATTATTGGCACGAAAGTGCTGGAATAAATCGACCCAACGATTTTCAGTTGAAACATTCTCGGTATTCCAGCCAGAAATGTTTTCATCTGTCACAAAGTTTAAAATAAGTGAAAACTCGTCAAAGACTTTCGCATCTTGGCTGCTGCTAATAAATCCTTGCGTGACTAGTAAATCAACCAATTTCTCTACCTCTTCCCACGTAGGCACTTTTGTTAAACTTACCCAGTCAAACACTTCTAGTTTTGTGTTAAATTGACACCACTGGTCCAAGTATTCCTTGCTTGTTTTATAAAACTCAGCCGCCGTAGTTTTTACGTTCTGGTCAACTGCTGGTTTTTCTTCTGCTCTTTCTTGTAATTTTACCTTCAGGAAACGGACCATGTGGGGAAGGAAAATCGTATTCTCTTTTAGTGCCAGGTTATCTCGGAGACGACTAATTTCCTTGGCAGACTCTATAGCCGATACATTTTGCGTTTTAATTTTTAAAACAACTTCATGAAAAGCCGCTGCTTCTGAAACATTTTTTAACTCTCTCAAGCGCGGGCATTAACGCAAGCCACCTTGTTTTACTATAGCCCAGCAGTTTGTGATACTCTGTCTCGGTAGAAATACAAAACTCATTCAAAGCTTCTACTCGAACGATGTAGATGTAGAAAAATGAGTAAATTTTGACTATGATGCATTCGAAATCCACAGGAAGACAATCAGTGGCAGTTTTGATCGCGTTGTGGACTATGTGGGCTCCACATCCAATCCCAATAATCTGTCTGCCGAGTGATTGGTTCAACTTTGAGTAAACATTATTATTTCCTCTCCTATTCTTTCCCCCGAAATTGCAGTTCGTGTTATCTTCACAAAACGCAAGAATTTTTTTTATTTAAGTCATTAAAAGACAATACTTTCTTCAAATAATGTACAATAATATCCTATGTTTCGCCTGGCTGCTCCCGAAACTCTAAGACCTTAACTTTCACACCTTCATATGGTTATAAAAATAGCGAATTAATACTGGGAATAATTTGACTGAGCCATGATTTGAAGTATTCGTTAATAAGGTTATGCAGTTGGCTTTACGTAAATGGTCTTTTAAATCTTCGGTTGTAATGGTTGACAGCACATTTACCACAATAGCTTGAGACTTTGTACGTGCACATTTACATTTTTGCTCAAAACATGCTTGAATTAAAGAAAAAGAACAGTCATTTGAGCGAAAACTGTGATTATGTTGCACGGTGTGATACGTACACGTACCCTCAGCTGCAGCTGTATCCAAATCCTTAGAAGTCGGCGACTCGGTTTTCCTAAAAAAATTAAGCATTGACGAGTTTGAACCAGCACCAGCGGCTTGATCGACAAGTCTATGTTTTTCTGATTTTAAATGTTTTTCTATATTTCTGGCACCACCATGTCCAACACTGAAATCTGTACGACATTTTTCACATGTAACGTCTGCGGTATCATCTTTTTTTTTGTTTTATAAATGGATACTTCTGTTGCAAACTAATATTAAAGGAACACTTTCGTTTAGGAATTATTGTTTTCTTACAAAACACTGCTTAAACTAAAACAAAACCATCGATAACTAACTAACAAGATGGCAGTGTCCGGCTAAGGCAGGATTTGTCCGCAAGCTGTTCACACACAACTTCACGAAAACTACTTACACAACTTTCATTTCGCTTTGTCCTACACTAGTTGAGTTAGTGAAAAAAACGGATTTGTCAGCTTTGACCACAACTTTAGATGTCACCACAACTTCAGATTTCACCTCGCCAAAAGAGGTTTTTTTTTCAGTAAGACCATCTTGGGACAAGTTCAGTAGCCTTTTTGGATTTTTGAAACATATTTTTGTTTTCCACTTAAATTTTTTTTTAAATTTTAACCTCGACTATCTTGCTAGCACGCATTCCGAGTAAATAGCAGTATACAAGAGAATTAAAATGTTTTTGCTTAAATTTTATGGAATTAAAAGAAACTCAACCCTCCAAAAAATTGCAAAAGCGGGACAGTTTCAGCCTCGCGGGGGACAGCGGGACAGACTGCCTGAAAGCGGGACTGTCCCGCCGAAAGCGGGACGTATGGTCACCTTAGGTATACATCATGAAGTAAGTGAAGGGTCAGTGTTCATGAGAAAGCTAGCCTAAGTTAAAAAATCCACGACCTAGGGGTTGTGCGTAGTAAGCCAATGGGTAGGGTACAACAAAAGGAACTCCTTGAGTGAGTGAGATTCCATTATTAATCCTCGCCATTCCATTGATCCTGTTCTTTGCCTCCTCTACAGCCTGCAAATGCTCAGCCTTGGCCTTTGCAACTTCTAGGGTGTCCTCGACTGGTTTTAGCAATTCAATTGGAACTGCAACTTGGATTATTGGTGCTGGTTGTTGAATGCCATTCATTCTCTTGGCTTCCTCTATAGCAGCAAAATGGGCAGCTTTAGCGGCTGCAACTTCAAATGTATCCTCAACTTGTTTTGGAAGTTCCAGTGATGGAATTGCTGGTACCTCAACAGCCTTTGGAAGGTTAGTGGCTTCAACTCGGAAACCACCAGCATCAGCTGTGTAAACAACTTGCTGTAGGATGCCATTTGAGTCAATGTAGCTGTATGATCCTCGAGTGACTCCGTCTAGAGTCTTTGATTCCTGCTTGGCTGAGAGGGGATCGTTGTATCCAAATGCATACTGACCGAGGCCATCCTGGGAATGGTATTGGCTTGAAGCACTTGGTAAGATGACCTGTCCAGGAGCCAAATACATGATCGGATTGGCTGAGGCAACTGCCAAAAGAGCGGATAAAGCCACAAATACTTTCATTGCGATCTTAGTATGGTTTGAATATGTTTTTGAACAATGTCTGGAATGCGTTACTATTGGTGTCTACTAGTACTCGCTTTTGGAAACTCTGATTGAAGAAGCCAATGCCAGTGCGTTTTATACAAAATCTATGACTTCAAAATGGTTTATGTTTAAAAGTTCTGGTTCCAATGATGTTGTCTAAACAACATTTTCGAAACCGCTTTTCACTAACCAATTGTCAATGAAGAATTGTGAGTCAATGTTGCTGATTTTTCTGTCTATGACCTGAGGCACTTCAATTGAAAATAGATAAGTGGAAGCTTGTGATTATACTTGTTTGTTTAATGCAAACAAGAGAAATTTGATCACACAGCAACAATCTGTTCACATTCAAACTAAGTCAGTGGAAAGGAAACATTAAAAACCTAATTACCTCAATTGCATTCGATTGGTTAGTACCTTTCCTTGAAGCTATCAATCAATAGCTTCAAGAAAAACAGAGTTGTATGAGTTGAATGACATCCAATTTTGGTTTTTAACTGAAACCAAATTACACCAGAAGTCAGAGATATACCACCACTAGCAACATTTTTCAAACAGTCTTTAAAAATTTATTCCAACCAAACTTAAGTAATGAAAGTATTTGTGGCATTATCCGCTCTGATATGGAAGTTGCCTTAGCAAGTTAACTGTATTTTGCTGCAGGCCAAGTTAAGTTACAAAGTGCGTCAAGCCAACTCTACTCCCATGATGGACCCGGTCAGTATGCATTTGAATACAACCAGCCAATCAGCCAAGCAGGAATCAAAGAGGCAGAGTCACTCGAGGATCACACAACTAATTTGACTCAAATGGCATCCTACAGAAAGTTGTCTGCTGATGCTGGTGGTTTCCGAGTTGAAGCTACAAACCTTCCAAAGCCTGTTGATGTCTCAGTAAGTTGCAGTTACTCATTTTCCTTCAAAAGATGCTAAGAGAATGACTGGCATTCAACAACAAACCAACCAACAAACCTATAATCCAAGTTGGATCTCCAATTGAATTGCCAAAGACAGTCGAGGACACCCCAGAAGTTGCAAAGGCTCAGCCTTTGAACGGGCAAAAAATACAAGGACTCGAATGTCGAAAATTATTAATTTAATTGCACTAAGTCAAGAAACTCCTCTTGTTGTATAGTATCCATGGTCTTACTTCTCATAACTACTCGCTCGTTGATTTTCTTACTCATCTAGCTCACTGAAATGCTATTTTGGCATCAAAAGCCGTCAAAAGACTCCAAAGCAGCCAAATGACTGCATTACTTTCAATGCAATCAAAAGACTTCATGATTGGAAAGAATGTAAAAGACTTTCAAGAGATTCCAAGATTGCAACCAGTTAAAAAGTATTGCATTCTTTTGACGTCAAGTATTTTGACTGCTCTAGACGATTGGTTCACAAAAGACTTCAAAATTAACTTTGACTTATTCCAAGTAAAACTTTATATTCGCTAATATGCTTTTTCTGTCAGGTTTTTCCTCTTTTTAAGAATTGGAGAAGCAGTTCACTATAAAATAGTGCCGTGTCTCAGGGTTGAGTTTTGTCACTTACTCTTTTTTTCATTTTCTTGAATCATTTTTCGTTTTACTGAAAAGAATAATTCGATGGTTGGAAAATGTAAATAAAAAATTAATAAAAAAAATAGGATGGGGCACCAGAGCCCTGTGAGGGAATGAAGGGGACAATTTTCCGCCGGGTCCGAATGGCTAATCGAGTAACCGCTTTTCATGGGAACGAATTTACTAAAGGAAGATTTTCTAATTCCTCGTGAAGGGTGACAACCGTGAAAAAGCATTTCTGCCCTGTTTAGGATTCAAACCGTAGAACCTCTGGGTAAGCAGGAGACATGCTAAACATAGCGCCACGGGTACCTCGGGGAATTGAGGTCGCACTAAAAAAATTTGCAACGAATGTTAGCAGCCTCTTAACGTTGTCTATAACTGCATCGCTTGGGCAGAAGTTTATCCACATGGGGTGCCATCAGATTCCGCTTTTTCTCCAACCATTTTATCTTATCTTTTGTTTTACCGCTACAGCTTTAATTCAAAGAGATTTGATGACAGAGGTGTACAGCCCCGTGATAGACTGATATTTTCGTATTTTTGTCTTTGTGTTTTCTACAGAACTTCAGCCCGAACACTTTTGTAGAAAATATTCAATTTTAATATTGAATTTATATTTTACGATGATGAAATCCTATTTATTGCTTCGTTGTCTTCATAGAATCCTTAAAATGATTTACGACTCCATCTACCTTACCGTTTAACGATTCTTTTCTTTAACGACTTACACATTATGAGTTCAATAATCCCATAATAAAATATATTTTGTGTTTGTGTTTCGATATTTTATTGAGGAGGAGGTATCATCCGTACAGTTTCCGGTTCAGTGCATCCAAATACAATCGCTTGACATTGAATTTATCTTTCAAGGAAAATTGACACGGCGCGATAGTCGCATCGCGTGCGGCGTGCGGCGTGAAGCTCTGTGCTGCAAGAAAAAAACATAAGCTGGACAGGTCGTCAAAGTAATAAAAACACAGAATCGCTTCAAAAACGAAAAGAATAAAGAAAAACACAAAATCCAACGTTAAAAGAGAGACAATTTCAAAAACAAACAGACAGTTCGACACGCTCTTACTTTCACTGTTTGCCAAAATAAACATAACTTGAAACGAAAACTGAATTCGCAATAAGCACTGTAAGCCTGCTGTGGTGATGAATTAATTTATTTTCCAGTGCACATAGATTGACACTGCCGCTGAACCATTCCTGCAAGAGCATTAGTAAATGAAATCGAGTGTCCTTGCAGGAAAGAAGAAAAGTAAAAAAAAGTTGAAGAAAACAGATCCTTTTCTTGAAAGTTATAAATTGTCAAAATCTATCCCTGCTGGTGACTCTCTTTTCAGAATTAAAAGTTACTCGAGCACTTCATCACTTAAAAGGACACAGAACCAAACGAGAGTTTAAGTTTTTCGTTATCCTTGCACACCACATATGTACGTTGCTTTGGGACTGGGACACTCCGAGGAATTCTATCTGTGCTTTCACGGTTTTCCCAAGATAGTTTTACTTAGTTTCGTTTCTTTATTGTGTTTTTATATTTTTAGTGACATCGTCACATCGTATCATCGTCCGTCGTTGTCGTTATCGTTGTCTTCCTCACCAAGCGGTTTGTTTTTCTCCTGGTATGGTTTCTATCACCACGAGGAGACGATGAGCTCTACTCCACAATTTTGCCTCCTCCCAACTCAATATTTTCTTCTATTTTTTGGTTCTGTGTCGTGCGTCCTTTTTTCTTCTTCAAATTATTCTCTAGGCAAAGTCCTTCACCGTCTACTTCTCTACTTTGTCGGTTTCTCGGTGTGTCCCTCTGGTTTGATAAACGACACGACAGAAAATGTGGAGAGAAAGAATACTGGCAGGAGATTTAAAATAAAAATAATACACAACGTATGTATGTAATGTGTGTATGTTTTGATATTTTTCTTTTCAAGGAAATAATGTCCCTGAATGCCTTGGTTCTTGCTCATTCTTTGCCTTGTTGGTGCAGTTATCTGGCTCGTGATACTTAGGTCGAGGATTTTGTAGTCATATTCAGGGATACATCATCCTTGCTAGCGCAGTACTGCTGTTGTCTTCTATTTGTGTGTTTTTCTATGTTTGTAGATGGAAGTCTATGGTTAAATGGCCTTTTGCTTTAAGTAGGTACGTTGATTAAATGTAAACAATTTCGTCTTTGACTTAATGCTACGAAACGATGCGACGACGGACGAACGGACGACATCATTGGTATGTTTCTGTTATCTGTACTTTTATCAAGTTCAAGAAACTTTATGTCATTCAAAGGATGCTCTTGTTAGCTGGTAATTTATCTCCTTCTAGGTCTTAGGTTGGACTAATTGAATACGTTGTTTTCTAGTGCTTTTTGTTTGACTTCACAAATCACAATACACGTGTGTGGGATGATCTTTGTGTCATCGTAAATTCTTCTTTGGTTTTTTTTTTGTTTTGCTTGAGAGTGCTGTAGAATTGTGAAGGAATTTCTTCTCTAAGAATTATAATTTTGGTTTTAAATTTAACTAATGTGTAATTGGATATGTAGCCAGATAGGCATGTAAGGTAAAACATAAAATATGCTCAATACCTGGAAACAAGAGAACAAGTAATGCCAAAAATATACTTATAAGCCATCATTGGTTTCATTTCTCGTTAGCTTTGTGGATGAAGCTGTCTTCTTAGCAGTTCAACTGCTGTCTTCCCTTAACCATGAACCCATTTTTCACGGATTCAGTGTTCAGTGTTGCATCTGTTCGGAAAAGAAAGGAGATGATGATTTCACATCTCCTTTCTTTTCCGCTCTCATGTGAGCCTGGGCTCGTGAGCGTCATGTAATAAGGGACATAGGGACTAGAGGGTGAACAATCTTTTGGTTTCAGTGGTATCTTAATGAACCATCTGTGGTCTAAGGGCCAGTTGCTCATTCGAATCATAAATTTAAGTTCTACATAAAGTTTTCATTTTTGTGTGAGACGTTCCGGAATTCTTAAGTTCTACATAAAATCCCCATAGTAAAGTAGAACTTTATGTAGAACTTAAATTTATGATTCGATTGAGCAACTGGCCCTAAGTGTGTCAGACTCTGTATCCTGGCAGCCACTTCTAACCTAAACTAACCTATCTAACTCAGCCGTCGTATAATTTTTTGGAATCGCTGAAAGGAGAACAGATATTAAAAACATACTCCGTCACCTTTCTCATTGTGAAGTGACATTCGTAAAAAGTTGTTTTTACAATTGCCTTGTTTTGGTAACTCCTTAAATTGAAATGTGTATAAACTGCTCTGTAATATTTCAGGTGTTTTTGTTCTTCTTCTTTTTCGACGTTACGAACATCGTGATCTCGAAGGACTCACTGCTCTCAAACTTAAATGCTTCACACTAGTAATCCACTCGTGGACTACGCAGATGTTAATGACTGGAAAGGCATCTGCTGGTTTGATTAGTCGACAGCCTCGATGACACTTTCGCCTAAAGATGTAAGCTCTTCTTCAGCATTAGTAAGGTTTTTTTTTCATATTCTTAGGTTATTAAAGCAAAAGTGAGCCATAAATTTTTTTAATTTAAATATACCTACAGGGTGTCCCGTAATTCAGTGTACATACTTTGGGATGAGATTCTTGGTCATATTCTAAGAAATAAATTATTACAGTTTCTCAACTTTGACATCACTTTTCGACAATAATTTTGAAAAATGTTAACTTTGGTGTATTCTGACCTGTGTTAAACTCCAATTTTTGACTCAATTTCTTGAAGAAATTATAATCTATAATCTTTAAAATTGTATTTAAATTATGCTTCTATAGGCTTAGGGTTGCCAAATTTTGGTGTTCAAATTTTCTTCCCCCAGCCAAGTTTTGAATTTGAGGTGATTTTTTTTCAGAGAATGTCTGTTCAACATAGAGTTTTTTTATTTTTTACAGATGAAAGCAACAATCTTATTTTGGGTTTTTTACGGACTCCTATTGCAACAGTTTGTAATGGGAGTAGTTTTCCAAGAATTGATATTTTTAATGTAATTTTTATGACTTTTCACTGATGACAAGGCTAATAAGAGTAGGGTAAGGTCGCATAAATTAGAACACTCCCAGTTGTCGAACACTTTTTGAAAAACATCGCTCAAACTGCATTATTTCCCATTTTTTTAATTTCTTTTAATGCGAAATTGTAAAGGGTGCTACACTCACTCTTTAACCCTCAGAAACAACTCACAAGCACAACCAATGTAAACGTTTAAAAAATAGTAGTTTGTGCCTAGCTTTCAAAGATTAGGGCAATTGTGGGTTTCCATATAAGATGTAGACTGTTGCAAGTATCGTGAGAAACTATAATTTAAAGGGGAAATTGAAGCTAAATATTTATGTTGTAAGGTTTTTTCGTTATATAATGCTTATTTTAGTTCATTTACGTTAAAATTTTATCTTAAAAGTTAATAGTTTTACTAGATTTTAGCTGTTCGATCAAAGGAAACTAAATTGTTGTGAGTTTCCTGTTCGAACACTAGTGTTCGAATATAAGCAACTTCATCAAAATATTTTTTTTAAGCTCAGGCCTTACATGTTATAAGAAACTAAATAATTTTTACGGCTTTCTATCAATAAAAGTAGGAAAACCTTTGGGGCCAGTATTCGAACACCTTTTTTCAGTGTTCGAATCAAGGAAACTCAGTACAATTTTAGGTTTCCTTTGTTCGAACAGCTAACAATTTCAATTATGACGTAGGTGTCTCATAACTTCTTGCCAAAGAAGATGGATTAAGAAATATAGGTTGTCACCATTTAGCATAACCATTTATCGTACACCCAACTTTGTGCTCAAAATAAAGACTTTGTGTGCAACTCTTCAAATCTTTTCTGATTTATGTGGTTCAATAAAATTGAGAAAATATAAATATAAAAAAAAAATATAAAAATAATAAAAAAGTAAATTAAAATGTTTGGATAATTTAAAATAGAGAAAACTTTAAAAACGTATGTTTTGTGTAGTAATTAAATGTTAGTCTTAACCCAAAACACCATGTTCGAAATAAGGAAACTTAATGTTCGGCTTTAGGAAACAAGTGTTCGATTACTGGGGAATTGGACTGTTTTCCAGTTTATATTGTTTTATAAAAAAACGGTTAAAGTTACAGAATTAAATTTAAGTTTATTAGATAAAGTTTGAGTTTGAAAATCTAATTAATTTAACTTCGTATATTGAATATCGAAGGTTGTCTGGCAGTGAGCGACTTTATTGCAAGTCACTAAGTGTTCGACAACTGGGGACATGACCCAATTTGGCCTGCTACCAAAATCTTAATTGGCTTACATAAGACGACTTCCTTCTCAAAATACCTTTAGAAGGCTTCGGGAACTGGATCAGTATTAACTGCAAGACCTAACGCAGGAGCTGCAACCATAAGAAGAGTTTTTGTCGATTGAAAAATACTGGCAGCTGTTGAAATCGATCCATCCATTAGCATAAGGCACTTTGCTCTTCAGTTTAATGTTTCCTCTTTGTTCTCCAAAATACTACTAAAAGTACTTATATTATTGTTAAGTTCAAACAAACCTCGAGCCTGAGGTGAGTGAGGGCTGAAAATCTTTCATTTTTTTTTAAACTAACCCATTTTGTATTTTTTCAAGTATATGAGTTTTTGAAGAATGTAAAAATGCCCTTTTTTTGAGACTAGAAATCAATTGAAATCCTGTTCATACATTCAGGGATGCTTTTCAAGACAAACAATTTTTAGTTTTGTTTGTATTCTTTAAGTGATAAAGTTGCAGATTAAAGATGACTTTGTAAAAAAATCATAACACCCAGAATCTTACAACATTTACCTACGGAGAAGGGTAGCTTTTTTAGCGGTTTCATAATTTTGGCAACACTGTTCTTATTAGCCCTGTTCACACTGTACAATTAGTTGGACAGACTTTGGTTTGAACGACCAATGCTTGACAGTGTGAACCCTTCAGACGACCGCTTGTCTTGATGATTTTCAAATATTTTTAAAAACCTAGAAGTTGGACAGAGTGGAAGGGTATGTGAAATAAAGTTGGACGACAAGCTTGATAAGTGTGAACGCAAACTACTAAATCCGACCATCCAACTTCCATCAAACGAAGTCTGTCTAACTAATTGGACAGTGTGAACATTGCTATATAAGAGTCATGGCGTTTGAACAACTCACGCAAGTTGTGTTTTGAAAAACGTGGTTCTGTTCGTGAAGCGCATGGCTGTCTACGTTAATTTTGTTGCACAACAATCTTCCATCAGAAAAATTAATTCAATTAATGATGAACTCTTTCGCATACTTCTAGTTCGCTGACATCGTAAAGTGCGTACGAAAGAAGCTATAGCCACTGTAGAGCAATTTCTGTGTCCATAACTTTTATGGTTTGCTGGCTTGAAAAATAAATAAGTAAGCTATTTCAATTAGCAAAATGGTCACATTTGGAGTGTAAACCTCAGGCCATCGTTGAGATGCAGCCCGTTACATTAATGAAAGATGACAGTTTAGGCTGACGACTCTTAAAACTATGCCAGCAAGTGAGCTACAGTCAATGCAGAACGTTACAGAGTCATTATAGTGTCTTTTTCGTTCTTGAAATGAATTGCCTTCACCATGCTACACCGATGCACATTGTTTTTGAATTTTTTGTGAGTCGTAATGCAGGGAAGCACAAAGTAAGGCAAAGCGTTCCACATTCGGGTGTGCGACTAAAACATGAATTTATATCATTTACTGTATTAATTTGCGAGCAAATGCAACCGCCTGCTTTGCGACAGTTTCCATTAGTGTACATTCAGAGACATCGCATAGGCTAAAAAAGTTAAGTTAAGCTGCTTTCTCGAGCCTATTGTTGAGGTGGCAATATTGTTGATGGCGACGTATGTCATTTTAGTTGTAGTTAATTTAGTAACAGTTTAAGGTCTCATCTCAATTTAAAAAAAATTTTTTTGAAGTGAAAACTTCTTTAGGCGCATTTGGCACTTTTGCGATGGGGGTAAAGCAATGAATTCGCGACCGACACCATTTTTTTTGTTGCATATTTTTCGGCATCATTCCGAAATGGCTGGCCACACATACACGATACACCACTGAGCAGATCAGAGAGCAATGAATGCAGATTATTTAGTATTTGTAGTGTAGTGTGTAGGTAGTAGTCATTTGCAAAGCTCGTAGTAAATCTTTTTAAATAAGCAGGATCTCAATTATTTGTTTGAGAGGAAAAAGAAATAATTTCCCCACCTGCTTACTACTTTCAAGTTTATTGAATAATTTTGTTGATCAATTTTATGAGTTGTGCAAATATTTTTTGAAGTGAAAACTTCTTTGGGCGCGTTTGGCACTTTTGCGATGGGGGTAAAGCAATGAATTCGCGACCGACACCATTTTTTGGCTCGTCGTATTTCGTATGTAAAGTCGTCATAGCCCAGCGTCTCAGGTTCGATTCCCAGCCATGACTTACATTTTTTCATTTGCTTAAAGTGAAAACATAAATAAAAATTGTCGCCAGGGCTGGGATTCGAACCTGAGACCCTGAGTTTGATAGCCAACGACTCGACCATTGAACCAAGAAACATCTTAAATTCGACTTTGCTAAATGACTTAAAAGAATGTAATAGCAACATTACCTAGTCATATTACCGACTCAGAGAAATTCAGAGAAGAAAGAAAGGAATTGAAGGACAGAGAAAAATTTATGCAACGCAGAAAAAATAAAAAGACAGAGTAGGAGACGCACTGGTCGATGATTCGAACTTTACAACAAATTAAAAGAGATCAACAACTCATCGCGATGAATTATCGATGGAGTTGATATGGTTACATGAAAATAGTTTAAAAACCATTACCTACTCAAATATTAATTAATTTCGTTTCTAAACTTAATGCATTGTCCTTTTTTTCATTTTATTGCCAAAGTTTACGAGATCTGTAGACACTATCGTTAAAAAATTGAATGTATTGATTTTAACAGAACTTCACAAGGGTGACGAAGAAATATAGATATGATATTCCAGATTTCAATTTAGTTGCAAGTTTCAGAAGGCACGATCGTCCAGCAGCAGCAGGAGTAGCTATCTACATATAAAAGGTTGTCTGATACAACTGCCATATTTTGCTCAAATCATATGGATTTGCATACGAGGTACACTAGTATGTTTAGTACTAATGTTTTTGATATCGGCGATTTTGTGTGTTTGTCGTTGCCACTCTGGAAATGAACAGCAAGTTATAACAGTAGGCGTTTATAATTCACCGAATACGTGTTCAAGTGTAATACGACAGTTTTTATATAAAAATTTATTTATTTAGTCTAAAGACGCTTCTGTATACCTTCACGATACAATTGGGGAGAGATTTGATGATTTCCTAATGATTAATAATCAACTTCGCCGATGCTACAAATTTGCAACTTTTTCAATTTTTATAAGAAGAATACTATTTAACAATGACGAAAGACCGCAGCCTTAGTACAACGAAATATAAAGCGACAAATGATGCAGTCTTTGCGATTTATTTAAATAGATTTGAGACAAAATTGTTCGTTTCCTATTAAAGTTACCATAGACCTATTATTTCTGTATTAGAATACGATGACTGTAGAGATGATAATAGAAGAGATGAAATTTTGAGTGAAAACTCATAAGTTTCATTGATGTTCTTGTATATGTACATCTACATATATTATAAAAGATTTTCCTGTACATTAAAATATTTACTGAAAATTCAATTCTGTTTTCACTTCTGTAGGCACTCCCGGAGTGCTTCTTTTTTTTTTTTTTTTTAAATGTCGTTTTCACAGAATTTTCCCAATGACGCTTGACACTTTCTGTTTCATTAATCAATTCTCTTATAAGTTTTAAATCAAACACAGAAAACCGAACGAAAAAATCTTTCTTAGTTTTTAAAAAATTAAATTAAAATGAATGATTGAACTTATAAAATATCTTTGGCTTTTTCTAATTTCTCAAAAACTAAGAAAGACTTTTTTTTTGTCAAATTCCACGAACTAGCAACTGCACAACTTCAAAGCAATTTTCTGCTATTACAACTTTTTCTAACGAAGTGCCTCAACAAGCAAAATCAATTTATTGGCATCTGCCTAAATGACTGTCACTTCACACACAGTATTGACACTTTGATCCAGAAACAACCCTTCTAAGGTATACCCATGAAGGTTTTTAGCAGATTGAACTTTTTCTTGAAACTCAAACAAACAAACAACAGGTTCCTCTCAAAGCTTTTTAATTTCCAAGTTCTTATTCGCCTTGATGATCAAAAAAGGTATTACATGGTTTAAAACCTCCTTACCGCTTCTCTTCCTCATCTTTTCAAATTTCATTTAAAGAACTCATAGGTAGGTATCATCGAAAGGGTTACTAACTACCAACAACAAATTCTGATAAATGACTTTGCTGCAAACATTTATGTATTTTCTCCAAAATCGATTACCTTTTAGTCCCAACAACGTAAAAAACAAAATCATCCTTGAGTAGAAAGTAATGTTAACTCTGTAAACTCACAGCAAAGACAAAAAAAGCAAAGGAGCCTTCTTCATTTCCTATCAACTCAACTGTAATCCCAGAACAACACATTGCATTACCTGCCACCCCGACCATTGTGGCAGAGCCGTAGTTTATATAAAACATTACCCTACCCACCCTTTACCTACTACAACCCTTATCACATAATATTGAACCTCTGCCATCGTATTCGGAAATGTGACGTTAATGCGACACGTTTCTGAGACGAGATAAGTTGGCATTCCTCTTTTGAAACCTAAAAGGCAAATCAATTATACATACTCCCATCGACAAGGACTTTCTTTGAACCAAAAGCTTTGACGTGAATGCTAAGGCCGAGTTATGAAATACAACAAGTCATGTAAGGTATGGTCCCCTCATACTTTCAATTTTTCCAATCTAATTCGAAAGCTGAGCACACTTTGGTTTTTGTGGGAGGATGGAGGTCCCATTCTTCGACGTAACCGTTTTTCACGTCCAAAAAGTAATTATTCCTGTCTAATTCGCATTAAGACCTGAAAGGACAACAACAGAACGAAGCGAAAGCCACGCCTCATTCAATGATGCATTACTCTTCCAGGAGAAACGATTTTGCCTTGGGTTTGCCATAACCAACGGGAACAGGAAACAGGGAAAGTCATTAGTTAACATTTCATTCATTTTATTGGCAAAAAACCAAATGTCCTTCACCCAAGCTGACTGGCAGGCAGCATTGGTGAGCGAGGGTGGAATGAAGGTATTGTATAGGTGGTGGTAAAAGTGGTACTTTTGTTGTTGTGCCTATGTGCACCTTGAGCATAAGAACCGCGAGAAAATTTCAATACCACCACTCAGCGGCGGACGGAAGAAGTCGAATCGAATTTCCTTTTAGGTCCGGTGAGTTCCGCAAAAAGGAAATGCAAAACTTTATGCCGCCCTTGGTTGAGAAATTCCACCATCATCATCATTATCGTTTTCTTCCTCATCAGGGATACAGCTAACAGCATCTCAACCGCACGGCACACACCCGATAAATATTTCCTACAAAATATTTCTTAGAAACGATTTTTACTGTGCATTGCTGTTGCTGTCGCCGACGCCGACGTCGGTCGTCGTTAGTCGCTCGTTTCGTTCAGCCTTGCTTCCTGCTGACGAGCTAGCTATTCCAGCAAAAATCCATTCCAGCTATATGAAGAAAACGAAGGGCACAACCGAACTCTAGGACGAAAGTATTATGTAACGTTTTTGCAAAAAGTGGTTGGAGAATGCCAGGCTGCGGTTCTCTGCAAAGCAAGGCAATACATATTGAGCGAGAGAGCATCTTTTGACTCCTGCTATTATTATCATATCTCTCTGGTGAACTTGCAACATGAACTTGAAATGAAAATGGTACAGTACAGACACCCCCATACAATAAAAGCTCTGTTGACTTTGAATGACGTAGATATGACCTCGACTCGAACCAAGACCAGAGATATACTACACTTGATAAAGTGCGCAAAGTAAACACATAGAGCTTTGTGTCGATTGTCGATGTAGTTGGCAAACAGGTTGTTGTTTACGTCGTCGTTGGTGTATGAATGTGTGTTGATATTGAGAGGCAAATGCCTGGGATAGTGTTTATTCGTTTTTTGTATGTATGCATGTCCCCAACGAACGTAACAATAGTTTTTGGATGCATGAACTTGTAGCGATAGGTAGGCCTGAAAAGATTTGCAAAAAAAAGTTGAGTGTGGGGGAATTTGCGATTGGAAGAAGGAGTTTTTCAATTGATGTGCGATGTTAAGAAAGATTTAAGCACTTGTGTGTTGAATTAGAATGTGGTGCCATTTTTCGAGTCTTTCACAGATGGAATCCTTTAGACGCTGGCAAGATTATTTTGTGATAAATTGCGCTACGTGTGAATATCACCTTATGCGACTCTTAAAAAGAAGAGGTAATTTGAGCATACTCACGTTTTGAGTGCTTTAGGTGGGCGTTGGTTTATTGATATATCCTTTAAAAATGTTCTTATGGTAGGTAAGTAGGTAGGTACCTTCTTCACCTACCTTGAAAGTCAGGGACACATCAATATGAATTTTTGCTCCTGTAAAACTATAGTTAAAGTATCATTGCTTGGTTGTTTCGGTGGGTTGTGAAAACGCCTATTGTGTTGTTGGTTGGTTGAACATTGTACGAGTCCTGGTAGACTTTTTTTTCGATTTTTTAGATATAAGACTCTTGGCTTGGAGACTCTTTATTGGCAAGATTGGAGTGCCTCCGGTGATACACAAATCGAAATAGAAAATGTGAGTGAAAAACCGGATCCGACGTGGTCGAAAAAGCTTATAAATCCTGTTGTCTTTGAGCTCATTTTTAAACTTTTCTATCTGATTGTGTCATCCGATTGTGTCATATTCACTCAAAAAAAAACTAAACCCAAAACAACGATAGGCAGTCATGAATGACAAGAATGGATCCATGAACTTGTGAGAACGTTAATTAAACGACCGCCAAAAGCTGTCGTAAGTTGGCTGTCATAGCTAGCATCGTTAAAGATAATCACAACGTAACGATAACGAGAAGTTTTTTGCGATTATCGTAATTTGTATTCCATAAAAAACTGATCGACTTTTCACCTATCGAATTACATATTGCAAAGTGAAAAGTGTTTCTGTCCCACTTAATTACAAATTTTATTTAACACTTTGCAGAAGAGAACGTATACGTGGAAGAGAAATTGCAGAGACTTTGAAAATTACAGTTATCAATTTCAATTTATTACTTTTTAAATTTTATAATTCTGGAGAACATGTACGGGGGCGCGGGTCAATAAGTTCAAACGTTTTGAATTTCCCGCCTCATAATTGAAATTGCAACACTGTTCCGTCAACAGCCATATATCAGTTGACTCTTGTCAAAAATATAACAAGCTGCGACATTTAGTTTGTTTTTGACAGCCGTTTATCAGACTTCAGACTTATGTGTTTACTAAGAAGGAAATGGAAATGTTTTGACTGCTGTTCGGCCTCCAGTATGTTGGGAAAGAATTTTTGAGCCGTTTCATAACCGTGGACAAAACGAGGAACCTCCACAACACACCAGGGACCAAACAGTAGTGAAAGCAGAAACTCATGACAATGTAGGAGACCTACAATAATTCTGCTGATTCCGAACGGCTTATCGAAAAGGGGTTTTCATGACAATGAATCTACTATCGAACATCTTGCCAATTCCTCCCGAAAGGCGATACCTGCGAAAAACATGTTTGCTTTTGTTTAGATTCGAACCTTGAACCCCTAGGTAAACAGGCAGACATGCTAGCAACACGGCTACCACTTTTGTTCATTGAAAATATTTTATATTTCTAATGTTTGTAACTTTATTGAGGGAGGAAGCTCCAGGGCCTTGTGAATTTATCACAACCATGCGAATAGAGGAGACCTAGGAGGAGGCGTTTTGCATGGCTATGAGTTTACTATCAGAGGACTTACCAACTCATCGCGAAAGGCGATACCCGTGGAAAATCATATTTTGTTTTTCTGTTGGGATTCGAACCACAAATGTCGGCGTAACGAGCAGACATGCTAATCATTACGCCACGAGAAAAAAATAAAAATAAATAGGATAGCACAACAGAGCGAGGAGCTCCTGGGCCTAGCGCGTTTCTCACAACCATGCCTTGTGAGGGAATGGAGGGGACCTAAAATTTTCTGCGGGTTCCGAACGGCTAATTGAGAAAGCGCTTTTCATGGCAATGTATTTACTAACGTGGGACTTGCCAATTTCTCGCGAAAAGCGATACCCGTGGAAAAATATTCTTGCCTCTGGTGAGATTCGATCCACGAACCTTTGGGTTTACAGAAGACATGCTAACCATCACGCCACGGGTACCACGGCTGCCTTTTCGATTGCAATCGATGAGCTCATTCGTATTTTTTATTTGATTGCTGGCTGAAGCTTACAACCTCAAAACATTACGCCATCCAATCTTAACTATTTTTTTTTCTATTTTTTCGCTTTCACCAGCTTTAATTGTGTGCTGTGTATTTAATGGAATCTTTCAATTGTATTTTCACCCTCTTCCAGGTGTCTAAATTATTTGAAACTATGCAGGCATATTAAGAACCGATGACATTACAGTAATTTCATATTTTTTTTGTTAATTTTACGAAACATTAACATTCACCATCAATAGTTGTCATAGCTCCTTAATGCATGCTACAAAAATGTAAATGTTTTTCGCACATCTTTTAAGGATATAAGCTAGAACAATTAAAAATAGCTCTTTTAGTGGAGGACCGTAAGCTTTTTACCTAGGAATCCAGGGCCAGTCCATGGATTTTCATGAAATTTTCGGAAATGTGTTTTGGATGGCGTATAGAAAAAAGTTAAAAAATAAAATTTCACCGCTCTCAATTTTTTAATTATTTTTAAAATTAATTATTAACTTTTAGAATTTTATTTTATTTATTTAGGGTATTTTAGATAAGGTTTTCCAAAGCGTAAGGATGGATAGGTTTGGTTAAGACAAAAAAAATTTGTATGAGAGGGGGGGTCTATATCCCTCCGTGTAGGCGCGAGGGGCAATTTTATATGAAATTTACTACATTTTTTAAAAAACTATTAAAAATCAACTAAGCCACTTACTTTCTCATACTTTAGTGATTTTGAAAGCTATTGCTTTGTTCTTTAATAAAAATTTTAATTTGAGTTCACTTAATGAAAAGTTTTGGAGAAATCAATCCTCAAAGTCAAAATTTTGAAAAAAGAAAATATTTTTTTCTTAATTAATTTTTTTTTTCATAATTTTGCCCCACAAAGGGCCATTTTTTCTTTTCATGTTCAATACTTTTATTAATATCTACTCAGAGCAAAAAACCGAACAAAAAAATTTTTTTTGGTTTAAGAGAAATTAAAAAAAAACGAAAGATACTTTTTTCCAGAAAACAAAATGTCGTTAATTTCCCGCTAATTGAACTTTTTTCCTTGAAGTGAAATATGAAATGTGTCTTAAATAGCAAATAAAAGAAAGTTTAAAAAAAAATTTTGTATGATCTTAATTTTAATATAAATTATAAATAATTATTAAAATTTTAAAGTTATATTTTAATTATATTAGTTTTAAGTTAAATTTTAAAACTAAGACCTATTACAAACTTGAAATTTCATCTCAAAGGACAGCACATATACTAATTTGTGCTCTAAATGCTGTTTCCTCTCAAACGAGTTGATGGAACCGAAAAAATGTGGTTTTTTGCCAAATTTTTAATTTTCAACCATTCAAAGAGACTTAAATCAGTTAAATTAACGGCTCGAAGTTTTTTTTTAGGTGGGGAGCATGCTGATGTGTAGTTCTTTCTTTTAATATAGATATTGGTATGTTCTTTCTTTTATATAAGAATTGATGCATCCCTTATAGATATATGTTTGTTTGCATACTGAACGCACGTAGAAAAATTCGCGAGTATTTATTTGGCAAAAAACCATATTTATTTGGATCCATCAACACGTTAGACCAGAAATAGCATCTAGAGCACAAATCATTATATGTGGTGTCCTTTGAGACCAATTTATAGGTCTTAGTTTTAAAATCTAACTTAAAACTAATATAATTAAAATATAACTTTAAAATTTTAATAATTATTTATAATTTATATTAAAATTAAGATCATACAAAATTTTTTTTTTAACTTTCTTTTATTTGCTATTTAAGACACATTTCATATTTCACTTCAAGGAAAAAAGTTCAATTAGCGGGAAATTAACATTTTGTTTTCTGGAAAAAAGTATCTTTCGTTTTTTTTAATTTCTCTTAAACCAAAAAAAATTTTTTTGTTCGGTTTTTTGCTCTGAGTAAATATTAATAAAAGTATTAAACATGAAAAGAAAAAATGGCCCTTTGTGGGGCAAAATTATGAAAAAAAAAATTAATTAAGAAAAAAATATTTTCTTTTTTCAAAATTTTGACTTTGAGGATTGATTTCTCCAAAACTTTTCATTAAGTGAACTCAAATTAAAATTTTTATTAAAGAACAAAGCGATAGCTTTCAAAATCACTAAAGTATGAGAAAGTAAGTGGCTTAGTTGATTTTTAATAGTTTTTTAAAAAATGTAGTAAATTTCATATAAAATTGCCCCTCGCGCCTACACGGAGGGATATAGACCCCCCTCTCATACAAATTTTTTTTGTCTTAACCAAACCTATCCATCCTTACGCTTTGGAAAACCTTATCTAAAATACCCTAAATAAATAAAATAAAATTCTAAAAGTTAATAATTAATTTTAAAAATAATTAAAAAATTGAGAGCGGTGAAATTTTATTTTTTAACTTTTTTCTATACGACATCCAAAACACATTTCCGAAAATTTCATGAAAATCCATGGACTGGCCTTGGATTCCTAGGTTTTGCCTTTTTTATGTCTAACGGTCCTCCACTATTTTATCTTCGTGTTATTACTGTTTTTCCCAACGAACGCCTATTCCACATTTCTCTGCCTTTCATTTTGTTTCGTTTAATCTGTTCTTCCATTAAACAACATAAAGCCATCCGTGGTACACATGTGATCACAGCTGTGTTCTACTGTCATTTGCATCTAGTAAGATCAAAAATGACTGCGGATATCGTATCGCTTCTTATTGAATGATAAAGAAAAATATACACGAGGCTCTGGCCCCTTTCGAGCTTGTTGCGCCCAAATATTCATTTATTTATTTTATTTATGGAAATTAATCCTTACCCCTCCGCGAAGGAGCTGGAAAGAAACTAACCCTTTTCCATTTGTTGATCATTATGAGTATACATTTTAACATCACAGAGCTTGAGAAGCTAAGAAGTCTAACGCATTTCAAGGCCGATTCCGAAGGGCTATTTACCTTCCGGTCTGCATTACAGTTCGGAGTGAACCTCGGATCTCCCAACATGTTTCGGCAACTTTTCCTATTTCGGACGAGGAAAGTTGCCTAATCTTAGACGGTTGAGGTTTTCTTCCTCTTGATTGCGACACCTATGACGAGGTCTTCCGCTTTCGAAGACCCGTAGATCTTGAGTGTTGTTGTCCATCCGCTCCTCCTAGCTGTTGAACGTTCTTAAATTATTCATGCACAAAAGTTGTCCCAACGAAAATTCTTACAAACTTCTATGCTAATGAAATCATCACTTGAAGTGGGAGGAACATCCCTTAGAGACTGATATGGCCAACACAAATATGAAGCGAACTATTAAAGATAAGTGGTCATGTAGATTTTAATTTCGTCGAAATTGCTTCAACCATTTTCTACAAAGTCGTTTGATACTGTATAAGGTGCTGTGCTAAGACATTTTCAAGAGAATTATCTTTACTAAAAGAAGACTGGTTATTGTATCATAAGTTTCATTGTAATCGTTGGAGCCATTTTCGAGAAAATTGAATATTTTTTCCCAAATATTTGTCGTTGTATGTCAGAAGCTTTTAATTACGGAATATCACAATCAGTGCAGGATATTGCAGTTAAAATTCAACCTTTTCAATACACCCACATCTCACATACATGACTTCATTCACTTTTGCCATCATTCGACAGAAAATATCCAGTTAAAGGTCTTGACTTTTATTGGTGATGAGTCCAGTATATGCAATGCTAAAATGTCATCTCGTTCGTTAGCCCAAGGCTTCATCTATCCATTTGATAAAGAAGACTTGATATTTCCATCGCAATCGCAATATCCCAACTCATGTCTGCAGTGCATTAATAACATTTTTTTTCGATTTGTTTATCTTTTATCTGGAATGTTCCCGAGTTTTGCATCAATGGAGCAATAACTGTTATTAAAAAATATTGTATTGCATTTCAATTTTTTCTTCTACATCGCATTGTGTATTGTTTGGCTTTGGAGTCATCAGTTTATGGGTTAAAGCACACAATTTGCATTCGACTTGTTCAAGGTTGATTTTCACCTTCACTTTAAATGATTGAGACAGCAAGAGAGAAAGATAGGGACGATAGAGAGGTGCAAGCCGAGAGCAAATTTGAAAGGATATCCTCGGTATATGGTCGGTGAATGTTTGTGCAATGTGAGCTCCTATAATAGATATGCAGTTTTGTGTGGATTGAAATTTATTTGGTTTCTATTTCTTTTTTTTATTTCTACTTTCTTTTCTGATGTGAAAGAATGGGAATGATGCCAAATTTGGAGAGACCAAACAAAATAGACTTTATAATTAAGTCATTTTTGGCGATGGATTTGTTGCTTCATTGTTGCATAAATATTGAATTTCCTCTTTTCTTCTCGAAATTCCGAGCGGGGTTTATTTGCAGGTAATGCGGCATTAAAGTTATTAGTGAGAAACGTGCTTGAATTATTTGCGTGGGTATATGCAAACATTTTACTTGCAATATTAATTTCGTGGATTCGTTGCTATGGCATATGATGAGTGCTGTGTGGTATTGTGGGAAGTTTTTCTTTTTAAGGGAAGAGTAATTATGAAATAAATTGATCATTAAAAATTTTAATTTCAAATTAAACGGGGGAAAATTTTAGGTGTAAAATTAATTTTAATTGCTATTTTCTTTTATTTGTTAACATCTAAGTTTATTAGCATTTAATTTGAATGAGTTATTATAACACGCCATGCAATCAGGTTTCAGTTATTTAAACATGCAAACAGATGAATAGTTAATTAGTGTATTTATGAGGAAATTTTATCAAACCGTTGTTAAAGTGTATATGTTGATTGGAGCTTCTATCCAGGGGCTAACCAATCGTAAGTGCTTAATGTGCGAATCCACAGGGCCCCAAGCTTTGGTAAAAGTACAACAATTTTTCAATATGAAAAACAACATTCATCGCTCCTGTGATGAATTATTACTTATTCACTAACATTGTTAACAATGCTACAAATTCAAATATAATAACGGAGCTCTCTGTAAATCTCTGAGTGCTAGGCTTAGTTGGGGCCCGCACTGCTTATTTTACCTCTTAGTAAATTGAAACGAAGTGGTACACTGAAATGTTCACTAAGAATGATTTTTTGAAGCTTGTCTGCTTTACACGAATTTAAAGCAGGATAATGGGTCAACATCTAAGAGTTTGTGCTTGGCGCGTAAAAGGGTAGTACAGGAATTTGAGGACGATTATTCTTATTTTTATTGAAGGCTTTAGTTTCTTCCACACGCCATTTCATGTTATTCTCAAGCTCTTCTGCTCTATTATTGGGGGCTTTGTTTATTCTCTTGTCGCTGTCGTTTCTTTTTTCTTTGTGACGTCACACAGAGCAACAAATATTGTCCTATTTCCAACGGCATTATCACCATTAGCTCGGGGTCACAGCTCTCCTACTTAACTGCTTCAGACAAGTTGTCCACTCGTGGTCAACGCCGACACAGAGTTATGAGTGACAGTGATTGGTTCTAAATTCCAGCAACCTAGTCACCAACTCAGTCCTTCCCTATTTATCACTTCCTTTCTCTCTCTTCTGACCTTATCATATTCCTTTCAGCACAATGGATTCTTGAGATCCTGGTAAAGTGTTACCGCTTGCGACTACACCCCCGTCCAAACTTACGCTTTCATGTTGACCGACCCCAATTAAAGAGGATAAAAATTGCTTGTTCAAACATTTTCTAAAATTTAAATAAACTCAATTTCACCCCCTTCATATAAAAAAAACTAATGTGCTAAAATATTTTTCACTTTTATTAATATAATTTACCACCTAAGCAAGTCATTTCAAATATTTATAACAAAACATGTTGGCTCGGGAACGAGTAAACCAAAGGTGGGGCATTCAGAGAACTAGATGAGTAAGAAAATCCACGAGCGAGTGGTTGTGAGTAGTAAGCCAATGGGTAGGGTATAACAAGAGGAGCTCCTTGAGTGAGTGAAATTCCACTATCAATCTTCGCCATTCCATTGATCCTGTTTTTTGCCTGCTCTACAGCCTCCAAATGCTCAGCCTTGGCCTTTGCAACTTCTGGGGTGTCCTCAACTGGTTTTGGCAATTCAATTGGAGCTGCAACTTGGATTATTGGTGCTGGTTGTTGAATGCCGTTCATCCTCTTGGCCTCCTCTATAGCAGCAAAATGAGCAGCTTTTGCGACTGCAACTTCAAAGGTATCCTCAACTTGTTTTGGAAGTTCCAGTGATGGAATTGCTGGGACCTCAACGGCCTTTGGAAGGTTAGTGGCTTCAACTCGGAAGCCACCAGCATCAGCTGTGTAGACAACTTGCTGTAGGATGCCATTTGAGTCAATGTAGCTGTATGATCCTCGAGTGACTCCGTCCAGAGTCTTTGATTCCTGCTTGGCTGAGAGGGGATCGTTGTATCCAAATGCATACTGACCGAGTCCATCTTGGGAATGGTACTGGCTGGACGCACTTGGTAAGATGACCTGTCCTGGAGCCAAATACATGATCGAACTGGCTGAGGCAACTGCCAACAGTGCGGATAATGCTAAAAATACTTTCATTGCGATATAAGTTTTGATTGAAAATATTTTTGACAAATTTCTAAAAAATGTTGTAAGCTATCAGACGCTTTTGAGAAATCTGATTGAAGAAGCTAATGCAAGTGCATTTTATACAAAATCTATGACTACAAAATTGTTAAGTTCTAGTTCCAATGATGTTGTCTAAACAACATTTTCGAAACCGCTTTTCACTAACCAACTGTCAATGAAGAATTGTGAGTCAATGTTGCGTCGATTCTCGTTTGTTTTGCTACTGTCTGCCGTAATTTCTGTCTGTGACCTGAGGCACTACAATTGAAATTCGATTAGTGCATTTTGTGATGTTGATGTAAATAAGAAAAACTAGATGTTCTCTTTTCGCGTTGTTCTACTCCGGATGGCACACAATAGCAGTCATTTTATCAAAATAGAATCGTAGCAGCCGAGAGCCTCGATTTTCAACAACTGACAAGTAGTTGATTTAAGTGTAATCAAATTTGGGTATATAACCGAAACCAAATGTTACTAGAAGTCAATAGCGAGTTCTTGTTCACAACACTCACAGCGCTTTTCAGACATTCTTCAAAACTAATTCAATCCGAACTAAGATAATGAAAGTATTTGTGGCATTATCCGCTCTGTTGGCAGTAGCCTCAGCCAATCCGATCATGTATTTGGCTCCAGGACAGGTCATCTTACCAAGTGCTTCAAGCCAATACCATTCCCAGGATGGACTAGGCCAGTATGCATTTGGGTACAACGATCCCCTCTCAGCCAAACAGGAATCAAAGACTCTGGATGGTGTCACTCGATGATCATACAGCTACATTGACTCAAATGGCATCCTACAGAAAGTTGTCTACACAGCTGATGCTGGTCGTTTCCGAGTTGAAGCCACTAACCTTCCAAAGGCTGTTGAGGTACAGGCAATTCCATCACAAGAACTCCCAAAACAGGTTGAGGATACCTTTGAAGTTGCAGCCGCTAAAGCTGCCCATTTTGCTGCTATAGAGGAGGCCAAGAGGATGAATGGCATTCAATAACCAGCACCAATAATCCAAGTTGCAGCTCCAATTGAATTGCCAAAACCAGTCGAGGACACCCCAGAAGTGGCAAAGGCCAAGGCTGAGCATTTGGAGGCTGTAGAGCAGGCAAAAAACAGGATCAGTGGAATGGCAAAGATTGATAATGGAATTCCACTGACTGAAGGAGCTCCTCTTGTTGTACCCTACCCATTGGCTTACTACTCACAACCACTCGCTCGTGGATTTTCTTACTCGTCTAGTTCTCCGAATGCTCCAGCTTTGGTTTACTCATTCCCGAGTCAACATATTTTGCAATAAATATTTTGAATGAATACTTGAAATAGTTTTTCAGTTATTAATAAACTTGTTTTTGCAATAAAAGAATCTAGCATCGAACTATGAACTTTATTTTTCAGCGCTGAATGGAAGTAATGAAAGATGGGGTTGTTGGCTTCTTCATTAATTTGATTCGATGTAATCCCTGCAACCGATGCGATGTTTCGTGTTTGATGTTCTGGCAAACAAAGCCAATTCATAAAAAGTTTGAAACTCCCTTTGGATTTTGCGCCTCTCAACAATTCCATGGCAAGTTAAGAAGCAGCTAATCGCTTCTCACCGCTTCTGAAAATGCATCAATTTTTTATTGGAATTTTACCTGTAATAGGATCGCCTTTTTTTCTATCAATTATACCAAACGCCATCTGTTGCATAAAAAATCTAAGATCTTTCAAACCGTTCAATTTTGGACAGAAAAAATTACAATATCCTAGCTACTAACGTGGCTGGGCAAATAAGTTGCATTTTCCTCCCATTAAACAGTGGAGTGTTTTGATAACCTGTGCATTGAATCAGTGCTCTTTGTAACGGTTGCAAAACTTGAAGAAAAAAAAAATTATCACTTAAGTTTTGTAGTACATGTGGTGTAATGGATAAGCTTGTCTGCCTGTTAGTTTGCATGGTCGAGGTTCGACTCCCAGAAACAATAAAAGAAAACAAAATTTATATTTCATGCCACGAGCACTTTCTCGATTACCCTTTCGGAATCGACAAAAACTACCTAGTAGGTCCCTTCCATTCTCGCACAATGTATGACTGAGAGAAATTCGCTAGGGCGTAGGGCTCCTGCGCTTTTTTGCCCTCCCTTTTTTATTTAAATATTTTTCATTTCATATTTTAGGCAACCCACAGTGATCAATCATTCCAAGTTTCCAAGTTTCATTCAAATTGATGTAAGTGTTATTAAAAAAAATTACTGTCACATCACTATCCAATCAAACTTATACTTTTGTCTATAAAAAATCTCATCAAGGCAACATCTAATTTAATTTTCTCTAAAAATAAAGAGCTCGCTCAAATTTGATTAAAAATGAATGAAAAACTAAAATAGCCCAGGTGTAAATCATCACTCAGTTAGTATATGGCTCATGTCTTTAAAGTCCCCATTCCAAGTCTCCTACCTCAATATCTCGACTGAAGGGTGAAATTTTCACGGGCAAGTCAACTTCAGCCAAGTTCAAGTTTTAACTTTCTCATCAAATGCTTTTGCACGTGCAAATACACCGCACAAGGGGTAAATCAACCCAAAAAAGCTTTTCCCCTATTCAATGTATGTTTTCCCCTCTTTCTAGCGACCATACAAAACACAACACATAATACAAAAATAAAATAGTAGGTACTCTCGAAAAACATCGAAAACTTCTGTGAAAAGCGAAAACCACAAACGTCCTTGTATGAAATCAAAACACTTCTACAATGAACAGCAACACTGTATTGGTGCGCGCCTCCACAAGTTCTGCAAAATTTTCTGAATGAAACGAGCGCAACAAACATTTTACTAAACACCCCCTCCCTTCAGCAACCTCTGCACACATTCTCACACAGATATCAGTTGGTAAGAATTTTCTTAAATTTCTCAAGCACTCACTTGCTGTTTGTGTGTGAATGAATATAAACAGAATCACAACAACACAATATTACTCGCTATGAAACACATACACAACGATGCCAGTTCACCCTGAAAATTTGTTGAAAGATTTCCTCGTGAATCTTCTTCTCTTGTCTCGGTGGGAAAATGAAATTTTAGTTTAGTTTAACTTTCCACTGGTGACGGTCCCGGTGCGGGAAATTACCTCTTCCAAAATTGAAACAAATCCCTTTTATCAAACACAAATAACTTAATCTAATTTGAGTATTGAATAAACCAAATCCACAAATGAAATAAAGTTGAACAATCTGTGTGGTTGACATTTTTGGTTTTTTTTTGTTTATTTTTTGTTTGTTTTTTTTTTTTTTTTTATTTAAACGTTGAAGTGAAACATACGCACCAGTGATTTGGGATTGAAGCGCCCCCAAAAAACAAATTCAAAAGTTGAACCCAATTTTTGTTTCCTTTCCCACCCTGTTTATTGACATTCTATTGAGTTTTTGACAAAGAGACATTCGACTGTCTGTGAAGTGAAGTGAAAATTTTAATTTGTAGACACATCCTGTTGCTCGTGCTCCACGTACCACAAACAAATAAAGTATCGTTTTTCAAAAGAACTTTGTCAAGTGGCTACCATATGTACCTATTCAAAACTGAAAACTAAATATCAAACGTTTTTAAAAAATTTAAAACCAAAAATAAATAATTAAAATAAACTTAACATTTAATTAGTCAAGTTGTAAATATATCAAATTGGAAGTAAAGTTAATTCTAAATATCACTTAAGGAAATGCGCAATTTAATTGAATGTTAAAAGAAAGTTGTTTTTAGTGTTGAAATTTTGGAGAAAAAAAAAAATTAAATACAAATTATTTTCCTAACTGAAAATAATTAAGTGAGTTAATTTATGTGAAATAAATCTTCAACCACTTGAGGGAATATGGAAATAAAAACAAGTATCGGAAAAAAAAAATGAAAAGATTTTTGAACATTCTTTGAATTCCTAACTTTGAGAGTGATGGGTAATTTGTTCATTTCGTTCAATGTTAAAAAAAAGAAACAAACAGAAAAGTTTTGCTTTCTGTTTTCTTCAAGTGGATGAAGATTTTTCTTTTTCTCGGATCGATTTTTTTGAGAAATATTGTTTCTTGCATTTAGAAAGCGTTGTAAGCAAATCATAAACAGCGAAAATTCTGTCTTCCTGTTTGTGGGATTTCCGTTTCAATTGAGGGAAATATCTTATTTCTGAATTGTTCAAACTTTTTACGATTACATCACGCAAACGATGGAAAAGCATTTTGTGTTTTTAGTATGTTTTATTATGACAACTTTTATTTGAAATGCGATTAAAAAATTCGAAAGTGGAAGCTTTTAAGACTTTCACAGTATCTATTTTGTGTGTAGATTTCAGTTTCACAGGCATTTTTAGATATCTAGCATTTAAAATTCACAGGTTTTTTTTAACCTCTGGCAATACTTTTTTCGGAGTTAGTCTTTTGGACAGCTTTCACTTGATTTGTGCTCTATTTGGTTTTCTTTTTCATTGTAGAATAATTATTGAAGCCGTACGACCATTGGACACTGCGTAATTTTTCTTGAAACAAAATCGGTGTTGAAGCCGTTTTTTGCAAAATTTCGTGTTTTAAACCTGTGAGTTACTGTGAGTTACCTGTGAGTCGCTGGATTTTTGTGGGGCTAAGTGAAGTCGCTTGTCTACGCAGATATCCCCGAGGCGATTGACGCCTTGGAATAGAATATACGGTGCGTTATTGCTGACATACTTCCCCAAATGTTGCGAAGAGTGGTCGAAAATTGGTCCTCTCGGCTGGAATATGTATGAGCCAGCCTCTTGCTCGAAATCATTTTTGAAATGGCAAAACCCTTCTTTAAAATATAGCTCAAATCTTGGCCATAAAGTCAAATCATATGCGTTAAATTTCTCCTTGAAAACCACACGCCTAAAAAAAAATCCTTCATTTGAGTTGATCGATTACGTTCACTGGTTTGGTTAAGGTTACCACCTTAGAGTTGCTTTTAAAACTCAATTGAACCTTAAGATGTTATGGTTGACGTTGACAACATGTTGCAACTGCAGAATTTTTGCTGTAAAGTCAGTCAGTCCCGAAAAGTTTATGTCTTCGCATTTTAAACTTAGTGGGTTTGTATCCTTAAGTTGTTCCAATTTTCTATTTTTTGAATAATTGGAAAGCCCACACCGCCTGAAAAACTTCCATTTTCTTAGTAAAATGCGAGACATTAATTCCCTTGGTGAATATTTTAGCCGATATTTTTGTCCCGAACTCAACACTATTGAAATAATTAATGAAGTTTTTTTTGCTGCTGCGAAAGATATTTGTGTTCATTTTTCGTTCTAACACAAGCTGCTCCTGCTTAAAAATTGACTACCGCGTAGAACTTCAAGCGTCTGCGATCAAAATAACGATTTGAGAACTCATCTGTAAAGGCATAAAGTGCTCCAGTGAAGTAGCAGTTCCATTCCTCCCCGCCCGACACAGTTTAGCCGCAACACTTGTCTTGCTAGGAATGCTCATCATTCTAACCTTGAGCCCAACTTCGGTTTTACAGTAAAGTATAGAGATTAATTTTTTATTCGAACTTCCCGTATGTGGAAAGCTTTACCTGACATTGTTTTCCCCTACATTACGACTCACAAAAGTTTAAAAGTACGACCGCATTGGTGTCTCCTACTTTATCCTCTCCTATTTCCCTAAATGCTCTCTCCCACTGTGTCTTATAACATTATAAGGGTAGTCAAAAACCCTTGGTGTGCGCGTAAGTTATAAAAAAAGGTGATTATGGTATCCGGTGGTATGTGATACGTTAAATTTTCCTTCGTTTGTCTAACTGTTGCACTTTAATGCTAAAAAAAAGTAATGCTTCAAGAACAGTAATTACAGATCTCTTTCTTTTTTCGTATTGACAGCCTTAATAGTCTTGTCGCATCATATTTTGAATTAAAGCCATAATCTTCTTTATTATAAGCTACCGAAAAGTAAACACAATCATCGTTTTAAATATTTACACATTTATTCTGAATTTTGTTTTTCAAATGGCAAGCTTGTGAGACACATAAAAATATTTTGAAATCAATTAACTGATGTATTTGTATCGTTGGGATGTGTTATTTATGTTTACTTACTGTTGCTTCATGCTCTGAATAAGTATGAAACGTAGGTAACAGGCGTTTAAATTCCTCGACCTTTTCACAGGTGAAGCGATTACCATTTTTTTTTTTTTTAGAAATACAGTTTCCCGTAGAAGGATCGAATTGATAAAATAAATTTGGCCGCCCTCAACCTCATATCAATTAAGTAGGCGTATAGAGCTTACGTATTTTGGTATTAGGGCCATTTGTGCCTGTCGTTTCATTTGAATTACCGTTTTATATGGAAATATAAGGCATTCGATTATCTGTGTTTAACTGCCTTAACGGTAACAGGTGTAGAGTGGGGTTGAATTTTTTATTTTTATTTTTTTTTATTGAATCTTCTTTACCCGCGATGAGAATGAAATTTTCAGGCTGTCACGTTTGTTTAAAATTGTATTTATTTTCTAATGTTGTAAGGCGATGGATAGTAAACGTTATAATATTCTAAAGCTATTTGCACATTTTCCTTATTCCTTTGGGCCCGGGCCGGTCCTATTTCTGCACCAATTTGAAATAAATAACTGTGAAGTATGCGGAAAATGGGAATATTTTGCGTTTTGTAGTCAACAGCTTCCTTTTGACGGACACCATTCGTATGTGGACGGTTCTCTTAACTGGAGAAGACTTAACGGTCGAGTAACGATTGGCTGTGAAGATTTTGTTTCAGGCTTAAGCTTATTCAGTGACAGTGCTCGTAGTTTTTATAATAACGAGTTGGCTGCTTTTTGCGGGGGAGTGCAAATCCAAGAAATATTTTTTTAGAGTACTTTTTCTCACTAAACTTTTTGAAATCGGCAATCATTGCAGCCCTCACAACTTTTGGCTGAGAGGAGAAGGGAGGGGCACCACCAGGCCGACTCTGCCTTGAACGATGAGTTGTTTACATGAAAATGAAACAAATTTTGAAAAACAACGTTTTTTTTTTGAAAATTCATGTACCTACTCTGAAATGTTATCAGAACATCGTAAAAGTCTGAAATGCCAGGACAGTGCAATTCTCTTCTTTTCATGCGTTTGATAGTAGCCTTGATTTTACTTAGTATTGTTTTTTTTCTTTTTTCTTTTAAAGCAATTTGCAGGATTTAAGAACACTGCTTATTTATATCTGTGAAAAAGACGATAGCAGCAGTTAATTTTTAAATTTTTGTAATGAGCTAGCTAATATAAGAATATTGTTAAGTCGGAAAAAAACTTTTCAATTCCACTACCGTGTCGATTTTTATTTCGTTTTTGGGGAGAGTGGAGTGTATCATTGTATCCGCACGCATGTATCTATCAGTTTCTCAGTTAGCACCACCAACAGACTGGGTGTCAGTTACGCACAATGTTAAGATTATTATCTAGAAGTTGGTGCACGTCAATTGTGGATACAAGGATTGATGAACGTATAATTTTACCCGTGTAGTTTTGTTTGTTGGCAGGAGTTGGAGTAATACTTTCTTTTTGTAGCTGAAAAAAATAATAGAGTGGCGCAACAGAGCGAGGAGCCTTAGGGTCTAGCGTGTTTCTCACAGCCGTGCCTTGTGAGGGAATATAATTTTTTTTCTACATAAACATTAACTCTGGCTTTTAGATGATAGTTATGTGTTCTTTTGAGGAAGTACCTGTGACTGGTTTGAACAAAATACTTTGATCTCGTACCTGTCCGCTTAAGAGAGCTTATTAACTACGTTCGTATTTTGCTCTCCCTTTTTACTTGTTTAACCTAAACCACGTTTATCGCTATGCTATTCGTACACATAGGTAATTGTTCTGAGTTAACAAGTCTCAAAAGTTATAATTCCACTGAAGGGCTGCAAACCTTGTACCATACGCACTCACTTTTTTGTTTAAATTCAGAGCGTAAAGTATCTGTTTTCGGAACATTTTTGCTTATACCAAAAATATTCTGCCTACGCGACGGACGCTTGGACTATCAGAGATCTCGATCCTGTTCGGCGTATTCAGCTTCAGGTTTGATCCTCTCAGATCACCAATTTAAACAACCGCAAATCCAGACTTCTGCTTCAAAATCTGAGCTACTGTTTTAATTATTTCAACTTACTAGACGAGGAAGATATCTTCAGATCCCTTTTGTTTAGTCCCTTCAGAAGGTAAGGTTTGAGGTAAGAGTTGAGGGCTTCAAAGTGCCTATCTCTGCAATATTTGGGAATACAGTTGATGGATTTTTGCTTACCTCTATCTGCAAAATTTTATTGATTTTGGTTCTTCGTCATATATTTTTTTGGTTATCAGTCAGTATCGCAGTATTATTTTCATTCTCCAATCGAACCATCAAACGTACTTCGAACGTTCTTTACGCCTTCGACACAGCTATTCATCAATTAAAAGAACTTCTTTTATAACTCAGTTGACACTACTAACGAAGGTCTTGAAGTGAAAATCTTCGGCATCGCTATTCGAAAAAAAACTACTTTCTAAACCTACCTGGCACGATCAGTTATATGAGCTTCGACAAAGATCCAGATGTAGAACATAAACGTATGCTCGAAATTGTTTGTCTCCAGATTACTCTGCTTTTTTGATAAAATGGGGTGAATTCTTCAATATAATTGCCAAAGAGAAAGAGTATTGGCCAAAGAATGCAGTCTTGCCACGAGTCTCTTTTTACAATTTGTTAAGAAATCTCAGTCTTTGTAAATGAAAGCCCATGGATCTGTCTAAATCTTAGTTTGGCCCAAACATTTGAGGGACTACCAATGATGCTATACAACATAAAGTTTTTTTTCTGTCTTAAATATTTCACTAAAATATCTTTGAACACTCTTTGAGACAGTTCAACTTAATTTCTCAAGAGCTTTTAAGCGAAATTTTACATTTTTACAATCGAACAAAATTGTTGATGTTTTCTTGTAACAAAGTTCATGATTTAAAAAGGAAACAGTTGATGAAATTAGAGTTTTTTTTTCAATGGTGTTCAAGCAGCAAGCTGGAAAAATCAAAAACCGGGTGGTTCGTCGACGGGTTTTGAAGTCAACCTGGCTTCGATTATCAGAATTGATTTGATTGAGCGCCTTTAAAATCACAGTGCCATCTAAAAAAAAGAAGACATTTCAAAACTGGTAAATTCAAATAACTTGTAACCATTACCTTTTTACTGCTTTATTATCTGCACTACCAAACAATTGAATGCGACGTCGAGCTGCAAAGAAAGTCTGTTGAAAATTGAAGCAGTTCTGTGGAATGAAAACCTGTATCTTGCCGTTCAAGTTTTCGAACTTGCTCATAAGTAATCCGACCATCTTAAAAATCGCAATCACGCATTCAGAAACAATCAACAAATCCCTCAACTATTATTACCTTTTCTCAGAGACAATTTCTGTCATTGTTTTTCCAGCAAGTATCTTTCTGTTGCAGGATTTTCTAATAAAGTACAACTCATGTGCTTGAGTCTCCTTCTTGTTATTCACTTAAATTCAAATAAATTCTTTCTGAGTGATGGGTTTTAACTTCTACTTGAGTGATCTTTTATTTGTGTCATATTTGTACATCGTCATCATTTTAATCTAATTAAAATGAAAGTAGAACTGAAGAAGAAGGATTTCAAGACAGAGGAATAAAAAAAAGGGAGAATAACGCCTTATAAAGCTGACACATCGCACCTAATCCGACATTGGCAGGAATTTCTCATTTGCCTCGGAAAGTGCCTTACTTTCAATGGGCAGAGTGAGCAGAAATACGAAGAAGGTTAAATATTATAAAAGACTGCTTTACTCCGAGCGTGTGGGTTTTCTTTCAAACAAGGATGAACATCGAAAAAGGAAAATACTGGAAAATTTTCTTACCTCTGCGATTCTCGAGAATGGAATCTTAATGATGTCATTAAATACTCCGCTGCGAATACGTGACATAGTGATTTCTATGTGTGTAACTGGCACATGTTATAACGGAAACAAAGCAAATTTTGGGAAGTTTTTTCTCTGGTTTTTGCTGTTTTCAGAGATGAGGGGCAGATGGTTTCACATTCCCATTAACCTTGCATTGCGGTGAGGCGCTTTCATTGATTTTCCCCCTCTTTTTTTTATCCAATCCAATTGTTAGTCAATTTATGTTTGTAATGTTGAAGGTGTCGTCCTTAAGTAAGAAACTAATAGGTGCAAATGGCCAGACATTAAAGATAACGACCGTTTATTTCTGGAAAGCCATGGTGGCGGTGGTGCTTGTGGTGTTGGAAAAAGTTTGTTTTAAGTTTAGATTGGCCTAATTGAAAAGGAGGGGACTATGCGTGGATGTCCTTGGAATTCCCATCTAAAACACTCTTTGCCAGGATTATTGTCCCCAAATACGAATGCCATCAGTAGTGCTTGTATCGTTCTTAATAGGGATCAAGTACATCCTTGCATCATGATGCCATCCACTTGTCTTGACTGTCATCAACAAGCAGCCACTCAAGATTGCTACACACACAAATCACCCCCGAGTCAGAGTTCAAATCTGATTTGTGAAGGTTGGTTCTCAAATGATTTCTTTTTATTATTATTGTTATTATTTGTCCTTACACCATCCTTCATCACTTGACATAAGCATATAGTTGTGATTAATTAGATTTTTAGTCTTTTCAGGTCGTTGGCAGCAAGTGGGGTTGAAATGTATTCAAATATTCAAAAGGGGATATCGGGTTGTAGGTACAGGAGATTGTAAGGCAATTTGAATTCGGATCGTTTTCGGTGTTTGTTTTCTCAACTCAAATGGCCTTCGAAATGATGTTCTTCCTAATAGCGGTGCGGACGTGGGAAGGATGGAAATAAATTGGATTTCAGTGCGAAGCGGAAGGATATTATTTGGATTAGGGATTTCATTTGTTTAGTCATCAGGTGGATTAGAAAGTTCAACGAAGCAATAGAAAAGAGAGGGAGAGAAGGGGGGCTGGGAATGGTGGAAATTAGGAAGAAGTGAGATTTGGGAAGTATAATTTATGAACTCTTATACCAAAGGCATGAAACGGAAGGTAGGCCTATACCTTTTGTTCTATACGAATATCAAAGCAGCTACTGATTTTGTTTATTTTTTGGTTCTTTGGTTAAGCCATTGAATTGATTTCAGTCATGACGGATGTACCTTTCTGATTGTTTTGTTAGAACAACTAAAGCTTTTTGAGGCTATTTAATCAGATAATTAGGCTTTTTGGTTTAGTGTAAAAGTGGATTTCGACCTCGATTGGTGAGTATGTGTTGTGGAAGTCTTTGTTTGTTTGAAGTGATTTTATCCACCTCGTTGCAGTTGAGTGGTTCTTGGGTATTTCATGTTTTGTGTTCATTGATTTGTTTTGTGAGCACTGAGATGTCAAATTAGATTACTTTGAATCTTGAGAATCCCGCATTTGTGCCTTTGATTGACTGTCATCAAATATGGCGTCGAAAAGCCTTTGAGGTAATGATTCCCATGGCTGCTTATTGCGTGGGAGCTCAAGGTTCGAAACTTAAAAAATGACAAAACCTCCGAAAGGAGTTAGTAACCATGACAACCGTTTTCTCTTTCAGTTATTCGGCAAAAATTCTTAAATTGCCTCCATTCATGCGCTTGGCCTCGGGGCTCCCTGTAGCTCTGTTGTGACACCCTTTTTATTCGTTTATGTATTTTTGAGGTCAGGAGTCAAACAATTTATTTTTTCAACTCTTTAAGTTGCCAAGCGAGGAATTGGCAAGTCCTCCGTTAGTAAATTCATTGTCATGAAAATCGCTTTCTCGATTCGGAACCGGTAGAAAAATGAAGGTCCACTCCATTCCCTCATAAGGCATGGTTGTGAGAAATGCGCTAGGTCCCGGGGATCCACGCTCTGTTGCGCCACCCTATTTAATTTATTTACTTAAAGTTGCCGAGCAATAAATACTCAGGATTTAAGGAGCTACTTTAAAGAATTTTACTGTCGTGTTTCCTGTTCTTTGAGTTCATCTTTTTGATCACTTATGTATGTAGCAAAAACTCAGACATTCTCTCTATTCATCACTAGTTTGAAATAGTACTGGCCTTTGAATTCTGCCTTGCCTTCTACCTTGTCTTACAGTTTTGTGTGCAATTGTTCAAGTTTTCATGTTTTTTTCTTGGCACTATTGTGCGCTCAACACGTGTTCGTTTTTAATAAAACAGTAATCAAGTTTCCAAATTGAGTTCCAATAGCTGGATACCAATTTCTATTTCCAGTAATACAATGTGACAAGTCTGCTAGTCCTTTGTCCTTTCTAACCTGTTTTCAAAAACCGTTTGTAATGAAGCAAAAGAAGTTTTTGCTGATTGAAACATAAGCCATCGTTATCAATGGAAATGAAATCTTTTGAAAAACTTTTGAAAGAAGATCCTGCGATTGACCTGGAGCATTGAACTGTTGTGTGGGGAAGTTCACTGTTCAAATCCCTGTAAGATTCAAAATTTTTTTTCAGAGCCAACGCTTCTACAAGACGTTATCAAGTTCTCCTAGATGTTCGGGTCGCTAAAAAATTCTAGATCCCCACATTTTTCATGTGTTTCAGCTCATTTCAAGTTTAATTTATTTGTTTTCAATGCTCCATTCAATTTGATCGTCACTTTAGTTTAGAGTTTTCGTTTTCTTTCTGTAAAAAGCACAAACAGTGGCTGACATATTTTGCTAGAGATTCTCGCCTTACTGAAAAGCCTTTCAGTAATGCGAGATTCTCTAGCAAAAATATGTTTTTCTATTTGTTGTGCGATCGAATCTACAGTGTGTATCCTGAAGTTATCACTGATACGTAACAAACTTTTCTTTTTTTTGCACCTATTTTTTCGGTACATGTACGCCGCTGGTAAGAACTTCTTTAGAAGTTACAAATTAAACTTAATTTGAACCAAGCCTAGTAGCACTATGTTCGACCGATTGCTTTCGCAATTATTTCGTCTGCCCATTTAACTACTAAGGTAAAATTGAAATCTCGGCAAGGGACTTCAATTTAGGCACAATTTGAGGCATAAATCCTTATAAACCTTTTACTGCATTAAAATTTAACACCTGTAAAACAATGCATACAGAATTGGACCAAGACATCATCCTTGTGGTACCCTATCACCTAATTTTTTAATTCTGTTTTCTGAATGTGCTTTTTTAAATTTAAAGCCTTCCCTTTTGCTGCTTGTTACTCAACAAGACCGAAAAGAAAACAAACAAAAAATAATAATTGTCATTCGACTCCATGAGAATCAAAAAGAACGAATAAATAAATTCTATACCGTGTGATGTTCCTTTCATCTAACGAGCTTTTGTCATCTAGAACCCCAGTTTTGGACAAATAAAAAAATCCAAACAATCTATAACCATAGCGACTATTGGTGAAATCATAAAATTCTTGCCATAACACATTAACAAACAGCAGTGGCTTAGCGCGGCGCGCGTGTCGTATGTCTTTCTTGTGGGGAACACATTTTAATTTTTTTTTTTTCAACCACACCCAATTCATTTTGAATCATTTGAAAATTCAATTTGCAGTTACATTTTCCAATGTCGGTTTCATGTCAAACAAACAATGAACATTTCGAAGCATTTCTTTGCTTTTTTTTTTTTTTTTTTTTATTTAATATTTTTATAGAAAAAGTAATTGAATGTCATAAAAGGATATTTTCAGAAATTGTTGTTTGCCTTCGTCCATAAAATGTGTATGTGGATGGGCTCAACCATTTTTATGATTTCCAATTTTCTGCCTATTTAAGTGCAAATAAAAAATAAATCTTATATTTACCACAGACTTCTACCACCGAGATGTGGCCCCAAATTCTTTCTGTTTCATTTTTTTCTCCTGCAATCAGTGACCTCGAAGTTATTTCCTGCCAAACAGTCATAATTTTACCACTGTACCATTGAATTGTATTTACTTTGGAGAAAATCCATGAAAATAACAGAGAAACAGAAATGAAGGCGAATAAAAGCTTCTCTTTTACCTTTCGTGAGTTGCTTGTCTTTGAACGGAGTTCTTTAGAACTCAATGCCCCAAGTTCCATCGTTAACTTTTGATAATCAAAACAAATATACGATAAAAGGAAACAGAGTTTTTAAATTCTTAGAATTGCCCCCGCTTGAAAGAAATTGACAATTACTTAAAGTTGCATACTGAGAAAATACCCTTACACTTGAACTCTGTTTACCTGAAGTCCTGGCAAAACAGTTGTTTGTAATAAAAAGTTTGTTGTTATAGACTCAGTGAAGTCCTGCGTTTGGCGTTTTTTATATAAAGACGATTGAATATGTTTGTGGAACTAATTGTGTTGAGGATTGCAGAAAATAAAAATCGATTGTCATGAAGGTTAGGGTTGATGAAGTAAGAACTTAGTTTGGCATGGAAACTTTTCGACTTTCATGAAATAGTTTGATTCTTGTCTACGGGCAACAATCCAAGCCTTAATTCTCCAATGCATTCCAGTAATTTTCAACATTTATGTTAAATTTTCTGATTGAAATCTTAATTTTGTGTAACTTTTGTGGTTCGGTCGTGTGTGAGTAGGATGATAAGTTCGCCATGTGTGTGGTGTAACGATGCTGATGCTAAATACGGTTTGCCATGCAATTGAATTCAACTTATTTATCTTTGTTGTGTTTGATTTTTCTTAGTAAACAATTTTAATGGAATTATGTTGGAGAAGTTTTCTTTTTTCTTCATAAATTTTATTTCTAGATGTTTTTTATACCCAACCTTTTTCTGGTTGAGACAGTAAACGTCGATGTTCTAGTACGTCGTATTGTCTTCGTCTCTGTACCAAAGGAAGGAGCACCTCGGATTTTTTGTCACAACTTCACATTCACAACTTACTGAGATAAGTGCCACCTAGGTACGCTCCCTTTATTATGCAATGGAAAAGAAACTATGCTTAACGACTTATTCCTAAATGCAAGAAACAAAACCCGGAATTTCGATCTAAGATCTGGACTTACGAGTCTGAATGTTCTTTTTTTTGCAGGAAACTAGAAAAATAATATTGCTCCAGACCATAAGATAAACGTTAAAAACTGTTAAATTGAATATATATTTTATTTTACTACCTCTTAAATAAATAAACTTAAGAAAAAATAAACTACGTTAAAACTATCCGTTGTTTAATATTTGTTCAAGTTTCTAATGTAACTGTTTGAACAAAAACAAAAATAAAAAGTTATTAAAATCAAGTGCTTCTCATAGTGGAAATCTTTTACAAAACTATCTGTGCAAATTATATTGAAACAAAAAACAAAACCAAAAAGCTTTTGATGTCCGTTGATTTTTAAACTCACGTTGGTGTGCTTATTGTGCAATAATATCTTCCAAGAATTTAAAAAATTTATTAAATTATATAGACGTAAGGAACAAGTTGACTATTCGATAAGTGGAAAGCATATACCTCTCTGAAGAGACTGTGGTATTCAATACAAAAATAATAATAACACACACCTGTACTGTTTTTTAAAGACAAATATTCAGCTTCAGCAATATTTTGAAAACCCCTAAAGAGTTTGTTGTATCACCAGTTTTAAAAAACTTGACTTTCAATGTTGAAATTTGATTGCGGGCATACGTCATCAACAACAAGTAAAATGAAAACTATCGCTCCTAATATACGTCGTCGTCGACGATGTGAAAAACATCATTTGGAATTGTTTCGCGAACAACAGCCAGATGTGGTGCCATGTTGGGAGGCAGTTCCGGCACCACCTATTACTCCACCGCCGGCATTTTTACCTGTCGGCTTTAAAAGATCCTGTGCATTGAGAAAAGGTAAGATTATTCGAAATTGAAAAAGAAATAAACAGTTTTGTGTTCGAGGAAAGTAAATGAAAGTTGCAGTTCTATGTGACATTTAAGAAATAAGGCCAACCATGTTTAGGAATAAAGTTTGGTTGGTTGGTTCAATGGCAACCCTCGAAGAATGACTTTTGTTAATAATGAAATACTTTTTTTTAAAACTGCGTGATGGTGATGACTTTTTGATATTTTCAGACTAAAAACACCTTGTTCTTCGATGAAGCTTACTTAATTTTGTTTCAGTGAACTCCCGATCCAATTTTCAGCTTATCATCGTCTTCAACAATATTTATACCCCAACTTTGAAGAGGGTGTTTCGATTTGTTCTCAGAACTCAGAATTTTGCTCTGGTAAGGTTGCAAAGTTTGTCGGTAGAATGCCTGGACAGTTACTGTAAAAGAGTAAAAGAGTCTTTCCAAGAACAACAAGTTTTAATTTGTGGAGATGTCTGAAATTTGACCCCAAAACAAATATGAAACAAAATTGCCTATTACTGTTATTTACTTTTATTAACGTCATAGACAACATAAAGGGTTGATTTAAAGAATTTATAACAAAATATGTTGGTTACCGATTCAGTACAATGAGTAGCCAAAAGCTGGGGCATTCAGAGAACTAGATGAGTAAGAAAATCCACGAGCGAGTGGTTGTGAGTAGTAAGCCAATGGGTAGGGTACAACAAGAGGGGCTCCTTGAGTGAGTGAAATTCCATTTTCAATCTTCGCCATTCCACTGATCCTGTTTTTTGCCTGCTCTACAGCCTCCAAATGCTCAGCCTTGGCCTTTGCAACTTCTGGGGTGTCCTCGACTGGTTTTGGCAATTCAATTGGAGCTGCAACTTGGATTATTGGTGCTGGTTGTTGAATGCCATTCATCCTCTTGGCCTCCTCTATAGCAGCAAAGTGAACAGCTTTAGCTGCTGCAACTTCAAATGTATCCTCAACCTGTTTTAGAATGTCTTGTGATGGAATTGCTGGGACTTCAACAGCCTTTGGAAGGTTACTGGCTTCAACTCGGAAACCACCAGCATCAGCTGTGTAGACAACTTGCTGTAGGATTCCATTTGAGTCCATGTAGCTGTATGATCCTCGAGTAACTCCGTCTAGAGTCTTTGATTCCTGCTTGGCTGAGAGGGGATCGTTGTATCCAAATGCATACTGACCGAGTCCATCCTGAGAATGGTATTGGCTGGACGCACTTGGTAAAATGACCTGTCCTGGAGCCAAATACATGATCGGATTCGCTGAGGCAACTGCCAACAGTGCGGTTAGTGCTACAAATACTTTCATTGCGATCTAAGTTTTGATTGAAAATATTTTTGACAAATGTCTGAAAAATGCTGTAAACTATCAGACGCTTTTGAGAAATCTGATTGAAGAAGCCAATGCAAGTGCGTTTTATACAAAATCAATGACTTTAAAATTGTTTATGTCTAACAGTTCTGGTTCCAATGATGTTGTCTAAACAACATTTTCGAAACCGCTTTTCACTAACCAACTGTCATAAAAGAATTGTGAGTCAATGTTGCGTCCATTCTCGTTTGTTTTGGCACTGTCTGCCGTAATTTCTGTCTGTGACCTGAGGCACTACAATTGAAATTCGATTAGTGCATTTTGTGATGTTGATGTAAATAAGAAAAACTAGATGTTCTCTTTTCGCGTTGTTCTACTCCGGATGGCACACAATAGCAGTCATTTTATCAAAATAGAATCGTAGCAGCCGAGAGCCTCGATTTTCAACAACTGACAAGTAGTTGATTTAAGTGTAATCAAATTTGGGTATATAACCGAAACCAAATGTTACTAGAAGTCAATAGCGAGTTCTTGTTCACAACACTCACAGCGCTTTTCAGACATTCTTCAAAACTAATTCAATCCGAACTAAGATAATGAAAGTATTTGTGGCATTATCCGCTCTGTTGGCAGTAGCCTCAGCCAATCCGATCATGTATTTGGCTCCAGGACAGGTCATCTTACCAAGTGCGTCCAGCCAGTACCATTCCCAAGATGGACTCGGTCAGTATGCATTTGGATACAACGATCCCCTCTCAGCCAAGCAGGAATCAAAGACTCTGGACGGAGTCACTCGAGGATCATACAGCTACATTGACTCAAATGGCATCCTACAGCAAGTTGTCTACACAGCTGATGCTGGTGGCTTCCGAGTTGAAGCTACTAACCTTCCAAAGGCTGTTGAGGTACAGGCAATTCCATCACAAGAACTTCCAAGACAAGTTGAGGATACCTTTGAAGTTGCAGCGGCAAAAGCTGCTCATTTCGCTGCAGTAGAGGAGGCCAAGAGGATGAACGGCATTCAACAACCAGCACCAATAGTCCAAGTTGCAGCTCCAATTGAATTGCCAAAACCAGTTGAGGACACCCCTGAAGTTGCAAAGGCCAAGGCTGAACATTTGCAGGCTGTAGAGCAGGCAAAAAACAGGATCAGTGGAATGGCGAAGATTGATAATGGAATCTCACTGACTCAAGGAGCTCCTCTTGTTGTACCCTACCCATTGGCTTATTACTCACAACCACTCGGTCGTGGATTTTCTTACTCGTCTAGTTCTCTGAATGCCCCAGCTTTGGTTTACTCATTCCCGAACCAACATGTTTTGTTATAAATATTTGATCAGTAGTTGTTAATAAAAGTGAATAGCAATCCATCGAATTATGTATCTTGTTTTCAAAGTCATTCTGGTAGTAGTTCTAGTAATTTAATTCAACACATTTTGATAAAGATTCTGAGGTTTATTACATTATGGTGTCTTGCTTCACCTCGCAGTAGTTGAAGAAAAAATATAAATAATCAAAAACAATTTGATCGAAATATTATTTTTAATACTTCAATTGATTATGACACCTATCAAATTTTCAGAAAAAAAAAAAAAAAACAGTTCTGTCTTACAATGCATTTCAAGTAATCGATGGTGTTTTTCTTCCTCAACAAATATTTTGTTTCAGTGATTCTCATCTGCTTTTGTAAAATAGCTCACAATTAGAGTTGAGTCACCTTCTTTTGCTTTCAGCTGATAAAAGTTTCCCAATTGCATTTTTCTACCCTACTTTAAGCCGAAATATATTTTGTGTAGTGTAAATGCTAAATAGAAAATACGCTGAATAAAGGGAAGAGATGCAATTTCTTTCTTAGTTTATCAACAGTTATCCTCTCTGACTGTTCCTTGCAGTAAGCAAGACCTTAGCTTCATTCTATCTGTGGTTTTCGTGGTGTGATTCCTTGAATGTCTGCCTGTTACATGCGAGTTCAAGTGTTGAATTCCAACAACAATCTCTTCATTTAAACTAAAGTTCTTCACCCAAAAGCCATTGTGAAACATAAAATTGTTTTGCCACGAATATGCCTTTCGGGAGAAACCTCCGAAAATATTGTCATGAAAAAACGCATTCTCACCGTTTAGATGGGCATAAAATTTAAGCTCTCGAAAATCCTCGATTTTTTTGCGACGCCCTAGTTTATTTTGTTTGTCATTGTTAGAAAATCTTTGTTCTCTTTTTCAAAAATAATTTATTATAACCGAGTTCGTCCTAAGAACTTGAAAGCGAACTTGAACGATCTGGAAAGGTTCATGGCTTCCTCACAAAGTATTTTTTTCCTTCGTTGACTTCCCCTGAACCATTTTCAAAGGTCTTTCTGCTTCCTTCCTCTGAATATTGAAATAAGAAAATAGAACTAAACTAAAAAACATGAAAATAAATCAATCCGATTAATTTCAACACTTGCCTACTTAAAAATTAGGAAAGTCTCGATGTCTCATAAATATTCCAACCAACCACGTGTCTATTATTTGTTATGCTAAAGTCTCGTCTTATTTATACCTTGAAAAAAATTCTCATCATGCGTATGAGGCGGCATACGACTACCACCACCCCATATGCGCTTCACATTTTTATGGGTCTCCGACAGAATCTATTTGTTGTTTTTTTTGTATCATTTTCTATTCTTATAAATTTGCTAAAATGTGTCAAAACTAGGCATCCTTGAAGTCAGTTGAAAGATTGGACTACACATACGTTTCGTCGTTGGGCTTTTAAGTATGTGAAACAATTTCTGACGCTGACATGACTAAGTGAATGTTTCAAATTTGATTAAATGTAATTAATCTTTAGAAATAATTCTTAACTGTGGGCTTTGGAGGATGCAAATTGTGGTGAAGCAGAAAATTTGCAACTCTTGTCACTTTTTTTCTTTTCTTCATTTATGATTAATAGAAAAGACTCAGGTTGTCTTGTTGTGAGATAATTTTGTGTGGGAAGTTATTTTTCTAAAATAAATAAGAAAGTTAATATATATTTGCACATATTTAAACTTTTTTCTGGATATATTTTCTTTGAACTTGAATTGTTTTGATGAGAAGATGATGGGCGAGGAAGTATTGAGTAACTGGCGCCTTTGAGTCAAGGCCGTTGTGTTATGTGGGCTTGTTTTTTTTTTATTAAACAAAAATAAGATAATAAAAAAAAAGAACAATAACAAAAAAATATAAAGGTCAACTTTAAATAATCAACAACATGGAAGCACTTTTTTCTGAGCTTTTCTTTTGATCCTTAAGGTGAATAATCGGCAGGCATTTAACCTGCAACTTATTAAGGCCGTGATTTAATGTCAAATCGAGAGTGAAAGCAAATGGACAGAAATGATCAACGACATAAGCAATTGGTTGTCCTCCAAACCTAATGAATTTAAAAAAAGGGTTCCCAATAGTGATTTAAGTATTCAGACTTTATTAAATAAAACTTTAAGAATACACAAATGCTTTACTCGAATTCGTACAAGTTTTCGAATAGCTCTGAACGGTGTGATTGGATGATGTTTATATTGAGATAGGCTTTATCGAAACAGTTTTAGGTTCTGGTGCTTAATCATATTTTAGTATTTTGCTATCTAGCTCTAACTCCACTTTCTCCTTCCTATTTAAAATCTCTGCTCCCGACTCACTTGGCTTATTTCAGCTCATTCCTTTTCTTCTCCTTGTCTTTTGTCTTCTAAATTTAGTTTACTTCTTTGCCATGCTCCCCTTCTTCGTACTCAACGATCTGCTCCTAATTGTTTCCTCATGACTTTTGCTCCCTTTTCTTCTTTAATTCACTGCTCTTATCATAGTTCATTCTTTACTTTTTTGAATATTATATAATCCTCTTCTCTGTGTTTTTCTCTTAACTCATTCCTTTCCTTTCAACCCACTCAGGCACTCATCCAAAACAATTTTCTTCACCTAACTCTCTTTTCTTCTTCCACCTCACTCACTTCTCTTTTTAAACCTCTCTCCGCTCTTCATAAATCACTCTTCTGTCCTCTGGTTCTAACTCTTTCTACTCTACATCTCATTGCTCACTCCTTCTTTACCTACTTTTCGTCTCCAAACTAAATCCTTTTCTCCTATCCTGAGTCGCAGGTCGGTTTCTGAAATAAATTCTTTGGACCTTTCCAAACTCATGCCTAGGTTACTCTTCTCTTTCTAACGCTCTTCTGTCTGAGTCGACTATTGCTTTTACCTCTCTTTTTCTCCTTTTCTGTTTTCCTTCCTCTGATCTTGACTGTTCCTGACTTTTTCTTACTTCCCTCTTTTTAACTCTCTGCTTTCATCTTAAGACAGTTTTCCCTCCTCCAGCTAAGTATTCTGCACTTACCTCATTCTCTTCTTCCATCTAGTTCCTTTTGAAGTCTTGACCCATAATCAATCACTCCTCTCTCCCCAGCTCAGGAGCTTTATTCCTTCCCTTCCCTTATTTTTTCCTCTCCTTCTAATTTATTCCTCTGCTTCTAATTTATTCCTCTGCTTCTAATTTATTCCTCTCTTCCTAGCTCACTCCTATCCTAACTCAAGCTTTACCTGTCCCAACTCATTCTTTTCAATCCAAACCTTTTTAGCTCACACTCTGAGCTAGGATCGAAAAACAGTAAAGAGTAAGGAGAAAAGAAGTTAATCAGAAAGAGAGGTGTGAGTGAAAAGGAAAAGTGCTGGCGAAAATGAGAGTTGTAAATGATAAGGATAGGAGTGAGTATAGCTGGTAATGGTAATATACTTTCATGACCGTGAAAGACACGTTGGCGTTCGTAGCTTCATGAATAATGGTGGACGGGGGGAAATGCCTGACTATTGTTTCACAAATTTTTGAATTCATAAAAATTTTAATTTTTTCTTTACGAAGTATGTTATACTGGTGTTGCTCAAAGATCTCAGCGTATTTAAAAAAAATAAATTCCTCTTTTAGTCTCGCTTTAACGTTGTATTCGAGAAGATATGAAACTTGTTCTGTACCACACACGAAAAATAAAATATTCAGTCACTCCAATTTGGCTGTCTTTTCCAATAAATATACGTTTAGAATTCCAGTCCCCGACGATTGCAAACACTTAAAATTCCAATTCCCAAAGTAATTTATTTATAGCAAAAATGTTACCAAGAAACATGACTTCCCTTAACATAGTGTGTGTTAAACCGCCAGAGTATTGTCATGAAACTTCAAGGATTTTGAAAACCTCAAGATTGCAACACATTTGTCTTGCTTTATCGCGTGAGGTTTTCATCAAGCGCGAAAACATAATTCCCCCCTTTTTTTATATAAAAATGTGGCATATGAAGGACATTTTTTTTTCTTCTTATTTTTACATAAAAAGAAATTTTTGAAACATTTGTCTCCATTTGTTATTCGCTACTTTGCTTTTAAAAATAATAGAATAAGTAATTTGAAAGGTACATGCATTAAGGATATAAGGTGCCCTTATCATGATGCTGATTTATTCTTCAACGTCCACCCATCTTGCGATGCTTTAAGGATGCGCGCCTTCACTTATACCTATGTGTGAAAGATATCGAATGAAGGGGAATCTGAATATATGCAAAAGCAAAATGTTCCGAAAAGTTGTTCTAAAATGAAAATGAAATGTAGAAAAGCTCGTCTCCTGTCAATCCATCAAACATCAAACCAAACGAATTCATAATCCTTTTAGCATCAGAACCAATGGTTGAAGATAAAAAATTCAAGGAAGAACATCTCTGTTTTTTCTTTCCTCTTTCCTCAAAGGACTTATTTAATGTTTTTACCACTGTGTACATATTTTCTTTAACTTTGCTTAAAGAATACCAAAGTAGCTGTTTATCCTAAGACAGCCGTAAAACATGTTATCAGGGTTTTCAATAAGGATTCTTATGTCCCTGTCAAGGAATTCATCCAGTAAACCAATAAACCACACTACTCACCCAAATCCCCAGAAGTTTTTTTTTTTCTATATACTCTCTTTCTGAGATTCCAGAGGTGTAGTGAATTGTCCAGGATCATCTTTTGTGTTGAGAATACAGAAACTTGTGTAGTTCTGTTGGGTGTGGTGTTTGCACGTGCCAGTTCAATGTTGCAAAACCGAGAGCTCTTATATCTTGGATTTATTGGACCAAAATAAAGGGTAGAAAAAATATTGAAGTTCGATTCTTTCCATCCAAGAAATATATACAAACACTCATGGATTATGCTGTGAGATGGCGGGCTCATTTTGGTTGGTATAGTCACCGGATATATTGTGCTTATTGCGTCGCAGGACTGCAAAATATAGCTCAGATATAGAAAAAGCAATTTCAAGGTTAAACATTTTTTTTTTGAAAGATCTGCTCTCAACAGTGGAAGAAGCTTTTCATTGTGATGAATTTTATGAGAATAAATTTGTTTGACTACCTACTCTAAATAAAGGTTGGTAATAATATTGAACAGGGCAATCACATACCTTTGAGATATTAATGTAACACAAGCGCTTAACGGAAAGAATATTTGATTTAATAAAGTAATAGCAATACAGATGGTTGGTTGGATGGGACAGCGAGAGGGTAACCCTGGATGTTATCCATTAGATTGTGATATGAAAATCAGGGATTTGGTTGGAGGGTTACTTCACCCAAATTGTGGTTTTGGTATGTAAGGAAAAGCTTAACAGGGATTTGAAATCAATTTCAAATTGAATTTGGAGGTTGAAACAACAACCCGGTGGATGAAATGGTACACATTTAAGGATTTAAGTAGATTTAGATGTGTAATCTTGAGATGAAATGAATTTGGGTTGGGATGCTGTGAAAGGATGTTAATTAATTTGGTATAATAGTTCCGCAGTGTTTGAGTTGTGATATATCGAGTTGTTTGATTAAAAACTTACCTTCTTACTGATAGATGGGCATTACAGGTCGGGGTGAACCTGGAAGGCCTCAAATAACATCTTTCGCCAAGAGGTTCGATTTTAAGCGAGCTCTCTCTATATCATGGCCACACATTGATCGGAAGAACGGCGGAATGATGTTGCTCGCTCAGCTTTGATTTAATTTTGCTGCTTTGCGCTAAGTGCATGGCCGTGCCTTCGTTCGTTGGAAGTCTTTTTCCACTTGATTGTGCTAACTAAGACGAGGTCTTCCCATTTGGCGATTTACCTGCAATGTGCTGTCGGAAACCGTTGGTGTCCATCCACTTCTAGTAGTCATCGTAGCCTAGAAATGCGTAGATGCGTACACTTCTAGCTATTCTCATATCGCGGTACAGCTCATACAGTTTGTTGTTGAATCTTCTTCATTGTCCCCGCATGCGGGACCAGAGATCATTCGGAGTATTTTTCTTTAGAAACAACCAAGCGTTTCCTCATGTGTTCTTGACAAAGTCTTTGCTGCCCCGCCGTTTTGCAGGACTGCGTTGGTCATGGTCTTTAAAAGGGTTACCTTAGTTTTTCTAGCGAGAGGAAGATATTCTGTTAAAGGACGACATGCTTTTCCTTAATTAATTTTGGGTGATTCTCTAACGTCAATCTTTAATACAACGTTTAACGAAGTTCGTGAAAGCTTAAAAGATAAGATTTCATAACTGTTCTTGTCCCTTCTTTGGATACAAAAACGATTGATTGCGTGTAGCCTATACATCGATCGCAGCATCCTTATTGCAATTACAAGCAGCCTTATATATCTTATGATGGTCTATTAGAATACTCTCTACTCTGGTCGTAATCCTTAATTTTGGGGGCTTTTCCTTTTAACGTTCGATAATTTTGAATGATCTTGAAATGATCTTAAAATGATGTTGAGATGATTTTCTTATAATGCCTTTGAGTTGCAAGCTCGTTAGGTATAAATTTAGCCATACGTGGCTTTAAAATGTAAATACATAAATAATAACAGCTTCAAAAGTCGTTTGTTAATTTATTCGCTCGTGTGAACCCAATTGGCTAATATGATTCACATTTGTACCAAAGCAAAGTCACACAATCTGCTGGCGTTTGGGCAGTTAATCAGGCCGGCTGCAATCTAATTTCAATTCCTTTCTTCCTAACCAACCAACACAATGAACCGTAAAGAGCTAAGCTATAACTCATACCTAAGGTTCTAGTTACATTTTATTGAAAACACAAACTGAACCACACGCAACAATACTCTTTTCTTGCTTAATGAACCCTTCAGAAATTCTATTATGTGTCCTCTTATCATCAAATCAATTTCTTTTCAAAAGAAAAAAAGGAAAAAGTTTCTCAATCTTAACACCCAAAAAAAAAAAACTCCGACACACATATGTATTCAAGGATATCATCAGCTTTTAGTTTATGTTTATTGGGAAAAATAAACTTTACTTTCTATTCCTGTAAGCCATTTAAATAACCAAAGGACTTTTTCTATTGGACTCATACATGTACATGTTGTTGATTAAATTTTGAAAGACCATTGACAACCATGACACGGCCTATGACCGACACAGACCCGTATTACTGTTATTTTCTACTTTTCTTTCAAAAATAACGTTTTTTCTGTAACCTACAAGTATTTGCTTTCGCTGTATCTATGTAACTGTGACCGGAAGCAATATGAAAGTTGTTTCCGTATTCCCCAAGCTGCTGGCGTCAAAGTCGAAGTGAATCCTTTTTTTAATGGATTTTCAATGCTTGCCGCGTGTGTGGGTTTCTCTTTACTGCTAACCACCGAAATCTCCTTCGTTGCGGCAGTTTTTTTTTTGTTTTGTTTCTTTTTTCGTGTTTTATAACAGATGGTGACATTGAGAGTTGAATTGAATTTCAATGTTTTTTTCTCTGTTTCTACACCGCAAACAAGCAACTGGAAAAAGGACGAACAGAATTTCGCTCCCCTTTGATTGGCAAACACTTTGGATGTGCGGAATGTGTCGCATTGGGGTCAAAAGATTAGTTACTTTTCAATTGTGGAATACTAAATGTTTTGTTGGAAAAAAATTATTTGTAGATTTCCATTTTTTACCGGGAAAAGAGTGGGATAGATAGAGAGAACTTCTTTAACATTAAAAAGCATACAATCCGCTTTTGCCTGCTTGCGAAAGTGAAAATTAATTGCAAGTACTTCGTCAGTGAGGGAAAATAATAATTTGTAGATGTCATTTTCATGCTGCTCCCTATCTCCGGTCATCTTTCAACACCCACTGGTGGTGCAGAATATACGGCAAAAGGAGACTAACGTTATTACAATGGAACGCAGAAGGTTACCATTGTTTGAGAAAAAAAAGCAAAAAAAAAAACTTATCTCCTGTCAGGATGCATGGTCGTGAGAGCTTAACAAAACAAACTCACAAACAAGTTGGGATGTTCCAACACGAGAATGATTCGTATTTTGATAAATATCCTCCATCAAAGTGGACTAAGAATGCCAACAGAGTTGACACTTTATTATAACAAACCAAAAAAAAAAAAGGAAACAGAAAGAGACTCATAGTTGTGGATCTTGGAAGAAACAGGACTTCCTGCGTGGAAGCTGATTGTTAAAACTCCCTTATATAATTTTTTTCTCTCAAAACTTCTTTTATGTTACAACACTAAATATAAAACATCAATAACCATCCAATGTCATCGGTAAAGATAAAATAAATAGCCAATCAAGTTTAACTCTCTCATACACAAGTGTTTGATTTCTTCTTGTTCAATTTATAAGTGAGAAAGGATATCAAAAGTAAACTGGCAGAAATTTCATCACGTTTAGAATTGAAGTAAAATAGTTTTGGAAAGTCATATAACTTCGGTCAGGGTATATGTGTATTTTATCAATTGTTAAGTTCTTCGTACATTGCCAAAGTCCTTGGAAGATTGAAGTTATTTCAATTGATTGATTCGAAGGATATGTTCGGTTAGTGTGGTGGAATTTTATATTAGCTGAGCAAATACATGTGTTCGCTTTAATTTGTTTTTGATCTCAGAAAATTGGTTTTATTATTTAAGATGCTTGAAATAGATTTATAGAGGTTGTATGAAATTTGAGAGGATGCTCGAAGTGAAAGAGGTAATGCTTCTGCATTTTCAAGTCCTGAGCAAACATGCGGCTTCATTAAAAACTCAAATTGGAAAATGAAATTGGAGTTTGGACTAACTTTTGGCCCACAAAGGCTCGGTTTGGCGGATGAATATTGTCTTATGTAGCAAATGTCGTTGACAAGTTGTCTTAGAGTTAAGCAAGGATTGTGATTGTTTTCATAACCTGCATTGGAATATTTGTTCTCAACTTTTGGTGGCTCTTGGGAGCTCACTGAGAAGTCTTTTTGTAGCAGCCAGTGGGAACTTCATACACTTGGTAAATCGCCTAGAAACGAAATAGCTGATTTCAAATTACAAATCTGTTATCTCCATCTTCTTTCTTCTTTTTCATTTCCGGCGTTACGATAAGTGATCTTGAAGCGATCACAACTCTCCCACTTTTTTGCTTCACACTAGTGATACGCCTGTGGGGTACGCCGCACCCCCTCTGTTGTCTCCATGATCAGACAATTGCTTGAAATCGTTTTTAAAACGTAATCTTTATAATAAAGTTGAATCCGTGTCCATAACTTTAAATTACGTGGGTTTTATTTCTTCTTTCAAACCATACGTTTAAAAAAACACCCTTTATATAGAAGAACAGAACTGTATAGTATTGAATTGTTAATTCCAAAAGGTACTTTCTGTAAGTGCCTTGCTAAATATTCTAAATCTCTTCATCTCATAAGTATTGACGTCATCTTTGTTTTTTTGGGGGTGGCCCTTAAGTCACAGCAAACAACAACATAATTTAACATATTTAGAAAATTATATGCATTTACATTTACCTATACATATATTTAAATTAACGTACTCTCAAGATAAGTCTAAGAACCTGGGGAATGTCAGCAAGAGGTGACGCGGAGTATAAATAAGGCCGTCACATTCTCCAAATCAAGCGATTGTTACAGATAGGTGCCCATCTAGTCTCTAACGGCGATCATCTCGACTTAGGCATTTCTTACACAAGACAGTTTCGTCCACAGGGTTGAAATCCGGCACAGTTTTTGATCGTTAGCAGTTGTCAGGATTTTTCCATTACGTAAAATTTACAACAACCATCTCAATGACTAAAGTATATGGCGACCATGACGAATTTTAGTTCAGATGAAAGAAAAAGTATGATTGTTAAATACTAGCCGCATTTTATTATTGATCTGATCCGGATCAGATCATGGGTTTATTAGCGTTACAACAACAAAGCGAAATCCTGCTTTTTAGTTGGATCTATTTTTGTGATCTTAAAATTAGTTCTTCTATTTCACACAAGAGGAGACTTTCCATTGAAAACGTTGGTATCATTTCCAATATTTCCAATAACAACAGTATTGCCACATAAACATTTTTATCTGTGTGAAATTAAATATATTTTAGATAGATAGCGAGAAACTTCACATTTATTCATTTTTGTATAATACATGACATAATGAGAAAGTTTTACAAAACAAAACATATATTCGTGAAATTAATAAGAATTAGTGCAAAAAAATATATATTTGACAAAGTGCATGAGTATCATATTTCCCTAAAAAAAAGAACAAAAAATTAACCATTGAAAAAAAAGTTCGTAGGGCAACTCTGCAACTCTTTTGAAAAGTCAGATGAGAGAGCGAGTCTCTCACAACTTCCAACTGGAAATATGATGATCCAAAGCCGTTTTATTATCACAATGATCCAATCCGGATCAGATCTTGATAATAAAACAGCTTTGGATCATCATATTTCCAGTTGGAAGTTGTGAGAGACTCGCTCTTTCAACTGACATTTCAAAAGAGCTGCAGAGTTGCCCTACGAACTTTTTTTTCAATGGTTAATTTTTTGTTCTTTTTTTTAGGGAAATATGATACTCATGCACTTTGTCAAATATATATTTTTTGCACTAATTCTTATTAATTTCACGAATATATGTTTTGTTTTTTAAAACTTTCTGATTATGTCATGTATTATACAAAAATGAATAAATGTGAAGTTTCTCGCTATCTATCTAAAATATATTTCATTTCACACAGATAAAAATGTCCATATGGCAATACTGTTGTTATTGGAAATATTGGAAATGATACCAACGTTTCAATGGAAAGTCTCCTCTTGTGTGAAATAGAAGAACTAATTTTTAGATCACAAAAATAGATCCAAATAAAAAGCAGGATTTCGCTTTGTTGTTGTAACGCTAATAAACCCATGATCTGATCCGGATCAGATCAATAATAAAACGCGGCTAATAAAACGCGGCTACTATAAAGCTCTGTTTTTATCTTAAGGCTTGTCCTAAAACATATGTTTCCTCATTGTACAAAGCATTCCGCTTATTTAATTGAACCTCGTTCACTGTGGCGTATGAGTACTTTTTTTCTGTTTAAATAGCTCAGATTATTTTGGTACCTTCTCAATGCCTTTTCTGTAGGTAACTTACTTTTAATTTGTTAAATATCTTGTAAGGTCACTTGCGTAGACAAGCACTTATACACTTGCACATGTTGTATTTGTGCTGGTCATTTACTTTTTTTAAGCCGCACAAAAACACTTAAACGTCTAGCCAGGATGGTTTTCCGTTGCCTTTCAGAGAAACTCTTTTTCTTCTTCCTCCTCTTCCTTTTTCTGACGTTACGAGCATCTTGATCTTTTTTTAATCTTATTTATTTATTATTGTAATTATAACAATTTTCATGTTTTTCTGCAAAGCCTAGGCTTTTCTGCAGAAGATTGTGTTTCAATTTCATTTTAAGTGATAAAAGTGAGTTGTATTTAATTAATTCTTAAGATCATTGTGTAGCTTTTCTAATATATTTGTCCCAAAAGAAGTGGCTGCCAATAACGACTCCAAGATATTTATAGCTTTCTACAGCTTCGATGCATTCATTGGGTGTGTTCGTACACAAACCATTCCCGAAGTGTATTGGCTTATCGGTTTTCTTGATATGTAGGCTTAGAATATGCATTAGTTTAGTTTTTGAACCCATTATCGTGACACAATAATTGTACAGCTCTGTTGAACTCCTTTTGCATCATCACCGTCGTCGTATCACGGGAGTTATGTCGTACCACAATTGCAGTGTCATCAAGATCTCGGATCCCAAATTGGTGAACTTCAATCAAATTTTAATGATCCCGAAAACCCATAATGTATTTGTAGTTGAATTTGATGTTTTTAAATTACATTTGTTTATTATATTTGAAGTGTGTGAGGCAAAAAACTCAGCAAAATCGTTAGGAAGCGAATTGAACTGCTTTGAAATTTTTTTTAGTTCAAATATGAACTCCTTGCTGCAAACATCTCTGTATTCTTGCCTAGGACTGGTTTAAAGATTACAACTCACGCAATCAACTATAATCCGTGTATCTTATTGTAAAAATAATTGCCTCTTGTCATCATCTCATTTTTTCTTATTTCATCATCGTACTAATTACCTTTCTAAGAATGAACTTGACAATGATCCTTAGTTTCCGAAATCCTATCAAGATTGGTAGTCATTTCTAAAAATGGGACGTTTTTGTCTGTTATCATTATTTTTTCATCCATCTCATTTAAATGACCAAGCAAATTTATTGAGCTTAACGCTTTGCGTTCAAGCAGCAAACAAACTGTCATTTACAAAGCTAACTGTTTACCCAAAGCTCAAATCGCAGAACTCTGTTTACACAATCAAGAAGAGATGGATAGAAAGACACAGACAGGAATAGATGGCAGGACAACAATGGAAAAAAAGCATTTAATAAGATTAAAGCCCACATTCATTGTGTTGTATTTTCAATTAATTTAAAAAGCAAATCTGTACATTACGCAGTGCCAAACCAAAGAACTGGCAAACGCAATGTCACACAAATCCTCATCATGGTAATGCTGTCACGATTTTGGTAAGCCGAAGAACACTGAAATTCTAGACATCACAGTAGCAGTAGAAGCTGGTCTCATTCTACAATGGTTTTGTTATTTTATTTTACACATCGTCCTTTCTGTCGTGTCTAGTTGCTTTTACAACCTCCCCATCCCATTCGGAATGAGAGAAGCCCCCCCATATCAGTTGGCTATTACGACCATCAGCTGGTATAAAGTGGTAGAAATGATTTTCTCGAGAGATGATATTGCTTTATGCGGTTTGTGGTGCGAATCTGGTTGCAGATAAGAAGGATGACATCATAAAATATTACGAGTGAGAAGAACAGCATGAGTGAAGTTTTGTTATATGTTTTTTGAGTGGAGAATGTTGCTCGGAAAGTGATGCGGATTTATGACTTAATGTGCGTGTAGTTTCAGTTCTGAATATTTTATTCAAAAATCAGACAAGAGAGTCTGGTGATGGATTTTGATTGTTTTTGTTCGTTCTTCAAAAAGATGAGGGGTATGAATTTGAATTGCATAAAAAGGTTTTACGGGCTTATGTGCCACTTGTTGGGAAGTAATCCAATAAATCTTTCACTCGTTGCATAAACTGCTTTTCCTTTTTTTTTTTTTGCGGTTTCAAAACCTTTTTTTGACTCCACTACAGCAAACACTTTTCACACGAATCATTACTTGATGTCTTTTAACGCAAAGATGTTGTTTGATAAGTTAAGGTAGTATTTAAAATGAAATTAATATCATGGCACCCCGAGCTCGGGAAGGCCTAGGGGCTTAGTGCACCTCTCTCCACCAAAAGGTGTGACAAGGTGAGGCAATCTACAACATTTTGCGGAATCGGAACTGTTTAGTGAGAAAGTTTCCGAAAAAATCCGGGGTACCTCAAGGAAGCCATCTGGAACCACTACTATTTTTGATATCTGATATGATCCATCTACTCTTTTTGATAAAGGGCTGTGGAAAACATCTATATGCTGGCGATGTGAAAACATTGTTTTCATACAAAAATAGTACTGATTACATTCAACTGCAAGCTGATATCGATCATTTCGTGCAATGGTGGAATAACACCAATCTTACACTGAGCTCACACTGAAGAAATGTAAAGTAATGACCTTGGCAATTATTGGCTTATAAGAAAAAAGTAATTCAATACTCGGAATAGTAAATAATTTTGTGGATTTGGGAGTTATATCCGAAATTGGACTTCAGAATGCATATTGGTTCCATAACTGCAAAAGCTTCTATTCGTCTGGGAATGATTAAACGTTGGTCCAAGGAGTTCAGGTCGCAAAAAGCTTATTCATTGGCCTGGTCGTTTCGCCTTGGAATATGAATGCCAAGTGTTGTGCCCATATTATGTTTGTCACATTGCGTAATATGGTCATCTTAACTTTGATAATCAACTTCTACTGATTAATCTTAAATCTACGTTTATATTCAAATTTTGGATGGTTTGGATATAAGTTCAGCTCATTTGCTCTCGTTACTAAGAATAAATGTGCCACTTAGGTAAAGTCGAAACTATAAAATTTTTCGAATAATGAACTTTTTTTTTTTTATAAAAGAGGAGCCTATATGCTTATCTGGAGAACTCAGACCTTATTTCCGGTCCGTTGTACCAGGGTCAAGGGCGGCGTCAATATGAAACTGGGAGGCTGATGAAAAGTAGATGCCCAGAGCGGGATTCTAACCCACGCGTGCGGCCTATCTACTGAACACTCTACCGCTGCTCCACGGCCGCCCTTTGAATAATGAACTTGTTTCTCTCTTATGTTACCAATTTAATTCTTATAATTCTTTTGTGGACTTCAATCTTAGTTCTTACAGATTCAAAAAAATTATAATTTTTAAATTTAAGTAGCCTTGAAAGCAGAATAGGTGTAACCCCAAATTCACAGACCTGAGATATTTTTTACTAAATATTTGAAAACTAAAGCATTCTATTTGTTTCCTTTTTCTTGCAATCAACCCTAAATCAAAAAGTCGAGCGTTTGGTTATTTTTATCAAAATAACTGTCACCAATTCTGTATCTGTAATTATACTATTATAATTAAATAAATAAACAAACATTGTATAAGATTAAGTTCATGTAAATAAACTGTGTCTTTATTTTTAATAATGATTTTTTTTAACAACATATTTAACTTAGAATTTGTACTGATTTGTTCTTTTTTTATTTCTTTCAGGTAAGCACTTCACACGTTTTTTCGAAACTCGTAAGTAAATTTTAAATTAAAAAAAAAAAAAAAAAAACACTTAAAACAAGCTACAGTGAAAAATAACTCAGAGTTAACTCAGATAAGATGAGTTAAGTGGTAGGGCTTGTAAGAACTCGAAGCGATTCGCTTATAATTACCATTTCTTTGATGATGCAGTATTCTAAGTTTTTAATATAAAACGTGCAATATTTTATTGAATCACATATATAAATTGTTTACAAAAGATTTTGGTTGAGGTCTCGTTTCATTTCGGATTGTAATGGCCATCTAAGTAATTACTTACTTAGGTGTGCATCAGTCGTTTGTTTTTGTATGTGGGGCTTTGGAAAAAAACTGAACCGTGCCGTGTACCGTGTTGTATACAGTAAGGAATTAAGGATTAAATCGCTGGCCTAGAAATGCAATAAGACTCAGGTAATAAATATCCTTCAAAAGATCGAAAAATGAACATCAGGATTTACGTGAATGAGCCGCCTTACAGTCGCTGCAAATTTTTCAATTTAGATGGACGGGAGCAATACACAAAAAGAGTAAATTGAGTGCAAGAATATATTTTCGATAGCTTAAGTTTCACCAAGTCCGTTCGGGAGGAAGCACTTTGACTAATCTCAGATCCATTTTCCAATTTCTAACGAAAAGCGATACTAGTGAGCAGTTGTTTATATATCTATAATATATATATATGTTTATAAAAAAGTTTACAAAAGTTCTTTCGTTTGCTGATTCCAGCTGGGGAATGGTTATTAATCAAGAAAACAGAAAGTAAAAGTTTGTCTAAGTTTTCATATACAAATGTGGAATTTCACCGCGGACTTTGTCAGCGCTGAATTGTCAAGAAATTATAGAGCAGCTACAGTTGCTATAAACAAAAGAGGACTGACTATTCATTCATTAGCTCATATCGAAGTTCATCGCAGACTTTGTCAGATTGTGATCAATGATATGCACTGGTTAGGTGGAAGTGGCTGTCAGCCAATGAGTACATTGACTGACACACTTAGGCCGCAACGGCCCATTGTGATTCCACAGAGATCAGCAAGTTAATCAACTACTGATCTCAGAAACCCGATGTAAGATTAACGAGTTGATCACTTATTAATCTTCCATTAGGGGACTAGCCGGTTAATCACCGAAGCACACGGAACTTTTAAAGTATTTCTTAAGACTTTAAGAGTCAATGTAAGCTAAGTCGCTAGTATCATCGAAGAAGAATTCACCGAGATGAGTTTTCCTCCTATGAAGTAGTTCAGGGCATGAGCAAAGAAGGTGTTGAGTGGTTTCTTCCTCCTCTTCGTCCATGCAGATCCTGCAGAAATCATTGGAAAACAAACCAAGTCTTTTGGCGTGTCTTCCTATTAGACAGTGTCTCGTAAGAACACCTATGGTAGATACAGGCGGTTCAGGGCTAACAAACTCTTTGAACAGACTTTTTTGGTTGCAAGGCAGTTGTTACTCTCAATCCATCTAGTGTTTGTTATCCTTGAAGCGTCTTGTCTAAGTAGGAGTTTACATGTAGCGATAGGGAAGTGGTCGTGCCCTTTTTGGCTAGTTCGTCTGCCATACAGTTGCCTGGTGTGTCTCTGTGCCCTGGCATCTATGAAAGGTAAATGTTGAACTGATTTGACATCTCCCTCAGCGACATCTGACAATCTTGGACCGTGATGGATTTCGTAGAGACAGAGGCAAGAGATTTAAGGGCAGATTTAAGGGCTGTCTGAGAAGATTCGAATATCCGTGGAGGATATGACGTTTTCTTTGAGCCAAGACAGCACCTCCTTAATCGCCAGAATTTCCGCTTGGAACACACTACAATGATCAGGTAGGCGGAAGAAAAGACTGAGATTCAGTTTTTTTGAGTAGATTCCACTTCCCACACCTTCGCTGGTTTTTGAACCAGCGGTGTAAAAGTGTATTGCTTCATTTTCCAAAAGAGTGCCATTTTCCCAAGTTTCTCTTGAAGGTATGGTTACTTGAAAATTGTTGTCAAACACCAACTTGGTGGTGGTGTAGTCGGATCGATTCGGTAAGAATCTAAAGTTATCTAGAATGGTAGTGTGTCCGATTTGATTATTGGTCCCCTGTGATGCAGCCATCCAAATGATATACACAACTTCGTGCATAATTTTTTTTAAGTACTGTTGCATGCATATAAAACAACAAAACATTTGCTAGCAAATCAAATGATATCTATCGATTATCTTTGTTTCATTAATATAAAAAAAAACTGCATCGAGAGAAAAACCATGGAGAAGAAAAAACTATCCTAGTTTTGTTGCTATACAGGGCATAGATCCTTACCGTATTTGATTAGAGAATTCCTTTGCTACATTAGAGAGAAAAGTGCTACTAACGATTTATGATCCTGTTTGCCTATGCAAATGAAACAACGTTTTACAAAGAACTAGTGACCAGGGAGTTAGTCTAATGTAAAAATTCAAGTTCCAATCGTAAAGATTTCATGCAGGTATTATCAAAACCTAAAGTCTTCATATTAAAAAAACGAGCTATCCAAATAACTCTCAAGGAAGTAACTATGTAGTTACAAGAACATCTTATTTCTGATATTGGAGAAAGCGGTCTAGAGAAAGCGGTCATAGAAGTCGTATTATGGGGCATATTCGGAAGTCAACAGAAGCACTACACTGGATTTCTAAAACTACAATACCGCATTGGCTGTATTCACTAAGAATTTAAATAAATGTAAATAATAATTTCTATTCAAAATGATCTCAATACTTTGTTATGCATTCCTTGATCTCTTTATTCTTGTCAAGTTCAGGATCTAAACAAAGACAAATACTTGAAAGTTTGTTAATAGCAGTGTGTCGAATTCTAGTCTTTCCAATTTCTTCAAAGTGTTCTCCAATTCTTTTTTGACAATGTGTCAATATCCGCCACTCCCGCCTTAGTAATGAACTTCACATTCTTCAAAAAAGCATCATCCCCTCATTTTTCGTTAAACAATTTTGTCGTAAAATGTTTTTGAATGGTGTCGTTAATATTTTTAGCATAAAAGCAGAGGGGCTGCTTTTTTGTTTGTATATTTAAAAATATTTTCTTTACTCATTAAATCGCCGATGAGTGGATTGTATATTTTTACACTGCAACCGTTCCGGTGCCGCCGCCGGCCGGTGGTTGGTTTAAAAATATTCTTTTTTCCTCTTCTATTGATAGATCATAGATCGTCATTATACCGACAAGATTAAAATTGAATGCATCTATCAAAAAAGCGTTCCTCATTTTCTTCATTCGAAGTAATAAAACGAAATGATTTGTGAATTTAATTAAAAGTAATAAATTTGTTAAAAGAAAAAAAATATTTTGGAATTCTTGCCACATAATTGGCGCTGATTCATATTAGAAACTGAAATGCTTAAATCGTCCCCCTCTCAATTTAGTTCTGTAGTACTCTAAATTCTTGAGTGATGCTTATGTTAATCAAGCAAACTGCCTAAGTTCCTTATGGGTAAAGTTTTGTTGAGCAACTTTAAATAATTTTCCTCTATAGTCACACCATGAATTTTATATAAGAAAAGGATGATAAATATTCAGTCAAGAGTTTCCAAGGCTCTCACGATATAAAAGCCTTGAATTTTTTTTACCATACGAGGATGAATCTTTTTTGAAAGGGCTTATATCCCTTCATTAGTTTACGAGCACAGATCCTGTTTTACAAATAAATATACCTACAAACGCATATGTATACATGTTGATGGATGAAAATCGTTTGTAAAAGAAAATCGTTGAAGGAGAAGGGTTCTTTGAGATGCTGAGAACCATCGTCATAAATGGGCAAAAAAGAAAGAAAAGAAAAACATCCACGCAAAGCTCCGGAACGAACTCTTTTATTTTCATATTATGTAATATTCGGTATGTGTGTGTGCTGTGTAGCTGTCGATTGACGCCTTCACCAACCTAAAAAAAAAACATGGAATTCTATAGAAAAGAGGGACACAGAATAGTTATACTGGATTTTCGATTTCCCTCATGGAACATAAAAAATGGAAGGAGGGCTTTGCCAGGAGCATGTAACTAAATACCTACCCTTTCGTTGAAAATGACATGGGGAGGAAGAAGGAAGCTAAGCTTCTTCTTACGAGTTAAATGAAAACACAACTCACGAAAATAATGTCTATGTTTTCTATGTGATTTCCAAACTCCAAGAAGGGATTTGAGATGCCATTTTATTAGAAACGTTTCAGCCAGAAATATGCTGATTTCCACATATTAAAGGAAACTAGAGAAAACTAAGCATAGGCACACGTGTCATTTAGTTTGTTATGATTGCTAAATAGAAACTCATAAATAAATTGTAATTAAAATTGGGAAGGGAAGGGTGTTGAATATATTGTTTGGTGAATAATTTAAGTAATTTGCGGTTTTGGATGCGGTAGTAGAGTTTTGAAATAGGCCTAATTTCTGTGTTGTATATTTGCTTAATTAGGGTTAAAAATTTTTTTACATTAAAGGTGTTCCACAAAATGGCGGAAAATAACATTTTACATACCTTAGATAGACATCTAAAGTTTTTAAATTAAAGGAAAAATAATCGGAGAACGGTGGGGGGAGGATTTGAAAATAATTTAACTAAAGTTGGATGGTTTTTTCATTTCCGATAATTTCCGGTTGAGTAACACTGAACACCGCAAAATGTTTTTCCCCAAGGTGTCCTGGGAGAAGCACTGCGACAGGCTTATGTTTCAATATTTTTGCATGATAATGAAAATTGTACAACACAGTTGAAACTATGTTCAAAATTGTACAAAAGGTGCGATAAAATCAATCAATCCATACTTGAAAAAATAACATTGGAAAAAAGTGTTCTTTTAGGCTGAAAACCGAACCCATCCGTTCCGTTTTTGGAAAAAAAAATGCAAAAAGTGTTATTTTTACGCTGAAAACCGATTTTTAAATATTTTAGCAAATATTTTTAAATATTTTTACATAAATCGCAATGAAAATCATTTGCTCACTTTATAAACAAGTGAAAATGCCACACATTCCTTAAACTGAGTTGATTTCTTTTTAAGTTTTGAGAGAGTGACAAAAGATCTCTTGAATGTTTTTAGACTTTTGGCTTTCGTTTAAAAAAGAAAGGAAACAAAAAAAAATGTGCTTTAGAATCTAGTATTTCAACACTCAACTCCTTAGTATCTTTTAAATTGTTTGGATGAAGAGCCCTCAAAGGCAAACATTTTGAACTAGGAAATTTGGTAGCGTTTATTTTTCCATTTTCTACTCCTCATTCGATATATTCGTACTCAATATTTATCCAAAACGTAATCCCAAATTTTCTTTCAGCTAAAATAAGGCATTCCACTGGGCTCTATTCTAGTACCCCATTTGTTTTGGCTATTCAATTATGGTGGTGATTTGCAAATGCATACCTGAGATTTAATGCCCGATTTGTTCATAAAAAAATAAATTAAGGCCTTCCACTAATGCTCCTGAATTCTTTTCAATCTATTTGGTAATATCAATTGTGATAAAAGGCACTTTATCGAAGTGATATTTGAATCCTTAATGCAATTTGAGATAATATTTTGGATCAAAATTAAATAGATACGGTTTCACAGCTAACTTATGGAAACTTTGTTCCTAACGCAATTCAAGTACCTTCAATGGAAAAAGCCTAGAACCATGTTGTAGTCAAATTTAATGATATTTTTCACAAGACTCTCCGTGACAATTAAACGTCTGTTGATTGATTGTACGGTTGTCATATATGTATGGGCAAGTGAGTAATTGTGAACTGCAAACCTTGCCGTTTCCTTTTCAAAACGCTCAAAGTCTTACAGTTCGAGTGCGCTTAAATGAATGCATGTAAAGTAGATGTCATAGGTCAAATCACTAGCTCAATTTGGATCAAAATTGAATATAATGTTCAAAAATCGCGAACATGACTGATCCACCATCACCGACGGCTAATCAACTCTAATTCTACTACTTCTTGAGTAGAATTTTAAATGCATACTTTGCAAATTTAATCTTTGCTACTCCTAAAACTACCTTGGCAAATGGTAGGCGAAGAATATTTGTATTATTACCTGTTTTTTAGAATGGTTTGACTTCAAGTCAAATCTACAGTAGTAAGCCACAAATTAATTTCGAACAAGATTTTCATATCCAATCTCTAGTCTCTAGATGAAAGGCAGCTTAATCAATGGAGTGAAAGTCAAATCCTACCAATGTGCAAAGATAAGGAGATACATGAAGCTGTAATGATTTCCGTTTTATCCTACACTTTGAAGATCTTTGTGCAAGTATAAGGTACTCAACTGCGAAAAGATGATGAGACAATGATATATACGTATTCGTTGGGGGTAAGTTAGCTGTTAGCAACATATGCAATCCAAAGACAAAAAGATGTGAAAAGTGTTGTAATTCATTGGAAGACTCGCATGTGTGTCCTTTGGTTTGAAGAATTCGTACAGCACCTGCGGAAACTAATACGAGTGACTCTCAGTTGTTCCAGAAGCATATTTGTTAATGATCGAGCGTTATGTACGAAGAAGTAGAGACACAGTTAAGACATGCAGAATCACTGAAGAATTCTTCCTACTTTTATTGCAGCCATTGACCAGTTTTTCGAAGGTAAAGTTCCGATGACTGTATACTAATTTTTCTTTGCTGACAAAGAAACCACCATAAGCCACCTACAGGGAGCATTTGATTTGACCTATGGGTAGACATTAGGTGTAAGTTTAGGTATCGTAAACGAACGAGTGCTGTTGTTGCCCGTTTTGTGGTATACAGACATGTCTATTCCAGACTTGGTATTTCTAAGGCATTCGATAGAGTTTGGCAACAGGCTCATCTATCGAATATGCGTGCTTTTGTTCATCGATAAGTCTCTTCTAAGTTGGATTAGAGACTACCTTTCAGACCGATCAATTCAAGTTGTATTGGATGTTTTCAAGTCTGATACGCATTTTAAAAATGCTGGCGTACCTCAGGGCTCTGTTCTGTCTTCGGCTCTTTTCCTCATTTTCCTATTGACAATCTTTTGTCTGAAACTTCCAATCCTCTTACTATTCTCATCCGTGCTCTTCGGATGTGAAACGATTGTCTATGATTAGATCATTGAACTCGGACTTGACAGCATTGTTGTGTGGGGTCGTAAAAATCGAGTATAATTCCATGCTTCACAACCCCAATGCTGGCTTTTTTCATCGAAGCTTAACATCGCTAATTGCATTTATCCATGAATGGTACCTGCTCCTGTTCTGTAACTATCGCATCGATAACCGAAATTCTACTAAGTTAACAGATTTCGTTCCATTTTCCACCGTTTATCAAAGGCTTTTATCGAGGTGATTGTTACAGAACAAGGGCATTGCACCCAAGATACGAAAAAGATGTCAGTACTTGCTATGTGCGCACAAGATGATTTCTTTTGGAATTGACCGCATATTTGAAGTCGCCAAAAATGACAACGTTTCTTGAGACGATGCAAAAAGTTCTACACCCCTTTTGGTCTGGCTATAGTTTATAAACGCATCATCACCCGTCCGAGACTAGAGTTTCATTCCCATATTTGGTTCTATGCTCCTCAAACATCTTAGCGACCGCTCAATAAAGTACGAAAGAGAGCACTAATACTGATAAGTGATAGTTCCACTGTAGAATCGATTGATTCTCTTGAAAATCGTCGAAATGTTGCTGGCCTCAATTTTTTCTCGCCTTTTTACAAGCAATGGTGCTTTAGTGAAACAGACAGTTGCATATCTCTCCTCAAACAATTTATCGGAATATCCGACTACCTCATCAGTTTTAATTGAGCATTATGTACAGAGGTTCATAATTTATTCGCACGACTCGAATGTAGAATGCTTTACCTGCCTCTGTTTTTCCCCTGAATTACAATTCACAAAAATTCAAAAACAGTGTGCATCGGTGTTTGCTATTAGAACCACTCCTTTTTTCCTTTACTCTCGCATTGTGTTTTATAACACCAAAAGGATATTCATAACCTCGTACCGTGCGTGCAAATTATTAAAAAAAACAAAGATAGACACATCATAAAAGTCCTGCCACAAAAAGTAAGGCTAAATCGGCGAAGTTGGCGTCAGACATGAAATAATAATTTACTGCCAATTATTACTCGTATGAGACGTACCCTGCAAGTGGGTCACTATTGTGAAGCTGATAAATTGGAGATTCCCAAGATCTTATTAAATAAAAAGAAGAAGAAAACTCTTTTTGTAAATGTATTGTGTAAAGTTTACAAATACTTTACCAAGCCTTGCTACAATCTTTACTCGTATTTATTTTAATTGCATCATCTTAGGAAGACCTTTATGGATTCTCGAATACTTTTGTTCGCATTACCCTAATTGAATCCTCATTCCAAATCACCTCTCTGATATTCTTCCTTCAAAAACAAGTAAGATAATTCTCAACTTTGACCTCATACATATTTCAACATCATAATCCTTTTCAAATCAGATTGTTTACAACTGACAAGGCTTTTGAATTGATAACCTTCCCAAGGGATTCTAGGCTACAAACAAAACTTCTTCACAATCGTTTTCCTTATTCGAATTCATCAGCATGGCTTTCAATTCTTTGATCTGGAATCACCTAAGCTGTTTTTTCATTGTATATCTGCTTGGAATAAACATCCAGAGGTAACCCCTTTTATTCACCAATGACACGTGCGGCACACATTCTGCTCCACTCCAAATCCATTTTGGGTTTGTCTCATGTTTGCTCTCACACAATTAACCTCCCGTCTGGCAACGGCAACAAATGAAATTCTCGTAGACCACACACTTTTTTTTCCGGTGAACTGTGTGGGTGAATCCTTCTTTTTATTGATATTTTCTTTAATCCTTTGACTTGTTTTGACCTACAAAAGAAAAGAAGTATTGAAACAAAGACGAATACCTCAGAGTCTGCTGATATATGAAATAAATCTTCAAACCAAACAATTGCAAATAATCCGCAGACAATCGTGTAGAATATAAAATAGTTTGCAAAAAACTAAAACCTTCTAGCCTTTCAATTGTGTGTACTCTTATTGCTCCTTTTCGCAGATAATTAAAATCCTTGATATTGCTCTCGTTCATACTCGTTCGCCTCCACACAGAAGTCATAGAAAATAAAAATACTGAAAACTATCTCTGCCTGGAGGTGAATCTGCAAGGAGAAAGAAGTAAAATCGATGGGCCTACACAAGTTCAATGCTGCTTCAATGCCACAGACTGACATTCTTCAATCGGATGCTCTGTACTCCTATCCTATTATTATCCTTCTTTGCATAAATTAGGGAGGGGAAATCAAATGTAGGCTCAGATTTTTTTCTTCTTCTTCTTTTTTGCTCTTCCTTTATTTCGTTTTTAATTAAAATTTCTTAGAAATACATTTCATTACAGGAAAAGAGTTCCATAAACACAAACAAAAATTAAAAATACTTTCAACCAACATTTGCCTGTCATTGTAATCACAACTTGTTGTTGATGGCAACTTGAAAGAGTATCTCCCCTTAAATTATAAAATTTCATTATATTTGTTCTTTTTTTTCCATCCGGCACAGTTGTGCATAATGGATTATGTTGGTTTCGTGTGGGCAAGCGTCCTTTTGCAATCCTGCCACAGAGTGTGGGAGACTTTAAACAGCTTCAACTTACTTGAGGGTGTAATCGGAGGAAAGCTTTATTTTTTAAGTAATGAGGGAAATGAGGCTCTTATTTTCTAGCCGCAATGTAGGTAGGTACTTTTACATACTTACTCGTATAGCAAGGCAAATAGATATTCGGTAGAGAAGTGGTAGATAAATAGTTTGCTTGTGCGGTGTTGTCTCTCTCCTTTTGCGTTAGAAGCTAAAGTTTTACTGAGAAATTAAGGCAAATGGACTGGCAATGGAAAATTATCATCGAAAAGTTATTCAACACTTGATTAGGAGGACACAGTCTAATTTGTTGTGTTTGATAAGACAGTGAGTGTATGTGTGCGTATTTATTCGTGTTTTCGTTAGAAGAGACTATAATCCAGACAAGTTCTGGGAACTCTGACTTATGAAAAAGATAATTAACATTTTGGTTTTCAATTCGGCCCCTGGAATAATATTAAAATGTTTGGTTTCACGTCCCACCTTCCACGTGCAACGGAAAATGTGGTTATTTCTCCATTTTGAACACGTGTGCGTTCAATTTTGTGAAATGGTTTAAGGTGATTCTGGTGAATTTACTCTCCCTTGATTGAATGGTAGAATTTAAGAGGAAACTTATTCTTTTGAATTTTAATATTGTAAAAAAGTCAACAATCGAATTTACCTGAAAATAATTATTGATTTCCATAACTCGTTATTAATAACGTCGTTTATTGTTTAATTCCTGAGCATTGATTGACGTCAGTGATCCCATGAACTTGATTTCCTCGACCCATAAACTCCGACCAAGTTGGGCTCGAATAAATTCCAGCCGAGAGCTGGAATTCTTCATGACAGGGAATTTAAACAGCATCTTTCCATGTAATAATCTTGACCTCTTGCCATTTTAACCACTTCTTCACTGATAATGTGGTTATAAGTAGTGCCCTTTGGCGTGATGGTTAGCACGATTGCCTGTTCTACTTTGAGCTCGAATCTCAACAGAAAACAAAAAGTGTTTTTCGAGTATCACCTTTCGCAATGAATTGTCAAGTCCTATTCATTGCCATGAATGGTTTTTCTGGATAAGCCTTTAAGAATCGGTAGAACATTGTAGTGTAACGAAGTTACAAATACACACCCTACCACCATCCAATATACATACCATTATTTTCGTATGATATTTTTCATTCACGCCATAGAGCTCACTTTCACTTATTACAGAAAACTTTATAAGGCACCCTGAAAAACACGAGAATTGAGAAGCCAGCCCGTGTTGAAAAGTACTAACCTCGTGAACAGGCTACTTCCACTAGAGGAAAACCAGGGGTACGTAGTGTACCCAGAGATTCCCAATTTTACGCAAGGTCTCCTTGGAGTTCCTAGCATAAATCCCCCCACTAGCCTCTTTGATGCCAGTATTTTACTTTTGATGCCAGGATCTGCCTGTTGATGCCAGTGTTTGACTGTTGATGCCAGTATTTTACTGTTGATGCCAGGATCTGCCTGTTGATGCCAGTGTTTGACTGTTGGTGCCAGATTTTGTCTGTTGATGCCAGTATTTTTACTGTTGATGCCAGTATTTTTATTGTTGATGCCAGAATTTCCCTGTTGATGCCAGCGATGAAGGACCCGTACTTGGTGACCGTGTTGCCAGCATAGGAGTAAGGATCTACCAGCGTTGGAACCACCACCAGAATTAGTGATAAGAATTGATGAATATTATATTAGATTAGCTTTAAGACCAATAAAAGGATTGGACCTTCTTCATAACCGAAGTTTTACGTGTTTTCTTTGGTCGACCCTGGACCCGACGAGCATACCCCAGATCTAGAGAAAAAAGCACATCACAGTAGGTCCCCTACATTTCCTTACAGGGCATAGTTTTGCGAAAAATTCGCTAGGCTCCGGGGCTCCCCGCACTGTTGCAACACCCTATGTATGTTTGTATTTACTGATAATGACCTAACTAACATCCATGTGATGCATCTCTCCGTCTTGGAATCTGTAAATAGTTCCATTCGTAGGAGAATGAAGCAAATCCTTGATGTATCAGAACTGTTACGATGAGCCTACACGTGGCAGTCGAGCTTAATCCAATTGAATCTAAATTACCACTTCTCTTGTGTAAAGCAGACTCTTGGTTGACAAGAAAAACTTTTCACATTTGCAACACTTTTTTAAATTCGCTCGAAGATGATTTTTGCTATTAAATTGACAAAAAAGCCGACTTCAACACAAGTTCCGCTTTAATTTTTTACCTAAGCGATGAGATCTTGAATACGTTTTTTTTTTGGAATTTGTTGGCTGGAGCGCATTCCACCTCGATTTTGGACTGATTGCTCCAGTTAGTATTTTAATACAGTGTTCCTGGAGGTCTATTTTCTTTTAAATTTTTAAGGTTTGAAAAAATTTCATCAAGATTTGCTAAGAATATAGAGAAAAAATATATACTTTGTGAACACCCCGCAAAACCACTATGAAGTTAAGGGTTTAAAACCCCATACTGAAAAAAAAGGTATTTGTTACCTCGGACAATTAAGTAAGTGTTAGTTGCTCTTCACGGATGAAAATATCTTTTGAAAAAGTGAAAGAATGGTCCTTTCATTAGTAACCATTTTAGACTGAGTGTCATCTGCAACTGTGTGCAAATTTTCTAGCTCATTTGAGATTTTATAAAATGTCATGATGACACCTACTTGCGATCTAGTCTGCTGCGTCACTCATCTCACATCTAATTCTGCGATAAATTTATTTCCTTTTTCGGTGCCCAAATGAGCTGTTGGTTCGAATCCCAGAAGCATCTTAGAAAAAGGTATTTACCGTTCATCGCAAAGAATTGCCAACTTCTCGGAAATTAGATGTAATCTGGCATGAAAAACAGTTTTTAACTTCAGAAACGCCATCAAAATGTAGGTCCTTGAAATTTGTTAATCCACAGGGTTTCCGTAGCTTTTATGTGCCACCTTATTTATTTATTTGGCTACCAACAAAAACAGAGCCTAATCAAATAAAATTGTGCATAAAACTTAACGAAGCCAAATTGGTAAATTTAGTTCTGTTAGACTCTAATTCATGTATCCTCGCTGCAATATTAGCATTTTTATTGTTTATTTTTATTAACATTTTTGTTTTTAAGTCGTTTTCGAAATGACTTCGGAGAAATTATTTAATTCATATGACGTACCATGCTCCTGATTGTTTTCAATATGTGGCTCTCTTTTTGTTGAAACAACGAGGAATCCTTTAGTCCAACGGATCTTAACTTTGGGATACACATGTATTTATAGGATATCCAAGCTGTAGCTGTGCTTTTTCAACACAGAACTTTTTCTTCCCTTTTTTTTTTACAAGGCGTTTGCTTCGGTTTCCTTTGCGTTGTTGTTTCTGCATCGTGAAATGGTTAAAACCAACCATAACCACTTCAATATGAGAGGACTTTCGCACTTGATTATTTGGCCTGTGTGGATTGTTGTCTGGTAAAATGATGAGTTTTCAGATTTTTATAAGGCTTCCTTATGTTCCACGATGCAGGTCCTTGCATTTGGTCAACTGTCGAGTGTTTGGTTTAAAGTCATAGCTCGTCTTTACAAACCAGCAGCTAAAAGCTATTTACTTTATTGTTGTAATGGAGATGCACCCAAAATTCAAGTATTAAGATCTGGGGAATACGTCATTATTTGTGTTATCAGAAAACTCTTTTCGTAGACACTATTACTTCCCTGACTCAATAGCTTATTGCTTCTTGTGATTTCACTCTGAAAAAATTTTTCTACTGAGAAATGGCTGCTGCCAACCTTCTTCCAATAATAACTACGAAGGGTGTATCACTAACGCTTTTTCCACTCAACTCATTCAAACGCAGCATTCAGAAAACAACTGAATCCTAGCTTTTTTTTCTTTCACTGTAGACAACTAAAAAGAGTGTCTCACCGTTCAGGCGAAATCAATGAACAGAAAAATTTAATAAACTGCAAAAAGTATTTTTTTTTTTTTTTTTCAACTAAAAGGATCAGTGCTTCCTAAAACCAACGATTCGATGAAATGGTAGTCAATATCAACAAAAGTAATTGAGCGAATTACTTTTTTGAAAAAATTGAGTAAAAGTTTTATTGAAGCTGCACGTTGTGTCTTCTATTTCGAATATTCCAGCGAATGAAGTACTTTCATTGATTTAAAAAACGAAACTGGACCGAGAACGCTTCCTTGTGGTACCTCGGTTACTATTTTGTCGAAATTAGAATTTCAAAGAGTTCTTTTCCATGTCTTACGAACAACAGCCTGATTTTTAAATTTGTTCTTAAGGAAATCTATAAAGTGTTTTTAGAAAAAAGTTTATTAACTGACACTTCGCACACCATTTCAAGAGCTTGCGACAAACTCAAAAATACTTCGAACAATTTGTCTTTTCTTAGACTTACCTAATCTTTTTTGGTCTTATTAATTCGACGGTCAAAACATTCTTCCCTAAACCCTGAAATACATTTTTCAAAATATCAAGCTTTTTTTTAAAAAAAAAAAAACTCATCCATCAAAGTAGATGTATAGAGACACAGACACACACTTGCTGAGGAAATATTTGTTTGGAGTCCAGATGCCACATCCATGATATAAAAGCGAGTCTGCATTCGTTGGACCTATTAGTCGAACTAGATCATTTGCCCAGGCTAGTACCTAGCTAAAATATGTTCACCTACCAAACTTTTCCGAATCTGTTGCAAATATCAATTTACATTATTCGAATTTCGATTTGCCACAACACCCTAAAATTTAGAGCCAAATAAAATGCGTTCCTTTTAAAAATTTTTAGAAAAGAAAGTTTTCCACTCAATTTACATAGGAAATTGGGAAAGAACAGCATAAAACATTTTTTATGTTTTTCAACTCCGTTTAAAGCAATTTATTTAGTGTTTCACCACGTTTTTGCAGTAAAGAGCGCACAAAACAACCTTCAGACCACAAAATCTTCCTTTATATTCTCACTAAGCTATCAAATGACTTCTCAGCAATTAAACTTGGCCGTAAAAGTGGATAGGACGACGAAACATCCCTCGCTATCTCACTATTTTCTAGGACATTTATACATGCACTAAATTACATGAACTAGTCCTCTGTGTACATAGTTGTATGTGGGACTGAATGAGAAGAAAATAAAAAGAGGAAAACCATTTTGTGGCTTTGGATGGAGAGGAGAAAACGACGAGCATTACTTCTGTTTGCCGTCGTTCGCCGCGCCGCCGTCTTCAGAGCTCCTCAAAAAAAAAAAAAAAAGAAATAAATAAACATCCAGTCTTTAAATGTTATTTTTTATTGTTATTCTCTCCTAATTGAATTTGCATGTCCTTGAAATGAAAAGACGTTTCGTCGCAGCAAAAAAACCATCTATAAAAGTGAATCCTGCCGCTTCAATGACAAAACGAAGAACGATTAGATTTTAAGGACAAAAAAAAAAAGAACGTTTTTGTTGTTTTGATTTTGTTTTTGATACTCCAGAGTTTAAAGCTGTGAAAATTAATTATCCACCCACTCGCGAAGCCGCGCTGCCAACACATAACTCGTACATCCTTCTGTGCCAGGATGTGCTTTTGTCCTTTTGGACTTTGATTCAGGATGACAGGTTTTCAGTTTTCATTTTGCCGCCAGCACTGCCGCCCAAACAAAGAAAGGAAACGGAAAAAAGGAGATGAAACGTCCTCGTGCATATTTCATTGATAACAGGAGACACATAGTGGTTTTATCTCGAAGCCACATTTCAACACCACCACTGAAGGTCAATGAATGCCAATAATAATGGCCTATAAAAAAAGGATGATAGCATTCCATTACATATCGACCAGAATACAATGAGAATAAAATCAAGGGCGCATCAAGTGTTGCTGTAGGAGAGACAGGGGCTTTTAGCAGCCTACAACTAAGCAGGACTGCCAATACCAACTATAATGTATTTTTCTCTTCAAATAACAGTGAGAGTGCGCTGTAGCATTTTGCCTTAAAGGCTTTACAAAAGAACTACGAGTATATGCTTTCCAACAACCAGCAAACTGTCATAGTAGGGATTATTGTGTACCAGTCTGCAGTTTATGGAGGTGGTGAGAGGAGAATGAAAGGGGCTCTCATAAATAAAATGCGAAATATTTACTGGCAGAGGGTTCTTCACCGACGACGACGATGAAAATATTTTGCATTCAACAGCTTGGCGATCAAGGATAAATCTCGGGGGTGGATATGGAGATGGAGAGGGTTAGTGTCAGTAGAGTGGCAGCTTATCTTAATCAGTTTTTTGAGAGGAAAAATGCCATCCTTCACAAAGGAAAAGGATATGCCTATACTTTTCGCAGAATGGGCACACATGAATTGGAATTGGAATGCTTGCTCTTGACTTTGTTGACGTCCTTGGAACCTTTTTCTGTTTTTTCTCCTTTTTTTTTTCAATTAACTCCAAAGTCTTCTGTGACTAGATTCTTATTTCTTCGTCGTCTTTGAAGTGAACAAATAAAAATCTCGGAAGCGTGTGCTGCTGCAAGCATGTACATAAATTCCTTGCGTGCCTACTACACAAATGTGCCTTAGAGATGCGGAGAGAAAGATTGGCTGTCGAAGAGGTCAAATGGGAGGGCACAAGGAAATTGGATTTTATGTATGAATGTGAATGCGTAGGTGAAGGTGGATATGGCTTATTTATTAATTTTTTATTCCAGCTCAATAGTCTTTTTTCTCGCATGGACGTTGTTGTCCGATTAGTGTTTCTATTTGTGATTTTTGTCGACATCTATATATGGCAAGATCATGCCATTTGTACGAACACGGGTCAGGACCATAGATTTTGCAAGTTAATTCTATATACGAGTGTTGCTTGTCAAACAAGGCACAAAATATGGGCTTATTTCTCTATAAGCATTAGCATCAGATGAGTGGGAGTGTAATCTGGGAAGGAGTTGTTTTTTATAGTTTCTGCTAATGCGAACCATTAGTCTTATTTTGGGAATTGTTTAGTATGCACGCACGCAATTGATTGTCATGACCAGTTAACGAAAATGTATCGTTGAACTTTTGGCAAGTTGAGAGAGTTTTTCTTCGATTGCAAACAGTCATCCTGGCCCTGAATTGGAATAATAAACGATGCAAAGAGACATCGTGTTTGAAATAATTAATTATTGTGGAATTGGGTTATTAATCTTTGTTTTGTTGGGGGTTGGAGGGGCTCGGTGGCATAGTGATGGATATAGAAGTGTTTAAGGGATGTGGATTGATTTTTGAATTTATAAGGTTATTTGTTTCTTTCATGGAAATTTGCTGGAGGTTTTTTTATCGCAAGAAAACTACACGGTTAAAAATCCTGGCGTTAAATTTAATATTTTTAGGGTTGCATATATGACCAGTCCAAAATCGTATTTAAATGTAATACTTTGAAAATATTTAATTTTCAAATTCAATAGGAGACATATTGGAATTCAATACTGTTTTATATTAAAAAACAAGTTCGTATTATTTAATAGTAACACAGATTAGTATTAGTATTTGAACCAAAATATTAAAATTCATTACTTCTTGTATTGATTTTAAGGTAATTTATATTAGAACTAATTACGCTGGTATTGAAAACATGTTATTATTTATTCAAATTCAATATTTTCTTACTTGTTTTAAGCCCAAAGTGGGTTTAAATGTAATACAAGTTTATTGAATCTTAATACTACTTAAGGTTTGATTGGATTACTTTTTAACCCACTTGGTATTGAAAACTAATACTTATTTATTAAATTTCAATACTATTGAAGATTTGATAGAATTACTTTTGAATCCACATAGTATTGAAAAGTAATACCTATTTATTGATTTTCAAAACGAAACCTTAGATCCTGTGAATATCAAACTGTTAATCTTGAACTTTCAAAGTAAACAAAGAAACAATTCTTTTATAAAAAAGGTATTTTATTGAAAAGGAGAACAAAGAAATCTTATAACAATGTAATGGCTTAAGCTTTTGAACACAATATTGTTACATAAAACATAATGCTCGAATGGATTTTAAGCATAATAAATACTATTGAACTTTAAAAAAAAAAACTGTTTGGTTCCCACTTACTGACCGTAGGTACTCAGCTCGGGCAGTCACTAACACCCTTCGAGAAGAGTCCATGAGCTTATTTGTTCGGCTATACTCATCTAAAATGTACGCTGCTGAGCTTGTTCTTATAAATGCTTTTAATCCCTGTAACATTAGGAAAATTTTATATATACATATAATTACAGTAAACTTAATATTGAAAAAACTACTTACTTCTATGTATAAAAGAAGACTGCTTCCAATTGCTGCTCCTTGTTTTTTTTTTTTTTTTTTTTTTTCAAATTTTCGGACATTTCATTAGGAGACTCTTTATCAACATTGTCAAGAACCACAAGGAAGCAGGCTCAGCCTGAACAGCGCCGCACTATATCGATCTTTTAAAGTGAATCTGTTCACTAGTCCTTCGTTTTCTATGACTAAAACAAAAACAAATTTTAAATTAGCACGGCTTGCACTCACCAGGAAATAAATATATATTACACTTAAACTTGCTGTTTATTACTTACTTGTAAGAAGAATATCTTCATTTTAAACGCCAATAGATTCAGATGATTTTTAGTTTTTTCAAAAGTGATAGTATTTTTTTCCACTTTTTTTACTTTAATCTAACCAAATTGTCCATTTTGAACTCCATGTTGAACGACCGACGCGACGTGTTGAAACAAACTTACGGAGTTTTCTTTCGACAAAGCTATATTCGCTATTAAAATGTAATACTGAAGGGCTAAGAATTCATACCAAGATATTAAAATCTAAGACTAAAGGGTTAAAAATCAATACCTGGGTCTTAAAACCTAATACTGGAGGGTTAAAAATTAATACCTGGTGGGTATTAAGATCTAACATTAATGTGTTCAAAATAAATACCTAAAGAGAGTTGTAATACAATCAAATATTAAATTCCAATACAGTTTCTACTTGAATGCAATACTGAAATATTAAAAATAAATATTGTTGTGTATTAGAATGTACTGTTCCATATGTGAAATACAGTACAGTTTCGCGTTAAATACAAAATTTAATTACAATCAAATATTAAATTTCAATACATTATTTTTGAACATTATATTATGGTCACTTTTATCCAAATCTTCTACTAAAATCAAATAATAAATTATTGGATTTTAATATTTGAAAGTTAAATTTCAGTGGAAAAGTACTAAAAACGGCATTTTAGTGGGAGATGTATTGAATTCTAATACCAAATTATTTAAAAAAATTTTTAATAAAGTTGGAATATTAAAAACAAATTATTCCTGTATTGCATACGGCTGTAATACGAGGGCCGTATTAAAAAACACCCCAGGATTTTTAACCGTGTACATGTTTTTGGTGGTTGAAGTTTCTAACACCAGTAACTCCTAGAATATCAAATTCGCTGGAAATCATCTGCTTAGGGATGCTCTTTTACTGCAAGACGCGAATAGAAGTTGTCTTTGAAATGCTCTTTTAGCTCTAATTTATCTTATATGTTCTAAGGTATTGTTGGTAGATAAAAATCACAAGTTTTCCACAACCTCACCTTGTTTTACACTTTTTTATAAATAAATTAAACTAAACTAAGCATTTTTCGTGTATTGCCCCTTACCCCTGGATGGGAGAGAGTGTTGCCCCTGGCGTGATGGCTAGCATGGCTGACTGTAACGTAGGAGTTCGAGATTTCATATATTTATTTATTTCGTCTTTTTTTTTAATTTTTCTTTTTTTATCCGAAAAACAGCACTTTTATTCAATGTACATAGTTGCTTTCAACACTATTCATATGGAATTTGAAGTGCTCCAGTGTTGTCGTCGTTAATGATCTCATGGGGTGGTCTTCCTTAAAATGTGCAACCAACGTTTTTACCTGTATCGAGGACCTCCTTTTACAATCCTCTCATATTATTTCTCGCCATGAAACGGCGCGCGGGGCAATTTGCTGGCAAAAGCCAAGATATCATCGAAACTGATGTATCCACTGCGCTTGATATTCTTCTGCGTCTTCCTTTCTTTTGGTGGTTCTTTCAAAGCCTCAATAATAATAATTTTATTAAAATATTAAGAGATAGGTACTGCTGGGAAAACAATTAAAATTGCACCTTGTAGGTTTTCAATAGTGAGGGGCACTGTGATTTCCAACCTTTTTAATTTTTAGGTCTACCTTGGCAGTTTTTGGGGACAGTCCAAAGGGTTCAATTTTGGGTGCAATTGTTGATGTAACTCCTACCTCCGAAGCTACGGAAGTCAACCAGCTTGCTTTTTGTAATATTGAATTTTGGTTGAATTTTAAAGTTTTTCGTTTGCTTTCAAAATTGAATAAAGTAAAGTACATTTAACCGGATTGTATCGTATATACATACTTAGGGTGGCACAATAAAGCGGGGAGCACTGTGCTCGCAACCATGTCTTGTGAGGGATTGGAGGGGGCCTAGAATTTTCTGCCGATTCTGGACGGCTAATCAATTCATGGCACTAAACTTACTATCTGTAAATTCCTTGCTTTAGGTGATACCCTTATTAAAAAACGTTTATTTTGTTTTCTGTTGGGATTCGAACCAAGAACCTCCCGCGTAACAGGCAGACATGCTAACCTTTATTCCGTGGGCACCATTGATTTAATCAAGTAAATATAAACTCATCCGTGCAAATTTTACTCCTTTCTCTGTCTTAGAAGAATTTCGATCGTACAAAGGTCTTAAAATTGACAAAAACAACGTGTAACTCACAGAGGAAATGAAAATTGAAAAAATCTTTCCTCTTTTTCTTCGTCTTGGCATTGTACAATTATTTGGACAGACATCGTTTGATGGATGTTGGAAGGTCGGATGCAGTTTGCGTTCAGACTTATCAGATTTGTCGTCAAAAATTGTGTCATATGTCCGTCCCTCCGCTCCATCCAAATTCAAAGTTTTCAAAAATATTTGAAAATCATCCAATAAGTTGGACAAATGGTCGTCTGAGAGTTCACATTATCGAACATTGGTACTAATACTACTAATTTTCAAAAACTGCCATTAATATATCGTGGAAAAGTTTTATTAACAGTAACATTGCGCATAGCAGCGAATTCAAAGTATTTGAAGCGGTGGCTGAAAGTATACTTCTGTATGGTTGTCAAGTGTGGAGTTGCAAAAAGTATAATACTGTAGAAAAACTCTTAACACACTTTGTTAAGAAAATATTTCGCCTACCTTCGAATACGCCGAATTACGTTCTCATGTTAGAAACAGGACTATCTCCTCTCTTCATCAAAACATTGAAACTGCAAGCTGACTATCTTCTGAATGTCATCAAGATGCCTGAGTCCCGTTTGGTTAGGAAGGTGGTTCTTCAAGCTACTAAGGAGAACAAAAGCTTTTGCAGAGAGTGGTCAAGACTAGCGGAAAGTTGTAATCTCAATTTTACTTTAAACATTGAAAACATATCGAACTGTGTACGAAGTAATATCGAAGATGTACGACAAGTTTAGACCCGAATATGTGCAAGAAGCTTCAAATTCCCTATATAGGCTTAACCATAATCTGGAAGACAGAAAATATTTCCGTGACGATAATAATACCTATAAGCGCAATCTCTACAATGACCAGACTTCACAGTGAATTACTCAACCTTAACTTCATACCACACAGACCAGATTTACCGTTGGAGTGCAGCATCTGTAACTTGAGGGAAAGAGAAGACATTTTTCATTTCGTAGGGAAGTGTCCAACTCAAAGAGAAGAAAGTGACTTTTTGTCTGAAGAAGATGTTCTTACAGAACTAAATGAAATGAATGTAGACAAATTGTATAAAAATTTTAAAATCGCATTAAGGTACATACAGAGAAAGAATAATCAATAAGGAATTCTGAAAACTAATTTTTTTTCTTTAATTTTTATTTGTATACATGTATATTTTTCTTTTTAATCAAATCAAATTGTGATAACCTAGCTTAATATTCCAAAATATAACCTTTATGTCAATCTGGCAGACGGCAAAAAATGCCATGTCATAATGAATTTGTAAAAACACTTATTGTAAAAAAATCTAATTGTTAATTTAATAAAATTTGTATCTATCTATCTATCTATCTATCTATCTATCTATCTATCTATCTATCTATCTAATTTTACAGTGTGAACTCCGCTAATAACGCGCCGTATATTCTCCTCGAAGGCGTCAATCGTCTTGGGCTTATTGGCGTAAACCGTAAACAAGCGACTTCACATAACTCCAAAACAGTATTGAAATAAATTGCCTAATTTTGAAGGTAACTCACATGTTTGAAAATCGCAATTTTGTAGAAATCAGCGAACAGCGATTTCGTTTTTAGACAATTTACCGAACGCGCGCAGTGCCGAGTGGTTATGCCTTATGCGGCTTCCACGATGAAATAACAAATCAAACTGAGCCTGAAACAAGTGATAACTTTCAAAAGATCAACTCTGAAAAAAAATTGCTAGATTGAAAACCACAAGTATTATAAAAACACCTTTAATTTGTTGGAGGATAATTTGAAGACATCTTCCCAACCTACCTACTGACTCTTACCCATCATCCGTTTTAGAACCGTCTGTGAAGACGGAGACAGGATTTGCATTGTTAGCCATGTTTTCCTAAAAGCCTTTCCTTGTCAGTATGTTTGTTAGGGACACTGAGTGAAATCAATATGCGGAGCTGTGTTTGGTTGTCTATATTTTCTGGGACCTGATGGCCTCTGTTTTCAAATTATTGTATTGTTTGAGCCGCAGTGCAATTTTGCTGCCAGGGAAAAATTCTATGAGTGCTAGCAACAGAAAATTTCCAGAGCTGCAGTTGGTGTTGTTCTTAATGCACTGATTGAGCCAATGCTGGCAAACTTTTGGATTCTCGTCATGATCTTGAGGCTTGGCGCCATCTCTTATGATGGCCACCATATACCAACCAGTCGATGATTAATCCCAATTTGTGTTCCCAAAAATGTTACCGCAGGTGTAGAAGGCACATAACTAGTGTGAAGCATGTAAGTGAAGTGCTGTTAGCCCCCATCGAATGATGACTTATCTCTTACCTTACGTGTTCAGAATTACCATATCAGGCATATGACTCGATTGAAACGATTCTATGGTTTTCACCTACAAATGTTTCCAACAAAATTGACTTCTTAGTTAGATGACAATTAGTTAGTTCATAAGATTACACGATTTGACCATGTTCACTTAGAAAATCCAGAAATTGCGGAACGATTGTAAAAAAATTAAGAAAAAAAAAGCTTAAAGTAAACCCCGAAAGTGTTAAAAAGCCACCAACAATCACTTGAAAAAATTGTGAAATCTTACAGAAGCTATTTGACCTTTGTGGCCAAAGAACACATTCCAGTCCAAATTTTCTGAGACCAATCTTCAACAAGTTGAACAGCACCCACTGCATGGCTCTTCCTTATTTATTTTTATTCTTCTATTCTTTTTTTTTTTTTTTTGGCTGCCCCAAATTGCTGGTTCACCGCTCAACCGAGTACAAAATTCGCGAACCCTGCCCCCAGAGCAACCTTTAAAGTGCTTTAACTTTATTACCCATTTTATTATTTGATTGATGGCTGTTAATAAAGCAACACGTGCGGAATATTACCACATCCATTACAAGCCTAAGGGCGCAACGACAATAGCAACAAAAGAAAAATGTATTAAAATAGGAAAAGTTATTTCGAGACACCCTTGTTGGTATTTAAAGTGTCGCTAATTGAAAAGAGAACTGACTAGCTGTGTTTCGGTTAATTGCTTACACGAATGGCTAACACGACATCCCGTCTATTTATTGAATTATAAAGCACAAGACCGCTGTATAGTCATCAAGTGTGTATAGGTAATTAATTGCTTTGAAGGTGAAACAAGTGCTTGTATTAATCAGTTTTTGAATAATACTTCTCCTTGGTGATGGTGTTGATACGGTGCTGAAAATGGGAAATTTACAACCCCTCTTTTCTAACATAATGTGGAAGTGTGTATCGGGTATTGAACTGTAATTTGTTAAAGTTGAACTGGCACATCAAGCCCATGAAGAGAGATCAGCTTAAGCCTGAGGAATTTTCTTCATTTTCTTCTTAACTGGATTATCTAAAAACAGGAGACTTTCACCATTAATGGCAGAATTCATTTTTGATTTAGTCGATGAAAGATTTTTGGCAACAAACATTTAATTTCGTTCATCTTTGGTTTGGATGATGAGTCAATGCAATTTGCTGCCATTGCATGTTTCCTAATGTCATCATTCTCCACTGAATATTTTCGTAATTATTGCAAAGTGCAAAGAATGTTTGTTTAACAAATTTGACACATCACCTACATAAAATGTTATTAATAAATTTAATTCACTTATTCTCTAGACTGTGTTGTTGTTGCGTAATTGTAAATGCTACTAGACTTTTCAAGGAGGACGACGATTTTCACAAATTGAAAACATTCACATAAAGCCTGAATGTCGTACCACGTTAATTTAAATAAATTCTTAGTGAGGATTGCAGAGAATATTTACCAAAAATGCTTTGAGTTACTTTTTGCTTCTTTTATGATTTTCAGTTAGTTCATTCAGAAATAAGCATTTCCAACTCAATCCACAATTTCGACCTCATAGGGCTATCGATTGCTTTTCACTTCCTCCAGTATACACCCTGAACCTTGTCCTGGAAGCATTCCAGTAATTCTGTCTTTAATGCAAACATATTCAAGCGTAATGCAATGAAGGACGATAAATGCCCAACATGCGTCGGATGGCATTTATAAAATGTTTATTATTTCATCCCCTATTGCTTCTACAGAGTACAGTGTGTATTGACCTTCAAAACCATATAGTAGATGGAGTCTAGGTATTAACATAACAAACTTTGAAGATATTTAATTTAATATGAACCTGCCTTGAGGGATTAGGGTCCAAAATAAAGCAAGCTTCATGCATACCTAGATGTAAAACTGTAATCCTCCTGAAGGAATGTAATCATCATCTTTCACAATTTGGCATATACCACATGTTTTTATACAACAAAAAAAAAAAAGGTTATTCGTTAAGGAACGTTATTATTTCCCAAAACGAGTACCCTCAATGGAAGACGTCATCACGAGCTATCAATGATTTCTAAACAGAAATGATGGATTACATTTCGGTGATGATACTCTCTGCCTTCGTAGAAACATTGGATGAGGCAAGTCATTTAAACCCCAAGAAATATTATTCGTGAAGAAAAATTGATTCTGTTCTTGTTCTTGTTCTCTTTATGGTGTCTGTATCTCTCTGTTTTCTGTTTTTCTTATTTTAGCTTAGAACAGTAATAGGAATGGGCTGCTGGAGTCATTGACTTGAATTATATGAATTTCCTTCAAGGATTCAACGGTTTAATGTATACGGAGCCATAAAAATAAGGATGGTATGGTTTTGAAGTTCTTACTGTGAAATTTAAGTGAATTTCAAAGTTGAGAGTAATGGAAAGCGTTCGTTATGAAGAAGGTTAATTTGTTTTCCATTTTCTGGAAGATGAGTGGTTTTAAGGGAGGATGATATTGTTCAGTTATTTATAAAAAAAAAAAAATATTAGACGGAGACGGAGATGGAAATGAATTGAGCTCTACAAAAATGACGGATGGGCTGATTGATTGAAAATTGGCTTAAGGATTATGTTTTTTTTTTGTATTCATGTGTCTATCTCTGGGAGATTTTGAGATAATATCCAGAAAATCTTCTCCTAAATTTAAAAGAAGAAATTATCTTGTCATACACAAGAGTAGAAAATAGTATAAATCATTACGAGAAATGTTTTATGAATTTGTAATTTACGACCACCAGCATTGAAAAATATTTAATGCTGATGCTCGTAAGGCCCAGCTGGATATAGTCAGGTTAATGGTATTCTCTCCATAGGGCTACTTGTTCGATATTCGATTGAATAGGGAAATCTTGAGTTGTAAGAAGACAGCTTTTTATTTCTGGCCTCTTTATAATTTTTTACTTTCATCAGAATTTGTAATCAGAAAGAGGGAAATTCGTGAAGTTCCGGCTTTTTGTGGTTTACTAAAAGTAAAAAACTTGAGGTATTGTTATACTTTGATATTAAGAGTGAGCCAAATCAAAGTTTCTATTAAAAAATTCAATGCAAAAGTTCAAATATTTCCATTAAGTATGAGGTACCACGTTGTTGAAGTGGCTACTTCAGCTGACTTGGCAGTTGCAGTACACCTGATTGGTTTCGGGCTGCAGGTCACGGATTAATTGGAAGACATTGGCCTTAAGTCCTTGAATCGTTTCCAGATTTTTGTCATAACATCGGTCCCTCACGATTCCCTAAAAGGGGAGAGAAAAAAACCGTTCAAAAGTTTTGAATCGAAGCTCTGAGGCGTCCAATTCCGGTCTTCATTTTGGCCAAGACTTCTTATTTAAAAACGCACTGTTTAGAGTACAAAACATGCACTTTTGAAACAAATTTTTAATATTTCATAATGCTGTTCAAGCTTAATGTGACTTATTTCGTTCGTCAGTCCTACGAAAGTGACTTTCTTTCAAATTCGGAACTGAAATCAGCTGTCATCGTCAAAATAGTCTGTGATTTCAAAAGGAACCACCAGGGCCCTATTTCATAAACATTGACAGGTGACAATTCTACAAATTTGTCGCAGATATCTGACAAAGGAGGTGGTGCATACTTCTATGGAGCCTGGGCCCAGGGCGTACACCTATGAGACTAGTACCAAATGAAAGCTTACGTTCAGCCCAATCAGCCTGCCAAATATTTTTTAATTCGGTCTTGGTGATTTTGAGATAATTAGACTTGAAGTTGAGCGCCGGAAATGGGAAAAATCTGACATTTCTGCAAATAATTACGAATATCTCGAAAAGCATAGCACGTAGGACAATGATTTAGGTATCATAAAAATATCTTTCATTTCATTCAAAATACAGTTTTCAAAATGCCTTATATTTCGAAAAAACAGACCTAAAAGTTGTTTAAAAAAAAAACATTTTCGTTGACGTTTGACAGCCAATATCTCGAAAAAATCAGTGATGACCTATAATTTTTTTTTGCACCACTTTAATCCTTAATTGCAAGCTTGAATTTGATATACAATTACGCTATCATACATAAAGCATATCACGTACATTATACACAATTCCTAAAAAAAATTAAACAAAAAATATGTTCCACAGGAAATGCATTTTTTCATAAACATAAAACCAAAATACATTTTAATGCTGCAAATGAGAAAAAAAATTACTAATCTTCGTTTAGATCTATCAAAATACCATTCAAAAACAAAGCTGGTGCTATATTCATTGCTTCCTGGTGTCTTGCGTAACCCAAATACCATTTTGAATGAAATGAAAGATATTTTTATGATCTTTCATATGATACCAAAATCATTGTCCTACGTGCTATGCTTTTCGAGATATTCGTAATTATTTGCAGAAATGTCAGATTTTTCCCATTTCCGGCGCTCAACTTCAAGTCTAATTATTTCAAAATCACCAAGACCGAATTCAAAAATATTTGGCAGGCTGATTGGGCTGAACGTAAGCTTTCATTTGGTACTAGTCTCATAGGTGTACGCTCTGGGCCCAAGTATGCACCACCTCCTTTCCATTTCATATCGCATTGACAGGTCGTATATGACAATTTTGTAGTGAAAAATTTGTCGCTGTCAGACTGTGATCAATTTGTCGTGACAATTTTGTCACCGTCAGATAGTGATATAATTTTCGTGACATTTTTGTCACTATCTGATAAATTTGTCGTGAAAATTTTGTCATTGTCATATATTTTGACAAATTTTTTGCAATGTATGCAAGAGACTGAATTTAGCTAGAAGAAACTATATGCGACGCCAAATTTTTCATTTAATTGAAAATCACTTAATGCAGCAAAATAATTGTTGATTCTGTCCTTAAAAATTCGAGGACGACTTATTTCGCGAACTTGTATCTCAGACTCATTATCGCTTTCACTTGAAAAAATAATATTCGACATTTTTAATTCAACTTGTCACTTTTCGACCGAAACTCAGTTGCCTGTCACAATTGTCAATTACATACTGACAAAATTGTAATTTGTATAACTTTTTCTGTACAATAAAAAAATTGTCACTACAAATTTGTCGGGGAATTTATGACAATTTTAAAAATATCCCTGACAATTCATTGTCATGACAATTTTTTTATGAAACGAAATTACGACAACTGTCGCTGATTTCCCGACAATTCTACAAAATTGTCAATTTTTTTATGGGACAGGATATAGACAATTTCCTAGTTGTCATTTACAAATTGTCACCTGTCACCTGTCGCAATTGTCAATGTTTATGAAATAGGGCCCAGGTGACCCAAACTTTATTTAAGAAGTAAAATTTTGTCTGATTTCCTTCGACTCGCATGGAAAATTTAAAGCACTAATTTAAAATTTTTTCTTCGTAAAATTTTTTGATTCTTTAAATTTATCTATATTTACAACTAGCTGTGCCCGCGACTTCGTCCGCGTGGAATAGTGACTTTCAGCAGCGTTTTTAACTTTTTAGGAAATGAAACTTCTAGCCTTAAAAATGGCGGTACATATTTCCAAAAAAAACATTCAACCCCTATTTCAACACCTTGTAGCCCTGTTAAAAATACTTTTGAGACCGTAGTTTTTGAATTCCCATTTCCGTTCCCGTGGGAATATAAGGATAGATATATGTATAGTCTTTATCCTTCCGCATGTTCTAGACCATCTCTGTAGCTAATTTAATAAAATCTGTTTAGCAGTTTGAACGGGTGACACACGAAAAACATACCGATATAGCTACATTCGCATTTTCAATATTAGTAAAGACTCCCGTTCCCGTGGGAATATGGTGACCGTTTTCGTGGGAATATGTGGATAAGTTAAAGTTAATGTTACTCCGGGATTATGGAGCATTGCAACGGTGGAAGAATTTTTGAAATCGGTGCTGTAGTGTAAGAGTCCCCGTTTACGTTCCTGCTCCCGTCGGAATATAAGGAAAAAATATATAGCCTATGTCCTTCCTCAGGTTCTGATCAATCTTTGTACAAAATTTCATTTAAATAGGTTTATTATTTTGGGCGGGAGATCGTAACATAGAACGAAGGACAGACAGAGCTCCTTTCACACTAATTATATTAGTAAGGACTCCCGTTCCCGTGGGAATATGTGGATGAATTAAAAATAATGTTACACAGGAATAGTGTAGCATTCTAACGGTGGAAGAATTTTTGAAATCGGTGTTGTAGTGTCAAAGTTCCCGTATACGTTCCTGCTCCCGTGGGAATATAGGGAACCGTAGGAATATGGGGATGAATTAGTTTTTATGTTACTCGCGGATAGTGTAGCATTCTAACGGTGAAAGAATTTTTGAAATCGGTGTTGTAGTGTCAAAGTTCCCGTATACGTTCCTGCTCCCGTGGGAATGTAGGGAACCGTAGGAATATGGGGATGAATTAGTTTTTATGTTACTCGGGGATAGTGTAGCATTCTAACGGTGAAAGTGTTAGTTCCTGCTCCCGTGGGAATATATGGGAATATAGGGGAAAAATATATAGTCTATGTCTTTCCTCAGGTTCTGAACAATCTTTGTACAAAATTTCATTTAAATCGGTTTATTAGTTTGGGCGGGAGATGGTAACATAGAACGACGGATAGACAGAGCTCCTTTCACACTTATTATATTAGTAAGGACTCCCGTTCCCGTAGGAATATGTGAATAAATTAAAGTTTATGTAATTCAAGGATAGTGTAGCATTCTAACGGTGGAAAAATTTTTGAAATCGGTGTTGCAGTTTCTAAGTTCCCGTATACGTTCCCGTTCCCGTGGGAATATAGGGAAAAAATATATAGCCTATGTCCTTCCTCAAGTTCTGAGCAATCTTTGTACAAAAATTCATTTTAATCTGTTCATTAGTTTGAGCGGGAGAAGGTAACATAGAAAGGTGAACAGACAGAGCTTCTTTTGCATTTATAATAATAGTGAGGACCGGTTCCCGTGGGAATATTCGAATGAAATATAGCCTTTGTCCGTCCTTAAGTTCAGAACAATCTTTGTACAAAATTTCATTTAAATAGGTTTATTAGTTTGGGCGGGAGATGGTAACATAGAACGACGGACAGACAGAGCTTCTTTCACACTTATTATATTAGTAAGGACTCCCGTTCCCGTGGGAATATGTGGATGAATTAAAGTTTATGTTACTCTGGGATAGTGAAGCATTCTATCGGTGGAAAAATTTTTGAAATCGGTGTTGTAGTTTCTAAATTCCCGTATACGTTCCCGTTCCCGTGGGAATTTAGGGATAAAATATAAAGCCTATGTCCTTCCTCAAGTTTTAGACTATATCTGTATCAAATTTTATTTGAATCGGTTCAGTAGTTTGTGCGGGAGATGGTAACATAGAAAGCCGGACAGACAGAGGGACTTTCACATTTATAATATTAGTTAGGATATTGCAGTTGTATTTTACAAAGGGTCATTTTTGGGATAACTCCCTTTTCTTTTTCACCAAAACAAAATGTAAGGTTTAATTTACAAGTAAAAAACTTGTTGAAAAAAATTTATGAATTTTAGAATTTTCCATTTGATCAAAGAAAATAGATTTTCCAATTTTGTTCGATTTCAATTTTATGTTCAATTTGTAAGAAAAATCTATACGGGGTAACGTATGCGTTTAGTTTCTCTCATGAGTCTGTTTCTTCTTTTGCTGCAATAGCAAAAATGTTTGCGATGAAGGCATGGCAGCAGCGATAGCAGCCAAAGAGAAGATACCAATCTTTCGTCACCACAATGCTCAAAAATATTGTGAACAAATGGTTCTAAAATACATGTTGTTTTTGATTCCGAAGCAACTGGAATTTCAAACAATTTTGATCTGCAATTCTTTGTTCTAAAATTCTGGCTCCCTTGAACAGTGGCCTATTTCACCAAAATGAAAGTTATTACTTGTTATTTACAATTACAAGTTTGTAAACCCATTTTTTGTTTCACCGAAGAGGAGATTTCTATTCACAAAGTTGTGATGAAAACGGACAAAATTGTAGAAAGTTGAAATTATTGACGGCCACATGTAAGCATCTTTTGTCAAGTGTGGGCTTGTACTTAAAGAAATTTTAAATAAATACAGTGAAGAAGTCATGAAATTGTGAGTGGAGTAAGTACTCAACAGTACAAAAAACACTACTCTGCACAAAGTTTTACCGAAGTTTAACCGCAGCTGCTGTATTTATTGGTTGATTTTTATAATTCCTTACTAACCTACTTTATAACCTTGTAAGTTAACCTGATCGGTATTATATTTTGAATCCTTTAAAGTACCGTGGACTTTTTCAGACTTAATTTTGTGCCAGGAATTCACTCACATCATAATCACAAACGAATCTGCATTTATAATAGGCAAAGAAAATACTAACAACGGTGAAAAAAAAAGAAATGGTGACCTTAAGCCTCTCTCTCTGTAAAGCTTTGGAGAAACTTGTATAAAGCTGGACATCTACAATCACTCATGAGTGATACTCCTTGGGTTTTTTTCTTATTGAATTTGTAAGGAAACTCTTGACCAAACTCTAAACTGGAATGTAGTGTCATTGAATAACTATATATAGAAGCTGACACCCGAATTAAACAACTTTCTCAAACTCGGCATAAGAAGATTGTTACCTAGCAATAAGACTATTTATTATTGTTTATTTTTTTGTCTCTGCTTTGCTTATTTCATGCACAAACTTTTTTGAAATAAGGGTAATTTGGCAGTTTAGGTTTTAAAATATGTCCCTTAAGGGATTTATTTCTGAAAATGGTATTGAGCAGCGACAACAATCTCTAATTTTGAAAATAAAATCTTTGAATAATTAATTAGTTGAAAAATGGAAAAATGTTTTGTAATTTGAAATATTGTAAAAATAGTTATGGATCGGGTATGACGGTATACAACTTAACATCACCGGAAAAAGAAATAATCTACTTAACTAGATACTTCTTATATACAAATTCATAAACTCAGTCATTGAATAATTGAATTTATTCAATATAATTATTCAATGACTCAGTTCTTATCATCACTTTAAAACCATTTTTAATCTTAACAACCTCATCGGTAACCAACGAAACAAAAATAAGCAATAATAAAAAATATCCTTTGGGACTAAACTTGCAAAAAGGTTGGTGAATTAACGAGCTTCGACTCCGACGACAGTAGCGACATAAGAACTCCTTGTGGCTATTTTCTCCGGTGTCACTTCTATATATAATTATTCAATGGTAGTGTTCTTCCATAAAATCCCAACAGAGCCAAAAATGGTTTTCTACAGGTACAGCCTTTCGCGAGGAATTGGCAAGTCCTCCGTTAGTAAATTCATGGCCTCCCATTTCTTCGCAAGGCATGGTTGTAAGAAATGCACTTCGCCCTGGGGCTCCCCGCTTTGTTGCGCCACCCTATTTATTTATTTTATTTTTCCATAAGACCTTATAAAGGTATAATCAAGATAAATTTGTTTTCGTAGAGCACCCTCACCGTATATATTAAATTAATATCGTATCTCCAAAAAAGTTGCTTGCGAATGATGTTTTTTTTTTTGTAACCTCTGATTGCAGATGAAGTATCCACTTAATTTCATGATATACGCATAAAGCCATGTCCAAAAATATAAGGCACCCCAAAAACTGACCAAAGCTCAAAAAGGAAGTAAGACAGAAAGAAAGGAAGCGTGCAGAAACATTCGTTGCTGTCATCTTTAATTTTAATGGCTTCTGCTATGTTTATACACTGACTGGTCTAACCAGTTGCATATTACTGTTTAAACAAAGGTCTCTCCATTTTGTTTTTTAAATATCTCTTTAGATGTTGCAGGATGCTTTTGTCCCTTCCGTTTCAAAATTCTCGAAAGCAGCAGCTGTACTTATGTTCGGGGTATAGGAACAAAATTTTTGAGTGGCTAATACTTTAGCCAAAGCTTTATGTACTGTTATGTATAAGTTTTCTACGTTGAAAACTAAAAGTGAAAAATTAATTTTGGAACAAATGAAGTACTATAATTCTCTCTCATCAAAACCTTCAAAAGGAGGGAGCATGCATATTCCTCAGTGCTTTGTTCGTTTTTCGATCTTAATTTTGACGCTACTTATACACGAAAGAAGTATCATGCGTTAACTTTTTAAGAACCTCGCAATAAACAGGGAAAACCGAAAGTAGAGCCGTATAAATCCACTCTCTCAACTTATTACTTTAAAAGAAGACTCTAACTCGTGGTACTAACAAAATTCGTCAACTAATATGTGCCTTGCGTTCTCTAAAGTTTTAATGACATGCTCTTTTTCCTCTTCTGTTTCTTGAAATTGGCTGTCTGTTTACCATGTATCCTTGGCTGTACTTAACAAGAAAAAATTCATATCCCTAAGATTTCAAACTTAATCTGCAAAACGTGCCACTCCCTTGACAACATTTTAAGAAATTTAACACCATACACACATCGCTACAACGATTATTAATTTGATTTTTATTTATTAAATCAAATCACACAACTTGAAGTTACTTTCCCAAAGCTATTTACACAAGCAACTTCCTGTCGACTGCTTACCCTCGAAATTTTCTGAAATTTAAGTGCAAACTAATTAAAAAACTTCCTTCCACCCTTGATATACAGAACGAACCATACACCCACACCTTCACCTAAACACACAGTGACACTCATAGTAAATAAAAAAATTTAATTCACACGGAACAGAATGTGCAAATTTGTTACATGAATTGTTGCGTTCATTTCAAGCGTTTATACTGAAAACGAGTGTAGAATAAAAACAAAAATTATTATAACACAGCACATTTGTGCTTAATGTTCAGAAAATATTCGGACAAAGTTTTGGCAAAAAAGTTGTTGTGTAAAAATTAAGAGCCGTATCTGTTTTTGACGGGAAACTATTAATAATGTGGTGTAGGACGATGTAGTTAGCAAAGCCACTTCATGGATCTTGGATTTAACTTTTTTATTATTTCGATTTATTTTCTAAGGGGGGTAAATAGTTTTTCATTGGCCATAAACCTGAGTAGAACGAGAATGCTGCAGGGAATAAGGAGAGAGAAATTGAAAAAAGTTCTCAATACATTTCTTTTATAAAGTGTGCGAACTTAATTTAGTTTTGGATAAATCTCAACTTAAAGTTGTTTGGGAGAAGGAGGCTTACTCTTAAATCGAGTTTTTAAGTGAATTGAAATGGGCGATGAGAATTCTAAAGGGAGCTCGGTTTTTTCTGTTTTCAATCTATTAGTTTTTTGAAGTCTAACTTAAACATCCCATAAGGATACTTCCCATTTACATTGCTCCTTAGGGTCTTCTTTAAAGAAAAAGGAAAGGAGGTGATACATTTATTTACTTGTAACATCCCCCAAAGTTGAAAATTAGAATTTTTATCAAAAGTCAACTTTTCTTGACATTCTATTTTTAGTCTAACGTTTTTTTTCGTTTATTTTTTGCCTACATCAAAATTTAATTTGATTTTTTTCTTTCTTTTCAGGTAAGTCGAACTAATTATGGACAGATACGCTATCATAATCGTCTGAAAATAGTCTTTTGAATAAAGGTGTAGTATGAAGTCTTCATTTTGTATGGCTGCACTATTTTGTGTGTTTTCTAAAAATTTTGCGAAATTAGGATATTAACTTAGACTTTGCAGTCTAAGTTTTTTTTATTGCGTTTCCTTGAAAGAAGCTTAGATCATTATGCAGAAACCTCTAAGTATCTGAATTGTGAGTATCTGAACCGTGTACAATGTCGTTGGCAGAAATCTTCTTAAAAAATCATTTTCTATAGTTTTGGTCTTGAAATTGTTAAAAAACTTATTACTTTATATGGCCGCCCACTAAGTTTGGTTGACGGAAATGATGAGTATTGAAAAAGGAAATAGCATTCTTCTTCTTTTTTCCGACGTTATGAGCATCGTGATCTCCATGAAATCACAGCTCTCTTACTTAACTGCTTCACATTTGTTTTGAGCTCGGACTGTACGCGGCTTTGACCTCGTCCGGTTTTGAATTGTTCCATGTCCAACCAAAGGCAGATTTCGTTGATTTTGTCTGTACCAGAATCGTTTTGGTTTGCTTATCTTTTTCTTCTTTTATCATGCTTTTCTTTTAAATATTGTTACAGAGGTAAGGTATAACAATATTTAAAAGAAAAGCATGGGGGTATAGCAATAGCAATAGATCAGTGCTTACTAGTGTAAAGTCGTTGTCGAACTCAAAAGAAAATTTAATTTACTTGAAATTATATACAAATTTTTTGATGACTCGGCTTCTGGTTATTTGGTCAGCTATAATTGTTTCTTGTTTCCAACATCGTGGCACTGGACAGAGTTGCATTTTTGCAACTTTGCATAAAAAATCGTGAGAATAGAGTTGGTTGCATTTTTGCAACTATGTACACAATTGTACAAATATTATCTGAGTCTATCCTTTGAACATGGCAATTCCAACTGAGCCGGTCGTCCTTTATTTTTTCCAAGACGGTATTTTTAAAGTGAAGGCTTCCATGGATCTTGGGAAGGGTTAACTGCCAAAAGTAAAACTAAACCGGTTTTAGATTTTTCCACTCAACAATATAAAAGTAGAAAAATCTTCAATCGTACGTCTCGTCCAATTAAGGGAACTATTCATATACGAGTATTGTCCATCCTGGTTAAGTTCACTGTCAAAAGTAAACTTAAACCTGCGTTAAGATTCTACCACTCAACAATATGAAAACAAAAAATCCACAATCATAGCTCTTGTCCACTCAATATAATCTTCCATATTCGAGTGTTGTCCTTTTAGGAGGAGCTCACTGTCGAAAGGAATACTGAACCTTTTTTTTAGGTTTAATGTGATACTGAAAGATACTGTTCATCTTGAATCGACTATAACTGTGTCAAATGTTAATTTCTTATTCTATCAACAGTCTGTTCGATTGTCCCCAAACGTAACAAGTGGGAATGTTCCACTTAAATAGCATTGGCATTTGACACAGCCTGTCAAGCTGAGCTGTCACTTGAAGTATCATAATATTTGAATGTTTGCTATTTACAATTGTGGATCGCTTAGCTAATGTGCAACACTCTTAATTTATTAAAACTTACTACAAAAGTAGCGATTCAAATTAAATTTGCGCAACAAGCGGCAGTCATGGTTATCATAATCGACCGACCGACTACGCAGTGGTAACATTTTGCAGACATTTGTAGAGAGTCGAAATATTACTGATATCGTAAGGCTTGGTTCTGTATTTCGAATTATGAAACTCGAGCCAAAGAAACGAAACCCAAAACAACGATAGCTCGATAGCTGACTGATTCTGAACTACGAAAATGTATCCATGAACTTTTTAGAAGGATTACAAAACGACCCCCTCAATGTAGTCGTAAACGATAGCGATTGTAAAACGTACTCGCAACGTAACGATAGCAAATTTATTTTTCCTATTTATTTGAAATGCGGGCCAGATGCTACACCAGCTGTCACAAGCAGCAAAGCCGAATTCACGGCTCAAAACGGGACCCTAGGTCCAAATGTAAAACTTGGCAGAAGATCCTGAAAGGTTCAGCGAGTTTTATCTCTTACCCACAAAAAATAAAAAAAAAATGAACAATAGCACCTTCAAATTTCTGCAGATAAATCTCATGCATCGTAATTCACGCTTGGTCGAAATATTGCTGTGTTGTTGATTATCAGAAATAATCGATTTCTCGGCGTTTTCAGCAATTAAACGTGTTGTCGACCACGCAATGGCATGTTTTGCAGTTGGATTTGCATTTCTATTTTTATGAAGATTAAAGATTTTAAACTACTCAGCAAATGAAGCCTACTGGCAATCCGCAATGCTGTAGATACGCTTCTTGAGTGTTGAAACAACAGCCATTAAACACCGATTTTTCGAACAACAAATTCTTGAAATTTCTAATTCTCTGGGTGTGTGAACTATTCAGAGATAGCCCGATATGGGGCTCACAAAACTCAAAGGTGATCCAAGAGCTGCCATACTATTCAAATATGCCACACCATGTTACAGTCAGACTTGAGCAATGTCGTCAAATGAAAACCAATCTTTTTTTTGAATGGCGGGCGTTGCGCGGCGGTTGAAGACCATGACTTAGATATGTGATTCCAACAAGCCCCACAACACGACAAATTATTATGGCTTTATTGCGTGAAAAGTTTTCTGGTCGCGTAATTTCACGTTTTGGTTAACCTTAACAAGCCAGGGTTCGAACCTCAGTCATTGAATTTCGGAGTAAATTGGAAAATAAAGTGCAGTTTATGCAAAATTACGGGAGTAGATTTGAAATAAAAAGATAAACTTATTTTTTTCCTTGAAAGAGTTTATTTAAGTAAAGGGGGTGTCATTTAGTGGTTTCTTTGCAAATTATAGGTTATTTTGACACTGACAGCTGGTTCCCGTTCGAACTTCTGACAGAGAGTCAGTTTATTTTTTTAGCTAGAGCGAAATAAGTCACTCTACGCTAGGAACAAAGAAATGTTGTGAACTTTTTATCAAAGATAATGCCAAAGATGATTTAGCCGAAATGAAACTCTGCTATAAGCAAGTTTGTACAAAGAGTTATGCAACTACCAACAACTACTAAATTCTCCGTCGTACTGACCAAAAATGGGTTTGAGACTCAATCCACGAATAGGACGACTCGTTTGAATTTTAGGCAGTAAAAAGAGTGTTTAAGACCCAAAAAAAGTTGCCAACATTTTTCAGACAATAGTAAAATAGCCTTCTACCAACAACTGAAAGCAAAATTATATAAAACAATCTTTTGACGACACAATCTACTATATTGAACAATAATCGTCTGAAAATTTACGCAATTTCGGCCCAGGCTTCTGCGCTTCGGTTATCGGTGCACGTTGCAGATGCTAACCTCCTTTTGTGTTTTAAATGGAACTGATGACATGGACTTAGACGACCTCTGGTTCATTTAGAATGGTGTGTCATGCCACATAACTTAGGTCACAACCAATCTTTTGCACTCTTAATTGCCAAGCTGTTTTATTAGTCATATATTTACGTTGACAATTAGCTTCCTAGGATCAGCAATATTTTAAAGGGACAGTGAAGGTTCGATGTTAGGTCAACAATTTGGAAACCTTTCAAGCAAGTATCGCTTTTCAAGAGAAACCGGCAAATCAAGAGACTAACACTTCCATTAAAAGTACCCTCTTACTTAGCAGTTCGAATTCGGAATCAAATTGTAGGTCCTTGAACTGCTCTAGGCCCTGAATCTAACCAAGTTTTGTTGCGCCCCCTTATTTTTTTATAAGATTTTAGTTTTTAACATTCTATTTTTTCTTCAACAGTGCAGCGAATTTGCTCCGATCGGAGCAAGAATCCAACACTGGCTACAACCAAGATCATGAGATTTGAATTGTTCGGTTTTTCTGTTTGGCTAGTTCTAGGCCCATCAAAAACCATCAGATATTGCCCAAAATATGCGAAAAAAGTGCCTAAAATTGATATCAAAAGAATCGCATTCCACGTATCTTGCCCAGGCATTTTATTGTTTGCCACACTTATTGACAAAAACCAAACCTTGTAACGCTGTTTGTGTTTTATATTTAGCTTTACAATCGAAACTGAAAAGTGAATGACCCTTTATTATTTTGATATTTATTTTTACTTCATTGAAAAGTTCATTAATACGATCGAATTAATATGTGTTCATAAATTTTTTCTTTTATTTTTATTCATCAACTGTAAGTTTTCATAAATACTTCTCTTTACGTCCCTCAAGCAAATGCTGCCTACAGTTTTCACTGTCAAGTTTAAAAATATCACGAAAAAAAAAATAGAGGAAAAAAAAACACACAAGAAACACTCGCTATCATTAATATGAACTTACTCATCTGCCACGAATTCATTTCTCTGTTCCACTAACCTTCAAGCTGTCCAACTGTTATTTTTATGATCTATTTTTTGCGAGACAAAAAAATTCCTAAACAATTGTGTTTATAGAAAACGAGAAAATAAAATAGCAACAAAAAACCACTCTGGCCATGAATTTCACTCATAAGAACAAACTTTAATCACCACCTTTTCATTTTCCTTCCGCCTATCCCTCAACTCACAACCTCAGGAATATATTTTTTTTTCTTCTATTTATTGTTACGTGTTCACTTTTACGGCGCCATTGAAATGAAATTCTTCACATACTTTGCAACAACTGGCATTCTTGCAAAAATATTTTCTTTTTATTTTTTTTGTAAATTTGAAAACAAAAAAGAGGACAGATTTACTAACATTTATAAAGACACGAAAATGTTTCATGTATCATGGGAGCAATCACCACACGGATTCCTTCCTCTCTTCGTTAGAATGTTCTTTTATGCGGCATATTCATAAGTTAAGTGCTGTGTTTTGCAATGATAATTTTGTGTATGTGTTTATTTTTGGCTCTGCATAAGATGAGTGTTCTCTGTGACTAATTAAGATGTTTCATATTTGTGTTGTAATGCAACTGTGATCAGTCACTACCTGTTTGCATTTCCTTTGTTTTTCAATTTGCAAATCAACAAGTTGGTTTTGAATAATTTGAGGCAGGTATTTTGTTCTACTTTAAATTGCTTAGTTGAAATTTTACACGGCAGTACTACATCCTTGAAATGTCCAATTTTTAGTATCCCCTTAACATTTAGTGCTGCAGTACTAAATATTTAAGTGTCCTTGAACGTCATTGGTTCTGTTCTAAAATTGCTTCAGCTATCAGTTGACAGACAAAATTGTGTCATGTTAAAAAAAGAAACATGAAATGGTTTCGCAAAAGAGAACAAGGGCTGGCTGTGATCACTATATAGATTTACAAGGAGAAAAGAAGGGAAAAACACAAAATTCTCAAAATGAAGAGGATGCATCATGAGACGTGGTCGTTTGAGGAAATTGAGAGAAGCTATCATAGGAAAAAGCTACGAAGGTTTTACCAAAAGGTAAAAAGATCTTGCCAGGTTGGCAAACCATGAACTCAAGCCTTTAAAGACCAGCAGGGAAACATAGTAATAGAGTCAGAGTCGCTACTGAGGATCTGGAAAGACCACTTCTTTTGTGGTCTGTAGACTGCTTAAGGGGGGACGCTGGTCTAGAGCGTGAAAAAATGGGCATAATTTATGAATTTTTTGTGACTCAACAAAAAGATCAATCGAAAATCTGTGAAAGAGGTTTTATAATTTAGGTCTTAATAAACAAATACAACATTTTTCGTGTCAATTAAATTCAAAATGGCGGCTGTTCAGCATTTCTTCGGAGGCACTTCATTTTTTAGATGGGTCCATGGCCGAAAGTGTAACCTCCTTAATTTTGATCCTGGAACAAAATCCCGAAATTTTTTAGTTTCCTTACATCAACAGCTAGAGCCGTACGTAGGATTTTTTCGATATTTTGTTTTTTCGCGAAATGGTGTACGTTTGAACAAAAAATTCAAATTTTCACTAAAAAAATGCGACAAAATTGTTGATTAAAAAAAAACTATGCAACATAGAAAAAAAATCCTACGTACGGCTCTGGAGAAAGGTATTTTGAACGTACTGTCAAGATTTCGCATAGATCGGCGAAGATTTGCTCAAGTTATGTTTTCGGCCAGTCAAAAAAAAGTGATTTTGAGAAAAACGCGTTTAAAGTTTTAAATACTATAAAATCATACGGCATACCAGAGGGGCGCTGCCGCAGAATGGAAAGTTTGGGCATTTAAACATTTTTGCCGGCATCCATCCTTTTGTATGTTATTTTTAAGACCCTAAAGTACCTTTTCAGACAAAAAAAAAAAAATTTCGGTTTCTTTAAAATTCTAGACCAGCGTCCCCCCTTAAGAACGAATTCCGCTGTCAGGCCGAATGCCCCATTCAACTTGGACAATGATCGAAAATGCCGTCCTCCCGACATAAAAAAAGTTATGTTTATCAAATGAAAACTTAAATGAAATGAAACTGCAGGTTCAGACGGCTTTCATGTCGAACTTTTCAAGGCAGCAGGAGATCAGTTGCATGCAATACCTGAACTGCATGATGTGGTCGGAAGAATGTATGCCCGATGAATGGAACCTCATTGTCGTATGCGTGATTCTAAAAAAAAGGAAGAGCCTCATAATTGCAACAATTATTGAGGAATAATCCTCCTTAAGAGATCTTGCCTGCTGTAATATGTGAACCTCTAAAACCCCATGTTAACAATTTAAAAGGTTTTACCAATGTGGTCTTACCACAGAAATGTCCACAATAGGCCAATTTTACATTTGAAGGCAAATCTTGGGAAACCCGGGAACAGAAAATCAAGGCTGCGTATGACAGTATTTACAGAGACAAGCTGCAAGGAGCGATGTCTAGTTTTGGCAACCCTGAGAAACTCTAAACAGGATAACTTCGGAGAACTCACGTTGCGTTGCTCCGCAAAGGTTTTTATAGAAATCACTGCGAACTTAGATGTCGAAAAAGGCATTCGACATAGCGAAAAACTGTCATGCGATTTCTTCAACATCATATACTTGGAAAGATTGTACATAACTCAAAAGGTCACACTTGAATCTAATCTTTTGAAATTCAACTCTTCGCTTACGCAGCCGATATTGACGTAATAGGAAGATAGAGTTTGGTATCTGGCTCTTATCTAAAATGCGTGCATTTGGTATCGACGTGTCTCTTCTTCGTTGGATTAAAAATTACCTTTCAGATTGTCCAAAACAAGTTGTGTTATAAACGCTGATGTGCCCCAGGGCTCCGTTTGGTCTCCGACTCTTTTCCTCATTTTCTTAAATGATCTCTTGTCTGAAGTTTCTTGTCCAATTGTTTTGCTGAAGCTTTTACTTCCTCAGATTCGTTTACAACTTCACTTCCCTGCTCTTTGGATGTGGAACTGGAACGGTTGCGTATGACTAACTCATTGAATTGTAACCTTGCTACATTGGTTTATAAAAAACAAGTGGGATTCTGTCCATCAAAAACCCAGTGCTGTCTTCAGTCGTTAAAGCTTAACCTTCCTCCAATGTCTTCCATGAATGTTACCTGCATACAAGAAACCGAAAAGCTGTCAGTACGCGGTATGTGTGTGAACGACTATTTTTGTTGAAATGATCACATATTTGAAGCCACCAAAAATACTGCAAAATTAGTTTCCTAAGCTAACTACAAATGACAAACTTATTCGCCTAACATGCTCGTTTACCTTTTCCTCCAGACGGCGAACACACTTGCCGAGCATTTATTTCATAGTTGTTCCTTATACTCGAAATAGAGCAACGAATACGAGCATATAACTCTTTTTTCACAAACAGAACTCTTGTGAAATAGCCAGTTGCATTCTTCCCCTGAAACAATTTAGCCGCAATACCCGCTTCGCAAGGGATGCTCATCAGTTCTCCCCTCAGATAAATTTCGGTGGTACAGTTAAGTGCAGAGATTCATATTTTAGCCGCGCGACCCGTATGTCGAATGCTTTACCCAACTGAATCTTCCCCACGCAGTACAATACACAGAAATTCATGAATAATATTTGCTTCGGCGTCTCCTTTCATATTTTTTTCTTTCCTTATTTCCTAACACCCGCACTGTGTTTTCGAACATCATAAGGGTAGGTACAACCTATTAGTGCGCGTAAATAACAAAAAAAAAGATGTCAGAAATGGTACCTATATGTATATCAATCAATCAACTATTTTTTTTTTATTGATACTATTTTCAACCTCATAATTTATTCCCGTATACAAAGGTTATGTAACCTTGTCACCTGAATTGCTCCCCAAATGGGTTTAAAAGTTTTAAAATACACAAAAAGCCTGCAGAAGTTATTTTGGCACGAAAAAATTCAACCAGCTTTAATATTTAAAACATTGCCGATTTCTAGACTGGAAATTGCGATTATTGAATTCTCACTCGAAAAGCGTTTGTTTAATGAACCAACGTTTTCTAGTAATGCCTAATCAGCTTTAAACTGTCATACTATGTGGTTTTCAACAAGCATGTGGGACAACCATAAGCTCTTAAGCTCCACCAATTATCCTTAATACTGAAATTGGTACAACTTGTACTTTGTTCTTAAATCACGAACCCCGATAACTAGTAAACGAGAAATCAACATTTCAGTTTACATGAACATCTAAATTTAACCTGTTTGAGAAGTACGAAGTATGACGCACATGTGTCGCATTAGCAACTGGCAAAGCCTATCACAACCATCGTTCCTTGAAAAGTACGTTATTTATGAGTAAATCTCCTTGCTTGCAATCCAAAAAAAAAGAAGAAAAAAGCACAACAAATTCCGTCACAAAGATCAAACAAAGTACGAAATTCAAACTTGTCGTCTCGTCACTAGAGTATGAAGGCTTGAGTATAATTTTTCCCTTCTGAAACATTCACTAGATGACACTTTATCGTTTCTGGGAAGCAAAAAATATTTACCTTCTAAATAGCTACCCACAAAAGCTAACACAGAGTATATTTTTGATGATGTTGATCATGGTTATAAAAGTAGATGAATGGTGATGGAAAGAGGACAGCAGGGAAGGAGATGAGATAAAGACATGCACACACGAGCTAACATTGAAGGATATGTATAGTTTATACCAGAGCTGGTTATATCATTCAGGATTCCTTCAATTCATTCTACTTTTTCTGTGATTTTAGTTTGTGATGAGAATAGAGCTGAGGGCTCGATAACAAACCTTGTGCTCATCATGATTGAAATCATTGTCGTCATTCGGGTTGGTCGGAGTTCATTGTTGCCAAATTGCGTCAAATTTTTGTAAGCATTCACTGAACATTGTTCTTTCATTCATACATAAATATATACATAGGGTGGCGCAACAGAGCGGAGAGCCCTGGGGCCTATCGCATTTCTCACAGCCATGCCTTGTCAGGGAGTCGAGGGCACCTACAATTTTCTGCCGGTTCCGAACGGCTAATCGAGAAATTGCTTTTCATGGCAGTGAAATTGCTCTCAAAGGACTTGCCAATTCCGCACGAAAGGCGATATCTGTGGAAAAACATTCTTTATTCGAACTTCAAGTAACAGACAGACACGGTAAACATTATGATGTTTCAGTGTACAGTAAATTTCAAAATTGAAGTAATGCCAAACGATTCGGAACTTTTCTAAACAATTCTAAACATTTCTGAACATTTTGTTTTCGAATGATCAATATTTTGAATATTTTTTCGTCACTAGAAATTTCCCTCTTACCAATATCTGATGAAAATATGGACTCAATCTTTTTACTTTGACACTATAAATCAGCTACTTGGCAACATTGAATTGTTTCAACAGTATTATGCTCTTAACATTCATCAGCTACGTTATTGTTTTGCTTTCACTCCTTCAGGATATATATATATATTGTGTTTTATGGTGTCAAGTATTACACATTCGAATGTAGTGTAAACGATTTCGGCCGACTAAGTTAAGTTCACACACACTCTGGTACTCTAATTTTGCTACACTGCCATATCTATACTTAACGGCACAAGGAGTAGGTTCTCCAATTCACCCGTCATAGTTGTAATCGAATGTGAAAGAGATTTTGTACTTCAAGAGCTTTCAAAACAAAGTTAAAATAAATGCACGTAAGGAGTAAAGCCGTATATTCATCGACATGGTGCGTTTAAACTGCGAGAGAAATTTCCCTATAATCACACAATCTATTATTTTAAATTGAGTGCAGTTGGGTGTGAATGAAGTTTGTTTTATTTTAAATGAGTTGGAAAAACTTAAAGGTAAAGATTATATGTAGCTAAAAAATTAAGAACTTCGATTACATTCATTTGATTGTAAGTGATCTTTCGGGACTTTAGCACCAAACATTTTTTAAGCTATATGTTTGGTACTAGGTTAGTTTAGGTTAAGGTGGCTATCGGTAAATCGACACTTAGACCAAAAATATTTCCATTGTGATAGCACAAGAATTTTAAGGAATTGCATCTTACACCTTTTCGAGCTTTTTATATTTCTGAGATAACTTGAATCGTCGAAGAAGTGTTCTTCAAAATGTGGCTTACATCTTTGAGAGATGACAGGGCATTGCAAAGAAGATGTGGCTCGTTTTTCTGTTCTTCCTCGTCCATGCAGCTTCCACAATGCAGCTTTTGGCAATGTCCAACTTTGGGGCTAAAGTGCAATCTGCTCGAGGATAGCAAACTTTTGGTATGTTTTAGATCAAGGTTTTTTGTCAAATCTTTTTGGCAGCCATGCAATGGTGCCGTTTGTCCATCGCTGTATTTATAGCGTCTGGTTTTAGCATACGTTTGCATGTAGCAAAAGACATGTAAATTTTTGTTTTGTGTGGTGACATTGGCATGGAAGTTCTTTTCTCGGCGAGTAAATCGGCTTTGCAGTGTCCCGGAATGTTTCTATGCCCCGGCATTAAAAAAAGTTAATGTTTGGCGCTAAGTTAATAGTCACTTGAAAGTAAATTTTTAAGGAATTTTCCTGTGACTTACGACACAGTTCTCATAACTTTGATTCTATATAATCGCATAAAAAAATCTTACAAAAAGAGAAGGCCCGAACATTGTTGAAGGTTGATTTTTAGTGCTATTTTGTCCTATTATAAATAAATCAATAAATGGTGGCACAACAGAGCGATGAGCCCCGGTGCCTAGCGCATTTCTCACAACCATGCCTTGTGAGAGAATAGATAGGACCTACACTTTTCTGCCGGTTTCGAACGACTAGACTATTCGAGAAAGCTCTTGCCAATTTCTCGCGAAAGGCGATACTCGTGGGAGAACATTAGCTCTAGGTTAACAGGCGGACATGCTAACCAACACGCCGCGGGTACCACTCACTGGTTGTTTAACGTTCTTTTGTTGGTTCTCAACCACTCATCAAATTGCCATCAATATCTATATATCTTCGAAATGGATCAATTGATTTACAACATCCCTTTAAATATCTGCTGATCATAACGATCCAGTCGGATTGGTACTACCTCTCAAGAGCTCTGGTTCCTAAACTTCACAGTCCTTGGTTATTGAAAGCTTTTGTTCTTAACAACGTTGAATCTGATTCCCAACAACTTTGCATAGCAGCTTCTCGACAGATTTCACCTGGTTTTTATCAGCTGTGAGAAAATTTTTTTTATTGAAGGCTGAGACAAGGTTTACTAAATCGGTTCCGGGTTTTTGGTCTTAGTCCTTTTAAAACCAACTGCGGTCAGGTTGTTTCCCAGTTCCACAGTTTAGCTAAAAACTCAAATGTCGTCTAACGCGGAGGTTCCTGGAATAGGAATAGATCGTTGATTATGGGCTTTGCTCTAAGATAGATGGAGCCACTTAAATCACAACGAGAAAATACTTTCACAACGTAACAGCACTGGACACTCCATTACTTCGAGATAGCACTGGACACTCGATTCACGGCGTGATAGCTCTAAACACATCCTAGCTTGTGCCGCTGTTTGTCGACCGTTCACTTGCGACGATGCTCGCCGCAGACCGATTTTGCTCTTTGGGGACAAACTCACTGTGAGCTATACGTTGTTGAATGAAATAAAATGGACAATTCTTTTCGAACATTGGTGCTGTTTTTTTTTGCGGGCTTTCTGGGCAGCGTATGATTATGTTTTTGTTTATTTTGGTGGTATGTAGTGTGAATTTGTAATGCTTCAGTACACAGCTCTCCATTTAGTCTTCTAAAAGCATCCAACTGCTTTCAGCACTTATAAATATTCAACTAAGGTCTTTACTTGGTCCTGATTAATCCTCTAACTGGCCAACTTCTTCTAAACCGTTATAAGAAGGTATGCTCCTATGAAGCATCAATTTAAAGACGAAATCGGAGAATTTTTCGCTCCCAACCACGATAGGTCCGAATATTTGTAGTTTCACGTATCGCGTGCTCCTTAAGATGTAAAATGGTTGCAACGAAGAATTGTCTCAGTACATAATGCCTAGCTTTACTTGTTTTCTTATTTGAACATTGCATTGTTTTAATATGCTTCTTGCTTTGGAACCATTTCGAAGGAATTGTATATTCTCACCTTAAGCCTTTTATAAAGCGCCCATTTTCTTCTCAGAAACCTTCTGTCTAATATCTTCCATTAGTTTAAATTTTTCTGGAGAACAAACTCAATTGACTTTCAGCAAATTAAAGGTGATTTAAAACTACGTAAAATTTCCCAAAAAATATTGTTGGCTTGATTGATTGTCTGTTAAATTGCGATAAATTTGCATGGATTCACCCCTGACGCTGGCATACTAACGCATCACTCTTGCACAATCGATTCAATGTCAAATATTTAACTTCAAAGTATTTTACAATCCGAAATTGAAAAACATACAATCGTTAAACTGAATCAGCTGCAACATATGAATTTCTACCGAACCGAGCCTGTCCTCTTGTTGGTGATGTGGTCCTGAAAAAAAAAACCAGATACATTTTGGCTGTCCAGTTGATAAAGGATGCTTAAAATGTCGAATTTTGAGAAAAGTCCTTCTCGCTCTTAAAAAAAATTATGTCACAACGATTTATTTTCCAGAAAACAACTTCGTTTGACCGGAGTATAGCGGATAGGAGTTTTGACTATGAGTCAAACGTGATTGAAAATAAATATGCAAAAAAATACGTACATATTTTCAAACCGAGGGGAAACGGAAATGGACATTTTTCAGCATCGATGCTTCCGAGTTTGTCGTTGTTGCAAACAATATTTTGTGAAAAAAACTCAAGCACGTTTCAGAAAGTATCACCATGCTTCCCTTTAGTGCTGTTGTAGGTTTATTCAATGGAAAATGTATTTTTTTTTTCGTTATTTGGTTGCTCTCACACAAAAACGTAAAAGACAAACATTGACAGCGAGCAAGGAAAGGGTTGGGTTGGTATTGTAGTTTTAGCCATGAAATTTTAGTTTTATTGGCCTTCATTCAATTTATTTGCATTTCACTTTAATTATTCGAGTATGTGCTCGTGTGTGGTCAGTTCAAATTACGTGTAAATACCGATTGAGGTTGAACAATTAAATTGTCAAAGCGAGCTATGTTTTACTTTTGGTGGGAATAATGAAGGTCACCGGGTTGTTATGTAACCTAGACCAGGGCATTCTATGGACTCCGATCAAGTTAGTAAAGTTTTGGAATCTACACGACACGTGTGATGAATGTACTTAAATCTACATCCACAGATAACTTATGAACAGTAGGAGTTGTTTAGTTTTTTCTAAACTGAGCCATTACCTTGTGCAATGGTATTTCGGATATGAATTCGTTGGAAAGCTTGCACTCGATTCATTGATTTTCTATAGAATCATTCCAGAACGTCCTCATATGACCTTGGAAGATTCATTTAAGTTAAATAAGTGATTTCTTTGCGACAGATCTCATTTAAATTCGAACAACATCAATAAAAAGAAAAGGGTCTATGTTGCTGCCCTAAGGTACACCGATTTCGGAAATCTATTGAAAAGGTTTTATCAAGGAAGTATGCTGTACAATTGCTCGTTCAAGCCCTGAAAAATATGCTTTGTGATTGCGACCAGAAAGCATATGATGCGTTTTTCCAGCGATTAAAAGGAGAGTGTATCTGCCTGTTACGTGAGAATTTCGAATCCCAACAGAAAAGAAATAATTTTTTTAGGGGTTTTGCAGGTTTGGCAGGTCCTCCGATAGCAATTTCTTTGCCACTTTGCCGACTTTCTCGATTAGTCTGCTATTATACGGAGAAATTTGTTTCATGAAACAACTTCGAATTCTTCTTTGTTCTGTCATTCCGTGTCGCAAGTGCTATTATACGATGAAATCCAGTTTCATGAAACTAGCTTCACATTTCTCTTTATCTTTCATTCGCTGTTTTTATTTTTGGGGAAAAACAGTTATCTAGTAGTGCCTGGTTGCTTCAAAACCTCTTCTATTGGCAACTGAAAAACAAAGAAGTCATTATTATTAGTATTATTACTTATTTTTGAACCAAATGAAACAGAATAAACAAAAACACGAACAAAGACAAAGAGAATAGTGATGTGTCGGTATCATAAACCGAGTCAAACCGAGTTGAACCCAAACCGAGTTGACTCGGTTTACATTTTTTCAAACCGAGTTGGCAAACCGAAGAAAAAACCGAACCGTCAACCAAATAATTAAAATGAAATGAATGCAAGCAGATCGAGTTAACTTGAACATAATCAAAACTACCCTCTTTTAGTTGCGGTCTGTGCCAAACACAATGCACTTATACATATAAAGTCCATAGTCGACCGGTAGTAGTCTATAAAGCATCAAAGCAAGTAGTTACTTGCGCAGGCATACAGAAACACACAAATCTGTTAGACTACATGTTTTTTTGTTTTTTGATTGTCGTCTGTTAATAGGTAGACGGTTTGACTGTTTTGGGTACATATTGCTACTCGAGTTAGGAATTAATTGTCTGTAAAATATCCAGAGTCAAGTCAAATCGAGTTGGACTGCGCATTGCGTTAATTTCTTTCTTGTGTGACTTTTTTTTTTAATTCATTTTGATTAAATCCGTTTATTTTGATTGAAAATTTTGCTTTGTTTCTATTTTTCAAAACATAGTATTGAAGGAAAAAGCGCAAATTTATTTTTGTAAACCGAGATAGCTAACTCGAGTTACAACTCGGTTTAATCAAAATCCAACTCGGGTTAACTCGGCTTGTAAATTTTACGGTTTGGCACATCACTAAAAGAGAAACGTCAAAGCTGTTTCACCAAACCATAGCCCATGCGACACAGGGTAGCTCATTGTCCATCTCTCTTTTTCGAACTTTCGTTCTCTTTTGCACTTATAGTGTTCGAACAGTTTCATGAAACAAATTTCTCCGTATAATAGCAGACTTAGCAGTTTTGAATCGGCTAAAAATGTTGTAAGTCTAAGCATTACCGTGCTTTAATGACTGCTTGAGTTTATATCAGAATGTCTGATGTATAGACCAGTTGGTGAATTTTACAAGAAGCGGGATCGACTCGTAGTTGATTCAATGAACTTAGGTAGCTTCAACAATTCTAAAGCGGATATTTCGACTCTGGAAAACCCGGCTTCAAGGCTTTGGAGCAATGAACTCACAGAATCTGGTAGTTTCTGTCTCGACATATTTTTGTTAAAGATAGACAGTTCTCGTATAGGTTTTGAGTTGAGGAAATGATATTAGTACAGCTTTAAGATTACAAATAACTCCGCTGTACAAAGAACCAGCTGTATAACTTTGTTGATGGTTAAAAGACCCGCCAGGATGCTGTTTTGATGGCCATGTTTTTGTGACCAAATAATATCCTTCTGCGTTAGGATTACGCTCTATCAAAAAATAAAGAGTCTTTCTAAACCCTAAAGCTGTTTTTTGTAAAAATTTCAGAATAAAGTAATTGGTTATGCTGCAGGGTGGGCCAAAATGTTGTTATCGGGACAGCTATCAAACAAACAAATCTTTATTCCTTATGATGTGCGCCATCGCGGTGCAAACTCTTGTAAATTCTGAAGCTTAGATTATCGAAAACTCGCTGGCACATTGCTCTTGGAATTGACGCCATTTCTTATTCGGTATTGGTCTTCAATTGGAAAGCCAGGATTGGAATATTGTGGCAAACTCAAATTTTCATGTATCCCAATAAAAAAAAAGTCTGGTGGTGTCAAATTCTGGCTTCACCTCGACACGATATGAGTTTTCCTCCAATCCTCTCGTTAACGACTGCTATCGACTGCTACATCATCAAATGTATGCCATGTCGTGCCATTTTATTGAAACTGTCCTGGTTATTTCCTTCGAATTCTTGCAGCTTTGAAAAGAAAAAACCTAGAAACATGGTATTGGCCCTAATTTACCGTGACAGATCGGCCTGGCAGAGTTTCAGAGGAGTACGAACTTCGTTAATTGATTTTTATTTTCTTTTTGACCTTTGGCGCCCCGAAGGTATCTGATTGAGTTTTGAACCAGCAAACTCGAACTTTCTGACCCAACCCAATCACATTTTTACTGGGAAACTAATTAAGGTTGTGTAATTCGCACTGGCGTAAACGTCCAACAACACAACAAGAATCGTTATTTACGTACTCTGTGCACCCGTGGGCGTGAAGTGCTCCATGTCATCCCAATTTCCACGAACCGAGCTACTTATTTTCACCTCCAGCGCCCATCAGCTACCGCAAATCACTACAACATAATATTCAAAAACCGGTATGACCTGTATTTTCTGCTATTAAGGTTTTATTAGCTTTTCACTTTTGAGTCATTCTATCACGGCTCAATTTTGAAAAAGGTTGCGTGTTGCCAAGAACTTCCTTTGACATTAGTTGTCGACCAATAAAAACATCTTCCTGTTAAATTTTAGCAAGAATTTGAACGTCACAAACAATGAAAGTTTAAAGCAAACGCATTATTTGTTCCGCCTTTCATAATTCACAATCAATATCAGGGGACTCAGCTTGTAAATCATTAGTTGATGGTTTCTTCTCAAAATTTTTTGACACAAAGTCTCCGTGGTATCAGGATGAGTGAAGGTTGCCCTTAAATCTAATTTACTTCATCCCAATGCTGCTGGAATGCTCTCTATTACCTGAGTGTAGCAGATAGCAGCCGATACGTGCATGAGATGCGAAAGGATATTCTTAGGCTTGAATTGCCTGTCTTAAAAGCTATAGGGTTTAAATGACGAAGAAAATGCTTTGCATATTTTATCCATCGTTTTTGGTACTTGAACCATTCAGCCACATACCAGGACAGCTTTGGAATTTTAAAAATTTTTTTATTTTTTTTTTGTTTTTGCTCACCCCAACAGGTTGTGATGGCATTTGGATGAGAAAGATAATAATACCCATTAGCATGTATAACCTTTTCCCCAGGTGAAGTAAAGTGAAGTCCCAAATCCCCAGCTGTCAAAATTTTAAATTCGTAGGGAAAAAGGATTTTATTTTATTTTTCGGTGATGAGATGTGTAGCTTAGTCCTGAATTCAAAATGAATTAACTTCAAATGAACAACCAATAAAAATAATGATAAAAAAGGAGGTCAACCCTTAAAGAAGGTCGATTGACGGTCTTGATTGGGGGTTGACATTTTCCATGTTCCAAGACTAACTATGGCGCTTCGAATGGGCCGGGTGTATAAAATAATCACCATTTAAGCTTTCTGCGGTGGCGAATGCTGACGTTTTTCCGGGTTTTTGTTTATTTTTGCCGACAATATTTTGTTCTGTGTTTGTCAAATGGCAACTCATTCACCAATAAATTTAATCACGAGGGGAATGGGTGTTGTTGTGTCATCTTCGAAGAGGTGGAATAAATGTTTATGTTTTTTTATGTTTGTGTTTTCATTTGCGGCGCCAAAGTTTAAAGTTTCGTTTATTTTTAAAAGATTTCTCTGTTCAATTTTAGAAAAGATTGTGAATATGAACTTCGTCTTTCAGGTGGTTTTCGTTTTTGAGCGAAGGAGAAAAGTTTTTAAATTAAGTAATTTTTGTTAAACACTTAGGGGGCTTTGCAACAAAAATCAAATTAAATAGTAATGGAAATGCTTTTGAGGGAGAAGTATCCATCCACTCGCAGATGGGCTTTTCAATTTGTCTTGGCAATGGACGTAATTGTTGGAATTTAGTTAATCATTAGGCATTAGGGGTAAGTGATGAAGGCATTACCTTTGTTCAGAGGATGAATTCCATGCTCCTGTGCAGAGTGCTTTTTGGTTATTATTTTGATTTTTTTGTATCTGAAAAGGAGGAAATATCAAAAGCGCTTTATGGAAGGGGAGATTTTTTTTTTGTCAGGTAACATTCTTGCTTCCACAAACCAAAATTGGGGATGAAATCAAAAGAATTCCTTCTTATTGAAAATTAAATTATATTTTGTGATGGAGCTTTTATGTATTCTTTGCATGAGCATTTTGGACAGCTAAATGTTGAAAGAATGGAAACAATAGACTTAAATTCCAATGCTCAGTTCTATAAAGACTTGAAAGGGTTTACAGACATGGGAACAGAATATAGGAAGATAATGTGTGTTAACATTTCATAACATATTCTTAGAATTGCGTGCAAGGAATGCTTTTGATAAAAGCGTAATAGCGTCTTTGAGCCCTGTCAAAGAATATTGCGTTGCCTATGTATTTTCTGAAAATTCTAAGGTTGATTTTAAAGAAATTTGAGGAAGCTATTGGCTGGTTCATAACGCAGGTCATGTGCGTTTTTATGTTTTAAGGAAGAAAAAGACTGATCGTTGGTAAAGCATGCTAATAACCAAGAAGAGACAAAACTGCTTTTAATCTGAATCTTTTGTGGATATTAAACTTTTTTTTAATCAATCTGAGCGTAACCCATAAAAGAAAGTCAAATACATATTTGGAATACGAAAAACTACCTCAATAATTGACTATAATGACAATAAGACTTCAATGAGACTCAAGTTCATCAGCCATTGATACAAATGGGGTCCGAAGACACTGCCTTGTAGTTTTTCCAGTTTTGAGGTTCATTGTTCTGAATTCGCTCAAATTATTTTTGGTTTTTTGTTTCTTCTTTTCTGCAAAACGAAGATGCAAAGACGTCTTCTGCTCTGAGAATAAACGTGATTTCCAGTTCCGTATGACTTTAGACCTTTCGTGTAGTTTTCAAGTAAAAAGCTGGATTCGAACCTCAGTCATGAAGTTTCGGAACAAATTTAAAAATAAAAATCGAGTATATGCGAAGTTTCCGGAGTTAATCTACCCCAACAAAAGAACATTTTTACATTTTCTATAAGAAAAAGTTAATTTAAGTAAAGAGTGGGCCATCTTACAGCTTCTTTTAACATTAGAGGTTGTTTTGACCTTGACAACTGTTTATGAAATTATGACAGAATCTCAGCTATATGTTTAATCAAAGTTAAAAATGTTGAGCAACTTATTTCAAAGTTAGTGCAGTCAAAACGGTGCGTATTTTGAAGGAAGTTTTGGTTGAAGTGAAGCAACTAGAACCGGTGTTAGCAAGCAACTTTGTGCAGAAAGTGATCCAGTTTGCACAGACTCAATTGGATGTCCGTAGCTTCAATTTGACCTTTTTCTACTATTTTTTGAAGGGGCTGTGAAGGACCATTGCTATGTCGAGAATTCGGAAACCATTCAAGCTCGTATCAGCTTTTGTGAGGAACTGGCAAGTCAAGAGAATTAAATTGCCAAAAAAGCATCATCTATCTCATTTGGTTGTTCGAATTTTGCATAAAATTGTAGACCCTCGTAATGCGCTAGGTCCCGAGATTCCCAGTTTTGAGGCACTACCTTTTCATTTACTTATTTACAACACAAATTTTAAATCCATGGTTGTTCAGGTATCCAAAAAAAAAAAAAATAAAAAAAAGTTTAGTAAACCTAGAAAAAATCGGAGCGTTAGAGTAAATTTTGTTTGCTCTTCAAAAGTGGAGCAAGTTTGCTCCGATCGGGGCAAGATTTTAACGCGCTGGTTGTTGTTGAATGTTGTAGTTACAATTTTTTCAATCATTAAATTTTCATAAAATCTTTCCCTAGTTATCTCACCACTAAATTGAGACAAGAAGCTTCTTAGAAAAGAGACCATGTGGCAGTGCCATCTTTTTCTTTTCTTTATCGAACAGAGTGGTGGCCGTCCGTGGCGTAATGTAATAGCAAGTCTGCCTGTTACGCGGGAAGTTGGTGGTTCGAATCCCAACAGAAACCGATAAAAATGTTATTTTACTGGTATCATATTTCGCGAGGAACTGACAAGTCCTCCCTAAGTAAATTCATTGCCGTGAAAAGTACTTTCTCGATTAGCCGTTCGGAACCGACGGAAAGTTGTAGGTCCCCTCCATTCCTTCACCAGGCATGGTTGCACCCTGTTGTGCCACCCTATGTATGTAAGCAGACGACTTAGAAAGATAGATTTGGTGACTCTAACTTTAAAGCACTACGTTGTGCAAATGTGAAACGTAATTATTTTTGATTGCGAGAGCGTGACGAGAAAATCTAATTTCCTGAAAAATGTATTGGCGCGTTTTTCACATTTTCGAGTCTTCTTTATTCATCTTCAAAGATTTTATCGAATTTTAAGGGAGACTCAAAAGCCTTTAATTTTATTTGCCCTATTACTTCTTAAACGGCAACGACAACTTCTTTCAATCTTCTAAAAATATTGTTTTATTGAAATTAGAACGTAAGAACCAAAGACTGTTTTTCTACATTAACGACGATTAAGTATTTTCAACAAAACACCATAAAATTTTTGATTTTATTATTTTTTCGAATAAATTTATTATCTGGCATCCATGACATAAAAAAAAACACGATCAGGAATCCTACCTGGTCTCGGAATAAACAACCCCTCAACAAAGAAACGCAATACAAATTCCGTCTCAAATTGATCCCAAATAAAATTAAATTTGCTAAATTTAAATTCGGCGCGAAATTCCACACTCACGCGAAAAAATAAATAAATTCACTTGGATATAAAAACACGAAATAAAAAATCACGGTGCCATCACTTAAGAGCCTCGCTCTCTTCATTAACCCAATTAACGAGATCGATGAATTAATTGCAATCACTTCAATCTATTTATACAAGACGGCATCGTTCGTTGGCAACTCAACACACCCACCGCATAATACAGAAAAGTCCTCTCAAAAAAATAAAGAAATAAAAAGAAAAACAACATTTCAATGAAATCAGATTGAGATTGGATTGTAGGTGAGGAAGATTTTGTTATCGCCTCTCTTCTATTTGCTGGCCAACTTCAAGACTCGTCAATTGAAGAAAAGAACAACATTCCCCTCATCTTTAATGTTAATTAAATTTGTTTCGCAATCAATCGGCACTATTTGGTGCTGAACACATTTAATTATGTTTTTATACTAGCCCCCAAGCTGAGTGTAACGTAACGTAACACGTTGCGTGTTAAAATATAAATTCAATGGTTTCAATTATGCAGTGCTATATGAGATTCACTTCTGCCTCATGTAGACTCACCTGACTGCAGGGATATAGTAATCTACACCAAACACTTCAAGCACACTGTGAATGTAAATCCTTCTTGGAACAAAGAAAGCAAAACCTGGGAAACGTTCTTCCACCGGCATCGGCAGTGTGAACAGTGTGAAAAAAGAAATCATAATAATACATACATTATATATAAGAGAAGGAAAATCTGTGTTTAGTGTGCGAAAGGATCTCGTTCTTTGTGCACTTATAATTCAATTTGAATATTCTATAGGATGGGAAATTAATTTTTGAATACGAAAACATCTCCGCAGGATGTCGCCATTGGCGTCGCTGGTTGAACCTGGCATTACACACGCGAGCTTTATATCAATGGTGTCTGAATTGAGGTAGAAAATTTTAATATTGTCCTGAGCCGACACGCGGCAATGAATAATAATTTTTTTCCTTTTTTTTTTTCTTGGTACAATAATAGTTGAATCGGATTTTGGTGTGAAGAAGGCGCTTTATTATTTTAAATCCGGGCTTTGCTTTGTTGTTTGTGCTTGAGTATTATCGTTGGGATTTAAAGAGAACGACTGCCTCCCGCGTAGAAAAGTCGCATGGGACTGTTGGTGAAAGCCACTTTGTCAAGTGGCATTTAACATCTTTGAACAAACTAAGGACTGCCGCAGAGATGAAGTCAATTAAATTCAAGTTGTTTGATGAGCTTGAATATGCCAAGGGAATAATTTGCGTGACAGCAGTAATTACAAGATCTGGTGAAGTTTTTCACGAATGCTGAACGTTTTAATTTCGCTGAACTCACAAACAGGACTGAGAGCACAAGGATCTAGGAACCAATTGTTCAGTTAAATATGAAAAATGTTATAATACAGTGATGGAAATGAGACCACTCTTGTTACTTGTACGTTACTTTCGACTGTGGGGAAATTTCGGGAAAAGTTACCGCTTTTAAATTATAGCAGACATTTAACATTTGTGTTTATAAAAGCAGAACTAATCGCCCAAAATGTGTGTTTTTTTTTGTATAAGTCGAATAATATAATTTGCAAACCTTGGGCGAATGAGTTGGCTCTCATTTATCTGAAATTTCAAACCTGTTGGGAACGTACCTTTTTTAAGGAATTGAGGTCGGGAGACATTAATTTATATCATTGTTGGTGGAAAATGTATTTTCCTTCGGCTTTTTTTTTGGTCACTTTAAGTTTAGTAAAGAAACAAGATGGATCTGCGACCACATAAACCTGAATATCTGTGTTATCCCCTAAAGAGTGGCATTGAAGATTTTGTGTTTGTGATAACATTATGATTGACGAACACTTTTGAAAATTTCCATACACTGTTCTAGCAATAGCAAAAATATGTTTTGACTACAGGTGTACCTTTGACTGTACAATCACTGTTTGAAAGGTGATAGTTGAGAAGCACTCATGAAGAAGACATTGCCTTACTTATCGTCACGCTAGCGAGGATCAAGATTTTTTATTCATTTACTTTTTTTATTGTTAATTCCAAAATAAAGTAGAGGATTAAGTCTTCTTCTTTGACGAGCAATTTTCCGAACCGAATCATTTCGTTCCTTTGCTCTATTGTCAGTTCAATAAAAATTTAAAAGACTATTGAGAGACCACATCATGGTTCCCGGGTGATGCATTGAGATTTGAAGCAAGGCTACTATTTGGTCAGTAACCCTTGGTGTCCAGAAAACCTGGTGAGAGTTGCATTTTGTGTCACTAAATGTTAAGGAGGGTCCTTGCTAGTGTATTGTTTAGAATAATCCTTATTAGAGCTAACGGCTGGTTGGCTACCTAAGCATACAAGCACATGATCAATGGAGGCTTTTTTTAGTTCATTTTTCATTTGCAAATGAAATGAAATTTTGATCAATTTTGATCTATTCACGTGTTGTGGCCCTAAAATGATAGATATAAAAGGTCTTGCCACAAAGTAAATACAAAACTTGAGCCCAAAACCAAGCTGTGGAGCACGGAGGGCAAGTATCGGTTCTGGGGAAGAAATATTTTCCCCGGCTGCTGATGCAAACCAAACTATTCCAGAAGTACAACAAAACAAGGTGGACATTATAGTCCTGGGTTAACATTGACCTCAACCAACACCTTTCGATAAGAATCTGGATTTGGAGCGAGCTCTCTCCAGTTTTGCTCTTAGCCGGCTGAGGTCTTCTTTCACTTGATTGCACCAACTAAGACAGGGTCTTACCCTTTTGCGGTTTTTCTGCACTGTGCTTTCGAAAACCCGTCGAATAGGAGCGTTGAACGCTCTATTTATCCCAGCCATCGTAGCCTCGCGATGAGTACTCCTCTACTTATGACTATGTCCCGGTACAGATCATACAGCGGATTAATGTATTTTCTTCTCCACACATTTTTGTCGCATATGAGACAAATGATCATTCGGAGAATTTTTCTTTCGAAACGACCAAGATAAGAGTTTCCTCATCCGCTTTCGATAAGGTCCATGCTTCCGCGCCGTAAAGCAGGACTGGGATGATTAAGGTCTTATGCAAGGTTACTTTGGTTTTTCTGAAGAGGGTTTTGTTTCTCAATTGCCTTCTTAACCCTTCTTAACGGTTATTCTCCGTTGATCTTCGCACTGCTGTTGTTTTCTGTGTCTTTAGCGGATCCTAGGTAGACGAAGTCCTGTACTACCTTGAAGTAATGACTGTATATTGTGACATTTTGGCCGATTCGTCAATGCTCTGTGTCCTTGTTTGATGACAGCATATACTTCGTTTTGCCCTCATTAACCATCAAACACATTTTCGCCGCTTCTGTAAGAATGCTCACAAAAGAGCCTATGACTTTACGCTTCCTTCTTCCCATTACGTCAGTATCGTCTGCGTAAGCGAGTAGTTGTACAGACTTTTGAAAGATTGTTTCTCTGGTGTTGACGTTTGAGTTTTGTACAATCTTTTCAAGTATGATGCTAAAAAAATCGCATGACAGTTTGTCGCCTTGCCTAAAGCCTTTTTCAACATCAAAGGTCTCGGTGAGTTCTTTACCGACCTTGACGAACCAGCGTAAATTCTCTAAAGTCTTCGAGCATAGTCGTACGAGTTTTACGGGGATGCCGAAACTAGACATGGCTCTGTACAGCTCGTCTCTGCGTTAACTCTGCCACACGCGGCCTTTAAATCGAAAAATAGGAAGTGTACCTATGTCGATATTATATTCTCGGGTTTCTTGCAAGATCGGCAGAAAGTTGAAAATTTAGTCTATTGTGGACTTCTCTGGTCTAAAATCACATTGATAAGGACTTATAAAATTGTTGACGTGGAGTTTGAGTCGTTTACATAGTACAGCAGACAAGAACTTATATGCGATGTTAGGGAGAGTGATATGAATAAATAAATAGGGTGGCAAAACAGCAACAGCGAGAAGCCCCAGGGCCCAGCGCATTTCTCACTACCATGCCTTGTGAGGGAATGGAGGGGACCTACAGTTTTATGCCGGTTCCGAACAGCAAATCGAGAAAGCTCTTTTCATGGCAATGAATTTACAAACGGAGGACTTACCAAGTTTTCACGAAAGGCGATATTCGTGGAAAAACATTTTTGCCTCTGTTGGTTAACCGCAGACATGCTAACCATCACACGGGTATCACCATTAAGGAGGCTTATTCCTCTTTACTTGGCGCAATTATGAAGGTCTCCCTTTTTATGATCGGGCATAAAATACTGAGATTCCATTCATCGGGCCTACTTTCTTTCGACCACGTCCTGCAGTTCAGCTGATGCATGCTCCTTTCCAATTGATCTCCTGCTGCCTTCAAAAGGTCGTCATCAAGGCCATCTGCAACTGCAGTTTTATTTGATTTATACAATGTTTGAACTTACAATCTCAATCGAATTGTCGTTGGGGGGACATCATTCTTGAGTTGAGCGTTCTTTAAGTGTAACGTGCACTTAAAAATCATGTCACAGGGAAGAAAAGGTCATAAAATCTTAAGAAATTATTCTCTCGTTGGATTCATCGTTCTTGAAAACATAACAAAATGCATTTTTGTTTTTTTTTTTTTTTTTTTTTCAAAATGACAGCTTTGACGCGCTGCTCGATTAGCGCGCTTTTTCTCTCATATGCTCAATAAAAACACACTTTCCGATTGTCGTGGCAAGACTTTCGACAAGTTGTCGAAAAATCGGTGTCTGAATGCCGTCGAAAATTGATTTTCATCAGTTGCTCAGTTAAGTGCTATTCTTTCGAATAACCACACACGTGGTCGACTGAATCATGTTTTTTTTTTGCAAAAATTCTCCCGCTTTCGATTACTTTATAACTACAATTTGACACACTTCATTCGTATCTGAACGAATTGAAATCGATTATTTAACATCAGTTTGGTGAGCGAATTTAGAAAGAAGAACTGCACTTACTCACTCGATTACTGATGCGGTATTTCGGCCCCTGCTTTAACCGTCGAATTATATCGCACGCAAAATCAATTTTTGAGGTACATTGCACATCAATGGGCGTAATCATACCCACTTCTTAAGTCACATTAAAAGGAATTGTTAATAAACACTTTACTGAGTTCCTCTCAAAAGAAGCCTATTCAACCCTGACCTGCTCAATAGCCAAATCAAGAATCAAAATTTAAAATAAACCATTTCCGGGACTTATTTTTTGCTTCAATTCGATAGAGAATGCATAGTTGTCTGGCTAATTGTGCCGATCAATCGAAAAATGTAAATTCTTTGGCATCAAATCAAATAGAACGAGAAACTGTTCTTACCAAAATATTTGTGTCTATGTGTCCCTTGGACATGCTCAAACGATTTCATTTCTTTTTGAACGCCTACATTTTGGATGTATAATTTCGTTTATTTGTTTTTCCTCTGCCATTTGTCGTTTGATTTGATGTAACCATCAGGCAAGTACTTACAGCGATTTGGAATCAAAATTTGCTCTTTTATAACAAAATGCGAATGCTTTTATTGGAGTGTCCTCTCCAAGTAAAGCAGCGAGCATCATGAAAAGATTAAAGCTTATTTGCAGCAGAAGTTGGTTTGTATTCCATTATAACGAAACACACAAAAAAAAAGACTCGGGCGTATGAGCAATATTTACCGTCGGTCGTTGAAACAGAAAATGTTAAAACCCACGCTTTCTGATGCGAAAATGTGACGCTCCAGTGATGAGGATACGAAAACCCGAAACAAACAACATCCATTTGCACGTATTCCGCACTTTTCTCATTAATGAGCGATGCGATGAACAAAGCCGGGCGAGGAAGACAGACGAGCAATACCGTGGTAATGGAGTTTTTCTTTTGACGTCATAGTGAGTAGGTCTGTATAGTTAGTTATCCCGGGAACATTTGAAAATGCTGAAGGTTACCAAACATGCGGGAATAAACAATTTGGTTTTATAGCTTTGTTCTGTTTTTCAGAGTTGGTATACCTTTATAGCAAACACGACGAATGTTGTTGGACTATAAGGACACAAAAACGTGGGCTTACTGTTTGATTTTTAGTTCATTATATTTGCATGCGGATGTGCGGGTATAGAGGGAGAGTAGAGTGTTGGTAAATATGTTTTCTTTCATCCGACGACGTCAGACTAAATACTCCAAATCTCAAAAGAGGAAGCACAATGACATCGTAAGAAATAAATGAATGGAATTTTGAATATTTGTTTAGGAGGAAGTTGTACACCAACACACAGAGCCAGGCATACGCAATTAAATCTCGTGCAAAAACCATTCATGTTTTGGTATGGGAATTTAGTTATTTTTGAGTGCTGGAATGTTAACAAACAAGCAAACAGCTATTTGCGATCTGCGAATTGATCTCTGGAATGTAAATAAACAGAAATGAATTCAAGAGCCGATGGATTTCTTATTGCTTGATTGACAAGCGGAGGGGGGTGAGGGCGGGGGGCATGTACGTACTGCAAGAGGTTTTGAAATTGGGCAGGTTTTGTTTGTTTTGGGTCTGGAAACATTCAAAGTCATGATCGCACTTGATTTCTGGTTCTTTTTTTTAAATTTTTGTAATTAGGTGGAATGCCAAGTGTTTTCCAATTTATTTTGGTGTTATTTTTTTTAATATAGGGCAATATTCGAAATTTGTTCTAATTCCGCTGCTGTTGGCCGAGATAAGGACGTTGTCCAAATGGTACCTTACAGTTATTGTGAGTGCATGAGTTCGGTGTTGGGGCTCGATTCTCAGTTCTAGCAGAAATGCCTTTTGCTGTTGTGACCTTTCGTTAGGGTTTATCAAAGTTCATATTGTTTTTTAAAACAAATAAAGGAATTCTTCCATTTGATCAAAAAATTTTTCTTTCTAGGCGAATAGTTTGTATATGAATCTTCAATAGGAGCATAAGTTCTTGCAACAGGGTGAACATAGAAAGTGTTATACAGATTTTGGTACACAGCAGCCTTTTTATTTTCTGGTTATTTCTAACACTCAGTCTCTAACAATAAATGAATCATGTTCTTGTTCGATTTATGAAACCAAATATATGGCGAAATATTTTGAATTTTTGTTTTTATTGGGAAATGAACTAAATACAATTTTCTTAAAACATTTATTGTTTCCTGTCTCACAAAACACACGTTTTTTTATTTTATGGTTTCCAGGCTGAACGCGTGGGTTCGAATCATGCTCTTTTCTTTTTTTCAGCCTCCCAGTTTCCTATGGACGCCGCGCCGCTCTTAAAGTTATATGTGAAACTACTAACACCTTGTTTCCATCTACTTTACCACAAAAAGGAGAGGCTGCTACACCGGTAGTACAATGGACCGGAAATTAGGTCTGAGTGCTCCAAATTAGCATAAGCCTCTTCTTTTTCGTAAAAAATACAAAGATAGTATTTGAAGCCACGAAATATTGAGTATCTATATCATAACGAAGACTTGGGAACCTTCTTACTCTAAGAAAAATTTTGAGAGTATCTCTGCTATTTAAATGAATACAATGTTGAAGAACTGACAAATTTATGTCGAGTGGACAGCAAAGGAGACCAAATTTTGCTGTCCACACAAGAGAGTTTTTGCTTTAAAAGCTTTCAGAACAAAGTTTTAAAAGGCTTGAATCAAACTATTTACTCCGGCTACTGCCAACAAACATAATTTTTCAACAGGTTTCTTTGTTCAACATTTTCCTTTTTTGGGTACCGAGGCAGAGAGATATTCTAGGCAACTACAAAGCCGAGGAGTTCGCTAGAAATGTAACCGGGATACCGATCACAACCAGCGTTGCCGCAGTAAAATTTTTTAAGGTGCCATTTTCAGTAACCAAAGGTGCCAACTGGGTGCCACCAGCCCTTCAAAGGTAGAAAGGTATTTAGAAACACAAAAAACAAATACTTTTCCATAAAGTATCATTACGATTATTTGGGCATGAATTAATACACACACACACACGATATGTATGTTTCACTACTTGAAAAAAAAAACATTCCTTTCAGTCTTTTTTGAATGACTTTATTAAGTTTTCTGCATTAAAATATATCAAGCTCTTAGGGTGCCAAATGAGAGCTAAAGGTGCCAAGGTGCCAATCCAGACTGAAGGGTGCCAAAATGGCACAGTTGTGCCACTTCGGCAACGCTGATCACAACTAGCAGGGTGAATATAGGTATACTGATCGCAAAAAACTCATGCTAAAGCAAGATTCCACGGATTAAACTAACAGCATTGGGAGAAAAACTGTCTGCCAACAAAATATATGTATTCATATAACTGGATCTAAATCGTAAAAGACATTTGCTATCCTTTGCACTATATCTTTTTCGTCATTATTGGCGTTTTATTAAGCGACTTCTGTAGAAGCTGTTAAGTTGAGGAAGAAGAGGAAATCACACCTCCTCTGTTCATTTCTTGCACTTTTCTTCAAATGTAAACAACCTCTAGGTGATTTCTTTTTCGATGATCCAAGCGATCGGATGAAGGTCATAATTGGTCACCTACGAGCTGCGATTTGTCCCGTTTGGACTGTTGGCTTATTTATTTATTTATTTATTTTTTCTGTGGGAAACCAGGCCGATGGTATACCAACAATTTGAAACAATGCAAGCACTCAATAAAGCAAACAATTCCTACTTGAGTTTCATTCCGGAACCATCAACAAGGTCTTGGAAAATTTGGGTGATAAACCGGCAACTGCAAGGTCAGCCGCCAGTCAGTTGAGCGACGTTTCCAAAACGAATGGGAATGCTTGTCCTTACTAATAAAACCATAATGCGTGTTAAAATATTATATTGTTCATTCCCTCTAAACGCCGCGCCGTTGCCCAACCACAAGGCGACCTGCAATGACCACTTGTCTCAATTCGGATAACTACAGTTTTTCTGCACCGGGATCAAAGAAGATGTTATCCATTTAATTGCAAAACAAAAGCGCAAAAGAGAGGGGAGTCCCGCAATTCTCTCAACTATATCCTGTGAGAGAATGCTAGGAACTAACCATTTTTTCGCCGATTCCGAAAGGTTTATCGAGAAACTGCTTTTCATGGCATAAATTAACTTTCGATAGAAATTCCCGATTCCTAAGCGATACCCTTAAAAAAATATTTCTTTTATTGATGTTGCCTTGAAATGAACCTCGAATATCTTATTTAACAAGCACCTTAACTACTACGCCAGGGGCATCACGAAGACGAATATATCAACGTAATTATGTGGCATTGGCAGCATTCAATTGCAGTAAAGTTAGTAAAATGTGTTACAGTTTCCTTAAAATACACTAGAAAAATAATTGAAGCAAATAAAAAAATTTTCTCTAATTTGTTCCACACTTGAAATTATCGTCTGACTGCCGTTCATTCTGGTTATTCCTTAAAGATAAAATTAAAAACAAACAAACAATTTGAGTATTTATAGCTTTGATTTATAAAATCTAATGAAATCTGAAGCGCGTTTCTGTTTTATTTCTGCTATAAAATATAAATGTCAGCCTTCTCTATGTTTTACTTTAAGGGTCTCCTCCTTTCTGCTGCAGAATTGCTTCGCAGGCATCCTGTTTCACTTCATTTATACTTCGTAACTCTTCCTCCATCTAGTGGGTATTTTCAACCACAGAAGGATGTCATCTCTGATGCCTTTGTTTCTTTCTAATTTGATTTCTGCTGTTGAAAATCATATACCAGTTATTTCTCTGAACAAAAGCTTGCTTCCAATTTTCTGTAAAATATTCATTCTCCTGCTCATTATTCAACGCCCGATTTGTCTTAAAAAAAAGGCCATATCGCTCAAAGAAATATCGCTCAAAGAAAAATCCTTCTCCACTTTACAACAGCAATCCCTTAAAAAAAAAAGAAATTAATAATCCTCTCGAATCCTCTCCTTCATAATTTCTAAGATGACGGAAATTCCACTCACTTCCATTTCTCTGTACAGCAATGAAATAAATGAACGAATAAGCTCACAAAAAAGAAAACTCCCTTCCGTTTCGTGCTTTTCAAAGCCTTCCGGGTTCACATATTACGAGCATTATTTTAATTCAACCAGAAAAGCCATTAAGAACCACACTCATAAAATCGCATTAACACACATAAGCTTTGCGCTCGTTTTTATTCAATGAAAACAGAGAGTCACGATAAGGGTCGTCGCCGTGAATTAGTGTCCCTCTAAATTATATTTTAGTAATTAGGTGTCCTTGTTGTTATATTAATAAATAATAATCAACATTAGCTAACGTTTGTAATTATTTCTTCTTTGCAGAACCCAGAAAAGACAAGACTGATGCACCAATCGGTGGTAATGGCACACTATCACCTAGCACTGAACAGCCATCATGTCAAGGCTCAATGCTGCCACCGCCTGGAGGTGGTGGTGGTGGGGGCAGTGGTGGTGGTGGTATGAATTCAAATATGGGTGGCGGTTGTGGCGGTCAAATGGATTCGCATATGAATTCTAAAATGGAACGTCCGAACACATTGCGGACAAATAAATTAAATCAACGAGTCAACATTTGCTACCACAATGATCATTGTAAGTTTTTTTCTTTTTTTCTTTTCTCAAATTGTTTAAAGAACTTATGACTAGAAACTTGCGATTGCTCCTTCTATTGCATCCCTCAACCTGAAAGTTATACCAGTAAAATGAAAGACCAAACAAAATTTAAATTTTGAAAACAAAAACTGCTAACAAACTTTGTGCCCTTTTGTGCTTGTCTTGTTTGAAAATTTGTTTTTTTTTTCTCCCGCCCCTTTTTTGTTGTGTATACTTTTGCATATCCATTCATCCGCCATTAAATCGCAAATTTTTAAACTTAGCCTTAGCCACTTATCCTTTATACTTAAGGAACAAGAACTACAAAATAAGAGAGAAAAATGCAAACCCTTTAATAAATAATTTTCACAGATCCTGAAGGCGGTGGCCCACCAGGAAGTACACCACCTCCATACACAGGTGATGGTCATCATAAACTTCCAGGGCATATTTTATTGTCTGACCTTCCAGAGCCTCCAATACCATTGTCGGAGATTGGACCCATCCCACCGCCACCGATGTTTTCAACGCCAAGTCCAACGTTGATAGCTGGACGACCACATGGACCGGGAGCTGTTAACGATCAGGATTATCAGGATTATGACTATGATGGTAGGGCGTAGTCTGCTTTTTTTTTTTGTTTTTTAATCTTCGTTTCTTCTAAGTCTTTCTTTTTTTATTGAACTCTTTAATTTAACAACCGACCTCTATTTTCTGTGTTATGGTAGCCGTGTTTATCTCTTAATCTTATTTTATGGCTGGCCAAAGGGTAACCTTTTGCTATTTAATTTTTTTTTTTTTTTTTCTTCTTTCTCCTGGTTATTGAATTATTGTGTTTTAATAAATCATTCACCATCATTTGTGTTCTTTTGTAGTAAGTTGGCAAACTAATTGTTTCCTTCCGTAATGCTTTTGATTTAACTTACTTTTAATTCTACTTAAATGTTTACTACTTTGATTTAATATAGACAATTTACTAAAACAGTGTTAATCACGCCGCATATGGTTGGGCTACGAATTCAGTTTGTGAAATTGGTTAAAAGGAAGTGCGTATCGTTTTGTAAAAATTGCATAAGCAGAGATTATTTTATGTAACTGTTGGACTATCGATTTTGCTGAATTGACTAATCAATTAATATTATTTTTACTAAAACTTAAAGCTTGCTACCAATAATAGTTTACAACGTTGCAGTCACTTCACGAATTCCTAGTTGTAATGTGTTTCAGAGTAGATCACAACGTTGCGAAGTTAACGATGTTTTTAAAAAAAACCTACCACCTTTGTTGTACGTTTTAAGGTTAATCATTAAGTTTCAGTGTATTTTGACATGAAAAATTTAAATAATTCAGGCATATTATGCAAATAATCAAGGAAACTTCGAAAAAATTAGGGTGAAATGAAGTGCTTAAGGATCCCCATCAATATAAGCGCCTCCGCTTTCAATTTCACTGTTTTTTAGGAATATGAATCGGAAATGGAATTTTTTGCAAGCAAATTGGCAGGGAATAATAAGAAGCTAAGAAAATTCTCTCCTAAAAATATATTGTTCGTATTGGCATACAAGAATTGTTTGGGAATTGTAAGCCAGGTACAATAACGGAAAATTGCACTTGAATAATAAAAAGTGATATTACAACAACGGCAGCACTTACAGAAAAAATGTGTCTAGAAAACTGAAAGTTCGTTCTTGTTTTTGGTTTGTATGTCAAGTTATTTGAATAACCGGTTTTTGAAAAATTCATTTGCTTACTCAAAATTTCAAAATTTTAAGCTCCATATTTAAAAATTGGAAAGAGTAGTAAAGTTGATATTTTATTTATCAACCAATAAAAAGGAGAACATCTTGGCTTTAAAAATGATATGGTCACTCTCCATCAAAATGACAATCACCCTTATTAGAAACGGGTTTCAATTAAAAATTCCATTGAATGAATGGTATTTCAAGAATATTGTGTCTGTTTAAGATCTCATCTCTAACTTGCAGAAGCACCGATGTAACAACTCCCATTATGAACTATTGCTCTCTATTAAAATCACTACCGACAGACAGATGGCACTATTATAGATAGATGGCACTATTTCAGATAGAGAAAAGACAATGGCTGCTTTTTCCGGTTTTTCATGTATTCTTTCTTCTTGTAATAAATCTCAGACAGAGCAGACGTGGTTTTCATTTGCTAAGGAAATTATTTTAATCCCCTACAGTGTCAAAATTTCAAGTCGATCGGATCAAAAGTGAAGACGTTAAGAATATTTCCAACTCACAACTCACGTTTCCAAAAGTCGGTGCCCTTCTTAACTTCCAAACTACTGCACCGATCTTTTTGAAATTTTGAACACTATTTCTGCGTTAATGTTTTTTTTTTTTTAAATTCGTTAATTTTTATTTTCAATAACAAATGCGCCGATTTTTTCTTGGAAATCGGATCTTTCTCTTCAAATTCCATTGAAAAATCTAAATTTTGAAAAACCCTCCCAGCGTTTATGTAACGACACTATTTGGATTTTTGATTTCGGATAATCCAGCCCCGAGATATGGGGGGCACCGTAGCACTCTTTTTTACGCAACGCTTCACAATAACTGCTGCCATTAATGTAGTTCTTGATATTTCTTGATGAAATCTTCACACTGTTGTCTTTAAATGTTTTATTTTAAAGAAGTATTGACTTTAATAAATGTATATACTGATTGTGTCGTAACAAAAAAGCACGAAAATGTATCTTTTTGAGCGAATTAACCCTACTCGCCTTTAAAAGATTGAAAAATGACAGAACTCCAGAAGCGAAATTTTGGATTTTAATAAAAATTTCATATCGGATTTGTTCATTGCTCCTATGAAGTTTAAAGTTTATGTTTATTGAACGATATATACAGGGTGATTCGCATAAGGTGTGACAAAAAGATAGGGTGTGTAGGTTGGACCTAGACAAGCAAAAAATCGTATGGGAGGGGGGGGTCCATTTTCCCCCGTTTAGGCGGGAGGGGCAATTTAAGAAAAAAGTCACTAAAAATTGGAAAAAAATTATTTAAAAATAACGGTAGTACCTACAGAGTCTTACTATAGCATTTTGAAAAGCCAAAAACTTAAACATTAATTTAAATTTAAAATTAAGTTGTTCAAGTAAATAGTTTTTGAAATATTAATTTTCAAAGTCAAAATTTTGAAAAAAAAACATAATTTTTTTTCTTAAAACCACTTTTCTTCCAAATTTTACGTTATTAAGTAGTATTTTTTTGGCTTATTTTCAATGCTCTTATTTATTTTTGATCAAATACAAGAAACCGGATGCCAAAATAACTTGTAGTTTTTGAGAAAACCAAAAATTACAAAAACGACTTTTGTGAAAAATTTTTTTTTTTAAGTTTTTTTTTTTCGTTATTGGATTCTTAAGTGAACTTACGAAATAAAGGATGGATTTTCTCTTTACTTTTTTTATTGAGAATTCACTTAAAAGTCCAATAACGAAAAAAAAAATTAAAAAAAAAAAAATTTGACGAAAGTCGTTTTTGTAGTTTTTGGTTTTCTCAAAAACTACAGGTTATTTTGACATCCGGTTTTTTGTGTTTGATCAAAAATAAATAAGAGCATTGAAAATAAGCTAGAAAAATACTACTAAATAACGTAAAATTTGGAAAAAAAGTGGTTTTAAGAAAAAAAATTATGTTTTTTTTTCAAAATTTTGACTTTGAAAATTAATATTTCAAAAACTATTTACTTGAACAACTTAGTTTTAAATTTAAATTAATGTTTAAGTTTTTGGCTTTTCAAAATGCTATAGTACGACTCTGTAGGTACTTCCGTTAGTTTTAAATAATTTTTTTCCAATTTTTAGTGACTTTTTTCTTAAATTGCCCCTCCCGCCTAAACGGGGGAAAATGGACCCCCCCCTCCCATACGATTTTTTGCTTGTCTAGGTCCAACCTACATACCCTATCTTTTTGTCACACCTTATGCGAATCACCCTGTATATACAATTGATCCTTATACTAGGTAATTTAAAAATTAAGGAAATGATATTAATGTAGGAATGTTGGCACATAGGGGGCCTAACCGAATACATTGTTTAGAATAAAAATAATAACTTAATATTATATAGCTGAAAAGAAAGAGAATTCTTGATTATAAGTCGGCTGACTTGAGTTATCTGGGGATGTTCCGTCCCGGTCGCTTTTGTCCCTCTTTATGGGGAGGTTGTGGGGGGTTGCATCAGCCACGGAAGAATACTGACCCAGGGTCAGCGTAGGAGTTGGTGGCTTATTCGTTGGCTGGAATTACTTCTTCGTCCAAAGTGTTCGTCACGCTTAGGTATCTTGGCTCAGGGTGTCGGTCCTCAGTGGTCATCCTTCTCACCAGGGGATTAGGGTGGTTGCTGATATTTGCAGCCGTTTTCAATACAGCCGATAAGACGTATTGGTCCAAGGGTGTCATCTTAGCTGTCTCGTACAGATGCTGGTTGCTGTAATGTCTCTGACGCTGGTAGTTGAAAGAGAGATCAGTGCAGAGTCTCAGAATCTTTCTTTCGAAAATAAGGAGATCCTTCATCGCGGTCTTCGAGATGGTGAACCAAACTGGGCTTCCGTAGTTGATGACGGGTCTCAGCAACTGCTTGTACATCAGTAGTTTTGTTGGCTGACTTAGTCCCGTCCTTCTCCTCAGCAAAGGGTACAGTCGGTGGAAAGCGAAGTTGGCCTTCTTCAGTACGGCTTGTGAGTGCGGGTTGAATCTAAGCACGTCATTGAAATTGATGCCTAGATACTTCGCGTTTCTTTGGGCAGCCAGTCTGGTTCCATCAGGTGGAGTAATGGATGTGGCTCTGCAGTTACCAGCAGAACGACGGCCTCTTCCTCCGGTCCTTCTAAAGCAGACGAGCTCTGACTTAGCTGAGTTGATCCGGATAACCCACTTACTATAATAAGAATAAAATTTGTGGATGTGAGTTTCCACTGTCCGGGCAGTTATGGTTGGTGATATAGATGTGCTATATGTCAGAGAGTCATCGGCGTAAAGCAGGTTTTCGCAGTCCCTTGGGGTAGGTTGGTCTGACGTCATGATGTTGAAGAGGAATGGTCCTAGTTTTGATCCCTGAGCGACTCCTGCTCTGATGTTCTTGGTGGCGGACTTAGCGCTTCCAATTTGGACGAAAAAGTTCCTGTGGGAGAGAAAGGAAAAAATTATTTTTATTAATGGAGCTGAAAAGTTTAGAAGATTTAGTTTATGGATAAGTGCTTGAATCCAAACACTGTCAAATGCTTTTTCGACATCCAAAAAGCATGCGACGGTGACACGATGGCTGTTAAGGTCTTCGGTGACGTCATTGTGTAGCTTCATCAGTGGATGCAGATTTGAATGCTTTTCCCGGAAGCCGAACTGCATGTTTGGGATGATGTTATTATCCCTGCAGATTTATTTTACGGGTATTTTACTAAAACGTCTGCCTATTGATAAGTTCAAGTTGTCACAACTTCCGATAAAGTAAAAAAAAACGGTTGTCTGTCACGTCTCGAGCAAGGAGCTATGAATTTTTGTTCTGCATTTAAGTGAAATCCCTGTTGTTATAAGAGTAAAACTTTTTTTGGTAAGTGTTGCCGTTGTTGTTATCTTATTCTTTTTTTCAGTTAAAGTACTTCTATTAACCTTTTTCCCTAGAAAGGGATAGACATTGGCTAATGCAATCGAAGTGTATGTACCAAATAGTGGTCTACAATCGTAGACCACGCACCAAATCGTGCTTTCTTACCACACGCAAAGGTCGCAAAGCGGTGTTCAAATACGCTATTCAAATCTACACCATTCCCAAACTGAAATAATAAATGTATTTTACCAAATTTTTTTATTGGTCTCTGAAGAAGATTTTTATTTTATATTTCAATATATACCAACATCCAAGTTTTTGACAATTTTGCAACTAATTTTACTTATTTTTGAACTTATTTGACTGACGACTTTGTAGCCCATCCATCCAAGTCAGATAGGATGCACCATTTTTATGTCAGAATGTGAATATTGAATGAATAAAAAAAATAAAAAATCATGAGATATTTTTATCCAATTCAGTCCTTTACAAGTTTTTGAAAACAACATCAATGGACGCCTGTACTGATCAAAGCATGCGTTGATCTTCACTATTTCGGCTAATAATTTCGGCACTGATGTGTGCCTTGAGTACTTGAGTTCGCCAATGATCTAAAGTTTAAATTGTGCTGAACTGATGTTTGAAAAACCTGTCACTTTAAACCAATCGATGGACAAAAATGTCAAAATCATTCAATATTTACATATCGACCGAATAATGGAAACGATTTATATATATTTTTTTTCTTCAATTTAAATCTAATAATGCCTTCAACGTTTGGTTAGACAAATTTTAAGAGTAAATTTAAAGAACTTACACTAAAGTATGAGTTGTTTTGATCAAACTTTTAATGCTTCCAATTGTATCGGTGTGATGTTCATTTGAGGTAAGATAACCGGTCCCGCTTAGCTGTTATACGATAACAATCGAAAGGCGATTCGTAAAATAAAACAGATTCAATGTTTAAAGATAATAGGCAAAGAAAAAAAAAAACAGTATAGATTCCATTTTTTATTTGAAAATTTATTTTAAGAAAATATCATTTGCGAAAAGGGAGTTGTATTTTTAAAAATAAAAAGTAAGTTAATTCTTATTGAAAAATATCAAGGTGTGAAAGTGGCAAATAACAAACTAATTTATTTTTATTTTACGTTGTAGAGAGTAACAAGCTAATGGTAATGTAAAACACCCTATTACTTTAGTATGTATCTTACTTTCCACGCTTTTATATTAACAAAATAAAATTTATTTAAATTTAAAAATAATAAAACATTTCTTTTAACAAAAAATTTAAATTCTCTTATAACACAATTTCGTTTTTATTTATTTCTAAACACACCAACAAAAACAGATCAAGATGTTGATCAAGATGAACTTGATTCGGAAGATGAGTACGCATTCCAGCTGCAACAACCAAATCAAAATATCGACACATGTCGTATTGAGGAAATTCCAGCCAAAGAGCCCAAGCCACATGCAGTTCCTCTAAAATCCGCATTGAAAAAGAAATCTGGCCAATCGAATTCATCGCCCGGTACACCGACCCAAGAACAAGTCAATAATGCTGGCAGTTCATCTGGTTCTAGTGGTGGTGGTGGTGGTGGTGGTGGTGGCGGTGGTGGTGGTGGCTCATCATCAACATCAGCGAACCAGCGGCCATTGGTTGTGAGGCAGGAGGCTAATAACTATTCATTAAAGTAAGTAATGAAATAAAAACGTATTTACGGTTTGAGATAAACTTCTTGATACTTATTTTCTCTCGTTTTACTTAATGACGATGCGTAGACCAATTCTTCGGCCTCGGATTAGGATATGGTAATAAAAGAGTTCTTTGCTTTTTTCTCCTTTTTTTTCCTTTTTCGTTATAATTTTGTTTTGTTTGCCTTTGAAGATTTTTCTATTTCATTTTGAATTGCCATAGTATTTAGCATGAGATTAGTGTTAATGTTTCCAATTTGTTTCTGTAAACTCCCCATGTCCTTGCACACTACTTCATAAATATATTTTTCTTCAAATGACATCGTTAAAGTAGTCTCTTGCTTGAGGTGACTCTATACTATTTCGAAGATGGAAAGCGAAAAGTTTTCTGGACTCGCAGACAATTTTTCACCCAGGCAGACGTTGTTTCCCAGATTGTCTCTCCTTCAGCCTGATGATGTACCATGAAACCTGGTTATAGGAGAGAGAGAAAGAAGGAGGAAGATGGTGTTGCAAAGCTTGAAACAAATATATTGATAGCACACTCAAGTATTGAATTAAGAACAAGGGCGTGGGAGAAAACTTTGCCCTTTTTTTGTGGGTGGCAGATAAGTTTCAGGAAAGCAATTTGTTCTAATTAAAAAGTTGCCTTGTCTTATCTCAAGAGGAATACTTTGATTATCCTGGATCTCCTTACAATGAGAAGAGAACAAGGAAAAGATGTTGACTTAAAAATAAAAATCCCAAAGAGAGAAAGGCAATGAAAAATATGGAAGTGAATTAACCAAACGAAAGCTATTCGGCTTATGCCATACAGAGAGAGATAGAGAAAGAGAGTGACAGAGGGAGAGGGAGTGACTTAGATTAAGGCGATTGTAAAATTATAGAAAATGAAAGTTATTTTCTGTTTTTCAAACTAAATTGAAAGTGAGATGAGATATTGGAAGGCTGTTGTTCGACGTAGAAAATTATAAATTTAAGCTGCGTTATGATATTTAATTAGGTGAAAACGAGCTCTAAGCTTGGATGGGAGTTAATGATTGTTCTATTTTCTCGAGGGAAGCATAATTTTGATTGTAGTAAAACTTTGCATGGATTACAGTAGTTAACAAAGTGTTTTTTTTTTTTTAATTACAAATGAATTGGTACTTCACTGTATCACAGGTACGAATTTTGACTTCGTTACTATTTCTGATTTCGAAAATAGCTAAACTATCCCTGTTATAAAGACAGTTTTCATCCCTATCCTCCCACTGGAACGGGAATAGGAAACTGAAGCGAATATTCCTGACATTCGTAAATTTTTTGACAATTTTGTGCGATAAATTTTTTTGTATGAATTAGACTCCAGCAACGGCCGGCGCGGCGGGCAAAGTGACTTGAGACTTCTAATGCCCGTTTTGATTATGAAGTTTTTTTGTGTGTATTTCAGTATTGATGAGATGTAGTGTTTTCTTGTGGTGCATGTAGTAGACCTATTCTACGGTCATATTATTTAAAAAAAAAAAATGCTAACTTTTTGACTCAGTTGTTGGACTATCACAAATTTCTAGATTCAACTGCACACTCATGCCGAAATTCTGGATATTTTTTTGTTTCCTTTGATTTGAAGAAGTGATTTCAATTCAAGGATAAATTCAAAAAAGTAATGGATTATTTGGTTTCGTTAAAGGCAATGAGAAATGTTCCTGTCCATTCTGAAATTTTATTTTAAGACTCTCTGTGGCTTTGCCTTGTGGCCGATTAAAACAAATAGTACGGTGCGGTGCAGCAGAGTAAGGAGCCCTTAGGTCTATAGGGCATTTCTCATAACCATTGCCTTTGCGAAAGAATGGAGGGGACCTACAGTTTTCTGCCGATTCCGAACGGCTAATCGGGAAAGCGCTTTTCATGGCAATGTGTTTAGTATCGGAGGTTTTTCCTCGCAAAAGGCGATACCCGTAAAAAACATTTTTGCTTCTGTTGGGATTCCAAACACGAACATTCCGGTTAACAGCAGACATGCTAACCATCTCGCTACGGGTACTGCCGGCCGATTTAATTGAATCAGAAAATGCAAGTATGGCTTTGTTGTTTGCAAATGTTGTTATGACAACATCTTCAACTTGAGCTTTCCTTCGACTGAAAATGGTCGAATAACTGCTCCTTGTGAAACACCAGCAATTATATTTTTGAGTTCTGGATATTTCCGTTCCTGTTGTTACTTTATTGGTAAGTCCTCCGTTAGAATTCCGTTAGAAATTCATTACTGTAAAAAGCTCTTTCTCGATTAACAGTTCGGAACCGACAAAAAATTGTAGGTCTCCTTTATTCCCTCAAGTTTTTTCTTATACAGGGTGTTGTGCATAAAGGTATGTCCACACCAAAGAAACATTTTTGAAACATTTCAGAAACATTTCAGAAACATTCCAAAAACATTTCAGAAACATTTCAGAAACAAAAAAACATTTCTGAAATGTTTCAGAAAAGTTTCAGAAATGTTTCTATAAAGTTGTTTTGGTGTGGACGCTTCGTGAAACATTTCTGAAATGTTTCTGAAATGTTTTTGGAATGTTTTTTGTTTCCCATTCTGAATGGAAAACTTTCTTTGTTTTTCTGAAACATTTGCAAATAAAGCGAGTGGAAGTGCATTTTATGGGTTTAATAACTACTTTTATTTATAATGAAATTTGTATTGATTTTCTTCAGAGTTATTATAAATTTTTTTTTTTTTGTAATAAACATGTGTTTTATTTATGAAGCCTATTTTTCTTGCCATGTTACCGAGCCTTGTGGGCTGAGAAAATATTCAGCGTACTCTAGACGAATATCCTTGGCCGCAAACGCAGGCTTCCTAGGACAATTTTTTAATGGAAAAAATGATGTTTTCTGCTTTTTCCATTTTATAGGCTTAGCAATACAGTTCATGTATTTTGATTGCGAAGATTCGCTTTTACGGAGAAAATTATGCAAATAAGTACATGCTGACTATAACATAGGGTACTGGATGTTCTCTTCCTGGTAATATGTTATAATCTGGCAAATTCAGTGTTTCGTTGTTTAAAGGCGTCCATAGCATACTGTTCTTAAAAACACCACCGTCCGTTATACGACCTTTACAGCCAACATCGACGAATATTTAAGAATATGATGAGTCAACTACGGCCGAAAGCACAACGCTAAAAGTTCCTTTGTAGTTGAAGTAATCAGAACCACTATGAAAAGGTGATGATATAACTATATGAAGACCATCCATTGCACCAACACATTGTTTAAATTGCCATCTTTTATCAAAACCATCTGCAATTTTAAGCCATTCAGATTCTGTTGCAGGAACCTATTCGATAAAATAAAAGTTAGATAATGGCTTAAGAACAGAATATCTTAGACATACCTGCATATAACTTTGAAGACCATTCGCAAGTGCTTCGCAAACTTCGGGCACAATACAAGATATGCTTTGTTTCGAAATTTTAAATAAATACATTAAAGAGTGATATGAATCACCAGTGGCCAAAAATCGAAGAGTCACTGCTAAACGTTCTACTACACTTATGCTCGATCTGAAGTTTGTATTTTGTTTTCTAATTTTATGAACAACCAAACTAACAAGAAACTCAAAGTCCTCACTTGACATTCTAGCGAAATTTCTATATCCACTTAAACCATCAATTTTCAGTTCTTCCAATAATTTTACACCACCTGAATTATTTCTATTTTTCAAAATGTTTCTTTGCCACTGTCTTGGTTTTTCTATTTAATTTTTTTTTTAATATTTCATGATTATAAAACACGACGCTATAATTGCTACTTCTTTACAATCCATATTCAAGCACTAAACTGAGCTCGGGAAACAAAATAAAAATCCCATTAAAAATGGGAAACAAAAAACATTTCAGAAACATTTCAGAAATGTTTCAAGAAACGTCCACACCAAAAAAACATTTCAGAAACATTTCTGAAATGTTTCTGAAATGTTTCCGAAATGTTTCAAAAATGTTTTTTATACAAATGGGAAACATTTTAGAAACGTTTTTGAAACAATGTTTCTTGAAATGTTTCTCTGGTGTGGACACACCTTAAGATGTCATAAAAGCCCAGAACGGAAAAGTTGGGTCAAGCAAAGAGAAAATCGTATGGGAGGAGTGAGTGGTTTGATTTCGCTAAAACTAAGAAGGATTTTGACGTGCGGTTTTATGTGTTTAACTTAATTAATAAGGGCATTGATTTTTTTTTATGTGAACTTTAATAAAGCAAAATTTTGTCTTTGAAACTTGATTAGGATAGGGCGGGGCATTCTTAATATATTTTTTAGGGAAAGTGTCGATAGAAATGTTTCTGTAAAAAGTAAAATTTAAGAACACAGATATTTAAGTTTAGAAAGCCACATATTTCCAGTTGTCCGCATAGGTGAGGTAAGGATATTTGGAAAGCTAAGCACTAAGCATAAAGCATGTCTAACCAAAATATGGGTTCAATGTTGAATATAGGTAGAGAACTAAATTTTGTGTCATTCGAAGCAAGAGCATTTTGTATTGATATCTTTGTGGTTTAATAAAACCATTCATTGATAATGCCGATAAAAAAACAGCATTTGGTATTCAAATCATTGAACTCTACTCGGTTTATATAACGCCGTGGTACAGTTCTTGCAAATTCAGAATTATGTGAACTTGTCATACTTTGTAGGTAATATGAAGAGCGAGTTTTGGAGTTCAGTTCAGCGCAAATGTAGAGAATTGCAGCTTCACCGCGACCATATCGTAAAGGTAATTTCTAATCCTACAATCAGCCCTATCACAGATTCCATCGAAATCGAAAAAAGTCTATGTCTCCCGATGTAAATATCACATAATCCATTCGGAGTGGAACAAATTTCGAAATTCGTAGATTCGGTATCACCAAATCCAAGTGGAATGTAAAATCGTCGTCTTTATATATGAAAGAAGTTCTGTTTTGCAGAAAAATTTGAATGATCTTGCACATTTGGCGTAAAACAACTGATTTCGATAACCAGCGTGGCAGTATTTAGTGTGGCAACTGGAAATGCTTTCTTCGATTCCATTCGGATTTGGTGATAAAAAATTTTCGTAGTTCGTAACTTAGTTTTCCGTGTGGAAGTTTCCTTCGATGGAATCTGTGATAGGGCTGAATTCCAAAAGCACATAATTTCAAAAAAGGAATCCTGTTGCTTAATTCTATGTTGTTGTTGCGTGAAGTCCTTTTATTTCATTTCCAAACTTTTTGATTTTCGTATTACGAATAACGAAATCCAAGGCAAAATAAAAACAAAATCCAAAACCTCGATAGCCCCGCCATAGACCGACTATGAATTACGGGAATGGATCCATGAAAATGTTAGAGCGAGAAGCAAACGACTGCCAAAAGCTGTCGTAAATGACAGCGATTATCGTGAAACGAAATCGCAACATGGCCCAAATGAGGAGTATCGCAAGTATCGTAATTTGTAAGCCGGGTTCTAAGCGTATTAAAAATCTTGGTAACATTGAAAACTTAGAACAGTTGCCATTTTTTTCACATGCTTCATGTATTGTTTGTTATTTTATTAAAGAATGTTTCGAGTTGGATCTCAAAAGTATTTTTTAACAGACGAGCATGAAATTTTCCTTTCATCACGAATTTGTATAGAAACTTGGGAAAAAGGTAAAAGTGTCACCATTTCGCAGTGTCATTGCAATTGCCTTCTTATCCCAAACAAGCAGCGGTTGGTTAGGTTAGAGTAGACTGAAATCCATTTGATTACCGCCCTGATGTTATTTTCCGTGTCTATAGCAGATCCTAGGTAGATGTTGCCCTGTACTTCCTCGGAGCTATGTACTATACATATATCTATTGTGACATTTTATCGAAATCGTTGATTTTCTCTGTCCTTGTTTGATGACAACATGCGAGTATAATTCATCTTACCCTCCTCAACAACCATCGAACCCACTCCTGTGTCAATGTTCGCCATAGCACCTATGACATCACGCATACGAATCCAAAATACATAGAATTCATAGCTGAGGGGAATAATTTATTCAAAAGGCTCTTCAAATTCCAGTAACTTTGTTTGGGAAGAAGGAACATCAACAAAAAAAATGATCAATCACAAATTTGAAGCAATGTGAGGAAATTATTTGAAACTCCGACACCAAAAGCTTCAATAGTTAAATTGATTCCTTAAAGTTTTGTATAAAAGTCACACTCCTGTTATGAGAAGCTTAGCAAGCCGTTGGATAATTTTGAAAAAATTTAATTGAAATTTTTATTGAAGGTCTCCATCTTCTTGAAAAGATGATGTTCAGTGACGGGTGACAAACTTGATTTCTAGCTGCCAAACGAAACTTGGCTATAAAATAATTTTCTAAAACTGAAGACATAAAATAAAAGTTCACTAAACTATTTTGTTGAATTTTCAATTCAAATGCTGATCTCTGAACTCCTATAAAGCGCTCCTATACAAAAAGCACATATTTCCCTTTTTTAAGGTCGTAAAAAAGAACTCAGGCAAACCGAAATCAAAATTCAATGTTTCTCAGATTTGAGCCTCAAACTTCCTCGCAATAAACAGACATGCCAACTATTACACCACAGGTATCTACTGCATTTCTCTCTACAAAAATTGCAACGACGACTTTAAATCAACTTCCAGGAAAATCCTTTTCACAAGAACAAAGAAATTCACGAACAAGACTCTAGCACTGCTCTGAAGTTCTTTTGGATTTCCCTACATATATTAAATTTATGCATTTAAATTGCAAGACCAAGTTAAGTGGGCAGTTTCAAACTTTGCGCATTCCCGGTACTGCATAAAAGTATTTAAAATAAAAGTGATAGCTCCACACTGTGTCTGAAATTATGTCGTACCGTTTTGTTATTTTTTTATTTTTTTTTTTATATAAACTGTGAAGCTTTCATCTTTGCATATGTGTCGTCTTTCCGCTGAAATTAACTACATCCATATTTGTGGAATTTTTGTTTTGCTCCTTCCGCGAAGTTTTTCAGTTAATTTGAATCCGCAGTGGGAAATGTTTTTAAGCGAAAAGGTCACAGTTTTCAATTTCAAAAACCTTTACTACTCTGTGAAAAGAACTTCTTGAAAGTGATGTGATTTCAAGAAACGTGCCATGAAACGTATAGTGGTATTTCAGTTGCCCTTGGTTGCAGAGAAATTGTATGCTGAGAGGGAAGTCTTAAAAGCCGTCAAATTGTGGGTGGAATTTCAAAATGAGATGAATACGATTTCACTTTTTCAAAAATTGGAAAGTCCGCATAGACAAATTCAAACATAAGTCACCTTCGATATCAGTTGAGAGGGCGGAAATGAAAAAGTGTTCTTTGATTAAGCCAACACGAGGAATTCAAAGCCACCACTTTTCTTAACTCGAAAGAAAAAGAACAACAAGAGTGTGATTTAGCTCAAGTTTAAAAAAAAGATCTCCCAGTCGTTAACTCGAGCATTCTGGAGTATCACGCGCAATCCTATCTAATAATTGCGTTTCTAACTCTTCACAGAAGGAGCTCATTTAACATGCGATGTTTTTTTATTATTGTTAGCATTTCCGTGCATAATCTTCACTTCATTAAGAACTTTTGTGGCCTGCCATTGTCTCCATTCATAGAAGTCTAAAACAATGACCACGAAAAAGAACCCGTTTCATGTTCAAAAGCAAACACCAGAAAGGAGCTTTAAATTGTGTGTACCTTTGCTCAAGTAAGCAAATAAATTTTCTTTGCAAACTTTGAATTGTTATTCTTCACAAAAGGATATACACTTTAAGCCAATAGCAGTGGAGGCTTTGATACTCCTAAATGTATAGACACGAAACGAGCGAAATAACGTGGGATTTCTTCTAAGAAACAAAAGACAAATGATAAAATTTATTTTGAATAGGCTTTTACCGAAGGATAAGGCGTCGCGTCGCGTTGCGCCGTCGGCCTCCCTTTCGATTTGAATGTTTTGAGGTTCGAGGTACAGAGAGAGCAATCCATCACAACACAGGACAAGAATTAATTCGATTAAATGTTAATTGGCAGGTTGTTGATTAATTGAATTTTGAGTTAATTTTATTTCGTGTTGAATGGCTACCGTTATAGGCTTAGGGATTAATAATACAAATTGGCAGAATCATCGTTTTCACGCTAAGAATAGGCGTCTATTCTAAGCTGGCGTTGGTGGTGCCAGAACAAAGTCAAGTGATGGGAAAGTACTTTTATTACATTAATTACAGAATATAGAGACGCCATATTAATTAGTAGAGTGTCAAGAAGAGGTATGGCGAATGCTTAGGAGTTTGCAGGAAACCTTTAATTAGCAAACTCTTAATGTGGTGTTAAGGTTAGCATGTCTGCCTGTCACGTAGTTGGAGGTTCGAGGTTTTCCAACTGAAAAAAGGAGCTTTCTCGATTATCCGTTCGGAATCGGCAAAAAAATTTAAGTCCTCTCCATTCTTCAGAAGGTTTGGTGGTAAGTAATACTCGGAGCTCTCCACTCTGTTGCACCAATCTATTTATTTGTTCTTGTTCTAAAGAATGGAAGTCCTTTGAACAAGGAACCGCTTTTCCAACAACAGTCTGCATACTTCTTGTTCTTGTCGACACGTGCATTCTTAGAGCCAAAATAAAGTTGCAATAAAAAGTTTGTAACCTCAGTTGAGGCATTTGTGGTATTTTCCTTTGAGAAGCTCCGTTGACCTTTCAAGTTTCTAGATGGATAATGTTTCTTGTTTTTACGTGAGTTTATTCAAGGACTTTGATAAATATTTGTTGACATTGCACTCTTCAAACAGGTTGTAAAGTTTTCAAAGTTTTTGCATGATAGTTTCTTTTGATCCCCAAAGGCACCTGCAACATAAAATTGCACCAACCCTTCAACTTTGACTACCCCCAATTGAGAATTTCCCTACCTTAGCATGATTTGAATTTGAAATTTGTTAGTTTTTCGATTTTCCCCTTAACAAGAAAAAATATTCTTGCATGATTTTCTTTGACACCGCACACAACTTCCTGTTTACTAATGAAGTACAACTTTTTGTTTGATTTCTCACAGTAGGCAACAAATGTTTAATATGCCATGCCAGGTAGAGAACAAGGAAAACACTCGACCATTTGTGATACGCGAGACTAGTGATAATGACGAGAGCGACGGACGAATTCTCTACCGTGAAGATGATAATGATCGGCAGGCAAAAATTGCCCGTAAAGAGAGTTTATCATTGAAACTTCAACTGCGGCCTGATAAACAGGATCTGATTAATCGGAATATCCTGCATCCGATGACAGACAACGAGATAAAAGAATCAAAGGAAGCAATCGGTGCCCGACTTATACGTCGGTTATCGATGCGTCCGACCGCCGAGGAACTGGTGGAAAGGAATATTCTAAAGAGTAAATGTAACTTCAGCTACTCGGTTGGATTTGCTTGCTAACCGAAAGGCACACCCTTTCTTTTCTTTTCGCCCCTTTCATTTTCAAAATAGCACAATCACCCGCCGAAGAGAAGAAACAGAAGGAAGAGAAGAAGAGCTATCTGCTGCGGAAGTTAAGTTTTCGACCTACAGTTGAAGAACTCAAGGAGAAGAAGATTATTCGGTTCAACGATTATATTGAGGTGACACAGGCGCACGATTATGATCGGAGGGCCGATAAGCCATGGACAAGACTGACGCCTAAAGACAAGGCTGCCATACGAAAGGAATTGAATGAGTTTAAATCATCGGAGATGGCAGTGCACGAGGGCAGTCGACATTTAACGAGGTAAGGTTTAATCCTAAATTTATTTTAATTTTCGTCCGGCAGCGTTTGGATGTAAGTCAATTTATTTCGATAATATTCTCCACTTCCTTTCCAACTAAGAAGGTGTTATGCCAACATGTTGAATAAAGCTTCCGCTGAAGGTATAGTTATGTTTTCGCTTATACTAAAATAACCCAGTACTTGGAAAATACTTTTGAATTAATTTGTTGGTAAATTGTAGGAGTATACAGGTAAGATCCGATTTTGAAACACTCCATCATATTTGAGACGCAGAATTTGAAGATTCCACTTTAAAGTTACAATAGTTGGTTCCTTCAGTTGCAGAAGGGGTGAAGTAGCATTTGTAAAGTTTAAATATACAAGCGATTGCGCTTTTCTGAAGAATCTAAATATTGCTATTGAGGCCGACTTCGTCAAAACATGTTTTTTTTTATTGTGATCGATAAGATACGTTAACTTTCTACTACACATACTATGATTCAATGAGAAAAAAAAATTATTTGTCGTCGTTTTTGTTTTTCATTTAGTTTTACTAACTGTTTAAAAAAAATTATTTAAACAAATTTTATTAAAAGTTAATAACTTTCGCCATATATGACTTCTTGTGCAATTACGCACTTTTCAACAAAAAAAAAAACAATACTGAATTCTGTTCATTGATTTGGCAACAACAAAGATTTCTTAAATATAATTATAAACAAATAACTTATTTAAAAAAAAAATTTATTATAGTAAATAATATTTACAGTAAATAAATTAAGTATGAAACGGTGCGAAACTATTTCTATCCTTGTTTAGGCGCAGATTAAGTCTACATTTTTTACATATAATGAAAGACCTGTATTTGCAATATTTTTGGCATTGTTGTCTTGTGTTTTGCCATTCAGGAAGGTGATCTACAGCGAACGGAATTCAGCGGAAAATCTTGACTTTAACCTGTTTTTTGGAGTGTTTGAAGTGCTTGAAGTTGAGGAAGGTCACCCTCTTTTCGAATACTTTTCAAATCTCAGCAACCATAAATGACATCCATAAAAATAGTTGTAGATGGATAAGGAGCCATATATGGACGTTGTCAAAAACTCGTCGTATCTTGAAGTTGACGAACATAATTAAAAATTTTACACTTAATTCGACTTGGCATTTTGAATATGTAATTACCTTCTAGGTAGTCTGTAGTCAATAATAATCAAACTTTTATTTTAATATTTTCGCACTACACTTTAACTGCGCGCACTGTATAACTTGACGACAATTTTTGGCGATTGCTCAGAGAAAGATAAAACCAAATGCACAAATACATATAAAAAAAATATCTATTCTAAGCTATCAAAACGGTACTTTGCTAATGGCAGCTGTGATATCTGCAGTAATCGACATTTAAAATTCAAAAGCCATATATGGGTCCTTGTGCAGTAGAGGGTAAAGGAACTGTCAGCTCTTAAATTTCTGTGCATTCTAATCATTGATCAACCCGATCAGATGGAAAGCTGCATTTTTTCAGCTCTTCCTCTCCATCATATTTCCGTCCAATTGCACCAACGACATTCTTTTTCAAGGTCTTGGAATCCTTGTTTAACTGTCACGGAACAAACACTTTTCCTCGTCTTCTTTACAGATCTCTTGTCTGAAACTTCTAATCCTCTTAAATGTTATGCTGACTAAACCCTTATTCGTCTCCAAATCCACGTCCCTGGTCTTCTGATCAGGTGCTTCTCAAAACATTTTTGCTCCTGCTTGATGGGTACGAAACAAACAATCGATCGATATTCTGAAATATCGTCGAAACTTTAATTTCCTCGCTCTTTTTCATAAACAGTGCACTCCTCCTCTAAAACAATTTGGATGCGACACCCGCCTTACTAGAAATGCTCATCAGTTTTACCTTGAGTCCAAATTCAGACGTACAGTAAAGTATAGAGATTCATATTTTAGTCGTACCAACCGAGTGTTGAATCCTTTGCCAGACTCTGTTTTTCCCTGGTATTACGATTCACAAAAATTCAAAACAATGTACCTGGTATTGAATCCTCTCCTGTTTTTTTTTTTAAATGCACGCACTGTTTTTAAGACATTAGAAGGGTACTCGTAACCTCTATACGTGCTGTTAGTTATCAAAATAGCACCTTCTTCACCTGAAATCCTTAAATGTATTTTTTTTTTTATTGATCACAATCAAGTGCCAATTTACACTTCGTTTTTAAGTCAGTAAAATAAATAAAAAAATAAATAAATAAATGGGGTGGCGCAACAAAGCGACTTGCCCAAGGGCCTATCGTATTTCTTACAACCATGCCTTGTGAAGGAATGGAAGGGACCTACAATTTTATGTCGGTTCGGAACGAATAATTGAGAAATCGCTTTTCATGGCCATGAATTTACTAATGGAGAACTTTCCATTTCCTCGCGACAGGCGATACCCGTTGAAAAACATTTTGCCTCTGTTGGGATTCGCACCACCAACTTCTGGGTTAACAGGCAGACAAGCTAACCATCAAGCCACGAGTACCACGAAATTTTTCATTATCTATGTTGTTTTAGTGGGACGATGTGAAAGAGGTTTGATAGATGCTATAAAAGAGTGTGCTCAGAAGCGACTTTAGGAAGCCTGCAATTACGATTTCTGTCGTACTTATATTTGACTACACGTGTATTCATGTACTGACTAAATTTATTAAAGATGCACGCCTCATTAAAACTTAGTTTAACAGATCGTGTCTCAAATTACTCCTTTAGGAGTGAGATTTGCCTGTTTTGTTCCCTGAACACCTTGACTTCTGGCCTCCAAATTCAACTAGGAGAATAAGGCCGCAACATCCCAATTGGGTTAACTATATTACTCGTATTTCAAAGACAAACAAGATTTCAGTGATGTTTGAGCTAAAAAGAAATACTTGCTCTGAATTTTATATCTCACAGGCGACAAGTCACAGACCGGGCCTGCACGTTAAATGTGAATCTGCTTTATCCACGAAAGAGAAAATATTGCTGACTTCCAAGCCTCATGACGATTGTTATTGAGATTGCCTATGTTTTAAGCCATCATTAACAAAGACTGGCTTTAGAATTATTATTTAAAATGGTAAAAAAAATGACTTTATATTATTGGTAGCTGAACGGAGTGTTTGGATCAAAAATCTGAATAAAAGTTTCAAGTGTCATCAACTCCAATATTATTATTATAATATTCCAATCGATGGAAATAATAAAAAGCAATGTACTACAGTGGCTGCCTTGTGGACCCCTTGACGTACAAATATTCAACTGATATGGGAGTGAAAGTGGTAGTACAGGAGCAGATGGCATTCTTAACTTAAAAAACATTCATTTTCTTTTACCATTTTTACATAAAAACTACACAGCATTCGTATTTAACCTAAAAGATACCGACTCACAATACAAATAGCAGGAGCCAAACTATGTGACTTTCGAATCATTCCAAAGTCATTTTGGATACAACTTTTGCAGGCAAATAAAAATGAAATCAGAATCGAATTTCATCCAACCAGCGTTACCGCTGTGCCACTTTAGTATCAAAATGCTTTTTTTCAGGCTGTGCCACCGAGCTACCACCTTTCAGTCTGTGCCACTTTTTTAGCCTTTCCCACAAGTAAAACTAAAGTAAGCAATTCAGAATTAAAATAAAATATTTGTAGTGATTATCAAATACTTTAAGACATTTGACATCAAAAATGAAAAACTTTCTATTTTGAGGCATTTAGACATCAAATTTATCAAGTCGAAACAAGAAATCACTTATTTAAAACTAGTCCTAAAAGTTAACTGAACAATATAAATTTTTAGAAATAAAATCCGTCAAAGCAGGTCTTAAGGAGGAGGGAATGGGTTTTAACATTCGAAAAATCGATTCTTTTTTTTATCTCTAATCTTATTGTTTAACATTTCAAAAAATATCCTTTAAATGTTAGGTTAATAGGAAGCAATATTCTTAAATTTATTGTCTTATTAATCTCCTGGCCTCTAATGCTCTAACACTAGTTCATAAACTTTAGACGCGTTTTTCTCAAAACTACCTTTTCAAAGTCCGTATTCACTGTCTTTTCAAAACTACTTGAGCTATTCATTTCAAACTTTATACACATTTTTGACATTTAAAATACCGCCCCCAACGTTAAGTAAAAATTATGTTTTCTACCCCCAAAAAGGCGGAATTTTAAGTCGAAAATAACAGTTTACACTTTTAATGGCCGCCAATTCATTTTTGAATGAAAAATAAAATTATCAGAGAAAGTTGGGGGGAAGATTTGGTCATAATTTGGCTAATTTTTCTTGGTTTTTTATTTTCAAATAATTTCCAGCCGATTTATGGTGAACACCGCAAATTGTTTTTTTTTTTCTCAAGACGTTCTGGGGGAAGTTCTGTTACCGGCTTATGCTTCAATATTTCTGCATGAAAAAATTACCTTTTTACTGTCGAAAGTATGCTCAATAATGTGCGAAAGGTCCGAATAAAATTACTCAATCCATATTTAAGAAAAAACTTCGCAAAAAAAGTCTTTTTTTTACCGTGAAGCCCAACCAAGCTTGAAGCTTAAACCAATTTTTTTTAAATTGTCAATATCGAATAGTTTTGGTTTAAAGTGGCTAACATTAAAAATAGTTTGAATGAATACCTTTTTTCTAACTTACATATATGAATTTTTTGCAAAAATATTAACTTTGCCTAATAGCAGTGCCTGCGCTGAAAGGGCTTTTTCCCAGCTAAATTTGATGAAAAAAAAATCACCAGCCGACTAAAAACTGAAACTTGCGATTATGATTGTTAAGGTTATGTGCTTTCTTCAACTCCTACAAGTTCGTTCAGATGTGTGAAATTTTTATCAATAAGTCAATTTTCATACATATATGGTGTTGTTTCGTTTTTTATTTCAAGTGCCACCTTTTTTTCTCGAGTGCCACTTTTTTTTGCAACTTTTCCAAAATATCCAACGGTAACGCTGCATCCAACGACAAAAATGAGAGACTCGTTCAAGTTTCCCATTTACTCAATCGTGTTAAAGGTTTACGGAGAAAAGGAATTAGGGTCATTCAAACGACTTTATTTTAGAATGTGCTCATCTTATGAAAAGAAGACACTCACAAAAATTCCAGCTGTTTTGTTAGCGCAGTTGTTGCTTTATAATTGTTTCTTGTTTGATTAAGTCAGAAACCATCAAAGGAAATCAAAATGTTAAAAAAACGTACTTGCCAATTATTGAATTGACTGAAGTCTGAGTTACCTGCTGCTCGTTGAATGGCAAACTAGTAAGCTTCCAACGTATCCCAATCAATCAAAATAAATGTGGGTCTTCCATGTGCATCGATGTTTATTTCATTTTTATTTACTTTGAATACCTACCTACTTTTCTCCCTTCCAGTACTCCATTGAATCAATTAGTTCAAAGCAATTCCAAATATTCGAACAACATCATAAATCAAGACTTATTTTAAGTGCTCGAGGTCGAAATGTTTTATGATTGTACAAAACTTTATCAATTTAAATAAAGTTATCGCAGTAAATTTGGGTTTTGAATTGCAAAGGCAAACTGACATCAGCTTCCTATTTGGTTGCCATAAGTTGACCGACCGACCGACCACCAGCACAATGTTTTCTATTCTTTCAATCGAAATAAATTACAGTTGATTTATAGCTTCCAATTTATGTGAAAGATTCCTTACTTTTTTAAGGACATGCATACAATGCCAACGAAACTATTTTTTAATCTAAATTCCATGAACAATGATCTTTCTTCAAACTATTCCAAATCTAATAGAAGGAAAAATGGGAGACTAGAGCAACGAACAAAAAAAAAAAAAAAAACTCCCCTCCAAACCCAACCCCACAAGTCATTTGCTATCCAAGTACTGGTCGTAGTTGAAGTGTGCTCTTCTCTTACCCACTGCCCATTGTTTCCATTGTGAGGTGTTTGCTTTCAAATTTGTTTGAACTGGGCATCATCATCATTCAGGTGGAATCATCCAAGTGGGTAGATTTTCTCTTATTTTATGATTTAATCGACATCGCAACGTTGGATGCGGTCTTCTCTGAGTATTTGTAAGTTGTGCATCCTCGTTTGTGTTGAAAACTACTCGATCGATAAAATTTCGTTGAAAATTCCTCTCAATTCCATCGAGGAGTGAAGGAATCCCCTTTCATGTCCACGTAAATTAATTGCATCCTATGTAAAGAGGTTTAACCTGGGTAAGTTAGTCAACAAACAAGATAAGCTGCTCCTGCTCGTGTATCCATTGTTTTTAATTAGATCAATTTTATTACTTTGCAATATTCAGTTTCCGTTTATATTTTTTATAAAAAAAAATATTTTGACTTGGATACAAAACAAAAAAAAAAGAAGAAGAAAACAAACAATTGGGGGGAAATTAGCCCTGCACTTAGGAAAACAAGATAACGTAGTCGTCGAGGACATTTGTGTCCCAAAGCACTAAAGGTCCTCCTATACACACAACCATATGGCTCTTCTTTTGTTGAATGTTCGAGTGTATAAATTCTCCATTAGAGCAAACAACAGCGGAAAGACCATAGTCCGGGCAAAGAAAGAAAACTAAACTAAAATAAAAAAAGATATAACGACATAGATACACAGGGCATGCAAATGTTTGCGTTGAATTTTAGAGGAAAGCAATTAAAATCGAATTTGGGATGAGAGAACGTTTTTGTTTCTTACGGTACTTGGCATTGTTGTTGTTTAGTTTATAATGCAACAATTGCAGTGATATAGTTTTTATGGTCTATAAACGAAATCGAATGGCCAAAACCGGATGGCACGAAGATAAATGAAAACGAATGATGTTGGCAATTGCTTTGAATGGAGCAGCGTTGTTTGCAGAATATTTTTTTTTTGTTAAGGGCTCTTTGATTCTGTTTTGGAGAGCAGGACTCTAAAACTGAATAGCCTCGTGAGGTTTTTTAAAAATCATTTTGAGGGCTTTTAAAATTAACGAACTTTGAAGTTGTTTAGTGACTGTTTCCCTTCGTGTGTGTCTTTTTGGACACGTTGGCGATAAATCTTTTAAGGTTAAGTAATTGAGCTCACCATGGTCGGGGTGATGTGATGGTCATTGGAGAAAAGGGTCTTCCTTTTTTTTTTTCATGAGAGGAAAGTTACCAAAATGAAGGTAAAAACAATTTAAAATTGACTGCTTTATGGACATAATTGTGTGTTTTTTATTTAGCTAGAAACTGGTCCTTAGTTGTGTGCTCAGTTAATTTATTTGAGGTGTAGCGGTACAAGAAAATTTAACCCAAAAATTATACCTAAATTGACTTAAAGGTGCTAACCTTTCATCCCACCAAAACATCGTTGGGTATCTTCTTGAGCTGAAAGTTGTTGCTATAGAGCCTGGGTGCAATCATTATCCGTTAAGAGTTAAACCTTACTACAATTTAACCAAAAGTCATAAAAATATTTTTTCAATATTTATTTTTATTATTTCTAAAATATTTTTACTTTGGGCTTTGGGCGCACTTCTCTTTTGCTTCATCCTTGCAGCTTCTGTTTTCAACTCCAAAGCGAGCAACTTCATCTATATTCTATGAGGGTTACTATGACTACGCTTTCAAAACCGTTTTCTTCATAAGTATGAGTTGAATAAGTAGCTTTAGCTTCATCATTCCACAACCATTTTGTCTTGTCGGGAATGTCCCTTTTAAATCCTTAGTAATAATTTGGCTCGCTCTAAAAAGTTTGCATTAAGATGCCACGAATACTATTTTTTGTGATGGCTGCGTTTTGAACTGTATTGCTAGTGAGAATTAAATAGGTCGCCTCTTCTTTTCTTTAGATTATGCCACTTTGGTTCTTCTAGTAGCCTTGTTTGTTTAATGTCTTTCCGCAACCATGGAAAATTCTTTCAGCAGTATTTGACCAAAGATTGTGGCATTTTCTATACCATTTTCTATATCCATCTAAATTTTATTCCCATCACTCCTCTAAATGATATGATATCAGACTTGTTTGATGAACACAGATTCGTCTAATTTGTTGGCTTTTTTTTCTGTCGGTGGCTTTGCAAATTTTTACTGAAGCACTCAGACTTGTTCCAGGGTCTATGAAATAACTCCCACGAAATAAGTCCCACTTTTAAAAACGAAATAAGTCCCACCAAAAATTGCTATTTTGAAAGTGGGAGTTATTTCGTTTTTAAAAGTGGGACTTATTTCGTCAATTGGTGGGACTTATTTCGTTACGCGTTTTTATTTTAAGTGGGACTTATTTCGTTTTGAGGGGGAATAAATTCGTTTTGTAAAATGAGAGTTATTTCATACCTCTAAATTTATATTTTTTCTTATGCAAAAAGTTATGGTTGTCCCTTTTACGAAATGTTCAATATTTCGCAAAAGGGACAACCATAATTTTTTGTCCTTATCTCCTCTCATGGCTCTTCTTGCTTGTATACGATTTTTCTTTATATTATTATTCCTCTGCTTTGATTATTCATATTATTCGACGTGTGTTTTTTTCGAAGAGCCAAATAGGGTAAACGCACTAGTAGCCGGACAGTGTTAGTACCCGGACACATTGACCTTTTTTTGCAATTAATAGATACATCACACAAAAAAATCCAAAAGCAACAACATACATAGGTCCTTCAATGTGTCCTATACCTGCATGCAAAGTTTCAGGTACTCGAAATGCGTACTTTAGGAACTACGCATCATTTTAATGTTTAAGGTTTGAAGGTGGGGTCTCGTTGTCGATTTAGGTAAGAAAAAAATAGTGGGAACAGTTTTTATTAGTAAGCAATTGAACAAGTAATCGTTAATTTATTGTAATGGAAAGACATTGGTTTCGTTGGAAATATGATTAACTAAAACAATGCAAAAAAAAACCAAATTTAATAAAATCTTTGCCGTTATTTGTGGTGTCCGGGAACTAACACAAAAATTGAATATGTTTTTCAGTACCCAGACATGCTGTCCGGGTACTAACACAGTGCGATTATCATGCATATTCAGTACCCGGAAATTTGTTGTTTCTTAAATAATTGTGTATGGATACTGAAACAAAAGCGTTCGGATACTAGATCAGTCATTTTAAGAGATCATTGAGAGATTTAATCATTTTAAGAGACAAGCATTGTATGGAATGGATACAAAAATGTGTGTGCGCTTGTCTTATATTTTCAGTACGCAGACATGGCTTGTCTCTTAAAATGATTGTGTACGGGTACTGACACAAAGGTATCCGGGTACTAGATTTTGCTGTCCGGGTACTAACGCAAATGGAACTTTTCTGAATTGTTATTTTATTTATTTTAACAATGATCTCTTTGCAATTTACTTGAACGCCATATTATTGAGATATGTCTATATTCTTACAATCAATAAAAGTTTTCGCTGTAGCATTTATGGTTACAAAATGGTTTGAAGTCAAAGTTGAGAAAAAAGTTAAGTGTCCGGGTACTAGTGCGTTTACCCTACTTCTTATTTGAAATCGCATTAAACAATGAAAAAGTGGGACTTATTTCGTTTATGAAAGTGCGACTTAATTAATTTAAGAAATATATTATTCAAGGGGGAGTTATTTCATTTCAAGTAAATTTTTAAATCATTTCATTTGGTGGAACTTATTTCGTTTTCAAAAGTGGGAGTTATTTAATTTTTTTAAGCAATTTTTGGTGGGACTTATTTCGTTTTTAATAGTGGGACTTATTTCGTGGGAGTTATTTCATAGACCCTTGTTCCAATATACTGCCACTCGTTTATTCCTGAACTCGTTTAATCCAAACAATTCTTGAGCGCACTCCGTAACTTTTTAGACGATCAAACTTCTATCACCGAAAGGTTGTTTCGTGTAACTTCGCTTTCAGCAATTGAAGGACAGCTATTTTACTATCGTCTTTTTTCATTTTACTAAGCTTTTTCGGTTTCGAGACACTTTTTTTAGTACGTAGAATTTAGACGATAGTCATCTTTAAACTTACGGAATCCACCCCAGGTTCTTCAACATTTTTTTAACTTTTTTTGTCGAAAGGTTTTCCATAAGATTTTTGCATTAATCTTTTCTTTATTTCAACTAATGTGATGCCTGTGACATAATACTAAGTGTATGTTTGCCTGTTCCGAGAGAGTACGAGTCTCGAATCTAAGAAACCGCCAATTGTTTTTCCACCAGTATTGCCTTTTACGAGAAAATTGCAAGTCCTCTGAGAGTAAACACTTTTTACACTGCCATGAAAAGCGCTTTCTCACTTAGCCTCGTTGAGGATGATTTCATGCGTGCAAAAGGAAGTCCTGTTCATCTTCCTTTTGGACGTTACAACCACCGTTATCTCGAAGGGATCAAAGCCCTCTCACAATACTGCTTCATATTAGTGATTCGCTCGTGGGGTAGACCACTTTAACCTCAGGATGCGACAGTCTTGGTTTTCGATTGTTCCATGTCTGAGACCAAAAAAAATGCAGATTTTTCATTGCATTTGTCTGTACTAGGACTGTTTCAGTCTTCCTTTTTTTTCTTCCTTCGCGATCTTGTCTGAACGTTTCATGATATTTTGTTTGACGGGTTCTCTGGATCTCTCCTTTGAAGATGACAATACCATCTGAAGCTGTCGTGCTTTATTTTCTTCAAAGATAGTGTTTTTGACGTGAAAGCTTCCCAGGATCTTGGTACTTCTAATCGATTCGTGGTTCGAATCCCAACAGAGGCAAAATGTTTTTCTTCGCTTTTCGCGAGGAATTGGCAAGTCCTCCACTATTAAATTCATTGCCATGAAAAGCGCTTTCTCGACTATCCGTTCGAAACTTGCAGAAAATTGTAGGTCAACTCCATTACCATACATGGCATGGTTGTGAGAAATGCGCTAGCCCCTGGGTCTCCTCGCTCTGTTGCGCCACCTTATTTATTTTATTTATTTTAATCGATCGACTCTATCAAGCTTTGTTATTCCTGTTATCATACGGAGCATCTTCATCTCAGTTGCTGTCAACTTGCTCTCATGCTTTTTGTACATTGTCCAACATTGTGAAACGTATGTATGAGTGCTGGATGCACAACCTCGGTCTAGAGTCTTTAGGGGCTCTCAGAGAAGATGGCAGACCTTCTCGCGACTTCATCAACCCTATGCTTACTCGATGATTAGTGTCGTCATCAAAAGTTGCTTCATTATTGATCATTGATCCCAGGTATTTAAACTTTTCACACTTGGAAAGCAGATTTTCATTCAAATAAATGTCCGGAATAGGCATATCTGGATCAGAAAATGGTCAACACAAGTACTTATTCTTTTTTGGACTAATGTAGCACTTACTACCTTTTAAAACTTTTACCCATATATTTAGTGCAGGGATGTTGGATCTTCACTTAAGAATGGCCCCATCTTCATCAAAAAATAGTTGATGTACTTTAGTGTTCTGACTACTGTTTTTTATCTACCACCAGGAAGTCAAGGACTGTTATAAAGAACGGAGCACTCAAGACGCTTCCTTGGTGTGGGTTGGAATGTTTCGGTGACTCTAACTGAGCTTCTAAACCGCTCCTTCACACAAATCCTCAATCACCCGCACATAAGTTCGGTGTGAGTCTGAGGGCCACCCATGTTACATCACTTGTGGTTTTCGATCGAATGTTTTTACGAAGTCAAGCAGAGAATCTTTTAAAGAGTCACCATATTTTTCCATTGAGATCCTTATACTTTGGATTCCATCTGTTGTTGGCTTCTTTGTCATCTTTATCCATAGTTAAGATAATTGTGATTTTTCACCCAAAACTCAAATCTGAAAAAAGGAAGAAGCTTAAGAAGTCTAAAATCTGATATCAAAATCTTCTAAAGCAGCATTTACTTTCATTTTATCTATCGAATTCATTTTGGGCAACTTTCCGTGTTATCTGTAACCTTAAATGTTTTTTAAACCAACAATAGCAATAGTATCTAATAACAAGGTAATTTAAAATTTCAGCTTGCTAAATAGTTTTTAATATGTTCTGAGACTGCTAACCAATTTTGTTTTAACCTCATTCACAGGTTCCATAGGCCATGACAGTTGCAATGGGAAAAAATTAGTTACAATTTTGTTAATGTCCAAATTAACAACTCACAAATAGTAATTAAAATCAACAACAAATGCAACAGCACAGAACTCATCGCCAATAATACCGCCACTGCTCCTGGTTTACCAACAACATCTTTGACAACAGCCGTAAATGTAGCCGCAGTCGCAGCTATTGTAGAAAATACCATCATCAGCAATTCCACAGTACTATCAATTCAATCATCAATAAAACAACAAAATGGGTTTCAATTACCAAAAAATCATCACACCAAAATGCTAAAAACATCTTTGAAAACGTATCAATTCAATGATAAGGCTTCGCTAAAGTATCATCAATGTGAAAACTTCAAAAATAATGCAAACATTATTTTTATAAATAAATATTTGACAACAATGCAAAATTATATTTTTCAACAAAGAGTAATGATTTGGCGTATGTTAGGAAATATCCTTATGCAATATTTTGTGTGGAATGTTGAGGTAATCTTGACAGTATTACGAACAACTACCAACGGAGTGTCAGTTTTGGTTTAAAAGTTTAAAATCATGTATGTGACAATATGACAGAATGTACATTTTAAGGTTTTTCTTTTTGTTTAGGCAACCCAATAGAGGCAATATACAGAGAAGAAGAACACAAGCGATTGAATTTATCATTTTCTACATAAAAATACAGAATTTTGTATTCATTAAGCAAAGATGCTGTGATAGAAAAACCCCCAATTGAATGAAAACTACACATTTGAAATAAAAGAAAGAAATTCAAGTTCAGCCAAGAGGAAATGTAATAAACAAGACGACAGAATTATGAAAGCTAGTTTAATTGTACCATGTTGCGATTGTAGACAGCCTAAGGTTCGACACAAATTCAATTTAACGTATTCGAAGTGACAACTGGTTCCGAGTCCTTCAATTCAATCAAGAGAAAGTTTATTTATATTTAAAGCTCCAGCTCAGCACTTAGTTTGTGATTTTTTAAAAGGGGTTTTTAGTTCAAAAATAGGTCGGTTTTTACTTTCTGGGGAAGTGACTAGTCAATCTATTCTGTACTCTTCCTTTGAAAAGCCTTGAATTTCAGTAGGTACCTCTACCTACTTTGTTTTTGTCAAGCACCAACTTCATGAGAAGTTATTGAAGTTAGCTTTCGGCGTGTGTTCGCTCTTAGTTCTGATGTTATAAGTTTTTATACAATTAAAAATTTGTTTTTCCATGATGATTATCATCTGAGTGGAAGCTCTAATTTTGACTTATTTTTAAAAACAAAATGTTAGGAAAAGCTTACGAAAGATTTTGGTTGTAAAGTTTTATCGAAGAATGCAGAAAGCTTAAACCTTTTCACTCAACCTGTTTTCAAGGTGTTTTTAGATTAAGAAATCGAAAACTAACATTTTTAGAGGCAAGTTTCAAACGAACAAGCACAACTTGGTAAAGTCTGTGTATTATTTTTATTTGCTTTGAATTTGTTTAATGCAGGTTTTGAGAAAGTTCTACAACTGTTCTAGTTTCGCTTTGTTTTTCAATCTAACGGCCTTATTATGGATTTAGCATCAAGTCTCATAAGTTTAGGTCGTCAATTTGATCGATAGATGTTCACTTTGGTTTGCGGGAGTAACTCGTTTTTAAAGCGAATCAGAACAAAATGTTTTTATTTACGATCGAAATTCTTGATCGATTGGCGATTGCTTCAGTGAATCAACGAGTAGGTAGTTACAATTTTATTCAAGTTTACTGCGACGAATACAAGATCCACTCTCAGGGTCATGAAAGCAAAATTGAAGGAAACCACTCTCGGGTCTATGTTTTTTTTTCTTTAGTAATTTACATTCAAACATTCGGCCCTATCGAGTTAACCGTCGGATCAGAGATTTCTTCGCAACACATCCCTTTTCGGAGATTCAATTTTGCTTCGTCCTAGTTGTCAGCGTAAGAAAATTTTTAATATATACGGCAACGCATTGCATTCCCAAAGCTAAAACTTTCAGCACCAAAAATTTATCGGAGGACGTCGGATCGGCCGATCGGAGAACTACCACGAACAGAAATGTCTCCGAATCGTAAGAAATCGGAGAAAATTCCTCTCCGACGGTTATCGCTATAGGGCCGATTGTGTTTCTTTAAAACGTAAAGAAGTGCGTAAAGAAATTTTAAGAGACCTGCGCATTAGATCGGCAAAGTAAATTAGTTCATAGAGAAACGTAGAAACATTGAGTCAGGTTACACAGTTACAAAAATGTAAATTGACGAAAAGGAGCATGACAAGTTACTTCATCCCTTTCCTTCTTTTGAAAAATCATCCGCTCCTTTTCATAAAATTCCTTTTTTTGCGCTTTTTAACCCGTCTCATTGACGGTGTCTGTCTGGAGCTTTTTAATAAAAAGCTGTAAAGCTGAGTTTCATTTTCATTTAATTTTGAAGTGCGCCCATTGGCTCAATAAACTTGTAATCGACATGTAGTGTGCGTCTATGCAAATATGTTTACTATAGTGTTTTAGTCTTTCTTAGTAAGACGATCAAACCTCGGCTTTTGAACTCCCTGGATAATATTTGCAAATATAGTATAATTAAGTGGCTCTTAGTTACAAAAAAGCTTGAGCTTACAGGGTGTCTTGTATGGAATGTTCAAGCCTGGATGCCTTATACTTCACTTTCTGAACATGTAGAAAATTGCTACAGAAGAAAAAAAACCATGGAGTTCATTGACTTGTGTTGGATATTCAAGAACGTAAAGTCAAATAAAAATACACCGCACCTAATTTTGATTATGTTACCATAAATTTCCATCGGTTCTCAGAACTATTATAAAGTTTACTATAAGTCATTCTAGGCTTATCAATCCTCTAAAAGACACCCTGTATGTTATTCAAAAATTCTAAAACCTCAAAGCAATGTTACTGGATAATTTAATGCTAATTGTTGCTCTTATATTTGGTACAGCTATACTCAAATTGCAATTTTTCTACTTGTATGTCTTCAGAGATTCATTACTGTGCTAAAATAAAAAAAAAAATTAAAAAAACATATAGATATTATAAAAAGCAAAAACACTGAAAATACGAAAACATTACATGCATCTTAATAAAAAAGAAAAAGAAACAAACTAAATAACAACGTCAAATTAAAATTTTAAAACAAAAAAACATGTAAATTATAAAACAAATATAAACTATAATTTTCAAGATTTTATTCATAATAATCGATGAATAAAGAGATAACAATAATTTTTAATTATAATAAAAACAATTCCATTAAAACTTTAAGATTATTTTCATTTATTATTTTAAGTAAGTCTTTATATATAAAACAATTATACTGGAAAGAAACAGAAAATTAAAATCAATTTCTTCAAATAAAATTTGTTATATTTCTTTTTGATAATATTTTTTGTGTTTTGTAAATATCACGAATGTAAAAAAAAAAACAAATAAACAAAGTAAAACATTAAGTCTACTTCTATCAAAACATTTCAAGTAGAGTTATTTAGACAAAATATTATTTCTAATATGAAGACATAAAATCGTAACACAAAATAATTAAAACAAAATGAAGACGAAACGTTACAGTGTGTAAATCTTATGTTTAAAACATGATTATTTTTTTTTTGTAAATGTTTCAATTGTATTTCTCTTTTAACTTTCTTTATTTGTTTCTTATGCATTAAAATTTTTCAGTTGATTCATTAAAATTTAATACTATGTTTATGATTTTATTATTAATATGCAAGAAAATATTGTTTGCGAATTTAAAAAAGAAAAGAATTGTTAAAATAAATTTATGCTAAACAAATTACTTACCTTTTATCTGGTTTCTTTTAATTATTCTTTCTATTATTGTTTATTTAAGGTTGTTGATAGTTGTAAAACGAGTTGATTTAATTTTATATAGCAGCGGTTAAAGAAATTTTAAAGCTTTTGAAAACTTGTCATCATTTATCATTTGTGTTTCGTTAGGTGATAGATTCATTGCCGTAAGCTAGCGAGCATGATCAGTTCGACCATGTTTTTCTCGTCTGTGGGGTGGTTTTCTAACTGTTGACGAATGTTTTTGATTGTTGACTTTAATATTCGTCGTGTAGGGCCATGCTCATTTTTGTTTTTGAGTTTCCAGTGCTTTTTTTCTACACGAAATGAATACTTGCGAGCAAAACATGTTTTTTTTTATATGAAACTATCACGAGCACAACTACTTGCGCTTCTTTATCGCATATGCTTGCACTTTGAAGAATCAACAGAAATATAAGCTTGCCAAATATGTTCGCCCTCTATTGGATAAGTTAAACGACAATGGTCGTCATTTGTGGTTATCTTAAGTCACATACTAGCAGGTAGCAGAGGCAAACAGTAAAGCCGGATATTTTGAGTAATGATTTAAAAGGCCCCTATGACTTATTTATTAAACGCGAGTCAAAATGAAAAAAAACCAAACTCAAAATAACAATAGCTGTAGCATAAACAAATTATAAATTACGAGAGTAGTTGCATGAAAATGTCAAACCGAAAACAAAACGACCCCCATCGGAAATGACAGCGAGTATCGTAAAACGTAATCTCAAAACAAAGATACCTAGGGTTTTTTTTACAAGTTATCGCAAATCATAATACAGGTCGAGAATGATGAGATACAAATAGCGCTGCACTGGTTGGTTTGGAAGACAATATTCAAGACGGCAAAGCCGACAGAGTCCGTTGAACGTAATGTGTCTACGTATTTGACTGATAGCTTGGTAGAAAATACGTTTGCTTATGAAAGGTAACGCATAAGCAAATGATAAAAAAAGATTAAATTGTACTCGTTTGGTGCTTTGGATCGGATGACAGTTAACCTAATTATATAGGTGCATCGTTAAAAAGAGCAATTAAAATGTTGTTGGAAAAACAAAATTTTTAAAAACTGTTATTTGGTGGTAAAAATTGCGTTGCTGCAACGCATACAACGGATTCTATGTGCTGCGCCAGTATTAAAAAGAACGATAATCGCAAAAAACACTTCTTCATAGTTAGGTAGCGATTATGTTTTACGATGATCGCTGTCATTAACGACTACTCTTGGTGATCGTTTTGTTATAGTTCTGAAATTTTTATGGATTTACTGTCGTAATTAGCAATCGGTGTGCGGTTGTAATTGTTTTGAGTTTCCCTTTTCTTGCCTCTTTCATAATTCGTGATATGCTGCCGTCCTAAGAAAAAAAGAGCGTATCTCTAATTTTGTAGTTTCGAGTTGAATGTATTTTACTGTTTTCGGGCTTCCCACCTTCAAATGGGCATTTATCATTTTTATTCGTGGTTTGGAAGCATTTAGACTTGAAAACATGGTTTTTTGTTTCTACCCAAAGATAATATTCAACGATTTTAAGTATGCCCCAAGCTCAATTTTCACTTTTTGTGCGCTTATACGCCCTTTTTCCTTAGGACGGCAGTATGGGAGCCCAGGGCTCTAGCTGCAGTGTCTTGTGGCGTGAGTTTGAAAAAAATGTCAATAGTTCTAGTGTTAAGGTTAACGCTTACCAACAAGAATATTAGTTTACAGTCTAGTCGTCAAAAAGTCAGAGTGTGAATTAGAAATACCTATCGTGGTTGTATTTTTTCAAAAAGCTCGTCAAGTTGTTGGAGTTTTCAGCGGTTAAAGAATTAATAAACGTGAAATCGGAACTGTGGTAAAGATTTAAGAGGGTTAGTAAATTGATTCGATTTTTGTAGGACAGACGATATTATCCCATTGGGGCCTATCTACGTAGGTCACAATGTCAATTTTCGGGCAGACCAACTGACAAAACGAAGTCAACTGAATTGCTCGATTCTGGTAGCATAGCTCGATCGCCTTGTAAATAAATAAGATGGTTATTTGGTGCGTCAAAAGGTATGCCAGTATGTGCCGTATTGCGAAAACGACTGCAACTGTTACGTTGTCAACAGCGCTAAAAATTTTTGAAGAGTTTTGTCACAAAAAAAAAGGCTTGAGAAGCAGCTCCACTATCATCCTCCTTCTATCTTCAACATCTTTTCAAACAAACTAGAAATGGTAAAAGATACAAATAGCGAGAAAAAGATGTTAGGTAGTTTAGGTTTATACCCCTATTATGGATGACAACTCAACTGAAATTGGGTTGTCTTCTCATATATATAACACGGGCACACAACCCAATTTTCAGTTGGGTTGTCATTATTTGTAATAGGGGTGTTAGTTTTTTATTTTAATAATTTTATGAATGCAAACATTTTTTCCGTGGGAAATTTATTTCGTAGAAGCTCACGACCGTTAGGAATGTTGCATGGGGAAAAAATATTTCGTGGGACATAAAATTTCTTTGGAGATTGCCGGTAAGGCCTATAAAGTGAACAAGACTTTTTAAGTCCAATTTTATTCCAGAAAACAAAAAATATGAAAAATGTTCATGCAGAATGAAAACTGGTCTTCAAGTTGAAAAATATTTTCCTAACATCGTTTTTATGTGTATGAACCATGGGTGATTATGAAATCAAAGGTAGACAGTGCAATTCGTTGCCTCAATGGCACAAAAACGTACCTATATTAAATGTATGTATGTAAATTTTGGCTATCCTCCTTTGATTGAAAAATCAAATACACTTCTTTTAGGTACTCCAGGCTGTGTTAAGCTTATGACCATGTATTAGAGCAATAGTTACACTTGTCATTCATATACTAGTGGAACTTTTATTTCAAGAACAACAGCACATCGAGTATGTACACCACATTGTGTTTCTAAGGGGAAGCAATGCTACAACCATTTAGTGATGAGCAGAAGTTTGCAATTGCAACCAAGCATACATTTTCCTCTTCAGAGATCAGTCTTTAGTGAAGTTGTGAATAGAAGAGTCGATTGTGCTCCCACTTTTTCAAGTTTTGCCCAAAACCGGTCAAAAGAGAGTTGTTTTGACGATATTGTCATCATAGAAAAGTGGAGTTTTTTTTTAATTTAATTTCTTCATAACATTTTGTAAAACTAAAAACTTTTTTTTTTTGGTTCTGTTTTTAATGCTTATGGACGTTGTTTAAAATGCCCAATAAACTTTGTTCTTCAAATATTTGTCTAATACTATCATACTGAGACATCTTTTATTGTTTAGCTAAAACTGGCAAAGTCGTTCAACATAAAAAAAAAAAATTTATCGGACAAAAACTTTGAGAAAAATCTTAACTTTGGATCATTCAAATCCATAATTTGGTTGAACAGAAAAAAGAAAAAAAAAAAATAGACATTTGTACATATCGATTAATATTCCTTGGACAAAAACAAAAGAATTAAATCACAAGAAAATGCATATAGCCTAAGAAAAGAAGAAATTTATATTTTCTAATTGCTTAATCTTAACAAAACTTTTAAAATGAAGTAGCCGTTTCTTAAGAAAAATAAACAAATCAACAAAAGAAAAGTGAAACAAATTATTAACTTGCTTTTGATTTTGGTAGAAAATTTAAAGGCAACAAAAAAGAGAAAAACAAACATTTTAAACCTTGAGAAATGTCTGTTTGACATGGGAGCCAAATTTGAAATGTTCTCAAGAAAGCCAACAAATGGACCGAATTAGTTAACACTAAAAACAAATTGAACAGTTTGCAACGAGCAATAATAATCAGCGTATCTTCCTTAACAAATAAAATTGTAAAAACTCCACATGTCCTCACACCAACTTTACACACACATACACTAACACACACATACATAAAACACACATATACCCATACCTATGAACGAAACACAAAAATCTGTGCTCTATGAATGAGATACTTTTTTATGATTGTATATTTGATAAAACAAAATAAAAATAACATAAATACATACATACTAGGCATAAACTAATTGTAGCTGTTCACATTACATACACAGCAAACTTAAAAGGAAAAAACAATTAATAAATAAAAATTTTAAAACCCCACTAAATCGCGCTATACAATTTTACGAAATAAATATTATAAATTGCTTAAATGAAATTACAGAACAAACAAACAATTGAAGTATTAATTAGTAGAAGTTGAATTGAAAAACAAATATGTTTTCTATTTACATATTTACATACACACACATCCTTGTATGTTCTCTCTCTATATATATATATATATATTTAAAAATTCATATAAATTGTAAAGTGAATAAATTTGATTAAAATTAAACATTGAACAACCTTAACTGTGAAGTGAAACAAGAATCACTGATTAAACAAATCGACTGTGTATAAAGTTTGCACAAATTGAACAAAAAACCTATAAACAGCTACAAAATTGAGATGACATTGAACACTAAAAATAAAATTAATAATAAAATTGTTGATTTCTATACGGGAAGTCGTTAATTAAAGGCAAAACTTAATGGACAAACTTAAAGACCCAAACAAGTTATAACTAAATGAGTAAAAAAAAAAATTTGTAAAGCATTTGAATAACCAATTGATATTTGAAAGTGAAAGTTAAATAAATAAGCAGATAATAAAAATAATAATAAAATAAAGAAGAAAAAAGTGAAACGAATGAAAGAAATTAAATATTTAAATTGTTGTGGTTTTATTTGTATTTAGAGCTTTTGGTTTAGGAGTTGCGACAGCTACAAACGGAATTACTTGAGTTTGGTATTACAGATCACTTTATGGAGGAATCTATTAGCACGATAAAACGAAATCTCATTCGACGCATGAAGTACTCGAAAATCGGTTTGGCGATTTGGCTCATAAATGGCGATATTTTTTAAAATTTGGCGAAGAATAAAATGAAACGAATGAAAGAAATTGAATATTTAAAATGTTGTGGTTTTATTTTTATTTAGAGCTTCTGGCTTTGGAGGAAAGTCTAAAGAATGAAGGTTGCCCAAACCCAAAGCGGCAGAAAAGCTGTTGGTAGGAAATCTGTCACCGCAATAATTACAAATGTATAAAAACTCGTTCTTGACGAATTATTGTAGGCACTCTACCGTTATGTAAATGGAAATTGGCAGCTGAATTTTGTCGCTGCCGCAAGTACTACATCGCTTTGGTTTGGGAGAGTCTTGTTGATAGGGTTCGAAGTTCGACCTCAGTCATGAAGTTTCGGAGTAAATTTAAAGAAATTAAAGAAATTTCCCGATTACAGTAGAGTACATAGATAAGTAGAAAACAAACAAAAAACAAAAGTTTATTTAATATTTTTAAAAAAACACAATTATTTATATTTATTTATTTTTGAGTATAAAGTCTTAAAAATATGCTGTTAAAATTTGATGACCAAATTCCGGGTAATTCAGGATCTACAGCCAATTATAAGGTCAGGTAAGAAGAAGAATCGGCGAGTCGGGTTCAATTGTTCGCTAGTTACAGCTGCTCGTGTTCGCACACCTGACTAACGCTAATGTATAAAATTAACGGGACATATTTTAGTTTTGTGACTTAATGGCTAAATTAACGTGGTCCAGAGCGATGGTAACATCGAGTACTAAATTTTATTGAAAAATATAGAAATATTTTTGAGTGTGCCAAAAATCAAAAACTGCTGGACCGATTGATCTGAAATTTCAATATGTTGCTTTGTATAGTTTAAGCTTTCACAGTTATAACAAAGAGTTTCCGTTAAGTATTTATATTTTATTTTTTTTTTTATTTCGACTTCCCGTTATGAGCTTTTGACAGAAAGTTGGTATCATACCCCCACTGATCGAAATTAATTCCAAAGTAAGTGCTGTGTGTCCAAACGGTGCGTTTTTTGAAAGACGTTTTGGTTGAAATGAAGCAACCAGCATACTGGTGTGTTGAGGAAGTTTGTGCAGAAAGTGATTCTAGTGGACGACTCCCAAGCAGGGTTGCCAATGCTGAGCCCAGAAAGTGAAGTGAATATCAAAGAAAAAAACGAAGTAGATTTGAAAAAAATGTAGTAGATAATGAAAAAAAATTTATACAGCAACTTCAGCAACAGTCTTTAAGAATAACAGTCTTATAAAGTGTAGGTTTTTCAAGTTCATAAATACATAGTACATTACTTTGTTTAAAGGTGCTTTTAGTTTCATCACATTAAATATGGTTCCACTTTAAGGGATAGATAACAATAAATTGGAGGATCTTAAGATAAAATTGAACAACTTCAAAAATCAGGAATTTATTCTATCGGATGTAATGATTGTACAAAAGAATATACAGGGTGATTCGCATAAGGTGTGACAAAAAGATAGGGTGTGTAGGTTGGACCTAGACAAGCAAAAAATCGTATGGGAGGGGGGGTCCATTTTCCCCCGTTTAGGCGGTTTTTTTTCTCAAAATTTTGACTGAAAATTAATATTTCAAAAACTATACAGGGTGATTCGCATAAGGTGTGACAAAAAGATAGGGTGTGTAGGTTGGACCTAGACAAGCAAAAAATCGTATGGGAGGGGGGGGGGTCCATTTTCCCCCGTTTAGGCGGAAGGGGCAATTTCAGAAAAAAGTCACTAAAAAATGGAAAAAAATTATTTAAAAATAACGGTAGTACATACAGAGTCTTACTATAGCATTTTGAAAAGCCAAAAACTTAAACATTAATTTAAATTCAAAACTAAAATTCATAACTAAAATTTAACTAAGTTGTTCAAGTAAATAGTTTTTGAAATATTAATTTTCAAAGTCAAAATTTTGAAAAAAAAAACATTTTTTTTTTTCTTAAAACCACTTTTCTTCCAAATTTTACGTTATTAAGTAGTATTTTTTTGGCTTATTTTCAATGCTCTTATTTATTTTTGATCAAATACAAGAAACCGGATGTCAAAATAACTTGTAGTTTTTGAGAAAACCCAAAATTACAAAAACGACTTTTGTCAAAATTTTTTTTTTTAAGTTTTTTTTTTTCGTTATTGGATTCTTAAGTGAACTTACGAAATAAAGGATGGATTTTCTCTTTACTTTTTTTATTGAGAATTCACTTAAAAGTCCAATAACGAAAAAAAAAAATTAAAAAAAAAAATTTTGACAAAAGTCGTTTTTGTAATTTTTGGTTTTCTCAAAAACTACAAGTTATTTTGACATCCGGTTTTTTGTGTTTGATCAAAAATAAATAAGAGCATTGAAAATAAGCTAGAAAAATACTACTTAATAACGTAAAATTTGGAAAAAAAGTGGTTTTAAGAAAAAAAATTGTTTTTTTTTTTTTCAAAATTTTGACTTTGAAAATTAATATTTCAAAAACTATTTACTTGAACAACTTAGTTTTAATTTTATTTAATGTATAAGTTTTTGGCTTTTCAAAATGCAATAGCACGACTCTGTAGGTATTACCGTTATTTTTAAATAATTTTTTTCCCATTTTTTGTGATTTTTTCTTAAATTGCCCCTCCCGCCTAAACGGGGGAAAATGGACCCCCCCCCCCCTCCCATACAATTTTTTGCTTGTCTAGGTCCAACCTACACACCCTATCTTTTTGTCACACCTTATGCGAATCACCCTGTATAGGACAGACAAGAAGACCTAATCTAAAAAGATTTAAAGAACATTTTGCACATCTTAAATATAATGAAAAAGAAAAGTCAAGTGTTGCAGAACATATCAAGCCTTTCCCGCAAAATTATCGTAAGCGACATTTTAAACAAAATGGTTTTTCTTATGCTTTTCAAAAGTTTACATTGTTTCGCAGTTTTCTGCATTTTTAGTTTTACATTATAACTGTTTTACGACAAGTTTCAGCGAAAATAAATTTTATCGTACAAAGAAAACGTCTTCCTATAGAACTTCCTTTTTGTCGCTGTCGATAAATTTGTTTTTGTCGCTTACGATAAATTTGCGGGAAAGGCTCGATATGCTAGAAAATAGTCATAGTTTTAGTTTGCAAAATTTAAAATCAATAAGAAATGTAAATAGCAATTATGAATTAGATGCTTTTGAATCTTTTTACATTTTTAAAAACAAAAAAAATTTTATGAATAATGATAATAAACCAATCAAAGATTCAATATTCAAAAAAATTTTCAAAAGATTCAACTCAACTCAACTGTAATTTTGTTTAGAAACATTATTGTTTTTTGTTAGTTTTTTGACAAATAATTTAATTTAATTTAATTTATAAATCTCACTGATGATGGAAGCATTGCTTCTGAAATGTACATTTGAGGTAATATAAAAAGTGTTTTTAACTGTATAAAATTGTTTTTTATTTATTAACAATAATAACACAAATATACTTTGGAAATAACGATAAATCTAAGACGTGACATTCCGAAACATATTTAAATTTATACAACTAAGGTATTAACTGTTTAGGAGGCTCAAAATCAAAAGGTAGCAGTGCCAGATAGCCATCTTTACTTCGACCGCCATACAAACAATTAAAGCAAATATTTGTATTCAGGCAGAAACATAGATGGCTATAGAGCGCCGCTTCTGTTCATGATATTATTATTAATTCCATAAGCCCTGTACACACTATACAATTAGTTGGACAGACTTCGTTTGATGGAAGTTGGATGGTCTGATGAACTTTGAGTTCACCCTTATCCAACTTGTCGTCCAACTTTATGTCACTTATCAACTCCCTCCAACTTCTAGATTTTCCAAAATTTTTGAAAACCATCCAACAAATTGGACAAGCGGTCGTATGAAGAGTTCACACTGTCAAACATTGGTTTGTCAAACCTAGGTTTGTCCAACTAATTGTACAGTGTGAACAGGGCTATATGCAATCGACGAAAGTGTTTGGAAAATTATAGTAGGTTTTTGCGATGAGTGCATTCAGACTAAGCAAATGACGTTTTTGGCAAAAGATAATCAATTCATCACATTTTATATTAAACTTTGATCAATGATTAAAACGAAGTACAAATGAGTTGCTACGTAGCAGATGCATTCCAAAAAATAAATGAAGTAGATCTGCTACATGTGTAGTAAATTGGCAGCCCTGCTCCCAAGGTCCTGGCGTACGGTCTTCACAGACTGGAATGTGGTTGCTGTAGTCGAAATTGTGAAACTCAATCCACTGATACGTTTCTACGCTCTGCTTTGATACTGACCTCAACCACTGTTCACTGGCCAGGAGCTGCAATTTGGCCTCCTTCTACTATTATTTGTGTGGACTATGAAGCACAGATGTTATGTCAAGAGTTCGGAAACCATTCAAACACGTATCAACTTTTACGAGGAACTTAATGTTCGAATTTTGCATAGAATTCAGTCTCCTCCTATTCCTTTTTTTTACTTATTTGTAACACAAGTTTCAAATCCATGGTTGTCTGGAGTTTAGGTATCCCAAAATTTCATTTTAGTGGAGCCAACCTAGAAAAATTCCGAGCGTTGGAGTGGATTTGTTTTTTTTTTTTTTTTTTTCAAAAGTGGAACAAATTTGCTCCAATCGAAGTAAGGTTTTAACGTTGACACAATAAAATGTATATTTTATACAGGTTGTTTTGCATACAGGACAGATCAGGATGGATAGGTTGAGACAAGAAAAAATCGTATGGGAAGAGGGTCTATCTCCCTCTTTTTTTAAAAAAATGTCATAATTTAAAAAAATATAGGTACACAGAACTATTGAATGAAAAGCCAATGGGAAAAAATCAGAGAAGTAATTCAACGAGCGTTGTAGATAATCGAGGTCAGAAGAAAACAGAAACTGCCCTAAAAGCAAAAAGACTACTAAAAGAAATTAAATAGTTTTTTTGCTGCCGCCATCTTGAAAATTACTAACTAACAAATTTCTCCAGCCAAATTGCCTAGTTCACATCAAAACACGCACAGAAACTTGATAGATTGTTGTATCTGAGGCCGACGCACGGCTTCACATATTTATCCTAATCGTGTAGCCAAAGGAAAGGTTCTTATTAATCTTTTGCTACCTCAAAAGTGTTTTGAACTAGGTTTTGCAACTCAAGTTGAGCAACTAGTCCATTCTACAGCGACCAATGGCAAGCTCTTCCTTCAGGAACTTCAATCCTGTCTCAATACTTCGTATAAAATTACTCGCTAATAAAGATGGCTTGCTAGCGATCTGCATCTAATTATTCCACACTTGTGGTAGTAGTGGATTAGGCCAATTACAACCTAGCAGAAATTAAATCTCTTTACGTTCATACACCGACTCAAACGGCACGTTAGAAAGATAAGTCTACACAGCTGATAATTGATGGCGATTTAAAAATAAAATAAATAAATAACGAGGCGCAACTGACATTTCTCACAACCATGCCTTATGAGGGAACGGAGGGGACCTACAATCATCTGCCGCTTCCGAGCGGCTAATAGAAAAAGTGGTTTTCATGGCTAAGAATTTATTAGCGGAGGACTTTCCAAATTCTCGCGAAAGGCGATAACCGTGGAAAAACATTGTTTCCTCTGTTGGGAATTTGAACCACAAACCTCTGGGTTAACAGGCGGGCATGCTTACCATCACGCCACGGATGCCACAAGCGACTTAGATGTTTTGATTTTACAGATTCAACAAAAAACAATTATTTATTAATAGGTTTTTTTGGAAGTCTTTGGAATTGTTTTAAATACAACTCATCCCTAATTTGGGGTATATTCACCTCCATCATGACGCCCGTCGTAGCGATTTTAGACTATGAATACCAAAACGAAAGCATCACAGACGCCCTTGTAGTGAATGTTTTGCCACAAAATCTATATCATCTATTTCTATACATATAATAAAAACGTAACAGTTTGTTTGTTTGTGCACGCTAATCTTAGAAACGGCTTATCCCATCTAGACGGGGTAATATATTGTGGTAAGCTTCACTTAATATTTAGTTTTTATTTCATGTCAACCGGTTGATAAATAAAAAAGTTATGCCAATTTTTGCGGACGAAGTCGCAGGCACACCTAGTCATTAATAAAATTATTAACAGGTTATAAATGTCTGTAGACATTTATTAAGAAAATGTTTTAAGTCATTTCTATTTGACATTCGTAGTCCGAAATCGATACGACGGGCCTCATGGTAGGGGATAGGGGTGACTAAGTATGGTCACAGTCAATCCAAAGCTCTCGATTGGATATGTTTACTGTTTTCTTGTATTTATTGTGGTTTAAAATTATTAATTCTATTCAGTTATTTAGCAGTACAGTACGAATGGAACTAGTTCTTACTGTAACCAGCAAATTTTATCTTGTCGTTTCAAACCGGACGTGGATATTTAAAAATTGTACGTCAAAACGTGGCGTAATGTAGCAAAGTCAAAGCTTTACTAGCTTTGGTTTAGCACAGACAAAAACCTTGCTGAGTCAAAGTTTAAGCAAAAAACATGACTAAAAGAAGCTTTTCAGAAGCTGCTAAGTTCAAATCAATGGATTCCATGTTTTTCTTTTGATATTCAAATTAACGTCTTCTGATAAGTAAACTTTCGTTTAAATTACTGAACAAGCTACGCCACATTGCGTTTGAATTTTTAAGCCTCCCTGTTTGGTTCTCCAGATTACCAATTAACATTCAACGAAATTCTAACAATTTTTTAGGAGTTTTTGTCTTTTGAAAAGATGATGGCAGTTTTCTCTTGTCTTATAACTTTTCGACCATAACCATGATCTTCATCAGGTCTTTTGTTTGAACAGAAATGGAACAAATTACTTCACTTCACAATTTTTGTTTGACATCAGAAAAACTTGGAGAATGTTCAAGATTCATAGATAGGTATAGGTACATTTAACTAACTGATTATAGAGGATCCAAACACCTTTAGGCCAGGGTCTATAATTTTTGAGACCAAAAAAATTATAGTATAATGGAACCCATTGGAAGAGGTAGATAATAAAACAAAAAAAAAGGAAACATAATTTACCGTCGATCTAAGGTCGGGATGGGGGAAGGGGAGAGTTTTTAAGGGTAAAAAACGGTTAATCTCGATTTCCGGTAAAACTGCAAGCCTTAGGCAAAAAGGTCAATAGCAAAGTTGATGGTAGTAAAAAGTATCATTTGAAAGATAAAACCTCCAGCAATAACAATGCTCAAGAAAATATCTGTATTTACCGTTCAACAGCACCACAAACATCAGCTTTGTCAAAGCAATAAAAAAAAATTTAGAATTCTTTCTTTTTTTCTTATCAAGTTGTTAGCATCGTAGTTTGTTAAGTAGTTAGTTGAGCACCTTAAATTTATTTAATTTATTTTTGTTGTCACTTAAGAAGCTCTTAGAGGAAAAAGTTTTTTTTTCTGTGCACCAACAAAAAAAAAAATTTTAATTTGTGTTGGAAGACTTAAAATGTGAAATTTTTTTTTTTTGTCTTTTGTGACTTTGTAAAATGTATCATCATGTATCCGTCGAGATATTGGGCTTAAAATCTTCGTTAGTATATTCTGTGTTAGACTTCGTTTAGTTTTCTTGCTTCTTTTTGCTGACCCCATACAATTTTTTTTTTTCAGTAGTCGACAAACCAGCTGCCGACTACCGACTACCGACTACTGACTACCGGTAGTCGGTAGTCGAGTTTTATTTCTCACATAAACATGTATTGATTTGTATAACTACATTGCTAGCAACAATCCTAACAAATATTATAAATGTGAAATTAACTCTGTCTGTCCGGTTTACTATTTACTATTGGTAACATAGTAAACCGGACAGACAGAGTTACTTTCACATTTATAATATTTGTTAGGATTGTTGCTAGCAATGTAGTTATACAAATCAATAGTAAACTACTGAACTGATTTAAATGAAATTTTGTAAAGAGATATTCTAGATCCTGGAGAAGGACATAAGCTATATATTTTATTCATATATTGGAACGGAAACGTATACGGGAATTTAGAAACTACAACACCGATTTCAAAAATTCTTTCACCGTTAGAGTGTTTCACAATCCCTTAGTAATATAAACTTTAATTCATCCCAATATTCCTACGGGAACGGGAGTCCTTAGTAATGTAATTAATAAGTTCGAAAGTAGGTCTGTCTGTTCGTCTTTCTATGTTAACATCTCCCACCCAAGCTACAGAACCGATTTAAATAAAATTTTATAGAAATGACCTAGAACCTGAAAAAGGACATAGGCTATATTAAATTCGAATATACCCACGGGAGCCGGTCTTCACTAATATTATAAATGTAAAAGCAGCTACTGAGTGACTGACTTTTAGTATTAGAGACCATCTACGTTCTAATTTAATTCACCCCCAATGCATATTGATCGCCGATTGGATGTGAGGACATAAATTACAAATTGAGAAGGTGTTTAGTGTTAAAGTAATGGCGATGTAATGGTAATCTGGTAGTGTAGCCAGTAGAAAAAAGGTTTACGTGAGAAATAAAAGTCGACTACTTAAATGTAAAAAAAATTGATGTTGCATTGGTAACTAAGACTTGGCTTTCGCCTGAAGTTAGACTACCTTTTTCAAACTATAAATGCTATCGAGTTGATAGAATAGATGAAAAGGGTGGTGGTGTTGCAATTTTAGTCAAAAAGTCAATTCAGCATTCGCTTTTACCTTGTTTTCGAACCAAATGCGTGGAAAACATAGGCATAGAAATCAAATTAAGGAATCAAAAACTAATAAAGATCTTTTGCGTTTATTCCCCTGGTGGATCTTCTTCCATAACAGAACGAAAACTGCTGAAAGATGATTTTTCTAAGTTTTTTGCGATCAAAGATGATTTTTTAATGGGGGGAGACCTTAATTGCCTCCGAGCAAACGCTTGGGGCAATATTTTATCAAACCTTCCTCTCACGTTTCCAGTTTCTATTCTGTTCCCTTCTAGTCCAACATACTTTCCTGCAGGTTCTCGTGGTTCCCCGTCTGTCCTCGATTTGTTTATTACCAATGTCGTAAATAGAATTAGTGTTCCTGTGACTGAAAATGTATTGTGTTCAGATCACATTCCTGTCCTTTGTAGTCTCCCTTGGTCGGGCATTGAAAATATACAGTATATTTATAATCTTAAGAATACAAATTGGTCTTGCTTTCGTTCTAAAGTGAGAACAAAACTTAGAAACATATCTTTAGATCTTGCTGATGTCTCTAGAAACTCAGATGTTGACCGTATTGTAGAAGGCTTCACTGAAACCGTTTTAAGTTGTGCTCATGAGTGCATCCCTAAAGTGAAAGTTAAAAACAATTTAAAAAAACTTCCGTCAGAAGTTCTTGAGCTCATTAAAATAAGAAATGCTCACAGAAGAAATTGGCAGAGATACCATCAACCTTTTTCTCGGAACATGGTTACGTTTTTTAATAAACTTATAACCTCAAAAATTAGTAGCATCAGAAATGAGCAATGGAATACAAAACTCTCTTCGTTGGATAAAGGTACCAAACCATTTTGGAACATTGTCAAGATCATTAAAAATAAAAGCAAAAACTTGCCGTTTTTAAAAACCTCTACAGAAACCTTATATACTGACCTTGAAAAGGCTGAGGAACTTGGCAATGTATTTCTAAAAAACCACCAAGTTTCACAAAACTTGGGGGAAAACTTCACTAATTCATTAGTCAAAGAAACTATTGATACATTTAATTCGTCTTCAATCATTACGCCACCATCTTTTTTCGTGAAAGAAAACGACATTAAAACAATTATTGAGGCTTTAAAGGCAAAAAAATCAAGTGGTCTAGATACCATTCAAAACATATATCTTAAAAATTTACCTGTTATCGGGTTCACCTATCTTACTTTTCTAGTAAACGCTTGCCTCAAAATGCATTACTTTCCACTTTTTTGGAAAGAAGCTAAGGTAATTCCGATTCGAAAGGCTGGTAAACCTATTGAAAGCCCAAATAGTTACAGACCTATAAGCCTCTTAAGCTGTGTTAGCAAAATATTAGAAAAAATCATTAAAAATAAATTGTCTACTTTTCTCAAGCTATAAAATTCTTCCAGACCAACAATTCGGTTTTAGACAACTTCACAATACATCCCATCAAGTAAAAAGAATTTGTAATATTATCAAAACGAATCGCACGAGAGATGAGTCCAGCGGCATGATAATTCTTGATATAGAAAAAGCGTTTGATTCCGTGTGGCATAATGGGCTAATTTTCAAGCTTTTAAAGTATAAGTTCCCACCACATTTGTGTAAAATTGTTCAAAGTTTCCTGTCAAATAGATGTTTTAAGGTATATGTAAATTGTGAAAAGTCAAGTTTGTTCTACTTTGATTTTGGTGTTCCCCAAGGCTCTGTGCTTTCACCTACTTTATTTAATATATTTACATCTGATTTTCTGGATCTGCCTGAATGTGAATCAGCAATTTTCGCTGATGATACAGCAAATACTTTCGTCGCATAAATTCAGTTTCCAAATTGAAACGAATCTTAAAAATGCGATAAGGGTACTAGAAAATTACTATAACAGATGGAAACTAAAACTCAACTTGGAGAAAATGCAAGCCATCTTTTTCTCTAGAAAAAGAAAATCTTGCTTTCTTCCAAGCAATCAGCTTCAAGTTAATGGATGCAGTATTTATTGGCAAAAATCTGTCAATTATCTTGGAATATACCTTGACTCCAAACTAACATTCCAAGACCATATTTCCCAAACACTAAAAAAAGTAGGGATTGCCATTAAAATGCTCTACCCCCTCATAAATCGTAAATAACAGATTTCAAATAAAAATAAAATCATTATATTCAAAGTTATCTTTCAGTCTATTTTGTTGTATGGATGTCCAGTATGGGGAAGTTGTGCAAAATGTCACTTAAAAAAGCTCCAAATATCACAAAATAAGATTCTTAAAATGATGTTGAATTTGCCATGGCACTATTCAACACACGAGTTGCATGAACATGCGAATGTTGAGTTGATTGTTGATAGAATTTCAAAACTTTCCGATAAATTTCTTTTGAAATGTACGAATTGAATTTATATAACCTGTAACTTATAGTCCAAATTGTCATCTAACTTCTTATTTTTCTATGTTTTTTTTTATGTTTTTCTTTTTTTTTTGTTTCTTTTCATTGAAAATCTCTAAAATTGTTTACGAGTAACTATTTATTTGTGAAGTTATCGAAGTATTTAGTAATTTTTTGTTATTGTTATTTATTGAATTATATTTATTTATTTATTTATTAATTAATTAATTTACTATTTGTTTATTTATATATTTATTTATTTATTAATTTATTATTTATTCATTTATATAATTATTTATTTATGTATTTATTAATTTATTTATTAATTTATTTATTTATTTATTTATTTATTTATTTATTTATTTATTTATTTAATTTAAAGCAATTTCTAGTCATTTTTTTTTTATCTCTAAATTGAAATGGAAGTTTTTCGATCGTAGTTTCTTCCAACAAAATATCTCTTTTTCTAATAATAAACCTATACATTGTAATATAAAGATAATATTCCAGTAGAAAGATCATAGATCTGTATTATATTATGTGCGGTGGCAAACCTTTTATGTAAAATTTATACGAAATAAAGAAATATCTATCTATCTAAAAGTCGACTACCGACTACCGGTAGTCAGTAGTCGGTAGTCGGTAGTCGGCAGCTGGTTTGTCGACTACTGAAAAAAAAAAAAATATTGTATGGGGTCAGCAAAAAGAAGCAAGAAAACTGAACGAAGTCTAACACAGAATATACTAACGAAGATTTTAAGCCCAATATCTCGACGGATACATGAGGATACATTTTTAAAACCCTTTACAAAGTCACAAAACACAAAAAAAAATATGTCACATTTTAAGTCTTCCAACACAAATTTTAATTTTTTTTTTTGTTGGTGCACAGAAAAAAAAACTTTTTCCTCTAAGAGCTTCTTAAATGTCAACAAAAATAAATAAAATAAATTTAAGGTGCTCAACTAACTACTTAACAAACTACGATGCTAACAACTTGAAAAGAAAAAAAGTAAGAATTCTAAATTTTTTTTTTGCTTTGACAAAGCTGATGTTTGTGGTGCTGTTGAACGGTAAATACAGATATTTTCTTGAGCATTGTTATTGCTGGAGGTTTTATCTTTCAAATGATACTTTTTATTACCATCAACTTTGCTATTGAACTTTTTTTCCTGACTTGCAGTTTTACCGGAAATCGAGATTAACCGTTTTTTACCCTTAAAAACTCTCCCCTTCCCCCTTCCCGACCTCATATCGCCCGTTCTTTATTTTTCCTTTTTTTTGTTTTATTCTTTACCTCTTCCAATTGGTTCACTTTCTACCATTTTAAAAATTATCGATCCTGGTCTACTTGCCACCAATTGTAAACTGGATGCTCAGAGCCTACGATTTGTCGATTTGGCTTTCCCAGTACTCAAAAAATGCGAAACCAAAAAATCACCACACTGTCATTTTAATGAATATGCGTGTCGTTAGACACCCTGTCCCTGTTCATCACCTGAACTCGCCCCAACAAAATGTTAGGGCGTGTTGAGGGCAAACCAAAGGCAGAACCCAAGGGTCAAAAAACACTCAATTTGACATTCAGGGAGAGTTTAGGTTTTTCAAAAACTGCTTTCTGGCGACCACAGGGCGACCACAGGGCGACCACAGGGCGACCACAGGGCGACCACAGGGCGACCACAGGGCGACCCCAGGGCTTAAACGAACGAACCTATTTTTTTCGTCAAATTCACATTTGAACCAGGGAATAAAAGACGCTATTGGAGTATGTATAAGAACTCAAAGAAGTGGAAAACAGTAGCAAGTAGTTTGAAATGTAGGTACATAAATTCAAACGCATCATTCCAAACTGGTTCAGGTGCTTAAATTGGTCTGATTGTAGTGAAAGCAGTAATATTAAATTTTGCTGGACTTTACACTATCGGCACTACATTCGTGCTAATGTACGTTTTATGTATTTATGAGAAATTAAGAGGTACCAGTGGTGAATTCGTCGCCTTTTGTCAAGAGGTGGCAAGTCCTCCGAGAAATTTTTATTTTCTGCTTGAGTTATTTAAAATACTATCGGAGCACTTAGACCTAAATACCGGTTCATTGTACTAGCAGATACCAACCAAAACCATCTACTTGTTATAGGTTTCCATATGTTCGTAGAAAAGCCAAAAGACGCTGCCATGATAAGGAGCCTAGGTAACCAGCTCGGAACATGTCTGCGCCGAGTATCTGTAACCTGATACAAGAAAATGAAGTACATTCAGAGAGGAAGTGCTCCGCGGGGTCATCATCTTCTGCAAAGGGTTAACAGAGTGTGGTATCTCTTAAGTTTAACACGTTTAAATGCTTGGCAGTGCTTTTTGCATTCTTTTCTGCTACGAGATATCAAAAATGTTGCTATCTCTTCTTATTAACGTTGGAGAGCATACATTTGGTCTGTCTGTCCAGGTGGATGGATGGGCGTTGTACTATTCGGGTAGGCTCTGATTGGTGCTAACTTGGCGGCGCCCAGATGCTGTAACTTATAGTACACGTCAACTGTGCTTACTATACCTCCAAGCGGTATCCACTGGGACCTGGGATGCTCCGTCCAGAGCTGACCTGCTAAACTAGTAAGTGCGAGTGTTGAGATAAGGGAATCCGGAACAAAGAATTGTGATCGATCAACACTATAATTGCTCTGCGAACAATGACTGACTGCACGAATCTCAGTGGTCTACGAGAGCTTTCGTGTAAATGTCCCAGCGGATGAATTCGAAGGACAGAATCAACGGTGGACTTCAGCAGCCATAAAAGCAGAAACCCCTGAAGGAGCTACTCCAACATATTTGGTTTAAAGGTCTTTCAGGGTCTTTCAATACTAGGACAGGGTATTGAAGTAGAGATGGTGGCGGATGAGCTCCTGGTGAGTCAACGGCAGCACTCACACCCCTGCAGCAGGGTACTGACACTGGATATTCCAGCCCTTTGTGCCCGAAGGGATCCAAAAGGACCTGGCCCTCCAGGTTGGGGGTTGTGCGTAGGGTTAACTACCCTACCACGGAAAAAATAATTTGTTCCGAAACAACGAACAGCCTCGGATAACGATAATGATTTCAAAGTTGACGACCCATGCAAACGAAAAAAGGACAACGACCTCCGGATCTGCACTTGGAACGTAAGATCTCTTTACGGACTAGGTGCAGCTGGAGAATTAGCGGACGCCCTGGACTGCTGCAAAGCAGACATAACCGCCATCCAAGAAGTGCGATGGAGTGGACCGGGCATACAGAAGATGAAAAACTGTGACATATACTATGGCGACTGCTACAGACAACAGAAACAGCGTTTATTTGGGTGTGGATTTGTCGTTAGAGGAAGACTCAGGAATAAGGTGATTAGCCAAAATCCAGTCAATGAGCGTATAATGACCATCCGCATCAGGGCAAAATTCGCCAACATTAGCCTTATATGCGCCCACGCCCCCACAGAAGAGAAAGACGACGATTCCAAAGACTGTTTCTACGAGCTCCTCGAAGAAACATATGAGCAATGCCCTAGATACGACGTGAAAATCGTTCTTGGCGATTTCAACGCAAAACTAGGGAAGGAGGACATCTTTGGAAACACAATCGGTAAGCATAGCCTCCACGACAAAACCTCCGAAAACGGATTGAGGCTAATCGATTTTGCTGCGGGGCTAAATCTTGTTGTAAGTAGTACACGCTTCCCGCATCTCAAAATTCATAAAGGCACATGGCGATCCCCAGATCAATTAACCGTCAACCAAATTGACCATGTTGCGATCGACGCAAGGCACTCTTCCAGTGTGCTAAATGTCCGAACTTTCCGAGGGGCCAACTTTGACTCGGACCACTACCTTGTTGTAGCCAAGGTACGAATGAGGATATCTTGTTCACGACCAGCACGAACTAACGCTGTGAAGAGATATGACGTCGGAAAGCTACAATCGCAAGAGATTGCCAATGCCTTTTCCAATCGAGTGTCCCTTCAATTATCCTTGAATCCCATGCCGCCAGCATTAAACATTGAAGACCAGTGGCAGCAATGCCAAGAAGCTATCAGAACCGCTGCCTCTGAGATTCTGGGTTTCACTCGGCCACCAACACGAAACCCATGGTTCGATGAAGAATGTAGGCAGGCAAATGCAGCCAAGCAAAGAGCACGACAAATGCTTTTGCAAACACGAACGAGGGCTGCTCACGATCGGTATAACGAGACTTACAAGGAGAGAAGAAGGGAAGAACACCGACTTCTCAAAAAGAAAAAGAAGCAGCATGAGAAGCGCTCGTTTGAGGAAATAGAGAGGTGCCATGACAGGAACGAGACTCGGAAGTTTTACCAAAAGGTAAAAAGATCCTGCCAGGGTGGCAAACCCCGAACTCAAGCCTGTAAAGACCAGCAGGGAAACATAGTTATAGAGTCACAGTCGCTACTGAGGATCTGGAAAGATAATTTCTGCAGACTGCTTAACGGCGAAGAGGACACAAATTCCGCTGTCAGGCAGACTGCCCCATTCAGTCTGGACGATGATCAAGAATGCCGTCCTCCCGACCTAGAAGAAGTTAAGCTTGCTATATGCAAACTTAAATCACATAAGACTGCAGGTGCAGATGGCCTTGATGCCGAACTTTTCAAGGCAGCTGGAGATCAGTTGGAAAGGAGCATGCACCAGCTGATCTGCATGATATGGTCGAAAGAAAGCATGCCCGATGAATGGAACCTCAGTATCGTATGCCCGATCCTAAAGAAAGGAGACCCTCACAACTGCGCCAATTATAGAGGGATAAGCCTCCTTAACGTCGCTTATAAGATCTTGTCTGCTGTAATATGTGAACGTCTGAAACCCCACGTCAACAACTTGATAGGTCCTTATCAATGTGGTTTTAGACCGGAGAAGTCCACAATAGACCAAATTTTCACATTACGGCAGATCTTGGAAAAAACCTGAGAACACAATATCGATATTCACCATCTTTTTATCGATTTCAAGGCCGCGTATGACAATATCTACAGAGACGAGCTGTACAGAGCCATGTCTAGTTTCCGCATCCCTGCAAAACTCGTACGACTATGCAGGATGACTTTGGAAAATTCACGCTGCTCCGTCAAGGTCGGTAAAGAACTCACCGAGACCTTTGATGTCGAAAAAGGTTTTAGGCAAGGCGATAAACTGTCATGCGATTTCTTCAACATCATACTTGAACAGATTGTAAGAAACTCAAACGTCAACACCAGAGGAACAATTTTTCAAAAGTCTGTGCAATTGCTCGCATATGCAGACGATATTGACGTAATGGGAAGAAAAAAGCGTGATGTCATAGGTGCTTTTGCGAGTATTGAAACAGAAGCGGCAAAAATGGGTTTGATGGTTAATGAGGGCAAAACAAAGTATATGCTGTCATCAAACAAGGACACAGAACATCGACGAATTGGACAAAACGTCACAATAGACAGACATAACTTCGAGGTAGTGCAGGACTTCGTCTACCTAGGATCCGCTGTAGACACGGAAAACAACATCAGTGCGGAGATCAAACGGAGAATAACTCTTGCCAACCGTTGCTTCTTTGGGTTAAGAAGGCAATTGAGAAACAAAACCCTCTCCAGAAAAACCAAGGTAACCTTATATAAGACCTTAATCATCCCAGTCCTGCTGTACGGCGCGGAAGCATGGACCTTATCGAAAGCGGATGAGGAAACCCTTGGTCGTTTCGAAAGAAAAATTCTCCGAATGATCTTTGGTCCCGTATGCGAAGGCAATGTGTGGAGAAGAAGATACAACAACGAGCTGTATGAGCTGTACCGCGACATGGGCATAGCCAGAAGAGTACGCATCGCGAGGCTACGATGGTTGGGCCATGTTGAGCGGATGGACCCAAACGCTCCGGCTCGTCGGGTGTTCGAAAGCACATTGCAGGGAAATCGCGGAAGGGGAAGACCTCGTCTTAGGTGGCGCAATCAAGTGGAGGATGACCTCAACCGACTTGGAGTGCGAAACTGGAGAGAGCTCGCCCGAAATAGAAGTCGTTATCGAAGGATGTTGGTTGAGGCCCAGGTTCACCCCGAACTGTAATGCCCACCTAAGTAAGTAAGAAGTAAGTCCAGGGCATGCCATCTGGGATTCTGGTCTTGACAGATCCAATCGTTGGTTGGAGCCCTCACTAAGGACCCAGGCAGACCAAGTGACGATTCAGGTCCTGAAAAAGATGTCTGAGAACCTTGCCTCGCAAGTTCATCGGCGTTTTCATTTCCAGTTATGCTGTGATGGCTTGGAACCCAAACGAGACTCAAAGAATTTAATCTTCCGATCGCATTCAGAGAGGTCCTGGATCACTTTCGAAGTAGTTAGAGGGTTGAGTAGGGCCTGTATACTAAAGATACTTCTCCCCATTCAACCATTGTTCGTAACGTAGCTTATAGCCATTTGGATAGCATATGCCTTTGCTTGGAAAAGTGGTTACAGACTGCATGCCGTGAAGACAATAAAAAAGGATTGGCGAAACCCAGTGCGTCCTGTGGCCGAAAAGATTGAACAAACCTTGAACAAATGAGAAAGTTCATAATTTCGATGACAACGTTGTAAGTCTAAAACGGATACGCTCGACACCTGAACACTGAAGAATAAAGCCCAATACGAGCCCGTTCCTTAACAGATGACATTTCACAATAAACCGTGTCTCAAAACTATACAATAGTTTGAATCAGGACAACATTTCATTAGCAAATCATTCAGACATAAATATCAAAAATAAATACTTAAAACATTGTTTTCAATGACATTGCTTAAGGGTTTATCGCTTTCGATTCAATGACACTGAGTGTGTGCCAATCATATTGGGAGGGGAATTAAATTAAATTTCCCTCGAAGGAGAAAATTATGAAATTGATGATCCTTGACAGAATACGCGTAATCTCACCCATCAATTATTGTGTGTATCCCGGGGCTAAGACCTCTTGTCATTTCAATGTTTCCCATTAGTGTTTGGTAAATTGATTGCTCAATCGAAGTTCAGTTGAAAGTCATTGGCAAATCATTTATAAACCAGAAAAGATACCTCTACTCAATTCTGAAGTCACGCAATGCTCAATCCTTGAAGATGGCAGTAGAGTGTTTTAACGGGTATGAAACCTCACTCTCAGTGCGAAAGTATATTCATTTTTTGGATCCTTTTCATCCAGGCTGCTTGTTAAAAAATGATTTATGAATGAAACTTTAAGCCATAGAAAGCCAAAAGAAGAAGTGTTACCTTTTTCAAAATCTTTCTTACCGCATTGGCCCGAAGACTCTTGTCTGTAAAATGAGAACACACTTGTGGAGCACTTTAATGTATTTTTTTTTTTCTTCCTTTGGCTTTTGAAATACCTAATGTTATAGACTGTAGAGTATATCTACCTCTACAGGAGGGGCGAGTGAGAGTCGTATTTTGCTTTGTTGGAAGAAGTTTATGGGTATGAACACAACGGAGGAGCGCAGTTAATGGATTTTATGTGATGGCGCAGGTGGCAAACGATAATAATTATTATTTTTTTGGTTTATGGTGAAGTATTAAGCTTAAGGGCAATATCTAGTGGAGTATGTATATGAAACTTATAAGACGTTTGCCATTAAAGAAAGAGTACAGCCATTAACAATTTGGATAAATCATGGATAAGAAAAGAATAGAGTTCCCTGAAGTGTCGCCGACGGGTGCGGTTCAAGTTAGCATCTAGGAAGAGCAAAATGGGTTCTTAACCTATTCTCTTTTAAATGACATTGCAATGTTAAAGCTCAAATGTTAAAACCTTAACAAAAAGTTCTATTGTTCACATAAAAAGTTTTTTGTGTTTCAGATAAAAGTTTCTGAGTTTTAATTTGTCAGGGTGATTATGCCATGTTAAGAAAAATGAGTTAGGGAAGAAAACAGTTAGAAAACATTTCACTTCAAACTTGTTTCAAAAAATAGAAAAGAAACCAAAACAAATACATATCGGCTTAGAGAATACTGCGAGATTTGTGTGTCGGTTCTTTTGAATGTTATGAGAAGTCGACGTTTTGCGGGGTTTTTTTTTTTTTTTTTTTGAGGCAAGTGGGGGATAAATTTGTTCTTGCATTTTGTGTTTTTTATTCTAAGCATAGCTAAGTATTCGACGAGAAATGAACAAGAATGGGTTTTCCTTAAATTTTTCCTCATTTAAACCATAACACCAACGTTCTGAGTTGTTCTTGAGTGACGTGTACGAGTTTTACTCTTTAGTCTTTACATCATTAGGTAGTCCCAACAGCTTGTTTTTGTCAGTTTAACAATTGAAAGCGCGCATTGAAGACCCAAAAATACTTTGTTCTTGCGAACATTGATTGCGATACTTTTACCATTTTTTTGTGGGTTCTAAGAATTTCAACAATTTCCAACCAATTTTTTTAAAGGCGTAGTTTTGACTTTTGGATGTTTAAATGGAAGACACGTGAACCCAAGAGGACCCTAGCGTTCATAGGTTTTTCTTAAACCCACCTCTGTCTATCAACTCCTACTCTCACCTCCACGTGGTGAACATCGGGTGCCTAGTACCTCAACTGGAGATTGGGTCTCAACCCTAGTGCAAGGTTGTTGGTGGCAGCAAACGAGAGAGGGGGGGGGGGGGGGGAGAGGTGTTCCCACTAAGGCACCTCTTCTTTCATCCAGACGGCAGCGGAGGAATTCCCTAGATGGAATCAACGGCGGCGTCTACAGTTCCAGTCAAGTTGAACTACTTAGTGAACACCTTATAGGGCTACTACAACATATTTGGAGCTCAGGCCTATAAGGAACGGTTTATCCGACTCCCCATCTTTGGAGTTATACAAGGATCTGGCCCTCCAGGTTGGGGGTCGTGCTGTCGGGGTGACTTCCCGGCCACGTAAAGCAATTGTTAGTTGCGAAGCACCAACAAGCCTCGTATACGGACGGATTTACTGATGACGAACCTAGCAAACGAAAAACGGACAACGAACTTCGGATCTGTACGTGTAATGTTAGGTCCCTTAATAGATCACATGCAGCCGAACAATTAGCGGAAGCCCTAAACTGCTACAAAGCAGATATTACCGCTATTCAAGAAATTCGATGGGATGGACCAGGTAGACACAAATTAAAAGACTGCTACATCTACTACGGCGACTGTTTGGATGTGGATTTGTTGTTGGAACTAGACTCAGGCAAAGAGTCTTGAGTTTCAACAATGTAAATGAGCGCATAGCAACAATCCGCATCAAGGCTAAATTCGTCAACATTAGCCTCATTTGCGCACACGCCCCCACAGAGGAAAAGGATGAAGACACCAAAGACATATTCTACGAGCTCCTAGACAAAACATATGAGCAGTGCCCTGGCTATGACATTAAGATTGTTCTACTCGATTTTAATGCCAAGCTAGGAAGAGAGGATATCTTTGGTAGAATAATCGGAAGATACAGCCTGCACGACAACACCTCCGATAACGGATTTAGGCTGATCGATTTCGCTGCGTGGCGAGATGTTCTGGTAGCTAGTACGCGGTTCCAGCACCTCAATATCCACAAAGGGACATGGAAATCTCCTGATCAATCAACCGTCAACCAGATTGACCACATTTCGATCGACGCACGACACTTCTCCAGCATAGAGGATGTCCGAACATTCCGAGGGGCCAACATTGACTCGGACCACTACCTTGTTGTAGCCAGGTACGATTGCGGATATCCCGATCCGTGAGACAATTCGACGTTGGACGACTACAATCGCAAGAGATCGCCAAGTCCTTTTCCGATCGAGTCTCTTACAACCTCTCAAGGAGTCTTATGCCGCCAGCATCAAGTATAGAGAACCAGTGGCAGCACTGCCAATCAGCCATCAGAGATGCCGCCTGTGAAGTGCTGGGTTTCACACGGCCACCACAACGAAACCCCTGGTTTGACGACGAATGCCGGCAATCACATTCAGCTAAACAGGAAGCATACAAAGCGGCGCTGCACAAAAAGACTAGAACTGCTTATGAGCTCTACAAGCAGAAGAGGAGAGACGAACACCGGCTTCTCAGATGGAAAAAGAAAGAACATAAAAGCCCCGAGCCGAAGCCTGCAAAGACGATCAAGGGAACATTGTGGTGGAACCGCAGTCAATGCTGAGGATATGGAAAGACCACTTCTCCAAACTCTAGAACGGCGATGATGGACCCAATTCCGCTGTTAGAGAGATAGAACCATTCGATTTAGGCGACGTAGACCAAGAATTCCGCCAACCCGACCTGAACGAAGTGAAGACAGCAGTGTCCAAGCTATAGTCCAACAAAGCTGCTGGAGCTGATGGCCTCACTGCCGAATTGTTTAAATCGGCCGGCGATGACCTGGTCAGGAGTATGCACCAGCTCATTTGCAAAATATGGTCGGAAGAAAGCATGCCCGATGAATGGAACCTCAGCATCGTTTCCCCGGCCCTCAAGAAAGGAGACCCTCTGAACTGCGCCAACTACAGAGGTATCAGTCTTCTTAACACCGCGTACAAGATCCTCTCTGCCGTATTGTGTGAGCGTCTGAAGCCATTCGTCAACAACTTGATAGGTCCTTATCAGTGCGGCTTTAGACCAGGAAAGTCCACCATAGACCAAATCTTCACACTACGGCAGATCTTGGAAAAAACCCAGGAGCTTCAAATCGATACCCACCACCTTTTTATCGATTTTAAGGCCGCATATGACAGCATCTATAGAGAGGAGTTATATAGAGCCATGTCTAGTTTTGGCATCCCTACCAAACTTGTCCGATTGTGTAGGATGACGATGGAGAACGCACGCTGCTCCATCAGGGTCGGAAAAGATCTCACCGATACATTCGATGTCAAAAAAGGTTTTAGGCAAGGCGATGCACTGTCATGCGACTTCTTCAACATCGTTCTTGAAAGAATAGTGCAAAACTCCTACAACAATCTTTAAAAGAACCGTTCAATTGCTCGGATATTCCGACGATATTGACATAATTGGAAGAACGCAGCGTGATGTAATTGGCGCGTTTATGAGCATTGAGACGGAAGCGAAGAAGATGGGTTCGATGGTTAATGAGGGCAAAACGAAGTATATGCTGTCATCAAACAGGGACACAGAACATTGACGAATTGGACAAATCGTCACAATAGACAGACATAACTTCGAGGTAGTACAGGACTTCGTCTACCTAGGATCCGATGTAGACACGGACAACAACATCAGTGCGGAGATCAAACGGAGAATAACTCTTTCCAACCGTTGCTTTTTTGGGTTAAGAAGGCAATTGAGAAACAAAACCCTCTCCAGAAAAACCAAGGTAACCTTAAATAAGACCTTAATCATCCCAGTCCTGTTTTACGGCGCGGAAGCGTGAACTTTATCGAAAGCGGATGAGGAAACCCTTGGTCGTTCATTCGTTCTCCGAACGATCCTTGGTCCCGTATGCGAAGACAATGTGTGGAGAAGAAGATACAACAACGAGCTGTATGAGCTGTACCGCGACATGGGCATAGCCAGAAGAGTACGCATCGCGAGGCTACGATGGTTGGGCCATGTAAAGCGGATGGACCCAAACGCTCCGGCTCGTCGGGTGTTCGAAAGCACATTGCAGGGAAACCGCGGAAGGGGAAGACCTCGTGTTAGGTGGCGCAATCAAGTGGATGAAGACCTCAACCGACTTGGAGTGCGAAACTGGAGAGAGCTCGCCCGAAATCGAAGTCGTTATAGAAGGATGTTGGTTGAGGCCCAGGTTCACCCCGAACTGTAATGCCCACCTAAGTAAGTAAGTCATCTTCGTTAAAATGCATAGTTGTAGCTTAACCACATCTACGGGACAACTTTACTTTCAAACCTTGAAAATCAAAGGCAGAGTATTGCTGAATAAGGTACAATTAGCAAAGCTGCTTGAATTCTACAGAGGACGTACTCTTTTATACGAAAGAACTAAGGATTTGCCTTTATTTAAATTATGCCAAGTGATATAGAACCAAAAGCCTTAAAGTAAGTGTTGGTTTTTTGTTTGGTTGGGGTCTAGTTTTTGCCGTATGTCGTCTACTTTTTTTAAAAACAACCATCGTGTAGGTATGGTGTGGGCTCAAATCGCGTGGAAAAAAGCAGATGATGATATTCAAAACGTTGATAATGTGTCGAAAAAAATGGAAATTCAGAGATTGGGTGGTATTCCTTAAGATTTTAATTCGTTTTCTTGGGAATGAAGACTATTCTAGAAAATTTGAAAAGCCTTGCGTAAGAAGAAGTAGCCAAAGATTCGTAAAATATATGTTGTGAAAGCTTTATAAACGGATTGTCTTAACTAATTTAGGATGCAAATTAATATCCTTTTTACGGGATGTTTTGAATGAGATGCCTAAAAAGCTCAAAACGGAGAGGTTGGATCAAGACAAAATAAAATTATATTAGGCTATCTCGCTCCGTTTAGACAGGAGAGCAATTTTATAAAAAAAAAATTTGCTGAGACGACAGGCTTTTACTCGGGTCAGTAATTTTAAGATTCCCGTTCTCGTTCCCTTGGGAATATGGGGATCAAGCTTTTTTCATATTAACATACCTTCCCTCGACTTTCACAAATAATTCAAAAACAAAATTTGACAGCCGTTCTTGACTTTTAGCGAGATTACCAAACAGAAATTAATTTAAATAAATACAGGGTTTCCAGTTATTCGTGTTACATACATTGGGATGTGATTCTTAGGTATATTCTAAGAATATCACATATTTGTATATATATATTTATATTATTTTCGTCGATTCAAAAGAAGGCACACTTTGGTGTACCCAAACCCATGATAACGATCGATTTCTCTGTCAGTATTGGTGGTAAAAATTTGTGTTTAGAGTTTATGTGAGGAGCTTAAAGTCGTACATTTTTTTAAATTGATTAAGCAGCATTTTTTGAGAGTTCTTCAATATACTTAACTAATAAAAGCTAAATTTTGAGATAAGACACTTTGCTTCTCAAGGGACGAACTGTTTGCTGTGTAGTTAAATAAGCACGCAGCGATTTATTCAGATGCGCTGGGTTGTTCAGTTGCAATAAACACGCACCTACTTACTTTTTCGATGCCCACGCCCCACAGAAGAGAAAGACAAGAACTCCAAAGATTGTTTCAACGAGCTCCTTGTATGAGCAGTGCCCTATAGTCATGACGTGACAATCGTTCTTGATGATTTTATCACAGAACTATAGGGAAGGAGGACATGAAAAAACCTTCGAAAACGGGATCGGTCTAATCGATTTTGTTGTGGGGCTTAATCTTGTTGTTAGTAGTACGCGCTTCCCGGACCTCAAAATTCATGGTTTGGTACATGGCGGTCAATCAACCGTCAACCAAAGTGACCATGTTGCTATCGACGCAAGACACTCTTGCAGAGTGATAGATGTCCGAACTTTCCGATAGGTCAAATTTGACTCGGACTACTACCTTGCTATAGCCAAGGTACAAATGAGGATATCCTGTTCACGAGTCGTGCGAACCAATGCTGTCAAGAGATATGACGTCGGCAAACTACAATCGCTGGAGATTGCCAGTGACTCTTCAATCGAGTGACCCTCCAACTATCCTTCAATCCTATGCCACCAGCATCAAGTATTGAAGACCAATGGCAGGAATGCCAACAAGCTTCTCATACTGCAGGTGCAGACGGCTTTGATGTCGAACTTTTAAAGGTATCAGTTGGAAAGGGGCATGCACCAGCTGATCAGCATGATATGGTCGGAGGAAAGCATGTCACTTCCTTAAAAGGGAGACGCTCATAATAACGACAATTATAGAGGAATAAACCTACTTATTCGAGAGTATAATATCGATAAACACCATCTTTTCTCGAATTCAAGGCCGTGTATGATAGTATTTTACAGAGACGAGCTGTACAGAGGCATTTCTATTTTCGGCATACCTTCAGAACTCTTACGACTATGCAGGATGATTTTGGAGAATTCACGCTACTCGGTAAAGAACCTAACCTATTCTTAGCTAGCGCAGTCAATTGGAAGAAGACCACAACCGACTTAGAGTGCAATATTGGAGAGATTGCAAAAGATGTTGGTTGAGGCTCAAGTTCACCCCTAACTGTAAAGCCCACCTGAGTAAGTAAGTAATTGGTTCTACAAGACAATTTACACCTCAATAAAATATGTCAAAATCCTACCACTGCTTGCTTTTCTAAGATTAAATTAGTTAAACTTGGAACATTTAGTTACTATAAACAAAAGACACTCTATTAATACCTCCGAAAATCCATTAGCGTTTGAATCTAGTTTTAGACATGTTTGTCATTACTCATTAAATCTGAATTCTAGTCAGATAGCATGTAGTTGTGTTCTTAAAACTTATCAATGAACAACACCAACACAGCCATTTCCAGTTGATATTTTCCAAAAGCAGACGCTCATAACATATTTCTAACACCACCCACAGATTTCCCAATTCATAAAACCTATAGGCAGTTGCTTTGTGAGGCCCTCAATGAATTCATAAAGTCATCCCATATTTATGCACTGAGCGATGATGCCACACCGCTGCAAAACAGAAACGAAAAACGAAAAAAACAAAAGCAAAAGCATAAAGGAATTGCATTAGAGATTGGTGCGTGACTTCATTTCTATGCAACTGCATTTGGCGTCTCACCTCCTACTACAGCCTCATCGGATTCCAATCCCAAAAATGGAAACGTAGACTTTGTATAAAAGTAAATTACCGCCTACGGATGGAACAGTTTAAACTTTCATTTTCACTCGCTACCGCACTGTCAATTGATTGAGACTGTTCCTAAATGTCACCTCACGTAAGTGGTGTCTACTCACAAATCCTCGTTAAATTAAACGGTCTTTCACTTCCGTAGATTCTCTCGATCGTCCTCGCAATTGCGGCTTGTGTCACAGCCAAGCCGTCTGGAATTGTACCCATCCTAGGTCCTGGAATTGTTACCGCGCACAGCAATCAGTTTGTAGCAAGGACCTATAATGGCATTGTGACACCAACGGTCTCTTTGTTGCCGCCATTAGCTGGCCCAGTCGTCCCACGAGTGACGCCAACGCTTTCCTTGCTGCCACCTATAGCAACGCCAGCACCAAATTTCTATCCCTCATATTTTCCGACCTACCCATCGGGATACTATCCTTTCAATCCTGTGTACAGATACGGATACAATTACAATTACCCTTGGGGCGCGTCGTATGGACCAAACTTTGTGCGGTATCCTCTCAATCCTTATTGGTGATTTATATGTGTCCGTATGAGTTTTCAGTTCATAAGAGTAAGTTGTTAGTTAAGGTCTGTTTTATACCCTCTCGTATTTTCTTTTATTGTTAAAATGTGAAATTAAAGTGACGTGAAATGCAAACAGTTATTGTAGTTTTCTCTATCGAAACGACACAATATGACGACCGACGCCAACGCCTCGTATCCTTGCCATTCTACAGGTGCCCCATTAGATGGTTAAACATTAAAATGCAATTAGCGGAACAATGGCTAAAAGTGCTTAGCCATTATTGTGGTATCGCATTGCAAGGTTCCAGTTGACGGTTTCCGACAGCCAGGTAGGTACTATGTACCAGACGAACAATTCAGTTGCTACTGCCACCATCACACCCCTGCCCCCTGCAAATGAATTTGTTGCTATCACCAAAGAGCACCGACTGTTTGGTGCCATTCATGTGAGCAGCATCAAGAGGCCGTTTAAAAGCTTTTAAGGAAATGTTCGAAGGATTTGTGGAACGTGAAATTTAATCCATTTTGATCCGTCTTTTGTTAGCGTTGAACATAAAAGCCGTGTCGGAGAAATGAACCAAGACATGGGGTGGTTCTTATAGACTGGAACATTTTCCAGCCCATCACGAGCACGACTGATCACGCTGCTGGCTGCTGCAAAGGAAAGAAGTGTCTGACTGTAGCTGTGTGTATAGCTATGTGTTTAAGGTGAATTTTTGATGTGAAGATATTAGGGGGATTAGAGGTAAAATTGAAGAGCGACTATTAATGGGCAAACACCTTAAGGCTGCTCATTTTGGATATGGCTTTGGGTTGAAAATAGCATTTAAGGAACCAGAGTATATGATGCGTATATTTTTTGCAATCTCACTCTGTTTTTTGCAAGGAGCTTTCTGGTTTTTGACAACACATTCAAAAGTGGACTCTAGTTCATAATGGGACAGATAAGTACTCTGGTGGAGTACATATCTTCGTTTGCTGGCCCTTCGAAAGACAGATTTTAGTTTTTGTTTTGTTTTCCGTAAAAAAAAAAATAAGTGCTGCCTTTTGCTGACAGGTCACTGAGACACAGTTGTCGGTCGGATGCAAGCCATAACCAACAAGCAAGGCATATTCAGTTTGATCCCTAAGAATGGAAAGTAGTTTTCATTGATACCTCTACAGTATGCCATTACTTTGACTTCACTATTTTGAAGCCTTGTAAAAATCTCATGCTCATCGATTTAGCAGCGGGAAAAAACATGGTAGTAAGTAGCACGCGATTCCCACGTCCCGACATCCACAAGGGTACATGGCGATCCCCAGGTGGTCGAACCTGCAACCAAATCGACCATGTTGCGATTGACGGAAGACACTCCTCCAGCATCCTGAATGTCCGTACCTTCCGAGGAGCAAACATCGACTCGGACCACTACTTAGTTGGTGCAAAACTCAGAGTACGGATCTCGATTGAAGCTCTTAAGCGATCACCAACTACGCCGAGGAAATTAAATGTTGGACGACTTCAATCGATAGAGACCGCCGCTGCCTATGCCGACCGCGTATCCCTTGAGCTTGCGAGGAATCCTTCGACTGATGACATGAACCCGGAAGACCAATGGCAGCTATGTCAACAAGTAATAAGAAGTGATGCGTGAGAGGTACTAGGTTTCTCACAGCCACCCCCTAGAAACCCTTGGTTCGACTCCGAATGTGCTCAGGCAAACAGCAAAAACGGAGGCATACAAGTCATGGCTCCAGAGAGATACTAGAGCGTCCAGAAATCTCTACGTTGAGCGAAGGAAAGAGGAAAAACGCTTACTCAGGAGGAAGAAAAAGGAACACCAAAAACGCGAAGTCAAGGAGATGCAGAGATTTTTTAGTAGGAAAGAGGTGCGAAACTTCTATAGAAGAGTGAGACAATCAACATCGGGTTTCACAAGTCGCCCTGGACCCTGCAAAGATCAGGATGGAAACACCATAGTGGAAACGCAGGCGATGTTAACCATCTGGAGAGACTACTTTAATCAGTTGCTAAATGGCGATGACAGCAAAAATCCCGCCCAAGATCAACTTGTACCAGTTAATCTAGATGACGACCACGAACTGCAGCCGCCCGACCAAAATGAGATCAAAGTAGCCATCACCAGACTAAAGATGAACAAAGCAGCTGGATGTGATGGTCTACAAGCGGAGCTTTTTAAACACGCTGGAGATGACCTGGTCAGGAGCATACACCAACTCATCTGCAAAAAATGGTCGGAGGAAAGTATGCCCGATGAGTGGAACCTCAGTACCATCTGCCCGATCCACAAAAAAGGAGACCGCCTACTCTGCGCCAACTATAGAGGCATTAGTCTTCTAAACATCGCCTATAAGATCCTTTCGAGTGTATTATGTGAACGTCTCAAGCCGTTTGCTGATGATTTGATAGGTCCTTATCAATGCGGCTTCAGACCTGGAAAATCTACCACCGACCAAATATTCACATTGCGCCAAATCCTGGAGAAAGCCCAAGAGTACAACATCGACACCCACCACCTGTTCGTCGATAGTGTTAACAGAGTTGAAATGTATCGTGCTATGTCTAACTTTAGAATCCCAGCTTAACTGATACGCCTTATCAGGATGACGTTGGAGAACGCTAGCTGTTCCGTCAAAGTTGGTAGAGACTCTACTGAAACCTTCGAAACCACCAGAGGGCTTAGACAAGGCGACGCACTGTCATGCAGCTGTTTTAACATTGTGCTTGAAAATGTAATACGTATAGCACCCATGCCAGCACATCGGACACCATTTTCAATAAATCAACACAATTTCTTGGGTTTGCAGACGACATAGACGTGATAGGAAGAACAAAGCGAGCAGTAACTGGTGCATTCACTACTATGGAGTCAGCAGCAAGCCAAATGGGGCTGAAAATAAACGAGGAAAAGACGAAGTATATGCCACCACCGACTTGGTCAAAATGTCACCATTGACAGGTATGACTTCGAGGTAGTCAGTGAATTTGTCTACCTGGGCACTGCTGTAAACTCAGCCAACAACATCAGCGCTGAAATCAAACGCGGACTAACTCTTGCTAATAGCTGTTTTTTTGGGTTAAATAAGCAATTGAGGAATAAAGCCCTATCGAGAAGAACCAAGGAGACACTATACAAAACACTCACCATCCCGGTCCTGCTATATGGTGCAGAAGCATGGACCCCAATCGGATGAAAAGTCACTTGGAGTCTTCGAAAGAAAAGTTCTGCGTACGATTTATGGTCCTGTTTTGCGTTAATGAGAAGACAACGTTTGGCGAAGAAGATACAACGACGAACTATACGAGATCTCCGCCAACTTGGAGTGCAAAATTGGAGACGGCAGGCTAGAGATCGAGCCGGCTGGAGGGGCATATTGGACAAGGCCTAAGAGCACCACGCTCTAGTTGAGCCACCTAAACAAACAAAACAACATGTCTGCCTGTTACTTGGGTGGTTCAAAGTGCGGATCCCAACAGAAAACATAAGTGTGTTTCTGCGGGTATCGCCTTTTCAAATCATCCGAGAGTAGTTACATTGCCATGAAAAGCGCTTTCTCGATTTGCCGTTCGTAATCGTCAAAAAATCTAGGTCGCATCCATTCCTCACAAAATATGTTTTGCCTCTATTCATTTATAAGAATTTCGTTAGCAACAACCATCCATAGACAAGTGGTACAGTTGAAGAATATGGGCATTTAGAACTATGTTGACAAACAAAGCTATGCATTCCAAGAGCTAGAACCATAAAACAGGGTTGGGAAAGTACATCCACCTGCCAAATTTTTGTTCAAGTAGAGAAAGAGTATCAAAAATTTTGTACGTAGTATCTTATTCTTAGTGGTACCCGTGGCGTAATGGTTAGCATGTCCACCTGCTAACCCAGAGGTTCGAGGTTCGAATCCCAGCAGAGGCAAAATGCAAAAATGTTTTTCCACGGGTATCGCCTTTCGCGAGGAATTGGCAAGTCCTCCGTTAGTAAATTCATTGCCATGAAAAGCGCATTCTAAATTAGCCGTTCGGAACCGGCGAAAAATTGTAGGTCCCCTCCATTCCCTCACAAGGCATGGTTGTGAGAAATGCGCTAGGCCCAGGGGCTCCTCGCTCTGCTGCGCCACCCTATTTATTTTATTTTTTTATCTTATTCCTAAAGAGAGATCAGCCAAAAGGAGTGAACATTGTTCCCAATTAACAATTGCTTACAAAAAATGTGCGTTGGCCGGGAATCGAACCCGGATCAACTGCTTAGAAAGACCATAACATTTTCATCCTTGAACTTTTTGAACTAAAATGCTCACTCTTTGAGTTACTACTCAGAAACCAGGGCCTGTAACACAAACCTAGAAGTACTTGTAATTCAAGTTGAGTATGACAGACGTAAAGAAATTAAATAACATAAAGCTGCAAGTTTGCTAGGCCTCTTACATGTGTAATGAACAGAATTCAACAAGTGTCTCCACTTGTAGACTAGACGCCCGAGCAAGAAGACTCGTTTTTTATGGTTTTTTTTAAGGATTTCTCACATTTGTCGTGCACCATTCCCTTGGATAGCTTCATATTCGATTCAGCGATTTGAAAAACATAAAACACTCTACTTTGTAGAAGACCGAACTTTTCACTTCAATCTACGCTTGAACTGCTCTATACAACGATCAGGTGAAAGTACAGCATTTACATAAGTTACCTTCAAACAATTCTAAAGTTTTACAATATTGTCATGTTTCTTTTCTCTGCTCAAAATGTGACTCAATCGTCTAACAACAATCTGAACTTAGAGTTCATTGTACCTGTTGGAACTCAAAACTGCGTAGTACGCAACCATTTGGGTTTCATCATATCTTCATAAATTTTTTATTTGTAACGAGAGCTGTGATGTGAACGCTCAAGTCCGGACGTTCACTGGACGAAATACGAGTCTTGCGTGGACTGTCTACTCACTTGCTGAATGGCCAGTTCCCACGATTCGCACGTTCCCACATCGCAGCTCATCGAATCTTACCATTTTGTTTCGATTTATTCTTTCATTCTACTGTCGACACTCAAAGCAATCACATACCTAAGTGATTAATAAAGTTTGTAAAGATTTTAATTGTGCATTTGTTTTTGATTTATTCAGTACCAAAAAATAGTGTCTGGGCATTGTCAGGATGGCTTTCACCTTTCGACATTATTTTGAACACAAATGAACTTCCATAATTAACAGGCACACGCTTACAACTGTCAGATAGAATATTATTTGGCATCTCTAAATCTGATATATAGGATATGCTTTTTATAATATCTTGAGCGGGCTTATGCAATACATTGTTGAGGACCTCTGCAATGGCTGGTAAAATAAGCTGCTCTCCAATTGTGAGAGGCTTCCCCGACTTCGCTATTAGCAGAGATATATTGTAGGACGATCGCATGCCATCAACGTCTTGCATAGGACCGTGATAAGTGGTCCTCCATTTTTGAAGGCTTGATGGTATCGTTACTAAATACTTTTTCACATTTGAAGCACATCGGCAAGTGGCAAGTTTTGATATTATGGAGATGAAATAAATCCAAACTTTAGGTAGTCCAAACTGTACTGTCTACATTTTTTTTCGTGTCTGCGATCACACCGCTAATCTTAAGCAAAAAATGTTTAAAACTATCCTACTTATAATATCACAATTATAAAATACTATGTAAATATTTTTATAAACATTTTTAAAATGTTTCGTTAAACTTTTCATTTTTAGAATGGCAAAAGTAACGCATCTTTGAAGTTTAAATTAAGAAAATGTGTTAAGGGGGTCGATTGAAAAACTTGTCGACCCCCAAATTCAGATTTCGTTTTTGTCGACCCCTGAGAAACCGATATCGACCACTTTGGGAATCACTGCGTCTTCAGGATGCCATTACTTTGACTTCACTATTTTGAAGCTTATATGGAAGAATATGGGCATTAAGAACTATATGTTGACAAACAAAGCTATGCATTCCAAGAGCTAGAACCATAAAACAGGGTTGGGAAAGTACATTCACCTGCCAAATTTTTGTTCAAGTAGAGGAAGATTATCAAAAATTTTGTTCGTAGTATTGTATTCCTAAGGACAGATCAGCCAAAAGGAGTGAACATTGTTCCCAATTAACGATTGCTTACAAAAAATGTGCGTTGGCCGGGAATCGAACCCGGATCAACTGCTTGGAAGGCAACTATGCTCACCATTACACCACCAACGCGACATACTAACCCTTATTTAATAAAGTATTCAGTTTGAAATTGTTATATCAGAGCCTATTTTTACCAAAGCCCATAATAAGCTTAACAGTAGGTATGTTTACTCGCACACATTCATACAACTTTGTCAAAATTACTTGCACATGTTTTGTGTTTAACTAGCGTCAATAACTTTTTCTATTTTAAACGTAAAATGAAAAGGCACATGTGACTAAGAATTTTCTCATGACACCAAAATGGTCCAAGAAAAAGCTTTGAGTATCTTGGCCGAGAGTCTTTGATCGAAAAGTAATCGTCTCAGTTGGTATCAACATCAACTCATCCGAGAGATCTTAAAAGATGAAAAAATATGAAGTTTAGCATCTGAACATAGTCAGGCACCAAGTTTCATGGTTGTTTTCTATAGGAAAGCTAACTTAGTCCCATTTGCAGAAACACAATTAATTTGATATTCTCAAAACTTTTTTTTCTTTAATATTAAGTTAATTCTGTTTTGTTAAGTGAATGTTGAAAGCAATCTTTTTTAAGGCTTATGAGGATTCTTGTTTTATGAGTATATAGTGCGCTCTTTGGATTTGAGAAAGATGCAACAATTTGATTTTTTTTTTTAATGTTCTTGAGATAGTTCCTGAATGTTAAAAATTATTTATATATACATATTTATGATAATATTGTAATTGTCTTTTATTCCTTCGAAATGACCGTGAAGTTTCAAGTTCGGAATGATTCGGAAAACAACTTCAAAAAGTTGTGAGGTGGTATTGGAGCAGTATACAAAACTGCAAACTCTGATTTCCATTGTTCAAAAATATCTGAAAAGTTTTTAAAGGCGTTAGGTGAACAGCTACATATGTATTTTGAGGTAAAAACTGAGTAAGGTAAAGCATTCTACATCCTCGTCGTCCAGCTAAAGAATTTCAATATTTTAAAGTACGCCCGATATTGGGCAATCCTTGTGTGGCGTGCTATGCGGTTAAACTACTTAAGCGGAAATATCCAACTGGCTATTTCATCCGAGCATTATTCATAGAAATACCGACAGAATGAAGACAGAAATGAAACGTTACGATGTTGGCCAAGAGTATCAATAGATTCAACAATAGAGCTGCCATTTATAAATTCAAATGCTCTTGGCGGAGCACCTGATCAAAAATGTGAATTGTAAGTTTTTTTTTGCAGGTTTTTAAAATACCAGCTGGAACACTCAGACCTAAATACCGGTCCATTGTACTACCAGTTAGCAACCTTCTATTTGTTATAGCTTTCCAGATGTTCGGAGAAAAGCCAAAAGACGCTGCCATGATAAGGAGCCTAAGTTTCCAGCTCTCATGAATTGTAGGTACTTTTACTTAAAACGGATGTAGGCTTTGTAATTGTAGCCAGATCAGATGGGATAAACAATTTCCTGTACCTTTTAAGAAAGCCTAGCAGCATTCTTGGCGACTTTAAAATGTTATCATTAAGCGATGACCATGATTGACACACGTACCGAATACTGATAGCTTTCAGTTTCAAACATAAAGCTACCATTCAGGTTAATCCGCCAATGGTAACCTACCAGGTTTATGATACCGGGTTTGCAAATGCGAATAACTTTAGGTATTCTCCTATTTTTTTTTTTTTTTTTTTGTTAACTTTTGTATTGAAATAAAAGAGCTTATGTTGATTTAATATCTTTGTTTTGTTGCCAAGGAGTATTTATTAAAAAAAAAAAGAACATACAAAAACCATTCGTAAAACTTTTTAAAAAATCTTCATTTGAAAAACCCGGTCCGTGAGCCCGGTGCGGCACGGCGCGGCGCGGCGTCACAATTGATGAAAGTTGAATTTGCGTCACCAATGGCGCATGGCGGGCTAATCTTTACCGACAAAAAACAGCACTGAGTTTTCAAAGCATTGTATTCAAATTGATTCTACTATCCCACATAAAAATTATGTGAAGGGCAGAATTCAGTCAGCTAGCTCCCGTTCTACATCGGAAACGAATACGAGAAGCTGAGGGGTGAGTCGTCAGCAAAAAAATTTTGCGGATTAAAAGTTGAAGACAAAAGGTCATTAAAAAAAAATAGGTAAGATGGTTAAGGGTGGATAAAAACAAAGTCCTAGGGGACACCAGAATTTGTATGAGAGGTTAACTAAAACTTGGAGCCAAAATGTGCACCTATCGCCATGACCACTTCATTCACCAGATCTGAAAATTATGAAAAATTAAGTTCTTTGATGGCTTTTAAGTAATTAAAACAAGGTTGTTGCAATAATCGAATAAGTATTTTTTATAGGTTCGATTTGATATGAAAAGCGAAGATAAGTAAACCAATAACCTACAAGTATGTTTTATGCAATTCTTGCTTTGCTTGCCTTTTGGCCAGGACCTGACGTTTCTTTAAAACCTATACAAGTGTTCTGTTGGGAATAAGTCAGTTGAATTGTCCGTATTCATCAGTGTTATAAAGCTGCGATTTGTTTGAAACCCATTCTTTCCAAATTTTTAACAATTTGTCTCCCAACCATTGCTCGCACTGAAAGATCCTGGTCTCTCCTTAACTTCTTAATGAAATGAGCACGCCTTAAGGACCTAATCGGGAACACTTTGCTTTCTTTGATCTAGGAACCACTTGTACAAAATTTTTCCATGTTAGGATTTCCACCATATAATTCCATCGTACCGAATTTCTCAAAGAAGTAGTAAAATAACAGCCGAGACAAGAAGTAAAACAAAGACAAAAACATATCCAGCCAAGAACCTGAGCAAAAAAGATATGCATATAAAAACAAAAGTTGCACTCATAAAGTCAAAATTATGTGAAGTGTTGCGATTACCGCATCAACAATGATGTAAATTCAGCAGATGCAATCGAGGGGTTGCTTAAATCGAGATTTGCGTTAATGGAGACCGTACTGTATTTGAGTATGGAAATAAATGCTCTAATATAAAAGAGGTAAACAAAACAAGCTTGCTAATAAATAGCAATAAATTAATTGAAAGAACTTAATATAAACCTTCATAGCAGGCTTTAATAGTTTAATCAAGTTGTGTTAAAAAAGGCTGGAATTAAAAAACTCTGGTGTCAGTGTTGGCTTTTTTAAGTTTTTCTCTGTGCTGGTTGAGTCTGAAATCACTCAGAAAAATTATTTATGACAAATGCAAAAAAAACACTTGCGTATTCTTGGTTTTTGGTCAATCTTTGAAGACTGAGCAATTGACTTTCAAAAGCTGTTCTTAGCAAGAGAAGAGAAACTTATGAACGATTTCTGTTTCTTAAGCGCAAATAGTTTTTAAAGAATTCTAAAAAATCAGTGATTGTCGAAAACTAACAAAAATTGCAGTGAGAGTAGTCACGAGTAGGTACGATAGCTTGGACTACTAAAATAACGAAATAAGACGATAGTTTTTAGAACGATTTAATACTTGGACATATTTATTATGGAAGGTGTCTATTTATCCCGCCTTATTGCTAAAAATACTAAATAAATAAAAATAAATAGGGTGGCACACAGAAGGAGAAGGACCAGGGCCTAGCGAATTTCTCACAACCATTGTCTTTGTGAGGGAATGGAGAGGATGTAATATTTTCTGCCGATTCCGAATGGCTAAACGAGAAAGCGGTTTTCATGACAGTGAATTCAGTATCGAAGGACTTGCCAATTCCTCGCGAAAGGCGATGCCCGTGGAAATATATTTTTGCTTTTGCTGGGATTCGTATCATGAATCTCCCGCGTAACAAGCTCAACATCACGGGTATCACATCGCTAAAAATACAAACAACGTAAAAAAACTAAAATTAAAAAATTATCACTTCAATGGTCACACCCTTGTGGAAAAAATAGTGACTTTCTGGATTGCCAGAAAATCGCGCTACCTATTAGTTTTTGAATTAAGTAAAATATTATTTTTCAAAATCTTAAAAAAAATGTTATCAAGGAAAATTCACAACTCTTTTACCTTTTACACTGAAAACTTAACGTCCTTGGGTAGTTAAAACTTCAAATGAAACTAGACTTGAAGTTACTAAATAAAATAGTATTCGTAAACATTATTGGATTTCAAAAGTAGCCGACTTTCAACAATTTTTAAGTTATTTTTTTTTCATAGACCGTAAGATGTAAGAAAAATAATAAAAATAAAAACAGTAATTGCAAAAATTGTTTTCTTTGATATTCTACTAACAAACTAGAGGCCTGTAACACAAACCTACAAGTACTTGCAATACACGTGGATTATGACAGGCGTACAAAATTTCTGTAACATAAGGCTGAAAGTTTACTAGCTCTTCTTCGAATGTATTGGACACAAACCAAAATGTGGTTCTAGTTGTAGACTTGTAGCTTTGCGTTACAAGCCCCAGAAAAGACTCGATTTATGTTTTTTTTTAGTGATTTCGCATATTTATCGTACACAATTCGGGGGTCAGCTTCATATTCGTAATAAATGATTTGAAAAACATAAAACACTCTACTCTCTATACAACGATCGGGTGAAAGTACAGTTATAACATTAGTTACCTTCAAATAATTCTAAAATTTGACAGTCAGCCCTATCACAGATTCCATCGAAGTAAACTTCCACACGGAAAGCTAAGTTACGAACTACGAAAATTTGTGTTCACAAAATCCGAATGGACTCGAAGAAAAACTTTCCATTTGCCAGTTGCCAAACTAAATACCGCCATGCTGGTTTTCGAAATAAGCTGCTTTGCGCCAAACGTGCGAGATCATTCACATTTTTCTGCAAACACAACTTTTTTCGTATATTAGGACTACGAATTTACATTCCACTCTGATTTGGTGATATCAAATCTACGAATTTCGAGATTCGTTCGACTCCGAATGGATTATGTGATAGTAACATCGGAAACTTAGACTTTTTTCGATTACTATGGAATCTGTGATAGGGCTGATAAATGATCATTGTCATGTCTCTTTTCTAAGTTAAAAATGTGTATTATTATCGTCGAACAGCAATCTGAACTTAGGATTTATTGTACCAAAAATAGTGCCTGCCCATTGTCAGGACAACTTTTCACCAGTCGACAATATTCTTAACACAAATGAACTTCCATAATTAACAGGCAGTTGGGAGATTCTCTCACTCGCTTTCAACTGTCAGATAGAATATTTTTAAGCATCTCTAAATTTGAAAAAATTTTGACTGTAAATAAACACCACCTTGGGAAAAATAACTTCATTAGTGTATGGTATCTTACCCCATCAGACCTCTTTTAGTAAACTCATTACCGTGAAAAGCGCTTTATCGATTAGTCGTTAGAAACTGCAGAAAATTGTTTCATTCCCTCAGAAAGCATGGTTGTGAGAAATGTGCTAGGCTCTGGGGCATCTCTACTACTACTTATTCAATTTATTATACTACCACTTATTTATTTTAAGTGTATTGAGGTTCCCCGAATCAAAGCATTTTATCGATCGTTTTTGTCGTGGCGACAAAACACTTTTGACAAATGTCGTTATCGTTGTCGTTGATGTCGCTGTTGTCGGTAATTCTACCTGTACCTCAAAAAACTAATTTTTCTTTATTTTCTGAGGAAGGATGTTTTTATCTTATTACATAAAAGTAAGTGTACGGTTGGTTGTGATCGCATCACTAGAGAACGGCTCAACCGAATAAAAAAAAATGTTTCGGGTAGCTTAGGGTTTTTATAAAAACAAATCTGAAATCGGTCGACACGTTCCCGAGCTATGGCATTTTTCCTGAATGTCACTTTTGTTCGTATAAAATCTATGGGAACGAGAGACCGGGATCCTTAAAGCTACGGACCCGTGCAACGCCGGGCGACTCAGCTAGTTTTTCTATAAAATAACGATCTTCATAGAACGAAATATGTACTCGAAAGACGAAAGTTAAAACTGTCTTATAAATTTAAAACCCTTTTCTTTTGGAAGAGAGACAGGAGAGCTCTTTTTGTAGTGACTAAAGCGTCGGAATGTTATTTGGCTTCGTATTCTAACAAAATTACATATGGCTATTTGCGGTAATAATCTACAAAGAAAGATCGGTGTCCCCAGACTCTATGCAATGAAAAGTTAAACTAGACGCTCGGAAACCAACAAATTATGGACACTTTTCAATTGTAACATCTCAAAGGTATGGGAATCAAATCAACGACAACAGATTTTAAATAAACTGACAACGACAATTCGATCGTATTTCATCCTCCTTAATCAGCAAATCCATCAACTGTTTCTCAAATATTCCACTCACGTTGAGTACACATATTAAGTATGCGTTCAGTAGGCAGTATACTTGACTCACAGTCAATGTGTGGATTTGTGGACACTATGCTTCAAAATTTGGCTTCGTAGGCCACTTGCAACTCGTCTTTCTTCACGCCTGGGGAACTTATGATGTGATGCAACATTTTAAATTTAGTTTCGCAAATCTTTCTTCGTTCGGAGTAAAATTGGCATACGGCCGTCAAATGCAAGGCCTATAAGTAAAGCCGATTCACTTTTTTAGACAACAAAGTCGACTTGACATTGAAATTAAACACAAAAGTCGGTTATCGTTTTATAGTGGTTTTATTTTCAGTCTTTAATTTAGATGAGGTATTGGGCAGGAGCAGGATAGCTCAAGGGAGAGCTGTATGCCAAAGGAGAAACGTATCTTGCTGCAAAGGGAGCAGCAGCGTAGTTGTAAGCAGCAGCATATCGTAAAGGTGCAGAGTACGCGGCTGGAGCAAATCCAAATGGAGCAGCAGCGAGTGGTGCAGCGATTGGAGCAGCCGCTAAGAGTGGAGCAGCAGCAATGCCATTATAGTTCCTTGCAATGACTTGGTTACTTGTGGCAGTCACGATTCCAGGAGCAGCAATGAGTGGGGCCGAGTACCCAAGGGGAGCCACGATTCCTGGCTTGCCAGCTACACAAGCCACAACAGCGAAAAGGACGATTGCCTTAAAAAAGAAGCAGAAGAGTCTTAAATTCAATCTATCATCGTTTTTATTAGTCCTTAACTTACAAGCTTGAACATTGTGTATTTAAATTTCTCCTGACTTCACTGAAAAAGGTGTTAGAATGGAATACGCCGACTGTCAGCCTAGTGTGTGTTTTTATACAAAAATATAAATAAATGTCTGGCTGACTCGCCACAAATTAGCATTCAAAATGTGACTTTGGCCCAACTACGACGATGGACTGAATTGAAGACTAAAGACTTACGTGTGACCTTCAGTTGAAAGGAAAAACGGTATGGGAACTGTGCGTGCGTCGGGTATGGTAATTTCATTTGCAGTCTTACGAATGCTTGCAACATGCATTGCTGAATGCATTTATCTGAAATCAAATTGCTAAAGAGTCGATCCAATTCCAAAACCAAGCCTACTGCCAAATGACTATATTTCCAAACCCAAACTCTACCATACTCAACTCAATTACTTAAGTACTGTTTGTTAAATGAAATCAAACAGTCAACAACTGATTAGCATTTTCGTTGATATAATCAAACAAGCAGACCATAAAAATTGCCATTTCTGCTTCGTCAGCAGTTTCAAAAAGCATCATTCCAAGCGAGAGATAATGAAATCATTGCCTAAACTATCAATACCGCCCTCGGATCTGGTGAATTCCCCAAAAATGCTAATGTGCTCTACAGCTCCTCCTTTCATCATCGTTTAATTAATGCGCGCACAGTACGCGCCAGGGAATTCCAACTCCCACCGACTATTAAGATATAAGTTTTGCTCTGCGAGAAAAGGTACCATTACCATTGTGTATCTCTTAATGACACCTTTCACGAAATATCATCCTGAATTTCGTCAGGATACACTGCCACTCCGCGTGTTGTGTACTGCCAAAGATATCCGCCAATAAATTAGCAAGGAAAATTTAATTAGTTTAACAGCAACTACGTGATCTGGCATAACTGAAGCTCTAATTTAAAATTAAGTCAAGCACACACACACGCACTCATATAAAGTCCAATTGTTGATAGGATAGGGCACAGTCAGGCTGGCATCCTAAATGTCCATCTAGTCGGGATAGGAGTAGTACAAAGAACAAATTTGAAGAAAAAGAAAAAAAAGCAACCACACAAAACCCAGGGTTCAAATTAACCATAAATTGCTGGACAGGCAAACTTTCCTTTTCCGTCTTCTACGCCGGCCGCGCCGGACACTGTCCGGAAATGTAATGTTTTATGGCAATAATTCTTTATTTCATTTTTTGTATTCTTTTGTTACATAAAACCAAATAAGCGCTGACATAGGAGATAGAAGGGACAGCAAAAGAACAACATTGCGTATTTGTGGGTTGTGGTAGGTATCCAAGACTCAACCCAACGATTGGCCTAACGTGTAATTTCATAAAGATACAGATCAAAGGTTAAGGGGGAAGGAAATATTGCCAAACAACTTATCAAATTGGGCAAATCTTAGGGGAGCGTGTGTAAATGCTATGTGCTTTATGAATGATACAGAACTTCGTCAATTGCCTTGAACGCTCTCCGTTTCGAGGAAAGAGGTTATGGTTAATAAAGTTTTGCAACAAAAAATCTCTTCAATGATGTATTCACTCGTTTCAACCTTAAGAAATCAAGCACTCCAATGAGGCATTAAAAAATCCTGGTAATGTTTTCATAATGTCAAAAGTGGAATGGTTACCGCGAAAGAAAAGTTTTTTATGGTACGGGAATCAGTTTTTTCTTTGAATTGCGATTGTAAAAATATTTGCATAAACTATAACAATAAACGGTGCCCATATGGTTTAATGGTTTTCATGTCTGTCTACCTGTTACGTGGAAATTCGACGTTCCAGTGCCAGAAACAACCAATATAAATATTTGCTTTTGAATGAAATTGGAATTTTTTCTATTGTAGTGTAAGCGATTTAACATGGCACATACACCTAAAACTTGTAAGGGTTAAAAGCCAGCCGTAAAATCTGCCTCTGATTAACCCAACTCCGTTGCTGCTGGTGGAGACAAAAATGACAAGTTACAAAAGAAATCAAAGATGATGCTAAACCGTAAAGAAGGCGCTAGAGGCAAGGAATTTAAAGCTGAAGCTGTTACTGCCCTGAATAATATACCAAAGAAGGATGCAAAGAAGGGACAACAAAATTGAAAGCTGACTGGCCGATGCTGGTCAGATTTAAATTTCGTCCTTTTTTTGATCGTTCTGCAGCTCATCTTCCAAATTTGTTCTGATTTTTTCGTTCTGTCGATTTGCAGCTTAGTGCGTGCTTTTGCTGCAGCGTGTGAGGATGCTTTTTGCCTAAGGCTGCTTATCGGATCTAAGTTCTTCAAAAGAAGGAGCAAAACTTTAGTTTGATAAAGTTAGTTTTATTTCTGATAATTAAGAAATAGTATAGTTTTATACAATGGCTTTAATATTTAATCCAGGTTAATAATTTCAATGTATTTCAAAGCAATAGGTATGTCTTGAAGGCTTCTTCCGGGGAAAAAAGGTTCCACTTGCACGTCTGGCTAAGAAGAGGATGATTCCGGGTTTCACGACTTGGTTCCAGTAGGGGTCTCAGGTCTTGGGTTTTGGGACACAAATAGTGATGATTGTTTTTGGTTCTATGTTTTCAGCCCTTGGACTCGAACTTGTGTCAACGCTGGTTTTCGGTTGTTCTATTCTGGCATGGTGATTCCTGAAATAAGTCTTAGAGTAAGTTAGAATTTATCCTGAGACAGCAAGAACCACTAAATTCACAGCGAGATAGCAGTGGACACCAAATTCACAGCGGGACAGCACCAGACACTAGATTCACAGCGAGATAGACACTAAATTTACAACAGCACTGGATACTTAGTGTCTAGTGCTATGGACACTAAATGCACAGTGAGATAGCAGTGGACACTGAACTCACAGCGAGATAGCATCGGACACTATTACGCCCACCTGTACTTTTCCTATATATCCGCTCACTTGCCACTGTCGGCGCAGACTGCCCTTTCAGATGAAGAAGAACAGCTTGCGTGATTGACTGTGTGGTTCCGAATGAGAAGGACGCCTTCCATTGCTTACAAGGAATGGTTGGGAGAAAAATAAGCGGAGATATCTGCGGCCTATTATGCCATTCAGTACTTTTTCTATTTTCGTTTCTTTCCTTTTTTTATAAAGTTGAAGACCTACTGCTATAGAGAAAGGGGACCACTAATCTAAGGGTGGTTTGATAAGCCAGCGACTTTTTGAATTTCTCACGCAGTTACTCCAAATGCAACTGTGCTGCCGTCAACTGCAATTTATTAGTAGGCTACTGTCAAATTTTGAGCAAGCTACGTCATGCCGTTGGCGTTTGATAGCCATTCAGAGCAGACAACCTAGTGAATTTTTACGAAAATGGAAACGGAATTTCGTGTGCTCATTAAGCATTACTTTTAACGCCGTAAAAAGTCCATCACTGAAACTAAGGAAAGGCTTGATAAATACTACGGGGACTCGGCACCATAAATTTCAATGGTAAAGAAGTGGTTTACAGAGTTTCGTTGTGGTCGTACCAGTACTAGTGACGCCGAACGTTCAGGTCGCCCAAAAGAAGTGATCACGCCGGAAATCGTCGATAAAATCCATGAAATGATATTTGATGATCGGAGAATGAAAGTGCGTGAGTTGGCTCATGCTGTAGGTGTCTCAACTGAACAGGTAAATCATATTTTACACGAATATTTGGACATGAGAAAACTCTCCGCGAGATGGGTGCCGCGATTGCTCACACTCGACCATAAGCGCGACCGTGTGACCACTTAAAAAGAGTGTTTAGCGATGTTCAGCCGTAGTCCGGACGAATTTTTGCGCCGTTTTGTTATTTATTGTGGACGAAACATGGATCCATCACAACACGCCAGAGACCAAGGAACAATCGAAACAGTGGGTTTCTTGGGGTGAACGTGGACCAAAGACGGCCAAACAGAGTCTGTCAGCCAACAAGGTCATGGCCACATTTTTTTGGGATGCACGTGGTGTAATTCACATCAGTTACCTGGAGCAAGGTAAAACGATCACCGGCGAATATTATTCAAAGCTTTTGGACAGATTCGACGTTGATTTAAAGCAAAAACGGCCGCATTTGGCGAAGAAAAAAGTGCTGTTTCATCAAGACAATGCACGTGTGCACACTTATCTAGTCACGATGGCCAAAATCCACGAATTGAGACACGAACTGCAACCCCATCCAGCATATTCTCATATTCTTTTATCTGTTTCCAAACCTAAAGAAAAAAGTTTGTTTTATTCAAAAAGTCACGAACTTATCAAACCGCCCTCGTATTATGTATTGCTATCACCGCCTATAAGCGTACAAAAAGTAAAGCCTGTGATGCTGATAGCTTTTTGTTTCGACGACTGCAATATTTTCTTTGGTATTGCAACTCTCCGCTTCAGTGATATAATTTTCTATGTTCCGTCTTCATCAGCCTTATCATATTCAATCTCAAAGCTAGCTTACAAAAAATTGGATAAACGCTGGAAAAAGCGAAACTGTACAGTGTACATTGTACAACGCTGTAGAGCTGTCTGGTATGGAACAGTGAAAAGGATCCTGTTTGGTATGAAGCCCCCTTGGTGACAACACAAAGAATCAGGACATATGTCTCCAATAATTAACCAACCAGAAGAGAGGACTGGCTTGGAACTCTGAAGAAATTTTTATGTCTATGTGTGGATGTGTCTTTAAAAAGAAGTATACATGGAAAAATAATATTATGACTTTGTTTATTCGAAAAAATGCTTATTGAATAAATAAAGTGCATCCCTTTTAGGAATGGAAGTGGGTTTTGGAAGACTTGCTTACCAATTGAACCTAAAAAACTATTTGGGATATTACTGGCTGTCGAGCACCGACCTATCAAACCACCTACTATCTAACATGTTAACAACTACATACACCGCAGGTTCTATAAAGCTGCATTGCCAGGTGCTTTTTCTAGTAAAGCGGCAGTAATTCGGATGGAAAGAGCGGTATTTTTATGTCGATATCAATTGAAAGTCCAATACCCTTCATTATTGTTTGCATTATATTCTACTGCTAAGCATACCGTTATGCCCTGCACGCAAATGCTCACCTTAATGTAAGCAGCACCCTCTCTTAGCAAATTAGCAATTCACAAATGTTCTTTTCTGGAAAGCGGAAATGAAAATTAATATTGTTATACTAAAGATGAAAATGGTGATTACTGTATATGGATTGAGTTTAGCATAGTGAAAGTGGAATAAAAATACAACTAATGAACGTAAACGTAGATAAAAAAGTGTAAGAGTCTTCTTCGCATAGTCGTTTCCAAGTGATCTCCTACTGCTTTGAAAAGTTCGGCATCAAGGCCTTCTGCATGAGCAGTCTTATTTGATTTGAGTTTGTATATGGCAAGCTTAACTCCTTTAGTATGTCGGGAGGACGGCATTCTTAATCACCGTCCAAGTTCAATAGAGCATACTGCCTGACAGCCGATTTCATTGCCGTCAAGCAATCTACAGAAGTGGAGTTTACTGATCCTCAGTAGCAACTGCGACTCTATCACTGTGTTTCCCAGCTGGTCTTTACAGGCTTGATCCCTGGCAAGATCTTTTTACCTTTTGGTAAAACAACCGAACCTTATTGCTGTCATGACACCTCTCAATTTTCTCAAACAAGCGCTTCTCATGCTACTTCTTATTCTTTTTTGAGAATTCGGTATAATTCCCTCCTTTTCTCCTTGTAAATTTCGTTATACTGGGCAAAAGCAGCCCTTGTTAATTATCTTTTGCATCAATATTTGTTGTGCTTTCTTTTGTTTGTTTTTTTTTTGTTTGCGGGAGTCATGAAGAGAATATCCTCATTTGTTTCTTCTAGGGCACTGCTTATAGGTTTATTCGATGAGCTCGTAGAAACAATCTTTGGAGATCTCTTCTTCCTCTTCGGTAGGGGCATGGGCACATATTAAGCTAATGTTGGTGAAATTAGCTCTGATATGGATGGTCATCAAGTGATAGATTTTGACTTGTAGCCTTGCCCCTGAGTGTACCTCTAGCGAAAAATCCGCACTCAATTAGGTTTTGCTTCTGTTTTCTGTAGCGCAGTCATCATAGTAGATGTCGCAGTCTTTCATCTTCTTTATGACCGGCCCATTCCATCGCCCTTCTTGAATGACAGTTATGTCTAGCAGTCAGGGGCGTCCACTAACTCTCCAACAGTAATCCTTTAAGGATCTGATCTTAAGCTCCACGTGCAGATCCGGAGGTCATTGTCCTTTTTTCGTTTCCTAGGTTTGTCAACGGTGAAATAATTATTGTTTTCCGAGGCTGTTGGCTTTTCAGAACCGTGGAATTTTAACGCCTTTCGTGAGGAATTGGCTTCTGTTAGTAAACTCATTGCCATAAAAAACCTTGATTAGCCGTTCGGAACCGGTATAAAACTGTAGGTCCCTTCCATTCCCTTACAAGGCATGGTTGAGAGAAATGCGCTAGGCCCGGCATTTTGGTGTTGCTCTAATTTTTCTTCGACCCTTTGTCAACGTTCGCTCACTAGTTTGCACCTCCAGTTGGAAGAGGCCAGTACGCAGTGGCTTCCGCGAAGAGATGTTGTACGCACAATTGACGTGTACTACCTTTAAGTTGCAAAATCTGGGCGCCGTTCACACCAATCAGAACCTTTCCCACAGTATACTATTTCTTATAAATAATGTTCATTTGTTTGTTTTGTTATTACGACTCACTCTGTTTTTAGTCGACATTGCACTAAAATTCACCCTCCCTCCTCCAACCACCATGTTTTAAAGCACGCCCCCTGTATGCATCCGAAGGCATGCTTTAAAAACTCCGCAATTCCTTTCCCAAACATAAACATAAATCCTTTCTCCACAACAAATTTGTCACAAATATAAACGACAATAAAAACCAACAAAACCGCCAGACTCTTTTAACGAGTCAATCATTTAAATTGCTAACGTTTTTCTTCAATTCCCAAAATCAACATAATCGCACCATTCCTGTTTATTAACCGTCATACAAAGATTACCACCCTAAAAGCCACATTTTCCTCCGTCTCACAACTTCATTCAGATGACACCTTTTCTAACATTGTGACACCTTTGCACATTAGCACCGTTTGATTTGAATAAATAAACAGCTTAGTGCCAAGTCGTTGAAAAATTCAAAAACATGAATCACGCTACTAGGGAAATTTCAGTGAAATTAATCAAATCTCAGAGCATCGTCACGTTCTATGGTGCTCTCGTTTTCTTTCACTTCCGATAAGGCCACATCACCGCACATTCGCACTAAACTTTTTTTTTTTTTTTTTAAATCCACGAAAGCATCGCATTGGGTTCAATGAGTTCACACTGGGAGTAGGTAGGTATGACGTGCTTGATGTTGCTTTAGCCCCCAAAGCTGCAAGAATTACATACCGTAACTGGCAGCGGCGTCGTCGTCTTAATTTCCCAGGGAAGTGAAAATTTATGTCGTCTCATGATTCCACGACTTTGATTTCACACAGAAAGTAGCACTTGAGATAAAAATTACCCCGGATTTACATTTTCCAAGGATGTGTCGCTTCTTATTTGCGGTGTTGGGAGTTGGGTTCTGTCGAGCAAAGCAGCAGCAGTAGCAGCAGAGTGAAATACAGAAAATCTCAAAATGTTTGTCTTACTCACTTGTACCATTTTGTGATTTATTTATTTCAAGATTTGAGTCGTGTTGATGCATTGGATATGGCGCAATAATACATTCAAGACATTCAAGTCGGTAGGTATATAGGTGTTGTTTTTTTTTTCATGTTGAAGCAGTTAAAGCCAACAAAAGGGAAAAGCCTGTGAGGTTAGAGGAGGAGGCGTATTTAATTCTGTTTTGGCACTTCCACTGAATGCAGCATAGAAGCTACTGCATCAACTCATCGTGTGTAGGCTGTCGTCGAGCTGAATTATTACAGGGCCTACAGAAATTGAGCTATGTACTCCCAACTGAATAGATTGAAGGCTTTTATGGTCTATGTACCTTTGCATTCAGGCTTTTCTATGTCACTTAGCAACTGTTGTGCCATAGTCTCAGGAAAAAAATTGTTGTAATAATCCCATCTTCGAATGATCAAGCCGAAGTCTTAAGGCATCGATTCGGAAACGTCCTTTGTCCCTGCTAAACAAAAACATAACATGACAGTTTTAGTCTTTTTACCACGAATTTTATTTTCTAGTCAGCTCTTCTATTTTGCTATTCAATTACAAAAGCACAGGAGCAGCGAAAGCTGCTGGGGCAGCAAAAGCAGCTGGAGCAGCATACCTCAAAGGAGCTGCATAGCCGTAATTGTTCTGGATATCAATGCGACTGCTTCCTTCCGAAGCAAGAAGTGGTGCGTTGTAGGCCAAGGGTGCGGCGTAAGCCAAGGGAGCTGATACTGCCAATGGAGCTGAGTATGCCAGAGGAGCAGCGGCGAGTGGAGCAAGTACGCCAGGCTTAGCAGCAGCGCAAGCAACAAGTGCGAAAAGGACAATGATCTAAGAAGATAAATACAATTATTTGATTCTTTCCTTTAACATAAAAAAAAAAACTTACGAATTTGGCCATTTTAGTTTTTGGATGGGTTTGTGATTGACTGCAGTTGTGAACTGAATATGCTTACTTCCATTCGTAGCAACAGCTTTTATACAAAATGAGATAAGCGTGGCGGCAGTCACTACAGTTTTGCTGCGTGATCTGAATACAGAGGTGTTTTATTATTTTGGGCAAATGAAGGTTGCGCTGCTGCTTCGATTTATGAATAAAATTCGATCGAAGAACTGATGGGAGAAACTTTGTCAGTATTTTACTTTTTTCCACGCTTTATTTTTCATATTTGAGAAAGAAATTGCTTCAAGCCATTATCATAGGAAATGCTTTATGTCAATAGTTTCATGTCTCTAGAGCCACCCAAGGTCAAATTTTCACTGAGTAGGGACATATCATTTATAGAAATTGAAAGGGTTTGTGTCCTTTCGTAAGAATTTTTCAATCGTTCTGGAAGTTTTGGTTACTTAGAAGTTTGAAAATACGTGTGTTTTTAGATCAGTAATAATATTTCTTACACAATTAATAATACTTATTTTTTTTTTGAAAATATAAACAGCAAAACAAACAAATTGGAGGCACTGTTTAAGTGCTCAATTTCGAGTATCCATAGTTTGTGGTTACGCATTTCGCTAGCTATAAACCAAACAATTTGTCGCCGTGTGTTCTGGGGTTTTCCCATTTTTTTCTGTTAGAAATTCTAAAAATACTAGCAGAAGCATAAATTAATACCGATTCATTGTACTACCAGAGATCAAATTTTTTTTTAATTTTGGTGAGGGCATAACCCCCCTCTGTTCGGCTTTTTAATCTAAACTTAAGAACTAAGAAACTTATAGCTAACGTTAATCGGGAGGGTGATTTAGAAGATGGAGTTTTAGGCAAGGGGTGCTGCGGTTGAAGCCAAAACTGTTAAAACTCGAATTAACATTACTCATCATTCGGGAAATAGGTTCATTTGAGCCATATAACGTTCGATGAGGGGGTAGGCAAAAGAGGCGAGGATTTCATATGTTGCGAAAATTAGTGAATTAAAAAAGAGTGGTAAATGCTTGCGCAGTCGACGGTTCTAGAAAAGACACGGTGAATGAAGAGAATATCGAATATTTCTCTTCGATCTTTCAACGAGTTCATGCCGAGAAGTTTGATACGATCTTGGTGAGGAGGGAGAATGACGGGATTATTCCAAGGAAGATCACTAAGAGCAAATCGAAGAAAACGGCGCTTAATACTTTCAATTCTGGAAATGTGAACTTGTTGGAAAGGGAACCAGACATGGCAGACGTATTCAAGGAGTGGGCGAACAAAAGCAATGTACAGAGATCGGGTTATGTTAGGATCGGAGAATTCCTTTGCCCAAAGCTCAATGAAACTAAGTGCTGAATTGGATTTTAGTATAATATCATAAATATGTGAGATGAAATTAAGTCCCTGGTGGCAGATGATCCCGTGATCACGAATCTTATCTTCTTCTTCTTCTTCTTTTTCATTTTTCGGCGTTACGAGTAGTGATCTTGAAGCGATCACAACTCTCCCACTTTTCTGCTTCACACTAGTGATCCGCCTGTGGGGTACGCCGCGTTGACCTCAGAAATCGTCAGCAAGCCTCCCGGTTTTGGATTGTTCCATGTCTGAGGCCAACCAAATGCTGCCGTTTTTGCATTTGCTTGTACCAGGAGTGTTTTGGCCTGCCTTTTCTTTTTCGTCGCGAATTAGTTGAAACTTTGTACGATATTGCCTTTTTGACTGGGTTCTGCGGATCTCTCCTTTGAACATGACAATACCAACTGAGCCGGTCGTGCTGAATTTTGTCCAAGATGGTACTTTTGACATGAAGGCTTCCACGGATCTTAGTACTTCTAATTCGATCAAGCTTTGTTACTCCTGCTGTCATCCGAAGCATCTTCATTTCGGCTGCCGTCAATTTGCTCTCATACTTTTTGTACATTGTCCAACATTGTGAACCGTATGTCAGAGCTGGACGGACAACTGCTGTGTAGAGTCTTCCCTTCAGCTTAGGGGGCATTTTTCGATCACAGAAGATAGCGGAGTTTTCTCGCCACTTCATCCACCCTACGCTTACTCGATAATTGATGTCGTCATCACAATATGCTTCACTATTGATCATAGATCCCAGATATTTAAACTTTTCACACTTGGGAAGCACATTTCCATTCAAATAAATGTCTGGAATAGGCTTGTCTGGATCAGAAAAAGGGCAGCATAGGTATTCAGTCTTTTTAGCGCTAATACGGTACCCATTTCCTTCCAAAACATCAATCTAAACGTCAAGTGCTCGTTGCAGGGATGTAGGATCCTCGCTTATGATGGCTCTATCGTCAGCAAAGAATAATTGTTGCACTTTATTGTCCGTTACTTTTCCTTCGAGCAAATAATCCAGAACAGCAATAAAGAGCAGTGGACTCAAGACACTTCCCTGATGTACACCTACTGTTATTTGGAATTCTTCGGTGACTCCAGCTGGGCATCTCACTTTTGTAACTGCTCCTTCGTATCTACATGTCCATAATTATTCACATAGGCTTCAGGAACTCCTCGGTGTCTGAGGGCCACCCATATCAGATCTCGTGGTTGTCGATCGAATGCCTTTTCGAAGTCAACCAACACAATATGCAAATCTTATCAACTGGTGAAATGGTTTGGCTGTGAAGGAGAGGAGATTTGATGCGCTAACGAGTGAAGGTAATAGATTGACATTTGGAAAAAATGTTCGATTCCAAGCAGTTTTTAGAACACCAGATGGAAAATTTGTCGAGCTCTTGTTGAAAATGAATAGGATCGGTAGGTGAAGAAATGATCTTAAAAAACTTCGTATCATCAGCGTAGAGAGAAATAAGGGAATGGTGAATAATTAATTCGAGATCATTAAAAGTAAGAATGAAAAGAAGTGAACCTAAATGACCGCCTTGTGGGACACCAGAGGACACTAAGAAAGCGCTTGACAGGGAGGATCTAAAACGAACACTATAGTAACGGTTTTCCAAATAAGAAAAAATCCATCTCAATAAAATGGGTTCGAAGCCGAAGGTGGATAGTTTAAAAAGAATTAGTCTATGGGAAATTTTATCAAAGGGTTTACTAAAATCTGTTGAAATAACATCGACTTCTTTTCAATTTTCCAAAACAGAAAGGGTGAAAGAGGCGAATTCAACAAGATTAGTGGTTATTGATCTGCCATTGAAAAACCATGTTGTCGAGTGAGAATGAAGCCAGTAGGGGTTGTCGTCATCCTCTCCACAGAATTAACAAATGCCACATTAGTGACAAATGTTGAAACAACGTATTTTTTTATCAGGGCATGGTCTACAACAAATAACGCTTAGGAGATGGTTGGTCTGACTTATCATAGCTGAATAGTTCCGAAGGACTCTTGACGGTGTTAAGCCCCATGTCTTGCCAAAGGCCCCCCCTATATTGCTAGAAGAGTGACACCGCCTTATCAGTATTCGACTCGACATATTTAGACCAATGAAGCTTTTTATCTAGGATTTCTCCAAGATGTTCGACTTTTGTTGAAAAGAAAATGTTGACGCCGTTAAGTTAGTTGGGTCTGACCAGTACATTTTCTGTGGCTCGTAAAGAGGACACCCTCAGTTTTAAGAGGATTTACGAAGGGTATAGTAAGTAGTAGACCAAAGTTTTTTACGTTAACCTGAACATTTTTCTTTATTTCAAGTTGAGCTCATCTTTCTTCTTGATATGCTCTCTCCGGTTCAGCTTTGCATCCAACGTCACTCCAAGGTATTTGACAGTATTGCACTCAGGTCCTACTGAATTGCTTACACCAATTGGAGCCATTTTTAAAGATTTCGGTCTTAAGGTTTATATTTGGCGATTTTGTTTCGTATAACTTGATATACGCATAGATTTAATTTTTTTGAAGCGTCCGGATAAAACTTATATGGCACCAATATTGTAGTATTGAATTGATAGCGTTGATTTCTACTGAGATAGCCCTTGTATACAACACACATACTGGCTTCAATTTTCTTAAGCGTAAGCGAAGTAAGGTTGCTCGTACCGTGCTCTAAAGAGTAGGTTTTTAGAGTAGGATTTTACTTAAAAACGGCACGACAATTAAAACTAAAATCCACCATTGATATGAAGGATTTAGGAGCCATTCGACAAAATTCAATAATCTCCTCCTTTTTTTCCCCCAAAGATTTGCTGCAATGTAAAAATTTTTTGTCTAAAGCTTCATTTATATCTACACATATCAAATTGTGAGTGGTTTCAGGCGTTTGCATTGTATGTCAGATCAAGAAATGATGAGAAATTAACCACCAATTAACTGAAGCCCGAATACTCGGTTCAAAAAGAGTGGAAGAATGGAATGGAATGGAAAAACACGAAAACATGTTAAATTTTCTTCTTACATCTGCCGAAGTCTGCTTCAATTTAAACGGCAACATAAACAAATAAAATTGTCGAATATGGAGAGCTTCCAACCCACAGATATTTCATGAGACGGAATTGCATCCACTTCGTGTCACAGCGTGGTGTGTAATTTCATTACGTTGCCTTGTCGGGTTCTACTTCTTCAAAGAAAACGATCACACCGTTATGGTTACTGCAGAGCGTTACTGGAAGATGTTGAGAGAAAGAATTGTAACGAAAGTCTCTTAATTAGCTAATATCCAGAGACTCCAGATTCCGTTGGTCGCCAAGTTGCCTGATCTGACTTCACCAGACTTTTTCTTATGGATTACTGCAAACAGGAGGTCTACAAAGCAGAGTCAACAAATTCGATTGAACTGAAGCAATCGATTCGAGAAACAATTGCGACTGTCTCAACTCTCCAAGTATTAGAGAACAATTTTTTGGTACTATACTGCACATGTATCAACGAGCAGGGGGGCATTTAATTACAACCCTTAAAGTTTTTAAAACTAGCTAAGCTTTATTAAATGAAATTGAAGTAGCTTTAGCATAAATAAAAGAAAAATTATTGCTCAGTAACATTGAGTCTTTTTCGTCCTCATATTTTCACGGGAACAGTAACGAGAAACTAAAAACTTTTAGGCAATCTTCAGCTAATCCCAGCAGGTGTTCTTAGTTTTTTTTGGCAGTTTTATATGAGCAACGCTTTGAGAAAGGCGTCAAGAACTCTTTTTCATCAAGGGTAAGACATTTAAAAAGGGTCATTTAAAAAGGGACATTTAAAAAGGGTCAATGGCTTTAACTTCAAATAGATTTATTAATAGAAACACATTAACGCTATAACTCCTCTTTTTGTGGCTAAGAAACTGCTCAGCCTAGGAATTGTTTTAGTGAGAAGTAAGTTTTTAACTTCTTCTTCCAATCTTATTCTTTCGAGAGAAATTGGCAAGTCCTCCGATAGTAAGCTCATTGCAATAATAGCATTTCCTCTATTAGCCGTTCGCGGAATCGGCAAACAATTGTAGGTCCCTTCATTCCTCACTAGGTATGGTTGAGAGAAATGCGTTAGGCTCCGGCTCTCCCTGCTGTGTTGTGGTGTCCTTTTTATTTATTTATTTATATAGGTACTTCAGTTTAAGTATTTTATTACATCACAGTGGATTAAACCTACTCCGTACATAAATGGTCGATTCTATCTAAAGGAACCGATCGATGCTTTCGCGTGGGAAGGCCAGTATCTAGGTTGTGTGTAACTGTGAACGATCAAATGACGAATGCCAATTTTTCTGGCTTTCTATTACGAACTTTTATTTCCTTTTTCAGTCTATTCTATTTTTCTTGAGTTACGCGTTACAATAAAACTGGTGCGGCTACTCGGGCAAGTGGAGCACTATAAGCGAATGGAGCAGCAATAGCAGCTGGTGCAGCGAAAGCAGCTGGAGCAGCATATCTCAAAGGAGCAGCATAGGCGTAATTGTTCTGGATATCAATGCGACTGCTTCCCTCCGAAGCAAGAAGTGGTGCGTTGTAGGCCAAGGGTGTGGCGTAAGCCAAAGGAGCTGCTACTGCCAATGGAGCTGAGTATGCCAGAGGAGCAGCAGCAAGTGGAGCAAGTACACCAGGTTTAGCAGCAGCGCAAGCAACAAGTGCGAAGAGTACAATGATCTAAAAAGAAACAAAAAAAATCACCCCTAACTCTTCGATGGAAACATGAATGAACTTACGAATTTGGCCATTTTGTAGGTATATTGTGATTGGTAGCAGTGGTAAACTGATTATACTTATTCTCATTCAGAGCAGCGTCTTTTATATCAAACAAATGAAAATAGTCTACCCATTTCTGCTCCATAAAGACTTTGTTGTGCGTGACCTGAATTCGAACGCCCTCTACTTTGCTATGGTCATCTACAGTGAATTCGCTTATGCAATAATTAATCGACATTTTGGGTATCGATTATTGTTGCTTAATGTGCTCCTTAAGGTTACTTAAATAACAAATTGTGAATAAATCAAATATAAAGCAATCAAAACATTGAAATTGACACGAAATCGAATGTGTACCAAGGTGCGTCCATTGCACACAGCACATCAGATGTAGTTTTTAAATTATTTAAAAAAAGCACTGTTGTGCAAGCATTGCTATCCTGTCAAGAAACGAATTATATTTTGATTTTTATCAAACTCTAAAAAACTATACATTCTTAGGCTAGATCCTGCAACGATGGCATAATTTGGTTTAGAGTGTAGGACATAAATCAAGAGGCACTTTGCTTGATTCTCTTCTGTTTTATGCAGAAATTAGAACTTTTCTCGTTTCTATTAAAAAACAATTAAGTCCAAGTTGAATGCATGTACCTCACAGCTCTTAACTATACATGCATTGAAAAATTGGGTTGGAAGTTTTCAAATTATACACATTCACCGTTGTTATTTTTCTTTAAGAGGAGAAAAAAGAGACTTAAATGGATTAAGCTAGACCATAAATTCTATTTATGACTTTATCTTGTGTAGTATCCAGGTCCACCCATTTCGGAGCTTGTTCTAGTTACAAACAAGGACTAGTTTTATGATTAATGGAATGGCTGAGTAGGTTTTGAATACTGAAAGGATGCAAATTATGTCATTAATTTGTGAGTTAATTTTTGAATTGCTCTGTTCTTTTCTAAAAACGAAATTGAAGTTGAGTTGGTTTTACGGCTTAAAAAATAAAATATGTGCACAGTTAATATGATGATACACTGAAATTGGGTCAGTATTTCCAGAAATGTTGTTTTGTCATAGCCTCATGTATATATATGATAGTTTTCCCCAACAGCACTGTTAATAACAGGCGTGTTTTTTTTATGAAAGTTATAGCATACAGCATAAACTTTACATGCTAAGCAAAAATAACACCGCCCATAGCCTAATCGCTGATAAAACGAGGAACAAAATATTACAACGGATAGGTTTTTGATGTTCATTCGAATATCGAATGAATTTCCGGCTGTTTTTTAATTTTTTGAAGTTGGAACGACAAATGGCTAAATCGAACTAAAACGAAAAGAATTCCAAAGTTTTGTTCATCGAGTAATCGTTTAAAAAAGTTTAGAAAGCCGATCCTAGTTTTTTTCATTTAGGTACTCAAACAAAAAGTTCTGTTTTTGATTTTATTATTTGAGTCCAAACATTGAATGGCAACCCAGAATCAAACTGACAAAATGCAAAATGTGCTGTACCTACCTCCGAAAGGGCAAATCAGTTGAGACTGCACTTCATTAAGTAGTCGGAAAAACTGAACAGTCAATCCAGCATAAAGAGTACACGATGGCTGCATCCTGCTTTCCGCGATATGAAGGAAGCCTTTTCAAAACTGTTGAATACAGTGCCATTCGTCTGGCATTCAGCTCCATAAACACTGAGCCAACGCTACCAAATTGGATTGAATCCATGCTTCAAACAAGAACAGTAAAAGAACAAAAGAAGTAATGGGTGCAAGCACCCTTAATGTCAAAACCTTCAGAGGCACACCATAATGAGGAGTTTTATCCCCGCTACTCTGGCGCCTAGTAGTTGACCAGATCCTGGTTAAACTAGATCTGACCGGAATAAAAACTGTTACCTATGCTGATGACATCGTCATCATGACCTCGGGAAAATTCACAACAACTCTTTGTGAACTTCTTCAGACAGCTCTAAACAAGCTCACCAGCTGGGCAAAAAACTGTGGGCTAAATGTCAACCCTAGGAAAACAGAACTTGTTCTGTTTACGAGAAAACGTATTATTCCAGATATATATACCTCCACACCAATAACCGTATCTGGTACGGCTAAATATCTCGGAATCGTCCTTGATCGTAAACTGAACTGAAAAAAAAGGAAGGAAAGTTCAAATCGCATTCTACACTTGCTTGGTTGGGCGAAGCTCTATAAATTTTTTAAGCAAGCTCTGTCTTATCGCAATAGCTTTTGAATCTTGAAAAACATTCTCCCAGTTAAAATATTAACATCATTTTTGTTTTTTTTTTTGTTTCTCAAATCTTAATGATTCAAATCACGTGAAAATTGTATAGAATTTATGTCGCAAATCCTTAAAATTGTTTAAAAAGTTTAGTATCTTTTAAATATAACGAAATTGCTAGAAAGTTTAATATCTTTCAAATCTTTATGTTTAAAATCACGTGAAAATTGTATGTATAACTTTTTTATGTAGCAAATAGGGATTGCAATCCCGAAAGGTTTTTTCAATCCCGGGATTTCGGGATTCAAATATGTCAATCCCGGGATCCCGGGACTAGTCCCGGGATTGGCTCAATACTTTAGACAGTCAAAAAATGACTTGGTTGATGGCTGATTTATATTTATATCTATTTTTTGTGGTGTTTTGATGACAAATTGGTGTGAAAACCTTTTGCTTCTTCTCTCTAATGATTTTAACTCTTTTGTGCAAAGCTTGCATTGGGTTTTTGTAGTTATTTAACTAGTTTCAAACTGTTTTTTATCTCGTCATTTTATGAGGTCTTCTTATAACTAAGAAACGTAAAACATTATGAAGGAAATGCACACAAACTAAGTGGTTTTTTGTTTTGAAATTAAGTTTAAATTCAGACGATCTTTGAACACAGCGATATTAGCACTCAAAAATACAAAAGAAAAAAGAATGTACAAAGGGGTTTAGAAAAAGAGAAAGGATACCCAAAAACTAGTTTACTATTTTTTTTTCTTTTAAGAATAGTCAAATAGATCAAAAACAATGAAAAGAATGGAAGTCTCGAAAAACATACGACGAAACATACGAACTAGCTTGAAAGTTCTCAAAACACAATCTAGTTTTCAACCATTTTTAAGCCAATGATAAAGGTCTAGTAGATACTCAAAATATGTTCTTGCAATTAGGATGCTTTAGCCTTTTATAAATCGAAAATCTGCTCTCACAAATGAAAACTAGACATTTATTCACAAAGCTATTTTTATGCAATATGGATGTCCAATATGGGCATTTACACAAAATAAAGTTTTGAAAAAATGCTAAATCTCCCTTGGTACACTTTAACCCTAGATCTCCACAGAAAAGTGAATGTTGAGTCGATTTTTGAAAGAATTGCAAACTTTCGCTTATTTTTTAATTAATCTTTTCATTTTGACTACTTCACCCTACTGATTGTGTGTTTCTCTTTTCCTTTAAATATTATTTTCATTTTGAATATTTGAATACTATCTTCATGTGTTCTAGTCATAATGTATTGCCATCATTATTATTACTTCTCCTATTATTATTATTTACTTGAGAATATTATTACGATATAAAGAGCTATACACACAGGAACGACTTATTAACTTTGTTTTGGAATACACCCAAAGGATGTGTTGACAGTGAAAAAAATGGTTGTTAATTATTATTATCAACAAATCAATCCCGAAAATCCCGGGATTTTACGATTCTAATCCCGGGATTTTCGGGACCGAAAAAAGCCCCCGGGATTGCAATCCCTAGTAGCAAATCATTAAAATCGCTTAAAAGTTTTTTACTTTCTTAAAGAACTGTCTGAAAGTCGAAGAAGCTTAGATATAAAACAAATTAAAAAAAAAAAAAAATATTTAAAAACTATTTAATGAAGATTGTAGACTTTTCACGTTATATATGAATGCATTCATGTTTAAAAAATGTCTGTTAGGCAGACGCACGGCAGCATAGCCATGTCCTTATATTCTTAGTTCTAATGGAATATAAAACTTGTAAATTGAAATAAAGAATTTAATCTATCTATCTATAGCAAAAGAAAAAGGTTGCTATCTGATAGTACAATGGACCGGTAATTTAACTGAGTAGGTACTGAGTAAGTATTAAAGAACATCAAAAATGGTGTACCTACTTGACCGTTAAGTTGGGAATACAGGCAGACCAAAAATTAAGTTCCTCGACCTTCGCGCCATCGGTAATTCCATACCAATCCTCATAGCAACGCTCTCGAGACTATGATAAAGCTGTTCTCTTAGTGAAACCACAAACGGAATCTGCAATCACGATCATTAGATATTTTCAAAAGAAAATATGACTTTCTATGGTTTCAAGGTTTTCAGTTTTTGATTATCGTTTATTTTATTCTTTCAAGTACATCAACCAAGGTAAGCTATGAAACCGACTTTGCTCACACGAACTCTACGAGAAAGGACTCCAGGAGGTAGCTTTATTTCATTTTTAGTTTTTATTAAAAAAATCCCTCCATAAGCAAACTTTTCCCAGGATGCACATATTTTAAACATTAAACAACCCGTACTCCCACTTCATGTTGTTTCAAGAAATATTGGTTATTTTCCCATTAGCAAACACAAGCTGACGTTGCCTGATGCTGCACTTTGGTATTCTTTTTTTTTTTCAAACAAAACCACACCAACATACATGCATTTGCTTCGAACTTCCTCCTTAAGGTATAGTTTACTCATGGAGTATGCTTTTCCCGTTGTGGTCTTTATGGTAATTCACCTGGCGAGGTATTGGTTTTTAGAGCATCATTGTACCTATTCAAGCAATGATAAACATTGAACGAAATAACCCTTCAAAGTGAAGTAATGTACAGTGCATATCTACTCGTAGGTGAAACGCGATCGATATTAAGGACGAATGGTGGTTCTAGCAGAACTTCTTTTGCTTTGAAAGGTACGAGTAAAAGCACACGTTTTGAGGTGGCTTTGTGGTCCCATTTGCCGCAGATGTGTAGTTAGTTTCAGAAGCTGCGTGAACACAGATGGAAACCAATGCCAAATGAAGTTTCGAATTGCGGCTTCTTATTGAATGAATTTTTTCCAATCTCGAATATCCATCCAGGTACTCAAAGAAGCAGTAGCAGTATCAAAATCGAAGGGAAAATCAATTTGCTCTATACTTTTTGAGGACTAAAGAAAGAAATGTGTTTTTAAAAAGGTGTTGCAATTGAGCTTCCGCAATCAAAAACAGAAAACAATAAAACTCGACTGAAATTGTGGTGAAAAATTACATATATTTCCTTATTTTATTTGACAATCAATCAGTCTTCCTTGATGTTTAGTTTTTACGAACTGGAGCAACTGGTGATTGGGATGCAATTGATGCGTCACGAGAAGCAGCTTGTGGTCCATCAACAGGTGCAGGTGTGGCAATCACTCGTCCGTTGGCGTCAGCGGGAGACTCGGATTGAAGTCTAGCATTGACCACCTCCGAGTCGTCTTCAGGATTGGCTTCCGAAACAGCGGTAAGCTGAGTGGTTTGTGGAGCACCGGCTGGTAGAGCTGGAGCGGGAGCAGGAGCAAAATTAATAGGTGACACTGGAGCAGCAGTAAGGGGTGAAGCAAATGGCAAGGTATTAAATTGTCCAGGAAAAGCATAGGACAGTGGAGATCCGAAAAGTGGAGCGTTGTAATTACTTAGAAGTGGAGCGCTATATCTGAGTGGAGCTGGAGCAAATGGAGACGGAGCGAAAGCGGCTGGAACTGCAGAGGCGATCTTAGCAGCGAATGGCGTAGGAGCAGCAACTGGAGCAACAGGTACTGGTGCTGCAGCCAATGGTGCGGCAGGTATTGGTCCTGCAGGTAATGGTGCGGCAGCTAATGGAGCAGCAAGGGGAGCGGCTGCTACTGGAGCGGCAGTAAGCCGACCCGCCGCTAGTGGAGCAGCAGCTAGTGGAGCAGGAGCTAATGGAGCTGGAGCTAATGGAGCTGCACCTAGTCGAACAGCGTTCAAGTTGTTGCGCACTTGGAATAGGGGGGCGCTGAAACTTACGGGAGCGTTATAACCGAGTGGAGCAGTAGCCAGTGGAGCTGATACAGCGTAAGAAGCAGCAATCCTAGCAGCCAAAGGAGCAGCTGCTGTGTAAGCAAAAGGAGCAGCACCCAATGGTACAGCGTACTGTGGAGCAACGTTGTAGTTATTTTGAATGTCAATGCGGCTACTTCCTCCAGACGAAAGCCCATACGCCACAGGTGATGTGTAAGCCAATGATGGCGAATAGGCCAATGCAGCTGAGTAAGGTAACTGCGATGCATATGCTAAAGGAACACCACCAAAAGGAGCGACAACACCAGGACTTGCAGTTGCAACGCCGAGCACAGCACAAACCACAATCATCTATCGAGAAAGAATTGCATTCAGTTTGAGACAAAAAAAGTTAAATTTGACTTACAAATTTGGCCATTTTGGTTTATAGTCTCAAAAAAACCTTTTGACTGTTTTTGGTAAGAGACGTGAATTGATTATGGTTTTCCAATGTCCGCTGATAGGTTTTTATAGTAAAGTCGTCTAAGACTTGAAACGTGTGCGTGATCTGCATGAGTGGAAGTACTAATCACTCAACAATTGTCCACCCATGATTAGTGCGACACGAATTTTTTGTGTTGTTTTCTTTATTTTTGTTTTATGGATTCTTCTTTAAACACCGAATCACAATGGCTCAAGTCAGTGACTTGTATTAATGGAATTAATGAGGGTGATTGGTGCAAGAAGTCTTGTTGACATGGTGTACTTAGCAAGCTAAGACACGAAAAGTGACGATAGTATCTTAAGTTATTCTTAAGCTATAGCAAATTCAAGGCTTGCCACGTGTTTGAATATGCCATTCTGAGTTGCACATTTGGAGCAGTTAATTTGGATATTCTTCGTTTTGTTTTGTGCATATAAATAAATACTCTTGGCAAAGGTACAAGCGGACAAGTATTTTTTTTTACTCAAGAACAACTGTCGGGTGTCAGCTTACAAATAGGAACATTAAAAAAGACTGCCAGTTGTATGTGAATGGTTTTGGAGCTCAGCCAAGATTGTCAAACTATGGCAAAGGCGAAGGATAATCATGTTCGCCCCTTTCATTTGAGAAAAATGCATGTAGGTATAGTTTTAAGCGCCCTGATTTCTGTTGCTGTTAAAAACGAGTAGAGTTTCCAACGTGAGCCACAACAGTGCTAGGTTAGAAATAGGAAGCTAGTCGCACCACTGTTGTTTGTACATTGTACTTTAAAAACGAATGTTGGAAAACAATTTTTCAAATAAATATAAAAAAGTGGAGTGAAATGTCACTGCAGTGTCTCCTCGCATATAAGGTAAGAGGCGACTAGAGGAGAAACCACATATCTTGGCAATCAACATCAAGTGAGGGACTGCGTGAAAAGATGAGTCTTCGATCCTACCACAAGGATAGAGTGAAAGGCCTGCGATAAAGGAACACCACCAAAAGGAAAAAAAACTTCAAATTTAATAAAAACCTACCACAAAATTGCACTGTCTACTACAAAGCTAATGCAAAAAATTTATGGAGGATTGGCACCGATACATTGGAGTACTTAATTTTCAGTTATGACTTGGATTTTTTTATTTCAATAATTTTGCGATGGTTGGTATAAGAGATAATTTGTCAAACCTACACCTTAATTTCTCACTTAGATTGGCTTAAAAGTTTGGGGTGAGCCTAGGCCTTAACCCTTAACCAAAATTTTTCGATAACGACTTCGATTTGGGGCGAGCTCTCCAGTTTGCACGCTAAGTCGGTTAAGATCTTCTTCAACTTGATTGCACCACCTAAGACGAAGGTCTTTCAATTCCGCTATTTCAATGCAATGTGATTTCGAAAACCTGGTAAGCTGGGTACTGGTTTCCATCCGATTTTCATGTCACAGCCAACGCGGCAATGTTACATCTCGTTGCTGTATCCTCTTCCCAAAACACATTGTTTTCGCATACGGAACCAAGGATTATTCGGAGTATTTATCTTTTAAGATGTCCAAGATTTCCTCATCCGCTTTCGATAGGTCCACTCCGTAGTCCGTAAAGCAGAACTTGATGATTGGTTGATTGAGGTCCAATACCTATTCATCGAAGTTCAGTGTCCTTCGTTTCATCCTCATTAACTATCAAACAAATTTATGCCGCTTCTACTTCAATACTCGCAAAAGCATCAAGGACATCACGCTTCCTTCTTCTTATAACATCAATATGGTCTGCGTAAGCGAGTAATTCTACAGACTTTTCAGAGATTATTCCTCTGGTATTGATATTTGAGTTGTGTAAAATATTTTCAAGTATGGTGTTGAAAAAATCGCATGACAGTTTGTTGCCTTATCTAAAGCCTTTTCCGTCTCGTTGAATTTCTTACCGACCTGTCATCCATAGTCATCCGGCATAATAGGATGCGAGTTTTGCATGGATGCAAAAACTAGACATGTCAACATACGCGGACTTGAAATCGATTAAATTATGGTGCATATCGATGTTATAGTCCCGATGTGTTTCCAAACACATCCAACGACGAGGAAGCCAGATTAGATCAGGAAAAGGCATTCGCTAAGCATTTCGAATGCAACTTCGTGCCCGCACCTTCTAATGACCCTGATTTTCTGGACGAAATTGAGGCATCCATCCAACGGACCCTGGGGCCCAACACTGATGCAGCAATATTCAGCAACAACAATCCGTCTAGTGACCCAATCAACTGCCCCAACTTGGCCACTCCGGAAGAAATTTGGAGAAATAATACACAGCTCCAAGCCCAAGAAATCAACAAGCCCAGACGATGTCTCAAATTACGTCCTGAAGAGGCTCCCATAGTCAGTAATGATCTTTCTGGCTATTATCTTAAGCAACTGCATCAACAACAGCTACTTTCCCAGAAAGTGGAAAACGGCCAAGATAGTGGCGATTCCGAAGAAAGGCGATTCGAACCTCATCGACAACTACAGGTTTTTCCCTACTCAACAGTAACCAAACATGCAGTTCGGATTCCGGGAAAAGCATTCAAACCTGCATCCGCTGATGAAACTACACACACAATGACGTCGCCGAAGACCTTAACAGCCATCGTATCGCCGTCGCATGCTTTTTGGATGTCGAAAAAGCATTTGACAGCGTTTGGATTGATGCACTCATCCATAAGCTAAATCTTTTAAACTTTTCAGCTCCATTAATAAAAATAATTTTTTCTTTTCTCTCCCTCAGAAACTTTTTCGTCCAAATTAGAAGCGCAAAGTCCGCTACAAGAACATCAGGATGATACACTGATGTACAAGCAGTTGCTGAGAACCGTCATCAACTATACGGAAACTCAGTTTGGTTCACCATCGCGAAGACCGCGATGAAGGATCTCCTAATTTTCGAAAGGAAGATTCTGAGACTCTGCACCGGCCTCACTTTCAACCACCAGCGTCAGAGACATTATTAAGAGACACCCTAATCTCCTGGTGAGAAGGATGACCACTGAGGACCGACACTCTGAGCCAAGATACCTAAGCGTGATGAACACTTTCGACGAAGAAGTTATACCAACCAACGACACGAAGCCAACAACTTCTACGCTGACCCTGGGTCAGCATACTTCCGTGGCTGATGCCAACCCCACAACCTCCTCATAAAGAGGGACACCAGCGACAACCGGGACGGAACATCCCGAGATAAATCAAGTCAGCCGACTTATAATCAAGAATTTTCTTTCTTTTCAGCTATATAATACTAAGTTATTATTTTTATTCCAGACAATGTATTTTGTTAGGCCACCTATGTGCCAACATTCCTACATTATTATCATTTTCTGAATTTTAAAATTACCAAGTATGAGTATCAATTGTTGTATATATGTACTATATACATATATACTATAGATGAAATTGAAAACAGCATAATCGGATTGGTTTATGCCTCAGCCCCAACTGCGAATAATACATTTGGTAACTTTTCCCCTAAAAGAAATTGGTTCGACAAGGACTGTAACCGGTTGAGGAAACTTTCATTTAAATATCTAAGGCTGTTTAGAACAACAAATGTTGCCCACTACAAAAACATGCACCTGAGAGCGAACAAGGATTTCAAGCAACTTTGCATAGCTAAGAAGACGAGTTACCACACAAATCTTGTACACCAGCTTCAACTCAGCAAGAATTCAAAGGAATTTTGGAACAATGTACGAGAAGTTAGTGGTTGGCATAAAAGCATGAAGATTTCTCTCGAAGCTCAGACTCTAGCTGCTCATTTTAAAACTCTGTTGTCGGCCGAGGAGAATCTTCATACTTTGAGCTTTGCATTACAGAGCACGTTGGTACCCAGGGGCGAACGCAGAAAAATTTTTCGGGGAGGGTTTGAAAAAATGCATATATGAACGAACAAATTGTTTTTAATGTTTTTATGTTTTTTTTTTTTTTAATAGGTACTCTGTATTTATTTGTGTAAATAGGAACAATATTTTATAAAATACAATCAATGCCCCTTGGAACTTTTGCCATTATATTTATAACGTCCTCATAATCAACCTCAATACCCCGACAGATGTTCAACAACATCATACCGTTCAGTCGCTCCTCGCTGGTTTTTCCTCGCAGATAAGTTTTTAATCTGCGCAAACATGAAAAAGATCGCTCGATTGAAGCCATGCATACCGGAAGTGTATAATACCGGATCTGCATAATGCACTGCTTTTACTCGCTGTTGGTTTAAAAAACTTTAATATTGAATTACTCATTAAATAAGAAGAGTATAGAAAAAAACTTTAAAAAAAGTTTAAAATTTTGAATTCTAGCAGGTTGTGAAGTGGGGGATCTCAAAAACTTGACACATGCCCATACCCATGATTTCTACCCTCCTAGTCATTCGAATTGAAAAAAAAAGAAAGATTTTTAATCTGCGTTAAGTAAAAAAAATTTTTTGGACAAAATGGCGACTGTTTGAAGAAAAAACATTTTTTTTTCTAATTTTTTGAGTTTCTCGAATTTTTTAAAAACAGTAACAATTGAAATTTGTTTTGCTCGAGAGAGGTCTATAAAGAAGATTCTCTGAAAATTTCAAGTGAATCCGTCCATTAGAGCTCGAGAAATCGTGGGTTACATATTGAAAAGGTATGTTCTGAGAAAACGCATTTTAAGTTTCGCGTAAAGTGAAAGCGACTGGCTTTTAGTATAGCCGAGTTTCATAGGGAATCTATATTCACTTATATTCACTTAAGCAAAACATTGCAAAACATCGCTCATGGAAAAACAACAAGTGAATATAGAAATTCCCAACAAAACTCGGCTTATGATGAAAGCTTTCATTTTCTTAGATTTTGCTCACAACTGCCGTTAGTTTTTTAGCAACCGATGCGATGCGTTTGCAAGTAAAGTAGGGAAGTGAATTTCCGTACGTATAAAAGGGTGATCATGCTAAAAAAAATACCAAAACCAAAAAGTCATTCCAAAACATATGAAATACCTGGATATTAAATTATCAGGATAAATAGCTTGCGCATTTGAAGGGATTTTTTCGTTGAAAGAATGAAATTTTCAGATGAATTTTATGTTTCCATGTTTTATATTTTGATTTTTTTCTTCAAAAACTAATGGTTTTTCTTGTTTCACATATTTCGGGAGGGGTTTCAACCCCCAAAAACCCCCCCTGCGTTCGCCCCTGTTGGTACCTGAACTAGATACAACGATATCCGCGAGAGAGCTGGAAAATGTGCTTAGTAGAATGAAAAACAACAAAGCACCTGGAAGTGATGGAATACCAGTCGAATTTTAAAAAAATTAAAACGATGTTCTGAAAAACTACATTCTGGACTTTTTTAACCTCCTCTATGACAATGCTTGCGTTCCGTCAGATTTCACCAAAGCTTTTATTTTCGCCATCTTTAAGAAAGGAGACTCTTCTCTACCTGAGAGCTAAAGAGGAATATCGATTCTCAACTCCCTGAGAAAGATTTTTGCTATAGAATTTTATATGAACGACTTTGTAGCTGGATTGAAGGAGCTAATCTACTTAGCGTTTTCCAAGCTGGCTTTCGACCAGGATTTACTACAATCGATCACATTTTCGCTTTGACCAGCATAGCTAAGAATCGCATTGAAAAAAACAAAAAACTGTATGTCTGTTTTGTTGATTTTAAAGCTGCATTCGATACAGTGAACAGACAGGCGTTGTTGTATAAATTATCAACTTTGGGAGTGTCACGAAAATTTCTACAACTATACTTCAAATTTCTCCAGACTTCAAACGCAGCGGTGTGGGATGGTTCCAAGCTCTCGAACTGGTTTGAAACTCCCGCAGGCGTTCCTCAAGGATGCATTTTAAGCCCGCTGTTATTCGCACTGTTTATCGATGACGTCTCAAACATCCTACCAGGTGGTGTAATCTTCGCGGGAACTCTCATCAAAGTTTTACTTTATGCAGATGATCTGGTCTTACTGGCTGACAATCCGTTTTCGTTACAGCTCCAAATAAATAAACTGAAACTGCAAGAATATTGTCGAACATGGGACCTTCGCATTAACGTACAGAAAACAAAGGCCATGGTTTTCGAAAACAGACAAAGAAATAGAGCTCCTGTAGAAACGTGGCGGCTTAGTAGTGAGCTAATCAACACTGTACGTGAATTTAAGTACCTTGGAGTTCACCTAACATACAATTTAAATTTTAATAAGCATATTAAGGAAAAAAGCAGTGAAGCTACCCTGGCGCTGAATCTAATGTGGCCCACATTTTTTGCGAAACAAGACATTGATCATTCCTCTAAATTTAAAGTTTTCAATGCCACTATTAACAGTTGTATGTGCTATGGTATTCAGGCTTTCGGAGTTACCCCCATTGAAGAATTTGAGAAGGTGCAAAGAAATTTTCTTAAACGTATCTTTCGATTACCAAATTCCACACCAACCTACGCCTTACACGTCGAAACAGGGCTACCACCAATTTACATTAGGAACCTTAAAGCGGTTTCAAACTATATTACTAGAGTGATAAGAAGAAGTGACAACAGTCTCCACAAGCAAATAATGTTGAGACCAGGGACGGCAGAAGATATGGGGTGGGTGGGGTATAGACCCCACCTAACTTTTCTAAGCATGGGGCTAATGTTGTTTCCAAGATCAGACAGAATGTGAAAATTTGGTCTGTTGCGGACTTTTCTGGTCTAAAACCATATTGATAAGTACCAATCAACCTACATCAGCATACACAAAAAAAAAAAAAAAAATGGCAGTACCAGACTACGGTAACCAGACAATTCTTCAATAAATAAAGGACATCTGCCAAAGAAAAAATGATTTGACGTTTTTAAAGAGAACTTCTGGTCACCACCAACAATTTTTATGTAACGGGTAATTTTTTAGCTGGTTTGGTGTTGGCAACACTGGTTTTGTACCTTGTGTCACTGTCAAACAGCTTCAGCTGGTTTGCAATTTAACCATGGATCGTCTTACAAATGAACAACGCTTGCAAATTATTGAATTTTACTATCAAAATTCGTGCTCGGTTCGAAATGTTCATCGCGCGCTGCTTCCATTTTATGGTCGGCATTCTCGACCTTCTGAGCAGTCTATTCGGAAGATTGTGACCAAATTTCGCATCAAATTTACTTTGTTGGACATTAAACCATCAACACGTTTACATATGTCAAGGCTAATGTCTACAGGGACGAGCCCGCTTCGATTGACGCACTTGAAGCCAACATACATGCATTCATTCGTGATATACCGGCCGATATGTGTGAAAGAGTATGCCAAAATTGGACTCAGCGGATGGGCACCTGAGACGCAGCCGCGGTAAACATTTGCATGAAATTATCTTTAAAAATTAAATTGCAAGGTTCAAACTATCGATTCAAATAAATATTTCAATCATTTTTTTAATTTTTTTTTTTTTTTTAAGTTCTAAGCCTCTTAAAAAATCACCCGTTATTTCAATAAATCCAATAAAATATGGTGGCGCATGAGAGCGTGGAACCCCAGATCCTAGCGCATTTCTCACAACCGTGCCTTGTAAGGGAATGGAGGAGACCTACAATGTTCTGCCGGTTCCGAATGGTTAATCGAAAAAGCATTTTTCATGGCAATGAGTTTACTAACGAAGTACTTGCGAATTCGAAGATTTTGCAATCAGAAGGTAATTTTGCAGTTGATGTTTCATTGAAAAAGGACGAGGATGATAGGCAACCATCTTATTTCATTAAACACAAATTAAAAAAAAAGACTAGGCTAAATTGTATTCTGAAATAAGGCTGGTAAACAGTGTGCTTAACCTCGCAAAAGATAAGATAAGGATTGGGTTATACTCGTTCGTTTACGGACTTGCCTATTTTAATTAACATGTGCCTACTCAAACTCATAGTATAAATTCCTAATACACGTGTAATTAAATACACGAATTTATTCGACAGCCCTAGTTGCTTCCATTGGAATAGACAATTTTAGTCCTAGGACGATTACCGCAAAAATACCTTTTTTCTCTAAAATTTACACTAAAAACAACAGATTTTTTCAGAAATGATAGTTTCGTGCCTTAATTTTTTTTTTTTTTTTTTTTTTTTTTTTTTTTTTTTTTTTTTTCAGAAAACGCTTTTGCTCGCTAAATCAAAACTCTTCGAGTGGTTTTTTTAATTTTTTTATTTCCATGCATAAATTTGACTCTCCTTTTTTTCAAAACTCTGCATCGGGATACACAAGATTAATTGCCTTAATTTAACCAAACCTATGAAGAAAAAATTAAATAGGTACAGAAACATCAAGCAGTAGGTACGCCCGCCGCCTTTCCAAACTGGGTCAAGACATCCTTACGTAAGACCACAAGACTTTGTATATTGAGAAATACAAACGCAAAGGCTGTCTTGCCTGTCAAGCAAAGACCCTTTTGCTTTAATAAGCATTTTTCAATTTCAAAGCACCAAAACGGTCTTTTCAGAAGATGATTTCAAAGCACAGCTTTCCGAGAATTCCATCGCTCTACACGTTCAAAAAAGAAACTAAGAATAATATTCAACGAACATAATTTCCAAGAGTGTGAGACCAAATTCGTTTGTTCCTTTGTACTTTCCAGCTACGTGTTCTTGTTATAATTGCTTGCTTGGTAGTTCTTCAAATAAATGGAGAAAAAAAAAGACAAAATAAAGACTTGTTCGTTTTGCCTCCAAACCAGTACCAACCAACCAGCAGCTCCTTGACGCACCACGCATAGAAAATTTATTGCTCCTGGCCGTAGTGCGCCCATTCACGTTTATTTACCTGGTCTCCTCGAATCCTTGGAGCGAATAATTTTTGTACATTTTTATCCCGCTCCGTAGAATCCTTGTGTTCAGTTTTCAGTGTAGTGTGCCTGCACACCTTAAATTTCATAAAAGGCACAAACAAAGCAAGAAACTTACCTACCTGCCATAAAAAACAACGAGGTCCCAGTTGTAGTTGGTCTTTGTATAGGTGGTTCTACTGAGCAGAGCATTGAGTATGCCATTGTTTGAGTGTATTTGCATGAAAGGTATTTTCACTGGATTTACCACGTTTCGAGCCAATAATTTTTTGAGGTAACTACTACTATCGTACTTCATGCAGATGTTGGGGTGCTTGGTGCTTCTAAATGCTATTTGCTATGTCAATGACACTGCGTCTTGTTAAGTCCATAATGAGATCCTGGAAGAAGTTCTTTAAGTGGTTATAACGACCGACAATAGTTGCACGTTCTAACTACCAACTCGTACGAATTTCGATGCTGGATGTTTATTCTTGCTGTGTGAATAAATTCAGGACGTTTAATTAAAAGAAATAAGAAACCAACACCACCTGCTCTGTTTGGAGTGCAAAATGAAGTCTTCTCGGGAAAATGTTTGCAGAGAGGTAGACAATAGACATACCTACGTACACGTACACATACATACGAACTGACAGGTTGTTCCTAGAATGAAATTGAAAATAGAATTATTTTCTGGCAGCAACAATAAGCTAGCTGCCGTTCAAATCGAAATAGTGAAATAAAGATGTGAAAACAATTGAGAGAGCTTTGCACTCGCGTGTCTATTTAGATCGAATTTTAAAACATAATTTGTTTTTATTGAACCACCTGAGGCTTCATTATTCTATGAAGACGCATCGTCGTCGGTCTTCACCACTCGTCGTCATTCGAACGTAGGTAAGACATCTTTGTTTTTTGCTGAAGGCAGAAGGCAAATACTTCTGTTTAAGGTTAATTAATGAATTGGGAAAACGTGCCGAGAGTCGGTCGAAATTATACCAAATTCAACTCGTTTCTCGGAACAAAGGTTGTTTATGGATTGGAAGTTCCACGAATTCAACTCCGTTTTCTGTATTTTGGTAATAAATTGAAGAGATGTATGCATCGAGCATCAGTATCATGTTTAAGGACTAGGTGTGGTTTGAGACTTTATGTGGAATCAAATACCATTTGGAAATGTGAACTGTGTATGTTATATTCCTACCCAAGATCAACACTGGTGGGTTGTTTACAATTACCAAGTCCTTTTCTCAAAAGGAACCTTTTCTGAAAAGAAACTAATGACAGAAAAGTCACTGTATTATGTTGATAAATAACATAAAACATTAAAGAGTCCTGACAAACTCAACTTCTTTCTCTTAAAACAAAGGAACCACATTTAAATATATCGTTTTTAATTAAGTTAATTGAAATCGAGCCATAAGTGATATAAGGTATTGTTAGTCAACTCTTACTAAGGAACAATAAGTAACTGCGTTCTTTGTAAGTATACAAATCAGTTTTATGTTTTTTTAAATAAATATATGTAATGTTTATTGATCGTAAGCTATAAAAAAAATATAAATTTTTTTTTTAATTACTAAAAATGTGGTGGCCGGTTACTGAAACAAGAATTTCTTATGATGTTCTAGTATCCGGCCAGGATGGCCGGGTACTAGAACTTTACCTGAAATCGAATAATTTATTTTTTTCGCGTTTAAACGTATGATAATACTTTTGCCTACCTCCACAATTCAATAAAATGTATTAAATATGTCAAGTTTTAGTATCCGGCCACCCTTTTTTGTCAAAGGTTTACTATGGCCGGGTTTTAGAACAAACCGGCCACCTTACTAATTGTTAACAAATTCATACTGTTTGCTATAGAAAATGAGTCAAGAAATAGTTGAAAGAGAAATACAAGAACTTTCACGTACTCAAAGAATTGAACTTGCTCTAAAAGAAATCCGAAAAAAAACTAAGCCATAGAAAAGCCACTATGAAGAAAAGAAGAAAAGGAAGCTCAAAAATCATCTGGACGCAAGAGAAAAACCAAGAAACAAGTTATTCAATTCAACAAATGCCAAGAAAATCTTATAAGCGATACTGAAGAAGACGGTTTTAGAACATAGGTTGCGTTATTTGTCACTTGTGGTATCATCTTAAATATGCTAGGGTAAGGTTAGTTGGAAGTGACTGTCAGCCAATGAGTAATATCTACTTACATTGCCTGACACACTTAGATCGCAAGGGTCTATTGTGATACCACAAAGATCAGTAAGTTAATAACCAACTAATCTCATAGAAACCCGATGTAAGATTTAGCCGGTTAATCACCCGCTAGTCGAACCACGCGGAACTTTTGATGTATTTTGAAAGACTTTAAGGTCTTTCAAAATACTTTTACTTTCTTTGAAGTAGTTCAGCGCATGAGTAGAGAAGATGTTGACTAGTTTCTTCCTCTTCTTCCATGCAGCTTCTGATCTTTGGAAAACACACCAAGTCTTTTGGCTCTTCCTATTAAAGTCTTCTTATTAGAGAGTTTCCCGTAAGAACACATATGGTAGACCCTAGATACAGGCGGTTCAAGGCTAACAAACTCTTCGAGCGTTTTGAGTCTACACAAGGCCTGGTTGCAATGCAGCTGTTACTCTCAGTCCATCTAGTGTTTGTTGTCCTTGAAGCGTCTTGTCTAAGTAGGAGCTTACATGCAGCGATAGGTCTACCTATATTTTTCTTTTCTGAGCGTAAGGAAGTGGTCGTGCCCTTTCTGGCTAGTACAGTTGCCATACAGTTGCCTGGTATGTTAATGTGGCCCGGCACCCATAAAAGGTGCAGTTAAATGTAGTTTAATAAGTTTTTTGCCCTATGAAGACGCTATAAACATGAATTTTGTTTGTGATATTTGCATGTACTCAAATACATGAAAATATACCTGATTTTTTTTATACTATAAGACATATCTTTAAGCTTAAACTGTATCTTTGAAAGTGCCTTAGTAGGTAAGCTAGACTTAAAGTTTTTTTCTGAAAGAAATATTGTTCTGTTTTACGAAATGAATGTTATTTTTGGTTTTTTGTTTGATTAGCAAAGATTCCTGAATATCGTTGTGTAAAAATTTTTTGTTTGTTTTCAGGATTTGAATTATGTTTTTTTTTGTTTTTTTTTAATGAAGTTGCTATTTTGTTTTATAAAATTTAAATAATAACTTTATTTATGAAATAAATTTAACTTACAAAAATGTCAGCCAAATTGTAGAAGATTGAAATCTTTTACCTATTTATCGTTCATGTAAAAAATAACTTTTTTTGCTTTGTTAGTTTTAACTATATATTTATTATTTTGAGCAAGCTACGATAAGCTTATGCGATAAACTTAAATTTAATGAATATAAAATATTTAAAGAATAAAACCTATTTATTTATTGATTAAAGTGTAAAATTTCAATGGTTTAGTTAAGATTTGCTTCAAAAGAAAAGACCTGGCCGGATACTGGATCAAAAGTGGCGGGTACTGAAAATTGATGGCCGGGTACTGGTGTAAAAGCACTTTTTTTACAATAGTTGTTCCAGTGTTAATAATACTAAGTTTACAACTTTGACATTATTTTTGTTTGATTGAAATTTCAAATAAGATTAGAAAAAAATGGACTCCAAAATCTCATATCATAAGACGAATTTGTTATAGGGCCCCAAAGTGAGAAAATGCGTTAGGTGGCCGGATACTGGTACACTTACCCTACTTCATATATGTAAATAGGTGTTTTGAGACTTAGACCAATACTAAAAACCAGCATTTGCTCTGTAAAAATGGGTTGTATTTGCAAATTGAGTTCGTTACGAGATTACAAATTAAATGGCTACATGGACAATCCCTCAATCATACATACATATGTACATAGGGTAGCACAGATTGGGGGCCTACAGTTTTCTGCCGATTCCGTTCGGCTAACGGCTTCATGGCAATAAATTTAATTACGGAGGACTTTCCAATTCCTAGCGAAAGGCGATACCCGTGTAAAAACTATTTTGGTTTCTGTTGGGATTCGAACCACGAACCTCACGCTTAACAGGTTGACATATACTAGCTAAAACTACATAGGCACAAAATGCTCCTGCGCATATATTTTGGCAACGATATTTCTACAATTGTTGCTCCTTAATGGCCTCTTGCTGTTCGATATTGCGCCTCTGCAGCTAGAAATTGTCGCTCGAGGTTTTTATCGATCAGAACATGGGTGGGCAATAAGCCAATAGAAGCATCAATCGGCAGAAGCGACTCAATCCTTTCGATCTTATTACACTGATGTTACTTTCAATGGTGGACTCTGCTTGTCTAAGACCATATTTATGGTTCCCCAAGAGGTTGGTGACGTGGGTTTTGCACGTTTGATAGTACCGATGAATATAGTTGTCACCATTGTGAGGGTTTCCTTTTTATGATCGGGCAATGGTGCTGAGGATTAGACATACATTCCTTCAACCAAGTCATGCAAATTAATGGGTGTAAGCCTCAATATCGCTGATCTCAAGCAGCTTTACAAAGTTCAGAATCAAAACGTTCTAAACCAACATGTTTTAAGAAGTTTGTACAAGCTACCTTCGAAGATAAACAAACAATTTGGTTCTACTACTTTGTTTCTTTCCTATTATTATTCCTTGTTTCAATTTTCTCAAATGAGCCCTTCTAATGATAGACTTTTTTCCTTTGAACGTCACTGCTCTCATTTTTATTCTGTCCTGGGCATTCCTGAGTTTAATCATTTGTTGTTACTGAAATCTGTTGGTTGCAAGGAAACCATACACAGAGACCTCCAACTAAATGACTGCGGAACACATAGAGAAAGGGGACTGCAAAATCCACTTTTAGTTGTGGTATGGGCTAAAAGCTATCGTTCACTCATCAGAAGCTTATTAAGCAAAAAAATATTTGACTGAGACCTAAAAGGCTGTGATGATCTTCCAATGCAGATGGACTGAGCACAGTAGACAAGTATCTTTTATTTACAACAAAAATCCCTAAAAAACATTCATTCAGGATATATGGCGAACTGAAGAATGGTTTTTAAAATAAATAGCATAATTTGTTCACTATGCAACGGCAAAAGGTACCGCATAACGGGCAACAAATAGACCGCCATTAGTCGATTTGACAATCCCTAGAAACTTTGTTACCCTTCAGTATTCATTCGATAAGATATTCCCCAAAGACTCTGTCAGATGTCACAAAGACTATTTGTTCCTGAAGAAAAGACTGAGAAACTTTTTAGTTAAGCAAGTGAACTCCAGTTTGACAAAATTAAAACCCATATTTGTTAATAGATATGCCCAGGTGTTTCGAGTTTTAATATAATAACGATTGGAGACAAGCATCTGTAGCGAAAGAGGCAACTAACACTTCAACCAAGAGATACATTAGAACATCGTCGCAATATGACACGAACAATATTTTGAGACAAATGGAATGTCTTCTATAAATGTTGTGAAAAGAAACGAATCAAGTATTGATCTTTGGGAAACACTTGATATTAGTAGGGAAAACGCTGAGAGCTTCAGACCGATTCGATAAATTTAAAAAAAAAACTAGTGAAATAGCAGCAAAAGAGAAATTATGCATTTTAGCTACTTTTTCAAAAAGCTTTGGAAAACTCAAGAAAGATTGAAAATGCTGCTCTTTTTTCATCAGAAGCCTTAAGTCTTTATGCAGCTGTGACCTTTCCTAAAATCAGATTGATAACTGATTTCAGGAAAGGCCACAGAGATTCAACCATTTATGAAAGTCTTAATATGCTTACTGTCGACTACTTCAAATCGTTTTTATATGTACGATAATATGTATTGCAATCGGCCTTTAATTATTCTCTTTGACACAGTTTTTGGAATTGGAATAAATTAAACTCGGAGAAGGTTACACACTAGTTGCAATAATTGCAGTGCGTAAATTTAGGCACAATACACGCATTACCAGTTACCACCTGATTCTCTTCGATGAGACTTTCTCTAAAAATATTTTATAGTCTTTGAACTGGGACGGCATCAGTTTCACAAATTTTCGTATACCTAGGCCGATATCAGGATTTCGTTAGGTCTAGGAAATTAAAATCACATATAGTTTTGACTTGTCTTTTTCCATCTCTTCTATAGTTTCAAGTTGATTTTGTTGGTGATTTCAGCAATCTTCAGTGGTAGATCCAGTAGTAGGCAGTAAAAAAAAATAAAAATTTGACTTAGGTTTCGTAATTTCTTAAAAAAAATTTTGAAAATCAACCAAGCTCCTTAATGCCAGAACCCAGAAGCTACAAGTTTTCTTAAGCCATTATTTTGATCTTTAATTAACATTTTAGTTCGAATTATATTAGCCTCAAAGTCAAAGTATTTAACAAATTAATTTTTTTCTTTAAATGAAATTTCTATAAAAGTTTGTCTACCTAGTGATCATTTTTTCTTTCAGTAATGAATTTTTTTATTGATTCCTATGTAATGAAAACTACTGGATTTTAGTGATGAATGCGCTACCTTTCAAGTAAAATAAACAATATTATTTGATTCTGTTTGCTTTCAAAAAATTGCCTAAAGTGAAAGCTTTGACATGTGCGAGCTTTTTCCAAACACACTTTTTAAAACTGAGAGGAAGAAATAAAAAATCTTTCTTAGTTTCTGAGAAATTAAAATAAAACAAGACCTAGTTAAGTTATCCTCAGGAAACCGAATTTGGTGAAAATGAGGTTTCTGAACAAAGCACCTCGTGTTTTATATTCTTTCAGAAACTACGAATGAATTTTGTCATTCGGTTGTTTGACTCAAAATCATTAATTTCATTGATTACTTAAACAAAAATGATCCTCAATAATGCAAAATTTTGTAAAAATTTAATTTAAAGAAAAAAATTTGTTTTTTTTTTAAAATGTGGACATTGAGACTTGAGTCCTTGAAAACTAAGCTAGAATGTTAAAGAAAAAAGTATTGGCTTCCAAAAACACTCTAGTATGTGAAGTTAATTTAAAAAAATTCAGTAAATTCAGGAGTAAGACTCAAATCATTTCATGCCCTGACCGAACCTGTTCATTTTCAGCGTACTTTCAACTATGTTGTATATTTTTATCATCCCGGAAACAGAACTTCCCCCAGAACTTGGTCAGATTTTGTTTTTTTGTTTCTTCTCTCTTTAGAATTGTCATATTTAATAATTAATTTTATGTATGTAGCTATCTAATTTATTTTTGTATATGTTTGTCAATAATTTTGCAATATTTTTCAATTCTGTTGTAAACAGTGGGTCAGACTTATTTTTTGCTTACTAACAACTAACATCTCGATAAATGATGACAGTGACACATATTTCTGAGTACTTAGGAGTGACAAAAACTCTTGAATGAAGGTACATTGTTACACAAAGCTTGAAATAAGCTGTTCTGATAGTGTGAACAAAAATGTATTACCGGAAATTTGAGGAAACACCTTTAATATAAAAATAATATTTTTTAACTAAACGCTTAACCGAACGGGTGCGGGGAGGGGGGTTATTTATATCTAGAAAATTTATGCAATCTATGAATTCTTACTACACATTATTATAAATGTGAAAGTCACTCTGTCTGTCCGGATGTCTATGTTACCGTCTCCTGCCCAAATTACAGAAGTGATTTAAATGAAATTTTGTACAGAGATATAGTCTAGAACCTGAAGAAAGACATAGGCTGTACATTTCATCCCTATATTCCCACGGGAATGGGAACGTATACGGGAACTTAGAAACTACAACACCGATTCCAAAAATTTGTCCACCGATAGAATTCTTCACTATCCCTGAGTAACATAAGCTTTAATTCATCCACATATTCCTACGGAAACGGTAGTTCATGCTAATATAATAAGTTTGAAAGAAGCTCTGTCTGTCCGTCGTTCTATGCTACCATCTCCCGCCCAAACTAATAAAGCGATTTAAATGAAATTTCTTTTACAAAGATTGTTCAGAACCTGAGGAAGGACATAGGCTATATATTTTTTTCCTATATTCCCACGGGAGCAGGAACGTATACGGGAACTTTGACACTACAGCACCGATTTCAAAAACTCTTCCACCGTTGGAATGCTCCATAATCCCCGAGCAACATTAACTTTTACTCATCCCCATACTCCTTACGGGAACGGTCATCATGTTTCCACGGGAACGGCAGTCCTTACTAAAATTATAAGTACGAAGTTAAATCTGTCTATCTATTTCTCTTTGTTACCATTAACCGCCCAAACTATTAAACCTATTTATATGAATTTTGGTACAGAGACAGTCTAGAACCTGAGGATGGACATAAATGTTATGCAATATGTTTTATACCTGTATTCCCATTAGAAAGGGAACTTGGAAAATACAGCACCCATTTCAAAAAATGTCCACCGTTAGAATACTGCACTATTCCCGAGTAATATAAACTTTAAGTCATCCTCCGTAAACGGCCCTCATATCCCACGGGAATGGAAGACTTTAGTAACACTATAAATCCGAAATCAGCTCTGTCTGTCTGTTTTTCTTTGTTTATATTTACCGCCCAAACTATTGAACCGATTTATATGAATTTTGGTACAGAGATACTCTAGAACCCGAAGATGGACATCCTTATTAATATTACAAATCCAAAACGTTTTGGTTCCCGTTTTCCTTTAATGCCCACTGATTGGTCATTATAAATAAGGCTCAGGCGCTTTAAGTTGCAGGTGTTCGTTGTTCGTTTAGAACTTTCGTTCCCATGGCAACTTTATGTGGCAGAATCACGTGTATCAATCCCACAAAACTTTTCTATTTCGCAAAAGATGGAAAAAATAAGAACGTCTTGTGCAAACATATATGTACTTAAATAAAATAATGTATAACAATGGTTTACTAAAACGCTTGAATGTGTCTTATTTGCAGAATAAGTAGCCTAAAAAATTAAGAATGCTGCCAAAAGTCACTATTCCACGCGGACGAAGTCGCAGGTACAGCTAGTATGAAATAACTAGATCAAGTTGTTTTTGAAGGGCAATGAACACCGGCTTTGAAAAAGTAGTTTTGAGAAAAAAGCTCGCCGTTTTCATGCTTGCAGCTTTTAGAGTTTGGTGACATGAGATTAGAGAGTCAATAACTTCAAGTATATAACTTAGATCAAATTTTAACTTTAATTCTAGCAACCTATTCTTGAAATAACTCCGAATCTCTCTAACGGTTTAAGGTCACACAATGTTTTCCTTCGTTAATACCTACATTAATAAATATATTTAAATGCAACAAGTTCGGGATAAACCAAGCATGAGAATTTCTAAGAATTATCTGCCAGCTCCGAACATCTAAGTTGAAAGATATATTAATGGCAGAATTACTTTCGTAGAACCTTCTTGATTTAGGCGATAGGCAAATAAATAAAAAAAAGCCTTTGGATGTTACTGGCGCCAAGAATAACCACTACATGACAAACATCAATCAACTGTTTTGTTGTCGTTGAAAAAGAACACTTTTGAAGGTAATCACCCTGCGATTTCGGACAACGAATACCAAAATGGAAGCATCACAGACGCCCTTGTAGTAAATGTTTTGCAACAAAATTTGTTATTATTGATAAAATTATTAAAAAGTTATAAACATCTGTTGTCAAGCAATCATTACGAAGAAGTCATTTCTTTTTGGCATTCGTAGTCCGAAATCGCTACGACCGACGACCGATGTGACGGGTGATTATTTTGCGTACCTATTTACGTCCTGTACTGACTCAAGAACCTCTGTCGCCTACAAAAGTTTGTATATATGTAATATTATCCCATGGCAAAGTACGTAAGTAAGTGGCGTATCCAAATAGTGAGATTTTGGCAGATAATAAAATATGCAGAATTAATAAGCTTTAATGTCAACAGTCAACACCGCATCACATACTGTCTACAAATGGGAACCAAATATAAATCTCCTGCTGAAATCGCTTCCATATGGTACCTACTTCATGTGCAGATCATTGCAAACAGATTCGAAATGGTAAAGAAAAGCATCATTAACTCAACCTTAAACCCAATGCACCTGCTCTTCACAAAATGAAAACCGCTCTACATGAAAGCAACTGATTTGTGCTCCAGTATCGAATCAAAATGCACCGCAGAGTGCAATCTCATTAAAATTCCGCAAATGGAAAGCTGAAAATTATTTCACAGTCTAGGTTGTTGGGATGTATACGTATACGAGTATGAGTTGAGTATTATACGGTAATTTCCATTTATGGCCCTAAGTTCAGTCGCACATCGTGCAATTATACGATGATGGCAGTAGCAGTAACAGCTGCGGATGGCAGAGCGTAGAGCCCTTGGGATAAAAACCATCACCATCATCAAGGTTGGGGCATAATGGCACACAATCGCAGTCAGAGTTGAGTCCTTTTGCAAAATTTCAATTGGCGAACGCGCATAATTGCCACATTGTGTCATTGTGTGAACTTTTATCGCATTGAAATGGATATGAAGAAATATTCAACGTTTCAACCTAACCAACCAACGCAACTTTGTTCGGTCCGACAAAGGAGGACAAACGATGGCGATATGGTGGGAATAATGGTTGGCTTCAATGGTCACCGAATCTTTGCACTGAAAGTTTAATTGAATCATTAAACTTGGGAGAGAATGCTGATGGAACGACGGACGCGACGGTGCTACATACAAACGACATAATTATGTAAATCAATTAGAACAGACTGCTTGAAGGTTGGGTTTGTGTTTAAACAGAACATTTCATTTGCTGCTTTCTGTAGTGGCCTCAAACAATTGTTTGTCCAAGGACAACCAACAGACTGAGAAGGGAAAAAGTTTCATTGACAAAAGGGTCAAGAGGAGAAATAGTTACTTTACCATTCAATCGAAGCCGTACTTTATCCTTTTTAAATTTGGTGCTTTTTAAACTTGATGTTTTTTAAATTTCCCAACTAAAACGCACTGTGGTACCCGTGGCGTGATGGTTAGCATGTCCACCTGCTAACCCAGAGGTTCAAGGTCCGAATCCCAGCAGAGGCACGTATGTTTTTTCACGGGTATCGCCTTTCGCGAGGAATTGGCAAGTCCTGCGTTAGTAAATTCATTGCCATGAAAAGCGCTTTCTCAATTAGCCGTTCGGAACCGGCAGAAAATTGTAGGTCCCCTCCATTCCCTCACCAGGCGTGGTTGTGAGAAATGCGCTAGGCCCAAGGGCTCCTCGCTCTGTTGCGCCACCCTATTTATTTATTTAACTAAAACGCACTAAAAAATTGTGTGAGTTAAAAATACGATATGATCACAAACTAAATAACGACATTTTATCATATTGAGAGCTTACCAAAAAGTAACTAAATGTAAGCTAATTTCTACTTTAATCAAGAATAATGGAATTGATCAACTTTCCAACTTCCAACTCAACTTTAGTCCATTTACTATCAAGGGAAGCAAGCAAATGCAGCCAAGCAAAGAGCACGACAAATGCTTATGCAAACACGAACGAGGGCTGCTTACGATCAGAATAACGAGATTTACAAGGAGAGAAGAAGGGAAGAACACCGACTTCTCAAAAAGAAAAAGAAGCAGCATTAGAAGCGCTCGTTTGAGGAAATAGAGAGGTGCCATGACAGCAACGAGATTCGGAAATTTTACCAAAAGGTAAAAAGATCCTGCCAGGGTGGCAAACCCCGAACTCAAGCCTGTAAAGACCAGCAGGGAAACATAGTTATAGAGTCACAGTCGCTACTGAGGATCTGGAAAGATCATTTCTGCAGACTGCTTAACGGCGATGAGGACACAAATTCCGATGTCAGGCAGATTGCCCCATTCAGCTTGGCCGATGATCAAGACGATGCCGTCCTCCCGAACGAGAGGAAGTTAAGCTTAGCATATGCAAACTTAAATCAAATAAGACTGCAGGTGCAGATGGCCTTGATGCCGAACTTTTCAAGGCAGCTGGAGATCAGTTGGAAAGGAGCATGCACCAGCTGATCTGCATGATATGGTCGGAAGAAAGCATGCCCGATGAATGGAACCTCAGTATCGTATGCCCGATCCTAAAGATAGGAGCCCTCACAATTGCGCCAATTACAGAGGGATAAGCCTCCTTAACGTTGCTTATAAGATCTTGTCTTCTTTAATATGTGAACGTCTGAAGCCCCATGTCAACAACTTGATAGGCCCTTATCAATGTAGTTTTAGACCAGAGAAGTTCCCAATAGACCAAATTTTCACATTACGGCAGTTCTTGAAAAAAAACCCGAGAACATAATATCGATTCACCATCTCTTTATCGATTTCAAGGCCGCGTATGACAGTATTTACAGAGACGAGCTGTACAGAGCCATGTCTAGTTTCGGCATCCAGAGGATCAAATCTTTCAAAAGTCTGTACAATTACTCGCCTATGCAGACGATATTGACGTAATGGGAAGAAAAAAGCGTGAGGTCTTAAGTGTTTTTGCGAGTATCGAAAAAGAAGCGGCAAAAATGGGTTTGATGGTTAATGAGGGCAAAACGAAGTATATGTTGTCAACAAACAAGGACGCAGAACATCGACGAATTGAACAAAATGTCACAATAGACAGACATAACTTCGAGGTAGTACAGGACTTCGTCTACCTAGGATCCGCTATAGACACGGACAACAACATCAGTGCGGAGATCAAACGGAGATTAACTCTTGCCAACCGTTGCTTCTTTGGGTTAAGAAAGCAATCGAGAAACAAAATCCTCTCAAGAAAAACCAAGGTGACCTTAATCATCCCAGTCCTGCTGTACGGCGCTGAAGCATAGACCTTATCGAAAGCGGATGAGGAAACCCTTGGTCGTTTCGAAAGAAAAATTCTCCGAATGATCTTTGGTCGCGTATGCGAAGACATTGTGTGGAGAAGAAGATACAACAACGAGCTGTATAAGCTGTACCGCGACATGGTTTTAGATAGAAGAGTACGCATCGCGAGGCTACGATGGTTCGGCCGTATAGATTGGATGAATCCAAACGCTCATTGCAGGGAAATCGCGGTAGGGGAAGACCTCGTCTTAGGTGGCGCAATCATGTGGATGAAGACCTCAATCTATGTCGTTACAGAAGGATGTTGGTTGAGGCCCAGGTTCACCCCGAACTGCAATGCCCACCTAAGTCAGTAAGTAGGTAGGTACATAGCACCTATGTGCATAGAAAGAAGATCAACTACTCGTGTGAGGATAATGATTGCTGATAGTTGCAGGAAGCTTAAGGCTAAAAAGACTTGCAATTAAAAAAATTGGGAAGATGGGAGAACTCGAGGTACGCAAAGCCATCATTGCAAGTAAATAAACTCATAAAATAAAGTTTTAGTGTCACGTTTACTTCGTCATTGATGGCAGCAGATGAAGCAAATATAGGAAAAATTGTTTGACCAAGCTCCAGCTCAAGAGCATGGACGTAGGCATTTCGGAATTACAAAGGCAGTTGGGGATTGCGCAAGGCAGAAAGCCACTCTAGATTTGAGTGTTGTTAACGACATACCGCACTCAACCAATAATGGTTAGCTTTTTGGATGCTGCGGAATGAAAATTTGTTGAGGATCTGAAAACATGTAACAGTAGATGCCAATTCAGCTGGCGTTCTTTAACAGTTTCTGATGTGGATATGTTGGAGCTGACTCATTACCTGCTTGATGTCAGTGTTGGCACTCGGATTTTCTTGCATTGTTTTCATTATTGAAATAGTATCAATATTAAATTTCTTTTGATAATCACCCCACCCGCATTCGCTAGTGCTTATCACAAGAAAAATTTGAAAGACTATTTCTAATTCCATTTTCTGTTTGTGAAATTTCGGTGATAGCTTCCTGATCCTCTAATTTGCTTCCGCTAGAGCCACCATCTCTATCGTTTGCTTGACGTTATCAGAATGAATTAAGCTATACAAGATCTGGTGGGAGTCACGTTATTCGAAATTCAAACTTTATTTTATTTTTACTAAACACCACTGTTGGAAACAGACCAAGCGGAATTTCTTTTTCTTCCTCTTCCCTTTCGGTGTTACTAGCATCGTGATCTCGAAAGAAATGCTTGAGGGGTATGCCACCCCAAAATTCTTCGGCACACCTCCTTGTTTAAGATAGTCTCATAATTGAGACCAACCAAATTTATATTTCGTTGCATATGTTTGAACCAGGAATGTTTTGTTCTTCTTTTTTTTTCTTCCATCGCTATCGTTTCTGAACGTTGGCATTGCTTTTTTGACAAGGTTCTCTGGATCCTTCTTTGACATCCTTGAATTATTTATTATTACCAAATGAACCGGTCGTGATCTATTTTTTTCGAATATGACGTGACGGCTTCCACTGAACTTGGGTATTTCTAGTTCGATCAAACTTTGTTGCGCTTGCTGTCATTTAGAGCTTCTTCCTCACAGTTGCTGTGAATTTAACTTTCATAATTGTTGAACAACCAAGCAGAAATAAGATTTGATATTTTTCTCAATATATCTTTGAGTATTGTATTTCGATGGTAGAAACAACTGCATTGTCAAATAATTTTCAAAGAAAGAATTTCTTACATCGGCGGGCGTTGTCAACATTGCAATCGCTGATCGTTGTTTGCACTGTCAGGACCTTATACTGGTAGACATTTCTGTTTTCAGGAAGTTTTATGTTCGAATATTTTGGTAACAAAAATTTTAATTGACTAAATACTAGCTGAGCCGCCCGGCTTTGCTCGGGTCTGTAGTTTAAAGATTCCTGTTCTCGTTTTTCCTCTTCCGTGGGAATTTGGGGATGAAATATAATCTTTCTTACTGTGGGACTAATCTGGCATCTTAATGCTGAAAGAATTTTTGAAATCTGTCCAGTAGTTCCTAAGCTTCCGTTCCCAACCCATTATTGTTGGAATCTTCCGTTACCGTGGAAATATGTGAATGAAATATAAGTCTATGTCACCGAGATAATGTTACATCCTAGAGTTGAAAGAAATTTTGAGATCGGTCAAGTAACTTTAATGATCCCGTTCTAATGTAGCACCCCTAATGTCAAAAGAATTTTTGAAATCTATCCAATAGTTTCTATGTTTCCATACAAAAATTAAATAATAAAAGAATTTTATTATTTTTATTTGGAGTATTGTGATTTAAAAGTCAAAAAAGAAAGTTTTTTGTTTCTATGTTTCCGTTCCCAACCCCATTCCTGTGGGAATCCTCTGTTTCCATGGAAATAAGTGAACGAAATATAGGTCTATGTCACTGAAAGATGATGTAACATCCTAGAGTTGAAAGAATATTTGAAATTGGTCTAGAAGTTTCAAAGTTTCCATTTCCAATCCCGCTCCTGAAGGAATCTTCCGTTCCCGTGGAAATGTGTGAATGAAATGTAAGTCTATGTCACTGAGGGACAATGAAACAACCTAGAGTTGAAAGAATTTTTGAAATCGGTTAAGTAACTTTATGGTTCCCGTTTTCGTTCCCGTTTCTGATCCTGTGGGAATATAGGGATGAAATATAGTTTAAGTTACTGATGAAGGCAGATAATGTAGTGCTGAAAAAATTTTTGAAATCTGTGCAGAAGTTTGTAGTTTTCCGTTTCCAACCCCGTTCCTGTGTAAGTATGGGGATCAAACCTTGACAGGAACCATCTCTGGAATAAACTATGTCTACCATGAAAATTTCATAAGAATCTGTCGGTTGGTTTAGGAGTTTACCCCGGACATACATATATATACAATATACATACATACATCCTATTTTATATGTATACTAGCTGACCCGCCCGGCGTAGCTCAGGCCCCTACGTTCATCAAATTGAAAGTTAAGTAAAGTAGTTTCAAAGTTTCTATTCTTGTGGGAGAGTGGTGATTAAATATAGTTTATGTTTCTCAGGAACAATTAAGCACTCTAACGATGACAGAATTTGTGGGATCGGTATATCATTTTCCAAGTTCCCGAATATGTCCCAGTTACTGGACATCCCATATGGGGATGAAATATAGTCTATGAAGCACCGTATTGTAATGACGAAAACTGTACTGAAATGAGTACAGTGATTTTTGAATTCCAGTTCCCGTTCCTGTGGGTAAATGTTGATGAACTATAGTCTATATTACTCAGGGACATTGAAGCACTCTAACCATGAAAGAATTTTTGGAATTAGTTAAGTGCTTTCCAGGTTATTGATTATGTCACCATTCCCGCTTCCGTTCCCGAAAGAATATGTAAATAAAATAATTATAGTCTTTGTTACTCAGAAGCACTTAACACTCTAACGTTGAAATTTTTTTGGAATTGGTCCAGTATTTTCCAAGTTCCCGCTTATTTTCTTGTTCCCGTCCCATTCTCGTGGGAATATAGGGAGGAACGCGTACTGTAATAGCGATAAAAATGACAATTCGTTTCAGTGGTTTTTGAATTTCCAATCCCGTTCCCATTACCGTTCCTAGGAGAATTTGAGGATGAATCTAAATATTCCCCCTTTACCATTATCCATGAATGGTACCTACATCCAAGAAACCGAAAAGCTGTCAGTACTTGGTATGTGTGTAAACGACGATCTTCGTTGGAATGACCACATATTTGAAGTCGCCAAAAACGCAGCTAAATGCTTAGGTTTCTTAAGACAATGCAGGAAGTTCTTCACCCCTGTTCTGGCTACAATTTATAAGGCCTTCATCCGCCCAAAACTGGAGTATAACTCCCATATCTGGTCAGGCACTGCTCAAACATCTTTGCACATACTTGATATGGTACAAAATAGAGCGTTAAAACTGATGGGTGATAGTTAAATCGTAGAATCGATTGATTCTCTTGAACATCGTCGAAGCGTTACTTGTCTCACTGTTTAATATCACTTTTTTCACAAACAGTGCTCTAGTAAAATAGTCAGTTGCATTCCTCCCCTGAAACAATTTAGCCGCAACACCCACCTTGCTAAGAATGCGCATCAGTTTTACCTTGAGCCCAATTTCGGCCGTACAGTCAAGTATAGAGATTCTTATTTTAGTATTAGGAATGCTTTACCTGGCTCTGTATTTCAACTACATTACGATTTACAAAGGTTTAAAAGCAAGGTAAGGGCGGCCGTGGTGCAGTGGTAGAGTGTTCAGTAGGTAGGTAGGCCGGATGCGTGGGTTCGAATCCCGCTCTGGGCATCTACTTTTCTTTCAGCCTCTCAGTTTCGTATGGACGCCGCCCTTGAGGTTATATGTGAAATAGCTAACACCTTATTTCCACTACTGCAACACAGAAAAAAGGGAAGGCTGCTACCCTGGTAGTACAATGGACCGGTAATTAAGTCTGAGTTCTCCAGATTAGCATATAAGCCTCCTCTTGTGTATCGGTGTATCCTATTAAATCCTCTCCTATTTTCCTAAATGCTCGCACTGTGCTCTATAACAACTTTATAAGGGTAGTCATAACCCATTGATGTGTGGCTTATAATAAAACAAACAAAAACTCAGGTGCAATAAGTTAAAAAAAATTTAATCTTTATTCTTATCACATCAGTCAAAAAATTAAAAGAATTTTCCAAAACGAACCTTATTATTTGTTATTTATTATTCTAATTTTTTGTTGTCAAAAACAAAATCATTGAATTTGATTTTTAATTCATTACAGTTAAGAATAATGAAAATGTCAATTTTACTATATTCCAATTCCATCTGTCGGGCTGATTTGTGAACCAAACCATCCAGGGCGCCACTCAAACGCATACAGAAAAATTCATTTAAATGGGTCAAGCCGTTTAGGAGGAGTTCAATTACATACACACGTGCAGCAGAATTATATATGTATATAAAGATAGATAGATTCGTTCTAACAATTATACGTATTTACATTTAAAAAATATCTTATAGCCTATATGGTTTGGCGTTATGCTGTCTACCAGATTGACGTTCATTCATTTAGCTTCAAGTTAAATTTCAACAAAATACAAGCAAATTTTTTCGGATGTCCAATCCTATCCAATCTTCGTCATCGGTTCCAAAGCCCGCTGTCAATGACTCCTTTTATGTCACCTCCATCGATAAAACCAATTGGCAGACAGCTCAATTTGCTGCCAAATCAACACTTCCTGACAGAAATTGGCTCCACCTGAGCTTGATTCTGTAAATTTTACGACGAAGCAGATATTTCTTCGAATTCGTTCGGTTGCGACAGTCCGACAGTCCCATAAAAGAATGCTGCAAAGTTTTAAGACTTTTTGAGACGGTGCAAGAAATTCTTCACCCCTTCTGGCCTGGCTTCAGATTATATGGCCTGCATCCGCCACAAAACTAGAGTGAAATTCTCATATCTGGTGAGGTACCCGTCAAAAATCTTTATACCTTCTTGGCGGGGCACAAAATCGACAGTTGAGATTGATAGACGATAGTTCAATCGCAGAACTGATCGTTTCTCTTTCGTCGAATCGTCGAAACGTTGCCTGTATCACTCTCTTGTATCGCTTTTCTCACAAGCAGTGCTCTAATTAAATAGCCAGCTGCACTCCTCCCCTAAAAAAATTTGGCCGCCACACTCGCTTAGCTGGAAATGTTTATTAATTTTCCCTTGAGGCAAACTTCGGACGTACAGTAAAGTAAAGAGATTCATATTTTAGTCGCACCACCCGAATGTGGATTGCTTTGTCTTAGGACAAGCCATGAAAAGCGCTTGCACCATCCAATTCATTTATATTTACCATCTTCCCAGTATCTGAAGCTCCTCCTGATGAAACCGCAATGTCGAGTTTTTTGAATATTTGAGTGAGCGAAGTCATGTGACATCTCATTTCACTTCCACATTCTTTCACTTTTGCTTGCTACAAGACAGAGAGAGAGAACTTAACTTGTTCCGTTGTAAATCGCACTAGATGTTGATTCTACCTTGAAATTTCTGTCAGCAAGTCGACAGGCATTGGTTTTAAGCCATAGGATAGCTTAGAGTACACTTTAAGAATCAGTAAATTTTAGTTATTAAGTTTATATAAAAGCTTAAACAAACGAACCGCCTTACTTTTGCAGAAAACCTTACGAACATTTGCAAAGAACAAATATGTTCATCAATTTCTAACTTTGATAGACTCGTGTTAACTTACTCTTAACGAAATCTCAACACTCACGAAACAGTTAACCGGTATTATTAACCGGTATATGTAAATGTTAATAAAAATACTCTGACTCGTATTCGAGCCTTGAGCAAATAAAAAAAAACTTTTAATGATCTGTACGGTCTGAGCAACTTCAGAATAATCACTGTACTAAAGACAAATCACTCTGCCCTGCAGAGTGTGAAAAAAATAAACTCGATTTAAATGAATTGGATACAAAGAAAGGTAACCCGTTTCTCAGATGAGGCAATTCCAAACACATCATCCTACTCTTATACATTTTTCCGACTAATTGGAAAAGTTTTGCAACAAAAAGAGACACCCAACCCACCCGGCAGTCTCACCAGCTTCACAATCTTTTCACAAAACAGACACAGAAGACTCATGCTCGATATCCTTTCGTCAAAAAAGGACACACGCACCATCATCACAAGAAGAAAACCTGTCTGACACACACAATTTTGCGTTAAAAAGTTTCTTTTTTCATTCTACGGAAGCAGCAGCCATATCGAGAGGCCTTGCTCCTACGGTTACAAAAATGAGAACAACTAAAAATCATCATCCTTTTCAAGCTGCAGAGATATCAACAAAAAGAAGGAAAAAAGACAAACTTATTCGAGAAGGCCCTCCTCCCCAGAGTTAACCAAACTTTGGTTCATGAATAAGCAAACTTTAGTGTGTGCGTGCGTGCTATACAGTGAGCCTAGGATAGGATCCACATCGATATCATCACGACTCACGAGCAACTATGTAGACTCAAGTTTTCTCCCAGCTATTTGCATACAAGATTGGAATGAGCACGGTATTGCATGTAGGTATGTACTCGTATTCTGCTGGCATTGAACTGAAGGGGGTTATCCCCAAGGAGAGTAGTAGGATTATTAAATTTGAAACTTAATTAAGCATGCAGAATGCTATCCTTTGTCTTCCAAAAGAAAAGCCAACTTCATCGTTATCCTGACAAAAGTTTGGCATATTCCTGATACCGCATCTTGCTGGTCTTGCTCTACAACCACCCTTGGGTGTTTCGGAGATGGGTTCTGTTAATTCGTTAAAACACATAGTCTGACCAAACCAAGCAGATTGTACCTGATTCCACTTTAATCCTACCTCCACTTAGTGTAGTCAGTCTTTCTACCTTTTGTTACTACATGTTTTTGCAACTCATTTGTTTGCAAAAATATTTTGATGCAAAAAAAAAAATGATTACTACTTTTGTAGGTTGGCGACCGTATCCGATGTTTTAAATGATACGTGAAACGTGATGTCATTTCCCTCAGGAATCTCAAAGTTTCTGAGCTGGTTGCAATTTGAATATCCTCGTTACAGGAGAGATTTTCGGTTTTTATTGTGAATTTGGCTTTGTATAGCAGAGAGGCATAATTTGCAGTTCATAACAAAAGTTTGGTTTAAAATCCCGTAGACTTCTTTGTGGTACCATAGTGCTCACCTTCCAGTCAAACTTTTTTTTTGACATTAATGATACCAGCAGAAGAACTTTATTGATTATAATTATGTATTGAACCGGAAAGAGGTTGCTTCCTCACTAAGTTCAGTCGAAGATCAGTTTCGCATCAAACACGAATGAGAAGAAAAACGGCAGATTGGAACGACAAATGCACGCTGAATTAAGTCCAACGTGCAATTTAGGAGCAATGACTGCAAGATAAAAGCAAAAGTAAAGTACTGATCCTGCATTGGGTTGATTATGGATTATCCATCAATTTAGGCTGACCAAGATGTTACCACACAGCGATTATAGCACATATAACTATGCTTGTGGTGGCCATTAGTACAGTGGCCCAAGAAAATTGGCAGGACAGGAAAGGCAGGGAATCCGCTTCTCAAAACCTGATTGTAAATAAAAATTCGGACACACCAAGCTCGAGGAGAGCGCAATTGTCTCAACCATAATTTGTAAGGGAATTGAGGGTACCTATAAATTTTGTCCACTTCGATTTTCAGGAATCTATCAGATCTTCTGGATGAAGTCAGCATCTACGAAACGATTAACATTAGTTGTCTACATAGAACTGCATTCTCTGCCATATTTGTTTTTAAAGATACTCTAGCACCTAGATGCCAACATAGGATATTGAAGTAGCAATTGCGGAGAATAGGTTTTAAAAATACCAGCTTTCAAATAACTTCAGCAGCTTTCGCTGGGAAAGAGAGAGATAAAATCTTAGGAAGTTACATAGTGGCATATTTGATTCGTCCCAGTTCTTCAACTAAATATTCTCCTAAGGCTTTTTCTTATTTGCGTAAAGGATAACAAATCAGTTTTTGACTGTCAGAAACCTAATATGTTCACACGCCCAACCAAAGAAAATGTCGAAAGTTCAAAAACCAATTTATGTTTCAAAAGCTCCTCGTAGCTCCCTTTCAGCTTCTTAGGCATAACGTGGAAACTACTATGACGTAAGATTAAGCAATTCAGACATGCTTGGAAATATAAGTAGGTGATGTTTTGCAACAAAAATTTGACTACAGCTGAAAGAAGCCAATCGACTTTGATGCTAAGCTAGATCTAATTGCAAAGGGAAAACGGATCCGTAGCTCTAGAATGTTAAGAGCGTTTCCAAACCAATCGATACTCAGCCACGTTCCGATCATCACTTTACTTTCTGGATTTCCTCTTTTATCGATGGACCTATGCTGACTGAAGTCACTACATTGATGTATGTAGTTGTAGATACATTCAAAGTTAGATTGTGTTTTTGCTAAATGAATACGGCTTTAAAAGCTGAATTTAAGAATATTTCAGGAATGTCTTTGAAAAAGGCAAAAAGAAGAAGGGGGCCGAGATGGCTACCTTGTGGTACACTTGAATTAATATATTCCGGTGAATTGCTTATACAAAAGTACTGATTACGATCTCTTTAGTATGAATTGTTTATCTTCATCAATAATACGTCGTGGTTCACTCTATCGAAAGTTTTGGAAAAGTCGGTGTAGATAACGTCGTACTGAGACCCATTCTCAAGTCCATTCAAAACTAAATTACAAAACAATTTTACGGTAAGTAAAATGTCACCAGCAATAGGCGCAACGAAGTCCAAAAACAGCAATGCAAAAGCATTTGAAGTTATAGGCCTTAAATCAAAACTTAGTAAAGGGGTATATAAGATTAAAAAATGCCAAATAGATAATCACTAGAAAAAGTCTTACCAATTAGAGAATCAAGCACCTAAAAAAAATTTCAACTATCACCTGTCAGTCTTAACGCTCTGTTTTGTATCCTGTCAAGTAGGTGCAAAGATGTTTGAAGAGCATCTGACTGGTTATGGAAGTTATACTCTAGTTTTGGACGGATGTAGGCTTTATATGTAGTAGCCAGATCAGAAGGAGTAAACGATTTCCTGCATCTTCTCAAAAAACCTAAGCACTTTGTAGTATTTTTGGCAACTTCAAATATGTGTCATTCCAACGAAGGTCATCGTTCACACACATACCAAGTACTGACAGCTCTTCGTTTTTTTGGATGCATGTACCATTTATAGAAAATGGCAATGGGGCAATGTTAAGCTTTAACTACAAATGACAACATCGAGTTTTGAAGCATTGAATTGAACCTCATGTAACAATGTCAATGTCAGGATTCAATGAGCAATTGAGAGGATTAAAAGTTTCAGATAAAAGATCATTTATGAAGATAAGGAAGAAAGTCGTAAACAAGACGGAGCCCTGAGGCACACCAGTGAGTATCAGACTTAAAACCATGCCACACAACTTGTATTGAACTGTTCGAAAAATAGTGGACTCGATACCAAAAGCACACATTTTCGATAAGAGAGCTTGATGCCAAACTCTATCAAGTGCTTTGGAAATATCAATCGCAATAATCTTACTTTCTCCAAAACAGTGTAAAGATTGGTTCCAATTTTCGGTGAGATATTCCATCAAGTCACTAGTGGACCTTTTGCTACGAAAGCAAAAGAAAGAAAATTTCTGTCTTCAAGATATTCCATGGGTTGACGGTTTATCAATTTTGCCATAGCCCTGGAAAGAAGGGACGTTAGTGCAATTATACGGTAATTGGAAGTGGAGGAACATTCGCAAATGCAGTTTTCCATCTGCTCGGGAATCGCCCAGAGGAATAGGAAAGTTGGAAAAGCTTACGCAGTGGTTTCGTTAGCGTCCGTAAAAGAACAACTCTCTAATACCGGCGGGAATACCATCTGGACCAGCGAATTTATGAATATTGAAATTTTGAGGACTCTTGCAACCGAGCGAGTACGAAAAAAATATGTTTCAAAATAAATAGGGTAGCGCAACAGAGCGAGGAGCCCCTGGGCCTACCGCATTTCTCACAACCATGTCTGGTGAGGGAATGGAAGAGACCTACAATTTTCTGCCGGTTCCGAACGGCAAGAGAAAGCGCTTTTCATGGCGATGATTTTACTGACGGAGGACTTGCTTGATACCCGTGAAAAAACATTTTTGCTCCTGCTGGGATTCGAACTTCGAACCTCTGGGTTAGCAGGTGGACATACAAACCATCACGCCACGGGTACCACACCAAAATATGTATCTGTTTCATTATATAATCTACATTCTCGACCTCGGGAAGAGTTAAAATACTATGTGGAAGTGATGTCGATAGAGCTGACATACGAACAGTCGTTGAAAACAGGCGTTGGGACGGATGACATAGTGGAGTTCTTAAAGTTGTTCTCAAGTTGTTGTTTGGACACAATAGTATTTTTTGCTTTACTTTTTGTTCAAGTGAAAATTTGTAAATATTCCTGGCCCGTTTGAACATATTTCGGTTTTCTACTGAAGGGTCGATTTTGTTCATTCTTTCTTTAACCACCTCTTTAAAGATGTGATGAACAAAATTTCTCATGGACTCCGTTGAGAATTAAGTTAGATATCATATCAGCTGATGCGTCAACGTCTCCATCCAGAAAGTACAATTTAAAAGAAAACTTACAGATACACAGTTCTTTTAAGGACTTTATCCTTTTTTACAGTGACGAAATGCGTGAAATCTATCGGACACAATAGTCTGACTTGTCTAGATGAGATGATACTTTCACATTTTTTTTTTTTTTGGGAAGAGCGAAATAGATTAAATAGGTTGACCATGTGATCTTGACAATCGCTGTTACTCTAGGAATTGCAATCAAGAAATAAAAAGCCAGTATGCAGCCTATTTGTATGACCAAGAATCCTATAGGCTTGCCACATATCGAGGGTACATATTAACTCCATCTTCAGAAATAAAGGAGACAAGGATATACCCGATCGTCTCTGAAGGGAAGAAGGTGCTGTTATCAAGCTTGAATAAAACCCATTTTGAAGTCGAAAACTAGAGACAGATAGCCGCAGATAGGCTTGCATCATCAGGTGCACCTCACCTCAAATCCCTGCAGCCCAGATCTCATCTGAGGCAACTTTTCTTTTCAATGTAATCACTGTAGTTATTTGATAAAAAGCGATTGTGATTTCTAAATAAAAAGTATCATACCAATTTTGAGATTGTTCCTTAAGTGTTAGTCCACATGGTGATTTTCCAACGCCGCGCCGTCAGCAAAACAGATTTGTTTTTTTTTTTTCTTTATTTCAATTTCTTTGCTCAGGGCACTGGAAAATCATCAGGAAAAGCTTTTAAGTCCATGAAAAAATCTAACAATTATTTTGAATTAGGTGTTTTCCTCTGAGTGGAAATCAATGCCCTTGAGACCGACATGACTTTTTCAACGTCGATGAAATATTTCGTTGTAGCAGGGCATATTCTTTATCGTCTTTCGTTGTCGTCGTCTGACGAAATTGACAAGAATACCGGTTACACAAGTAAATGCAAAGATATGAAAATATATAACTCATCTCATTTGCATTAAAAGCAAATCCTTATCCTTATCTCATTATTCCTGTCGATAGCTCGTACCTATGTATGAACTACCTAACCCTACTGTATAATTTCCACAACGAATTAATTTTACCTTCGATCTGTATAAGGATTATACCATCGATAAAACACGGATCTGCTCTTATTTAGTTTATAAAAAAGTTTCCCAATGTGTAACACTCACAATCCCTCTCATGCATTAAGCATCGAAGAATTGCTTTCTGAACAAAGAGTCAAAAAAAAAACCTTCACATGCACGTCATACGTGTATCCTCTAAGAGAAGATTTCTTTTTATTTGATTCGATTCGACTTTGATTTAATAGAGCAGAGGATATTTCATCTTTCGCCGTGCCACTCCCTTTCCCGTGCGGAATAAAACCAAATATTCCCGATGTACGATGAAAACTTTAGTGGAAAATAAAGAAAAAAAGAAAATTCTAGAAATTACTAGAGATAGAGAATAGAGGAGAAACTCTTGCCTAAGGTACACACCTTTCCACTCCGCTTGTGTTCGAATATTGATCAATGTAGATGTAGAAGGATGTTAAAAGCACTCGATTCGCTAACGAATCCTTGAAACCAAATGAATATTCATGACTCCCAATTTGTTTTTATTAAATATTACCTTTCATGGTAATATTCAGATGAGGGAAAGTTGAGTTGCTTGAAACGTTCGTTTAGATGTGTCCACCAAACTATGAGTCTAGGTGTGAAATGGACGACAAAAACAGTGTCTATTCGGATGCTCAGCAGTGAAAAATTGCCATAGATTTGAACTCATTTTCCCTCGTTCCCAAACTGCATAAGTACTTTTACCCACCTACTTCGCGAAATGCGAACTTGACTTCATTGTTCTTAGAAAATTCATGGAGGACCACCGACCCGACGCGACGCGACGAGCTCCATGTTTACAGCTTTTAAAATGAAAATATGAGAACTCGGCAAGTGCTCATATTTCAAATCCCAAATGAAAGGTTTTCCTATTTCGCTCCTATAAATGTTGAACATTTATTGGACGAATTGCGGAAGAGCTTCTTTTTTTTTTTGGGTATTTGTTTTGAACTCAAGTCCCTGGTTACTTTGGTTACTGCCAAATTTGTGAATGGGAATATATTTCTTTTTCTGGGAAGAACATACGTTTAGGATGCCAAGGGAAAATGCTAGAAGAAAGATGTAGCCGCGCGTTTGGCAGGGAAAAAATGTGCATATTGGCAAAAGACGTTGGCGTGGATTAATGGTTTTCTAGCGATGGCATGAGGAATGAGATTGGATAACTTATTCATTTCCTTTCACTTTCGGAAAGTGCTTGCGGAGAGTTTGGTGATCGGGGAATATATGTTTCCGCCACCAACTACATAGGTCTATAACTCTCGAAAATTCTTGAAAATTTAAGCAAATGAAAATTCAAGTAAAATTAAGTGAAGCCTTGCATCATTTTATGAAGATAAGGGTAGCGGGAAAATTGTACTTTTTCCTTCATTTGCGCACCATCAATTCCACCCATAACCTCACGAAGCCCACGAAAGATCATATCAACTTTCTGGACAACATATGTTTTAGATAATGTTTAAGAGTCTTCGACTAGTTTGTCTTCAGTCCACCAGATCACTGAGGTGTTTTGTTACCGCTACAATACAACAAAGCTGCTAGTGCCGATAATTTTCTTAGAGGTTCCCTAAAGCAAACGAAGATAGTTAATTTGGAGGTGTTTAAAATACTAGCTGGAGCACTGAGACGTAAATACCGCTCCATTGTGCTACCAGATAGCAACCTTCTATTTGTTAAAGCTTTCCAGATGTTCGGAGAAAAGCCAAAAGACGCTGCCATGATGAGGAGCCCAAGTTAACAGCTCTCACCATGTCTGCGCCGAGTATCTGTAATCTCATGCGATACAAAGCAGAACATTCACAGAGGAAGCTCTGCTCTGCGGTGTCCTCATCTTCTCCACAAGATTCACAGAGCGGGTATCACTTAAGCCTAATACGTTTAAATGCTTGGCAAAAAAGAAGTGCCCGCTGGCAGCACCAATAAGCTTTTTACAGTCTTTTCTGCTACGGGATAGCAAAAATGTTGCATGTTTTAACGTTGGGGAGCGTACGTTTGGTCTGTCTACATCCAATGGAAGCATGCCATCTGCAGTTGTGCTCTTTGCAGATCTAATCGTTGATTGAAGCCCTCACTGAGGACGCTGGCAGACCTCTGGACGGTTCAGGTCCTGAGAAAGCTGTCTGAGATCCTTGCCTAGCAAGCTCATCGGTGATCTCATTTCCAGCTATGCAGTGAAGGTCTGGAACCCAAAAAGACTTAAGGAATTTAATCTTCCGACCGTATTCAGAGATCTTTTGCATTCCTGGATCATTTTCGAAGTAGTTAGAGGGCTGAGAATGACCTTAAGCATAAAGAGCATGCTCCAGCTCACTTGAATATAATTTGGAAGGATGGAGAAATTTGTTTTTCGAGTGAAACGTCAGCATCGTGTAATTCTCCACTACACTTCACAACATAAATATGAGTCTTCTAAGAGTGGCTTACAAAATCCTGTCAGCAATTTGAAATTTTCGTCTTCCTCCTCCTCCTCGACCTCATCCTATATTTCCTAGTGCTCGTTCGCGCTTGGTTCTTGGTCCTCGTTCCCGTTCTTCTCCTACTAGTTTATCTTCCTCCTCTCCTCGATCTCGTCCTTCTCGTACTCTTCGTCTTCGTCTGCCACCTCGTCCTCTTTTGTTCTCGTCCTCTTCTTACTACTCCTTCTCCTCCTCCTCGTACTACTACTTCTCATACTGCCCCTCCTCTTCCTCATTCTCATCCTAATCCTGATCATCCTCCTCATCACAATCCTCATTCCCCTTGTCATTCTACTCATCCTGATCATCCTCCTCATTCTCATCGTCCTCCTCATCCTCCTCATCCTGCTCATCCTACTCATTATCCTCATTATCCTTATTATACTCATCCTCCTCATCCTCCTCATCCTCCTCATCCTCCTCATCCTCCTCATTCTCCTCATCCTCCTCATCCTCCTCATCCTCCTCATCCTCCTCATCCTCCTCATCCTCCTCATCCTCCTCATCCTCCTCATCCTCCTCATCCTCCTCATCCTCCGCATCCTCCTCATCCTCCTCATCCTCCTCATCCTCCTCATCCTCCTCATCCTCTTCATCCTCCTCATCCTCCTCATCCTCCTCATCCTCCTCATCCTCCTCCTCCTCCTCATCTTCTTCATCGTCCTTATCCAACTTGTCCTCCTTGTCTTCCTCGTCTTAATCGTACTCCTAGTGCTCTTGGTGCTCTTCATCCTCTTCTTCCTCCTCTTCGTCCTAATACTGCTCCTAGTGCACCTCGAATTCCTCTTTCTCCTTGTCCTCTTCTTGCTCCTCATTATCCTCTTTCTTTTCGTCTTCCTCTTTCCTGTCGTCTACCTTGTCCACCTCGTACCCTACATCCACCCATCCACCTCGTCTTTATCGTCCTCTTCGTCTTTCTTTTCGCTCCTCTTTTACCTTGTCTTTTCTCCTCGTCCTCCTCGTCCCCCTTATCCTCCTCGTCTTCTTAGCCCTCTTTTTCATCCAGCAAATCAACAACACAACTTTTGAATATGAAGCATAATCGTGTTTCTAATGTTGGGGTAGTGTGTTTTCCTATAACAAGTTTCGCTGTAGGACCCTTTCTTACGTCCTCGTCCTTCTCCATCTCGTCGTCATACTCCACATCCTCCTCCTCATCCTACTTGTCCTCCTCAACCTCTCGACTTTCTTGTTCCCCTCTGCCTCCAGCAAACCTACAACGTAGTTATTATATCAGAAGAACTGTTTCTTACAGTTTTCAGGAACGTAATGTGTTCCAAGAGGCGTTGGAAAAGCGTTTCATACGCACCTGGGAAGGTTAGTTACCTTAGTTTCAATTTTAATACCAGCTCTTAAGAGTCGATAGTTGTATTCTTGTATTGCCTATCTTTTGGTACCACCATTTCAGATCAATTAAAACCTTTCATAGTAACAAGAGCTCTTACAAGGGAAAACCCTATTCACAAGATGGAGTTAGGACTACCCAATGTTGCTACCCACGGTTTCTTGCATAATAAATTGCCATGTGATGGAATCCACTATATTATGCAAAACAAAACCTTTGCGCGTGTTGCCCAAACCAATTTTCTGACAAAGCAGCTAAAAATTAATGAATTCTGTCAAACCCCATCACCTGTCACCGCTTAAGTACATATATTCGTTCATACAGGCGGCTGTCACATAACTCAACACGGATTTGCATTTTTCTAATCGAACGTACACTGAAACTACTACAACTACCACTTCTACAACCACATTCGTGTTTTAAACTTTAAGTCTCTTGAGAAATTCATGTAAAATCTAATTTCACTTCAAACGTCAACGTTGCCGATGGTCTGCTGTCGCACGCTGTCACCATTCACAAGAACAGCAGGAATAACTTAATGGAGAACTGAAAGCGCCACCATCACCAAAAATTTCCTAAACGATAAGGACTTTTAGAATAATTTATGAATAATGGAATTTTTCATTTTTTCCGGATGAAGCTCTACTCGGGGAGCATTAGGGGGAAGATGAAAAATAAGAAGAGATGAAAAAAAGAGCCAGCGAGATCGACCGAGACGTGTCTCAGGATCCTAGCCACATGTGCAAATTTGGCGTTAGGCGTTTTGTTTTCACCACCAACGACCGCATTATATCGCTTCGTGTACCTTCCTATCCTTAATCCGATTGAATGGCTCGCTGAACAAATTATCCTGATATGTGAGCCATGTCGAGGTGTGACGACGGAGACCGACAGAAAGTAGTGAAAGCATAGAACAGCCCCCAAAGGCAGGGCATTCCTTTCTGCATGAGTGGCGAGGGCGCGTACCAGCACACAAGGCTTAAATGCTACGACTTTACTGCTGGTTGGCTAAAGGATATACCCAGCACTATCGCATTAAGCAACCACAGCACTTTAAAGAAAGAACCCAAAGAAGACGAGAGAATTCAAGAAAACTCAATAAAAATGCTTTATGAGTTATGTTGACTTAGGGGAAGAATTTTTATTTTCATTTCATAACATCTACAGGTCTTTAAAAGGGACTTTTGTCAGATTTACAGCAAAAGAGGTGCAGAGGTATATCTAAGAGGCGCAGTAGCTGCGGCTGGGTAAGCGTAGGAAGCAGCATAAGCTGCTGGAGCAGCGGCGATTCTTGCAGCGGGGGCCGAGTAAGCAGCGAAAGCAGCTGGAGCAGCAATTGCTTGTGGAGCGTAAGCAAGTGGTGCAGCTATCCTTGCAGCTGGAGCGGAATAAGCCAAAGATGGGGCGGTGTATGCAGCAGCGATCCTGGCTGGGGCGGCAAAAGCTTGTGGCGCATAAGCATATGGTGCAGCAAAAAGGGCAGCATTGTAGTTGTTCTGGATATCAACGCGACTACTACCACCGGGAGCGATGAGTGAACCAGAATAGGCCAATGGAGCGGAGTATGCCAGTGGTGCTGAATAGGCAAGCGGAGCGGAGTAAGCTGCTGTGAGGGGAGCAGAGTAAGCGAAAGGCGCCGCTGCTAATGGAGCGGCAGCCAATGGAGCAACTACTCCGGGCTTAGCAACAGCGCAAGCAATGAACGCACACAGAACAATGATCTACAAGGAATGAAAATAAAAATCAACTAATATCCAAATAAAAATGCTATCGTTGTTAAACTTACGAATTTGGCCATGTTGTGAATATTTGTGTTTTTATTGGTTACTTGTCCGACGAGGAATAGAGCTGCTGAATGAATATGGTTAGCACTGTGCCGTGGATGGCCTTTTATATGAGTTTTCTCGCAAATTTCACACTATACGTTAGTGCGTATAGCTGTTATGATATCCATAGGCAGTAATATTTGCATATTTGGAAGGGGAATGCAGTGCTTTACGTTTAATTGCAACGGCCAATTGGTTCATAGGATTCTTCGAATTTTTTTGTTCGTTTTTGGACAAGTTTCAAGGCAATTTAAAAGTGAAGTTTGTATAAGTGGTTACATATATGTGTATGCACTTATTCAATCAACATAACATTTGCGTGAGCCAATTGTTTTAAATTTGGTACAAGACTGAAAGCCTACACTGAGCCAAAAAACATCACCAAATTAAAAAAAAGGCTTTGAATCAAAGAAAAAAGGCAACAATTTAGGACTAAAGGCGTTTTTCTTAGAGTCAAAGCTGCAACGCTTTTGAATAGAAATTAAAAAAAAAATCCATTTGAAATAAATTCGTTTTGACAATGACTTAAACTACAAGAGACGTGTAACTTTAAAAACTTTTATCTCTTATTTAATTATGGATGGCTTTTCTTTCAAATGCTCAGTGACCATAAATAAAAGACAATGTGCACTTATTCTAAATCGAAATACTCTGAAATCAAAACTTTGATTCATTCAACCTATTGCGCTCGCTGCTGTATTTAAATAAGGGTTGAACTCGATTTGAATCAAATATGTTTTCAACTAGTAATCACACGATAGGTAATTTTGAGTATTACCAAACTAAACTAATTGAAAAAAATTAAATAAAAAAACAAATTTGTGTAATTAAAGTTACATATTTTATTAATACTCAAAAAAGTGCTATTAACTAAGCATATACATATGTGCATTATTTATAAAGCTTAAAAATACTTATTTCTAAGAAATGTTTATTTAATTTTAATATAACGAGTTAGAAAAGAGGAAAATTGTAAAGATTCTTTAATTGTAAGAGACTGAGGTGGGTTTAGTCTTGATGTGATGGTATTGAAGTTAGACTTACAATCTTTGTGCCTGGCTTCAAAGCGCTTTACTGAAACATGTTTTACGGGCCCACATCATTTTATTGCTGTAGGATAGTGCACTAAAAAATGGTGTTTTGGCTTAAGGGTTGTTCCATATAGTTTCATGTAAAGTGTATGGTGTCCTTGTATAAGATTGGCCAAAAAAAAAATATTCTAAAAATAAATTGCAGCTGTTACCAAGATATGGTGGTAAAAGTAATAAACAGGAACAATACTTACCAAAAATTTCACTTCACTTCACTCGTTTACAGAACTTGACTCTTTTATTATTAATACGCGAATGCCGCTTTATACAGATTTCAACAAAGAAAACGCCTATAAAGATCAACTGTTGGAATAGAAAAGCGTTTTCGTTTGCTTCAAATGTGTTTTTACTTTGATTTTAACGTATTTTATAACGAAAATGCAAATATAGTTAGTTTTCCAAAATTGAAGCGTATTCTCGTTTATTTTTAATACGTTTTCCTTTGATCTAAATTCGAAAAAGTTAGATCTAGATTCAATGAAGTGAACTATTCAATTCTTCAAAAGCCAAAGTTACTTATCAGCTTTCGCAAAAGCACTTTGTATTTGAAACAAACTACTTTAAAAACGGCAGCAACTGCAAATTTAATGCTTTCCCATTTAAATATCGGACACAGTTTTTCCCTCAGTATACAAAAACAAGTTGAATCAATATGTCGGTTTTATGGAAAAGTTACAAAAGAGCTCCTCTCATCGGCGAAAATAATCATTCAAAAATTTTTAAACGTAACCTTCAAACTTAAGCCGCAAGTTTTGGTACGAATTGAATATCGTTCACAAAATTATTTCAAACATAAGCCGAGTTTCATTGGGAATCTGTATTCACTTATATTCACTTAAGCAAAACATCGCAAAACATAGCTCATGAAAAAACAACAACCCCTAAGCGTAAGTGAACAAAAATAACTCACTTACCTAAGTGAACAACAGGGATGGTTGGTAAATGTAGTTTGTGAAAGTGAACTTGGTAAGTGAATATAGCCATATAAAGCGTAAGTCGGAAAAAGGGATCAAATCAATTTCTAGGAAATGAAAGGAAAGTCCGAACAGTTTATCGACTACTTATGTAGTTGCGAAGGCTTGGAGTTAGTTTGAGAAAACTTACTTTCACCAGTTAAAGTTCTGTTTCGAAACTTCGGATGACAAGAATATCTCAAAAAAACTCACAAATTTAAATATCAACGTGGTGCAACTCTTTTCCACTGTGACTAGGCTGCTTGAGTGAATTGTGGGATATAGGAAATCATGATGGTATCTACTCGCGCCGCTATGCTGAAGAGTTTTTCTTCTACGCTAGCAAGTCAAGCTGGCTCAAAAGTGAAACCAATCTTTACACTTTTTAAGCAAGTATAACATTACTGCGCTTGATATTTCCAAGGCATTTTATAAAGTTTGCCATCAAGTTCTCTTATCGAAAATGTGGTATCGACGAGGCTCTTCTTCGTTTGATTAGAAACTACCCTTCAATACAAGTTGTGTAAGATGGCTTCATATCTGATTTGATAACCCACTTTATAAATACTGATGTGTCCCAGGGCTCCGTTTGGTCTCCGACTCCCTTCCTCATTTTCATAAATGATTTCTTGTATGAAACTTCTAATCCTCTCAATTGTTTTGCTGACGACTCAACCGTCAGTTTTTCATAATCGTTTCCAAATTAACGTCCCTGTTCTTTGGATGTGGAGGATGAACGGTTGACCTTGACAGCATTCTTACATTGGGGCTAAAAAATCAGATTAAAATTCAATGCTTCGAAAACTCAATGCCGTCTCTTGTCGTTGAAGCTAAACACTCGCCCATTGTCATTTTCCATGAATGGTACCAAGAAACCAATCCAAGAAAAGCTGTCAATACTTGGTATGTGTGTATACGATGATCTTCGTTGGAATGAACACATATTGTGAAGTCGACAAAAACGCTGGTATATGCTTAGATTTCTTAAGAAGATGCAGAAAAATCTTCACGCTTCTGATCTGGCTTCAAATTATAAAGCCTTTAGCCTACATATACGCCCAAAACTAGAGTAAAATTACCATAGCTGGTCAGGTGCTCCTAAAACATTTAGATTGGGTACAAAACAGAGCGTTTAGATTAATAGGTGACAGTTCAATAATTGTAGAAGCGATTGATTCTCTAGAACATCGCCAAAACGTTACCTCTCTCACTATCTTTTATCGCTTTTTTCACAAACAGTGCTCTAGTGAGATAGCCAGTTGCATTCCTCCCCTGAAACAATTTAGCCGCAACACCCGCCTCGATAAAAATGCCCATTAGTTTTACCGAAGTTTTTGAGGCCAACTTCGGCCGTACAGTCAAGTATACCCAAAATAATAAGAAACAAGGTTTTTCGTAAACAATATTTTTCCTTAGTAATAATATAGAGATCCTTAAGTATATATGCATATTAGGAAGATGTAGGCCGAAAGGCTCAGTTGGTATTGTCATGTTCAAAGGAGAGATCCGCAGAACCCCGTCAAAAAGGCAATATCGTACAACGTTTCAACAAATTCGCGACGAAAAAGAAAAGGCAGGCCAAAACACTCCTGGTACAAGCAAATGCAAAAACAGCAGCATTTGGTTGGCCTCAGACATGGAACAATCCAAAACCGGGAGGCTTGCCGACGATTTCTGAGGTCAACGCGGCGTACCCCACAGGCGGATCACTAGTGTGAAGCAGCAAAGTGGGAGAGTTGTAATCGCTTCAAGATCACTACTCGTAACGCCGAAAAATGAAGAAGAAGAAGAAGAAGGCCGAAAGGCATTATGCATAAGTACGCTTAAGTTTATGTTTAGTTTAGAGCACCCGCTTGGGGTCGCCAGTAAGCTTGTTAAGTCATTAAATAAGCTAGATTTAATCATTTTTGTTAGCCTTAAGTAGTTATAAGATACAAATTAATAAAAATGAAGTTAAAAATGAAAATGAGTCAAGTATTATTCATATTTTAGTTGAACCACCCGAATGTGAAATGGTGTGCCAGACTCTGTTTTTCCCCAGCATTACGACTCACAAAAGTTTTAAAGCAGTGTACATCGGTGGGTCCTATTAAATCCTCTCCTATTTTCCTATAAGCTCGGACTGTGTTTTAAAACATTATGAGGGTATTCATAACCCATTGATGTGCGCGTTAATTATAAAAACAAATTCCATAAACCGGTTCTTACCGATGACACTGACTGCTTCCACTTTTCAGACCTCGTCTCCTTCAACACCAATCGCCGATATGTAAGATCCTTCGATCTTTTTTTTCTTCCTGCTCATCATACATCATATGGTTTCAACGAACTTGCATGCTAAGCTGAATTTATGATCGAGTAATCGTGTCGACGTACATCCACTGAACCTGAATTTGGGCTATCCTCTGATCTGTCGGAGATGTATTCGAGTAAATTTTTTCCAATTGAAAAATTCTTTCGTTATATGGATTCCCAAATACTGAATTTTTCATACTAAATACTCTGAGTGAGTGAGCCTAAAACATATTTTTCTTATTCTGGCAATTGATAACCTGGATAATCTTGCAGCATGTTTATGCCCAGCTTCATAGCTTTAGCGGGTCCGTGGTGAGAGTATCGTTTGGTGTTTTCGGTAATACCTAATGCTGTCTTAAAGTGTATCTGTTCTAATTAGATTCATATCGATGATAAGCGCAGGGATTTCATTTCCTACACAAGAGAGAACAAATATTGACATACGAAGCACTCATTATTCATATAAATCTATAGGAATTTAATGAAAAAGAAGTTATCTAGATTAATGAATAGCAGACCATTTTATAAATAAAAATTGTAACTTTTCTTCACTTCACCAGCATATTGTACTACATACTAAATGTAAAGTTTTTGAAACAAATACTCAAAAAAGAATTTTGAAAAAAATATTTAGGTGCGCAACATTTTCATGATCAATCAAATTCATTTATTCGGTTATTGTTATTATCACCATTTATTATTTACAAGAAAAAAGGAGCAGAAGCGTAGCTCAAAGGAGACGCATATCCATATGAAGCAGCATATCCCAAAGGAGCAGCAGCCAATGGAGCAACAGCATATGGCGACGCTACATACTTAGCCGCAAATGGTGCTGCGGCAAGTGGAGCAGCGAGTGGGGCAGCAACATACTTAGCAACTGGAGCTGCAGCAAACACAGGAGCTGTAGCAATTCCATTGTAATTTCTGGCAATCACCTGACTACTGGTAGCGGTGACAACTCCTGGTGCAGCTGCAACCAATGGAGTCGAGTACGCGAGTGGTGCTACTAATCCAGGCTTGGCAGCAGCGCAGGCAATCAAAGCGAAGATGACAACGGTCTGTTTACAGAGAAAATAACGTTAGATTCAAAAATTCTTATCGATTGTCTTTGGTATTGACTATTGAGGAACTTACGAATTTGAACATATTGGTTTTGTATTTTTTATTTCTTTGAACTGAAGTACTCCAAGTTATGTGAAAAGTTGGTATGTCTGATTCATTCCACATCAAGCCATTTTATAGCTCTTTGCTGTCAGTCAACAATCAATGGCAGTTGAAGGGATGGTATGTCAATTACGTATGCGGAGCATGTCCGGTAGAGTCGCATTTCATGATACGTTGTAGTCCATCACTCGCGTAGCGCCGCGTGATAAGAAACTAAAGGTTTTGTATGTGGACAGAGTTTTTTTTGGTAAATACAAATTTCAGCGATGCTTTGTCTTGACCTGTGGGCTTAGGTTTTGTAAATCATGAGGCTTACACAAGGGAGTCACTGATTTAATTTTGATTTGAGAGCAACTTATGTGTACTGAGTGGATAAATAGTGGACATTACGGTTTATGGTGAACCTGGGGCTAAATCAAGGTCTTTAGTCAATGGTTTCGACTTCTGGCGAGCTTCTTCCAATTTTGCATTTTAAGCTGGTTGAATTCCATTTCCAATCGTTGAGCTGGAACGTTTGTCTCTATAAATAATAATAATAAGATCCATGTTTCTTCGCTGTATGGATGGACTGGGACGATCGGAGTCTACTTAAGGGGTTTTACTTTTTTTTTTCTCAAGGTTTAATTTCCCTCTTTTCAGAGTGTCAGCGATTGGCAACAGTAGTTCTTCTTTTCATCTCCCCAGTCCCCAATGAAGTTATTTTTTGTGTCTATTCCGATATAGACCTAAGTAGACCAAGTCAACTTCCACTACCTTAAAGCATACCATTCGAAAAAAAATCCGCTCTCAAAAAGAGCGGAGTGTTTCATTACATCAAAGGATAATATGCTAACTTGCTGATCTTAGCCTTAATCTTCAAAATTATTTTCCGACTTCCTAGAGCTCAATATTAATCTTAAATATACTGAGCATATTTCAACAGAACTTATAACGCACGCCATTTTATATTTATGCAAAAGGAAAGCCCAATCACTTCTTCGAAACGCAAAATTGTGCCCGCACAACCTCTGAATTTGACTCACAAAGCCAACATAAGCTGAAAAGGACAAAAATTCAAGCTAAAATTGGAAACCACAAGTCTTGTTTCTAACAAAAGCTCCGAAAACTAAAACTATCTTAAATCAAAACTGATTGAAATTAATTCTTAAAATAAAAGTTTTATACGAGTCCTTTGAGCCGGCTTCGAATAAACTCACTCCAAAAATAAAGGAAGGTAGTCGTTGCAATATTGTGTTGGGGTGGGGGCATGGTATCTCCTAACAGCATTCACAGTGCAGTGAGCTTTTTAATAAAAAAAAAGAAAACTTTATCAAAAGCTATGTGATGTGCATTGTGCATCCCAACTGGAATCAGGATCAACTTTTAAAAAACCTTTTCAGGCGAATGGAAAAAAAAATCTCCCTGAATTACAACAATCGGTTCCACCGGATTAGGTACAGCTGGTTTTTAACAAAGAGTTTACATCAACTCTTATAAAAATAGCAACACAAAACAGCCCTCATGTCTTAGAACTTCCAAATAAAACGAATTTAAAAATTATTTCAAATCAAATATGGGACCTTCCACAACGTGCAATAGAAACCCTGCAACCATGTCAGCCTATTTTAAATACAGTTCCAGATATTAGCATTTCCAATAAGAATAAAGAACTGGCAGAGAAATTGAGTTTAACATGGGTGAGGTTACTCCAAAGTTATCCTTTTTATATAAAAATAAAAATAATGTTTGAGATGAAAAGCGGACTTTCCTGAAGAAGAATTTATTTCTTAGAATCACATTCCAAAGTATAATTACAGACACCTACTTTTCTCTCTCTCTCTCTAAACAATACGCTGGTGGTGATTTAATTCAACAGCCTGCACTGTACCCTACAGTCAAGTTTACTCACAATTTGAATGCTCTAACAAAAAAATAAGGACCAACAAAAAATTGTCTGTAAAGTCTGTAAACCAATATAAAATGAAACCACCTGCCTGTGAAATACTTCAGAAAATTTTCTCTGGATGCTATCTCAGGAGAAGCAATTTTTTTTTTTTTTTTGTAGTCATTGCCCTTCTGTGGGCATAAATAAGCTTTAAAAGTTTTTTTATTTCCTGCAGATTTATTTGTCACGGTACTCTTTTGAGCTCTAGCCAAAAACTAAAATAAAAAAAAGATTTAATTTCCCAAATTAGAAGAAATATCCCTAAACTGGCAAAAAGGAAAATAAAGGAAACTCCTGGAACCTACAGCGTAAAATTAATTGGACAACTAATGTCCTTTTTGGAATTTTTCATGCTGAAATTTTAAAGGAAAGCCAAAGCCTACATCATTATTTCGCTGTTATGAACTTCAATAACTTTGTCTTCGTTTGGCAAGACCCATCTTTTATGAAAGCAGAACTGTCAATAGATTGTAATAGAGACATACTTAAAAGGATGTTCCGCGTACCTAAAACACTGAGGAGAATGAGTCTCGGTGGCGTTAAGGACTTAAGAGTATTGTTTGTTTAAATTGTTTCTTTAATCAATTCAACACTGTGGCCAATGACCTTGACGGTTTTAGTTGGGTTGTTAAGTATCTTTTCTATATTAAAAGTTGGAAATTTGTTATAATTTTGTTAAAAACTCGACCATGCAAAAACCGGATTTGAAAGATAATGAAAACAATGAACTCTTGAATATAGTAGAGGTACCTGTCGTATTTATAAGATTTGCTTAGAACACTCTTAGACATTTTTTCAGCTAGACGGTGTCCAAAAAGTATTGCAAACCTTAGCCAACTTCGTATTTATAAACGCATTCCAACAGTTGTCTATATAAGCCCTCCCCATCAAATACTCACCTCCTTACTCCTTGATGTAGCTAAGAAAAATTTGATAAACCTTCTAGCGCTAAAATTGGGCAGGTATGCCTTGCACCTGTGCTGTGATAGCTACTCAGCCTTATCATTGTAGCTTTTGCAAAGCTTTGCGTTCATAACATTGTTCTGTTTTTTACCACCAGACCAGCGAAGCATAGGTTATGATGGGTGTTATAATGTAGTGAGGTAAGTCCAGAAAATTTCTGGTCTAAGTTCCCATTTTTTACCAAAGAGTCTAGAACAAGCCAAAAAGCATAAGTTGCTTTTGATATGGATTTGTCGAGGTATGTTGGTTTCAATTGAGTTTTCCATCCAGGGTTACCCACTAGATATTTAACCTCTAAGGAGAGTGTCGGGAGATAGATTTTACATCTTCAAGTATAAAGAATGATTGCTGTTATGTTGGGGTTACTGCACCAGTCATTGACTTTGTTCAAGGCACATTGCATTCGGTTTGTGACCTAAGCTTCTTGATTGTCTTGAATGGAGATGACCAGGTCATGAGCGTGGTACCCGTGGCGTAATGGTTAGCATGTCCACCTGCTAACCCAGAGGTTCGAGGTTCGAATCCCAGCAGAGGCAAAATGCAAAAATGTTTTTCCACGGGTATCGCCTTTCGCGAGGAATTGGCAAGTCCTCCGTTAATAAATTCATTGCCATGAAAAGCGCATTCTCAATTAGCCGTTCGGAACCGGCGAAAAATTGTAGGTCCCCTCCATTCCTTCACAAGGCATGGTTGTGAGAAATGCGCTAGGCCCAGGGGCTCCTCGCTCTATTGCCCCACCCTATATATATTATTATTTAGGTCATCAGCTTAGTTTTTTGTCTCAAGTCCCGACTTATTGAGGTCGTCTATTTGATCGACTTGATATGCTAGTACAACAACAACTAAAACCCATTGAAACATTTTGGCATAAGACTTGAACCAAACGCGCACAGCAGCTGATTTGACTTTCTGGCTATAACTTTTCCAAGTTTCATAAAATTATCGAATTTGTAAATGAAATTTTTGAAAAAAACTTTTGCACCTCAAACTACTCAACTTCTTCGATCTTAAATGGATTTCTTCGTCGATAGTTTGTACCTTTATAAATATCCTTTGGAAGTGGCAAGGTCGTTTTCGTCGTCTGAAGAGCGACTGCTGACAGCTACAAGCCGCCATATTTGAAACTATGATAACGTTTTTCTCGAAACGACATTTTCTGAAATCGCTGATATCATAACTCAAAAAGAAATTGACCGATCGACTTCAAATTGAGACTGAGTATTCTTGAATATATTTACTACACAATGACCTACGATCGTTTTGATTGGCTGAAAATTGCAAATTTGGCAAAAAAAACGTCAGTGTCTTACCTCAAAAAAAACGAAACTTTTTACAGAATCCCGCCATTTTGTTAATTTTTGATGTTGTTCAAAAACCATAGGTCATTGTACCTCCAACTTTAACAACCTTTTTGAATGTTTTTGTTTCAGGTACTTATTTGGCCAGCATCATGTCAGCACCTCCGAACTTTTTCTAGGAAACCCCTAAAACAGCTTATAACTCCATTGCTTTTGAATATTTTTGTAAAACAAAAATCTTAAATGTAACTGAAAATAAATTTTATTATGTCCACACAACCTCAAACAAATGTAGTTTTCTTTAAACAACCAATTTCGGTGTTTTAAGTAAGACATTCTTTAGGTAGCGATGGAAGAGTTTATAAATAGGATTATTATTTGCGCACTGTTTTAGAGCGGAACTATAAATTCGACTGATAATGTTCTCCGGTCAGTTTTCGATTTTGTTTTAGTTTAAATTTTTTATTTTGGTGGGGCTAGTGTTATTATTAGTTTTCTAAAGCTAAAAAGTACTTTTTTTTTTTATGTTGGAGGTTTTTAAAATACCAGCTGGAGCACTCAGACCTAAATACCGGTCCATTGTACTACCAGATAGCAACCTTCTATTTGTTATAGCTTTCCAGATGTTCGGAGAAAAGCCAAAAGACGCTGCCATGATAAGGAGCCTAAGTTACCAGCTCTCACCATGTCTGCGCCGAGTATCTGTAACCTCATGCGAGAAAAAGCAGGACATTCACAGAGGAAGTGCTCTGCGGTGTCCTCATCTTCTCCACAAGATTCACAGAGTGTGGTGTCGCTTAAGCCTAACACGTTTAAATGCTTGGCAAAAGAGAAGTGCCCGCTGGCAACGCCAATAAGCTTTCTACAGTCTTTTCTGCTACGAGCTAGCAAAAATGTTGCAGTCTTCTTACTAACGTTGGGGAGCATGCACTTGGTTTGCCTGCATCCACTGGAGGCATGCCATCTACGATTTTGCTCTTCACAGATCCAATCGTTGATTGAAGCTCTCACTGAGGATGCTGGCAGACCTAGCGACGGTTCAGGTCCTGAAAAAGCTGTCTGAGATCCCTGCCTAGCAAGTTCATCGGCGACTTCATTTCCAGTTATGCCGTGATGGCCCGGAACCCAAATGAGACTCAAGGAATTTAATCTTCCGATCGCATTCAGAGAGCTCTTGCATTCCTGGATCACTTTCGAAGTGGTTAGAGGGTTGAGAAGGGCCTTAAGCACAGCTTGGCTGTCGCTGCAAACACAGATACTTCTCCCCGTCCATCCATTGTTCGTTACGTAGCTCAAGGCCATAAGGATAGCATAAGCTTCCGCTTGGAAAACGGATGCGTATGATCCCAAAGATGAGTGCAGTCGTATGTCGTCGTTCTCAACAAAGGCACCAGCACCAGAACCCTCGTCGGTTTTGGAGCCATCTGTGAAGATACGATAACAGTTCTTTCCAGGCTCAGATTCTGGGGTGAACCAGTCCTGAACCGAAGGAAAGTTGACTGAGTAATTTTGACGCAGTTTGAGCCTTGGGATCATCGTGTCAGACGGCATATCCATTAGACGTGAGTCAAAAGATATGCTGCTTGCGAGTTCCTCAAAGCTCCAGTGCGAATTGTGCCAGAGACCACATCGCTTTAAACGAGAAATGGTCTTGAGAGTACACCCCATGATGTAAGTATCAAGGGGAGGAAGATTCAACAGTGCGTCGAGAGCAGCTCCCGGTGTGCTGGGGAAGGCCCCCGTAACACCCAGACAAATTGTTCTTTGAAGTTTGGCAAACGAGGCAATAACGTATTTACGCGAGAGCTTATTCCACCAAACAACTGACGCATAGGAGATGATTGGTCTTATCATAGCCGTATAGATTCAAAGGACCCTTTTCGGTGAAAGACCCCAAGTCTTGCCAAAGGCTCCTTTACATTGCCAGAAAACTGACAGTGCTTTAGTAGTTTTAGACTCGACATGTTTTGACCAAAGAAGTTTGTTTTCCAGGATTACTCCAAGATGTTTGACTTCATTTGAAAAAGGAATGTTGACGCCTTTAAGCGAAAGTTGGGTCAAACCAGTCAATTTTCTACGTCTCGTGAAGAGGACAACCTCGGTTTTAAGAGGATTGACGGAGAGACCGTTTCTAACACACCAGGTGTCAATCATACAAAGCGCAGCCTGTGCTCGGGAACAGACAGCTTGGAGGCTGGAGCCAATCGAGAGCACGGCGACGTCGTCTGCATATGCTTGGGCATGAACGTTAGAACCATTGAGCATTACGAGTAGGGAGTCGATCAACATGCACCACAGAAGAGGAGATAAAACGCCACCTTGTGGGCAGCCCTTATTCACTCCCGTTGCAATATATTGTCCACACTCAGCCTCAGCGATTACGGTTCTATTTACTAGCATTGCTTTAATCCACAACACTAATGACTCGTCCACACCGTGTTCTCTGGCAGCATTACACATACCATCGAAACTTGCATTGTCAAAAGCACCTTGAATGTCGATGAAAATACCTACCGCAAATTCTTTCCTGTCAAGCGCGCATTCAATCCTGCTAACAAGATTTTGAAGTGCGGTCTCGCAAGATTTTCCTCTTTGGTAAGCATGTTGCATCTGAGACAGAGGGTGTAATTGGAGTGAGGTTTTACGAATGTAAATCTCAACCATTCTTTCCAGCGTCTTAAGCAGAAAGGAGGTAAGACTGATGGGTCTAAAGCTCTTGGCGAGTGAGTAGTCTTGTTTACCAATTTTTGGTATGAAGGCGACTCTAACACTCTGCCATGGAGTTGGTATATACGCTAGGGCTAAACTACCAGTGAAAATATTTTTCAAAGTAGGAAGCAAAAGGTTTATACTTTCCTGCAACATAGCTGGGTAAACACCGTCAGTGCCAGGTGACTTGAAACTGTCAAAAGATGCCACGGCATATTTGATGGCTTCGTCGGTAACAACTAACGATGACGTGTACCAGCTAAGTCGAGTGGATTTATCGGATTCAACTGATCTAAGGGAAATAGATTGCTGTGGTCCGATTGATATCTGGTTTCCTGGAAAATGAGTTTCCAGCATAAGACTGAGTGTCTCTGCTTTGGACTCGGTATAGGAACCGTCTGATTTCCTGAGCGTTTCTAGTTTGTTTACCTTGCTCCTTTTAAGGGCTTTAGTAAGTCGACTAGTTTCACTGAGTGTTTCTATACTTTCACAGAATTCTTTGTAAGAGGCATTCTTTGATCTTCGAATTAACCTTTTAAAGTCCTTCTGCTTAGATCGATACAGGTTCCAGTCGACATCTGATTTGGTCTTGAGGGACCTATTCAAAATACTTCTGGTTTCCCTGCGAAGTTTCTGTAGTTCATTGTTCCACCACGGAACCATAGATCTACTAGGTAATTGTCTAGCTGGACATGCCAGCTCGAAGCTACTTGTAAGGGCACAATTCACTTCTAGAACGGCATCTTCCACTTTTTGTGATGTTGAGAGCTTAGGTAAAGTTTTGACGAAATTACCGAGCTCATCGTTGAAAAGTGTCCAGTTAGTTTTTCTGGGATTTCTTGTAACTAAAGGAGTGGGAGTCACATTTGCTACATGGAATTGTATGTATCTGTGGTCTGAGAGTGACACGTCCAGCAATACTTTCCAGTTGGTAATCTCCTTGGCATATCTGTTAGATAGTGTCAAGTCAATTACGTCCTGTCGTATAGCCGTAACAAAAGTTGGCGTATTACCAACATTGTTAATGTCTAAGTCAGAAGACAGAATGTAATTAAGAAGATGGTTGCCTCTCATGTTGCATTTGACGCTGCCCCAAACTATGTTTCGAGCGTTTGCATCACAACACATGATAAGCCCCAACTTCCGGTTTTCACAAAACTCCACCAAATCCACAACCTGTCTTGAGGGAGGGGGAAGAATGGAGTTCCAGGGAAAATAAACTGACGCAACGACGAAAGTTTTCCACTCACCGTTCGTTTCGTAGTTTATTATAGCCGCAACCAGGTCTTGACCACAGAAGTGGTCAAGTTTAGTTGCTGCAAAAGACCTCGGTATGATGAGACAGGTCCGGGGTGGATCAGCCCGTTCGTCATAGAGAATATTTAAACCTCGTAGCCCTCCAAGACCAAGAACTCGGCCCTTCCAGGCCCATGGCTCTTGGATTGCTACGAGGCGAGTTTTTGTATTCAACACGGAAAGCCTGCTACATAGGAGTGCAGTAGCAGCCTTAGAATGTTGAAGGTTAATTTGATTTATTATCATTGCTCCTTTCGAGGCTTTATCCCGTCCGGTCAGTGTCCGTGGACCAGACTGACTACCAGTCTCGGTTTCATTCACCAACGTTTCGGTTGGACCTCCAGGAGTTTTGACCATGCCGGCTTCGTCCTTTCCAGCCAGTGTCCGTGGACCGAATTCGCAAGCCTTGCGACCTGTTCCTTCAGTTTCATTCACCGACTTTCCAGTTAGACCAACAGGAGTTTCAACCATGCCGGCTTCGTCCTTTCCAGCCAGTGTCCGTGGACCGAATTCGCAAGCCTTGCGACCTGTTCCTTCAGTTTCATTCACCGACTTTCCAGTTAGACCAACAGGAGTTTCAACCATGCCGGCTTCGTCCTTTCCAGCCAGTGTCCGTGGACCGAATTCGCAAGCCTTGCGACCTGTTCCTTCAGTTTCATTCACCGACTTTCCAGTTAGACCAACAGGAGTTTCAACCATGCCGGCTTCGTCCTTTCCAGCCAGTGTCCGTGGACCGAATTCGCAAGCCTTGCGACCTGTTCCTTCAGTTTCATTCACCGACTTTCCAGTTAGACCAACAGGAGTTTCAACCATGCCGGCTTCGTCCTTTCCAGCCAGTGTCCGTGGACCGAATTCGCAAGTCGTGCGACCTGTTCTTCCAGTTTCATTCACCGACTTTCCAGTTAGACCAACAGGAAGTTTTGCAGAGCTTCCGGAAACCTTCTTCCTTTCGACCCTGTTCGCGTTTGCAGAAGTTGGGGTGGCTTCGGTTACGTGAGACCGTCCTGAATTGGTGGGTGAGACCTCTTCCGACCTGTCCCTTTTCGCCGCCGTCACCAAAGGTTCGCAACTTAATTCAATGCCTTCGGCCACCCTGGTGTCCTCTTTGCGTTGAGCCTTTGCCGCTCGCCTTCTCTCCAGCTTTTGTTGGCGCTTGGAAAGCTGCTCTCCAGAGGGTGTCATCGTTGGAGTGGGATCCACTTGTTCAGCTTCACTTAGTCCGGTGATAGCACCGCTCTGGTCAACAGCTAAGCCCGGATGAGAGATTAGCTTTGGAGGTAGTACCTCCGAGCTGCCTTCTTCATCTTTCCAGTTCAGACCACGAAGAGCTTCATGGAGAGAACTGCAGGAGTCATCGGTTACGGTACCTTCGACTCGCGTGTATCCACCAGTAAAGGTGTGCGTTTGTATGTCAGATGGGGCCTCCAGAATCCGTGCCCCTGCCGTAGTGAAGACTACGGGTGGATTTTCGCTTTGACGATTGCCACCTGGAGAATAAAAATCCTTTGGGTTATCTTCCATACTGTTTTTTTGATCAATTCTTAGTTTTCATTCATTTTCCCCATCCTTCGACCACCTTTCGGCATCGAGCTCGGTTCAAATAAACTAATTAAGCCCTCCCACCGCGACAAGGTGACTGATCGTCGGGAAGGTAAAAAGTACTTAGACAAAAGCCGCGTTTTATTATCACAATGATCCAATCCGGATCAGAGCTTGATAATAAAACAGCTTTGGATCATCATATTTCCAGTTGGAAGTTGTGAGAAGCCCCGTCCACACTGTCCAATTTGTTTGTCAAGCATCGAGTTTGTCAAACAAATTGGATAGTGTGGCCGCTCATCAACAGGCTTGTCAAATTTGTTGGATGGTTTTCAAATTTTTTTGATATTTTTGCAAGTTGGACAACAAATTGGATGAGTGTGGACGCAAGTCGTCAAACATTCAAGAAATTTCATTTCAAAAATGTTTTCAAGTAGTGCATATCGCACGGAAAGAACATTTTTCTTTGTTCGGTAGGTACATTCATGAGGAATTTATGATGGTGTCAGGTAGTGCACCTCGCAAGGAAAAAATGTTGGGTAGATTGAAAATGGATTTTATGATATTTTCAGGTAGTGGACCTCGCACGGAAAAATTTCTTTTAGTTGGTAGGCACATTGAAATAGGAATTTACGATACTTTCAGGTAGGGTAACCATTCGTCACCCTTTTAGGGGGACAGTCCTTCATTTTCATCTCAACAAGAAACTAGTCCCCCAAAACAGGAAATGATTAAGGGGGACGCAAATGTCCCCCTTTCTTACACATCCTTAGTTTTTCACCATTTTATTAAAAAACTGCGTTCTTAAATATGGAATTTTCTGTTCTAATTGTTTTCTTAAGTAATTCTGTGGATACTTCCATCATAACTTTGAATTTCCCTACAACTGAATACATTCATTTTATACCATTCAACGAACCGTATCCAACTTACTGGAATTGGAAGGTTTTGTTAAAAGCGTGCACAGTTCCAAATTTCGAAAGAGTTATTAGTTTTCTATTTTCTATTCTCCACTCAAATGCTCAAAGTGAAAGAATATGCAGTCTTATGTTTATCACCTGGCGAAAAGACAGAAATCGTTTACTTGTCGAATCAGTTGAGGCAGATTTGATTGTTAAGCATAACTACAAATTGAGTTGCAATGACTTTTACAAATTTATATATGGAAATGGCAGTTTGTTGCAAAAAATAAAATCTGGAGATAAATATAATTTGTAAGGGATTTATTCTTATCTTTATCTCACTGAATGTGTTTAGGAAAACATGAATACCTGAGCTTATGTTCCTTTTTTAAATCTTTTTCTTTTATTTATTTTATAATAAAAACCAAAAGTATAATACAAATTAAGTTGTTTTTTATCTATTTCTAAAACTAATAAAGTGGATTTTTTTAATTTAGTCCCCCTAAAACCCAACTGTCCCGCTTAGCAAAACTCAAAGTCCCCACTTTTTTTTTTTTTAATTTATTTATTCATTGAATTATTAAATAAGAACTAGATTTACATCATATCATATAGTAAATAACTCTAACATTTATTGAATAAGATATAAATTTAGTTATGAATATAATAATCAAGTACATCCTTTAGTTACAAAACTAGTGGCGGATGTATCGAGTTCAGAGATTTATAAAGCAAACATAGAAAACTCATAGAGGGGAGAGTGCATGTATATTTAATTAATCAATCAGATACAATATGAATTTAAGTTATTATTCGAATTACATTATTTATTTCAATAAAATCGTTGCCAAACAACCATAATTTAACCTTCTTTAGGAAGACAAAAGGTCTACGAATACATCGAAGCTCAAACGGTAAACGGTTGAATAATCTTGGCGCTACGCAAGTGTAAAAGTTCAGATATTTTTGATTGTTGTGCGATGGAATAGGTGCAAGAAATCTTTCATTACTACGAAGGCTATAGGCACAGGAACTTGAATTAAAAAAATTGCCACTTCTCAAATAAAAAATTTTTAGGACTTTGTAAAAATAAAGATGTTTAAGTGGAAGAATTTTAGACTTACGAAAAAGATCAAAGCCGTGGTCGCGACGTCTTTTTTTCCAAATTATACGTAGTACATGTTTTTGAACAAGAAGTAATATAGGTTGCAAGTTTTTGTTAAACGTACCTCCCCAGCAGACGAGACCATATTGAATTTTAGACTGTACCAAACCATAATAGACTAATTCAAGAAATTTCTGCGAGCAGAGCTGTCTTAGGTGATACAATATACAGGGTGCTCCGTACTTCGTGTAACATCCTTTGGGGTGTGATTCTTGGTCATATTCTAAGAAAAAAAATGTATGACAGTAAAGCTCAATTCTCAACTTTGACATCACTTTTTGACAATTTAAGAAAAGGCTAACTTTGGTGTACCCTGACCTATGTTAAATTCAATATCTCTGTCAATACTAATGATAGAGACCTAATCATAGTTTTAATTTTTTGTAGAAATAACAGCCTTTAAGACTGTATTTAAGTTTAGCTTCCAAAGGTTAAGGGTTGCCAGATTTTCAATTTTAAGTGCTGTTCAAATTTTCTTTCCGAAACAAAGTTTTGACTTTAAGGTCATTTTTTTGCAGAAAATGCCTGATAAACATGGAGTTTCTTTATTTTTTACAGATGAACTAAACAATAATAAAAAAAAAAACTTAGTAATAAGTGCACTCTAAAACCCATAGATTCTATGATATTTGAAAAAATACAAAATGGGTAAAATTAAAAAAAAAAAAAAAAGATTTTTAAATTTGAGGTTTTTTTGAATAAAACAATAATATGGGCACTTTTAGGAGTTTTTTTATGTATTTTATACAAATACAATTATAACAAGTGCTCAAAGTGCCCTATTTCATTTTGAATGCATGCCAGAGCCCTTTTTTGAATTTCATTGTAGGTGTTTGCTCTCGATAACTCTTGTCTTACTTGTAGTCTTGTAATCTTTGAAACTGTATTTAAATTAGATTCCTATAGGTTTAGGGTTGCCAGATGTTCAGTAAGGATAAAGTTCCTGGTATATTCGTTGTGCTCTTCTTGAATTTCCATTGTAAAACTCATATAAGAAAAAAATGTCTGCGTAGGCACTTTGAGCACTTGTTTTAATTGTATTTGTATTAAATACATAAAAAAACTACTAAAAGTGCCCATATTATTGTTTTATTCAAACAAACCTCAAATTTAAAAATCTTTTTTTTTTTTTTTAATTTTACCCATTTTGTATTTTTTCAAATATCATAGAATCTATGGGTTTTAGAGTGCACTTATTACTAAGTTTTTTTTTATTATTGTTTAGTTCATCTGTAAAAAATAAAGAAACTCCATGTTTATCAGGCATTTTCTGCAAAAAAATGACCTCAAAGTCAAAACTTTGTTTCGGGAAGAAAATTTGAACAGCACTTAAAATTGAAAATCTGGCAACCCTTAACCTTTGGAAGCTAAACTTAAATACAGTCTTAAAGGCTGTTATTTCTACAAAAAATTAAAACTATGATTAGGTCTCTATCATTAGTATTGACAGAGATATTGAATTTAACATAGGTCAGGGTACACCAAAGTTAGCCTTTTCTTAAATTGTCAAAAAGTGATGTCAAAGTTGAGAATTGAGCTTTACTGTCATACATTTTTTTTCTTAGAATATGACCAAGAATCACACCCCAAAGGATGTTACACGAAGTACGGAACACCCTGTATATGTTGTAGATTGAAGATACTTTTGTCTTTTTCTGAATTGGTAACCCTACTTTCAGGTAATGGGCGTCACAAGGAAAAATATTTTTTCCTTGATGGGCAGTTGAGGGTTTTAGGTAGGGATGTTAAAAATATATCGATATAAAAAAATATCGATATATTTCATTCGATATATCGATATATATCGACGATATTTTTTTCACCGATATATCGATATATCGATATAAATATTTATGTATCGAAAAGGTATAAGAAACGATACTTTTTTCGGGTACTAGAAACTAACCTGCAAACATACTAAATTTATCGCAAAAAAAAATTTCTATACCTTTCACTATATTATCTTAGACAGGAAAATACTCATAAAATGTGTGCAACCATTCATTGACCACTTAGCAAATCATTTTCACAGTGTACAATAATAAACCAAAATATCGAACCGAAATAAAAAGGATTTGTAACCTAAGTGGTTATTCATTAACATGAATTTTATGGGCCTTTTCCTGTATAATGTAGCTAATATACCTTGCATACATTTCTCATAGCTAGAAAACTCTATGTCCTGTCTCTGCTGTAAATCTCACAGTGCCCAACAACAGAAGTCGACTCACAGCTGAACACATAAATCAAAGAGTTTTTCTGCATTCCTTATCTCAAAAATATTGGTTTAATTAATAAAACTACAGAAAACAAATTAATTCTTTATGTTAGTTTTTCTTACTACTTTTTTTTATTATTTTTTCTCATTTTTAAGGTAGCACATTTCATTATTTAAAATATATCGATATATCGATATATCGATATTTTTCTGATTCGATATATCGATACTTGATATTTTTTTTGATATATATCGATACGATATATATCGATATATTTTTCCATTTCCAACATCCCTAGTTTTAGGTAGTGCACCAAGCAAGGAAAAAATGTTGGGCAGATTGAAAATGGATTTTATGAGGGTTTTAGGTAGCGCACCTAAAAGGAAATGAAATGATCATGATCAAAATTCTAAAAAGAACTGATTATTTCCAAATTCCAAATGTTTTCAGGTACCTAGTGCACATCACATGCACGGAAAGAATATTTTTTCTACAGCTTATAATTTAAATTAAAGTCGATTATCTCCAAATGTTTTCAGGTAGCGCACATCGTACGGAAAGAATATTTTTTCTTCGTTGTGCACATTTATGATGTTTTTAGGTAGTCTACCTCTACAGTCCCTACACACTTTCTTTTGTTTTTCTTACTTTTCTAAAATTTCATCCCTAAATTGCGCTGCTACTGCTATGTCCTCCATGGTTGAAATTCAGACCAGAATGAAGTTTGACGACTTGTTTGATCAGTGTGGACGCAATGGGTATTTTCCGTCCAACTTTTCATCCAACAAATTTGACAAACAAATTGGACAGTGTGGACGGGGCTAGAGACTCGCTCTTTCAACTGACTTTTCAAAAGAGTTGCAGAGTTGCCCTACGAACTTTTTTTTCAATGGTTAATTTTTTGTTCTTTTTTTTTAGGGAAATATGATACTCATACACTTTGTCAAATATATATTTTTTTGCACTAATTCTTATTAATTTCACGAATATATGTTTTGTTTTGTAAAATTTTCTCATTATGTCATGTATTATACAAAAATGAATAAATGTGAAGTTTCTCGCTATCTATCTAAAATATATTTCATTTCTAACAGATAAAAATGTTCATGTGGCAATACTGTTGTTATTGGAAATATTGGAAATGACACCAACGTTTTCAATGGAAAGTCTCCTCTTGTGTGAAATAGAAGAACTAATTTTTAGATCACAAAAGTAGATCCAACTAAAAAGCAGGATTTCGCTTTGTTGTTGTAACGCTAATAAACCCATGATCTGATCCGGATCAGATCAATAATAAAATGCGGCTAATACTAAAACTTTAACTAATTTAAACTAAAGATAATAACTTAATTAAACTAAAGGGATGACACTTTGTTTAAAAGGAGGACTTTTAGACAGGGGCTTGGAAGTTTGAGAGCGAAAAGAATTGGAACAAAATAAATCTTTTTCAGAAGTTTCTGTTAAAGGTTCGTTGAGACCATAGGATGAACGATGAGCAGGAAGAAAAAGATGATCTCAGGGATTATATTACGTTTCTTGGATTATTGTTGAAGGAGATAAGATCTCATTATTTCGCTGCTTTGTCGATCCGGCGACCTTTCTCGGAAGATGTAGAAGCCCTTCCTTTAAAAAATTTTGTATGACAATATGATCATTGCTGTTTTGTCATTTCATAGTTACCGGACTTTCTCCGGTAGATAGTACCTCCTACCTCAAAAATATTTTGAAAATGGTTGTTGAAAAAGATTTCAAGATAAGAAAATAAATAAATAGGGAGGATCAACAGATTTCGCGACGGTGTTTAACATTTTTACGTTAAACGTAAGAAATTGATCGACCAAAAAAGTTCGCAGATTTCTATCAGCTAAGTAACAAATCATTTTACATGGCAGTGGAATCACATTCGGAAAACGAGCAGATTCCTTGTTGAAGGTGGTGTTGCTGACATTTGACATTCTCTGAATCTCTACTTTGAACATGACAATATCAACTGACCATTTTCCAAGATGGTATTTTTGACGAGAATGCTTAGTATTTCTAATGCCATCAAGCTTTATGATCAAATACTGAGTCAAAACCCGGTCACATAGCTGCCCCCAAAACGCCTACGGAAAAAAACATTTGACGGTGTTCTCTGTAACTTGGATGGAAACTATCGGAAATGAAAAAACTATCAAAGTTAAGTTAAATTTTTATCAAATCTTTCTCCCGCCCAATGTTCTCCGATAATATTTCCATTCATATAAAAACTTTTGATGGCCATCTAAAAATAATGTAAACTTTTATTTTCCACTTAAAACTCCACCATTTTGTGGGTAAGAAACAGCCTCAATGCAAAAAAAAATACTAAACGCAGAGAAGAGGTATTTTATATCTTGTAAATATGTATGTATATGCAAAGTTTGAAATAAGTAAATCAAGAAGTTTTTAAAAATAGCAGTGAACAAAGACTTAGAAAAAGTAGTTTTTAGAAAAACGCTCGCAGTTATAATACTCGCAGCTGTTAGAGTTTGAGTACAGGAGATTAGTAAGACAATTACTTCAACTTCAACTTTGCTTAGACCGGCTTTAAACTTTAGGGACACGTTTTTGAATTGTTAAACAGTAATATCACAGAAGTTTGAAGAGTTTTCAATTCACTTCATTCACCCTACGTTAACTCGATCAGTGATGTCGTCATCATAAAATGCTTCGGTATTTGTCATTCATTCATTCAACATAAGTTTTCGATGAAAAGTATCAACGCGGAGATCAATTTATGATCCTGATCGTCCCTGTCTTGCTAAAAGGAGCAGAAACAAGGAACACATCTAAAGCGGATGAAGAAACCCTTGGCCCTTTTGAAAGAAAAACTGTCCAAGTGTTTTATGGTTCATGAAGCCGATGTTTGGAAAAAAGCTTCAACAACGGGCTGTATGAGCTGTACCGCCACTTGAGCATAGTTAGAAGACCATTTAAAGCGAAACTGCGAGAGCAGAGACATGTAGAGCGGATGGATATCAGCGCCCAGGAACGACAGATTTTCGAGAGAACATTGCAAGATAGTTGCGGAAAGGAGATCTCGTTTAAGGTGGCGCAATCAACCGAGCTTAAGTGGAAAACCAGAGAGACTTAGCCCCAAATCGAAATTGTTGGTTGAAGTAAATAAGTTTAAGAGAAAAGAAGATGGAGCGCTGATATAGAAAAGCAGTTGAATAATTGTTGGAAGAAGGTTCAAATCCTGGAAAATGAAAGAATACGCTAAGTTTTTTGAAATACCACAAAAATTTTCATTTCGTAGTTGCCTCACTAGCAGGCAATTCCATGTTGAGGTTTTGAAAGGCAAGTTAAGAACACAAGTATTAAATACGAATATAAATGAAAAATGGACATAACATCAGGGTCGCACAAACTTTCGATTGTGCTTTAATACCAATACCAAAATCTTAAGGCTTAGTAACTAGTTTCAGTAATCGCTCTAAATATATTTAATTGTACAGGGTTGCCAACTACACATAAATTACGAAAATTGAATTAAGTTCCGTAAAATATTGAAATAATTAAAATTAAAGATTCCAAAGATTTCAAGGAAAAATCTAAAAATGCCATTCTTTTGCAGTTACTAATAAGTATAAGTCCTGGAAATTTAATCGAAATCGTTGGACCAGTTAAGGAAAAATGTTTTTTATTTTTCACTTTTTTAAAAAACGAGTTTCTCAGAAATGCAGTATGCAAAGTTCAAAGTCTTGACAGAAGTTGTTTTGACAGGAAACTTAAAAAAATCAAAGATACGGGTTTGAAGTTATTTCAATTAATCAAATTTTCTTAAAAACTTCATGAAAACTTAAAAACTAGAATTTTCCAAATTATGCAATGCAATCTTTCTTAAACAACTTTGAACTTCTAAATAAAAAAATTTTGTCAACATCATGCAAGCCATTAACGAGAAAGTCGGTTTTTAACAAAACGGTACTATTGAACTAACTGTTTTAAGACTCCTAAAATTGTTGTACATTATAAGAAAGACAATTTGAAACAAATCTTTCACACAAAATTTTATCGAAGGAGCCGTTTTCAAAAAGAAATAAGTATTATCATATCGGTTGTATGGCAGGTACCGTTCTTTCAAGACCTAGAGACCTAATTTCAAAAAACGCATCTGTACCTATACCCGCAAGTAAAAATGAGACCGAAAAGAGAACCTTCAAGAACTCCATACATAAATTTTCCCATCACTATTTTTTTGTTTTCTTCAGAATGAGTCCTATTTTAACAACTTTATTATTGCCTTCAAGTTCGATCATAACATTTATGAATAGAACTCGAGCTCGTTCATATGGTCCCTTAAACTTTTTATTCACTGTCCCCTGGGGGCGAGAACTACGACCGAAAATTGGAGTTAACCCTCCTAAAATTGATGTCACCGACTCCTAATTTCGGTAGAAAATTTTTATAATTTGCAGACGTTGCCCATTCGTATAATTTACCACGATGAAAATATTGAGTTCAGTTAATTAATTGACAATAACAGTTCCCCTTTCGTTCACAAATTAAATTCAAAGTTGTCAAGTCCCTCTCGGAAAACTCTTTAAGGGTCTCCTGAAAAACATCTTAAATGTTTCAAATTTCTGCTTTCGTGTTTTTGACTCCACTTCGTAGTTGAAATCAAAATAAGACTTTGATTACCATCCACCCAAACATTTGTTCTCCTTTACTCATCCCATCTGTTCGTCTCAGTAAAATTTAAAAAATATATAAACCGTGAACGAGGTAAGTTCAATGAATTAGAGTGGTTTTGGCTCCTTTACATTGTTAAAAATATTTATCTCAATTGCATTTATAAGATTTGGTCCTTTTCTGCGTAAAACCAAAAGCAGAAACCCTTATATTTAGCCACTCAGCTTTTTACAGTTACGAGTTGGTTATAGCCAGGACCGCAACGGCTTTTTGCAATTCGTTTCGTTCCTCTTTTCTATTTTCCGTCTTCAGATTAAAATAATGTTTGAGTTGACATCAAGAGATTTCCAACCACTTAAACTCTCAAAAGATGTCTAACGTAGAAATCAGCACAAACAAGATACAAACCACAATCCGTTCCAGTTTACAGATAGCTCACTATGCAAAGGCAAAGTCAAAGGACAACATAAGAAAACGGCAGCAAAAATATTCGCTTGGTATTTTCGTTTTCTTTTTCCGATTATTTGTTAAAGCAGCCAGATTAGGATACAAAGTCGTTCTCAGCTCTTGCAGATTTTGTTTAGTTTTTTCACCGCGTCTTGCCAACCAAATAAACCGTAATTCGAGTAACTGGGTTAATGGAAGAAAGAAAAACTTATCCATTCCCATGCTTTGAGTTAAAATCGCTGTTTCCAATATTTTCTTCTTCTTCTTAAAAACCGCCACATATCAACAAGAGAAAAAAATTTACAAAAAAGGCATGACTGGGTCGCACTTGGGTGCTCATCTACTAACATACCAAAAGCTATATCACTTTATTCGGCGACATCTTCGTCGACAAACACTTCATAACAATTAGTTCGAAATACTAAAAAAAAAACCTTCGGCTAAGCCGGTCCTAAAATTTTCTCCTGCAGCCGAATTTACTCTGACGAAGAAGTTTCAAGAAATTCTAGTCGTAAGTTTGAGTTGCAACTCTATGTGAGCTGATCCCATAACAAACCTGACGACGCGACGACAGGTTTATCCCAAATCACTTCTTAGATCCTTTTTATCATCGCAGTTTTTGAGTTTGAATCCAATACTTGCGATGTAGACAACAAAACCGCAACGTGGCGTGCACAATACCGAAGAAGAAAATATATCAAAGAATGAGAGATGCCTTTTCAGAGGCTTTAGAGATCTTTATCCTGCCATCGGGATTCGGGACCAGAGAAATCATTGGCAGTGCTTAGAGTAGGGGATAAAATTCAATACTACTCGAATATCGACGTGGCGATTATGTGGTGGTGTGGATTGAATTGTGAATGAGGACAAGGATGTCAACAGGATACGAGTATATCCTCCATATAAATACGATTCGATGAGGCGATGGCATTTAAATTTATTTATTTGTTCTAACGCCAACGGTTATGGGTTTGAGGGTGACTTTCTATCTCTTTCTCTGTAGAACCGACACTTATTCAATAGTATCGATATACATATAGCGCCCCCATCTCAAGACATGGAATTCCCTGGCATCCTGTTGTTGCTTTGACGCGCCCCAAATACGGTTCTAGACTTTCAATTGAAATTTGTTTTCTTTTTTGTTTTCTGCTAAAAGCACTTTTTGGAGGAGGTTGTTTATTGAATTCGCCTTTGGCGTTTGTGCGATGATAAGGTTAGCAAAGCCATTCGGTTTTACGCGTAAGAAGGTTTAGAAAGAAATAAGGATTTTTTTTCATCATTCGTTTGATTTCTTCTGGTGTGAGTTGGATGCAGGCCTGAAGTCTTTATTATTTGTTTGGAGCGTTTATAGCTTTTGTGTGACATCTGTTGTGAAGATAAGTTTCCTCTTTTTTGGGGCGGGTGTAAATACGTTTCTATTGAGTGAGTGGACGCACAGGCTTGTCAATCTTAATGTCGAGTAGGTACCTATAAAATGGGAGGCTTTCATGGTATGCAATAAAGTTGTTATGGTAATTTTAACCTCTGTATCATGAAAAAGTATTTTATTTAATTTAATGCAACTCGTGTCAAGGACTTTGAATGGAGCGTTTGACACAGTAGAGAATGTTTTATTAGTGGGAGGGTGGGAATCAGGGGCAATGTAACAATAACTCACTTAAAACTAAATCAGATCAAATTGCTTCAGTTCAGAATGAGGCCCGAAGTGCGTATATTTTATTGATGAACCTTTAACAATAAAGTTTGAGCTTGAAAAACGACTGCACTAAGGCAGTAACCACTTCTTAAGTTTGACCAAGCCGAAGTTTGTTGGTATATTTAAAGATTCCGGTTTTAGAAATTAGATTTTGCACTTTCAATTCGTCAAGAGCCTTTTTCAATACGACACGTAACAGAAGCACATTCCGTGTTTTCATGTGTGCTTTCTTGAACTCCTTCATTTTTTGTCTTCTTGCTATCAGAGCAGGCTTCACTGCTGAAAAACAAAAATTTTTGTGGGCATCGGGATCAGTCATTTCGTTTCGAACATATTCCCAGAATGTATGCCTTTTTCGGTTGGTGTTGACCTGCAATTCTTGCAGGGTATGGATTTGGCAGTCTGCAAACCAACATATTTCAGCAAAATTTTCACGAAGTAGATGGAAACAAATATAACTTTTGAGCACGGTGATATATTAGCTCAATCAGCCCTGTCTCAATCCGGAGCTCTACAACAGTTTCTTCGATACGCACTCAGCGACGCGATGTCTTAGGGGATGAGTATTATCATAGTGTAAACGTTTTATTGCTAATGTGACGTGATTTTTGATTTCCAGCCCAGGTTTTGCTCGTTGAATTAGCCAGGGTCGTTCTGCAGAAAAACACGAAACTTCAGGGTAGAAAGTCTTGAAGACTTAAGCCTGAACTACATCGAAACACAAAGTGAAAAAGTTTCCTAAAAAAGTCAAAAATATATCCGAACTTCTCTATCAAAAACAAATTTGTATTTCTTCCTCTCAGTTTAAAAAAGTGAAAGCTCGCACATATCGAAGCTTTCACTTTAGGCAATTTTTTGAAAACAAACACAATCAAATAATTTTGTTTATTTTTCTTGAAAGGTAGCGCTTTCATCACTAAAATCCTGTAGTTTTCTAAACAAAAGCTCTTTCATAGTTTCAAACCAATTTTGAAAATTATAAAATTCAAGTAAATGTCAACTTTGTTTTCAAATTTTAAAGTAAATTGAAAGATATTCAATTAAATTTATTGAACATTAACCATAGCCAGCTCCAAAGAACAGAAATTTTTCTTTTTTGACAAGTTGTTTATTGTTTTGATTTAAAATATTTAACCTTCAAAAAGCTTTTCGGAGTTTTTTAAATGTTGCCAACAGATGTCACGCAGTAATATGTGTGTATTTGAAAAGCTTTTACTTTTTTTAGTTTTTTTACTTTTTTCACTTTGTGTTTCGATGTAGTTCAGGCTTTAAGCCTGAACTACATCGAAACACAAAGTGAAAAAGTTTCCTAAAAAAGTCAAAAATATATCCGAACTTCTCTATCAAAAACAAATTTGTATTTCTTCCTCTCAGTTTAAAAAAGTGAAAGCTCGCACATATCGAAGCTTTCACTTTAGGCAATTTTTTGAAAACAAACACAATCAAATAATTTTGTTTATTTTTCTTGAAAGGTAGCGCTTTCATCACTAAAATCCTGTAGTTTTCTAAACAAAAGCTGTTTCATAGTTTCAAACCAATTTTGAAAATTATAAAATTCAAGTAAATGTCAACTTTGTTTTCAAATTTTAAAGTAAATTGAAAGATATTCAAATAAATTTATTGAACACTAACCATAGCCAGCTCCCAAAAACAGAAATTTTTCTTTTTTGACAAGTTGTTTATTGTTTTGATTTAAAATATTTAACCATCAAAAAGCTTTTCGGAGTTTTTTAAATGTTGCCAACAGATGTCACGCAGTAATATGTGTGTATTTGAAAAGCTTTTACTTTTTTTAGTTTTTTTACTTTTTTCACTTTGTGTTTCGATGTAGTTCAGGCTTTATGCTCAAAACTTTTTATTCATACAGAAACAAAAATCTTAAAAAGTATGCCCAATCAATAGACTTAAAACTAATTTACTGTGTCGTGCAGTCCTCACGGTAGGTCCTCAGTACCTCTACTCGGTCTGCTTCTTAGCCGTGGAAAACATAAAAGATATCATAACCTGAAACAAATGGAGAAGTTCAGGTTATTTACGGCCCTCAAAGGCACGCAGAAACCGACGGCAATAACTCTGGTGTCTGGTGGATCAGCAGGTTGGTTTGCGACCCCTACTGGCACGGAGAAACAACAGGCAATTGCGCCATCGCATCGTAAGCAATAGTCGGATGTTTCAGGTGGGAAATAAAAATCTAACCGATCTTTATTTTTAGCCTAATTACTTCGCTTGATTGATGCTGATTTGCTAATGAAAATTCACAGTGGTCGGACTCAACAATCTAGCGGGACAAAATTCAAGAATCAAAGTCAAGCGAACCGTTTCAAAATGAAGTAGCTAACTTGTCAATACACTAGGTAACTGTGGTTCATATTTTGTTTTTTGATCTTTTGCACTGCTAAGAAAATATTAAGCTTTTAAGTAAGCCATTTAACGATAAAAAAAAATAAAAGTTTTTTTTTTGTACAATTTGGTTCAGCTTTAACACATTGACTGCCATAGCCATCATATTTGATAGCCAGTTATGTTTTCAGTGTTGCCGTGGCTATCAAATATGATAGCCAGGTATGCTTTCATAAAATGATAGGAGTACCAAAAATGGTAGTTACTAGGGAGAAATCTCCATACAAATTGATAACTCTGGCACCCTGTGATGTGCTAGGTAAACTTGGTTTGAGCAAACTGAATATCACATAAAATAGCAATGGCCTCCTACGGAAAGATAGAAGTCTAACTTATTGTGCTGTGCCATGGCTATCATATTTGATTGCCAGGCAAAAATCCCTCACAAGGTTTTCCAGGACAACACAAACATAAAAATTCATATCAAAATATATATTTATATAGTAAAAATTTTGATTATAGCAAAAAACGTTGTTGGCACCCAGTGAAACATACTGAAAATTGGCGTGGCAGTCAACGTGTTAAACAGTGCTACGGTGCGTCTTTTGGAATATTTTTTTTTATAGAATTGATTTTGAGCTGTAAGAAAGCGATTCCCGAAGTTAATTTTGTATAGCATTTCAAGTTCAACGTGAAAAATTTAACTGGATTTTTTAATTGAATTTTTGAGTGGAGGTAAACTGTCTATAGAGTTCCGCCGAGTTCCGCTCGAACTGTGTTGGCTTTTAGGTAAAAAAAAATTCATAGCCTGTTTTTGCGATGCACATATAATTTTTTTCAACTATCAAAACAGCCTCCCTAATACCGCACAACCAAATTTTTGAGATTTTGGAGGTAATTGGATGAATACATAATTTTATAAATTTTGGGAAGGGGATATTAGGGTGTGCTTTTTGTGGCAACCTATTTATTTCAACAAAAAACAGGCTAAATACTTTCAGGAAGGTATAAAATGAAGCTTAAAAATCTGAGATTTAAATATTAACATAAAGTGATGCCTGTTCTTAACTTTCATTTTCCATTTGAATAACATCGAACATTTTTTTTTTCTAGCTTGACGTTTGAGCATTAGAAAAAAAACTGACAAGTTATTTTATTAGGAAATTGAATGCTCTACAAAAAAGCCTTTTTTATTTTTTTCATAGAGTGACCCGTTCTGAAGATATTCATATTTAAATTTGGAAATGTATGAAATTAAGACTTCTATTTTATTAAACTCATACTGATGACCTTTTTTATGACTTAAAAATTATTTTCAAGAACAAATAACAATTTTTATATAAAAGAAAATATCACTTACATCTCAACTAATTTCTTTTTATCTTACTGACAATCAAAAAAAGTTATTTCTATTCAATATATCTGTTCAATTAGAGAATAAGTAAAACAATTAATTCATTATTGTTTTGAACTTATAATTTTTCTTCATTTTTATAATTTCACTTTGGCATAGTTGGTATATTAACATTCGGATTAATTTTCTCGTGAAAATATAGATTAAGGATTGTTGTGTCATTACTTTCTTCACCGAAAGAAAAAACCTTGGTTGATTTAAACATGTTTCATTGTTAATCAACAATTCATCTAGAGTTGTGAAATTAAGCAAGTTTCCTGATGAATTAAAATAAGAACGCATTTTCACATCAAGTATGCTGCCGTGATCAATTTTTTTCAGGTAAGTATCACAAAAATGTTTAAATTAAGTATGTTCGTAGTTGATTTGAATATGTTCTGAGTTTCAACCAACAACGTGATTGTTGATTTCATACTTGATCAACAACAAACATATTTAACTAACAATTAAGGCTGAAATTACAAAAACCATCACGTTTGTGATTGAAATATCAAATACACTGTTGAACTATCACCAATATGTTTGATCAAAAATGTTCATACTTCTTCAATCAATAAAGAATAGTTAAAGTATCAGTAACATTTTGAATTCCAATATTTTTCATACTTAAGCCCACAGAAAACGTGAAGTCGCATAACGGAACTTCAATTTAATATGATAAGTTTCGTGACCATTTTATTTTAAGGGATAATTAATTATTCTTTATTGTTGACCAAGTATGGTCGTGAGAATTCAGCCTATCAAATATATAGGTCAAACTTCAATTTGGGCATTTATCATAGAAATTTTACATTTAAACTGTTTAGCAAATAAAAACGTGGCTGAATTCTCAAAAACATACTTGATCAACAATGATCATATTTTACCAACAATCCAGAATTGTTGACGAAACACAAACGTTGTTAAAGTACCATGGACATGTATGTTTCTAGTATCACAACCGTTGTTGGTTAACAATGAAATTGAAAATGGCGTTGTTGATTTGAGCAATGAAAATTGTAGCATTTAAATAAATAAAATGAAAATGACAGCTTGTTCAATTTAAGTATGTTCGTGCTTGACGCAAAAACAAACAAGCTTCATGTTTGATTTTACCAAGGTTTTTCTTTCGGTGTTATGATGAAAGAAAGCTACATACATACATTTCCAACTTTGAATTTGTATATGTTCAGAACGGCTTACTCCATAAAAAAAAAAAGAGCTCTTTTGTAAAGCATTTAATTTTCTACTAAAATAATTTATCAGCTTATTTTTATAATGCTCAAATGTCAAGCTACAAAGGTAAGAAAAAATAAAAACCATTTTTTCTATGTTATTCAAATGGAAAATTGAAAGTTAAGAACATGAACCACTTTCAATTCAATTCATTATTTATTCAGTAGCAGTATACATTTTTCTTTTTAACTATTTACATTCTTTTTAGAGATTTAGGATAATGAATTATTCCTTTACAGCTATAATATATAATATGTATAACAATAATTTTATAAAAAGATATTTTACATCTTAAGGGAAAGCTACAAACAAAAACCCTTATACAACACTTAAAACTACTATTGCAACAATCCCTTTCCAACATTTTTTTAGCATTTTTATTATTTTGTTTAACTTGCTATAACATTAAAAGTGGAAAGCTTTTTAACAAGTTGATTTTCGGATAAGAAACTATTTACGTCAAATTTTTGTTTAGAAATATCAATGAGATTATCTAAAAAGTCGATATTGGCTAGTTCATGAATTCTGCGGGTTGAGTAATAACGTGGTAAATTAAGCATAATTTTGAGTATTTTATTCTGGCACCTTTGTAATTTCAATCTATGCGACTTAGCGCAATCATACCAAACAGGGGCACCGTACAAGAGGATAGCTTGAAATATGGTTTTGAACATTATGAGTTCATTATCTTTGCTGAGTTTAGAGTTTCTGCAGATAAAAGGGTAAAGGATTCTAATATACATATTGATTTTATCGACTGTGGTGGAAATATGTTTATGAAAGTTCCACTTTTTGTCTATCATTATTCCGAGATATCGACAATGCTCGGACCACTCGATGTTGACAGAGCCCATTTGAAGTTGAACATTTCCCGGTAAGAAACATGCTTTTCTTCGTCGTGTAAACCAGATTGCCTGAGTTTTCTCTGGATTAATTTTGATTTTCCACTTGTAAAAATAATCTTCTAGTTTAGTGAGGGATACTTGCAGTTTTTGGTAGACTTCCAAAAAGAAAATCCCAGAAGAATAAACAGCAGTATCGTCGGCAAACATAGCTATATTAACGTCGTCTCCAAGAGAAGGTAAGTCAGACACAAAAATATTAAAGAGGATGGGTCCAAGTACTGAACCTTGAGGTACATGCTCAATTAATGTTAATATTAAAAGCTCAAATTTTAAGAGGCTTCATTTTATACCTTCCTGAAAGTATTAAGCCTGTTTTTTGGTTAAAAATAAAAGTTGCCCTAAAATGACACACCCTAGTGGATATGCTAAGTGAAAAAGCATTTGAAAACTGTACAGAAGCAACAAGAGATTTGTATTTAAGGGAATACTCTTGATACACTTTGCCAGTAAGTGTTCGCAAAGTGTTCTTTATAGGGCAAATCCCGGAAGAGGTGCTAGAGGCTAGGAAATTTAGAGTGATGTTCACAAGAAAAAAAAATTCAAGAATTAACTCAATTTGTTGAATCGTTGGTATCATCAGATCCATATATTGCTAGTTTACGACATGTGGACGATAACAAAAGTTTTCTCTTTGCCATAAATCGAAAAAATCGAAGAAGAAGTCTTAGCTAGTGAATAAAATTATTAATTAAGACATAAAGTCTTCAGGGCGAAAAGTTGATTTTATCAAACTATTAAAAAAAAAAAAACCTTTTTTCATATTTTTGTGTAATTTCCAATTTTTTGAGTGAATCTTTTGAAAAAAATATTATTTTTGTAAAAAATTTTACAATTTAGTCATTAGTCATTTATGAGTTCAATAAAATAAAATATAAGTAAGTTGAAACAAATTTTTATCCAATTATGTTGGCACATAATGGGCCTAACAATATACGTTGTCAGATATTTAGATTATGTATAAAACTTAAGTAAATGATTATTAAAGAATAGAATACATTGTTATTTTTTAATAACTTAAGGATGGAGGAGGACGGTGGTGTAGAAGGGGGAGTGGGGAAGGGTGATGTGGTGATGGAGCAGCTAGCCACGGTGGTGGGTTGACGCTGCCTTAGCGTAGAAGGCCATCGCCTCATCGTTGTTGAATGTGTTGTCTTCCATCTCGGGTCCGGGTGTCGGTCTTCTTCTGCTATCCTTCTAACTAAGGGGTTCGGATGGTTGGCCAGGTTTTCCAGTAGGCGTCTTCCAGATTGCACCATGTATTCTATGTCTATGGGGATGACAATAGCTTCTTCATAGAGCTTTTTATTGCTGCGACGTTTTTCCTGCGTATCGAATCGTAGCTAGGCCCCGTGAATATGCGCAGAACCTCCCTCTCGAATACAGCCAGTTTTGCATTCTAGTCTTGGATATTGTAAACCAGAAGGCTAAGCAGTAGGTGGTTCATTCATTTCAAATTTAGTTTGCATACATATGACTGTTGGAGAAGGAACTGCATGTGAGTTATACTCGATGAAAAAACAATCTACAGCTGTATGCATTATCATTGCTGTTGAGTGGGTGATATGACGGTGACGCATTATATATTCGTTGGCTAGTACTGTCGACTCCAGATGTACATTTTGGTACGAACCGCACCAGGTACCAGCGGAGCTAACTCGAAGTTCTTTTCGTTCGCAAATATATACGATATACCGATACACTGTTTTTTAAAACAAAATTTCTTCGTTTAGTGGACTCGACCAATGTCCTACAAAAGGAAGAATCTTTAGAATTTGAAACAAAACATTAGTCCTTAGTTTTAATATTGAGAACTTTTCGTTCCGTTCAAAATGTAGTTGCAATGAGTAAATACTGCTCATTTCAAATGAATTTCATTTAGCTTATATCTATCTACAAAAAACACTCAAAAATTTAGTCGTCGTCGTTTACGCCATCAAATGCCATTTTGTGGTAGAAGTTCAAACAAATGCTAATTATTTATTAACATCGATACATTATCTTCGTATATTTCTACCCCATTATTAAGTTTCATTGGCTTTTTGTGCAAGCTCTTCACATTAAGTCAAGATAATGAATTTTAATAAATATTAAAAACGACACAGCCCTGTCCTTTCATCTGACTTAACATCCAAACAACCACCTCCTGTCAGAACTTTAATAGGACACGCTATCTGGTGAATAATGAATTTCCATCTAAGGCGCTCAGTGTCAGCACAGCAAAATTCCCTCATCGACGATAGCTAGTAATGGAATTTTACACTCGTTCTTCTCCTTTTCAAAATACCAAAGGTAAAAATTTTATATTTTTACTGTTTATGCAGTAAGGAGTTAGTTTCTTTGCATCAGAGAGTGCATCTTTTGCTCCATTCCGATGGTGATGGTACATGGCAATGGCATGGGGCATGGCTCGATGGGCGTCGCGTGGCACTTCTCGCTCCTTTTCAATTTCCCCGGGGATTGTGTACTTCCAGCTTTCGAACCATTTTCCTGTTCATCGGAAGAAAAAAAAACCCGGCTGCTTCTGCTGCTGCTCATTGCTCTGAATGCTTTCATACCTCAACGGTGTGCGATAAGGATCCTGGTGATGACGATTATGACGATGATGAGGACATCTTTATGCTATGATGTTACTTTTAAGAACGTCATTTCGTGGTTTTTGTTTCCATTATTGCTGAGCTGTGTTGTTCTGTGGTGGTCGTATAGTGGTTGTGTTAGAAAGTGACAAAGCCAAATGGGGTTGACATTTTGTTTGTTCTCACTTTTATTTGCTCGAGTTGTGTGTTTTTTCCTCTTTATTTCTTATTCACTGGAGAATGCAGGGAAAATAAACATATAGCTTTCATCACAACCAGGAACTGTTGTTTGATTCCGATACCTGGGAACGAGTATCGCGAGAATTGTGATTACTTTTAATAAGAAGCGTCATCAACAAAAACAAAACGCGCTGATGTTTGTATTGTTCGCGATAGGTTTGGTCTGCATTTGTGGCTATGGTTTTAATTAAGGATGATGTTCAAAGAACTGGAGTCTCTTCTCAAAGGAACAAAGTACAGTTGTGCTGGTATCTAAGGAAACATTGTTTATTCTTTTTCAAACTAAGTGTATAAGAAAGCAATGCTTGATTAAAATACTCTGACTCTGTGATTTTAATTACTGGTGTTCCATTGAATAGTTGAAGATTTTTCTTAAGACAGATTCTTTCCTTGATTTCCCTTCGGTTTTCTTATTCTGAGTAGGTACCCATCACTTTTCACTTTGTAATCAAGAGCATGAGCAATAGCTTTGTTTTTGTCCTACAGTGAACCATTTTCTTAAAGGAGTTAGGAGTGGAGTTTTATTGGAAGAAATCAAAAGTTTCTTGTCTTACGAGGAAATAAATTACTTCCGGGCTGAACGAGTTAACAACACAGCTTCTAGCGTAAGTAAAACCAACGCTGCTTCATCAAAGTTGGTTACAGACTCACTAAAGCCTTTACTTTCGCTGTTCTAGGTTAAAAATTTCGAGATAACAGTATAGATGGGAGTAGTAGAGCAGATAAACATCTCCCTACTCTAGATGAATTTAGAAGAAGAAGATGATCCTCTCTTTACATAAGAGTTTATCATGGAAAACTACTTAAAATGTGGAGTCAGCTCGCCAAGGATTGGGTTCTTTGAAGAGGGGTGTTGATTGGAATTTTAGACCTTAGGACCTACCGAAATAAGTAAGTAGGCTCACAATAACTAAGTAAAATCTCACTCAAGACATCAAAAGCTAAGCTTCGTTTAAGGCGTTCTTATTATCAAACAATTATACTTTTTTAAAATAGCTTTTTTATGATGCTGAATTCCAAGGATTACGGTATCCATGTATGAAATAAGCTCTATTTTCAACTCGAATTCAACTTTTAGGTAAAACGTTGAAATGTTCGAACTTCGGAAGTTATGGTGAACTAATTTGCTACTACAGGCGTTGCTTGCATTACATTACATTACGAAAATGATTTACAGCGTTTTAAAGGTCTTTTTTTCGGTCGGAAGTTTAATAAATACTAACTGGACCTAAATACCGGTCAATTGTACTTCCATGGATAGCAATAGTCTTATGTTATAGCTTTCCAGATTTTCGTATAAAAGCCCAAGACGCTGCCACTGCCATGATATGACGTCTAGGGCTAGGCTACCAGCTCTCAGCATGTGCAGAGTAACTGTTACCCAATTCTAGAAAATGCAGGACAGTCAGAGGGAGGGATTCTCGAATTCGTAATCTTCACAGGATTCACAGAGTGGGGTATCACGTTTAAATGTTTGACGAAGCCGTATGGCAACTCAAAGTTTAATTCTGCTACGACATAGCAAACATTCTTAGTCTTTTAAAAAAGTCATAAAGACATGGAGGATCTAGAGATCAGTTGACCTCAACTCCAAAAATTAGCGTTTCGCCCAGGTACGACAGTGGGATCATCAGTTAGATGCTGCCGTACCCTTCTACGACGCAAATTTTTGGTCGGATTCTACCGACACTTATAAAATCCACAACATTGACATGATGACCCACTGTCGTACCTGGGCGAAACGCTAATTTTTGGAGTTGAAGTCAAGTGATCTCTAGATCCATAAAATCTTTGAAAACACCATTTGATTTTTTCCACTACTTTGTGACTGATGAATTCAGGCAATATATGGCTGATGAAATGAATTTGCATGCTGCCAGCAGAAAATCGAAACTCGATTTACTACCAACAAACAAGAGGTTCGACAGTACATCGGAATCATGTTCTTCATGTCTATATACCGCTTTCCAAATGTTTGTTCCTACTGGGGAAGACATTCGTTGGAAGCAATACGGACTACAATGACAAGAACGAGATTTGAACAAATGCGCCAGTTCTAGCATTTCAATAACAGTTCGACTATGATTCCGAAGGGGCAGCCATGGATATGACAAGCTGCATCGATTTCGACCACTCATAACCCATTTCAACAAACGCTTTGGGTGTGTTCCTATGCTTCATCGTCTTTGTGTAGACGAGCAGATGTGCGCTACAAAAATGAGTGGCATGAATGGGGAACCAAGCTGTTTCTTCTATGTGATCACATGGGGTTCCATGGGCGTAGTCAGCATTTTTTTTTAGGTCTTTCTTCGAGGACAATTTCTCAAAAAACAATAAGAAACGAGGACTTTTTTATGAAAAAAAAAGTAGGACAGATTTACTGACAAGAATATTGATATTTTGGTTTCTCAAAATAGAGAAACATCGTTAGTAGGTATATGAAGTAATATATGAATCAAATTGATTTTATATATTTTGACCATTGATTTCCCGTATTGTAAAACTAGTTTACTGGGATTTTCAGCAAATTTCCTGAGGACTTTGTCTTTCTACTTCGGATTTTCTTTCTTTTACTATTTTCCGCTGCACAATGAGCATACAAAATCCTGAAAAAAATAAAAGCATCGTTATCATATGAAATGAATAAAATTAATTTTCTAAGACTTTACCATTTAGTCGACTTTCAGCCATGGTTGATCTTAACCAGGTTTTAACACGCCGCGCCGCAAAGTCCGGAACGACCTTTCTACGGTGCAGGTCGTGCAAGGTAGTGCCAATAATATTTCCAATGCATGTGATATATCAGGAAAAAAGGTGTCCGCTTCCGTGATAACGTCGCACACTTCCAAATTTTTCTTCGCTTCTTCACTAAGCTCTTTGTCTTTCCAAGTGTAATACCATAATTCAATTTCTGCACTTAGATCCAATTCATAAAACTCTGAAAATGGCTTGATGTCTTCTTTCAAGTCGCCAATACTTTTTTCAACATAATGTTTGGATGCAATATGAGTAGTGAAAATGCAGACAAATTGAATGGTGCGAATCGATTTGCAAGCGATGATATTAATGAATCCAAATACGGAATCAGCAACGATATTTTCCAATAATCATTTGGATTCGATGCAGGTTGATTTGAACGATGCTGCTGTCGTTGGGTTAGTCTGGGCATATCTAATTCAATATCAATCGAGTTCGCTATTTCTTTTGCCTCGTCTAGAATTTCATCAATCACGGTATCTACAGCGGTTCGATGGCTAGATATAACAGTTGATATTCTATCAAGATGGTCTTTTCATTTGGGCAGGTCAAGACTTTTAGATTGAAGACCATTCACGACAGGCTCAAGAATATCATACTATTTGGCAATTATTGAAGTGCTTATTATAAATACAGGTTTCGTTGCTGCAGAATGTAGCTGAAATGCAGCTGATCGCGTTTTTGCATTGCCTTCGGTGGATAAAGTCAGTAATGCGTTCATGATCTCAACGAAATTGGCTTTAAAAACAGCAATGCTCTTGTGTTTTTGAGACCAACGAGTTTCACAAAAGGCGGGTATGTTCGGAGCACAGTTTCGCCGTAGCACTGATTCTCGGAAAAATCTTATTATGTCTTTGATCGTGACAATAGGGTTTCGTACTTCCAAGACCGTGCTCAAATCATTAACAACAAGATTCAATCTATGGCTTGCGCAGCGGAAAAACAATGCTTTTTGTATTTTTTTCGGATATGTGCTCGAACGCTTTTTTCTTTTCCGGCCATAGCACTGCAGCCATCGTACCCTTGCCCAGCGTATTTTTTCGGTTCAAGTTCACAACTCAGGACTGCGCGATCAATTTCATCTGCAATTGTTGGAGCGTCCATCGCATTTAGTTCACAGAAACCCATAAATTCTTCTCGTATTTTTGCTTGGCTTTTGTCGTAAAATCGAATACCCAATGACAGTTGTTCTTTTTTTTGATATATCTGCTGTTTTATCAGCCAAAATGCTGTATGCTGATGCCTTTTTAGCGCCAGCAATTATCATATCTTTCATAACTTCGCCACATAATGCAATTATCTCGTTTTGAATTTCAGGTGAGGTGTATTTCGCATTTTTTGGTCCTTCTTCAAAGTGTTTTTTAAGAAATTCATCTTCAGCCTCAATTCTCAAGCGAATGAGATCCATGAACATTCCCCAGGGGTTCTCATATTCTTTTGAAACTTATTCTGGCGCAGGAGACAATGTGGTACCAGAAAATACACCAGGTCTTGGAGCTTCGTCAAATCTCGTCGTTGGTCATGTTACACAACCCAACACGAGCCACACTTCCTATTTTTGGATTTTTAACGAACCGAAAAATTTTTCGTGGAATGTTGTTTTGTATATTACCTATTTTTATTTTTCAACCTTTTTTCTTTCATTTGTCTCCTTATAATTTTCTTGGAGTTCTCGTAAGGTTTTTTGACCCTACTACGTTTAAAATGCTTTGAAAAACAAACTACAAAAAAAATGATTATTGATTTTCGGACGCCTACCCGTTAACTGTATAAGCCAATGATTCACATTAGTAAACGTTGCTTCGGCTACCCTCTTCTGCCAGTGTGGTGCCATGTTAAATGCAACTGTCCATTCCCAACAATGCGTTCCAAAGCTTCAATTCAATCTTTTGAAAGCTGAGCACTATTTTCGGGGGATAAATTTGCATGTGCAATGGCTGAATACAAAAATAAAAAACGCAACAGAAAACAAATGATTACTTAAATATATCAAGGCCAAGGCCATTCCACTCTACACCCACGTAGATATTTGTTTCTCGTTTTATTAAATTCGAACTCAATAAAGATCTCAACAAAATTCAGAAAAAAAAACTTTCCATGCCCTCTCCTCACGCAACAGACTCATCCAGAGAATTCCAATGAGCTTCCACATTTTACAGTCACGTATCGGTTTGATATAAAAGTCTGCAAATGGAGGTAGCACAAGCAGACTACCAACACACACCTCTTGGAAAACATCGATCCAACTCAAAACAAAATCAACATGTTCAAATACGTAAGTCCATTTCAAAGCATATCCTCTTCAAGGGCATCCCTTAAAATGTACAATTCATTTCCTTTAGACCATTGTCATTTTTGCTGTGATTGCTTGTGCTGCTGCTAAGGCAGGATTACTCGCACCACTTGCATACTCCGCCCCATTGGTTGCTGCTGCTCCAGGATTTGTGACCGCAACCAGTAGCCAGGTAATCGCAAGGAACTACAATGGAATCGCATCTGCTCCAGTATTTGCCGCTGCCCCAGTTGCCAAATATGTTGCTGCCTCACCATTTGCTGCTCCATTGGCGTACTCAGCCCCTCTTGCTGCCGCACCATTTGGCTATGCTGCCCCATACTACGCTTCAGCACCTCTGGTCCTTTAAGATGTTGACGGAAATAAATAAATTTGTTTGAAATTAACCTGCGTGTCTGTTTTATAACTTTATTAGTTGACTCATTTCATTTATCTCTCCTTTTTGGACGTATTGACGCGCCTAAAGTGTGCCAACGACCGACTATGAAATTTTCTCAAAAGTAGATGCCCATCACGTTTCTTATTTGAAAACGGTGAACGAACGTGCGCCCCTTGCCAAAATACATTCGACCTTAAGTTTTATTGAATGCTTACGGGGGTTCTCTGATTGAATGACTTATTCAGACGATGAAATACAGACGAAACCCTCACCACCACCATCACCATTACCATCACCATCATCGAATCTCATTTCTCAAAAGTAAATAAAAATCCCATTAGAATCTCTGCCTTCTCATAAAACGAGAAATGCTATCGTTTTTGAAAAATCTACCATTTGCAGCATGATGGAGCACTGAACTGACAAGTGGTCGCTGGTCGGTCGCCCTCTAAAGGAACGAATGCCAAATAAATAATAAAAGAGGAAAATGGAATTCCTCACAAATCCACCTGTAACCTTTTCTTCAACCCCACACGTTCTTGCACACTTTTATGGGAGATAACCACAGATTATTATTAGGCCAGCCTAATGCAGTGACCCTACCCGACCTGACTCGACCGACCGACGACGATGACGACTGAGGAGGAGGACTGAGGACCCCCGCACACACGATTGCTATTATGTTCGAGATGATGATGCTACTGATGACGGAGATGGTTCCAAGAAGATGAAGTTGATATTATCCGATGATGGCAACATACGATACGTGACTCGAATACTAATCGCAACATTCAGTCACTCCTCTGGGGCTAGACCATTAACCCGGGTGGTTCAGGACTCAGGAGCTACTAATTCAATTCAAGAGGAGGGAGGAGAGCAGAAGAATCTTCAAAAGAATTCTCCATTTTTCTCTTCTTCCGGTTCCGGTTGTCAGAGACAGTCGAGCACTGCACATTCAAATTCATTTCAGCAATTCCTCAATGGCATGTGGCAAGAGATTCCTTGTGTTTGGCCTGGCTTTTACCATCGACTGCCACTGCATTCTGCAGTAATGTTATTTCACTTAAATTATTTCCCCCCAGGCTGCTGTTGTCGGGGAAAAGAATATTCTCCTGCTGCATTGAATGTTCGGTCGTGCTTGTGGTGATGCGAAGCGGTCTATGTTTTTTGGGTGTTCTCTGAAGCATACCATTGCCATAGATGAAGAAGAAAAATTCCATCCAAATGCAAATTGCTGCTGTTGGAGCCTTCGAAGCACAGGATAACAAATCATTGCTGGGTTGTCCCAGTTTTTTTTTGTTTTGTTTTTTTTTCTATTTTTTTTTTTTTTTGTATTTTGCTGCAACAGAAAACACCAGGCGAAAACTTGAGCCAATTAAGTCCATGCAGCCGGAAGAAGAAAATCACCCTACGAAAGTTTTCTGAAGAGTTGGGGGGTGTGGAGGGTGGGGGAGGGGTGAAAGTCGATTAGGCGCTTGTTGTGTATTTTGTTTTGGCCTTAAGGCGACGACAACGGCAGCAGTGGACATTAAAACTTTGGTCTTTCTGCACCGAAAATTTGCGTAGCCTTTCGGATTGAGTGTCCCAATCCAGAATTAAAAAAGAGTGACGACGGGAGGAGTGGGGATGAAGCCTTAATAAAAGAACAAGTGGCCATCGTAGAAACTTCAATGCAAAGTTTTCACTCTCAAGCCACCACCGCACCGGCATCAAAGTTCCGCCAGGCTTATAAAGGCAATTTTCAAAAGTTTTCCAATTTTTTAACCATCAACTAGAAAAGTTTCAGCCAACAAAATATATATAACTTTGGAGCGAATAGAGAATAGAGGTGGAATAAGGCAGGTACTCTGCCTCCATGTCTCTCCCGGTGGAATTTAAGTAATTGGCCAGGAATATGGATAAATCTGTAAGGGTTTCTGGAGTGGGCCAAATGTAATATTTAACAGCTGCTGCCTTGCCAATTGATTTTGAACGGCTTTGAAGGGAGTTCATTTTCGGAGTGTTTTTTTTATGGTTTTCCTCTAACTCATAGTCCATTGCTGCTCTAAGATTTGTGAGCCTTTAAAGAGGTCTATGCAGAAATAAATGCTCGCAACGATGAGTACTAGAACCTGGTGCAGCTATGAAGATTTTCTGTAGAATTATTTCTTATCAGATGTTTGCACTGTTGATTTTATCCTTTTAGTGGAAGCTTTCTTGTTCGTGGTTTGTCTTTTCTGATTTGCGTGCTTTCAAGTTTTTATGACTAGCTCTTATATGCTTAGTTAAGAACAGTGCGTTAGCTTTACAGGGACGGCTTAGAATATCGCTCTCCGCATGTCGTAAAAAGCGACTTTAGGAGTAATCATATTTTAGCATTTAACATCAACAAAACTCGTAACATCATAAAACTTGCCCACAAATTCGATTCCAAAAATTATGCACTAGTTCTTCAACGAGTATCATTCTTCACGAGGAGGGTATGGTTGAGAAAAATGGGCATCGGGGCTCTTCAATCTGTTATGCGATCTCTTTATGTACTTATTTGATTCATAATCACACCACATGGATTCCAGGGCTGTCATAATAATGCGAAGGATTAGACGAAATTTGGGTCGAGAGTTCGAACAATTACAGCTTCACTTATCGTAGTTTCGAACTGGAAGAGATGATGACAAGGAGGACTTTACATGTCTTAAAGTTGAGCGTTTTTTGAGCCCTGGGCTTGGCTCAACTCGCCCTGAAGTAGCCCTAGGGTTCTCTGATGGGCCGAGTTCTGGTAGCGAGCAGTCAAATAGCATGTATTTTTGGTCAAATGACATGGATGTGGATTATCGTTTTTTGAGAACTGAAAATCCAGGTTTCTGTTTACAGTACAGTAGGTTTTTAAGAGAACCTGAGTCAACCCTGGGTATGGCTAAAGATGATTGCTGTGAAAATTCAATTTGTAAAAGAATTTTTCAAAAGAAAAAACTTAAACCCTAGCTAGAAATTGCATAAATTTAGCTTGAAAACGAATATTTGGAATGAAAGCTTAGTTTTTGTCTAGAAATATTTCATTCGTTACCAAGGTAAGTTCAAAAATAATTAAATCACGTTTCCCATCAAATAGCAAACGTCAGATGACTAAGAACAATGTCTTAGGTATTTAAATTGGGTTTAGTTGTAATCAATTTTAAAATATTCATGAGTAATAGTTGAGGTAGCGATTGCACTATGGCTTATTTTAAGGCTTCAAAGTTAAGAAATGATACACAGTCTAAAACTGTGTTGCGGAGCCCCGTAAAATAAAATTTTCGTCACTTTTATCTTTGCTTAATTTCGAAAATATGTCCTTACAATGCAGTAAATTGTTTAGTTTTAGGGAAAAATAGTTACTTTATACAAATGCCTTAGATTTTTTCGTAAAACACATACGGGTAGCCTGAATTCCTGTAGTCAGCATGTAATCTACCGGGGAGCTATAAGTAAGGACCCAGTCATTCGCAGGAGTTGAGCAAAATATATAGGGCTGTAATACATAAGCACAGACAAAGTCGAGAGACAAAAAATAAGATATTTAAGAATCATTTTTAATGTTTAAGGTATAATTTTCCGACTGAAATCATCAACTATTGCCTGCGAAAAGCATTCTGTAGTGGTGTGTGGTTATCCATAGTTTGCACCTTTCGTGTGCCGTGCGTGCCACCAGGAGCCCGGCCGTAAATAACCCTGCCGATCAACCATAGCAATTGTCTGCTGTTTCTCCGTGCCGCTCTGGGCCGTAAGCAAACCTGCTGATGCTTCAGAGCTATTGCCTTTTGTTGCCATGTGTTAGTCACAAATACTGAAATATGTATTGAAACAAAATTTTAAAATACTAAATGTTTTGAACTCAAAAGCATTTTTTTCATCTGGCCATGTGGTTCTTTAGTTCATTTACATTTACACAACAGAGCTCCAGGATTCTCTGTTGTCCTCAAGTATCTCCTTGAAACATCTCTATAACTGGTCCAAAAACTGTTAAACTTAACTTTTGCGAAACAACGCTCTACCAACGCTTATTGACTTAAACAATTTCATTTCACTATAGGCCTGACGATGACTGATGATGGCATCTCAACATCTTCTGCAGACTGTAGACGACGAAACCTCATTCCCACAAGAATCCAGGACTTAAAACCATCCAATGTTAGCTAGAAACATGAACGACCGACGCGAATACGACGCCCGAAACCAACTGAATGCAATATAAACGAGAAAAGTTTCATTTTGATTACTTAATACCTGAGTGTGGAAAGTAGTTGCTTGTGCAGCAGAAGCAAGCATTTATCAATCTAGAAAATAGCACAAGAAACTTTTCACTTCTTCACAAACTAAGGCAATCGGTACCTATCCTGCCTGGCTTCATCCTTCACAGAGGATTATACGAGTACAACGCGGCATCCTTGAATGAAAACTTTTCGATTAGTACATTCCAACATAATCCGGAAGATAGATGTTCGATTTAATTAACGTTAGTACTTTGGAGAGATCGAATGAAGTTTTTTGAAAGTTCAAGTTTCCAACGTCATGTTGAAATTGTATTTGCCTCAGGTGTGTGTTTGAAATTATCGCCCTGATGTGCAGGAGAAATAAATGAAAGAGTTATCCTGTCATCGAAGAATATGAGTAGTGATGATGTTCAAAGTGTAAACAAGCACGTTGAATAGGAACTTGTCTCTTGAGAAATATACAATTGAGAAATCGAAGATTGGAAAAGTGGGGAAAACCATAACTCATTTGGAAATAATTTTATTTCCACAAATCGACAAAGCGTATGCTCACACATCGTATTATCAGTTTTTTTTTTTGTATTAAGTTTCATCTTGAGATATTAGCCACACGTGACGTTACGTTGATAAGGATGTTAGGAGATGCAAGAAATTGTCTACATGTTTGGTTGGCGTATTTTCTTCAAACAAGCTGTCCAGTGTTAAAGCCACAACAGAGCAATCACGAGAATGGTGGAACTGGCTGAAAACCATTTCTATAAAAACCTTGAGCATTGAAGAATTTCGAAAAAAATTTCACCTCTGCGGATTATGTCGTTAAAGCCGACTCAGGGATAAAGTTATTTCAGCCGAAATCCAGTAAATGAGCTTATAATGACCATCCGCATTTGGGCTTAAGTCGCCAACATTAGCATAGTATGTGCCCACGCCCTCACAGAAGAGAAATACGAGAACTTCAAGGATTGTTTTTACGGGCTCCTCGAACTGCTCGAAAAAACATATGAGACATGATGTGAGAATCGTTCTAAACGATTTTAACGCAAAACTAGGGAGCGAGGACATCTTTGGAAATACAATCGGTAAACATAATAAAATCAAAAAAAAATCTTCGAACGGAATCATGTTGCACACACCTTTCCTCCATCTCAAAACTCATAAAGGTTCATTTCAATTCTCAAATCAATCTACCGTCAACCAAACTGACCATTTGCGATCGGGGCGCTCGCAAAACACTCTTCCAGTGTTATAGTTGTCTGAACTTTCCGAAGGGCCAACTTTGACTCGGACTACAACCTTGTTGTAGCCAAGGTACAAATGGGGATATCTTGTTCACGACCAGCAAGAACTAACGCTGTGAAGAGATATGACGTCGGAAAGCTACAATCGCAAGAGATTGCCAGTGCCTTTTCCAATCGAGTGTCCCTGCAACTTTCTTTGAATCATTTGCCAAAAGGTAAAAAGATCTTGCCAGAGCTAAAGTCTGTAGACCCACAGGGAACATAGTAACAGAGATGCAGTCGCTCTTGTGGATCTGAAAAAACCCATTCTGCAAACTGATTGACGGCAATGAAGACCTAATTCCGCCAAAGACGATGAAGAAGAATGTTTAGCTTGCCAAATGCAAACTTAAATCAAATAAAACTGCAGGTGTAGATGGCTTTGAATACAATAGACCATATTTTCACGGCAGTTCTTGGGAAAAATCCCGCAATATAATATCGATATACACCATCTTTTTATCGGTTTTAAGGCGTTTACAAAGAAGAGCAGTACAGAGCCATGTCTAGTTTCGGCATCCCTGCAAAACACGTACGACTATGCAGGATGACTTTGGAGAATTCACGCTGCTCCGTTAAGGTCGGTAGAGAACTCACCAAGACCTTTGACGTCGAAAAAGGCTTTAGGCAAGGCGAGAAAACTGTCATGCAATTTCTTTCACATCATACTTAAGATTATAAACGGTCCGCCATCTAACGAATTTTTTTTTTAACTAGTGCTTATTTCGGGAATGGTAACACTTAGCTCATGTCTGATTTGACAGATAATTAGTTTTATTCTTCCGCTGAACGAACGCTTGGAAATATTGCGACATTTTTAGAAAATCCGATGCCGATTTTGCCAAAAAAAAAAAATCATCTTTTCAGATGAAGCTAATTTTGATCTTGTAGGGTATGTAAACAAGCAAAATGATCGCATTAGGGGCACAGAAAAACCGCACGCATACATTGAAAAGCCGATACAGCCAAAACGAGTCACTGTTTGGTGTGGATTTTGGTCTTCGAAAATGGGCAAGGAGTGGCCGTTACAGTTAATGGCGATCGTTATCGGGCCATGTTGAACGAACTTTTTTTCACAAAAATTGAAGAGGAGGATATTGGCAACATTTGGTTTCAACAGGACCACCGGCGCCGGCACTACTTGCCACACAGCCGAAGCTATACACTCGATGTTTCGTGCCCATTAAAAAAAAAAAAAAAAAAAGAAGTTATTTGGCGGACCCCTTACAACTCAAAAAGTAACTTAAAAACCCCTTTTTAAATGTTTTTTAAAGAGTAAATGCAATGATTTTCAATGACCTCTGTGGCAAAAGCTACTTTAGGAGGTTTTAAATATGTCCAGCAAACTGTCCGCATGAAAACCCGAATTAAGATATCCAAAAGAGTTTTTGGTTACACCTAAAACAAAAACCACTCACAAAGTTCAATAAGAGGTTATTAAGAGGAGAAGTACTCTAAGGATTAAATTAAGTGCTTGTTAAAAGTGCTCAGTGATTTTTCTGGATAGCTCTTAAAGAACTTTTATGTTGCTTGGGTGGCATGAGATTTGACGGTGACGAATTGTACACTCATAGCTCAGTGTTGACTTCTGATGTACATTGTGGTACAGATAGTACAAGGTACCAAAGTAACAAGTAGCATGATCGTTTCGTTACAATAATACATATGTTTCAGAAAGAGTTTTTGATGAGCAAAAACCTTTGCCTTGAGGTTTTCTCTCCCAACAACCTTGATCCTTCTGCGTTAGAGAAACAGAAAAGCGTTAGCTAATTGAATTTCAAGGTGGCAAAAATGAAATTATGTTTATTGATATCTCTCAAACAACAAATAGCCATAATTGCAGGATTTATATTCTAACATTAAAAAAAAACGTTCGTTTATTATTCGTTTGGCTCTTACAACTACTCTTTTCATCGCTAAATCGTCCGTACATCATCACAAACCCCACAACATAATTCACAGCGATTCATGCCAAGTAAAAAACTAATAAATTAAGTCAAGTGAAGAGTATTGCTCCAAGAAAATATCCTTCCTCAAGTTCAGTGACATGACAAAAAAAAAAAAAACTCAGAGCCCATTTCATATTCTATTCACATGCTGCACTCAATCCAAAATTATTGTCCAACTCTCCTGTCCAAAAGATCTCTGCCATCTGAGGCTGCTTCCAGAAAATTCGGCAATTTTCCGCAGTTTAATTTGATTGTCATTTGGAGTTGCCTCTTACTTATGTGACATTAAATTTTTGGCTCTTGGCAAGGAAGATATGGTATAACAAGCAACATCTTGCACTTGAGAATTCAAAATTGTCTCTCTAATTGAATTGGCCATTCCGGCGTCTCTTCACTTTATTAGGGTTGGACATCGGGATAAGTTGTTTGAAGAGACTCACCTCACTGAAAATCAGTTGAAAAAGTATTGTTATTCCTTTTAATGAATGTGTTTATATGAGTCAAGGAAGCGTTTTGGGGGAGTATAGAATGCTAAATGGCCTACAGTATACATGTATAGCTACCTAAAAGAGGTCAGAACATTTCGAGGACGGGACAGGCGTAACACACAAATCCAAATGCGAGTCCGTTTCAAGCTTCCTTTAGGAAAATTAAATTAAGTAGTCCGGACTCCGGAGAGGAGAAGACTTTTATGAATTTAGTTGGCTCGACACAAGGAGGATGTACATTCTAGAATGACTTATCTGGATTATTTATGTTTTGCAGTGGCTCTGCCAGGATATGAAAGTCATGAAAAATATGAAATTTATGCTGCTATACACCCTGGCAATTTATTATTTTGGCCTTAGTGGCTTAAGCTATAAAAAAGAATTTCGTACAGTCGAGTCGGTAGCTGGTGGTGGTGGTTCCCAACAATGTCTTGCCTTTCCTTGGTTCTTAGCAAAGGAGGTTGTTGATATTTTCCTTTTTTTACTTTACTTGAAAGGAAGAAGGAGAACATATTTTTTTATTTTTGGTGATAATGTGTGTCATGGTATTTAATTATTTTCCAACGACACATCTAAAAATGTAAAAAGAAGGAAGATGCATTGTGTGCGGGAAAGTTTACGAAAATACAGCTGCATCGCCTGATCTGGCCGGGAATTGTGGATAAGGATAGACTGGAAACAAATTGCTTTTGGTGTAATAAGAGAAGAGTACCCACAAAATAGTCTAGTCTAGTTTTTTCGTGATGGTATTTACTTTTTATTTTGTCATTTTGTGGATAAACGGTTAAATAAGGGAAAGGAAGAGAAAAAGTATTTATGGACACAAAACCATTTTGAGAACAATGCTGTGCTGACTTTTGTATTGAAAGAACTTGCGTTACCTCATGGACTCAGTGAAGCATTAGTCTAGCTTGCTGTTTAAAGTAACTGTCGGGAGCTGGCTTGTTCACATATTGAAAAACTAGTCACGTGCAAGTTTTTTGCACATAGCAAATGAAGGACCATCGATCACATAAATGATTTAGGAATATTATAGCATTATAGCATGTCAACTTTAATTAACGTTCTTGAAACATAAAAATAAATAATTTTGGAAACGTAGTTAATTATCGCAAGTGTTATCTTAAAAACCGAGATAAAAAGTTGGTGTTAGAAGTATGTTCCTGCATAGATGGCAGAAGACCAGAGACCGAAGACAAAGGTATGATAGATGCGACAGATGATAGAAGATTTTTTCGATCGCTACTAAAGAAAAACATTAATTTCAGATGCTGAAAAATTAAAGAGTGGTACCATTTTTAGTTGAATGCTGTCCCAATGAAGGATGCCCTGATGTTGGTTTTCTTTTCCAGAATTGATTTGAACTTGCCTAACTTATGTTGACGTTAGTCAAAATAAAAAATTGTATACTTGTTGTACTCTCATCTCATTTTCATTGGAAGCATTTGCCGAAAAGGGGCATCGATCAGTGTGGCTTGATGTTTGGAACTGGCTCAAACTTTTTCTTCATTCTCTTGTCATTTTAAAAGGTGTGCTTTCCTGGTAACATACAAAAATTACGTATGTGTGTGTGAGATGTTCACTTACATATTCTAGAGGAAAAAAAATTATTTTTATAGTCTCCTAGCTGGCCCGCCCGCGCCCTGTGCAGATCGGGTTCTACAGGGATCGAATGAAACAAATTAAATAAAGTAGCGTCTGAGTTACCGCTACGGTAGGAATAAGGAGATGGAATATATTTGTACCTAATGGTGAAAAAAGTCTTGGAATCGGGAATATGGGGATGAATTACAATCTATGTTGAAGAATTCTTGAAATCGGTCCAGTACTTTTTCGTTTACCTTTTAGTTTACGTTTCCATTTCTGTTTCCGAGGGAATAAAGGGCAATAAATAAAAAGGGTGGCACAACAGAGCGACGAGTCCCTTGTGTGGAAACGGAAGGGAGCTACAATTTTCTGCCGATTCAAACTGCACAACCAAGAAAGCGATTTTCATGACAATGAGTTTACTAACGAAGGATTCCCCTAAAAAGGCGATAGCCGTAAAAATATTTTTGATTCTCTAAAGATTCCAACCATAAACCTACCGGTTAACATGCCACCCATCACGCCACGGGTACCGCCGATTTAATCAGATCAGAAAATGCCAAGTATACAGCTTTTTCGTTTGCAAATGTTGCAATGATAGCATCTTCAACTTGAGGCTCATTTTGACTGAAAAGAAAAAAAAACAAAGCTGGTCCTTGCGAAACACCAGCATTTTTGAATTTGAAATGTTTCGTTCTTATTGTTACTCTATGATCAAAAGAGGATCAAAGTTATCTCCTCTAAAGGGGACTTTCTCCTCCTTCAAAAAGTTCCCAATTCAGTTGTCATTTGGTGCAGTAAAAATTTGATTGAATGTAATATGGCCAAATGCGAGATAATAATTTAGTCCCGAAAAAGTAAAATTACCTCCCCCCAGATAATATTATCATCTTCAGAACCTTCCCGTAAAACGTGTGGAATTTATCTGTGACTGTCAAGAGATGGTCCAAAGAGTTCCGCAACACACTTGTTACTAAATGCCTCTATATAACCTATGCTGGTTCTGTCCTTAAGTATGCACCGCAAGTGTGAGCCGCTTATCAAGCGGTTAACATCTCAAGAATCGGAGGCGTTCAAAGTGGTATCTGCTCTTTGCCCTTCGGAATCTTTACGACTCTAGAAATTTTCTCATTCTGACATCCTACCGCGAATGTCTATCAATTATTGATCTACATCCCATAGAAAACCGAAGGCATGTGTTTGCCATCATTTTAATTCACCGGCTTCTTACCGGCGATAGGGACTGCTCCTCAATTTTTAGACGTTATCTCCTTCAATATCAAATTCAATCCCCGATCTTTTTCTTCCTGCTCATAGTACATCATATGGTCTCAATTTTATTTTTTATTTATTCAAGCTAAGTACCTATATGTTATTGATAAAAGTGGCAAATAAACAATTAAAAAAAAAAAAAAATGGTCTCAACTAACTTTTAACCCAAATGCTGAGCAAGACTAACTCTATCCCTTCTCATTTTGATTTGAGCTTTCCAAATCCCTGTTTAAAAGCCCTTCTGTTAAACAGTCTTTCTTCCTTATAGCTTTAATTTAGTTTTAATAATCTCTTGAGTCTAGTTTAAGCTTACAGGAAGCTAATAAATGGGGCGTAAGCCTCACCAAAATAAAAAAAGTTGAAAAGTCAGAGCTGAACTAAAAATTGTTAAATATTTTACGTAATTCTATTCAATTTTCACAGTTAATGTGTTATGGAGAGCCAATACTTGAACTATGTGATCAACATCAAAATTTTGATATTGTACTTAGCACACAATTGCATATTCGTGAGAGTTAGTCGTGGCCAATTTTGTACAGGTATGGCCCCATAGATTGACCCCTTATAAATGAAACCTTAAACTTATCGGCTATTTTTAAAAAAAATTGAAAAAAAAGCTGAAATATTAAAATTATTTTGTGCATATTTGTAGGCAATAATACGAGTGGCTGTTTTAAACAAAGTTTACTTTATTGTCTTAAGAACTATAAGGTTTAACAGTATTTCACAACAATCTAGTTATCACAGTATTTGCGGATCTTCTTCCTTTTAAAATGCTGCGGCATAACGCAAGCCAGCTGAATAAGCCAAAGGAGCGGCAGCATAGTTCAAAGGTGCAGCGTATGGAGACGCAACATACCTGGCAGCCAATGAGTATGGTGAAGCACCGGCGATCAGAGGAGCAGCCAAAGGAGCAGCAGCATACGGAGAAGTTACGTATCTTGCAGCCAATGGAGCTGCAGCCAAAGGAGCAGCGGCATATGGAGAAGCTACGTATCTAGCGGCCAATGGAGCTGCAGCCAAAGGGGCAGCAAATGGTGCAGCAGCCAAAGGAGCGGCGGCATATGGCGACGCAAGTAATCGTCCAGCGAATGGTGCTGCAATGGGAGCAGCTGCTAAAGGAGCAGCTAATGGAGCAGCAGCAACCAGTGGTGCAGTAGCTATTCCATTGAACTGCCTTGCTACCACTTGACTACTGGTGGCAGTAACAACGCCTGGTCCAGCAATCAACGGGGATGAGTATGCCAAAGGAGCCACTACTCCTGGCTTGGCAGCGGCACAAGCAATCAAAGCGAAGACGGCAATGGTCTGTCAGAAAAGAAATACACAAAAAGGCTAGTCCTCTGCTGAATCCGAAATGTAATCCTTAGCATTCAACTTACGTATTTGAACATATTGATTGTTGTTTTGGATTGTTGATTGAACTATGAGATTACTCCAACTGATGACAGTTCACCGTCTGCAAGACCCTTTTATACAAAGTTAATGGTCTGATTGATGTCCGCCTGAAGAAGTATAGCTTCTTTACTATGCCATTGGCACGCGTATTTGCCTCATAATGTCCAACATTCGAGGCACACTTCTCTCTGTTCATATGTTTTAAATTAATATTCAAAGCACACGCCATCAAAAGTGGACTTTGGGTATGTTTATACGCACAAGTCACATACTACCATGTATCTACACTGTACAGACAGTTAGATGACCTTAGTCGATTGAATAATGGTTTTGATTGTACACGATAGAGGAGGGAGTCTTCGAAGTGGGTAAGTCGAACAGTGACGACCTTGAGCATCGTCAATTTTGAAAATACCTTAAAGATGAATCATTGGGTAACAGTTGTGCTGCTGGGGTGAATTGAGATGGAGGTGTTTTGTTATTTTGTTGGACAAATACAATTGAAGGCAACAGCCATAAATCAGTAGTCAATGGTAGTTCGTAACTTAAATGGGAGCTAACGCTTCGAACTTTGAATGGGTGTGTGTATTGTTCGGAAAGTTAGTTACACGCCATAAGCATATTGTTTTGAGGACAACAGAAAAACGAGGCTGCTTACATAAAAAACTCTCGTAACAGGACTCAGCTCAGGTTGAGGACGTTTCTGTATGTGTGTTTTATTAGTCTCTTTGAAGAGAAAAAAAATAAACGCAAAAGGCTTCTGGGTAGCATCGATCTTTCCTCAGTTAAGAAACCACTTAAAAGTGAAACTTAAATCTAGATTCTCGTTTTAAAAGTGCTAGAAAAAAAAAATTTGAAAGATCTTTTCAATAATCAGATCAATGAAAATAGATAAGGCTTTGAGTTAGAATGAAACTTCACTGTGCGAATCTTGGTCGAAAGAACTGAAAAATTGCTCTAATACACAGATTGGCATCACAGTATTCAATCGTGCTTCACTCAGGAAGAGCATCTTCTTGATATAAAAAAATCTGGGCATAGTTTGTGTCCCGAAAGAATATGCCATTACAAATACACACAAAAATCCGATTCATAAAATTTCCGAGAATTTAACACTGATAAACAACAGTTACATAAAAGGCACACCAAACAGAAAATCTTAATCTCTTACACACATCGACTGCCAAGCATTCATCCGTCTTCTGTTGACAGAAGACAGATGAAAGGTGACAGATGACAGATGACAGATGCCATGAATGATGACAGATTACCGATAAAAGTTGACAGAAGACAGATGATAGATAAAAGATGACTGAAAACAGATGAAAGAAGACAGATCATAGATGATAGATGACAGAAGACTGATGATAGATGCCAGATGACTGATAGTAGATGACAAGTAAAAGATAACAGATTAAAAATGATAGATGGAAGATAGAACTCGACGGAAGAAAGATTAAATATGACAGATGACAAATTAAAGCCGAGAGAAGACAGAAGATAGATGAAAAAGGAGAGATGACAGATGAAAGAATACCAAAGACAGATGATAGATGAAAGATTACAAATGTCAGAAGACCGATGAAAGATGACAGATGGCAAATAAAAGAAGACAGAAGACAAAAGCGAGATGACATATCTCAGATGACAGATGACAGATGACAGATGACAGATGACAGACGACAGATGACAGATAATAGATGACGGATGACAGATGATAGATGATAGATGATATAGTTGATAGAAGATAGATGACAGAGGGCAGACTACAGATGACAGAAGACAGGTAACAGACGCTGTTTAATAAAGAAAAACAAACGAAAACCTCCTGGAGTTGCAAAAAAAGATATCAAGACAGATAATCAGAAACACATTCATTGTTCACTGATCGATTCACAAAGAGTGGGCCATCAGAATAATTTAATTGCCAATTGTTCGCGGAAAGGGATACCAATGAAAAACACTTTTTGATACTTTGGGGAATCAAACCTCGAACGCCCACGCAAAAGTAAACTTCTTCAACTATGATGTCTCATATTTCCTTTGAGTTAGGTTCAGCTATGACACGATTCTGTCAATAATGCATTACATTACTTTAGCTAAATGTGCCGAAATTGGTCGTCATTCACAAGAAGTTTTCTTTGAGCATCGTTAATGAACTCCGAAAAACGAATCTCCTCAGCATTTCTCCTTTTTGGAGAGGCTTTTCGGAATTGATTTCTTTTATCGTTATTTTTTAATAACTTGATGTCCATCAGCGACCAGGACAGAAGCCTCTTCCTGATCCTCCTGATACAAACTATCCAGTCTCATTGCGCTTATAGGTGGTCACACTTCTTCTTCACATCACTCTTGCAGCTTCCGCATTCTACTTAAGAGGCAAGCATTTCCTTTTCAATTATTTGAGGGGCACTTTGGCCTATTGAAAGCCACTTTCTTCTTATTTATCATTGATTTACGTTCATCATACTATCACTCTTCTCTTAATTTTTGCTTGTTAGTAGCAGTACTCTAGTGCCCAGCAACGATTTAAATTTCTTAAAGCCAGTTTGTTGTAGGCATTCTTACAATCTTTCTGTTGTGCTCCCTGCAATTTGGCCTGCGTTGATAATGTTAAACAGATAAACTTGCATGTTCGTCTCTTTCTTTCTCCAAATTATTCCTAAAGTTGTTCGTATAGACTAAATTATCATTGGATATGATGAATAATTTGTATGAGTTGAAACTCCCCTATTTGATTGTCAAAACGCGCTGTCCAAAAATACTTTCTCCTTAATTTAAAATTGTAGCCGAAGTCCTTCGAAATTAAATATTCTTATTTGCCTTACAGGTCCTTATAGTGCGGTTGAAAGTCCTCGTTTGCTAAAGGAACATATCTCAAAAATACATATGTACAATGCAATGTCAAAGCGCAAAATTTTTCATGTTTTTCAGTGCTCTTTCGTTTCCTTTGACAGAGTGAAATGCCATTTTCACTCAAATCGGTCACTTAACTCGAAGTGTTTCAATTGTTGACATTGCAGCGATTTCTCTTGCAAAGGATCAACACTATAATGCTGCTTCTTTCTTTTGCCACTGCCACAACCAGTCGTGGCTTTTAACGCACAATTTACAGACACCATTCCACTTATATTTTTCGTAAAGATAAGTCGAACACAGCAGCCGAAGTATCTTTAAAGTCAATTCCAAAGAACTGCTGGCTAAAGAAAAACATTCCCAGAAATTTCATCACAACAAGAAGGATTCTTTTTACTTCTGTTCTGGCCTGAGTGTATTGATATCAGTGCCATGCGCATTGCCATGCCTACCAACAGTCATGGAAATCAAAATTCATTTTCGCACACATACAACACGCATTTGTTCCATTCACTGGAAGTGTTCTATAGTAACAGCCTTTTCACGTGTCCGAAAATTCCATCGCTGTTCTTCGTCAATGGTGCGATTTAATGCTCTTCCTTCTTCGATCGATAACACTACACCACACAATGTGGATTAACATGGACAAAATACAAAATATGGGAGCGGGGCAGAAAATGAATGGAGGCATCGTGTGATGCACATCACAACCTTACACACAGTCGTCGTCGTTTCCTCTTTATCAGAGAGGATGCCGGTTAGCTGATGAATTGAATTATCGGACATGCAGAGTTCACAATTTGGGTGCGGGCGTACGTCGTAGTATGGTACGTACCAGGCGACCAAAAATGATCAATGGACTCGCGTGCTTGGCTGACCAGTGAACAGACCAACACCATCGACATGGTATTTTGTGTCGTAGTACTACAACCGACATGTGCTGCTGTGTAGTACTCGAGGTGGGGCACCTATGCGCTAAACGTTACGTACTGCTTTTTGGACTCCAAGGGGTGGCTTTTGCTTGTATAGCAAGCTATCTGACGTTGATGATAAAGAAATGCATTCACACAGGCACAGGCACAGGCACAGGCACAGGCACAGGCACAGGCACACTCAACAGAAAAACATGAAAAAGCCTGAATTTGGGTGTTGGAAAGACACACGAAAATCTCTTCCACGTGTTGCATATCCTGCTAACTATATGGAAAACATTCAAAATCGATACTGTGCCACCTCTGGTTGACGCGACATGAATTCTTAATGCAAATGATTTGGATTTGGATGCAAAGAGTAGGTATACACTAACGGCTCGGGCGCAGTGTTCTATCCCTAGTATTTGCTGACACGATTGTCGTTGCGTGCTAAACCGTAAATTAACACTTATTAAATTAGTGACGAAAATTTGATTAATCTCTCAATTGAATAATCGAAGCTTGAGCTTGATAACGACGGGACATGCCAGCCACCTGGGTATAGAGTGGAGATGGGATGTTTAACAAGGGGGCAGAGCTGGCTAGTCGATTGGAAATTGCGGATGGGAGCGATATTTTCTAAATGAGATTAAATCGGTAATTGAATTTGAAAATGCGCAGTGGTTTGCTTACTTTTCGGTAGGTGATTTTCAAAAGCCGCAAACGTTTTGATGTTAATTTTGTCAGCAATGTTTGCTGTCTGTGTTTACCTTTTATTAATCGGATTATTAAATAATTAAAAAAGAAACAGTTGAAGAAAGTTGAAGCGGAGATTCCCAACATTTAAGCTCGAGGTTATTTAAAAAAAAAGAGTTCTCACCAAATTTCGCAATTTTAACTATCACTTTTCTGAAATTATTATTTTAGGTTAAAAAATCATTCCTAGTTTTTAAGAAATGAATAAAAACGAAAAGAAAATCCCTTTTTTACTCAAAGAATAAATTCCAATCGAAAAGTTCGATTTTCTAAACAAAAGTAGTTTTCATTTTATTTCGCAATTTCTCAAAAACGAAGAAAAATTTTTTTGTTCGGTTTTCTGTGTTTGACTATAAATTAATAAAAGCATTGATTTATTTAAAGAAGAAATGGTCGCTAAGGCATTATTAGACTATCAAATAAATATGTAAGTTTGCTAAATAAATATAGCACAACATTTATATGGCAGCATTCGAATGTAGCCATGCATATGCCAACGATTCTAAAGCCGTATAGATGACATAGTGTAGGGGTAACCAGGGCTAGTTAGCTCAAGCGGCAAGTAGACTAACCACCAATAAAAAAAAAAGACCATTTCTTTCAAGTTTATTCCACTTGTTACATCGAGCTCACCTGCTTGCTGAGTCTTATATTGTCTTACGCTGCGCTGGTGCCGGATTCGTTCGGGTATTATCCCCAAAAAAAGAAGTTTTTGAGTTCGTCAGTAAATTTTTAATTTCCCATTCCTTTTCTTCTTTCTTGGGTGTTTGTGTTCAATGTCAACTTTCTTTTTTTGGAAAAAGATTAAAGTTTGTGTTGCTATTCTTAACAGCTGGTGGTTGTATTTTATCTTGATTCCGGAGTACAAAAAAAGCCGTTGAGTGATGAAGGACCGAACGGGGTAAGTTGAATTTTTTATTTTTTATTTTTAAGAAAAATGAGGACATACATATGTGCGGATAACAGCGAGAACGCCAAAACCAAAGGCTTTTTTCAAGTTTTCAGTTTGTTATATCACACGAAGTGGCTTTAATTTGTTTATTTAGTTTAATTTTTTTATTTTTTTTTTTGATACGACAAGGAGTGAAACTTGTTTTGTTAACTTAATTTCAGTTTTTGTTAATTCATTTATTTTAATCTAGTTTTTTTTTGGAATACTTCACGAAGTGTACTTATTTATGACTAGCTGTGCCCGCGACTTTGTCTGCGTGGAATAGTGATTTTCGGCAGCATTTTCAATTTTTTGGCTCCTTTTTTGCAAATAAGACACGTGCACTTTGGTAAACTATTGCTTTATTTTTTTATTTCAATACATATTTGCACACGACGTTCTTACTTTTTCTATTTTATGTCAAATAAAAAGGTTTTGCGAGTTTGATACAATCTTTTAAACTAAAATGACAACTCAGTGGGAATTAAAGAAATACGGGGAATCAATAGTTTTCTGTTTTCTCCTATTGCTGTTTCAGTCATTATTAAATCTTTTATAATGCCGCATCCCAAATGTGTAATTTGTAGCAGTGTACAATTCTAGATAACTCATTATTGGCACTGGAACACAAACTTGCAGCCACTTATGATAATTCGAATAAATTTAAGAAACTCTATAGGGTATGATGTGACTTGCTCAGTGTCTATGATATAGTCTAGTCTATAACTTATTAGTTTATATGGTTAACTATCTCATTAGTCGGCGCCGAAACCGACTTTTCAAACAGTCATTACCGATTGAAAATATTTATTTGAAGATCAAGATAGACATTTCTTCTCAGGTCAACTGTGTTATCGACAATGACAGAATTCACCTCACGGTGACAGAACTTTTGAAATCGGTCCAGTAGCTTCAAGGTTCCCGTTTACGTTGCCGTTCCCGTAGAAATATTGGGATAACAAATACAGCCCATGTCCTTTATCAGGTTCAAAACTATCTCTGCTACAAAATTCGTACAAATAGGTTCAATAGTTTGGGCGGTATATGGTAACAAAGAAAAACAGACAAACGGAGTTGATTTCGGATCTATAATGTAAGTAAGTACTTCCGTTCCCATGGGAATATGGGGATAAATTAAAGCTCATGTTACTTTGAGATAGTGTAGCATTCTAACGGGGAAATAGTTCTTGAAATCAGTTCAGTAGTTTCCAGTTTCCCGTTTATGTTTGCGTTTCTTGTTGGACTACAGGGATAACATAAATAGCCTTATGTCCATCTTCAGGCTCAAGACTATATCTCTGTACCAATTCATATAAATAGGTTTAAAAGTTTGGGCGGTTTTTGATAACAAATAAAAATGGACAGACAGATTTCATTTCAGACTTATGATATTAGTAAAGACTCCCATTCCCATTCAATATGGGGATAAATTAATGTTTATGTTACTCGGGGATAGTGTAGCATTCTAACGGTAGAAGAATTTTCGAAATCGGTGCTGTAGCTTCTAATTTCCCGTATACGTTCCCGTTCCCGTGGAAATAAAGGGATAAAATATATAGCCTATGTCTTTCCTCAGGTTCTAGACTATCTCTATACAAAATTTCATATCAATCAGTTTAGTAGTTTGGGCGGGAGACGGCAGCATAGAATGTCGGACAGACAGAGTTATTTTCACAATTATAATATTAGTTAGGATTAGGATTAAGAGCATTAAACATTTTTTTGAAATTTCTAGCCTTAAAAATGGCGGTATTTCCAAAAATATACATTCATCCCCTATTTCAACACCTTATAGCCCTGTTAAAAGTACTTTTGAGACGGTAGTTTTTGAATTCCCGTTTCCGTTCCCGTGGGAATATAAGGATAAATATATAGCCTTTATCCTTCCGCATGTTCTAGACCATCTCTTTAGCTGGTTTAATAAAATCTGTTTAGCAATTTGAACGGGAGACATACGAAAAAACATACCGACAAAGCTACATTCGCATTTTCGATATTAGTAAAAACTCCCGTTCCCGTGGGAATAGGGTGACCGTTTTCGTGGGAATATGTGGATGAGTTGAAGTTAATGCTACTCAGGGACTATGGAGCATTCCAACGGTGGAAGAATTTTTGAAATTGGTGCTGTAGTGTCAAAGTTCGCGTATACGTTCCTGCTCCCTAGGGAATATAGGGAAAAAATATATAGCCTATGTCCTCCCTCAGGTTCTGAACAATCTTTGTACAAAATTTCATTTAAATTGGTTTATTAGTTTGGGCGGGAGATGGTAACATAGAACGACGGACAGACTGAGCTACTTTCACACTTATTATATTAGTAAGGGGACTCCCGTTCCCGTAGGAATATGTGAATAAATTAAAGTTTATGTAATTCAGGGATAGTGTAGCATTCTAACGGTGGAAGAATTTTTGAAATCGGTGTTGTAGTTTCTAAGTTCCCGTATACGTTCCCGTTCCCGTGGGAATATAGGGACAAAATATAAAGCCTATGTCCTTCCTCAGGTTCTGAGCAATCTTTGTACAAAAATTCATTTAAATCGGTTCATTAGTTTGAGCTTTTTTCACACATATTATATTAGTAAGGACTCCCGTTCCCGTAGGAATATAAAGATAAAATAAAGTTTATGTTACTCTGGGATAGAAAAGCATTCTATCGGTGGAAAAATTTTTGAAATCGGTGTTGTAGTTTCTAAATTCCCGTATACGTTCCCGTTCCCGTGGGAATTTAGGGATAAAATATATAGCCTATGTCCTTCCTCAAGTTTTGGACTATATCTATATCAAATTTTATTTGAATCGGTTCAGTAGTTTGTGCGGGAGATGGTAACATAGAAAGCCGGACAGACAGAGGGACTTTCACATTTATAATATTAGTTAGGATTTTTCGTTTCAAATAAAATTGAATTTAATTTCTATTTGCTTATAGTCTTAGTAGAAATAAGAATAAAGTCTACTAACACCATAGCCTTGGCCAACTTACCCCAGTTTTCGGATTAGCTGACTTGACAACTTAAGGTCGTTTTGTAAAATTAGGAAAAAAATGTCTTAGTACAAACAATGTTTAGTAAATATATTTTCTTATAAAGCAAAAATAATTTTTTTTTTTACAAAAGTTTATTTCCGTTTTAATATCTATGTTAGATTTCTTTTTTTGAAGATAAGAAAATTATTAGTCTACTAACCCCGGTCTCCCCTAACACCGAATCATAGTTGCTGTCGTATAAATATGTTTTCTAAAATACAGTCGTATAAAAGTCAAGTTTATGTTTCTTGTTTTGACAAAACGATCAGGCATCCTATATGCAATGCTGTATTACTTTAGAAGTCTTTGCCTATCACAATATTTACAATCTTTAATGACATTTTTGTGAGGTGTTCACTACATTTTTTGAATTGAATGAATTAATAAAATCTTGAAGATTATTATTCATGGTGTTAATAACATCTACGCCTGAAATTTCAATCCATTCCATGAATTGGTTTCGAGTTTTCATCATATGCATCATTGCTCACAGCTCACCTCATATGTTTAATTATTAAGGGTATTCATGCTTCGGCGTAAGATCACGTTTTATGTAAATTATGTAACTTTACGCGAGACTTTGCATGAGTACCTCTTTAAGCTACTTTGTGTAAGTGGTGTAAGAAAACAGCTGTTCGTTAAACGTCAAATTTATCAATTGCTTAAAAATAAAAAGAAAGAGTTGAAATTTTATTTAAAAACGATTGTAACAATAAAGACTGACTAGAACCTGAAAGAATTCATTTTGTACCATCAGTCCGAAAGTTACTGTGATGTCCTGGATAAGTTTGTTGTTCTATCATTAACCAGAATTTAAATTCAATTTTTTAGCTGATCTGGTTGGTGTATTCAACCTCTACTTGGCCTAAGTATCATTTCACTCGTGGACTTCTTCTATTTCTTCACTTATGGATTCTACAAAAACTATCGGTTGCATGGGGTTCTTTTGAAAAACTAAAACAAAATAGACAAGGAGCCAAGAGAAAGTTTTTGGATTGAACCAGAGTTCATCTACATAACCAGGCATTTGAACTCAATGTATAACCAGAATAGGTGGCTTCAACGATATTAAGCTTCTCAGATTAGCTTATGGCAACATGCATACTATGAAGTCTCACCTACAGATCCACGTACCTGTACTTTCGTTTCTTATCACACCCACAAATCTGGAGCGACCTTTCGGTCTTATATAAAAACAAAAAACAGTTCCTTACAAAATGAAATTTAATAGGTTGTTGCGGCACTTGGTTTGAACATTTTTAATCACTTTTTTTTCTTTTTTCTGTTCTTGGAGCTTTTGTCCTAGGCTTTCCTCTTGACTGTAGGCTTTTCGTTTTCCTCGTCATCACTGTCCGAACCATTCTAAAAATACAAAGCAAAATAAAGCAAATGCTGAAAGAAAAGAACGTAAAGGACTCACCAAACTGTTTGCATTTTGTCAAATATCTCATCATATTCCTCATCTTTTTCTGGTACCTGTTGAATATCTTCTTCGTTTTCACCTTCATCGCCATTCTCAACTCCAACCAAGACACAGTCGCCATCGGCAGCTTTTCTTTAGCTTCACCATTTCGGATAAAAACTCGAGTGGCTTTGGATTTCACATAGCATTGGTACATCAAAACACAAGAATCTGTGTGATGGACCCGTACATATCGATCCAAACAAGATGACACCAAGTACTTGCCACTTACATCCAATTGGACATCGGTTATGCCGCCAGTGAATCCCTTGTAGGTGTGAACGAAGTTTTTCATGCGACGGGTATCGAAGGCAGGCCTTCAAAGCAAACTACCAAGGATGATGATCAGTACTAAGGGAAAGGATACGAATTGATAAAAAGCATTTTGTTTTCTTCATTCTGGAATTAAATAATTATTTTACGCTTTATTCAAAACTTTGTTTTTAATTACTTACTCCGCTCATTTCCAAATTCATTTGTATTACTTTTTTTATTTTTTGTTTGATAGAAAGTACCTACTTCAACTTAACTAACTTTCGAAATGTCAAAAAAGACTTTTGTGTAGTTTTACACGTTTTACCATCTCGTTTCCGCATTGAATTCGTTGCGTAGTCTTACCAAATTTGTGTAAAACATTTTCCATACAAAATTTCCATCTGATAAACTTACACAGACTACAAGGTTTACGAGGGTTTTACGCTGATGCATGAATACCCCTATTATATTTCTGAGGGTTGGCGGAAACTTCACGAATACATTTTTGTAATTGAAAAATGAAAAATACCGGCAGTTACTGGGAAATTATTGTTAGTTCATAGGTTTAGGTACCTATGGCTATGCGTTCAACAAGAACAGTGAATTTATTGAAGTCTTAAAAGAAAAGGTATCTAATCAAAAGGTGGTTTTAGAAAAACCAGACATACATTATAGCAGTATTGACAACATATATAGGATAGTGTAATACTAACTTCAACAAGGCAAAATTTTATACAAATGCAAAAATCTAAGTTTGGTGCTTGAGTAGGTACTCAAAAACTTTTCACTAGAACAATTTGAATTAAAATGTTTTGTAAAGAATGTAAAGATCAAAGTAAAAAAGTAAAAAAAGAATTTCCTTGAGGATTTCATATCTAATGAGCCTCAGCAAAATTTAATCAAAACTAGTTTCAACTGTCACTGCAACTTTTACCAACAAACGATATTCCATGAAGCATGTCTTTAAAAATACGTGCCACATACGATCAACTTAAAGAAAAGACCCGCATAACCAAACGGTATCGAACGTCTTCTCCAAGTCAATCAGACATGCACACGTACACTTAACTGATTTCAAACTTTGTTCTATTAAATGTCAGAACTGAATTTTGGGAATAAAATATTCGTCCTCATTCCAAATGAACAGTACATACTCTATTGAAAACCTTCTCGAATACCTTGCTGAAACTCGAGAAAAGACTACTAAAGACTGGCCGGATATTTGCCGGATTGAAACCAAACTTATCCAACTTGCATTATTCAGAGCATTGTTGATGTCCACCGCTTCCGAAGGGAGGTTTCGCAGCACATAATTGGGTATGCCGAAGGCAATTGCTGATTTCTTTTTCATATTTTGTGAAAGATGTCTTCGAGGTCTATCTAAGAAACGAAAAGGCTGTTATCCCCTTTTCGCTAGACGATGACTGCATAAGCAAGTCTGTCGTCATTGAATCTAGTGAAACCAGGATTCTCAGATCGCCATTGCGCGATCTCGTCTCTAAGTCCGCTAGGGGCTCTTTTCTCCAGGTCGTAATTTGGGCGAATACTCGCTCGAAAACAGCACACTGTCTTTGTTCTCGATCTTCTCTTCAGCATCTTCCACTATAAAGTGGTCATCATCCAAAATGGCGTCATCTCGATTTATTCCTATTGTCAAAATTAAGTTTTTGATCTTTGTCGTCCTTTGGAGTTTCATACCCTGAAGTTCATTTTGATCTTTTCGCCCAAAAATTTTATTTATTTCCCGAAACACACTCGGGATAGTACAGTTCGAATTCTGCTGCTCCCAGAAAAGAGACAGATAATTTAAATAGTTTTGAGCATTGTGAACCGTATGTTCCCAATATGGGCGCACTGTAAAGTTTTAATTCTTTGTGGATCAGAGTCGTCCCTCTTCGCGGTGTTGGGTCTCCCCATCAGTTCAAGAGGCATTTTTATAGTAAAAAAGAAAGCGGAGTTTTCTCAGCACTTCATCCACCCACCCTACTTTACGGGCAACACAAGTATACTCAGACTTTTTTGAACTGACGCCCCACAACCTTCTAAAAATTTAATCCATACGTTAAGAACTTCTTCCAGGGATGTAGGATCCTGAGTTAAGACGGCTACATCGTCAGCAAATAATAGTTGATGTGCTTTGGTGTTCTAGGCTTTATCTTTCAGTTGTATAATAAAGAGCAGAGGACTTGAGAAGCCTCCTTGATGTACACGTACTGTGACTTGAAATTCTTCGGTGACTACAGCTAGACATCCAACCTTTGTCATCGCTCTTTCATAAACATTCTCAATTATCCGCATATACATAGGCCACTGGAACTATAATTGACCTCGATCGAAAACACAAAACATAAAAAGTTTGTGGTGAAGGTCTCAAAAATAAATAAATAGGGTGGCGCAACAGAGCGAAAAGCCCCAGGGCATAGCGCATTTCTCACAACCATGCCTTGTGAGGAAATGGAAGATACCTACAATTTTGTGCCGGTTCCGAACGGCTATTCAAGAAAGCGCTTTTCATGGCAATGAATGCTAACGGAGGACTTGTCAATTCCTCGCGAAAGGCAATACTCGTGGAAAAAACATTTTTGCCTCTGTTGGGATTCGAACTCGAACCTCTGGATTAACAAGCGGACATCACACGACGGGTACCACGAAGGTGAAGGTCTCAGCTCTTCTTTAGAATCGACTGAGTAATTGCAGTCAAGAAAAACGGTTTATTTGACGTAGTCAATTTTATATTGGTTCAAATTAAAATGGTTTGATTAAAACAATCAGATCGCAGAATCTTATTTTTAGAGTGCAATTTCCTTTATTTGTTCAAAAATGTTTCAAACTCCTCTAATAAAATGTTCCCTTTAGAATGTGTTGGATTTTAAAAAGAGTCGTAAATAAGATTACAAAAATCGTGTTCACAACTACAATAGCATCTCTTCCCCAACGCAAATGAAAAGAACAAAGAGGGGATAAGTTTTAAAAAACAAATTCTTCTCATTGTTTGTTACTTACAAACATTACAATGTTGAATAAAATAAAAATAAAAATAAAACATACAAAAACAAAAATTAAGACTACCATGATTATATTCATTGTTTCAGCCCTCAACTTTACATTGTTTGCTCTACTTAAAATGCAGACACAGCTTTAAATTCTTTTTAATGGTAATTTGACTGTGTCATTAACTGACTTACAACAGATGTCCTTGCGAATGGGACATGCACTATTTCAACAAACGAATTAAAAACTTTTGAAGGTATCTCTGCTGGTTTATTGTTTACGTTTTAAGAACTGACCTACATTTCGTAATTAGCGAAGGCACATTCAATATAAACAAACATACTTTCTCCATCGAACCAAAAGAGAAAGAAAAAAAGAAAAACAACAAACAAAATTGTTGAATTCTATGGCAACTGAAACGAAACTGAGGATAATTCAGTGATGTTATAATACTCATTTAGTACCTTTGAATGACTTTTGATAGAAAAGGCAGTTTCTTGATGAGCTTTTAAGCTTTTGTAAAGACGCTTGAATGTTTCACTTGGTGTTGCACATATTGCTTTTACGCGAAACTATAATTTTTTCTTCTACACCATAAAATTTGGCCAATTTATTGCTGGCACTTAATCGAAAGTAAAAAGTTCAGAGGTTTAGTTGTCAGGCAGAAAGAGAATTTTTAAGATTCACTGCACTTTTGTTGACGGTCGTAAGTCAGAGCTTCAGACATATCATTCAGTTAAAACCAGTATGCATTTATTTTATAAATGTGAAAGTGAGTTTCTTTTTAACGCCTTCACATTTAAACTACTGAACTGATTTGAATTTCAGTACTGAGATAGCTTAGAACCAGAGAAAGGCAATACGTAACAATAACTTTGAAACTGCTAGATCGATTTCAAAAATTCTTTAACGATTAAAATGATACATTATCCCCAAGTACTGCCCATATTCTCTTCTCTTGTTCCCACAGGAACAGGCAGTCTTCAGCTTAGCCCAGCGGATGTTGAACACAAAAACAAAACTTTGAATGAAGAAACACCTGGTATTGATTACGAAAGCGGGATTAAATATAATAAAGAAGAAGAATATTTGGTCTAGATAATTTTATTGCAAACATTGCTGCCTAATTAACAAACCGGTATTTAAGAAAACGGGATTATAAATTTTTTTTGTCGGGATTTTAAAAAGCAGGATTCCGATACACTCCCGAAACCATTCAATATACAGGCTGTTCCGTAATTCGTGTGCAATATTTTGGGATCGGTAATATTCTAAAAAAAATTGCTATACACAGTAAAGTCCGCTTCTCAACTTGACACTACTTTTTGACGGATTAAAAAATGGCTAACTTTGGTATACCCTGACCAATGTTACTTTCTATTTCTCTGCGAGTAATGATGGCAGAGACCTCATTTTGGTCCTTTTTTTCAGTAAAAATACTAGTATTTGAAATGGTGTTATTTATCAAATAAAAATAAAAAAAACTTTATGTTTATTAGGCATTTTTGAAAAAATTACTTCAAAGTCAAAATTTCCCTAGAGGAAGAAAATTTGAAGACGATTTAAAACTGAAAATCTGGCAGCTCTGAAACCATATCAGACTCATAAACTTAAATAGAGTCTTAATTTTTTGGATCACCAAAGTCAGCCTTTTTTTGATGTCAAAGTCGGTTTTTACAGTAGAACGACTTCTTTCTCAGAACATTACCAAGAATCGCATCCCAAAGTATGGCACTTGAATAACAGAACACTCCCTTTAGGAGGCATAAAAAGATCGGATTGGAGGGATCTTAATCATGTGGCCAAATCCGAATGGCTAGGTAAGAAGGCTATCAAACTTCGGATTTCACTGCGATTTAAAGCCTAAACTCTCACACCATAGTCCATCGATTTTACCATTGCACCACTGATATCAAACCATTTGCAAATTAGTTACTAATCAGTTGCCAACTGCCTATCATCTAATATCTGGGAACAATGGTCAATAGTAAACAAATTGTGATGACAACATCAACCATCGAGAAAGCGTAGGCTGGATGAAGTGGCGAAGAAAACTTTTTGTCAAAAATACCATTTCATTCCAGTGAGATATGAGTAGTATAGTTTCAAAATAGAATACAAGAGCTGCAGAAAAGAAGCGAAGAAAAAGTGCGCCCAACTTCACGCAAAAATCACGGAGGGCCTGTATCGAGAGCTGGAAGAGATTTCTTCCCCAGCTGCTGAAGCAAATCAGGCAATCCAAGAGCTAAGACAAAGCAACTTGAATAAGGAAGCAACCATTATCAAAATAGCCGCTCAGAGAAGGAGAAATGCGCAGGAGAATCGTTCGCCGAAGTTCATAAATGATGCTCAAGGACTGCTACTTGTGAATGACGACAAAATTCTTCACAGGTGGCGACAGTATTGTGATGATCTTTTGAATGAACAGTTTCCTCGGCGCCACTTTCCAACAGCTGCACCTAACTTTACGGAAGTATCCGACGTCACAGTCGAAGAAGTTAGGGAGGCAGTTAAGAACTCCAAAAAAGGAAAAGCGATTGCCAGACGAGGTACCATATGAGTTTTGGAAAAATATGGGAGACATCGGGTTGAGATGGCTCACGATTTTCATCTCCAAACTTATAAGAGGTGACAGTTTGCCTAATCAATGGAGGGAAAGTTTTCTTCTTCCAATGTACAAGGGAAAGGGAGATACCAGAAGCTGTGACAACTATCGTTCGATCAAGTTGATGTCCCACACTATGAAGATCGTTGAGCGAGTTTTGGATAGCCGACTGCGGAAAATCATAAGGCTGTCTGATGACCAATGCGAGTTTGTCGCGGGTAAGTCAACTACAGACGCAATCCAAAGTATAAGATTCATTATGGAAAAACACCGAGATGCCTTAGAGGATTTGCATATTGTGTTGGTTGACTTCGAAAAAGCATTCGATCGACAACCACGAGATCTGATATGGGTGGCCCTCAGACACCGAATAGTTCCTGAAGCCTATGTGCGAATAATTATGGACATGTACGAGGAAGCAGTTACAAAAGTGAGATGCCCAGCTGGTGGAGTCACCGAACAATTCCAAATAACAGTAGGTGTACATCAGGGAAGTGTCTTGAGTCCACTGCTCTTTATTGCTCTTCTGGATTATTTGCTCCAAGGAAAAGTAACGGACAATAAAGTATGTACAACAATTATTCTTTGCTGACGATGGAGCCATCATAAGCGAGGATCCTACATCCCTGCAACGAGCACTTGACGTTTAGATTGATGTTCTGGAAGGAAATGTGTACCGTATTAGCGCTAAAAAGACTGAATACCTGTGCTGCCCTTTTTCAGATCCAGACAAGCCTATTCCAGACATTTATTTGAATGGAAATGTGCTTCCCAAGTGTGAAAAGTTTAAATATCTGGGATCTATGATCACTAGTGAAGCAACTTGTGATGAAGACATCAATCATCGAGTAAGCGTAGGGTGGATGAAGTGGCGAGAATACTCCGCTATCTTCTGTGATCGAAAAATGCCCCCTAAGCTGAAGGGAAGACTCTACACAGCAGTTGTCCGTCCAGCTCTGACATACGGTTCACAATGTTGGACAATGTACAAAAAGTATGAGAGCAAATTGACGGCAGCCGAAATGAAGATGCTTCGGATGACAGCAGGAGTAACAAAGCTTGATCGAATTAGAAGTACTAAGATCCGTGGAAGCCTTCATGTCAAAAGTACCATCTTGGACAAAATTCAGCACGACCGGCTCAGTTGGTATTGTCATGTTCAAAGGAGAGATCCGCAGAACCCCGTCCAAAAGGCAATATCGTACAACGTTTCAACTAATTCGCAACGAAAAATAAAAGGCAGGCCAAAACACTCCTGATACAAGCAAATGCAAAAACAGCAGCATTTGCTTGCCGACGCTTTCTGAGGTCAACGCGGCGTACCCCACAGGCGGATCACTAGTGTGAAGCAGAAAAGTGGGAGAGTTGTGATCGCTTCAAGATCACTACTCGTAACGCCGGAAATGGAAAAGAAGAAGAAGAAGAGATATGAGTTGTACCAAACGTTTTTATTCCTTTGTAAATTTACTTCGTGTGAGTGCCTATGTAGCTATGTCCATGTCCATTACTGACCTTCTCTCATTAACATTATTGTCACATCTTAGAACAGCGAGACCAGATGGTTAAAATAAAAAAATATATGAAGACAAGAACCTGTCAGTCGCAAAGTAACAGAGATCAGAAAAAGCAGTCTAGAACTAAGATAGGTTAAATTGTAAGTTAAAAATGTTTTTTTTTAACTTAAAAGAAGCAAACAGAAAACTATGGTGTTGCAAGAGGTTGAGAGCCCGTAAAAAGCTTAGAGGTTAATAAATAATCAAACAAATCAGTGAGGACAACAGCTCGGGGAGCACCGGCTCGACAGACGCCGCACAGCCTGGTATTTTGCATTTCTTTCATTAATCGCTTGAGAGGAATGAAATGAAATGGTAATCGAGAGATGGACTGTCTGGGAGAACAATGAAAAGAGGAATTTATCCTGATTGCCTGAAATATCCTCATGTATCCACTTTCAACTCCTTCTTTTACTTTATTTATTTTCCTGTTTGGCAAAAAAAAGCCTAACTATAACAGCTTTTGAGCAATAACCAACTACTCTTATTATGGTTGAGCAGTTCGAGCAGAAAAATATCTTAGGCTATCTTAAAGAGCAAAGTTGTTCAAACATTTCGTTAAAAGGTAAACTTAGAATGAAATGAATTTCAGATGCGCTGAATGTTCGAAATTTCTGAATGCATTTCTTTAAAAGACAAGACGACAAACTTAAATGAGCTTGAGAGACTCATAGCCCAATTTCATTGTAAAAAGTTGGGTCAGCGCAATCCCATTTTCTCGAACCGTAAATGCTTAGATCTCATTCGTTCACCAGAATGAGCTCAATCTGTTCACTATTATTTTCCTCGTTCTTTTTTCCTCTTTGTTGTCCGCGGCATAGGATTTCAAAGCCTTCCTCGAATTAAATTGAATGGCTATTTCCTTAAAGCCAAATATTAATATAATTATTCAAGTATTAGACGATGAGTTTCTCTCAATATAAAAAATTGCTTCACACTCTACTCTATAAAAACAAATGTCAAAATTCCAAACTGCACTTCACAGTTAGAAATTTGTCCTCAACTCAAATGTAAATTGGAAATGCAGACAATAACAGAGAATTTGGCTTCCAATTACGTGTTCACATTTTCTTATAACAACGCTGTTCTCGTAAGGCAGTTCAGATACCACATTCGAAAGGAATTCGCGTTCGTGAGCTTTAATAGTAACTATAGTTACACCACAGAAGAAGAAAAAAAAGCAACAAAAAACAGAAAAACTAGGTTGCTTGTGAAGTTGCTTTTAGTTTTGCTATGCTTCATTTTAATTTTTTCATCGGCTTCATACACACAAGACAGCCAAGTCAGCCTGTGCAAGCAAGGTTCGTGTAAGCGAACATATGCCCCAAAACGGGAGTAGTATTTATAGAAGGAGCACAGTGAGCTTTATTGGCCACAACAGCATATCCAGGACAGAATAGAACGAAAATCGAATTAGTTCTTACGTGACATTTGTTCCGCGAACAAGAGTGTTGCAAGTGCTCGAAATGGTTCATAAGACCAATTCCAATGAGAACTCAGAAAACTGTAGTCCCAACAAGATTATTGGCATTTCTACACAAATTAATGATGACCACAAGGAAACTACATATTGCAATCGAAGAACTTGGATATCAGTTGAACGAATGAACAGTTTGAGAAAACTGGCTCAAGAAGCTGTCCACTCCAATAAAACTTTCACCATTCGAGGGTGTTTTAACTCGGTCAGGAATGCCCTCACAGCTCGAGGATGGGTCGAGAAGTTGGATGTGCATCGGAAACACATACCATCGGGGACGTGTCAAGTGACATACGAGGACATCGCCCAGAATCTGCCCAAACGGAAATTCACTGAATCTCGCCGTCAGTATATTGTCAAGTGCGAACGTAGTATTTTGTCAAGATTCCTGGAGCACGTTCCTATTGACTTTCTATGGACGGCACGTAAAGAAAAATGTGACTACATAGACATCGCCAAGAATCCTTTAATGATGATAAATAAAATCCAGCGAGTTCCTTTCACATCGAAGGAGGGTCTGTGTATCAATCTCAAAGACTTCCATTGGTTCTACGAAGAGGGTATATCGGAGTTGTTCTTTCCAAGGTGCTACAACGCCTGGAGCCCCGAGGAGCTGGCTGAATTTATCGATAATTTCAAAATCACCGCCTGTATCTCGTTTATCAAATGGATGGTCGACAAGTTCGCAGAGTGTGGCTTTGATGCTGTTTTTTCGTCCACTGGAAAAGTTCCTTTCAATGCGATTGAATTTGCCTTCAAGCGATGCAACGAGTATGTAGATGCGTGCAACCACAACGACATTGATTGGGAAGAACTGCCGCATGTTTGGGAACACGACTGGGATGCTTTCCTCACACAACAGCACTTGCTGGCAAATCAAAACGGTCGCATTCTCGCCGATCCCCAGAGGTTGGTTGAGAATCTCATCAAGACGGGAAATTCGATTTTGGAAAATGTTAAAAAGAATTGGCCGCAGTACTGTTTGGATGGCTATCAGAATATTTGGATTATAAAACCGGCGAACAAATGTCGTGGCAGAGGCATTCAACTGATGGATAATCTGAAAAAAATCATGGGAGTCATCAACCCCTCGGTGGCCTCGAAGAGCAGATTTGTTATACAGAAATATATTGGTGAGTTTTGGGATTCGGGTTGGGGCTTGGGGTGCACTTTAGTGGCAATATGTGCTTGTTAGGCAATATGGGTTAGGATATAGTAACGAATGTGATTGACGACCTTAATTTGGATGGCGGTTACTGTGCTGTAACACAACCACAGTGTATTCTATTTTTAAATCCTGAAATTGAGGTTCACCTAGCTGACAATAGTTTATGGCTTGTGGTGGGGTAAAATTTGAAATGATTAAAGTTTACTCATATGCGTGTGTCCTTGACGTTTGGCATATTGTAATTACTCATGAGTTAAGAACCATTTTGGAAAGGCTTTGCAAGCAAAGTGTATTTTAGAACGAATGCTTGTCTTCCTCGGCGTACTTTGACATTTCAATCCATGCGAGTTGACTTCATATGTGGTGAAAGTAGGGCTATTTTTATTTTATTGCTTTTATTTGGAATGCAGAGCTTTGCGAGGTTTAGGAGAATATTTTGAATAAGGAGGGGGAATCATATTCAATTTTAGGTCCTTACCCTTTACACTAAGTAAGTTCAATAAATTCTTTAATTTGTTCCTGGAACCATGAAGTTTTTTTTGGAACCGATTCACTTGCGCATTCCTTTCTGGTCGTACTTGGTAGAGCCAGTTCACAGGAGGTGCGCCAACTTCAACAATTCGACAAGTTTTCAGTTTTCAATTCGCTTCTTTCCATTAATCGGTATTGCAATTGTCTAATGGCTTTGTGAGGTTCGAAAAACGAGTGAAACATCGTGTTCTTTATGAGTAGAAAGGGATATAAGATAAATCGGATTACCAGGGTGCACAATTCACATCATCACACTAAACTAATGTATGGGGCTTGTATGAGTGTTGGATTCATCGTTACAGAGTAGGCATAGGCAGGCTTATTTAAATGGTAGCGTTAGAGTGTGAGTCTGGCACAATAGGTTTCATTCAGACACCGCAGTGCCCGGAGCTGAACAAGCTCTACCCGTCCCCCAAATCTAATCTAGAGTGTGAGTTGTTATTTCATTATGAGAGCTTGTCATTGGAGTGCAGCCATTCTCGTTAGGAAAAAGATTTCATTTCAGTGTAAGAAAATTTTTAATTCGACTATTCCCTGACCAACTCAAGAAGAGGCTATTTAAGGTGCTTAAAACAAATAAATAGTGTGGCACAACAGACTTGAGAAGATCGGGGCCTCTTTCTGAGCGGCTACTCCAGAAAGTGCTATTCATGACAGTAAAATTCCTAGCGAGAAGTGAAAACAATGAAAAAACTAGTTGTTTCTATGACTCAAACCTTGAACTTCCACGTAACAAGCAGGTAAGCTAACAATAATGATACGAACACCGTCAGTTATTCACTCATAAGAGTGTTTTTCTTACTGCTTAAGAAGATTCTCATTGTAATGTTAGATGACTCGTTAAGAGAAGTTGTGAATTGTGATTGGAGGGTGTTGTGTCTCGTCAAATGAGGTTGTCTTTTTAAATTCGTCTGTTTCTCGAAAAGATCTTTTAATTTCATATGAAGAAGCTTTGAAGAAATTGCCACAAGAGTATAGCCAGTCTCGTTCGCAGAAGTTGTCATTGGAGAGCGTAGTGTCTCGTCAAACGAGGTTGTCATTGGAATGTGTAAGTTTATCAAAAAGACCTCGTTCAAGCAGCTACGTTTGCAAAGCTTGTCACTGGAGTATAGCGAGACTTGTTTCAATTTTTTGTGTCTCACTCAAGAGGAGGTAATTACGGTTCTTCCTCTCTCATTAAAAATTCAGTCATGAGAATGTAGTCCGTATCGTTAAAGGAGTTTATCGTTGAAATGTTAGTTGTCTCGTTTACGGAACTTGCCACTGGAGGGTAAAGTACTTAGTCAAATAAGATTACCTTTTATCAAAAAGATCTTGTAAATCTCATATTTCAACATTCGTTTGAAGAGGTTGTCATTGGAATAGAGCCAGTCTCATTCTTAAAAGTAGTCTTTGGAGTGCATATCATCTCGTCATAAGTCTCTTAAGGAATTTTTAACTAGGCTACTCCCTTTCTTACTCAAGTGAAGGCAAATTAGGTTCTACTTTTCCAATTCAAAATTTAGTCACAAGAGTCCAGTCCGTATCGCTTAAGAAAGTTATCATTTTTATTAAATGTTAGCTGTCTCGTTTAAATAAGTTGTCACTTAAAGGCATAGTTTCTCGCCAAATGAAGTTGTCTTTGAATGTCTCGTCAAATAATCTTATCATTGCAGTTCAAGCAGATTTGTTTGAAAAACTTGTCGTTAGCGTATAGCTAGTTTCGTCCAAAGAAGTTGTCATTAGATTGCGTAGGTCTTTGTCTTTTCAGAAAAGTTTTTTGTTGGCTACGCAGTGTCACAAGAGTGCAGTCCACGTCGCTTAAGGAAGTTGTAATTTTAAGTAAATGTAAGTTGTCTAGTTTAAGGAAAATGTCACTCGAGTGTATAGTGTCTCGTCAAATGAAGTTGTCCTTTTCTCAAAAAGGGTTTGGCATTTTATTTCAAGCGTTTGAAGACATTGTCATTTGAATACAGACAGTCCCTTGTCACTGCAGTAAAGCGAGCCTCGTTCAAAGAATTTGTCATAGTGTCTCGTTGGAAAAGATTCCTTTGTAGAGAGTTTTTTTATACGTTACTCCCTGTCTCACTCAAAAGGAGTAATTCAAGGTTCCTTCTCTCTCATTAAAATTCAGTCATGAGAATTTAGTCCGCATCGTTTAAGGAGGTTGTCATTCAAATGTTAGTTGTCTCATTTACCGAACTTGCCACTGTAGTGTAAAGTGCTCATTTAAATCAGGTTGGCTTTTGAATATGGCAGGTTTCTTAAAAAGATCTTATCATAATTCCAGCAGTAACGTTAGAAGAGCTTGTCATTGGAATTAAGCCATCCTAATTTTAAGAAGTTGTCATTGAAGTGCATAGTATCTTTTCAAAAAACATTGTCTTTTAAGGAATTTTAACTTGGCTGCTGCCTATTTAGGTGCTACCTTTCTAGTTCAAAATTCAGTCAAAAGAATTTATTCGGTATCGCTTAAGAAAGTTGTCATTGTTATTAAATGTTAGCTGTTTCGTTTAAAGAAAGAAGCTATCACTTGAGGGTATTGTGCCTCGCCAAATGAGATTGCCTTATCATTACAGTTCAAGCAGTTTTGTTTGAAAAAGTTGTCATTAAAGCTTAGCGAGTCTCGTTGAAAGAAGTTGTCGTTAATGTGCATAGTTCTTTGTCTTTTTCGGAGAACCTTTCTGTCGGCCACTTCCTGTCAGAAGAGTCCAGTCCACATTGCTTAAAGAAGTTGTCATTGTTAGTAAATGTTAGCTGTCTCGTTTATGGAGGTTGTCACTCGAGTGTATAGTGTCTCGTCAATTGAAGTTGTCCTTTTCTTGTGGGCTGTTTCTAAAAAAAAAACGTTTGTCATTGTATTTCAAGCAGCTTCGTTTGAAGAGATTGTCATTGGAGTATAGCCAGTCTCATTCATAGAAGTTGCCATTGGAGGGCATAGTATCTCGTCAAAAAAGGTTGCCTTTGAATTTTTCCTAGAAACATCTTCTCATTGAAATTTAGACGTCTGTTTCCAAAGAGCTTGTAATAAGAGTCTCCTTAAAAGAGGTCTTCATAGTAGTGTGACTAGTCTCGTTGAAAGATGAGGTTGTTGAAATGTGACCAGTTTTATTGAAAAAAATCATAATTCCTTACTCGTCTCATTCAAAGAAGCCGTCTAGGATCTAGACAACTTAACCTCTCCCCTTACTTACTTACGTTTCTTACCATCCTTCATATGACTCTTCGTACATAGACTAACTTACATAAAATGTATGATTGAAGATATATTTCTTTTATTCTCTTTCAGAGAGACCGCTTATTATTCACAATACTAAATTCGATATACGCCAATGGTTCCTAATCACAAACGTCCAGCCTCTTGTCCTTTGGATGTACAGAGAGAGCTATGTCCGATTTAGCTCCCAGGAATACAGTCTCAGCAATCACCATGAATCAGTTCACTTGACAAACCACGCCATTCAAAAGAAGTACACCAATGGAAAGCGAGACAAACGTCTACCTAGTGAAAACATGTGGGACTGTTATTCCTTTCAGGCATACCTTCGTCAAATCGGTAAACACGAAATGTGGGCCGAAAGAATATATCCCGGTATGCGAAAGGCCATCATCGGCACTACGTTGGCTTCACAGGACAACATCGAGAGAAGGCAAAACACCTTCGAAGTGTTCGGTGCTGATTTCATGGTCTGTGAGAATTTTTATCCATGGCTCATTGAAGTCAATGCCAGCCCTGACTTTGGAGCTACGACAAGTGTTACAGCGAGAATGTGTCCACAGTGCTTGGAGGACGTTGTGAGAGGTAAATTTAAAAGTTTTTAAAGTGTGTTTCGAGTGACAAAACATTCTTTTCCAGTTGTGGTGGATCGAAAAACCATGCCGAAAGCTGATACCGGGAATTTCGAGTTGATCTATCGGCAATTTGTCCCACCATCGCCTGCATACATGGGATTGAATCTCTCTATAAAGGGAAAGCAGCTGCTCCCGAAAACAGCTTATCAACAACAAAGGATTCGTAGGGAAAGAACAGCAACCACAATACAATATCGACGAATATTACATTCAACTACTCCGGTGAACGCTTTAAGCATCCCAGTGACTAATCTCAAAGAAATGCCAACATTCAACGCAACAGACAACCTCGAAAGAGTACTCCAAACTCGAGTTTCTAAGCGCATAGAAGCTATCCTTGGAATAAGTCCGAGAGAAAAACTCTCTCATTTACTGTTGAATACAAAAAACACAAGCCCTCAAAAGCAGCAGTCGACAAATCACTTAGAAGCCTACAGACTAGCCCTCAAATCAGGGCCAGCTAGTTCTGTTCAGTCCCCAGTCACACCAAAAAAACGTCCCAGTCTTCGAAAAAGTTGCGACCCTCGTCTGCCAGAGGCAGAAGCCTTTGACCCTAAAAGTTGCTATAGCCTTATTAAATCGCCCAAAGTAGCTACGAATACAAGACGAGAGGACATTGCAAGCCTGCTTTGCAAATCGGGATCCCAATCCAAGCAACGCAAGTGCTCAGGAAAGTCTTCAAAAAAGCACAGATATCTCAGCACCCAGAGTGTAATGACTAAAAAGCATCAAGTTGCAGATCGAAATACAAAAAAGCGAAAAACTTCACTAGAGCTTCCAGCTTCAGATGTCAAGTCGTTCCATGCTGTTGGCAAAGGCTTCCTAGCTTGGAAGGCAAAGCATTCATTGAATCGAAGTGCACCTTTGCTGACTTTGAAAAAAGATGAAAAAGTTAGCAGGAAATGCCCAGCTCTTATCTCCACAAACACGTGATGTAAGGTGTTTGAGTAGAGTTCTTAATGTGTTCTTCTTCTGCCATTGTTAAGTTTGAGACGAATTTTATGCAAATCAATAAAACGATTTATTCAAAACATGCGAATTCTCTCAAAAAAGTAGGCTCTGAAGCCACCAGTTGAAGGTAGTATGCCAAAAACAAAGACGAAAATAATTTCGAAGTATGAATTCAGTCGTGGCACCTGTAGAATAGAGAGAAACATACTTGTGTGAGTATATGCATCGCTTCAAACCCACGCAATAAAACAAAACCTGGTTGCGACTTATTACAAGTTGGTGACCAATTCCTCGATCAAATGAAAACGGATAGTTTTGAAATTTACGTTGTGCACATTCTTATCTCAATACCTGTTCAATAATACAACACCCATAGAAGTGCACTTCGTAGAAGATAAGCAAAAGGGTTTCAACCGCCTTATCTTGACGTGAGAAGATATTTTACGCCGTTGGAGAAAGAGACTCCACATTGAATCTTTTATCCCTCGAGGCATACATAGGTCATCACTTGAAAACGATAAAGTTTAAGCTCTACAATTATAATCAAATAACTAAAAGCAGATTTGCAAATTTTATCCATTTGCCGGTCGGAATATTTCAGACTATTCAACCAGACTCCGTTTGAACTAATTTGAAGACGTCCTTGTCTCACTTACCCCATTGGGTAAAAATGCGTTACGATTAAGTGTCCCAACTCACAGTCTGTCGAAGAAAATGGAAACAATTACCATTCACTCAAAGCTCAACTGACCAAATTCAAACTCAAGTCTCATTTAAATGCACCCCACGCAGTGTAAACAAAAATTGTTAAGGAAATTGACATTGAAAATAGAGTCAACCCAACTATTGGTTTAGACCGACGGCATTTGGCCATTTCTTGCATACGCAATCCGAAGGTGCTTCTTGAATCCGAATTGTGGGGAATCCCAGACAATTAAACTATCTCCGGCGGTGCCAAGGAACCTTTAGCGATTAAACTACTGTTTTCCATCTACACATTACCTGAATTTGGCGCTGAATGCCGCCTGTGTGGGGTAAATAAAAACTAATTCACTTGTGTACAATTCACACCCACACAATCAATGGAAAAAAAACACCACAGGTGACCCATATTTAAGTGGTGCAGCAAGGAGGACGCTCACTGAATGTGAATTTGGCACACGCATCTAGCACTGCCGCGCCACGCCGCGCCGTGCCGTGTTGCTGCCGCCACCATGTCGCTGATGGCTGCAATTTAAAATGCATTTGGAAATTCGTATCTTTGAATCTGTGCTGTGTTGGCGTGGTGCGCGCTATAGGGTTTTGTGAATATGATTTTCGTTTTGTGTTGGACACGTTTGTGAACTGCAATTGTGATAGTTGAATGGAGAAGTAGGGAGAATTCAAACGTGTCCTCATTTTGCTTTCACATAGAGACCCATGGAATGAATACTTTTTTCGTTTTTAAATTAAATTGCAAGTGAAGTAGTTCAGAATAGTGTGTGGATGAGTGTTCGGGTGCGGGAGGAAGAGAATTGGATTGCACTTATGATAGAATGGCCAGGGGGAAACTATTAAATGTGGATATTCCTTACAGGATACGTTTCAACTGTGGGACATGGCTTTAGTGAGTTTTATAAACTTTTCGGAAACCATCTGTGATGTTCTAAAAAGCATAGATAGAGTTTTGAACAAAATCGAGGACAAACGAACGTGCCGTGATGTTGTCTTTGGCTTTTGGGTTTTTGAGTCTTTTTAAGGAAGATAGGTTTTTGATAGAAAATTGTGGGTTTGGGGAACATATGAAAACAAAGTTTCTGAGTAAAACTGCATGGGTAATGTGAAACTCAGGTCTTCAGATGTTTTATGACAAATGAAGATTAGCATGATTTTTCCATCTCTTGCGTGCAGTCATAATCATTTATTTCAGAAATTGGAAAACTATTTTTGACAAATGTCCAAGATATGTAGCTGCATATGTATGTACGTTAGCTGAGAACCTTTTTTAAAAACAACTAAAAAGCATGCTAAAAAAAGCACAACTAAAAAAAAGCAAAATGCTTTTCTGTTTTTCAAAATGAGAAAAAAAAATAAAAGTTTGTGGTGGTGACAGACCTGTTTAGGAATAGAAGATAAGAATTCTTTATGAAAAGCCAATTTTCAGTTTTCCTAAGGTTCTTTTTGCATACCAAAAATTATTAAACGCAACCTTACGATTTTGATCGAAACTCTTCGACCACACTAAGTTGTAATTCCAAACACCAATTTGTACAGTTTGTTAAAGCTAAAGCGTTTCTACGATTGGTTTAAGAGTCGATTTCCAGTTCTTACTGTTTTAACCAAAAGAAATTAAACCTCAGCATTTTACATAAATTTTATAAGGATTGGAGCAGTCAAACTGTGCTTTTGGGTGACGTTTAGAAGCGACATGAACTCCCTTGGTATCACGATTTCTCGTCGCAGAAACTTTAAATATGTTTTTAAAGAACGGCGTTTTCGTTGGCGATGGTTATTAACAAATTCTGTGAAACTATTCAATTGAAACTAGCCAAGTTTTAGCGTATGTATTTAATTAGTGCAAATTTTTTTTTCGGCAACAAAAAAATTAAAAACGTACTTTTTGAAAAATGGCTACCATTTTGTAATTTTTTTTTTAAGTAATGGAAAATGTTCCTAAACAAACCCCAAAATCAAAAAATACCGATCTGAACGCGTATTGCGGCAGTGATTCCTACTTCCATAATATGTAGGAGTGAAATTTTTGGATCAGACCATTGTATATAGAAACTACAGTACTATTACCGGATAGCTTTTTTTGTGAACATTGTTCGTTACTAGGGTGCGCCAACATCAGCAGAGAAGTTTGCGAAAAAAGAATGCTCATGGTGGAATGTACACTTAGGGAAAAACTGTGTCCGATATTTAAATGGGAAAGCATTAAAATTGCAGTTGCTGACGTTTTTAAAGCAACACATTTAAATTAAATTAAAAGTAGTTTGTTTCAAATACAAAGTGCTTTTGCGAAAGCAGATAAGTTACTTTGGCTTTTGAATTGAATATTTCACTTCATTGAATCGAAATTTTACTTTTTCAAATTAAGATCAAAAGAAAACGTATTAAAAATAAACGAAAATCAGCTTAAATTTTAGAAAAAAACTGCATTTGCATTTTCGCAATGAAAATACTTTAAAATTAAAGTGAAAACACATTTGAAGCAAACGAAAACGCTTTTCTATACCAATAGTTCAAAGGGGTTTTCTTTGTTGAAATCTGTATTGCGACATTCACGTATTAGTAATAAAAGAGTCAAGTTCTTTAAACGAAATGAAATTTTTGGTAAGTATTGTTCCTTTTTATTGCTTTTACCACAATATTTTGGTAACTGTTGCAGTTTATTTTTAGAGTACTTTTTTTTATCAAGCTTATTCAAGATACAATACATTTTACGTGAAACTATATGGAGCAACCCTTAAGCCAAAACATAATTTTTTGGTGCACTATCCTACAGGAATAAAGAGATTAGGACCTTTAAAACATATTTAGGTAATGCCCTTTGAAGTCAAGCATAAGGATTGTAAGTCTAACTTTAATACCATCACATCAAGACTAGACCCACCTCAGTCTCATGCAATTTAAGTTTCTTTACAGTTTTCCTATTTCTTAACTCATTAAAAAAATGGAATCAAACCAATCAAAACCAAAAATGGAATCGATGTCAGTAATGTCAAAACTAATTTTTATTTAACTAATTCAAATTTAGATAGAAATAAGTATTTGTAGACTTTATAAATAATGTATATGCTTAGTTAATAACACTTTTTTAAATATAAATAAAATACATATGTAACTTTAGTTCAACAAATTTATTTTTTATTAAAATTTTTTCAATTAGTCTAGTTTGGTATTACTCGAAATTACCATACGGCGATTACTAATTGAAAACATATTTAATTCAAATCGAATACGACCCTTATTTAAATTGAAGTAGCGAGCGCAATAGGTTGAATGAATCAAAGGTTTGATTTCAGAGTATTTCGATTGAAATTCAAGGAAGAATTTCATTTAAAAATAATGAACATTGTCTTTCACTTATGGTCATTAAGCATTTAAAAGAAAAGCCATCCGTAATTAAATCAGAGCTAATAGTTTTTAGAATTACAGTTCTCCTGTCACTCAAATCATTGTCAAAAAGCATTTATTTCAAATGGAGTTTTCATTCCATTCTTATTCAAAAGCGTCGCAGCTTTGACGCTAAGAAAAACGCCTTTAGTCCTAAATTGTTGCCTTTTTTCTTTGATTCAAAGCCTTTTTTTTTTGATTTGGTGATGTTAGGCGCACATTTCATATGTGTTAGAAAGAAAGGCATATATGATGAAATTTAATTTTTTATTTATGCTTCCTGCTCTTAAATCCTGCTCTTGAAATATTCTCTTGTGTAATACATTTCAACTTTTGTGGACTACTTTCGAATTCAAGTTCGACAGTGCAAAAGGAAAATGTGATAGTACTATAGATTTTTCATATACAAAGATCAGACTTCTTTGTTGCAAATTTGTGATATTACATATTGAGGGTATTGCCATAAACTAAAAAAGCAAAAATATTTGGGTGTAAGTTATTTCGGATTTGCAAAGGTCAGTCAATATCTCTCAACAACTCCTGTGACAAAATGAGGAACCATCAGTTTCCTTGTGGCTTCAGCATGGGTTGTGCTCGAAAGAATTTTTGACTGTAGTTTTATTCACGGGGACTTGCCAATTACTTCAAAAGCACCATAAAATATGCGAATTTATTGCATCCCATTAGAAAAACTAACACGACTGTGTCGCACGAACTTACGATTATGCTTGCTATAGTACAAAATCAAAATCTTAAGATCCTGTACCCTTTTAAACCCTAGTACGCTGCTGAAACAAAAAGAAAAATCTCATACAAAAATGACACGATGGAATCTAAAACTTTCTTTCCCACAATTTCTAAAATTCTCCACACTTTTTCGTCCATCACTTATCTCCCAATAAATGATGGATCAAAATACCCTGCCGAGATAAGAGAGTTGATATTGGAGAAGAGAAGAGCTCGAAGAAAATGGCAAAATACTAGATTTCCAGACGACAAAACAGCGTTTAACCAGCTAAGCAACGAACTGAAAAAACAAATCTACGAATTCAAAAATGATTCATTATGTAGATTCCTGAAAAATTTAACGACTGATGCTTCAACTGATTATTCGCTCTGGAAAGCAGCTAAGCGCCTGAAAAGACCGCAGTTACAAAACCCGCCAATTAAATCTCTAAACGGGAATTGGACGGAAATCCGAAAGAAAACGCTAACCTGTTTGCAGAACATCTTGCGAATGTTTTTAAGCCATTCCCAGCAAATACATCTGAAATCAGCTTACAGTTTATTGATATACCAATTGTCACACTCAAAGAAATAAAAAGTATGTGTCGAAATCAACTATCGAACAAAAAATCCCCTGGGTACGATCTAATAACTGCTCAGGTTATGAACGAAATGCCATCAAAAGCCTTCATAAAACTCCAATTCATAATAAATGCATGCCTAAAGACCCAATATGTCCCACATCATTGGAAAATTGCTGAAGTAATTGTTATACCAAAGCAAGGTAAGCCACCAACAGAAGTGACGTCTTACAGACCAATATCGCTTATACCAATAATGGCAAAAGTCTTTGAAAAATTGCTACTGAAAAGACTGAGCAAAGTCATAGAAGAAAGAAATCTTATCCCAAATCATCAGTTTGGATTTAGAAATAAACATTCCACGATAGACCAAGTTCATAGAATAACGGATGCAGTTGAAAAAGTATTAGAAGAAAACAAGTATGTTTCGCTCTATTTTTAGATGCTCAAGCATTCGACGAGGTATGGCATGAGGGGCTAGCGTACAAACTGCAAAGGGACCTACCCAGGCAGTACTACGAAATACTAAAATCTTATATCTCAAACCGGCTCTTCAGAGTACGGTATGATCAAGAATATTCAAAGCTATGTAATATACAAGCCGGTGTTCCACAAGGAAGCGTCCTAGGACCTACCCTGTATTTAGTTGGTGATTGGACCAAAAAATGGCGTATCAAGCTCAATGAAGCTAAATCTGCACATATAAACTTTACAAATAAAAAGTTAAGCTACGTTCAAGTATTCATCAACAATCAAGCTGTACTTTACGCCAATACGGCCAAATACCTTGGGATGAATTTGGATGCAAAGCTAAAATAAAAAGAGCATATCAAAAAGAAAAGGGAAGAGCTCAAATTGAAATATAGAAAAATGTACTGGTTACTCGGTAGAAATTCGGACTTATCTGTCGAAAATAAAATAATGCTTTATAAACAAGTACTTAGACCTGTTTGGACCTATGGAATCCAATTATGGGGCTGTACAAAGAAAACAAATACTGAAATCATTCAAAAGTTCCAAAACAAAGTCCTTCGTGGAATAGTAAATGCACGTGGTGTATAAGAAATAGCGATTTACATCGTGACTTACAAATAGAAATGGTTACAGAAGTTGTAAGAAAACAGCTACTGCATACGTTGCATAGTCATATTAACTCTGAAATGGAGTCCGTATTAAATACGAGAGGCAGTGTTCGGAGATTAAGAAGGACCAAGCCACACGAGCTAATGGTCTAAAAGTCATGGGAAGCATTAAAAGTCTAAGCTTCCCTTAAAGCGATTATATTATTGAGAAAGAAAAGTCTGGTGTTGATCGTTCATAGATTGGTTCTGATTACGAGGAGTTTTTAGTGAGGTAAGAATCCCACACTACTTGGTATCGAAGTAAGTGTCTTTTGAAGATTTACTCCTGACAAAAAAAAAAAAAAAAACTTGGTATCGAAGTAAGTGTCTTTTGAAGATTTACTCCTGACAAAAAAAAAAAAAAAAAATATCTCCCGGAACAATAAATGCTTTCTAAATTTTGATAGTTCTATGGTTTTTTTCAAATTGCTGGTTTTAAAAATCTTCATTTCATCAGCAAAAATACAAATATCGCATTAAGAGATGCGATCATTTACTGCAGCAATGAAAGGCAAGGGACTAAGGTGACTTCCTTGTGGCACGCCAGACAAAGCGTTAAATGGTTTTGACATAATGTTACAAAATTCAATTTCATAAAACCTTTCTTTAGATGGGATATGGGAACTTATCCAAACAATGAATACTGGAGGAAATGAAAATTATGAGTTATCTTAAAAATCTTTGTCTTTGTACGTCTTCTGTATAATTGTACTGATGTAAATCTGAAGATTGTGCTTAATGGTATAACAGTTCGTAGCCCAATTTATGAACAAACCCACTGTTTTGATTATACCTTTGTCTCTGACGTATTGTGATGAATCCAGGTTTCGTCCACAGAAACAAAAACGTGCAAAAACTTATTCGGATTGCGGATGAGCATCACCAAACACTCCTTAGAAGTTGTAACACGGTTATGCTTACGGCCGAGTTTGAGCAAACACGGCACTCATCTGGTAAATAGCTTGTTGTACCCGCTCAGGTAAGATGTTAACAGTCAAAGCCACCTAACCCATTTTCAATCTCGGATCGTCTAATATAAATTCATGTTTATCGACGATTTCTGGTGTGACGACCTCTTTTGTTCAAACTTTTTTATTTTCACAAGATTACTGCTTTGAGTAGCTGCAAAATATAAATTTAAAGACAAAGCTTCCACAGCAGTCTATAACAGATGGCAGTTGACGGGAGCAGTGTCCAGTATCCTGTTGAAAATAATTTTGCGGACTTATTAAACCGTTTTCATAGCACGCAATCACAGGTGCGGCCTAGTCATGCTCATTGCTGTTTAAAGCGATTGGTTCGTTGAAATGCTATTCAAGGCCAAAAGAAGATATGCAAACTTTTTAATATTTTTACAGCAGGCTTACCGTGTACACAATTACTATTTACTACTGATAGATGCAAATGCACAGTCTGTCTGCAGTGTAAAATAGTCAGTGGTGAGTGGCGCACTGCAGTGGCGCAGTGTTAATTGCTTAGCTTTCCATTTATCACCTATCCAGTGTCTAGAGATATTGGATAGGTGATAAACGGAAGTTCTTAATAAATGTTTTATAAAGTTGTGCAAAAATCGAGACGACGAGATTGATTTAAAAAGCCAATACATATAAATTACATTGCTAATATGCCTAAATAAACAAATCTGTCGCATCTGAATTGATAAACGCAGCTACACGTCATTCTTCAAAGACGGATGTGAAAGAAACGTTACCGTCGACGGCGAAAGATATTGAGCCACCATGATTTTCGGCTTTTTTTTGTTCCAGTTAGCTGAGTTGAAGTTGGTTGACATGGTGGTTTCACCAAGACGGTGCCACATGACACACAGCTCATGAAACAGTGCACATCTCCTAGGATGAATTTGGCAATCACCTTAGCTCTCGAAATGGACCTGTGAGTTGGCCGCCAAGATCATGCTTGATTATTCCTTGTGAGGTTATGTATCTTAGGTCGTTAGTCTATGTGAACAAACCGAGCACGATTGATGGCTTGCAGGATAACATAACACGTGTGATTCCTGGAATTATAAAATTGAATTGCTCAAAAGAGTGACTCAAAATTTGACCCGAATGGTAAAGGTGTAAAGGAGCTGCGGACATTTAGGTGCATGGAACTATCTTTTAGACGTAAATTGTTAAAATCCAATTGATCGATTCCAACAGAAATTTTGAATATATATATGATCCAAATTTGAGTGTTTTATTTGATTAAAAAAAAAAAAAAAAAATACCCCTAAGAAATCACCATTTATTTCAGACATGCTGTCTCGTCTTTTAGTTATGTTCAAACAAAAACAAGTTAAATCCCTGCGAAGACCCAGAACATAGAATAATAGAATGAGAGACAGGCGAGAGGTACCTACCTCGTACCTGTAAACACATCAGAGTACTTCAATTTACAATCACCATTCTCTTTTCTAATATAACTACAACAAGAAGAAATAAGTAATTTCATTGCAAAATACCTTACAATCCTTTAGTCGAATACAGCTTCCAGCTACAAGCACATTCCTTTCTTTTTCTGCAAAACGGATTTCCTTTTTTCTCACCTGAAAAAAAGAAAAAACAAAACAAACAAAAAACAATTAAAAATGTTCTTCGTTTCGAGCTCTGCTGAGTAATTATAATCTCAGAACGCGGCAACATACACATTTCCACTTAAAATAAAAAGTCATCAGCTTCCACAAACACGTCCTCATTCTTCCTACACGTTCCTAACCGAGGAACGGAAGTTATTCCGTAATATCCCAAGCCTGGGACCATAAAGATTAAAGTCAAGCAGCATTTCCTTCCCCTTCGATGGTGGTAGGTAACTCGTATTCTGTGGGCAGGTGCAGAAAGCTCACTACTTACTCCGTTCATATAATGCAGTGGAAATTGCATAATGCTGCTTACTTCAAACTAAAACTAAGGATAATATCTTCCCCCCAAAAAAAAAACGCCCTCAGGCCTACATAAATCGCACATATATCTTTCCAACAAAGATTACAACGGTACCTTCTTTTACCGACCGCATCAGCGTAAACAATGCTCCTTAGGGTGTGCGGTATTTTCTCAGTTAATCCACAAACTCATGTCGTTCGCAGGAGCATTTTCATTTAAACTCTCGAATATGCCGAGGGCTAAAATGTCCAGCGGATTTTCTTGTTTGTTAGATTTTGTTTTGTTATAAGAGAGCCCAAAAGTAGCTCATTAGACGCTAGACGGGCTTATGGGTTTGAGTTTGCACAGACCTTTGCTTACTTATGAAAATATTATTTATTTTTATTTTCTAGACCACAGCCTATGAAAATATTCGCTTATAATTGCAAATCGCTGCTGTCCGTTCTGTTGGCCCGTAGCAAAGTAATTACACCACCCAATTTTTTTTTTATAATTTTCCATTGTTGACGTAAGCAAGGAAAGTGTAATTTACCAAAAACATCGCTGAAGGCCTAGAATTTCCTTTTTTTCTTGTTCGTTTTCTTATTGTTGTTGTTGTTGTTAGTTTTGGGGATATTTTTGTTAATTACAGGACGTGCGAAATTATGCAAAAGTATTTTCCTCATTTCAAGAAAAGTTGAGTAGTTGGGTATTAAGTACGGCCAGGTGGGTAATTCCTTTTTTATTTGTGTATACAGAAAGGGTTTTCACTATGAGGGTTCTTTATGAAAAATTAAAAAAAGAAAAATAAGGAGATGAATAAGTTTCAACGGAAGGTTATGAATATGAAATGTTTCTTGTTGTCGTATTCTTATGGCGGAGTGCCGTTTGATTTCAGGATAGCTAACTGGGGAACTGTGCAGTTCTTCTGCATATACTCCTACGCTTCAGGGACGATGCTGGTCCTGGCTGTGTTTTTTCAGTACTGTGAATTTTTCAGTACTATTGGTTTTCTCCTCGAATATGTGTGTAAGTCCGAGAAGGAACTGGTGAACGGAGTGGAATCACAAACAAGTTCAGACTATCTGGTTACTTGATAAGAATCGTTCCAAATGGATTCATTTATTTTAAACTTCTGTTACTCCTTATACAATGCAACTTAGCCTCAGCTTTATTCTCAGTTGAGCTAAGCTTTCGCCGTGCTTACCCTACGCCTACACGATCACGATATTGCAAACCATTGGCTCCCATACAAAGTTTTTCGAATTCATTCAGAACAGAAGAACAGGTAATAACAATGCCATGTAAATGAGGCTTATCCAAATGTTTGATAGTCAGGATCTAAGAGAATTTAAAGAACAAGAGGGAAAACCACACTAACAAATTGATACCACCCCACAAGCTGGTGCACGCACTCATTCACAAAATTTCAATAGCACCACTTTATATTCGGATCTCAACACTGGGCTTACACAAAATTTCACTAACACCACTTTATATTCGGATCCATGCACAGGGCTTACACAAAAAATTGTACCAATATTACTTTATTCTCGTCTGGGAACCGGTTTTTGTTTTTTTTTTTTTTACTTTTAGTCACTTTAAGGTTACGTCTGGCAGAATTTTTGGAATTAAAACTGTTTTTTGGGTTTGTAAATCAAATTTATTTGTGATTATATACTTTTTAAGTATTTGGAAATAAAAATTTAAGCATCAAAATATTAAAATATTTTCTTTTTTGTTAAAGATTTCTCTGAGTAGTCTCCTTCCTTCTATTTCTTCTTTTTTAAAAAACGTTTCTTAAGAGAAATAGACAGAAAAGTATGACTGCTTAAAAAATATACACTAAAGCAAAACAGTAACCAATAAATATGAATTCATTTTGCATTTGTTTGAATCGAAAGCGGATATCAAACTATGTAGACATTTAAAACTTAAAGTGTTGGCGCTTTGTAAGTAATTGTGCTACAGAGATGAAAGAAGGCTTTCTGAGCTCTCCATAATACCTACAAGATTGCTGCATTTCAATATTTTGATTGAAATAAGTTTTTCAAAAAATATTTACATAGTAAGATATTTAGGTTTTGGTATTAATAAAAAGTTAAGACAAATAACCGAGCTGAGGGAGCGAATCACAATATAATGAGTCCCAATAGAATCGGTATAGTTGCATGTTTATGAGTTTTCACATCTTGTCCAGCTTTACAAAAAAAATTAGTTTTTATAAAACCAAAAACTTTGTTGTTCAAACCCTCCCCTTAAGAATTTTTCAGTAGTGTGGTCAAAATTAAATTTCAGGTTATGTTTTAAATAGCCAAGCGTCAAATGAAAATAAACTCACCGCACATATACTTCCACAACTTGTTCGCGCCTTTTTTCTGCAGCTCACACGTATTCACAGATGGAGGCTGCGATTGCAAAAACAACAATGTAAACAAATGGAAGTTGCGGGGCAAGAGACGTATTGGTTTTGCCCTCTTGTTCTTTAAATTCTCTTAGGTCAGGATAGTAGACTTTCGCGACTGGTAGAATGCATCGACCTGAGCGACTCACACCTCAGTGCCCTCACATACACTGCAATACATAAAAAATCTGCCTGGTTTTCCAGGTCCAGCAGACGAAGTACTTCGAGTACTCAAGCACGGGTCACACAGAGCTGCTTGCCAGCGGCGAATCGAGTAGCCGCTGCTGCCAGCCGCTTCTCAGCTTTGTGTGACCACGAAATTCACCACACTCGCTGGCAGCCGGCGAGTAATTCTAATTAGCAGCGGCTGGCAAAGTTGAACATGTTCACGGCTGGCAAAATAAAAAAGCACTGATACACATTCTATTTAGTAATTGTTCATTCGAAATTTCTGTCAAATATCATAAATAGGTTTCAAAATTAAAAAAAATTAAAAATAATGTTCAAATCAAATTTTTGTATGGTTTTCTGCAGCTGTGTGTGACCGGGATGCCAGCCGCTGCCGCTGCCTGCTTCTGCTACTACCAGCCGCTGTGTGTGACCCTTTACATAGGATGTTACATAGGATGTTGAAAGCTACAAAGCTGCAATATCAGTTTTAGATGTCCATAACCATTCACCAAAGTACATCAACAGGCATGCATGCATTCCATATACAAGGGCAAACCGGTCTCAAAAGATTACGCTTGTTATACTCGACTTGAATGAAAATACAAAACTAGATAAGTGGAGAAGACCTACTCTACCCCGATCTTAAAAGTGGTCTCAAAAAATCATGGAGCCTGAGCATAATTGTCCTTCGACTTAGAAACATGTCTTAAAAATCGTTGGTAAGTTTGTAATTTTTAAAATGATAAGTTGATAATAAGTATTGAAGCCAGTGGCAGTCTTCACTTTGAAAACACAATCTTGTAAAAAACAGAGCACGTTGGTGTTGTCAATCTTTTTTTTTTAACACCTAGAGAATACTGTCAAAAAGGCTTTACCATCGACAACAAAGAAAAGGAAAAACACACCAAAACAAACCCGATACATACAAATGCACCAAGATCAGCAATTGGTTGGCCTCAGAGATGGAACATCCCGAAAACGGGATTATTTGCCACGCTTTCTGAGGTACACTCAACTCAGTATTCACAGGCGCATCACTACTGTAAGGCATATAAGTGTGAGAACTGTGATCCCTTCGAAATAACGAAAAAGTTCGTTTTAATCGCTACTCAGCAATCCTATAAGCACATTTTGCTCAGTATGATTTGTGAACTGCTGAGCTGATTATATAGAATTGTTGAGTTGCGACAAAACACACCTATAACTAAAAAAGACATGAGGTGTCAATAGACAACTGTTTGAACGAAGTTCTTTCTTCCTTGCGTTTGAAAATATAGCCTCCCTTGCACTTGAAAGAAACATGCATTAGTTTTTTATTGAGAAGCCTAAAATTCTGCAATTTCAAATCTTGTCATCATGAGAGTCATGAGTCATGACACTCGAGAATGTGGAGTGTAACTTTAAAATAACCAATAAAATTTTCAGTTTTTGGTTTTGCTTACACAATAAGTGGTTGATTGTGGTTTGTGGGCCATTACAAAAAGCAAGAAGGGAATGTTGCTATCCGTCGCAAGCTCTCACATCTAAACGAGGAAATCGTATCTGAAAACAGAATGTAATATACTCTGGAACACCTACATCTGGTTTTCAAAATTTAAAATTGTGGTTATAGGTACTATAAGGCAAGTTTTGCAATCCTGCAAAAAATAATTATAATTAACGCACAGGGCGAGCTTTTTCTAGTAAAAGACATCGATGCAGGTTGCTTTTGAATTGTTATGTTTCGTAATGCAAGGAAAAAACAGTTAGGTAAACCATTCCATATGCGGGTAGATCTACTAGAATATGAATTTCTTTAATTTACTGTACATCCGAAGCGGGTGTTGAGGGTCATTGCTTCAGAGGAGGAATTCAACTGGCTATTTAACTAGAGTACGACAAAAGTAACATTTTTTCGATAAGCATCAATCGATTTTACAATTTCACTTTCACCTATCAGTCTTAATGCTCTGTTCTGTACACCACAAAGTATGCGAAAAGATTTATGAGTTGCACCTGGCCAAACATGGGAGTTTTATACTGCAGTTTTGGCCGGACATGATGGAATATATTCTTAATGCAGCGGCATCAAATCTTTGTATGTACATTGTACAACAAAGTAATTAGATCTTCCGAAGAAGCACTCAATTGAGAAAAGAGCTTACCCAAAGCGAATTTGTGCCAAGCATAACGCCAGAGATTTTTTTGGAAATTGAATCCTTGTATTTTTATGCATTTTTTTGCTTGTAAAATATAGTCAAAAAAAATTTGTAATATGATAATTGAAATTTGGCATCGAACATCCGCAATCTGCTATCCTTCACCTCTCATCTGTCATCTTTCATCTGTCATCTTTCATCTGTCATCTTTCATCTGTCATCTTTCATCTGTCATTTTTCATCTGTCATCTTTCATCTTTCATCTTTCATCCAACACCTGTAATCCGTAATTCATCATATATCATCTGTCATCTGTCATCTGTCATCTGTCATCTGTCATCTGTCATCTGTCATTTTTCATCTGTCATCTTTCATCTTTCATCTTTCATCCAACAACTGTAATCCGTAATTCATCATATATCATCTGTCATCTGTCATCTGTCATCTTTCATCTGTCATCTTTCATCTGTCATTTTTCATCTGTCATCTTTCATCTTTCATCTTTCATCCAACACCTGTAATCCGTAATTCATCATATATCATCTGTCATCTGTCATCTGTCATCTGTCATCTGTCATCTGTCATCTGTCATCTGTCATCTGTCATCTGTCATCTGTCATCTGTCATCTGTCATCTGTCATCTGCCATCTGTCATTCGTCATATGTTGTCAGTGGCTTTTGTTTAAATCTACAATGTGTTTCTTCTTTTGAGAATTTTCAGTTATTATTGTTATTTTGCAGTATAAAATTGTGTGTTGGAAAATTTTATGAGTGAACATTCCCGTGTATGTAGTTTAGGCTCGTCTTGGTTCGTTTAGCACCGCATTTTCTGTCATTTCCGATCAGAAAGGTTTTTCTATTGGTCAATCTAAAATGAACTCTTCGCATTCGTTTCAGTTGAAAATCTCCTCGCGTTGTCAGAGTTCGCTCGAATTTGAAGATGTTATTAGCTTTGTAATTAAACTGGAAAGTTAAAATAATCTTATCTCATTTCAGGTTAACCAACAAGAAACCTTCCCTTATCTGAAATGACTGAAAAAATTCGTTGTCAACCGGACATACACTACACGACCTTTTTTGGGTGCATTTAGACACTTCCGTAATTTAGTGTCTATTGAATGGATGGATACCACTTCAAATTGAGAAATAGAATTTTTTATTCAGAATCATCAGAAGCAACTATTTTGGGCCAAAAGAATGGCTTCAAAAGGTTACTTTATGCTGGGCATCGACATCCATTCAGGAAATGCCAACAGGGCTTGAAAAAAAATTAAAATTTGAAATTATTCAGTACTTCAATAGTGCGCCCTAGAACATTCCGCCATTCCAACAGCCTTCAGGGGAGTGAACGTGGATGCCCTTATGCCCTTTTTCGCAAGTGGGCGTAGCTTGTACTTTAGTCTATTTTTCCAACCAAAATTTGTCTGCATAAAGTTTCAATGCGATGTGATGAGTTCTTAAGGTCATCATTTTGCAAGTTACAGAAATTCAATACGAGACAGAACTTTGCGACATCCTACTCTTAAAATTCTGCAGCTAAATATTTCACTTAAAGCCTTTCTACCAACAATTTCCATCCGACTCTCTGAAAAGTACTCCTTCTTTCGACAAAGATCATTCATCAAACAAATTCTTTCACTTGTTTCAAAAATTTGTAATGTTGACAACGAAATTTACTGTCTCCTCACGATCAAAAAAATGCTCAGGCATTTAGTATTTGGGTTATCTGATGCCACTGTTTTTGGCTTACGACTTAGTTTTGTTTCCTAATGACAACAAATGACTCATAAAAGCTGGTCGTCACTTGCATACAAATGAACGGGGCACACGCTTAAGTTAAAACTAAACGGCATTTCAAATCCAATAAAGCACACGAATGAAACCTTCATGAGCTCAAGTTTCTATAAAAGCGAAGGTAAACCAACATAAGTCACGCATAAGCCCAAAGACTTTTGTAGAAGACGCACAAACATACCATCCAAACCATTCAATATGTTCAAATTCGTAAGTTGCAAATTTTGTGAATTCCTTAATAAAAATTAAATTAAAAATAATTATTTATTGCAGACCATCGTCATTTTAGCTGTCATTGCTGCTGCCGTAGCCAAACCAGGAGTACTTGCCCCACTCGCCTATTCATCGCCTTTGATTGCTGCTGCTCCAGGAGTTGTGACTGCCACCAGCAATCAAGTTATTGCAAGGAACTTCAATGGAATTGCTGCCGCTCCACTTGTAGCCGCTCCTTTTGCGGCTCCTTTGGCGGCTAGATATGTAGCCACACCGTTTGCTGCTCCATTGAGAGCAGCTCCATTAGCTGCAAACTACTTTGCATCACCATACACTGCACCTTTAGCTTATTCGGCTCCATTAGCAGCTGCTCCTTTGGGCTATGCGTCCGCCTACGGCTATGCCTCACCTTTGAGGTACGCTGCTCCAGCGCCACTTCTGTTGTAAGAAAGTGGAACCGAGGACTGATAACAATAAAATTTCTGAACTGATATTGAGTACTTTTTTTGTTTTTATTTTTATATTATTTTACAATCACCTTCAAAAGGACTCTGTTTTTAATTGTTAAAAATTTACTAATGTCACGTCCAGGAGCGTCCAGAAGCATTCTCAAACCGTTCCATTGGTGCAAAAAGATCGCTTCCATGATTCTGAGGAGTGACAGCCGCTTCTCGATTTGAAGTGAGAATCGACTCAGAAGCACTAACACATGTTACTCAAATGTCAAAAAGAAAATTTTCTTCAAGGAATATTTTTTAAGAGCCATAGGTGTTTCACTCACACAAAGGAAATTACGTTAAACTGAATAGAAATAATTTTGGGTGTTCCATTGGTTTTAAAATGAGTGCTTCCCCGAGTGAAACCAATGGAAAGCGCCATAATCTTCCACTTATCAGACATAATAGGGAAAGATCATTACCGAATGCTGTAAAAAACTATTCGTGAGAATGATTTAAGCTTCATAGCGGCGAGTTAAGTGTTCAAATAAAACTCTTCACGATTGGGTAAATTGGAAAATTACTGTCACTGTGAGTTTTTACCGGTCCTCGAGAGCAGTGTGTTTTGTCGTGTCGTTATTTTTAGTCGAGTATTCCTTCCTACTTATTATCGAATTTCTAGTTCTTTTGTTAATGGCTGTGCAATTAAAATTTCAAAATGAGCTCTAAAGTACCAAATGTTGTGCTAAATAAAGGCAAAAACATGCCAATTCTTGGCCTGGGAACTTGGGAAAATCCTCCAGGTGAGGTAGCTCAAGTTGTTAAGGACGCCATCGATATCGGCTATCGTCACATTGATGGTGCCCATTTCTACCAAAACGAACACGAAGTTAATGAGGGAATCAATGCCAAAATCGCCGAGGATGTTGTCAAACGTGAAGATCTCTTCGTCACTAGCAAATTTTGGAACACATTCCACCGCCCCGGCTTGGTACTTGGTGCTTGCGAAACAACACTCAAAAACCTTGGCACATCCTACGTTGATGTGTATTTGATCCATTGGCCAATGGGTTACGCCGAAGGCGGTGGTGATATCTTCCCTGTCGATGCTAATGGAAAAACCGAATACTCCAACGTAGACTACGTTGATACATGGAAAGAAATGGAGAAACTGGTCGATGATGGTTTGTCCAAGTTCATCGGCCGGCATCTCCAACTTCAACAAGAAGCAAATCGAGAGAGTCTTGGCAGCGGCACGCATTCCACTAGCAACCAATCTAGATGAATGATATCCATATGTGAACCAAAGGAAACTGATGGATTTCTGCAAATCGAAGAACATTGCCATCAGTGCTTACACCAAACAGGATCACCAAACAGGCCATGGACTAAAGCTGGCGATCCAGTGCTGATGGAGGATACAAAGCCATTACCCAAAAGTAAAAGAAGAACGCAGCACAAATCTTGATCGGCTAACAATTGAAGCGCGCAAAATTGTCATACCAAAGTCAGTGACCAAATCACGCATTGCATCAAACTTTGATGTTTTTGCATTCAATTTGACCGCCGCCGCCGCGCCGGCCTGATTATAAGACCATTGATAGCTTTGATTGCAACGGTCGTTTTGTACCAATTGAAAGTGCTTCAGGACATCCACACCATCCCTTTGAAAATTACGAGTTTTAAATAAAAGGCGGAAAGCAGTAGACATTAAATGGCATACACGATTCAAAAACAAAATTACAGAGTCTTGAACGGATGGGTCCATGGATAGTGCTTACAGAATAGGAGGAGCACAAAATCGTAAATTGGCTTATTAATATTTCCATGTCTGGGTCAGCAATTTTAAAGTTCCCGTTCTCGTTCTTTATTACCGAGAGATAATGTAGAATCCATGACTTGAGAAGAATTTTGCTAAACCGCTCCAGTAGTATCAATCCTGATCTCGTTCCCGTTTCTGTTCCCCTGGGAATATTGGGATGCATTTTAGTCTTAGTAGCTGAGGGATAATGTAGCACCCTAATTCTGAAACAACTTATAAAATATGTAAAGTATATAAATTTCCGCTCCCATTAATTCTGTGGGAGTGTGGAAATCATACTTTGACAGGAACTATTACTTGACCGAACTACATTTACCCTAAACATTTCATCCAAATCCGTTTGGCGGTTTAGAAGTCCAAGACAAACAAGCAAACATACATCTATTTATATTATACAGGGTAACCCGTAATTCGTGTTACATGCTCTGGGATGTGATTCTCTGTCTAAGAAAAAACTTGTTCTACAGTAAAGTCCGTTTTCCAAATTTGACAACACTTTTTGACAATTTAAAAAAAGGCTAACTTTGGTGTACCCTGACCTGTGTTAAATTCGATTTCTCTGTCAATACTAATTGTAGAGACCTAATTTTAGGCTTAATTTTTTGTAGAAATAATAATCTTTAAAACTATAGTTAAGTTGGATTCCTATAGGCTTAGGGTTGCCCGATTTTCATGGTGTTCAAATTTTCTTCCCAAACAAAGCTTTGACTTCGATGTCAATTTTTTTAGAAAATGCCGGTTAAACAAAAGTTTCTTTTTTTTACAGATGAAGTAAACAATATTAAAAGAACTCATCAATTAGTGCACTCAAAACCCCATACCTACATTTAATGATACTTGGGAAAATACAAAATGGGTAAGAATTAAAAAAAGAGAGTTCTAGCCATGAGGTTTTTTTTGGTAAAAAAAATAATGTGGGTACTTTTAGTAGTTTTCTATGTGTTTTATACAAATTCAATTATAACAAGTGACCTCCTTCGTTTTGAATGCATGCGAGCGCCCGTATTTCATTGTGGGTGTTTGCTTTCGATAGTTCTTGTCTAACTCTTCTTATGGTTGCAGCTCCTGCGTTAGGTCTCACATTTTCTCGAAGCCTTCAAATTTTCCAAAAAAATTTTGATAAGGAAGTAGTCTGTTCGGATATAGTTCCTGGTATCTTCGTTGTGCTCTTCTTGAATTTCCATTGCAAAACCCCTATACGAATAAAATGTCTGCGTATATTCTTCTTTCGTAAAAGAAGGCATTTCAAAAAGCTCTCTAATCACACTGCAATCGTGACTGATTTTGATAAACTGATGAATAAATTTGTTTTCTTATTTCTTTATACGGCGTATTTATCCATTGAACATTCATACCATTGACTCAAATCGCCCTGAGAAGTGGTAAGTCAATTAGGATTTTGGTAGCAGGTCAAATACACTTATTACTTTTCAACCAATTCTTGGAAAACTACTCCCATTGCAATCTGTTGCAATAAAAGTCCGTAACCCAAAACTAGATTTTTTAGCTGTTTTAGATTTTTCTAAATGCCATAAAATGTATGTGTTTTTGAGTGCACTTATTGGTAATTTTTATTTATTATTGTTTCGTTCATTTTTAAAAAATAAAGAAATTCTATGTTCAACAGGCATTTTCTGACAAAAACAGCCATTTTCTGACTTCAAAGCCTAAATTTTGCTAGGGAAAAGAAAATTTAAAAACCATTTAAAATTGAAAATCTGGCAACTCTACGGCTATAGGAGGCGAATTTAAATACAGTCTTAAAGATTATTATTCCTACAAAAAAATAAGTTTAAAATTAAACCTTCACTATCCGTATTGACAGAGAAATCGAATTTAACCGAATTTAAAAAAGGGTATACCAAAGTTAGCCTTTTTTAAATTTTTAAAAAGTGATGTCAAAGTTGAGAAACGGGCTTTACTGTACCTACAAAAAATTTTTTCTTGGAATATGACAAAAAATCACATCCCGTAGTATGTAACACGAATTACGGGACACCATATAGATTATAGATATACATATGTAGGTAAACATAATTTTTGTTTATAGATAAAATAAATAAATAAATAAATAGGGTAGCGGAACAGAGCCTAGCACATTCCACAATCATACCTACCTTGTGAGGTATGTTTCAATAGAATTCAGCTACAAAAAAACAATGTTTCGATAATTTTAAGATATCTTTTTTTTGAAGTAGGTAGGTACCTAGGAAATTTAATATTAGTTCTAACTTAATACCCCCTGATTGAAATGAGGAAACCATACATATGTTAGGCTTCAAGAAACAAGTGTTCGACTACTGAAATAAATTTTAAGCCTAAGAATCCAAATCAATCAACATCAAATAGGTACCTATTACAGTGAGCCACTAGTTAAGTCAGTCACTTAGTGTTCGACTACATGACCTTATACCAAATTTAACTTCACTATGGTGACGACAGCGACAGCACATTGCCGACATCCTTCCGAAGAATATGTTTTGTGTTTTTGTAGATGACAACAAATTTCAAACGAAAATCAAAATCATTGCGGTTTCTGACAGTTTAATGATTTCTTGCAATAACTTCGATTTTCAGATGAAATAGAAAAAAAAACTCTTAAAAATCTGGAACACCCTAATGTACATAATATGTACCTAGGTACCTACCCAAATTCCTCTCTACAATCGATCGTTTTGAACACAGACTCAAATACAATATATGTACTACACTATATGGTTAATACACATACTTGTAACCTCCATATGTACATAGCCATACCTTTCTGTTGCCTGCAAAATGGCCATAATATAGTCCTACTTACATATACTTAACAAGCTTATATAGGTACCTATGTACCTACCTATGCAGATAATTTATTGGCATATGTAGGTATAACTATCAAATGTATTAACAGTATTAACACGTAGGTACGTGAATACCTATATCTACCTACCCCTACCTACATCTCATAGGTACAGTATAAGCCTATATTTCTCTTTTTTCTTAAATTCTTATATAGGTACATACATACATATGTATGTCCGTTCCGTCTTCCGTATATGAACGATTGCAGTAGGTATACATACTTTTATGTAGTCACCTATTTTAGCTTTGTTTGGTTTTTTCTTAATTCATGTAGGCCGCACCTTCAAACCACAATAAAATGATGTGTAGTTCCTAAAGTACGCATTTCGAGTACCTGAAACTTTGCATGCAGGTATAGGACACATTGAAGGACCCATGTATGTTGTTGTTTGTGGATTTTTTTGTGTGATGTATCTATTAATCGCAAAAAAAGGTCAATGTGTCCGGGTACTAACACTGTCCGGCTACTAGTGCGTTTACCCTACAATGTAAGTAGAAAGAGTAGGTAGGTATGTGCATAAGGAAAGTAGGTACCTATACCTACCTCTAACCAAACTTATGTAGGTACATAGGTACCTAATACCTATACCTACCTAAAGCTCAATGGTCAGCAAAATAACAACGTTAAAATTCATTGTGATTCAACCACATAATAACCCCCGATTTGGTATATTTTTTATACCTACCTACCTAGTTAATATTTGGTAAAGTAGAAGCCTTACTTCAGAAAACCTAGTGATTAACCTATGTAGTCTATGTACATTTATGTAAATAAAATACCTACTGTGTACAAACATACATACCTACCTTCCTACTTTGTAGGTACATATGTAAATATTATTTGCTATATTTGGTAGCTATGTATGTGAATAATTGGTACTTATACGCCTTCAAAACAAAAGGTAACAAATTAATAATTTTAGATTTTATTTTCCACTGAAATCTGAAATCAATTTTTTCTTTCCGTAAATCGCCTGCTCTTCCGGAATGCATTCCTTGAGTTCAACTGAGATCACCAACACTAAATCAAAGTTCAAATTGAATAATAGTAAATACCTAAATAAAATTCATATGAAGCGTGAAACACACGCCACAGCAGTGTCCAGTGTAGGTACAGTTCCCGGCCCGCTTTTGCTACGCTCTATGTATCTACCTGTGAATCCCTTTCCCCTGTCTCTACACTCGACAGTCGACACAGTCTTCATATGTAAAGTTCCTAGAAATTTTAACCAAAAGCGAAAACAACTACGCATATTTTTGTCTTCTTCCTTCTCCTCTTACCCTTTTGTCGTTTTTTTCCTTTTAAAGAGCCTTCATTTCTTGGAAAACGCTATCGCTCATCACTCAATCCAGTTGATATATGAAATTTATCCCGTTGAGTTGGTTCTTGGAATTAAAGCTGAAAAAAACAATGCCATTCCTAGAAATAATACAAGGAATGGCTTTTGAAATATTTCAAATAAACGGCACAAAGTATTATAAGAATTTTAGACCTTGTCCGGTGAAGATTAAGGAGGAACTCGAGCAGTGTGCTGGCGAGGTATGTAATTGTTTTTTAAGATAAACTGCATAGCAATGGGAGCACTCATCCAAACATAATTGTTTTTTATTTCAATCCAGATATTTCTTAGCCAAATCCCCGAACATGCTACAGCTGATCAAATTGCATCCATAGCGTGTCTTTTGGGGGAGATGTACATTTTGAGGTTCAAAGTGAATTTCGCTGGAGAATCTCGGGGCTTTGCCTACCTGCAGTACATGGATCCGACTAAAATTGATTTTGCCTTGGAGAGGTGAGTTAGAAAAAAAAAAATTAATTTTCCTAAGTGTAAATGGTTTTGTGTTGGGCATAGTTTGCCCTATTTATTTAGGGCTCATGGATTCAAGCAAATTCGAGCGAAACGTTCGAAAAACACTTCAAACTTGCTATTGAAACATTCCAATATGAGTCCACGTGAAGTTTGCGGAACTCTTGCACAACTGTGCAACTACAGAGAATGCATTATGAGGACACTGAGGGATGATAAGGTCGAATACCAATTGGTATTTGGATCTAACGAAGATGCGGTGAAGGCTAGAAGAACCCTAATCGGGCAAATCTGTATATTTGGCCAATCAGCCAGCATCGGATGGGACGTAAATGCTAATAAGCAATGAGTTGATTTAAGTTGGCTTGATAACACAAAAAGCCCATATGAAGTTTGTATGTTATCTTAATTTTTGTGTTGTGACTTGTGAATGTCATGTGTATCCAAATAAAAGTGCCTTGAATTGAAAAATGTTTACGTTTGTGATTTGTGTACCAAGATAAACCAATAAGTAGGTATGTGACTTTTCTCAGCAAGTTTTTGTTTTAAGTTAAAAGAAAATATACACTATACACATACATAGTAAAAGAAAAACATTTGGCGGCGTCTACTTGACACTGTGCCAAGTTAAGTGTCTATACATACATAGAACAGTTGTACATAATGTACAGACAACAGTTTTAGATCACATCTTCATGGTCTGCATCTGTACGTTTTTTATATGCATAGTAAAAACGCTCTTGGCTGTAGGTATTCTGTATTCTCACGCAGTGGATAATTAGGTAGGTAGGTACGTACAAAAGGGTTTCAAAACTAGAAAGGACTTTTGCGGGGCTGATCAACAGTATATTTAATAGGATAATTCATTGATTGAACTTCCAGACAAACTTTGTTTTGGACAAGAGTCTCTTCTGACCGTCATGTATGTATGTATGTTGTTTATTCGTGTTGTGTACCTCTAGTCAGCACTCAGCAGGGTTCGAATCTCATGTCGATTCCCTTTGATACACAAAAGTAGGTAGGTACATTACATACACTTTTTAAAAGTGCTTTTTTTTCGAAAAGCGTCCCATGCAGTCACTAGATAACTTTTTTTTTGCCCCGAAAAAGCACTTTTATGAATCTCGTTTCGGAGACAAGAGTCACACGCACTTTAACTAACACCAACACAAAGCATTCTACCAGTTTGGAATTTGAAATGTTAAAAGTGAATAGTGAACTATTCGATTGAAAGGATATTTGCTGTTTTGAGCAAAAGGATTTTCAATAAAGTCCTTCTACGCAAACATTATTTAGTTTTTTGGAATAATTCTTGGCTCTACTTTCCTTTAACCCAGCATGATTTCGCAACCAAAACTAATTTTAGTACAATATCTTTTTTTTCACTTAAAAACAGTCTTTATAGCAATTTCACTGTAAAATGGCTGTATTTTGACAGTTCCTTATTTATTTCATTGATAACAGACAAGGTTTTTTTTGGGATTTTGGGATACTACTAGTCCCCTATTATACGATGTCTCACGAGACATGTCTCATTTTTGACGTTCCTTTTAAATTTCCATCCCGTGAGACAATCGCAATTACACGTGAACTTAAGTCTGCGTCTCAAATTTGACAATTTATTATTCTTTTGTTGTTGTAAAAAAACTGAATCAAATAAACACTACTCAAAAGCGAACAAGAGTAAAGAGAAACGTCAAGGTGAGACTACTAAAAATCGGCACGGTACTCATCGGGAATTTTTTTGTGCATCTCATTTCCTCACATCTCCTTTCTTTTTCGCACTCATGTGAGACTGGGCTCGTGAGACATCGTATAATAGGGGACCTAGGAATTGTTTGTTTTTTTGTTAAGTTTTCAAGGAAATTCCTTAAAAAATCAAAGGAAATTATTGATCCGAAGTATTTGAGTTAGAAAACAATTGCTATTTCCATATTAGCATGAGCAGCTTAACCCTGCGGAAAAAGGGTTAAAATAATGAGCCCCGCGAAGCGGGCCATGCGGAAAGCTGTTGCATACGGAAATTAATTGCACATAAGCACTTGCCTGATGAATTTTCATACTTTCACTACTCTATTTCTTGACTTCTATTAAAAATTTGTATGTATTGTAACGTGAACCCAACATTTTATACCAATTTCCTAATCGAAAAACGTTCAACCGAAAACACAACTGGCAACACTATAATGGAATGGTATAAATGACAGGCGGTTCTTGTAAGCCAGTGTGTGTGAGTGTAGAGATGCTTGAAATGTGGAGAACATGTAGAAGTAACTGGAGAGTTCTAGATGAAATGTCATTCGATATAAATAGCCCTCCCGAGGCAACCAGAGGGCAGTCTTGTTTATAGAGTGATAAAGTTAAGAGTAAATACAAGTAAGCGAAATCTTTCTAGAGCGGGATCGAAAAATGAGCTCGTCCTGCGCTTGCGTGACTATTTGGAACAGCAAGGGGAAGACGTAAACACTTTTGTTTTTGAAATAGAAGTGGAAGAAGAGAAAGTAAATGAAAGTGTAGATTTTTCTAGTATAATGAAGATTTTATTAGAACAAAACAAGCAACAGCAGAATATTCTCGGACGTCTGGAAGAGCAACGAAACGATCAAAAGAAGGAACAGCAGAATTTTCTCGAACGGCTCGAAGTACAACAAAAGAAGCTGGAAGAGCAACGAAACGATCAAAAGAAGGAACAGCAGAATGTTCTCGAACGACTCGAAGTACAACAAAAGAATCTGGAAGAGCAACGAAACGAGCAAAAGAAGGAAAAGCGCATTGAATGTGTTGAGCAACGATTTTCCAAGCTTGAGAGTCAATGCGAAAGTCAGCTTGCCACTTTGGAGAAACGAATCGAAAACATGGCTAAGGAACTAGACCAGATGCGGAAAATGGAGCTACGGAAAACTTGTGGAGATTGTCTAAAGCAAAGAGAAGTACAACCACCAACATTCGACGGACAGTCGTCTTGGTCAGTTTACAGGAGACAATTCGAGGCAGCTGCGACAGCAAATGGCTGGGTTGACGAAGACAAATACATTGCACTGACTCTTGCTCTTAGAGGAGCAGCAGCTGAATTACTTCAAACTGTTCCAGCTGGTAAGAGCAACGATTTCAGTTCTCTCGTGGCAGCTATAGATAAACGCTTTGGTGATAGCCACTTGAAAGAAGTCTTCCGAGTCCAACTCAATAACAGAGTCCAGAAAAGGGGTGAAAGTCTACAGCAGCTCCAAGCAGACGTCGAAAGACTGGTTCACCTGGCATACCCGTATGCTGGAGAAGAAATCATCAACCATCTGGCTGTTGAGTCCTTCGTTCGTGCCATTTCTGACAAACATCTTCAGAGATCTGTGCGAACTGCTAGAACACAAACTCTTTCTGAAACTGAACAGGGATATGGGCCACAGTGTATGGCGACCGGATGAAGACACGGTATGACACAAAAGCGAAAACGACAGGATTCCAAGCAGGTGATCGTGTGTGGCTTTATAATCCTCATCGTCAAAAGGGATTGTCACCGAAACGTCAGCAAAACTGGGAAGGTCCTTATACTGTTGTCACGAGGATTAACGACGTGGTCTACCGCATCCAAAGAGGACTAAGAGGCAAGTTAAAAGTAGTTCATTGTGACAGGCTGCATCGATATAGTGGCGAGGCTGCAGATGGAATTATTCGGGACGAACAATCCTAAGGAGGGGGCAGTGTAACGTGAACCCAACATTTTATACCAATTTCCTAATCGAAAAACGTTCAACCGAAAACACAACTGGCAACACTATAATGGAATGGTATAAATGACAGGCGGTTCTTGTAAGCCAGTGTGTGTGAGTGTAGAGATGCTTGACAGCAAATGTGGAGAACATGAAGAAGTAACTGGAGAGCTCTAGATGAAATGTCATTCGATATAAATGGGCGCGTTCATCACAAGTTAGATTTTCAGATTAACTAACTATTCTCGGCTTCTGATTGGCCAGACTTTAAGTTTTTCAGTTGACAACTCATCAGCTGTTAGTTTTTACCGATTCAGTTTTTCAGCCAAGAAAAGCAGGCTGAAAATCTAGATTTAGTTTATTAAGCTGTCAGATGCGATAAATAGCCTACATGACAATTGAACTTTACTTTGTATTTTTCGGTTAGCTTCTGTGGAAACATTTTTGTAGTCAACTTTTTCATTAAACTGAACTCTAATTTATTTTTTGGCAATTTGTCGAATAATTAAAGGTTATTAATGAAAACCCTTACAAAAAAAAAAAGATTCTTAAGAAAATTATTTGCTACATTTTCGCTCGAAGTCTATTCAAATTGTAGTTACACGCATATTTCTAATCACAAATATTGAAGAGAAATGCTTTGGACTATAGTTCGTACTATTTTGAACCAACTACAAGAAATTATTTATTTCTTATCAAATCTTTCCTGGCAGAATTGAAAGGTGAATCCCAATACCATTCAAATCTGACAAAAAATTTAGAAGACCGTTCAACGCAAAACTGAATAAGTTTTTCAGTTAATCTGAAAATCTGAATTGTGATGAACGCGCCCAATAGCCCGCCCGAGGCAACCAGAGGGCAGTCTTGTTTATAGAGTGATAAAGTTAAGAGTAAATACAAGTGATAGTCCAAAAGTCGAGTTGAGTTCGAATGAAGTGTATATCGAAAGTAGATACTGAATAAAGTGGTAGAATTAAATTGAAAGGTAGAGTTTTATTTTTGCGAACTAAGCGCACGTTACAGTATTTCCATCGTGTTTTGGAAATATTGCATACTTCAAAGAGCAATTTCATAAGGTAAAATTGAAAAACTATAACATTTTTTAAACCAATTTTCCGGTGTTTCCTCATTGTAATATTTTAAAGCTGTTCTATTGAAACCACCCCCTACCTAAAAAAAATAATTCCAGTTTCAACTCATGCTGGGTTAAATGAAAGTAGCCCCATTTTTTATTCTCATGTTCCATTCATCAAGAAAAAAAGCTTTTTTAAAAGTGCTTTTGTTTTCCCATAGGAAATCGACATCAGTCATAAAATTTCGGAGAAAATTTAAGGACCAAATGGAGTAAATGCTTATGCCGTTTTCGTTTGGGAAAAATGAGTACTCTAAGGGTACTCTTACAGAAATTAGGTACCCTCAGATCAAGTTTTGCTACTCTAGAAATTTTTTCAAAGTAAAAATCAGGGTACTCTAAAAAAAGAGTACTATAGTTTTACCAAACGAAAACGGCATTAATTGCAACAATAAATTTGGAACAAAAAGAAATTCTTTGACGTTTTCTTTAAAAAAAAAAGTTTATTTAAGTAAAGAGTTAATCATTAAATTGTTTCATTTAAAACCATAAATCATTTCGCCAAAGACAGCTGCTTCCCTAGTTCGAGTTCATAATTGAAATTCTCGCTCAGACTACAATAATGCTTCTGTAGCCGAGAATCTGAGACACAATCCACTAACACGCTCTTACTTTTCAGCTTACGGTGGGCGTTACAGACCAAATTTTTTATTGAGATTGATGACATCGGCTAAGACGATCTCTGGTTCATGCATTTCGAATTCTCAAACCGTGTTATCAGGGCTTTGGAGCGATTGGAAACCATTGGACTTTTTTCTGGGAACTGGGAAAGACCGACGATCTAACCGAATAAACTATTATGCACTCTAGACGAATATTATTCCAACAACTCATGAGCTATAGTCCAAAACCATCATTAAGACATTAGAAAATGGGAGTTCGAGAATGCGCAACTGCGAAGCCAGCAGAAACAGCAACTTTCACGATGACGACGTTGTGTTTCGTTAATTTAAATTTTTGCTCTTACTAAAGGCAATAATAACAATTTCGTTGCCATGAAAAGCACTTTTTCGATAAGCAGGTATGAATCGGCAAAAAGTCGCAGTTCCCCTCAATTCCTCAGAAGGTAGGAATGGTTGTGTGAAATACGCTTAGCTGTAAAACTTCTCGCTTTGTTGCACCCCATATTTAATTACTTTATTTTTTAATATAACTGAATCCAGACTAGAAAAGTTAGATTTTAAAAATCTCTGACCAATAAAGTTTGATCATCTAATCAACTGAACGTTTCAGAACTTTTGATTGCTGCATTATGTAAAACATTTTGTTTTTGTTGTTTTTTGTTTGTTTGTAGGTAATTTTTAAATGTTCCATTGGATTTTAAAATGAGTGGTTCTCCGAGTGTCAGTGCTAAAAAAGCATTAATTTGTGAAAAATTCCCATGTACATTGTACATGTTGACTACCAGGGTTCGAACCTCAATCATTAGATCTCTGTGCAAATTTGAAAAAAAGTGGAGCAAATGCAATTAGGTATATTTCAAAGTGGACTTAAAAAAAATTTTAGCCGAAGTGTGGTCCATCTAACGGTTTCTTTTTAAATTATAGAATATAATTTAATAATTTTGACACTACTGACGGCTGGTTCCAGTTAGAACTTGTGATAGAAAGTCAGTATCACACCTCCGAGGAACGAGTTGAGAACTTGTTTAAGAAGTTAATGCACTATGATGCCCTAACGCCATTGCATTAAAAAAAAAAAAACTTTGACCGAAATGAAGCACCTGACAAAGACAACGACGACGACAACGACGACGACTAAGACTACGACACCGACAAGGACAAGGACAAGGACAAGGACAAGGACAAGGACAAGGACAAGGACAAGGACAACGACAAGGACAACGACAACGACAACGACAACGACGACGACAACGACAAGGACAACGACAACGACAACGACAACGACAACGACAACGACAACGACAACGACAACGACAACGACAACGACAACGACAACGACAACGACAACGACAACGACAACGACAACGACAACGACAACGACAACGACAACGACAACGACAACGACAACGACAACGACAACGACAACGACAACGACAACGACAACGACAACGACAACGACAACGACAACGACAACGACAACGACAACGACAACGACAACGACAACGACAACGACAACGACAACGACAACGACAACGACAACGACAACGACAACGACAACGACAACGACAACGACAACGACAACGACAACGACAACGACAACGACAACGACAACGACAACGACAACGACAACGACAACGACAACGACAACGACAACGACAACGACAACGACAACGACAACGACAACGACAACGACAACGACAACGACAACGACAACGACAACGACAACGACAACGACAACGACAACGACAACGACAACGACAACGACAACGACAACGACAACGACAACGACAACGACAACGACAACGACAACGACAACGACAACGACAACGACAACGACAACGACAACGACAACGACAACGACAACGACAACGACAACGACAACGACAACGACAACGACAACGACAACGACAACGACAACGACAACGACAACGACAACGACAACGACAACGACAACGACAACGACAACGACAACGACAACGACAACGACAACGACAACGACAACGACAACGACAACGACAACGACAACGACAACGACAACGACAACGACAACGACAACGACAACGACAACGACAACGACAACGACAACGACAACGACAACGACAACGACAACGACAACGACAACGACAACGACAACGACAACGACAACGACAACGACAACGACAACGACAACGACAACGACAACGACAACGACAACGACAACGACAACGACAACGACAACGACAACGACAACGACAACGACAACGACAACGACAACGACAACGACAACGACAACGACAACGACAACGACAACGACAACGACAACGACAACGACAACGACAACGACAACGACAACGACAACGACAACGACAACGACAACGACAACGACAACGACAACGACAACGACAACGACAACGACAACGACAACGACAACGACAACGACAACGACAACGACAACGACAACGACAACGACAACGACAACGACAACGACAACGACAACAACAACGACAACGACAACGACGACAACGACAACGACAACGACAACAGTACCCTCTTATTGAAATCGGAGATGAAAAGACTCCTAAAGACAGAGATAAGTCACTTATCATAAGTGACACATTAAAGCCATTAAGAGTACGTGATTTTACCCATCATATCAGGAGAAAACATTTTTCGAGGTAAATCAAAAAAAAGCTTGTGATTTTCGTGTTCAGTCAAACTCATTTATTTCCGTTATCATCATTATTTTTTGCTCCTCAGAACAAAAGAGGTGATGCAGCGTAGTTGAAAGGAGACGCATATCCATATGAAGCAGCATATCCCAAGGGAGCAGCGGCTAATGCGGCTGAGTAAGCCAATGGAGCTGCGTATGGTGATGCTACATACTTAGCCGCAAATGGAGCTGCGGCAAGTGGAGCAGCAAGTGGAGCAGCTAAAGGAGCAGCAAGTGGAGCAGCAAGTGGAGCAGCAACATATTTAGCAACTGGAGCTGCAGCAAACACTGGGGCAGTCGCAATTCCATTGTAATTCCTAGCGATCACTTGGCTACTGGTGGCGGTGACAACTCCTGGTGCAGCTGCAACCAATGGAGCTGAATAAGCGAGTGGCGCAACTACTCCTGGCTTGGCAGCAGCACAAGCAATCACGGCAAAGATAACAATGGTCTGTGAAAATATAAAGATATTAATTTAGGTATCCTTGCAAGTCCTCCTGAGTCAAACTTACAGATTTGAACATTTTGATTTGTTTTTGATTGGATGGGTGTTTTCCAAGAGGTGTGTGTTTGAAGTCTGACTTGCTTATCGCTACTTTAGGTCTTTTATATCAAATCAATACGTGACTTTTAAGTGTAGCCCGTTGGAAGCTCATTGAAATTCTTTGTGTGAACGTTTTTCGTCAGTTAAGCTTATAGCTGTATATATTATATAGCTGTAGTTTAAATGACCTCAGGAAGGTAAATTGTGTGTAGTGTGGAAATATTTGTGAGGAAAGTGAATCATTCATAAGACATTTTCTTGGGTAAGGGTCGGCCTTGATTTTATTTCATTTCTTCGAAAAAAAAATCTGAAGTCCAAGTATATTGAGGGCAGCTTAGGATTGAAATATGTGTGTGCTGTGTGGGTGGCAGACCAACACCTATGACGCAATATGAACTCGATTCAAAATTGATTTTAGGCAATCATCTTAAGAAAATGGATGTTTTGATTAGTGAGCTTTATACAGCCAATCATACATACAGCCTTTCTTGGGTTAGCTAATATTTACTTAGGACCACTGCCAGCGCTTTAAGATTCAACATATTATGCTGATTTTTGACAAGGCTAAGCACAATAACGAATTGTTTGCGTACTTCCTGTTTCTGGCGTTACGAGGATCGCGATCTCAATCTCTCGAAAAACCTTCGCTTCTTCGTGAGGTCTTTGACGCCAATCCACTTCTTCTTCGTATATAAGAGCAGTGGCGTTGCGTGGGTGAAGTGGAGGGGGTAGGCCGGGCGATCAGCAGTGGCAGCAAAATGTCCCCGGCGCGGCGTAGTGGGTAGAGTAGAGATCATATGTTTCATGACAACGTTTAACAAGTCAACAAACCAAAAAGTACGTAAATTCGAAATTTGCAACCCGGCTTGTGATTTGTCGTTGAGGATCTCGGCTGATTTCAGCTAACGAACTTACCAGAGAGTTGTAAAAAGGTTCTCCGAACATGGATGGTGTATTCGCCATTGAAGCAATCCTTGTATTGTTTTTGTGGCAACCTGTTTGGGAATTTCGGCTCGAACTTCACAATTAATGAAGAATTCAAAAAATGACCATGAGCTTGGAACATGAGCAGAGGTTCTTGAAATGGAAGGAGTTGGAAGTTCACCTGAACAGCAAGCAACCATCGATCAGAAAAGAGTTTTCAAAAGTGAGGAGAAGAAGTGAAGGGATGTACTTTACCAGTTGTTGAATGTTGAGTATTATTAAATTTTTAGCGAACATGAACATTTTCCTTAAATGGAACACCTGACAAATATAAAGCTGGGAGCAAGTCGCAGTCTTGTATCCATCTTCAGAAACCCAGAGTTTATAAACTAGCTAGGACTGCAAATTTAATCCACCATCTTCCGTTGGATTCGGGAAGCTAAATATTACGGCAGAATCTTCGGCAGTACACCAGACATCTTCCACAAAGACCAAATGAGCCGTACGTACATATCGAAAGAGGAAAGGTCGCCGTGGTTGAATTTTCTCGACTTCTTTGAACCAAACGGAAAAATTGCAGAAGATCTCAGCAACGACATGACCGCGAATATAACTTCGCTATACAGATATTGAGAGATCAGGCTTATGACAACGCTGCCACAATGTCGGGGGCCCACAAAGGAGTTCGCATTAAGTGGGAAAGCTGCTTTCGATGCATGCACAAACCATTCACTCTACTTGGCTAAGTTATACGCTGTTTCTCAATTATTAATTTCCATTACGTTTTTAAGAACTCTGGAGAAGCTAGTTGCCTTCTTTTCTACATAAACTGCTCGGTAGAACGGTTTGGTGGCCGTCACGGGTCAAGCAGTGAAACGAGTCCCTGAAACCCACTGAAACTGTCAAGACACTTAAAAATCAGTTTGAGGAAGTTTTTGAGACACTGGATGAATAAACGGATTCATTTCAAACTTGCAAAACAAGATCGGGATATAGTCTTCTTCTGACAGCCATGCAGTCATTAAATTTCCTCACTTTTCTTGGCTTTTGGGATGCAGTTCTACTTGAAGTAGATGGCGCACATATTTACCTGCAACAACGAAGACTGAGTGTGGAATGTGGATAAGTGTGTTCAGAAACTTTGCTGTTTGCTTTATAAGTTCTACTAGTGGAGAGCATAGACCGTTTCATCCAAGCCGCAATCGACTATGCTTAGACTCTCTGTGAAAAACTCGGAATCGAACTAAAAACGAGAAGAATTTGCTGAAAGAAACGCATGGATAGCGATGAACCCGCAGATGCAGATTCGTCTCACGAGTAGCGTCAAGAGATGTTTATTAAGCAAAATTCAAGAAATTCTGGACAAGTTCGGTTTTTTGACGCCAGCGAAACTTTTCGACAGCAATTGCGAGTGTAATCTGTCCTACATATTAGAAGACATCGACAAGGACGAGCCTCAGATGGAGCGGAAGCGTCTCGTCAGTTTGTCGCTAGTTCTGAATCATAGGAAGATAAAAGGACCAAAAGGACTACTGGAGCTCCTGCAGTTCATTCAAATACTGAATCTGGGACTTTTAATTCTAAATATTGTCATCTTGATTAGTATGTTTTTGGCCCTGGCATTAAGTGTCGCTAGTTGTGAGAGAAGTTTTCCGAAGTCGAAGCTAATCAAAAATTATCTCAGATCCACTCTGAGCTTCACTAGACTATCAAACGTGGCTATATTGTCTATGGAACAAGAATTAGCTGCAAATATTTTGGCAAAATTATTTCCAGCTTCGCTACCCGTAAGACCCGTGAAATCCGTTTGTGAAACCGCTGATCTTATTTCACTTTCAATAAAAGATACCTCATTGCCTGTGAATGGATGTTTCTGAATTTATTTTCAATTAAGTATTGAGTGTGAGCGGTTAAATAGGTCACCCGCCCAGGTCACAGAGACGGCATGCTACGCTCCTGGTAAGAGCCAAATAGTTCCTGACCCGTTCCCGCATGATAGTCATCATCGAAAATTTTTTTATAGCAAAAAGAAAAGTCCTCAAAATGTTTTGCAAACATCGACTGACTTCCGTCTGCAACTTTCTTGTGTCAGTGGATTTGACTTTCCAAGTGCTGCACTCATAAAGAAACGCAAATTCAACATAAGAGCGGAACTTTCTTTTCTTCTTCTTCTTCTTCGTCCGGCGTTACGAATATCGTAATCTTGAAGGGCTAGAAGCTCTCCCACCTAACTTAATTGCTTCACAGCACTTTGGACGCAACTTTTGCTTTCTTTTCGATTCCGAAGATTAAATCAAGTTCGATATTCGATTTAGAAAAGACGACACTCATAAGCTATTCAAATCTTTCTCCACAATTATCGCTTCTCTCCCCATCTTTGGTATCGTTCGTTAGAGATCCATGATCTTATAAGAGATTAGCATAGCCAAGTGTCGACGTATGATTCAACTGAGGTCCTAAATTTTCCAGCATCAAAGCTGCGTACAGAACATCCCTTATCACCAGTAGCAACATTATAAGCGAAAGCTTACAGCCTTGGCTAAATCCACCCCGGATTTTCCTAAATCTCAAAACCTTCCTATGTAGAACGTAGCATGTGTAGCCTTTGTAATATCAATCTTTTTATGTCTTTTCTTGTGCAAAGTCAGCTATATGCTATTGAAAGACTTTTCGAAGTCACTGAATGGCATCAGCTGATCAGCAAGTGGTGACTACTGATATTCAACGCACAGTTCGAAGTTGATTCGCAAGGTTTTGAATGTGGGCCACGCAGGAAGATCAATGCCCGATTCCTGTTTTTTTCTAATTTTGGTGTACCCTCGACGTTTTCTCAATGGTCAATTCTTTGTTGGATGAGTTACAACAGGCAACACTTTTGTGTTCCACTCGAAAGCCCGATTCGAAACGATAGAAATGTGATTTGCCCACCATAAGAGTTGTTCCTTTTCCCAGACGTTTTAAAGAGCTTTTGGCACTTGTGAGCTCTTTGATAGTTCTTTACACTGTCCTGAAATAAAACCTACCTGTGGTTAATGTGCTAATGCAGAGAGCTTCGCTCATCTTCAAGATATGCATCCATTCTACATGTTTGAGCTCAACAGAAGGAAACTTACTTACTTTGGGACCGCCAAAATAAAGCCAATCAAGATTACGTCATACGGAAGCAGCTTAGTACCAATTGTAATTACAACATTTACCAAACCAAGACGAATTTTCGTCTAATCTTCGTTTGTTCTTAAAAAAAGTCTAAGTTAGTCTATGTTCACCGGTTCTTAAACTGTTCAGTTCTACATTCCTTGCATCCCACCACTATTCAACTCCCCACCACTATTCAACTCGCCACCGCGTTAATGAGATAAATTTATAGATAATTGGCGTGTTGCAAAGCCCTAAGCAATGTTGACACTACCAAGATCATTGCTCCCAATTGAACAATAGAGAAACAACATACTCGGTACACGCCTCTATCCGGGTGTAAGTTCTCTATGAATAGCTCGGGCGTCTAACTGCATTATGTCTACGTGTTTAACCCTCAAACCATTGACATGTCGCCCTACAACCACTTTTCACGTTAGAACACCCACTCGCCTGTGGGTGGTTTTCCTACAAACCAAACACAACATAACTTTCTCCAAATCGCTTAGCACCGCCATGCCAGTGATATACCATAACAAGACTCCCACCCCATTTTCCAAGCCAGCCGACACTGTAATTTGTTTTGCAAAAACAAAACTAGAATTCGTCTTGCTAAGCACCAGGGTCTTATTTTTTGGTTCCACTCATTAAATTTTCTTGCACACTTCTTGTTTAGCGCGTTTAAGGATGCTCTCAACCTGGACCAATTCCACCCTTATAAGGCAAAAGGTTTATGTTTAAATATATATTCGTGTTTATTAGAGGACCATCTGCCGCAGCCAAGAACAACGACAACAACCTCATCGTCATCATCAACTGGGAAGCATAATTCACCATTATACAAAAAAACAAAAGTGGAAACAAATCCCTGAAGGATGTACAACCATATCGTGTCGTCCTTGCTGCGCCACTACACACAGGTGACTGAGTCAGTGAGTGAGAGCTTGTGGGCTGTTTTGACACGAACACCATATTTTCTTAATTTATGAATTAGCATCCATTTTAATGGGATTGTATACGCGCCACCCTATTCACATACAATGTTGAGATAGACGCCAAAAGAACACCTTTCCTAGCAAGATGAGTGCTCTATTGTTTCATCATTTATCCATCGCGCTTCGAAGAAGAAGAAAAAGGAGTCTCGTGAAGTGGGCAGCAAAGGCAGAAGGATGTGATGTGACTGATCCCAGGTAATGTAGACATTAAGCAAATTTGTAATAAATATGCTTTTTGTTTGGGGAGCACCTGTTCTTCCTGCACTGTCACTCCTTTTCTGCTTTTATGGCGGTTTTGTTATATGGAATTCTATTGTCCTTATTCTGAATTTACATAAGATGAAGAAGATGTGTGTGTATTTGTGTGGGTGTTTTGTTTTAAAAATCATGCTGTGTTGTTCATAGATTGAGCAAGCCGTGGTTATATATATTCACGTGACAATGTAGGTACGGTTAACACGTAATTACGACGCAATTTCAAAAGGAGTTCTGCTGAAAGACTCGAGTCCTTTTTTGAGAAGCATTCCGTAGGGCTTATGTGTGTGCAGTGTGCACTACAAATAATTGCGTGATTTCGGTAATTTGATTGTGGTAAATGCAGTTTTCCCCACCAAGGAAGAAGGAACGACGAGAAAATTTAACGTGACGGTGTAAAAGTAGCCTTTTGTTTGCATATGACTTACATTGTGGGCTCCAGACAAAGTAGAATTTGTAGAAAACTAGAACGGCATTAAACTGCAAGTATGTCGAGGTTGACGCAGTTTGATAAGAATTCTGCAACGACATGGTTTAGGTTTTGGTTGGTAAAAAGAAAGGCCTGTGAGGGTACGATTGCTTAGGGGAATTATTCCTCTTCAAACAACGCACGGGTTGATTCCATCTTTCATTTGCAATTAAGGAAACGTGCTTTGCTCCCGACGTAATTTATTTTCATTAGGTTTAAATTCCTTGAACTTCCCTTTGAGCTACACGGCTGCAGCTGTGGCGGTGTATTCTTTGTCCCACAAAGGTGTAAGATGAATGGGATACCTATAGCTCCAGCCTCCAGAGACAGCTTTCGCAAACTTATACTGACTTTATTGAAATAAGGATGAAGTTCCACAAAAGAAGAAGTTTCTTAAGAACTAGGCGACATAGATAACCTTTTCCCAGAGGTGATCAGAACGAAGAATACAAATTAAAAGTTCTTAAAATTTTGATATTTGATCTGTTTCTTATCTCGGCAAGTCTGGCTGAGGAAACGGCCACGCACTGGACGACAAAGCGGCAAAATTAGAACAAAATTGTAATATAAGCGAGATGGATCTGCCTTCAATTTTGTTCTAATTCTGTCGCTTTACCGCTCAATACGTTGTCCTACCCTAAAACTACTCAAGGACCCAGAATTTTTTAGGCTGCGGTCAACGACTAAACGTAACATATTTCCGTATATTGAAAAACTATTTTATCACACAATTTCATTTATTTACGCTTCCATCTACATCTTTCTTAGGTCTTTACAGGAAAAGAGGGGCTGAAGCGTAGCTATATGGAGAAGCATATCCCAAAGGAGCAGCAGCCAATGGAGCTGAGTATCCCAAAGGAGATGAGTAGGCCAATGGAGCAGTATATGGTGAGGCTACGTGAGCAGAGGCAAGTGGTGTAACAGCTGGAGCAGCAAGCGGAGCAGCAACGTATTTGGCGACAGGGGCAGCGGCGAATACTGGAGCAGAAGCAATGCCATTATAGTTCCTAGCTATGACCTGGCTACTGGTCGCCGTTACCACTCCGGGAGCAGCTGCAACCAATGGAGCTGAGTATGCGAGTGGTGCAACTAGTCCTGGTTTGGCAGCAGCACAGGCAATCACAGCAAGGAGGACAACGGTCTGCAAAAGTAAAGATATTAAGAATAATTTTTTCTTGTAAATTATCCTTAAAGTGTCTTACATATTTGAACATAATGATTTTGTTTTTTTTTTTGCTTGAACTGCTCCAAAAGATGTCAAAAGCTGATTGGTTGACTTTACCATACTTCCAGTCGTTTTATAGCTCTTTGCTGTCAGTCGCAGGCAAAGAGAAGTTGAAATTTTTGCACACTAATTAAGAATGCAAGGCGTGTCACGTACATTCCCTCTATGAGACACGTTTGCCGTTCACCAAAAAAATAATTGTTGAAACGAACTTTCGTTAAACTATCCGCCCGAAATTCCGAAGTGCTTGATCTTGACCTAAGGTAGTTTAATTTTTGGTTTGGTAAAAATGGCGAACAATACCTAAGATGTCAACGACTTCAATTCAAATGAGACAATTAGATCGAATGGGTTTTCTGAACTAACTGATCAAAATTTACGGCTAGATTATAGATTTCCCACAGCAAGAAAGAAATTATGTATGTTAAAGTGTGTTAAAACACTTTCCAAACAGGCTTGGGTGAACGAATGGTCATCACTCATCAATAACTGTTCAGATTGAAAGTCAATGAGTTCCTTGCTTTTACAATCAACCCACCAGTGGTAAGGTGGCAACAATAGAAACTGCAAGAACGATAGTTGACCAAAGGGCAACACGATAATGGTGCTCTGATAATAATGTGTACCTGTCCGAGCTTCACTGTGCAATATGAGTTCTTGCTAAGCCAATAGCAGCTCCAAGATCCCTGCAGGAAGGTTTAAGTGGTTTCTAAAGGTTAATCTAGTGCGGTGATTATGAGTGGGGATAGTGATAGTGAAGCAGTTGCCCGCAATACATTGTGATGCAAAAAAGTCCTTATAATCAGCTTGTGATTCTTATATCTTATCTCACTGATAAGCTTAAAATCCCAGTAGGTGCACGTTACGGAAGTAGCTTCACTCCTCTGCTAGCTCTGCAGCTCGAAGAAAAAGTAACAGACACTAAAGTACACAAGATAAAAAGCTTGCTTTCGATGAATCACCGCGTTAGCGTTGGATGAAACAGATCTCAAAGTGATAGACAATGTACGAAAGTATGAGGCTAAGTTTGGGATGCTGTGCTTTCTATATTCTATTACACTCAAAGTAAAAAAGCTTAAAACAGTTAGCAGTGCTACAATCTGAAAAATAATGCAACAGAAAATAATGCAAAATTATTTTAGATGGCACAAGGACCATAATATTTGATGGTGGTGCCTGTGGCGGTATAGCCTTTCGCAAGGAATTGGCAAAAGAGAAAATATCATGTAATGTTCCTGTTCCGACGCAATCGCGACGACTGATGAAGGGGGCTTTTCCAAAATTCCAACAAATACCACAACCACTTGTAGATATGGCTATACTGATGTATACTACAAGAAACAATGCAGTTTCAAGAACAATTATGAATTATGATACCCAAAAATTTTTTGTCAAGATGACAGAGCTTCCTTCCCTAATTCCAACAATTTGGTTCGTGAAAAATTTAATGGACTAGGCTCCATTCAGCTCAGCAGATGAACTAAAAGTTAGGTATTCGAATGAAATGAAATGAAGCAACAAGTAACCAGTATTGAATAGAATGGCCACGACTGGGTTGTACGATCTTGCGTTTGTGTGCTAATTACTGTTTCAAAATCTTAAGGCTGAGTACAATGTAAAGGGTTGCCAGCTACACATTAATTATGAAAATTGAAAAAAAACAAATACCTAAGTAGATTAAATGATCCAAAGGTTTCAAGCGAAAATCTAAAAATGCCATTCTTTTGCAGTTGCTAATACAAATATAGGCTGAAAATTTAATCAAAATCGTTTTCAGTTTTTTAAAAATCGAGGTTTTTAACGGTTAAGTATGCAAAGTTTAAGATCTTTCTAGCTATTTTTTTTTGACAAAAAACTGAATAAAATCAAAAGGAACAGCCTGTTTGTGTATAAGTGGAGCACTGAGATCAACATCTTCAGCTGCCCTAAACATACACCTTAATCTCACACTACTAAAAATCTTCATCAAACAAATGGCCACTAGTATACAGCCATTCACATCAGAGCTATCTTCCAATGGACCGATAGGTGCAGTGCAATAAGCCGCGCGGCAATAAGACCCGTGGGCCTTATTGCCTAAAAAAATGAAAATGACACCCACGGGCTTTGTTTCCACTTTGAAGAGGCAATAAGACCAACCAAAGAAAAGAATTTAGGCCCATGTCTTTTACTGCCATTTTGAAGTAGCATTTTATGAGTCTGATGCACATGGGATCTTAAAACTAGTTTTCCTTCTTAGAAAGGATTAAGAGCATATTTGTTACGCTAAATGTATGTATATATACTAGTTTCCCTATTTTCAGGTACCGAAAAACAAAGCTCTAAAATTTGGGCACTAATTTCAGCTTTCCGTGGATTCATAGCTCACGTTGTCTCTCACTTCATGACATAGGATGATGGGAAACTCAGTCCACTTTATTGTTCGCACAAAATAACTAAATCTTCTTTCTAAATGCTTGCTTTGATCTTAGCCATTTCTCCTGCGAATCGTAGCTTGTAGCTCTCTTCCGGTAGTACGGGCTTGTGGTTGAACTTAAGAAATTCGCGCGAACTGACCGCACTAAACATATACTATATGATACATAGATCCATAGATATTTCTTGTGGACGTGTGTTCCTGTTTGATATGTCATAATCCACAATCAGAGCATGAACTTATGTTTAGCGAAGTTGCGTCCCTGTGCCAGTTAATTCACATTGAAAATAAGTTAAAGTGCAAATGGTGAGACTTCTTTCCATTACGACATGATATTTGAGTTCGCAGAAAAAGGAACTAAGGCCCGCGGCTCTACTGCCATTTCATCAGGCGCGGATTCAAGGGGGGGGTCACAGGGGTCATGACCCCCCCCAAAACAGCCCGCATTTCAAAAAATAGAGCTAAACCAATCGAAACTGAAACTGAAAATAAAAAAAAATAGCCGAACAAAATCTAATTTTTGTAAACTTGAAAAACAGAAACTAACCAAGCGACCAAGAGCATCAGTATAAAGCACATCCGGATACCCAGGGACCGCATTGCCTTGTTTCAGTCTTTGAAATTTTTTCGATGAAGCATTCCAAGTATAATAACGTGGAATCTCCGAGTAAAGCAAAGTTCGTGCAAACGGATCGCTTTGGCAGATCGCACAGAAATTGGTCAATGTAGTTGCTGGAGGTGTTTCAGTACGTTGCATAGCATTCGAAGCCGAGAAATATACTCGCTAACCATTCTCCAGATGCACTGCCAAATGCACTTCACTTTATTAAATAGGCAATGGCTTTATTTAACAGACTATATTTTATTTTTTTAATATTGATTTCACACAAAAATCCAGTTTATTTGCAGCCCCGGATCTAGGGGGGGGGCAGACCGGGGCACTTGCCCCAGGCGGCAATTTAAGGGGGCGGCAAAAACAAGTTCGAAATTCCGAGAAGTGGACAATTTGTCTACCTTTCGGTTTCAAAGCAGCATCGGTTGCTGCGACCGAGAATAGGACAATTTTTCTTCTTTTCGGTTTCAAAACAGCCACTGTGGTTGCGAGCGAAGGGAAGCACAGTCAAAAGTCAAAGTGGACAGATCGCATTTTACTATCATTATAAGCTTTTGTACTTTCTTGTCGATCATCTAATTGTGCTCATCTCATCACACAATGTCCTCAGCCTAATCAAGGTAACTTCTTGAACTTGATCTCTCTGCTCGCCAAACATAGTTCAACTCTTAAGTTTCAATTAAAACACTTAAAAAAGGGACAAGTATCATATTTAAGAAAGACAATTCAAAATAAAATAATTGACATAATGGCAGTTAGAAATAGCATTTTAAATGAAATCAAAGAAGCTAAATACTACACGATAATGTTCGACTGCACTCCAGATGTATCCCATACAGAACAAATGAGCTAGGTTATTCGATATGTAAAAAGAACTTTCGATGTGTGTGAAATAAAAGAAAATTTCATTGATTTCATAGAAGTTGCTGGAAAGACAGGATAGGACATTTGTCAACAGATTCTAGACAAATTGGCTGTAAATGATTTAGATATTGGACAATGTCATGGCCAATCTTATGACAATGGGTCCAATATGGCCGGCATCCATAAAGTGTACTCCTGTAGCCAGGATTGCAGAAAGAAATGAACTGGCCCAGTTCGTACCGTGCTTGGCTCACTTCTTAAATCTTGTAGGTGCTCATTCTGCCTCATTATGCCAGGAAGCTATTAACCTATTTGGACTGGTTCAAAAAGTATATTTCTTTTTTGTTGGCTCCACTACTAGGTGGGACATTGTGAAAAAAAATGTTAAGGCAAATTTAAAAGGGAGTAGTCAGACGAGATGATCGGCGAAACATGTTTTTTGTGAATGCTCTATTGAATAATTTGCCAGAAATATCGGAAGCCTTAGAAGAAGTTAAGCAAATTTCTCATGCTCCAGAAACTAAGTACGAGGCAGGTAATATCTTAACAGCTATAAAGAATTTTAAATTTATTTTCAATTTAACTATTTGGCCGAATATTCTCCGCGAAATCAATCGAGTGAATATTGAGATTCAGAAAGAAGATATAATCCTTGCACTAATTTCGCTCTAATGGATGGTCTGCTCAAAACTTTACAAAAAATGAGACAAAATCCAATGGAGTATTGGATAAATGAGGCTGAAAAAAGTGGTGTTGACCCTATCTTGCAAAACAAACGAATTCCGAAACATAAAAAACATTTCGATATATATATACAAACACTCAAACCTGTTCAACTCTTTTCTAAAGAAATAATGATGGTATTTGATCGAATCATATCAGAAATTAAAAAGAGGTTCGATTGTGCTACCATACTGAATATGAACTTGGATTTTCTTAATGGCTATGATATTTTGAAAATGTCAATTGTAGAACTGCAAAAATATGGAGCGGATCTAGCTAAAAAATATGAGCGAGATGTGAGCACCGTTGAATTCTGTCTGGAACTTTACGTTTTTAAAGAGCAAGCTTTGTGCATTTGCATTTTGCAAGCTGGTGACATTGAAAAAGCTAGCGGTTTCTATCTCTTGCAACAGATCTATGCGCATGATTTACAGGATGCTTTTCCAAATAGTTGTGTTGCCTTGCGAATTTGCTCTACGCTTCCCACTACATCCGCAAGCTGTGAGCGAAGTCTTAGCAAACTAAAACTAATTAAAAATTATTTGCGATCATCTATGAGCCAGGAACGTTTATCCAGTCTAGCAATCTTAGCGATAGAAAATCAAATCGCACACGAATTAAATTATGATAAGGTCATAGATTTATTTGCTGAACAAAAAGCTCGAAGAGTAAAATTGTAATTGCAAATGATAGATATAATAGTAAATTTGATTTTGTCTTTATTATAAACCTTTTTATTTTAAGTCCTATCCTGTACTGTGTATAAAATATATATTCTACATATCTGTAAATAAATAGGATTAAAACAGAAAAAACAGCGGTTTAAGCGTTTTTTCTGAAAGGCTTGTGTCCAGTTGTCAGTCAATTAGTGAAGAACTGATAGTTGAAATAATAAGGATTTTAAAGGTAAAAGCAAATATAAATTGGTTGGGCGGCATTTTTCACTATTTGCCCCGCCTTTAAAAAATTGAAGATCCGGGGCTGTTTATTTGTCAATATAAGTTAACTTTTTTTTAAAAAAGAACAGTGTTTTGTATATAACGAGAGCTAACGCATTGCATTGATGTCGTTTCCATAAGAATATAGGGATAAAAAGTATCCTATGTCCGTCTTCTGGTCCTAAGCTCCCTCCCCAACAATTTTCAGTCAAATCGGTTCAGCCGTTCTGGAGTTATGGATAGTGTAACTAACACGACTTTCTTTTATATATATATATATATAATATATAATATATAAATAGATTTATAATTTAATATAAACAACAGTTTATTTTTGTTATATTTGATTTTTTTTATCCCGTGACCCCCCCCCCCAGAAAAAAATTCTAGATCCGTGCCTGCATTTCATTAAGGAAATAACCCCCGTGGGCCTTGCTTCCAAATAAAATAAGAGGAATTAAGACCCACGGGTCTTATTGACGCGGACCTTATTGCACTGCACCGGACCGATAATGACATCGGTCACTCAACTATCCTGAATCTGTTCAGATCAGTCCCTTGTCACTCCGGCTACTCCATTCCCAAAATAGTTTTTAACAAGAAGTTCCAAGTCTCAATCCCACCGGGAACTATCTGCCAAGATGAAGAATTCTTGAGAGATCATTCAACTCATTTCCATACAGATGGCTCAAAAACCGAAGGGGTCGGCTGTGGGGTGTACTCAGACAGACTCAATGTAAGTCTCTCAATCCGCCTCCCAAACCACTGTAGCGTGTTCCAAGCGGAAATTCTGACGATCTAAGAGGTTCTAACATGACTAAAAGAAAACGTGATGTCCTTAGTGAGTATCCGAGTCTTCCCAGGCAGTCAAGCAGGAAGCAGCCCTCAAATCACTTGGCGCTTTTCTACGAACTCAGTAACCGCCCTTAACTGTCGCCTGTCTCTTAGGGAGATGGCTGAACAGTTCAATATTCACCTTTTTTGGGTGCCCGGGCACAAGGATATAGTGGGTTACTGCAAAGCCGATGAACTCGCCAGAGAAGGAACCGTTCTACCGATCTCAACCAGTAGGTTGAACATTGGTATACCAATCGCTTCATGTAAACTTATGCTAAAGCAAGAGGCAATGGATAGAACAAATCATAGGTGGAACAATATCACCACGTGCGTGGCAACAAAACGGATATGGCCAGAACTAGATCCAAAACGCACAAGACATTTTGTTATCCATAACCAGATTGCACGTAAGCTCCGTAATCATAATGTCATCACCGGACATTGTCTGATAGGATGACACGCCATACGACTCGGCGTTTCTTTAAAGGACTTCTGTAGAAGCTGCTTAGATGAGGAGGTCTAAAGAATAGACAGTCCCACACCTCCTTTGTTTGGCCTAGTCTGACCGACACACACGTCTTTCCTTTAACTATGACTGTCTCTAGTCAAAACATGTGATTAGAAAATCAAATCCATCAGAATGACTATCATTGGGTTGAAAAACATAGGTTATCTCAAAGAAATACAAGGAATTCAAGGCGATCAATCAAATGTATTTATTCATTTTAACATGTTCATATTTTGAAAGAGTTTAAAGTAAAAGAGGTGCTGAAGCGTAAGTAAATTGGGAAGCATATCCCAGAGGCGCAGCAGCATATGGAGCTGAGTAAGCCAAAGGAGATGAGTATGCCAATGGAGCAGCATAAGGTGAAGCTACGTATTTGGCGGCTAGTGGAGCAGCGGCAAGTGGAGCAGCGGCAAGTGGAGCAGCAAGTGGTGCAGCAAGAGGAGCAGCAACGTATCTGGCGACAGGGGCAGCGGCGAATACTGGAGCAGTAGCAATGCCATTATAGTTCCTTGCGATGACCTGGCTACTGGTCGCCGTTACTACTCCTGGAGCAGCTGCAACCAATGGAACTGAGTATGCGAGAGGTGCGACTAGTCCTGGCTTGGCAGCAGCACAAGCAATCACAGCAAAGATGACAACGGTCTGTAAGAGTTGGGATAACGAGTAATTAATAAATCCTTGCACATTATTCTTTAAGGAACTTACGTATTTGAACATATTGATATTCTTTTACTTGAAGTACTCCCGGAGGTGTGAAGATTTGGAATGTTTGCCTCAATCCAGTTCATACCAATTTATAGGGCCGTGCCGTCAATCAAACTCACAACAGTTGGAGTGGTCTATAAACTTGATTATAAATTCAAGACATGTCACCACGACACGCGTGCGTTCGTGGAGCCATTGGTTTTTTCTTTTCATGTGCTTTTACGTTAGTTTTAAATCCCCAATTATTCGAACTTGACCTTTAAATTTTTGCTTGGGAAGAAGTACGCACACAGCTTTGTTGAGAAGATAAGAGAATATTGTGCAGGTAAAAGTATTTAGTTTACCGGAGAGGAAGGCCAGTTTCACAGAAACTTTTGAAAGCACCCACTAATTATGGAAATATATTGTGTTGGAAAGACTAACTGTAAAATAAATTTTATCATTCAATCGCCTTGAGTGACCAATGTGCTGGACTTGGTCATTTTAATCAAAAAATGACTATACGTAGGTTGGTGATTCAAAGCTATGGATAACCCGGGTCCTAGGGCGCATCTAGGACGTACAATTTTATTTGGACTCCGAAAGGCTAAGTTAAAAAGCTTTTTCATGACATGTCCCACTCTTGGAGAACTGACCAATTCCTAGCGAAAGGTGATACCGATGAGAAAAACTTTTTCTTTGATGTTTCTGAGATTCATACCTCGAACCTGTCATGTAACAGGAAGACATGTTAACCATTACTTCGCCACACCTGGTCATTTATGGAAATTATGGGACAGGTTAACAAAATGTACAAAATTTGAAAGTGGTAAAAAGAGGTACGAAAGTAGCACGTGGTGAGAGATTGCATTTTGTAAAAAAAATTTACTGATGTGGGTGTTAAATTACCTCAAACCCAGAAGACTTTAAAAGAGGACTACTTCCGCAGCTTCGCTTTTATTTCAAAATCCTTTTAAAGTAATTTTTCCCATCTGCGCCAATTGCAAACTCCCAGAATCAAACCAAAATTCAAAAAATGACTGTTGGTGGTTTTTGAGTCTACGCGTGCTGATATTTTATTAATGAAAGTTTTTTAATCGCCTCTTGGATGGTGAATCAATCAGACTGATTGAATCGAAAATATTATATTTTTTTTTCTCTGGTCCTTCACCATTTACTCCTGATTCGGCAATCGGGTGATTGATTTTGTAGATGTTTGTGTGTGTGTATGCTTTTTTTCTCCCAGTCATTTTCAATGCTGCGTATAGGGTGGGATTTATAACAAGCAGCTGATGGCTGTCAGAACTTTGGGTGTTGATGGGGAATTTGATTTCCTTTGAAGCATTCAAATTGCAATATGTGCTTGGGTATTACTGACTGATTTTGGTTCAAAACCGATGAACAGGTAAACTGATTTAATTGAGAGACTTAAGTGATTGTTGATTGTGTCATTATAAATAAAAGGATTTTTCGACTTAATTCAATTGAATTGAAAAGGACTTGCAATGGAAATATTTACATAATTTAAATGCTCAAACTACGAAATTGATTAACTCATTAAGAAAGCCGATTTGTTTGTAATTATCATTGAGATATTATATTGACTTTGATTGGCAGTCTTCGCTATCTTCATATATCGAGTATGGCTACTCTTTGAAGTTTCGCCAATTTTAATGGTTTCCAATACTTTATCATCACCATCAAGACGAGGCCCCGATCTGTAAGAAAACTAACTTGCCATTCATACTGAGCTAAAATGAGGATGGGGCAGAAGCTCAGCTTTAAAGGAAGACCGATTAGGGTGGGTTTAGAAAGATTAATGAAAATTGAGATCCAATTCCAAGAGGTTTTAGAAAAGATAAAATCGAAATTGAAACACTTAACAGAACGATCTTCTACGGATAATCGACTACGCAAGCCACAAAGAGGATATTCGAGCAACTTCTGTCAATTAAGTGCAGTTTACGTGATTAAACGTTACTACGCGAAACTTAATGCGTCCTTCACAGATACACGACACTACACACGCTACTTTGCACAGCTTCTTGCAAGTTGGCTCAACTTCTACTTCGATTAGATTCGCACAAACATATGCATCTTAGTGCGACTTCGCGCAACTATGCAAAGCTGTGAGCATCTTTTCGCAACTTCGCAAATAATTCGCAGCTTCGTTTTGTATGACAGTTTGTTCTGTATTAGTTTTCTAAATATGATCATTTTATACCGTCTTTTATCCTTTTAATTCTTTTCCCTTTAATTTGAGATTGTAATTTTACTTACTTACTTATCTGAGCATTATAATTCGGGAACCTGGACCAAAACCAACATCCTTCGATAAAGACTTTGATAGAGACTTCAATTTCGGGAGAGCTCCCTACAGATCTGCACTCGAAGCCGGTTGAGGTCTTCTTCCACTTAATTGTGCCTCTTAACACGAGGATTTCCCCATTTACGATTTCCCTACATTGTGGTTTGGAAAACCCGCCGAACCGGAGAGTTGATGGCCACCCGCTCTACGTGGCCAACACATAGCAAGCTGGCGTTGCTTGCTCTTCTATCTATTTCCATGTCGCTGTTCAGCTCATATAGCTCGTTGTTGTATCTTCTTCTCCATACATTGTCTTCGCATACGGGACCAAATATCGTTCGGAGTACTTTATTTTCGAAAACCCCTAAGCGTTTCCTCATCCGCTTTTGAAAGGTTCATTCCTCAGTAAAGAAGGACTAGGAAAGGACTAAGTTCCTATAAAGCGTTATCTTGGTTTTTCTAGAGAGGGTTTTGTTAGATACTCAATTGTCGTCATAACCCAAAGAAGCAACGGTTCGCAAGTGTTATTCTCCGTTTTATCTCCGCACTGATGTTGTTGTCCGTGTCTACAGTGGATCCTAGGTAGACGAAGTCCTGTACTACCTCGAAGTTATGTCTGTCTATTGTGACGTTTTGTCCAATTCGTCGATGTTCTGTGTCCTTGTTTGATGACAACATATACTTCGTTTTGCCCTCATTAACCATCAAACCCATTTTTGCCACTTCCGTTTCAATACTTGCAAAAGAACCTATGACATCACGCTTTTTTCTTCCCATTACGTCAATATCGTTTGCATAGGCGAGTAAGTGTACAGACTTTTGAAAGATTGTTCCTCTGATGTTGACGTTTGAGTTTTGTACAATTTTTCAAATATGATGTTGACGAAATCGCATGACAGTTTATCGCCTTGCCTAAAACCTTTTTCGATATCAAAGGTCTCGTCCTCGGTGAGTTCCTTACGGACCTTGACGGAGCAGCGTGAATTCTCCAGCATCATCCTGCACAGTCGTACTAGTTTTGCAGGGATGCCGATACTAGACATGGCTCTGTACAGCTCGTCTCTGTAAATGCTGTCATACGCGGCCTTGAAATTGATAAAAAGATGGTTTATATCGATACTATATTCCTGAGTTTTTTCCAAGATCTGCCGTAATTTGAAAATTTGGTCTATTGTGGACTTCTCTGGTCTAAAGCCACATTGATAAGGACCTATCAATTTGTTGAGCTGGGGTTTCAGACGTTCACTTATTACAGCAGACAAGATCTTATAAGCGACGTTAAGAAGGCTTATCCCTCTGTAATTGGCGCAATTATGAAGATCTCCTTTTTTGGATCGTGTATACGATACTGGGTCCTATTAATGGGGTATATTTTCTTCCGACAATACCATGGCAATCATCTGGTGCATGCTCCTTTCCAACTGGTCTCCAGCTGCCTTGAAAAGTTCGACATCAAGGCATGTGCACTTGCAGGGGTGTCGTACAGAATCTCCAAAAAAAAAACCCCATCGATCAAAATCCCCAAAAATTTTTATCCACCTATATCCCCATTGAGATAATGCACATTGATGAAATCAACACCTAAACAATCTTTTTTGTCAAAATCCCTACGAAATCCCCAAATCCCCAGAGTCAGTGTACATATAAATTATGTGCATATAGTTTTCAGAAAAATCTCTCTCTTTCGTTGTTTTTGTAATTAATAAATGATAACGATTAACAGTTTCTTAACAACAAATTACTATAAATGCATGATTGTATCCTCTTTTTAGCCTTTCTTACGTATTCATGGTACGCACACGCAGTGATCTGTCTTAGTTTCGTAGTGCAGCGTTTTATTGTTTTGTTTTTTTTTTTTTTTAGAATAAAAGTTAAAATGGATAATAACATTACTGTTTGCAAATCCAATAAAGGTGGAAGAAAGTTATTCATAAATGGATATGGTTATCATTACATTTGCTGTAATACATAAACTTAATATCCCCAAATCAAATATATTCAAGTAGTGAATCATGCGATCAAATCGCGCGCGCGAGTACCGCGCAGGGGAGTACCGCCAAACTCTCGCCTTAATTCCCTTTGGACGGAAATGACGGACTGCAAAGCAATGTTCCGCTGCACTATCCAAATCCTTTTTTCAGTATCCCAAGCACTCATTTTGATAAATCTAAATATGAAAATGATCATGGCTCAAGTTGAATGGAACAATCTGCCTGACAGCGGAATTTGTGTCTTCATCGCCATTACCTTATCCCTGAGTCTACCTCTAACGACAAATCCAAACCCAAATAAGCGTTAGAAATCGAATCCAACCGCTGGCTGTCACATATATCCAAAAAAACCTACCCACTTCGTTCGGTTCCTTGTGACAATTCTGTCTGTCGAATTTAAGTCTCTAAACACCAGAGATCGACAGACAAAAGAACTGGTAGGCCGCCACCTCCACCGAAAACACGGATCAGTTTAGTATATTCATAGGTTCGAGCGTGTTTATGTAAATGCACACGAGTCATTTGAGGGTTGAAATAGGGTCGAGTAGTTCTTCTCCCTTCATTTAACACCAACTTTTTGAGTGACAAAAACAAAAAAAAAAATAAGTCGTGTAACTCGTGTTGTTTTGTTCAAAACGAAACCAATCAGTCATTTCTGGTGAAAAAGATAGTTGCTTTTCCCATTGGTCAATCTAAAACGAGCTTATTATTGTCAATTGAGTTGAAAATCTCATAGTGTTTTCAGAGCTTTGATAAACCAACAGGAAAACTTTTTTATAAGAAATTAATTAGTAATTTCATTTTACATGGACCAACACGAGTCACATGATCTTTTTTTTCGCTACTAACTCGTTGTTGGTTAGTAATGGTTAGTATGTACAGCTGCGGTAAAAATAATAGTAGTATAGAGCTTAAGAAACATTAAAATTGAAAAAAATTGAACTCCATAATTGCTGTAACGCTTCCCAAAGGACTGTGTTGTTGCTTGGCTTACATCTAGAAGCATATTTTTTACAGCGCTCTATAGGTTATCGATGGGATTAAGGTCCGAAGACTGTGCCGGCCACTCCATCATATCTACTTTACTTTCCTAGAACCATTGCTTCTTACTGAACGACAATTTCAGTGGCATTTCATCTTCAGTATACGGCGGTAGCATTACTTCCTGCACTATCCTAACATAGAGATGCTGATCCATAATGCCTTTAATCCGCTTTATGGGTCCAACTCCGTAGAGGAAAAAACGGTGCCGTGACATTGTGCCAAGCGACATTATGCCAAATGTAAGAAATTCGCCTGTGTGTGTAAAAGATGATTTCTTACTTAGTTCAAGTGATGAACTTAAAAAAAAATCTGCAACCGCTGCCGCCTTAAGTACAGAAAAGCAAGCTTAAAGCGAAGCGGAAAAAAATTTGGCAAGGGGAGTATGGGTTTGTGTTCTGAAAATTTAAAATTCGCGCGAATTTTTAGTTTTCAGAACACAAACACATACTCCTCTTGCCAAATTTTTTTCCGCTTCGCTTTTAGCTTCCTTTTCGGTAGGCTGCAGATTTTTTTAAGTTCATCACTTATATCTTAAAATTGAACTAAGTAAGAACACGTCTTTTACACACACACGCTTTATCTTATGCTGAAAAACAAAACGTTCGATTGTTTCAAATGATTTTTTAGTTTCTTAATCAAGTTTTTAGTTTATGATTAGTCAGTTATTTACTTTTTACTCACAAGAGATCTGTATTTTCATAAACTTATCCATTTGTATAGTTCTTATGACTCACAAATCTGATCAAGTGTATCTTCATTTGTTTCGTTATATTGAAAAATTGTAAAAAAGCGTCAGGGTACCAAATTGGCCAAATGACGCTTTACAAAAGCGACACTGTACCAAACGCTAATGTTCGGCCCAATGTCGCTTTACCAAAGCGTCATTGTGCCAAATTTCTGCAATTGGCATAATGTCGCTTGGCACAATGTCACGGCACCGTAAATTCACTACCATGAAAAGCTCCTTCTCCATCAGTAGGTCTCCTCCATTCCCTCACAAGACTATGGTTGTGAGAAATGCGCTAGACTCTGGGGCTCCTCGCTCTGTTACGCCACCCTATTTATCTATCTTATTCAAATTTTTTTTGAAACACAAATCAAAGCATTTATGAATGGAAGTCAAGCTCGTTCATATGGGCACAGCAGGCAAGTTTGTAGCGGTCGATTCGATCAACTCAATTTTCAATGACTCGACCATACATCTCGTGCGAAATGGCCGCTATTTCGCGTTTAATAATGGCTCTGAGCTATTCCAACGTTGCGTCGCCGGGTTATTGGCATAAGCCAATGGTCTGACGTAGCCCAAAAGAAATAAGTCAAGAGGCGGCCAATCGACTGGCCAATTTCTTGAGATAACACTGCTTTTGGAACCAGCTTGTTGAAACCTCATGTCGTACAAGGAAACATTTATGTGTTTGGGTCTTAAACGAAAAACTAAAAAATGAACGCAAACGCTGCAAATTTTTAATTCATAGGTACTCCAAGTGAAACGGATTTTTAACGTGAAAAAAAACATTACCATTCCAAAGCTTTGAACAAATTAGTTGCATAGACGGAAAATTACAAAAATTACTTTCAACGCAATCAATGAACTTGATAGCGTTTTTAACATTTCATAAGAAACTCTAATTCTCATTAAGTCTATGCTCTCCGTCATAAAGTTTTTTCTCCTTTTAGTTTACGAAAGACTCCTTCGAGCTATAAAACAGAATCCCTGCTAATGAATACAGAATCTTTCAACTTTCAAGCTCTCCAAACTTTTTCTAACTCCATCAAGCTTAAGGTTATTTAACAGAACTTAAAATCACGTCTACAATTTTTTTTCTTCTTCTATTCTTTTGTTCATCGTTTATTCGAATCTTTTTGAAGCTTCGGGCATTACATAAACAACTCCATCTCCAACACTCCAACTCCATCCACCTCTCTCATTATCCTGCCAAATTCAGTCTTTTGAAAGTCAATTTAACCGTTTCTTTTTTTCCACACACAAAATAGACAAAGAAAAAGAAGAAGACAGAAAAAAAAGAAACTAGATCTACGAACGACAACTAGGTTAGGTTGCCTTGGTAGTTTTACACTAATTAAGTCGCATCCAGCACACCAAGCAGAACGTTCTTCTCTTAAGCTCTGCCTCCTCATGATGTTCGTCTTAAACGGATGGAAAATAAGAAGTAATCCTTTTGAGCCATCATCTCTCTTACTATCTCTCATATCCATTTGGTAATCCTTGGCGAAAGGATTCTTTTTTATTTTCGTATTTTAATTTCTCATTTTTCTCGTTCGTCCTTAATTTTATGAGAGAAGAAAATAGTTCTTATTTCTTTCTTTCCTTTTCAATTCTTAAGTATTCGTTGATTTTTTTCTTTTTATTTATTTTTTATTATTATGTATTCTGTTAGTTTCCTGTGTACGAAAGCGAAAGAAGTTTTTTTTTTTTGTTTAAGGAAAACGACAACGATGACGACGACGTAGGCAAAGACGACTTCGCTTCAAGTTTTTGTGTTTCGAAGGAGCACATCCTTTTCCCAATGCATTTAAAAGTACAGAACTGTAGAACGTTGACTTTGCAAATGAGTACACACAGAGGAAACGAAAGAAGAATCAGATTTAAGAATCAGAGAATCGCTGAGTGAAAGCACTTTCACCACTCACCGTGGGCGATTTTTGTTTGGGAATGGGGATGGCAACAAGGTGGTGGCAATGTGCGAGGGTGTGGAAAATTAATTGAAAATTTAAATTGATGATGAAGAGTCTTTTCGAAATTTGCAGTCGGTGTGTGCCTTTGTTATGGTCCTGGATATTTTTTTTTTCTGTTCTCCTTCAATTTTGGTTTGTTCTTTTTCTTCTTCTTACTCTTCTGACTACACGTACCTCACCTACTCTTCTTTTTTGGCATTCATCTAGGTTTACACTGTTTGCAATTTGCAGCAATTTATTTTCGCGCGAAGTGAATTAATGAAGAACAGATTAAAACATGGAGCTGAAGAAGAAGACAAGAGTACAGACCAATAAAAGTGGGAGAGTCTAAGCCAATATCTAGGTAGATAGGTAGGTAGGTAGCTACTATTCTGGGGAAGGAAAGAATAGATTTTGTTGGTTCTGTTGGTCCTTGTAGAGAACTACGAGAGTGTTAAATTAATTAACGAACGGAAAACCGGGGAAAGAGTGTGCAATTAAGGACTTTGTGAATTTCTGCTGGTTTGAAAGAAATTAAAAGAAGTTGCTTGTATTTTGCTGTTGAATGAAGCTTAAAAACAAAAGAGGAAATTAGGCAGAAAATTCTCTCTCACTCGTGGATTCGATGGTAATTCTTGAAAATTGTGTAATCAACCACTGAAACTTTCTCTGAGTAAGTAGGTGTGCTTTGAGCATTCTTCGAAGGAGTCTCTGGAGACCTTCCCTAAAACAATATGGTATCTGCCCAGGCTATACCGGTTGCTTGGCATCTCCAGATCTCAATCTTAAGGATCCCATTGTGGTTTGTAAGCTTTCCTGGGAGCCCTTTGATGCCTTAACAGAAAGTTGCTCTCGCTCTAAGTGAATTACCTAGAATTGCTTAAGGAGAGCTAAACATTTCCTAACCAAGAATGAACTACGGTATGCATGTACCTACCACTCACTCACATGAAATGCTGAAAATTTGTAAGCAACGAGCCAGTGTTTCATTAACAAGATTTTTGTTTTCCATTAACGGCACCAGCCGGCGAGGCGGCGCTGCGGGAGATAAGAGTATTGGGATCTCGAAGGAATTACAATTCACAACTCTGTGACTTTCATGCTTTTTACCAGTAATCTACGTAGCGTACACCGCGTTGACTACAGAATGCATCGGCCATGTCAAACGTCAACCAAATTCTGCTGCTGTTGCGTTTGTTGTTATCAAAAGTTCTTTAATCTTCCTTTTTTCTTTCATGTTCCTTATCGTACCAGAATTCAGTTGTTTTCTACGATATTGCCTTTTTGATGGAAGTATTCATCTGAGGGTCGTGCTTTTTTTCTCAGATGAAATTTTTCACGTGAAGGCTTCCACGGATCTTGGTACTTCAAATACAATCAAGCTTTGTTGCTTCTGCTTTTATGCGAAACATCTCAGCTGCTGTCAGCTTTTTCAAACATTTTTTTTTGTTTTCAACTGTTTAACGTTGTGAAGCATATGTGAGAGCTGAAAATACAACCACCGTATAGAATCTTCCTTTAGCTTCGGAGGCAATTTACGACCCCAGAATACTGCAGAGTTTTCCCACCGCTTCATCAAGCCTATGACTATCCTGTGATTGGTTTCATCATAACAAATTGCTTCCTAGGGGGATCGCATATCTCAGATATCTTAGTTTTCTTTTTATTTGGAGCACATCTCCATTGAGTGAAAGTCTGCAATACGCGTGTCTTAGTCAGAAAACGAACAGCGCAAGTTTTTAGTATTTTTTGATCTCATACCGTACTCGCTTCCTTAAACTAAACCATTTAAAGTCCACTTTTACGTCAAGTGGACCTTTCAAGGAAGTATGATCCTCGCTAATGATGGCGCCTTCGCCAAAAAAGTAATAACTGATTTAGAATATTCTCCGATTTATTGAAATTGGAAGCAGTCATTGCTCACTATATGGCTCTGGACTATGATCCTGTTAAGGAAGGCAACAAATAGGGTGGCGCAACAGAGCGAGCCTGGGCCTAGCGGATTTCTCACAACCATGCCTTTTAAGGGTATGGAGGGGACCTATATTTTCTGCCAGTTTTGAATGACTTATCGAGAGAGCGATTTTCACGGCAGTGAATTCACTAACGAATGACTCGCCAGTTCCTCGCGAATGGAAAAACCATTTTTGCCTCTGCTAGGATTCGAACCTCGAACCTCTGGGTTAGCAGGTGTACATGATAACCATCACGCCACGTACCTAAGCAAGGCAACAAAACTCATCAATTATGACAATAAAACCATTTTGCCATCTAAAATAGTTCATTTCTTTGTGTTCGGAAGCACCAAAATTATATGGACTGCCAAAAAAACACAAAGAAGGGAATCCAATGCGCCAAATCACTGCACCGTGCATTTGGTTGAAGTTTATAAACATTGATTAGTTTGACTTACAACGTTGAGTACATTTTAAGTGGCTTAAAACTCGATGTACAGGAGGAGTTTATCGTCATTCGTATGGCAACTCCCGCAATCAAGGCAACTATATGGCAGTTTTGGAGTTTCGTATGTCGTCGTCGTGTTTTTGTTTTAACAAGCAATTCTATCTACAAATAATTGGGTTGGCCATGACCTTTAGCTTCTTTAGCTCCTTTGGTAGCAGATTTGTGGATGGACGACTTCGGAACAATGGCCTTGAGTAGCGCTGAAAGAAAACTTAAAAACTGGTTGAGATATGTGGATGACACATTTTGCTTCTTTAAAAGTTCCACCGTAGTGAGTTTCCTGGAACATCTCAACTCACAACATCCAAAAATAAGGGTTACCAAGGAAAAAGAAAGCAATAATCCCACTTAATTTTTAGATATAAAGGTAACAAGGAACATGAACGGCAAAGTAGGACCTCTATAGAAGGAGGACACATACAAATAGGTACCTACATTTTACTTCCCGTCACCATCCGCTAGACTTGAGATCTCTTGCCTATAGATCATCTCTATTCCGAATTTCATTCAAATCGACTTAGTAGCTTTGGAGTAACTTTGTGAAAAACAATAATTTTTTCCTGATGTTTGTGGGTGGTGCAAATGAACCCTCCTACGCAACAGGCTAACATGCTTACCTCTACGCAAAGACCAGAGCTTGAATTCGATGTCTTACATCTTTTCTAAATATGCTTTCTGAATCTGCCGATTCACTTCGCCTTCTTAGAGTTCTCAACTTCTTTTTAACTTCTTCCTCTGTGAAGTCGGCGGGTATGAGCGGGAGTTCAGTTTTAGGTGCAGCTTAGGATAGTGCCAACGAGGAAACTGTTCGTTAAAAAGCTCACCTGTCGCCACATGTGTAGAGTTTTGTCATCATCCACAAGAAGCTGTCATTGATCATCGTTAATGAATTCAAGTGAACAAATCCTCTTATTTGGGTACCTATTTTGGGGATGGCTGCGCCCTTCCTCAAGCTGTTTTGTCGTATTTCTTGAATAGCTTGATCTGCATCAGCAGCCGAAGGAGAAATTTCTTCTCTCTCCCTCTCTCTCTCGATAAACCCCTTTTCCTTTTTTATCCTATTTTTATCAAAGTACTAACCTTTACGATTAAACAACTATGTTTTTCTCTCAGAATGCTTAAGAGTCTTTGAGTCCATTTGGAATGTTAAGCGTGGTGTCGGGTTGCTTGAGGTAAGGCCGACCAATGTTTCAACGGCCTACTGTTGTTTTTAACTGAGAGATCAAAGTCAATCAAGCTTTCTCTTCGCATTTGTAATCACAATAAAAAAAGCAAAATCGGCCAGGCCGTTCCCAAAGGCTATCCAAATCCAAAGCTTAATATATGAACTTTGTCGTTCCCAACCTCGTGTCAAATTAAAGAAAATTAATTTCACGAATGACATTTTGGACCCATTCACATTTTTCTAACAAACCTTCTTCTGTTAAGAAAACATAAAGAAATTTGCACTGAGCAACACATTAAGCGATTAATTTTTATTTTTTTACGAGAAGAAATAAAAATCTATTACCGAAAAACATCACTTGACAAAAAAACAACGAAAAAAAAAGAAGAACCACTCGATGTGAGGAGCCATAGTTTTATAGGCCTATTTAATTTCCTGCATTGATTTTCACACAAAAGTTCTATGTAAGGAGCAATCAACAAAGTTTTACAACAATTTAAAACACACATAAAAACGACACACATCGAGCACTTTACTTAGCCTAAAGTGCGTCCACTTAACAGCTTCGTAAAGTTGTTTTACGACAACGGAAAACCATTCAAATCTAACCGCAAAGGATGTGGGCCTGGTCATGTGGAACACGAAATTACCATAAACAGAAAACCATCTCAAATCCTTCCTTAGCCATATGTATAAGCCTTTGTATCCTGTCTGAGCACAATACAAAAATACAAGAATACAAGAATAAACAGGAACAAATGAGAAGGACAAACTTCTTCAACTCTTTTGACCCTCTCAACACTTTAGAATCTCCTGTATGCCATCACTAGAATCCTTTTGGAGATATTTACGTATATGTACATAGATACAAGATACTACGTCTTCGGGTAGGACTCAAAAGAATTCCCATAAAACTGTACAAGCATGTAGTGTAGGTGGATGCTTTGGCTTTAAGTGCTTTTGACTTTAGTTAACGGTCGTCTCATAAAATTTCCTAAATAAAGGACATGGAACATCGATCGAATGATGGACGATAAATGACGATGATGGTATACAAAGGCATTGATGCTTCGGAATGTGCTTCTGTATACTCCAGAGACTGTGTGGGCATAGCACATCCAGCAAGGGCAACGTACTGCCATTGTGCCATCGTGTATACCATAATATCCGTCTTTGTGCGGTTGTTGTCCTTGTTACCACAGATCCAATCACCAAGAAGGATAATAAATTCCGCTTGAATATAGAGGTATGCGATATGAATTTTAACGATACTTAGCAAACGGAAATGCTTGGAATACCTTTCCTATGGCAGGTATATATAGCAAGACAGAGTCAATGGAAAGAGTCAAATACCAGGTTAGAGAGAACAATCGAAGATATGCGTGTATATATCTATCCCATCATAACCCTCTAAATTGTGATAAAAGAATGCTGCAGGAGTCGCAAATGAAATTCTTATATTTACTAAATCGATAATAGTGTAGAGGAATCCTGAGAGCCTAAGAACAACATTAACTTATATAGATGTTGTATCTATCATCGCAACTACACGCATCTGAAACTGTATACAGGTTACAAGACTGAAAAGCGATGAAAAAAAAACATAGTTCAAGAGAGTTTGATGGCATGGAATTCTTGGTTATTTGTAGGGCATTCCTGTTTGTGGCATTTGCCTTGATGTTATTAATTACCGATACGAAATTCATTCGTTTCTTAATGGGAAATTAATTGCAGGTAACTAAGGATTTGTTTTATATATCAACAGAAGGAGAGAAAGTCCAAGGAAGGAATCTTTGTTGTTGAGTTGAACTACGCTGAGAATTGAGAGGTAAGAATTTGGATCTAAGAGGGTTTCGGAAATAAAGTAAAGGGCTCAGATGTGAGAAGCATTTTAAGTAAAAGACATTCCTTTGATCATAAATTGGAGTTCTCAATAGTCCACTTCCCACATAGATTGAAGACTAAAAACTGGTGCAGAAAATCAGTTTGGTGCCAAGCAGCTTTATGATAGAAGGCCTTTTCACTAAATTGCTCAGATATGACATGGGTAAACGACTGATACGCTATTAACTACATAATACTTTATGGTGGAACGCTTTTTGTCAAGACTTGTGGTGTTTGTTCTATCTAGCTACTTGTTATTATTCTACTTGTAACTAATTGTTTTATATTCGATTCTCTACTTCTTTGACATTATTCAATTTGTCATTAATTATTTTTTCATTCGACTTTTTGATTTCATTAAATAAACATCTTATAGTTTTAGTTGTTCAATAGTTCTTTGTTTTCTTTAAATATACAATAATTTGGCGACGAGAAAAAAAAAAATGGATTCCAAGCAATTGAATCAAATTTTACAAGCTTTTCAAGATCAACAGAAGGTGATAACTGACCTTGTTGCACAATTGCAAATACCTTCAGGTCATTCAAATATTCAATCTTTTGAAAATTACGACGCCGAAAAAGAAAAATTTTCAAATTATCTAGAACGTTTTGAAAATTATTGCAGCATGAAAAACATTGCAGACGAAGCCAAAAAAGCACAACTCCTATGCGTTTCTATTGGTTCACAACATTACAATAACCTAGCTGCATTTCTAGGACCTGAAAAACCTGTAAAGAACCTAAATCTTAAGGACCTAATCGAAAACTTCAAAAAGATGCTAATTCCAAAGAAGAATGTGGTAGTTTCTCAACATTATTTTCTTAATGTTTTTCAAAAGGACAATCAAAATATCACTGATTTTGTATCCTCGCTACAAAAAAACATTCTTGAATGTGAATTCAACGTGACATGTGAATGTCAAAAATCTGTTTCCGTGTCTGAAATTTTTCTACGTGCTCAATTTATTCGTGGTCTGAGAGATGATTGGCTACGCGAACAGGTTTTACAGTCTGAAAAGATTACATTCGATGAAATTCTACTCAAAGCAACGGCTCTTGAAGCTTCAAAAATCGAAAGCAAGGAACTGCGACAAAATTCAAGAATTTTCAGCTCACACACTGACATCAATAAAATTTCAAACTCAAGAAGCAAGACGACTGCAAAGAGTCTTTCGAATTCCATGTGTTCTTCAAACAACAGCTCAAAGTCATACGGTAATTCCAGTTCAAAACATCAATTTATCAACTACAAGAACCTGGGTATAGAAAACTGCTGCTTAAGATGTGGACGAAACAATCACAAAGTTTCCTCTTGCCAGATCAACAAATCACAACTCAAGTGTAACTCTTGCAAAAGAGAAGGTCATGTTTCAAAGGTATGTCTTTCAACACTTTTATCTAAAAATAAAAATTCCAGCAAACATTCTACGAATGCCGTTAATGTCCAAGATTGTGCCGACGATTCAGCTGAGCATTATGGACTCTACAAGTTAGAATTAATTGAAGACGAAATAGTGGATTTATTCGAAATCAACAATTGCGAAAAATACCTCATTGATGTTACTCTCAACAATAAGACTCAAAAATTCGAAGTAGATTCAGGTGCAAAATACTCACTTCTAGCCGAAAATGATTTTCGTCATCTTAATTTAAACCTACCTTTGACCAAATCCAAAGTTGCTTTTCGATCATACTCAGGAAATATTATCAAACCATTAGGAAAGCTTTCGCTTAATGTTGCTTACGGAGGGGAAGAGATGATTGGTGAGTTACATATTGTTCCAGATGGTCATGATGCTCTTCTAGGAAGACAATGGATTAGAGGTCTAGGTATCGAACTCAAGGCAATTGATTCAAAGATGTTAAACCCGTCAACCGTGTTTCAAATTCAACTAAACAACTCAATCGATGACATTCTCAAACCATTTTCAGCAATATTTGAAGAAAAAGTCGGTTGTGTTCCAGATTTTCAAATTTCTCTTCAACTCAAAAATGGTGCCAAACCAATTTTTACCAGAGAAAGAAACGTGCCCTATGCTCTACAAGAACGAGTCGACAAAGAACTCAATTCACTTGAAGAAGATGGAATTATTACGTTAGTTTCTGCAAGTGATTGGGGTTCTCCTTTGGTAGTGATACCGAAACCTGATGGTGGAGTACGTCTCTGTGTGGACTACAAGTGTGGCGTTAATGAACGACTAGTACAAGCTAACCATCCTATTCGACGAATTGATGACGTTCTACACAGCCTACGGAACTCTCAATATTTTTGCAAGTTAGACCTGTACAAAGCTTACCTACATTTGGAAGTCGACGAAGAAAGTAGAAAAATTCAAACCATATCAACACATCGAGGCACTTATCGCATGAACCGTCTTAGTTTTGGAATCAAGACCGCACCTTCAGATTTCAACCGAATACTATGTCAAATTCTCAAAGGACTTCAAGGAGTTGAAGCTTATTTCGATGACATAATTGTCCACGGTCCATCACGAAACGAATGTCTTCAAAACCTTGTTGCATGTTTACACAAGCTCACTAAATACGACCTCCATATCAATATGAAAAAATGTTCATTCTTACAACAAAAGATAAGTTATTTGGGACATGTAATTGAATTCAACAAAATAAGCAAATCTCCAGAAAAAGTACGTGCTATACAAGATATGCATTCACCTTCGAATCCTGATGATGTAAAAAAGTTTCTTGGCCTTGTTACATATTACTCTCGATTTATCCCAGATTTCTCAACTATGTCATATCCTCTGCGCTGTCTTCTCCAGAAAGGACAAAAATGGAACTGGTCTTCAAAATGCGAGTCAGCGTTCATCAAACTAAAAACCGAACTATGCAGCGACCGAGTCCTCATGCCTTTTGATCCTACCTTGCCTATCGTTCTAACAACTGATGCCAGTCCTCATGGAGTAGCTGCCGTATTGAGTCATACTTTAAATGGAATTGAAAAACCCATAGCTTACGCTTCACGTTCTCTGACGAAATCAGAACAAAATTATAGCCAGCTGGACCGCTATTATTTTTGGTGTTACTCATTTTTACAAATATCTATTCGGCAGACATTTCCTACTTGTGACAGACAATCAGCCCTTGTCAAGAATTCTTCATCCACATAAAGCATTGCCTCAGATGGCTTCAGCTCGACTTCTCAGATACGCTTCATTTCTATCCGGATTCAATTATACTGTTCAATTCAAACCAGGGGAAAGTAATCAGAATGTTGATTGCTTATCTCGAGCTCCAGTACAATACCTTAAATTCACAGCTGATCAATCAATTGGTGAAGAAGTCGATGTGTTATACAATGAAACAATTTTACAGATTTCAAGCAAAGAAATTACTGCTCAAATCATCAAAGAAAAGACTAAAGAGGATTCTGATCTTCAAAAAATTATCATCGACCTGAAAGCCCATTCCACCGATTCCGAGTTTACACTCAAAGATGGTATCATTTTTCGGAAAGATAGAATTCTAATTCCACATTCTTTACGCTCAAAAATTCTGACAGAACTTCACGAAACGCACTTGGGTATCACTAAGATGAAACAACTTGCCCGACGATATGTATATTGGCATAATATTGACAAAGACATCGAGCGGTTGGTAAGAAACTGCGAAAATTGTGCAATCAATAGATCTAATCCACCGAAAGCTCCAGTGCATCCTTGGGATACACCTCAAGAAAATTGGGAACGAGTGCACATCGATTACGCTGGACCTTTCCAAAATTTCTACTTCCTCGTTTGTATTGATGCAAAATCAAAATGGGCAGAAATCAGAGTAATCAAAGATGTTCCAACTAGCTCGAGTACCATACAATTACTTCAACATATTTTCGCAACTCATGGATATCCTCAAGTTATGGTATCCGATAATGCTTCAATTTTTCAAAGCGATGAATTTCATTCATTTTGTTCAAACCACGGTATTTTCCAAAAGTTTATTGCTCCTGAACATCCTGCAACAAATGGACTTGCCGAAAGAAATATACAAACGCTTAAACACCGATTAAAAGCTCTCTTAAATGATCGAACACCAATACATACAAAAATACAAAACATACTTTTACGATACCATGCTACACCCCTCGCCTGTGGAAAATCACCAGCTGAACTCTACCTGAGCAGAAAACTAAGAATTCGAATTGATGCTATCTTTCCATATTATCCAAAACCATCCCAATTGGAATGCAAACAATCCCGTTCATTGCAAGTGGGGGAGAAAGTTCAAGTCAAAATTCTTAATAAATGGCAGTTTGGAGAAATCAAAACTAAATTGGGAAAGCGTCATTACCTCGTTACTCTTGACTCTGATCGCACAGTCAAACGACATATTAACCAACTTCTAACAACTTTGGTCAAAAAGAAATCCGTTTTATGTGGTCCAAGTCAAAGTTTTAACATTCCAAGACCAAGTAATCCTAATCCTGGCTCCATTATCTCCGTTCATCCTCAAGATAATCCAGCTCAAGAAATTCCTGCTAATTCTTCAGCATTAATCAGTCATAAGCCTCCAGTTCAACAAGAAGTTAGAAGATCAACCAGAGAAAGACACCCTCCAGTCCGTTTTGGTGATAGTGTTCTTTCCTAAATATCCTTTACTAAGTGGGGGAGACTGTGGTGTTTGTTCTATCTAGCTACTTGTTATTGTTCTACTTGTAACTAATTGTTTTATATTCGATTCTCTACTTCTTTGACATTATTCAATTTGTCATTAATTATTTTTTCATTCGACTTTTTGATTTCATTAAATAAACATCTTATAGTTTTAGTTGTTCAATAGTTCTTTGTTTTCTTTAAATATACAATAAGACTCAAGAGCGAAAATATACATAACTTTTACCAAAGCTTTGAAGATAATAAAAAAATAAAAGATAAAATAATTGCGAAGACTAAAAGCAGAATATCATCTTCCGAAATTCAGAAACAATTGTTTAATGAAAACCTATTTGGTTTCGGTATAATGATATACGAGAAGAAACTATAGCGGAAGCTGGCGATAGTTAGCCTAAAATCCACACACAAAGTAGTATTCATATTCAAGGACCTACCTAGGCCCTCTGGCTAGACTAGTATCCATATTTTAATACGAATATGGACGCGGAGAGCTAGAAGAGCTTTCCAACAGACAAAACACTTGTTTTAAGGGGTTGCAGTTAGGAGGCCGAAAAAACCGAATTTTATAGAATTTTTTCTGAGAAAACTTTAAAAGTTATTGATCTTAAAACCTTAACCTTAACTTGGTATTTTTAAACTGTATTTAGAGACTATGTAAGTATTAGTGAAAATATTTATTTGGAAAGGAGCTACAGCTGATCTCCGGGAGCTCCTCTCAAAAAAGACGTCTTGCGGTGACCACAATATCTCTGAACTGGATCCTCCAAAATTAAAAAACCAAACAGATTTCGTGAAAGTAATGTTAAATCTAAATTAAATTAAATTAAACTTTTCTGGCAAAATGGCGGTTTCTCAAAAAATAGATCGATTTTTGACCAAAATTTCGTCCTTAAATTGTTTATAAAAAAGAAAATATTTATCGGTGAGAAAAAAATCTTCGATTAATTACTAAAAAATATCTTTAAGAAGCTCGTGAGACTTATCGGTTTAGCCGTTTTCGAGTAATGTTGGTCCCCGACTTTGGAAACATCATTTTGAGAAAAACGCGTTTAAAGTTTGAAAAGCACTTTACCTTACTCTGAAACACCTTTTCAAATTAGCGTGAAGCTTCCAAAATATTCACCGGAACGATATGAAATTTTCTGTAGAAATAAAATAAAAAATAAATCCATTTTTTGAAAATTCTAACTGTAACTGTAAGTATAACCCCTTAAGGCAGTCGACCTGATAGCAGGGCGAAACTGATTTACATTTATAGCGTCAAACAGAAAAGTATCGGGTGCTTGAGAGTCAGTGCGTGTCTTCCTGTCTTAAGTTCCAGAGAACACCAAGGTCGACGTATTAAATTTATTATCCTAGTGGGATTCCTCCTATTTACCGAATCGACGATTTCATTGTCAAGGCTATTCTTGGTAGCTCTAAAAGAGCGATGACTTCAACCGATGGCTCCATATTTGGGGTTTATTACCCCAATGGTGTTTAGAGAGATTGGGTGAAAGCGCTCTAAAAGAAATTTTCTCTTTTTTAATGTGAATTGATTGATCTATGATGAATTGAGGTTACAGCTAAATCTCCAAAGAATGCGTGTAGCGTATGCTACTTAATAACCTATCATCTTGACGATTGAAAAAGTACAAATGACTTCGGGAAAGAAGGGAAAGAAAAAGACCTAACCTTGTATCAATTGGCGCAATCAAGTGGAAGAAGATTTCAGCCGACTTAAAGTGCAAAACTGAAGAGAGGTCTCCATTTATAAGCTTTCACAAGGTTGCCGTAGTGATCATTTCCAATAAACATAAGTAGGAAATATAGGAAATGGGATGCCTACTGTTCATTGTGTTACAAAAAATATATCCGCAGTTCCCTTCACAGCTTCCAACTCTTATTTTTTACAAGACCGGTAAATTTGTAGGTTGCTTCAACGATTACCTGCTTCTTTTCGCACTTATGTATGCTTTTGGAAGCCATCTTAAATCTAAATCAAATTTAAATGGTGTCACTTTGGAATTGCAAAGCGTATTACTTTTCAAAGATTTCGGGGGCGTTTTCAGCAGTTGTAACATTTTAAGAAATGTTGTAAATGCTTTTATTTAGTTTTAAGTGTTTCGTCATTTTTTCCATCTGCAGGTATCTTTGGCCAGAGACCTCGAATTTATTTTTACCAATACGTACACTAAAGGGAAGGTTGTTCTTGGAACCGGTAAAATTGTACTTAAACTAGAAAAACGTGGTTGAGTGAAGAAAATTACAAATCTGAAAAAAAAATATTTTTCAAAATCTGGTAAAATTTACTAAACCAAATTAGTGAAGCAAACCAAAAACTTTATATAAAATGAGTGAATAGGATGCACAGGTGCACACTTTGGGAAATTTGGGGCCTAGCATATTTGAGGAGCCAACAACTTTTAGCCCATTCCGATCGGTTAATGAGAAAGCGCTCCAATTCTTCGCTAAATGTGATTGATTAGTTTTGCGATGCTTTCTTTCTAAGGCTGAGGTAAGCTCAGCGTGTCCAAGGTATTCTCGACGAAGCACCAGAAGTCGAGATAAAGATTCCACCAAGACTTAGCCAAAATAACCAAACACGACCAATTTTTATTGTTCCAATAAATTCCTTTTTATTTATCTTCTTAGTAACAATAGGTTTACTTAAAATAGCATATACAACAACAATTCTGTCCTTAGCGCAAATGCCAAAGAATAATCGGGTGGCCAAAAGCCTGTCCTCGGTACCTTCAGGAGGAAGGGAAGGAGGAATAAACACAGTAATTCTGTCCTCTGCGCAAATGCCGAAGAATAAACGGTTGGCTATAAGCCTGTCCTCGGTACCTTCAGGAGGAAGGGAAAGAGGAATAAACACAATGATTCTGTCCTCAGCTCAAATGCCGAAGAATAAACGGGTGGCTACAAGCCTGTCCTCGATACCTTCAGGAGGAAGAGAAAGAGGAATAAACACAATGATTCTGTACTCAGCTCAAATGCCGAAGAATAAACGGGTGGCTACAAGCCTGTCCTCAATACCCTCAGGAGGAAGGGAAGAAGGAATAAACACAAGTATTCTTGTCGTTGGCGCAAATGCCAAAGAATAAACGGGTGGCTGTCAGCAAAGCACCAACGCAATGGAATTATCGTTGAAGCCACTTTTGCGTCGGCAGCTTGAGCTTCCAATGTCCGTGAGGATTCCTGACGGGAATTCACACGGAATAAACGTTTGAGCCTTCCGGACTCTGTCCTCAGCGTACAATGCTGAAGAATAATCAGGTGGCTTTCAGCCTGTCCTCCCTATACTCAGAAGGAGTGGAAAGAGGAATAAACAAAGCAGGTTCTCGCTTCTGCCTTCTGTCCAAAGCACCAATGCAATGGAATTATCGTTGAAGCCGATTTTGCATCGGCAGCTTCCAATGTCCGTGAGGATTCCTGACGGGAATTCACACGGAATAAACGTTTGAGCCTTCCGGACTCTGTCCTCAGCGTACAATGCTGAAGAATAATCAAGTGGCTTTCAGCCTGTCCTCCCTACACTCAGACGGAGTGGAAAGAGGAATAAACAAATTTGGATAGCTGGTGCCGTCCTCTCAAAAATTAAGTGGGATTAATACCAAGTATTGAACCCCAAGTTCCAATTAAGTACTGTGTACACTCTACCTAAGCGGAGCAGAAACTTAATTTTACCTGTTCGCAACACATCCCTATATCATCTTTCCTACCACAAGTGAGTGTGAACTCTATAAATGAGCAAAACCCATCGACTATTGAATGCATATGCAATGTCGCATGCCGATGCCTGTGTTTGCATACACGAGTGGGGTGAATGGGAAACCTATTTGGTATTTGGTGCGTTTGTTTGTTTGATATACATAGACGCCCGAATTTTGTTGAACAAAATATCCGCACTGTGACGGTTCGTTACAGTTTGAATGTCAATTTAGGGAGCAATTTTGGTACACAGGCATAGCACAGTAGTACTTTTGTCTACAAAGGAGATATGTGGTGACCATGACGTAATTGTTAGCGTGGCTGTTTGTTACGTTTGAGGTTCGAGTCCCAGAAACATCAAGAAAAAAACTTCTTTAGCGAGGAAGTGGCAATTTCTTCGAATTTAACACTATGAAAAAGGCCATTCGGAGCCGGCAACAAATTGAAGGCCCTTCTCATTTTTTTTTTATAATTAGCGCGCACATCAAGGGGCTATGACTACCATTATAATGTTATAAAAACACAGTGCGAGTATTTAGGAAAATAGAAGAGGATTTGAAAGAAGACACCGATGCACGTTGCTTTTGAACTTTTGTGAATCGTAATGCAGGGGAAACACAGAGCCAGGTAAAGCGTTCAACATTCGGGTGGTGCGACAACTATTCGGGTGGTGCGACTGAAATACGAATCTCTATACTTGACTGTACGTCCGAAGTTGGGCTCAAGGTAAAACTGATGAGCATTCCTAGCGAGGCGGGTGTTGCGGCTAAATTGTTTCAAGGGAGGAATGCAGCTGGCTATTTCACTAGAGCATTGTTTGTGAAAAAAGCGATAAAAGAGAGAGAGACAGGTAACGTTTCGACGATGTCCAAGAGAATCAATCGATTCTAAGATTGAACTATCACCTATCAATTTTAACGCTCTATTTTGTACCCTATCGAGTAGGCGCAAAGATGTTTGAGAAGCATCTGACCAGATCTGAGAGTTATACTCCAGTTTTGGGCGGATGAAGGCCTTATAAATTGTAGCCAGATCAATAGGGGTGAAGAACTTCCTGCATCGTCTCAAGAAGCCTAAGCATTTAGCAGCGTTTTTGGCGACTTCAAATATGTGGTCATTCCAATAAGATCATCGTTTACACACATACCAAGTACTGACAGCTTTTCGGTTTCTTGGATGCAGGTACCATTCATGGATAATGGCAATGGGGGAATGTTAAGCTTCAACGCCAAGAGACAGCATTGAGTTTTCGAAGCATTGAATTCTACTCGGTTTTTATGACCCCATGCAATAATGCTGTAAAGGTCAGAATTCAATGAGCTTATCATACGCAACCGTTCCAGTTCCACATCCGAAGAGCAGGGACGTGAATTTGGAAACGAATATGAAAAGCTGAGGGTCCGAGTCGTCAGCAAAACAGTTGAGATGATTAGAAGTTTCAGACAAGAGATCATTTATGAAAATGAGGAAGAGAGTCAAAGACAAAACGGAGCCCTGGGGCACACCAGCATTTATGAAGTTGGGTATCAGACTTGAAGCCATCCAATACAACTTGTATTGAACGGTCGCAAAGGTGATTTCTAATCCAACGAAGAAGAGACTCATCGATATCTATCAACAGCACGCATTTTCGATTTCCCTTTCAAGGCATAGTTTCGGAAAATGAGCTAGGCCCTGGGGCCCCCCGCTCGGTGACGCCACCCTATTTATTTATTTTACACCATTTTGCATAAGTTTGCGTTAATATCCGTCATTTTGGGTAAAGTTGGAAACGTTATATTAATAGCTTGCATTTTTTTTTATCTTAGACTCGTTTTTCTGAGGTTAACGCAGTCCACCTTCCTCATGGTGGCAGAGAAGCCACTAGTGTGGACAGATAAACGAGTCACTATGCATCGATCGCCTTGAATTGGTTTCCATCAGTTGCCAGTTGCCACCAGATTCCATCAGTGTCCTTTGCTTGAAGTTAGTTTGCGCTCCTTTGGGTCCGTTCGGGTGAGCTGATTTCCTAGCTTTTTGTAGTAAGTATGAGTCAAATCGCATCGAATTTCGCTAATTTCCATTGGTTTGCATTAAATTTTGACAGTTTAGGATCAGATTGCAACAGTTTTACTCTTTTGTACCAGTTTTGTGACAGTATGCGTCGGTAAAGTATTAAATTCTTGTAATTGCCTAGGCATAGGTATCAAAAAAGTCATCCAGAAATCTATGAAATGAAAAGCTACCAAGGGACGTATGACTTAAACAAATTTTATATCTGTTCCCTCTTTGCTGAATTTATGTCAGTTGCTTCTATAAATACCGCATTTGAAAAATAAATCGCATTGACACCAAAACTTCCCAAACCGGAAACAATGAAATATATCCTTCCAGACTAACCGTAATCATGTGCAAAATTTGGGCAAATTCTTCCTACCCAGCGCTCAATCTCTTACAACTACAACCACTTGATTATCCAATAAAATGGGCAAATTGCTCGAGTCTAGTTCATATTTGATCATCGAATAAAGTCTAATTTTATCCTTCTCTTGCAAAATTCAGAACCATGTGGTCAAAGTACCAGCAACTGCACTAAAATGTTCACAAGGTACTCCGATAAAATCCTCTCAGAGGACGGCATTTTACGTAAGCATATAAGTAAAGGATGGTATCAAAATTTTCATATCAATTCACCTGTCACTTTAACTAAGTACTAAAGTTACAAACTTTTAATTGTTCCTCGGCCCATTTTGCTTAACCGAAGTGCAATCCCTAACTGCAGTCCCATCCATTAATCAAGTGATACCAAACAATTCCGAAAGATGTCAACACTTTCAAGTTGTGAACTTTAAACTTTGTTGTCTAGCCCCGAGAAACGAGAATAATGTCTGCAAAAACTGAAGCCAAAATATGAATGAGAGCATGGGCCCTCTCCCCTCCTGCAGCTGGTATATGTATATCCTCCAATACATCACATCCGCACAAACTCCATCCAGTGTAAGCACTTGAGTTGACAATTTTCGTCTCAAGTGTACCTCTTTCTTCTACAGTAAGGCTGTTGCAACGATGCAACCTCATTCCTCACCCATTCGGGTTAAATTTCATAAATGCAACATCAAAGCGCATATAACTTTTCATGTTGCGTGAACACTGTAAAGTCAAATATAGAGTGGGGCCGCACCAAAGAGCTGGGGTGTGACAAAAATGAATGCTGACACCTCCTACCACTCTCGCTCAAAGCCAGTACAAGAGTTGAACATTATTTCATAAAAGTGAACAATAAACAGCAAAGGAGGAGTAGAGAAAAAAAAGAACTTCAAAAAGTTTCTTTGACACCTTTGGGCCAACAAACGATTCCTCCATTTTGCTGTTTGGCTATGGTAAGAAGTTTGAGTTTAGCAACAACGGCATATCGAGTATCGAAAGAGTATAGGGTACACTGTAAACACAAAAGTTTGTGATGTTCCAATGGAAAGGATGCAAACGAGCAGCTACAGTGTTACAAGTCCTTGCTTTGGCATATAGAAAACCACCATCGCCATCGTTGCCGCAAAGAGCTGTCAATGCAAATGGATTCGAAGTGTGTATCGAACTGGGCGACTAAGCGGGGTGTAGGTGGGACAAAGGGTAAAGGAATTTGGCTTGGTTGTAAGTGCATTTCGTAATTTCAGCTTTTAATGTGCATCTTTAAGAAGAGTGATGTGGTTTTGATTTTAAAATCGTGCTTCGTGTTTGCTCGGAACATCGATGAGAGGAACTTCTGGAGCACTTTCTTTGAAGGTGATGTGCATTTTTTTATTTATTTATTTTTCTTTTTTTTGTGGTGAGAGTGTTTTCTGATCAAAGAAATGATTAAACTTAAGTAGAATGGGTTTTGAGGGTTTCATCTTAAGACACGACAAGGACCTTACAGTTTACATTACTAGGTAAAAAGGACTATGATGTACTTTTATGTGTGTTTTGCTTTTCTTGAATCATGTTTGGGATTTTCATGGCATTTTTAAGCTTCAGATGCAATTTTCACAAAAAGAGGCTTAAGGTTTTGTTGCTTGAAGGATAATGTTTCTAACAGTGATGTGAGCAGAACTCTTGAATATTTTTCTCGTTTTTTCTCTACTCCTCTCTCTTTTGCTAGTCCAAGTGACATGCTTTTGGGAAATGTTGTTTAAAAAGTGAATGGTTTGCATTTCTAGTTGCGTAAAGGACATAAGAGTGAATGCTTCGCTTTTGTGCTTCTTAGACTGAGGAAGACATGAAATGAAAGTTCTCTGAAACATTCTCCAGTTTAATGCCTGATCAACTCTTGGGCAGGGTAACGAGAAAATTAATTTTATCTAAAAATGAAGTTCGGAAAACGATGGACAACGATTTTTCAATTTTTAAGAACTATTCAAAGGAAACATTGGTGTGGCAAATATGTTTTATAAGGGATGTTTTGAAATAGGGGTATGAATTTCGGTTGGTCATTGGCTTTTAACCAGCATTACGATCAACAAAGTGACTTTGTCATTGGAAGAGGAAAACCAATTGATTTTGCTGCGAAGATTAATTGATCCTCGTTTTCCTTTGTTTTCCAAAATTTAGTAATATGTATTTCAAACATTCACAAGTACTGCAAATATTTACATTATTTTAAGTAGAAATACTCTGGTCAGAGTTCCGAGGGCAATCAAAATAATGTGAAGGATTGGACGAAATTTAAAAGTTTTGAGTCATAACGTTGGGAGTATGAAGTTTTCAACAAGAAGAAGTGATGGAGATGAGACGAGAAAGATATCTTATCAACCATGTTCAGTTAACAAGCCTGACAACTTTTCTCTTGCAGTGGTAATAGAAATAACAACCATAGTTCTTCTTGATAACGACGAAATTTTACATTTTTTTTTTTATAATTTACGCGCATTATTAAGGGTTTATGACTACCCTAGGAAAATAGGAGAGGATTTGAAAGGAGACACCGATGCACGTTGCTTTTGAATTTTTGTGAATCGTAATGCAGGGGAAACACAGAACCAGGTAAAGCATTCCACATTCGGGTGGTGCGACTGACATACGAATCTCTATACTTGACTGTACGTCCCAAGTTGGGCTCAAGGTAAAACTGATGAGCATTCCCAGCGAGGCGGGTGTTGCGGCTAAATTGTTTCAGGGGAGGAATGCAACTGGCTATTGAACTAGAGAACTGTTAGTGAAAAAAGCGATAAAAAAGAGAGAGACAGGTGACGATTCGACGATGTCCAAGAGAATCACTCGATTCTACGACTGAACTGTCACCTACCAACTTTAACACTCTATTTTGTACCCTATCAAGTAGGCGCAGAGATTTTTGAGAAGCACCTGACCAGATGTAGGAGTTGTACTCCAGTTTTGGACGAATGAAGGCCTTATAAATTGAAAGAAAGAAAAGATCATCGTTTACACATATACCAAGAACTGAGAGCTTTTCGGTTTCTTGGATGCAGGTACCATTCATGGATAATGACAATGGGGGAATGTTAAGCTTCAACGACAAGATACAGCATTGAGTTTTCGAAGCATTGAATTCTACTCGGTTTTTATTATCCCATACGCATAAAGCGTTTTAAATACCAAGGCGGATTTGTCTAAGGAATTAGAATTGCAATGAAAGAACGTCATGATTCCTTAGAGGATTTAGGGTGGGTTAGATGGGGGTGCATACACAAGGGGCAGCACCTAACCCGGATCTCAAGGACCCATTGTGTTCCCCGGGAAACAGAGAGTGGAAAGATTGGTGATGTAACGGGTTGGGCTCGTGACTGGGTTATTGGGGTTGAGAAACCTCACTGAACCATTTGGAATCCCGAGTAAATTTCAATATGCTGTTCAATGGGAGGTTAGAGATATCGCCCATTTCGCCGCAGAAGTACTCTCCGAGGACTTTTTTCTTAATGTGAGCCAAGCTAGGAAACTCACAAAGGAAGTGGAATGATCCTTCCCCTGCCTCTTTGTCTTGGCTTACTCTGCGTAAGTTTGATGTGCTAGTTCCGATGGCCTGCTAAGCTGGAGCAGAAATTCTGTTTTTTTCTTGAAAATATCTGACCAAAGGTTTCTGGAGATTCGGCATGTTTCTAAGGACGACACAATGTCACTGGCGGTTTTTAGAAAGTATTGTTTGATTCTGTTTTTTCTTGTTCTAGTGGCTTTAGAACTGAAGTGTTCGTTTAGCTGGATTCGAGTGCTGTGTCGATTTTAGCCAGCTTATCCGCCATTTAATTAACCCAAAGTAAGTTTCGGAGTTCGTTGAACTGAGCAGTCTTAGATTACTGCGACAGCTTTCTACTAATTTGGATTTTGTGATAATGGTAGAGATAGATTTAATGGCCCACTGGTTGTTTGTGAAGATGTCAATATTTTTGTTGATGAAGTTTTGAGTAGCCAGGTGTTTTGGAGGTTCACACACTGCAGGTGCTTTCGCTTGGAAGACACTGCAGAAGTCGGGGAGCTTTATTGATCTATTCATTGTTGGGTAATCTGAGAAAATATCTCATCCTACCCCTTCGTCCGTTTTGAAAGTTAAAACCATCTGTGAAGACGGAAATGTGATTTTCTTTTATAACCCTGTTTTCCTCCCAGCTTTCTCTTGTCGGAAAGACTGTTAGGGCCACTGTATTGAAGGCAATATGCAGGGGGGGGGGGGAGGGGGGTATAGTCTGTCTGAATGTCTGTATCTCTATGGTTCATAATGGTTCTGTGGCCTGATATGTCTGTTTTCCAATTATTGCATTGTTTGAGCAGTGCGCTTTTGGCTGCCATCTCTTTAGTAAAAAGATCAATGGGGGCTAGTGACAGGAAAGTTTCCTGAACAGCCGTTGGTATCATTCTCTTGGCACTGGTTGAGTCTTTAGAGGACTTGATGTCGTGTTGGTTGATTAAAAAAAAAAAAAAACATTGGTAGCAGTCAGAGAACGATTGTAGATCTTTTAGGATATCTACGAAGAGTAGTGACAATGAGGAAAAGTATATATTCTTTGCTGAAGATGGCGTCAAAATACATGATATCCTAAATTCCAAGCGGGATTTAGAGCATGGTACTCAACGGTCGATAAAATTTTCGTAAGCAGAATTATGTGCAGCACAGGGGAAGAAATTATACGCGTTCATCGTGGAAGGTCGTTGTTATGCAAATTATATTGTAAAGGAAAGTTTCACAAATTTGGAAAAGTAATAGAAAATCTACTAGGAGATACATGGGCTGCAGTATGGGATGGTGAAGTAGTGTCAGAATGGTTTGAAACGAAAATGGGTGTAAGACAAGGCTGTTTGCTGAGTCCTTTGTTGTTTGCGCTATTTATCGACGATGTTACGGATATCCTGCCTGATGGAATAGAAGTCAACGGAATTTCTATCAAAGCTCTTATGTTTGCAGGTGACATAGTGAATAGTGATCCTAGCTCACTCACCGGAAATGTAACAATTAATGAAAAATCGATTTTGCGATTACTGTACCAGATGGAACTCAGAGGTCAACCAAGAGAAGTCAAAGATCATGATCTTGAACAGTGGAAGAGCCAGACTACGAGCAAGTGAGAATCGGCACTATATTAACACAAGACTTGAGGTGGTCAACGAATATAAGTTCCTTGGAATGATCTTTGCTAGTAGTTTAAAAATGGAAAAACACTTGAAAGAGAAGCTTGCAAAGGCAAAACCTGCAATAAACTCCACGTGGAAGATTTGTTTCTCCACCAAATATCTAGCTCATAGTACAAAATTCAAAGTTTTTGAATCCGTTGCAGAATCAATATTGCTTACGCAGCGCAAGTTTGGGGAGGTCAACAATAAATGATGAAGTAGGAACACTTTTACCTTAAACGCACCTTCAAACTACCATCGAATACACCAAAATATACGCTGAACTTGGAGCCTGGATTATCAGCGTTGTTTATTAAAACGCTAAAGTTGCAGGCAGATTATATTATCAAGGTCTTAAACATGGATGATCGTCGACTTCCGAAGAGAGTCATGATGAAAACAGTTTGCATAAAAGTTGGTTAGTATGAAGAGTGAACTGAACATGTACACTCATGTAACTTAGATCTAAATCTTGAACAAGAGCTTCAATCAATCTGGCAACAAAGATTCTATGAGATCATTTCCGCTACAGATATATAAACTGCAGAAATGAGTATGAAAGAAAAGCAAGAGATCGGTGTACAGCAGACTCAACTATAATCTACTACAGACAAACTACTTTCGAGACGAGTTATGCGTAAAATCCATTTCAATGATGTTCAGACTAAGGGTAGAACTTCTTCCTCTCAACTACAGGCCACACCGAGAAGAACTTTTAATATTTTGCAACATATATGGGCATTTCTCCACTAAATGGAAAATCGCTGTCCCAAGCAAATTTTATGGAATAAATTTAAATTTTCCTCAGCTTTTTGTATCAATAATGACAAAGTATTATGCATTCTTCGCACGCCACAGCTTATTTAGTAATTTAATAATGTTATATTTGAATTAATAAACCTCAAACACCCCAAAAAACAGTCCCCTGGTACGTCCCTTTTCTCAGAATTACAAGTCTTGTTACTAATATTAATTTTTTTACCGTTGATAACTGAATAAAAAGTATCCAAATACACAAAAATAACATTAAGTATCTTTATACTTCACAGCTATATTTTTTACAATATAATTTATTCAAAATATCTATGTGCGAATACTGTCCTCAAATTTTTGAAACAGTCCCCTGTTAAAATTTGAAAACCGCGCTGAAGTCAAATTTTGTTTTGGCGCGAAACATTAAGATCGTGAAACGAAACGCAATTGGTGTGAAGTTCGTTCGGTCGTGGAGCTAAGCGAGCAGCCGCCATTTTTTTTTTTTGTGTGGCGACTTCATCTGCTAGTGATACACGCGTCTCGGCCGTTAGGGAAACAGTCCCCTGGTAAGCCTTTTTTATACTGTTTTAGCAGTTTTAATAACGACTACTTGTTTAAAATAATAAATTATCTAGTATGGAGCCACATCTGTTTCGATAATCTGATATGTTTAAAAGATTTTGTTTTATTAAACATTTATGAAAAAATGACAGTCCACTGGCCAACAGTCCCCTGTCATTTCATAGCATGGTTGTGATAAATGATTAGCTGTAGTAATTTTTTTTGTTTATATTTCGGTTTTTTATTATTATAAAGACTGACTTTAGTGTCATACAATTAGTTTTAAGAAACCGGTGAACTAAGAAGTTGATTTTGTTAAGTTTAAAACAAATGTATTGAGCTCTAAGAAAATTCACTTTAATAAGTAAAACTTGTTTTAAAACTATGTTGATTTAATCCAAAAAATTTCGTATTTTAAACACGATAAAGAAAAATAAAAACTTTGGTTACTTTAATAAACCAAAATACTCGTTTTTGTCCTTAAAACATTCCCCTGAATATTTACAACAGTCCCCTGTCAGGGTTTTGCATAAAATCATCCATAACTAAAAAACAAAGAGGAAAATGCGTGAGCTTTTTGAAGATATATATTTAGTATGCTATTGCCCTTCATTTAATTAGCAATATTTTCAATATTTCATAAAATTTGCTTAGGACACCTTTGTATGGACGAATTTCCAAATAGCAGAGAAACACCCATATAACACAGCAGAACGAGAAGACATATTTTAGTTTGTGGGTAGATGTTTAACTCTTCGTGAATCGAGGCGACATTTTCTCAGTAAGGATACACTCTCAACGGAACAAGTTTTGAAATCACTAAACGAGTTAACCGAACAGTTTTTACTTTTTTGTAAAACAGCACTTAAGTTTTGAACAAAACCACAGAACTAATTATGGTTCAAATGAACCTATTTGTAGATGCATAAGACATTTCAATGAAGTTTGCCAAAATGTAGACCTAAGCTGGACAAAAGATATGTTCAAATCAAAACTTTTGTTAATATTTATATTTTAATAGTTTGTTTTTATTTTGTTTCAAATACGTAATTGTAATGAATTTTCTTATTACTCTATATACTGTCTAAAATTACAATATATCTTAATCTGTTAGCATAAGCTTGTAGATATATAAATAAATAAATAAATAAATAAACAAATTTTCGAGAAAAAATAAGAAATGCTAACTTCTAATGCAACAAATCATTTTGAAACAACGATAACAGTAGTACCTACATCATTTAGTTTTTGTATTCACGTAGATTTAAACGTAATTTTTTTCTTATATTCAAAATTCAAATTTTAAAGATAGTTGTTTAACTTTCATAAATCAGTATCAATCGGCAGACGCCAAAGCCACGCCATAAAGATTTGTTATTTTATATACTTATGATGTTAATAAATAAATTATTGTTATCTAGAGGCATATCCTTTCTCAACACAGTCACAAAAATCTTCACAGGTATTTTATTAGAAAGACTCTCTGATTGGGTACAGGAAAAAAATCTTCTTAGCGAATATCAGGCTGGTTTTCGGAAGGGATACTCTACGGTTGACAACATCTTCGCCCTCACAAGCATCCCACAAGGATACCTAGGCAATGGAAAAAAGCTCTACGCTTTCTTCGTAGATTTCAAGGCTGCTTTCGACTCCATTGATAGAAAAGCCCTAATATATAAACTTCGTAATCTGGGAGTGTCAACGAAACTGCTAAGAGTACTTAAAGCGTTTTATAACGAAAACATGACCGCGGTCTGGGATGGAAACATACTTTCCGAATGGTTTCCTACGGAAACAGGAGTGAAGCAGGGTTGCCTACTCAGTCCTGTTCTATTTTCATTATTTCTCGATGACCTTGTAGATTTTCTACCGGGTGGAATATCTTTCGCGGGCATGAAAATAAAGCTTCTACTGTACGCTGATTATATTGTCATTTTAGCAGAAAGTCCAAATGGAATGCAACTGATGATAAACCAACTGCAAAGATACTGTAGCACGTGGAATTTGCTACTCAACACTGCAAAGTCAAAGATTATTTTTCGAAATGGTGTGGGAAGATATGCTTTAAATGAGAGATGGACCTGGCAAAACGAAGAATTGGAAAAAGTCAAGCAATACAAATACCTAGGAATCATTTTAACCCCACAAATTTCTTTCAGGAAACACTTCCAAGAAAAACTGAAGGAATCCAAACGCGCGATAAACTGCAGTTGGAGAGCAGTCCTCGGCAAAAAAGAAACTGCGCCAAGCTCAAAGTACAAAATCTTCGAAGCAGTGATGAGATCTATCATGTGTTATGCAGCTCAAGTTTGGGGCATCTTCCAATCTGAAGAAGTGGAAAAGCTGCTCAGATAATTCCTCAAGAAAATTTTCCGTCTCCCACATAATACCCCAAACTACATGCTCCATCTCGAGACTGGTCTTCCACCACTATACATCTACACACTTGGATTACACTTCGCGTATATTCGGAAAGTTATGATGCAATCTACCCATCGTCTTGTATATAAAATTGCCAAACATCTTCAAAGCAGAAACTTACAGTTCTATAACGAATGGTTGAGACTTGGGACGGAACATAATATCTCACTAGCAGTTACAAACATTGATGAATTAAACAGAAACCAGCAAAAACTAATCGAGAAGATTGCAGACGTCAAACGCAACAATTTTCGGAGGCAAAGTCTCGAGAGCCAAACGAGATCCACTTATAAGTTGCTGAAACACAACCTTGAGAACAAAAACTATTTCTGCGATACAAACAGCATAGAAGTAATCTCCACCATACTCAAAGCCAGAGGTGAACTTTTACCCCTCAACTATATGCACCACAGGACCGATCTAAGCCCAGAGTGCTCCCTATGCAACCTTAGATCACGCGAAGATATCCAGCACTTTATAGGAAGATGCCCTATTCTCAAGGAGATACGTGTATCCGTCTGGGGAAAAGGTACTCTCACAGTGGAAGAAATCATACAGATACTTAATGGAGACAACTGGAACCGCCTTTGTCAGTATATAAAAACTACACTCAACATATTATAAATGAAGCCTTCTAAATAAAAATAACTATTTAATTTTGATTGAAATTACAAACTTGGAGCTTATTGTATATATTAAATAAGAACTCTTTTTTTCGGCTGACGGCAAAAGCCAATGCTAATTGTGAACTATGTACACCATAAAATAATCAAGAAACAATAAAATCACATTTACTACTACTTGTTATCTAACCAAAAACTCAAGTCATAAATTGACGCATGGAAGGTTTTCGCTCCTAAATAAGACCAGAAAGTAATAAATTGTCGTCTGTGGGTGGGCGAATTTAAGTTTAGTCAAGGTTATATGATCTCATTGAGGTGCTGGAAGTTCTGTTATAACTTGCGAGGATAGTCCTTCGCTTTATAGACGAATCAAGCACAATGGTCATACAGCCGATAGGAAAAAGACGAAGTGGGCTCTTAAATAACTGCTTTTTCTTGAATAGAAGTTCTCTTTTTCTGAAGTAAGCAAATAAATAAATAGAGTGGCGCAACAGAGTGGAAAACTACGGGCCCAGCGCATTTCTCACAACCATGCCTTGTGAAGTTTTTTGTCCATTCCAAATGGCTAATCAAAAAGGGTTTTATGACAATGAAACTACTTATGTACTTATACCAAAGACTGGCTTATTCATCGCAAAAGTTGACATCCGTGGAAAAACATTGTTTTGTTGTTCTGTTGGGATTTGAGCCTGGAACCTCTTTCGTATAAGGCAGAGATGATATTATGCCGCGGGCCTTACTATTTCTTCAGTAAAAATCCCTTTTTTTAAATTTAGTATTTTTCTAGGAAATATTTATTATAAATTTATCCTGCCGCTGAGCTTTTGTTCTTATTTTGCCATTTAGCCGCTTTGAAGCTCAATACTCGCCGTACCCTTACAATGAAAGTGACCTACATATTAAAAATTGCATTTGTGAGAAATAAGCAATAAAGCCTTTAAAAAAGTATATTGATTCAGGTTATATTGCGAACTCAGAAACTACAGGAATTTTAAGTTAGGTCACTTGCATCACCACGACTTTTCAAAGACTATGAACCAAAAGAAGTTCTAGTGGCATTAATCATGTTTTGTAATATAACTACAGATGTCCTTGACACCGAGCTTGAGACGTAATGGAACTGAACAGACATGAAGATACGAAGATACGTATATCGCATGTATACAAACTTTTCAAAATGAGCTTCTTCTGATATAAAAGCAGCAAGCCAGGCTTTAAGAATGAAAAAGATATTGCATGTAGTCCATGGAAATTTGCACTACATTTTGTCGAATACTGTTAACTTATTTTCGAGAACTTATTGGAAAGAAGATACTAGGTATACGAGGCAGAAGGAATGTTCCTTTTTATCAGCACATGGTCCAGCAGTTTGAAAGGACAACCATAACCAGAATTGCAGAAAATACTTCAGGCTGAAATAGTTACTAGTAAATCAGATATATCTCAGCCTGAGTGTCATGGATTTCTATTACCCGTACGTCTGTTCTGTTACTATTGCATCGACAACATCGATCGAAAATGGAAAATAGAACGAATGTCTATTGAATTCGTAGAATTTCATTCCAGCCTCCTAAGGTTATTACCGGATTTTAAAGAGGTGATATAGTTACAGCACATGGACACAGCACAATACACAGCAACAGAACACCATTTTTGTGAACCAGCTGATTACTCCTGCAAGCCTTGCTGCTCCTGTTGTCATGCGAAGCATAACTGTATTCTCAAACATTGTAAATAATACTCGTATATGTAAGAACTCGACAACCATGCACTATACCAGAATTTTGCCTTCATCTTCAGAATTGAAACGCATTTTAAACATAAAAAAAAAATGCCCGGTGATGAAGCTACAAGTGGAATGGATTGTACTTTGCAAATTCGGAATCCTTTTGCAAAATTTCGTTGTTTTGCTGCAAACAAAAATATCCAAACCCAAGCAATGCACTGGAATGGTTCATGGCTATAAAAATCAATGATGATTTGAATTATATTCCAAGTACCTACCTACCTCCTCCCATTTATAATACTTTGAAGAAATTCCACGGAGTAAAATACAAAGCGGTATCGCATTCACACAGAATGTTGTATAAATACGCATCCAGGGTATAAAACAACTTCAAGGAATTGTGAAATCTAATCATTTTTGCCCCTTCCACTTCATACGTTTTTCCATATTTGAAGGGTGGCTTGAATACGGTATGTACCTATACATTAGGTTTTGGCGAAACAAAATTCTTTTATTATGGAGCCATACAAAAATGCAGTTTTCTCTGGAAGAGTATTGAAATGGAAGCTTTCTATGGAATTGAAATTTTACGCTGTGCAATTGTGCATCCTCACAGCAGATGAAATTCTGCTTTTCCTACGAAAATAATTTCGTACAAGGAATGATTTGTGTGAAAATTTAAATAAGAACGGAATTTCGTAACAAGTATTGCATTTTAAGAAGCACTAACGTGACAACAATCCTTTATGCACCGCACAACAATGCCCCACCCACCCACACCACTACATAGAAAGGGCGAGGGATACAAATTGGATTCCCTATACTGCGGTTTCATTTGATACAGTCATGCCAGGGCTGTGTGCGTTTGTTTTTTTTTTTTTTTTGTTTTAAGAAAAAGAAGAAAAATATGAAAAGAAACTTATGCCGAGACTCAAGACAAAAGCTAATACCTTTTTTGGATAGACAATTTTTTCCATCATAGTTTTTCAAGCCCAAATGTCTTCCCTACAAAGATGAGAAACTAAACCACAACTCTTCATCAAACTCTCTGCAATTTGAGTTGTGTTGATCTAATCATCTGGTAAAAACGTCCAAGAAAACTCTCAAAAAATCTAAAAGCACACGGAATAGAAAAAGAAAAATCATTGATTGGAATTCAATTATGAATTTCCCTTCCACAGCAATGTTTATTTTTCTTTATTTTCATCGAATTCACCTGCTCACCGAGAAGACTCACAAAATCGCACGTACCTGCGATAAGGAATGGAAAACGTTACGACTTCGATATGCCAGTACACACATGAGCAAATCCTGTCGCAGTTGTCGCCGTTCTATGTTATCCACAGTTCTTCGTCCTTAGAAACGAAGAGTTCTGCTGTGTCGGTGTCGTTGTCTTCGTCTTACTCCTCGATAGAAGAACCAATGAATATTCATGTGAAAACAATTTTAATCAAAATACCGTCGTTTGTGTGTTTTCTTTATTTTCAAATTTAAGAAATTTATTTGCGCGCCCGCCGCCAATATAGACAGTCCTTGATAGAGTGCCACGTTTGAAGGCGACAAGTGCGATGCGATTCATCATGCAATTAGTGATCTCCCGTGCGTCGTCGCGTCGGTCGTCGAAGCGAGTGGTGGGATTGGTTTGTGGTTTGTGTGCCACTCTTCTGATTGATTTTGAATCCGAACACCAATCCGCTTCAATTAATTTTCTAGTATTTTAAATTAAAAACCAGTGATTTGGTGTTGCCATGTTCTTCGGTTGGCACGTCTCTGGCTGTATTTACCTGGGAAGGGGGACTAAGGAAACAGTCTTCGTTCTGCTCTGTGGATACTTGTTGGCTTTGTTTGTGGGTAGCTTTTGAAATGTTAGAATGAAAAAAACACACCTTAATCGAATAGCAGACGTTTGTTCGAAAAATAGACACACAGAGTAGAATATGTATCTCGAAGACGAACATTTGTGCAGTGAGCATCTGGACAACTTCGTAGGGGGAATAAACGTTTTGCGGACGTGTTTGAGATCTTCAATTGACAAATACCAAATGAAATGCCATTCTGCCAACGTTGACACTCAATCATTGAAGAGTGGAAATATTCCAAACACTGTGGACTTTCTTTCAGTCTGTAGTAGAATATTTCTCGATTTGGAATTGGTGATTGCGAGTGTGATGAGTGTGGGAAAGAAAGGTATAATGAAGTCATATTTAATTGTTTCAGACAATATATATAGAAGACTAGCTGAGCCGCCCGGCTTTGCTCGGGTCTGTAGTTCTAAGTTTCCCGTTCTCGTTTTTCCTTTTCCGTGGTAATTTGGGGATGAAATATAATCTTTCTTAATGTGGGACTCTGTGGCATCCTAATGCTGAAAGAATTTTTGAAGTCTATTAAGTAGTTCCTAAGTTTCCGTTCCCAACCCATTCCTGTTGGAATCTTCTGTTCCCGTGGAAATATGTGAATGAAATATATGTAAATCTATTTCACTGAGGGATAATGTTACATACTAGAGTTGAAAGAATTTTCGAGATCGGTCAAGTAACTTTAATTTTCCCGTTCTCGATCTTGTTTCTAATCCTGTCGGATTATAGGGATGAAAAATATAGCCTAAGTTACTGACAAAGGGTGAAGGGGGATAACTTAGCAAACCTAATGTTGAAATTTTTTTTTAAATCGATCCAGTAGTTTCTAAGTTCCCGTTCTGTTCCTGAATAAAATATAAGTCGTCTATGTCACTAAGAGCACACCTAGTGCTGAAAAAAAATTTTGAAATCTGTGGAGTAGCTTCTAATTTTCCATTCCCAACCCCGTTCCTGTTGGGATGTGGGGATCAAACCTTGACAGGAACCATCCCTGGACTCAACTATGTCTACCCTGAAAATTTCATAAAAATCCGTTGGGCGATTTAGGAGTTTACCCCGGACGTACATACATACACATATACATACATACATCCTATTTTATATATATAGATAGATAGATAGATAGATACAAAATTATCGGGTTGACTTAATTAAGAACTCTTGCTTTTATGCAAAATTCAAGTGAAATTCAGGGTAATTAGATTTAAAAAGGTTTCGAATATCTTTTCCACTTACCAGGGATTGGATTCCATAACTTTTTAGACAACTATCGTCCGAATTCTAGGTACTAAGAAAAAAAAAACGCGTTTACTAAAGCTAGAAAACATTTCCTAAAGATTTTTAGATTATGGGAAAGTTGTTATCCTTCAATTGCTGAAAGCGAAATTAAATGACGATACAATCTACGATAGACGATTGGACGATAATCGTCTAAAAAGATATGGAATCGAGAGCTAGTTCCAGTTTGAATTGAGGTGCACGGTAAATAGTATAGGGACTCGAAGAAAAAGGTAAAAACAGCGTCTTCCAATTGGTTTATTTTTTACAATTAACGCGCACATCAAGGGATTATGAATACCCTTTAAATGTTTTAAGAAACAGTGTGATGACTTAGGAAAATAGAAGAGGATTTTAAAAACGAAACACTTTGATTTTGAATTTTTTTTAAGCGTAATGAGAGGGAAAAACAGATTCAGGTAATGAATTCCACATTCGGGTAGTTCGACTGATTTTTTTTTTTTCAGGAGGAAATCTTTAAAAGACATACTTGGCAGTATTCGACACTAAGTAGTGTGGTATTCTTACCTCACTAAAAACTCCTCGTAATCAGAACTAATCTATGAACGATCAACAACAGACTTTTCTTTCTCAATAATATAATCGCTTTAGGCGAAGCTTAAACTTTTAATGCTTCCCATGACTTTTAGACCATTAGCTCGTGTGGCTTGGTTCTTCTTAATCTCCGAACATTGCCTCTCGTATTTAATACGGACTCCATTTCAGAGTTAATATGACTATGCAACGTATGCAGTAGCTGTTTTCTTACAACTTCTGTAACCATTTCTATTTGTAAGTCACGATGTAAATCGCTATTTCTTATATACCATGGTGCATTTACTATTCCACGAAGGACTTTGTTTTGGAACTTTTGAATGATTTTAGTTTTTGTTTTCTTTGTACAGACCCATAATTGGATTCCATATGTCCAAACAGGTCTAAGTACTTGTTTATAAAGCATTATTTTATTTTCGACAGATAAGTCAGAATTTCTACCGAGTAACTAGTACATTTTTCTATATTTCAAGTTGAGCTTTTCCCTTTTCTTTTTGATATGGTCTGTCCATTTCAGCTTAGCATCCAAATTCATCCCAAGGTATTTGGCCGTATTGGCGTAAGGTACAGCTTGATTGTTGATGAATATTTGAACGTAGCTTAACTTTTTATTTGTAAGGTTTATATGTGCAGATTTAGCTTCATTGAGCTTGATACGCCATTTTTTGGTCCAATCACTAACGGTGTCGACGGCATTTTGCAATTTCTCAGCAGCCTTGACGACGCACTTACTGGATGCCAAAATTGCAGTATCATTTGCAAAAGTAGCCATAATGGTGTTGTTATCCCCTGAAATTTCCTTGTATATAGCAAATACAGGGTGGGTCCTAGGACGCTTCCCTGAGGAACGCCGGCTTCTATCTTACTTAGCTTTGAGTATTCTTGATAATACCGTACTCTGAAGAGTCGGTTTGAGATATAAGATTTTAGTATTTCGTAGTACTACCTGGGTAGGCCCCTTTGCAGTTTGTACTCTAGCCCCTCATGCCATACCTCGTCGAATGCTTGAGCAACATCTAAAAATAGAGCGGAACATACTTGTTTTCTTCTAATACTTTTTCAACTGCATCCGTTATTCTATGAACTTGGTCTATCGTGGAATGTTTATTTCTAAATCCAAACTGATGATTTTGGGATAAGATTTCTTTCTTCTATGACTTTGATTAGTCTTTTCAGTAGCAATTTTTCAAAGACTTTTGCCATTATTGGTATAAGCGATATTGGTCTGTAAGACGTCAGTTCTGTTGGTTGCTAACCTTGCTTTGGTATAACAATTACTTCAGCGATTTTCCAATGATGTGGGACATATTGGGTCTTTAGGCATGCATTTATTATGAATTGGAGTTTTATGAAGGCTTTTGATGGCATTTCGTTCATAACCTGAGCAGTAGATCGTACCCAGGTGATTTTTTGTTCGATAGTTGATTTCGACACATACTTTTTATTTCTTTGAGTGTGACAATTGGTATATCAACTTCATCATCTGAAATATAAATTTCTATACTTGAGTGTACGTCCGAAGTTGGGCTGAAGGTAAAATTGATGAGCATTCCTGGCGAGGCGGATATTCCAGAAAATCGATGGATCCTACTTTGTTTTGTACTCCATCAACTAGACGCAAAGATGTTTGTGAGACACCTGACCAGATATGAAAACTGTACTCTATTTTTGGGGTGGATATAAGCTTTATAAGTTATAGCCAGATCAGGAAGGATGAAGAATTTTCTGCATCGTCTTAAGAATCCATAACATTTAGCAGCATTTTGGGCGACTTCAATATGCGGTCATTCCAATGAAGATCATCGTTTAGACGCACATACCAAGTACTGACAGCTTTTCGGTTTCTTCGGTGCAGGTACCATTCATGGATAATGGCAATGGGGGAATGTTAAGCTTCAACGACAAGAGACAGCATTGAGTTTTCGAAGCATTGAATTCTACTCGGTTCTTATGACCCCATGTAACAATGCTGTCGAGGTCAGACTTCAATGAGATTATCATACGTAACCGTTCCAGTTCCACATCCGAAGAGCAGGGACGTGAATTTGGAAACGAATATGAAAAGCTGAGGGTCGAGTCGGCAGCAAAACAGTTAAGCGGATTAGAAGTTTCAGACAAGAGATCATTAATGAAAATGAGAAAGAGCGTTTTGCACAAAACGAAGCCCTGGGGCACACCAGCTTTATAAGGTGAGTATCAGACTTTTAAAACATCCAATACAACATGTATTGAACGGTCCGAAAGGTAATTTCTAATCCAACGAAGAAGCGACTCATCGAAACTAAAATCATGCATTTATCGATAAGCGAGTCTGATACCAAACTCTATCAAATGCTTTAGAAATATCAAGGGCAATAATCTTACTTTCTCCAGATTGGTTCCACTTTTCGGTGAGATAGGCCATCAAACCCCCAGTGGACTTTTTGCTACGAAAGCCGTAAAATCGGTCATTAAGAAGCTTTCGTTCTTGAAGATATTTCATGTTGACGATTTATCAACGTTTCTATGTCCTTGGAAAGAGAGATCAAGGCACTTAATCGCTTATCATCCTCTTGAACAAGGCTTATTTCGTTGTTTTTAGGCCGTTTCGTTGCCTCTCTCCGATTGGACTTCTTGTAAGTGCTTTTCTTTAGCACGGGCCATACATGGCTGCTTTGCAGCCGCTTCTAACCAATGGCAGAAGCAAGCAGCTGTACTAATTGTCATCATCTCCGCCGAAAAAAAACTTCAGTCTTGAACTACTTGACTTCAAGGATTCACGCGCCATTTTGAATGGCCGCAATTTCTATATACTACGGTCATTCTTTTTATTTTTTATTTTATTTATTTGTGTACATAGCAACAACAGCAGTACTGAAGGCATTTGATAGGTCTCTACGTAGAACTTTCAAATGCTTGAATAAGTTTGCTCTACCTATACACAATCGTCATCCACGATTGCATTACATTGTTTCCTGATCGAACAATGGCCACTTACACTTGCATTGCATTCAATGATGCAATTTCCTATGCCACAACACTCTTCGTACGCCAAACTGATAAATATTTGCTATTGAAATCGATTTTGAACGCAACAAAAAAGCCCATAGTGACTGACTTAAAATAACCAAAATTTCTCAAGTCCCTGCTCTGTGACCATTGCGAAGACAAGAAATACCCAGCGAATATGATACCGATACGCAACAAAGGGAATAACAAAACGTATTCGCAATGAAAGCACAGTAGGTACCTATGCCAACGCATGAATATTTGAAACACACATGGCCCACGTAATATCAGAGACACTTTCAATTTCATCTGGCCTACACTCTTTGAATACTAAGTGACAGCTGGGACGCAGTATAAAAACGAAAGACAACGACAAATGAGTATCATAGTTCACTTTTCGATCAATCGAAGTAAATCAAGCACAAACCCAAAACCAATCAAGATGTTCAAATTCGTAAGTCCATCAAAAGGATTACTCTGCAAGGACGCAAAGGATTACTAACTGAATTAATTGCTTTTTCCAGGTTGCTATCTGCTTCATGGCTGTTGTTGCTCTTGCTGCCGCTAAGCCCGGAGTTGTTGCTCCATTGGCCTACTCATCGCCGGTGATTGCTGCACCAGCGGCTTATGCTTCATACGTGGCGCCATACGCTTCCAGCTACAATGCCCATTCAGTTGCTCACTCAGCTGCTTTCCCAGCTGCGTATGCTGCTGCACCTGCATTTGCCCCAGCTGCTTACGCCGCTGCTCCAGCATTTGCCCCAGCTGCCTATGCTGCCGCTCCAGCGTTCGCCCCAGCAGCCTATGCCGCTGCTCCAGCTTTCGCCCCAGCTGCTTATGCCGCTGCTCCTGCTCCCCTGCTCTTCAAGTGAAGTGTCGAATTTGACTGATTACAAAATGTACGCTTAGGACTATCGATCAAGCACATCCAATAAACTCAACTGAACCAAACACATTTTTCCTTTTTTTTTATTTGCACCTCCAACAGGATTAAGGACTTTGTCCCGGAATCTAATAAAGCAACTGGTTTTTTATGAGAAAATCCGAAAATTACACTTAAAGAAAACATCCCTACGGCAGATATTTATACATCCCTTTTTAGTGGAAATACCTTGGACCTTTACTGCCAATCCCAATCCCAATTCATTGATTGTTGCTAAAAGTTTTCCTATTTTCCAACCAAGCGACTCTTCTTTTCGCAACAGAGCTCATAACTTTATCCTCATCTTCAACTAAACACTGATCCCTCAGAGTCTCACTCAGTACCGCCGGAAGAGTGTGCGAAATGATAAAAATGACAAAAAGTCAGGCCATGAATTTATTATGTCAACAAGGGTGCAGTTAAAAAAAAGGCTATACCCTGAAGGCAGCAGTGTGAGATAATAATTGTGTGGAAGTTTCCTGTCGCATACTTTGTGAACCGAACGACACGACAACAAAGACGCACGATGGGATGGATGTAGGTACGAGTATAGTATACTATATACGTTTACAATAAATTGAATTGAATAGTTAGGAGAAAGTTTGGCGGGTCTTCAACATTTTTCCCTTAAGACAATGTTGAGACGGGGATATATCCACTTTCGAGAAATACCCTAACGTACTTACATTTTTTTTGGTTCATGTGGGACTCTGTGAAAGAGGATAGCTATGGTGACAAGTTGTCGGATGAGTGTTTGCTTAAGTTTTTCTTTTTATTTTTCTTAACTGAGATTGAAGCCGCAAAAGTTTTACTGGGAAGATATTTCATATCTTTGATGGCAAACGACTCCAAGGAATAGGAACTGTTGTGAGGAAGTTTCGTTACAAAGTTAAGAAGAGAAAAATTATTATTTTTTCAAATTTTATGACAGAAAATGTCTCACTAAAGCCAGAAGGGTAAGGGCTAGGACCTAATTGTAAGCTGAAATGGAGATCAGGGTGTGAACAATTTCAGGCACTGCGGTTAAGTTTTTAATTGAAGTTAGCTTTAAAAATCGCTTTACCTTGAAAACAACGATCAAGTCTCTAAGGTCAGATTTAGAAGTCGTGCTTAAAAAGATGAACAGAACTTTTAAGACCGGAACATGGAATGCGAACGGTGTCCGATAGTCATTTCGAAAAAAAGCAAAGCCATGATAGCGCCAATCTACACCTGTTCAACGCATCGCATCCTGCCGATAAAACTACTCGTTCAGCGATACTTATATGAAAAAGCTTTTTCTATGAAAAATCGTACTTCGAAAATGTGAAAACGCAACAAACAATATTAAGTCGTTTACTTCGTTTTCCTATACGGCCGCCGCCAGCTTGATCTAGAAAAGATCACCGTTTTCCAACTAATCTGTTGTATCAGCTGTGCAATGTAAGGGTCGCCAAGCCTTCCAGTTTCTGATTTCTCCATGCCTGAGGAATTCAACGAAATGCAGGTGACGCTGAACTCGTTTGTACCAGAAATTTGTCGCCTTTCTTTTGTTTATTCGTGATTGTGTGTTGTGTCTTCGAACTTTATTCGAAACTTCGAAACTTATTCTCCATAATTCTTAGATACATTCGTGTAAACGAAACTTTTGAACTGATAAGTTTTTGTTATGAGAAGAGGAATCTATTAAGGGTATTTTAAAGCATAATCAAAAATAACTTTCGAATGATTTGAAAGTTGCATAGAGTTGCATAGTTGGACCCCAAAGCATTTGAATTAGCTAAGGCACGAGTATTTTGTTGGTGAACACCTCAATGCTTAGCCGATTTACCTATAAAAACTTTGAGGACAACTGCTGATTCCATTTTTCTGCTGAGTTTAAAAAAAAAAACATAGTCTGAAATTGCCACCTTGGTTTTAGCTGATGTTCAAGCCTCTTGGGACTTAAATACAAACTACATAGAGATCTACACGGTGCTATGAGAAAGAAATTCCGGTTGGCTCTTAGGGTTACGGTATGGGCAAGAGCAATGGGAAGTTAAGCAAATTGATTTCGCTGTGCCACAAGTAAGTATTCTAGGACCAGTTTTTTCTCTTTTGTACAAATTATGGATATTTCAATGGATAGTCCTGCTAGATTGGCCACATTCGCAGATTTTAGCGAATAGATGGAAATGGAAGTTTTCTGTCGGAGGTATTATACTAGCTTATTGAGTTCTCAGACTTAAATACCGATCCATTGTACTACCAGACAACAACTTTCTTTTGCTAAAGCACGGTATCCGTGGCGCGATGGCTAGCATGTTTGCCTGTTTAAAATGTTTTTCGATGGTTATCGCCTGTCGCGAGGAACTGGCAAGTCCAAGCGCTTCCTCGATTAGCCGTTCGGAATCGGCAAAAAATTGTGGGTCCCCTCCATTTCCCTCACAAAGTCAATGGTTGTGAGAAATGTGCTAGGCACTGGGGATCCTCCCTATATTTATTTATTTATTTATTTATTTATTTATTTAATTCCAAATAATTGGACAAAGCTAAAAGAAGCCTTGACAGGGTTCGAAATTCAGTCATAAAATTTTGGAGTAAACTTAAAAAAAATTTAAGTTAATGCGAAATTTCCGGAGTAGATTTGGAACTTGAAGAAAATCTTCACGTTTTCTTTTTAAAATTTGTTTATTTAAGTAAAGGATGGGCCACCTTTTGGTTTATTTTTAAATAATTGGTTACTTTGACCCTGACAGCTGCTTCCCTTCTCAGAAAGTCCGTGTCTACATCAGCGGAATAAAATAAGTCATTCTACGCTTGGAGCGTTATGTTCAAAGCTGTTGCGGCGTACCCAAACAGTGCGTTTGCTTTTACCAAGTTTGTGTAGAAAGTGATTCTAGTGAAAATCTCCCGAGATACTAGTCCTATAGATTGTAATGTGGCTGCTAAGAGTGTGAGATTCAATCCTAGAGCACATTTCTATGCCTCGGTTAACAGTGGGTGTTGCATGTTAACTAACGTACATATATATTTAATGAGATTTATGACATGGCACAGCCTATAACGCAATCTCGCTATGAATCGTTTGCACTCCGAATCACAAAATTGAGTTATCAGCCATCTGGGCGCCAGCCGTCAATTATCCGTCTTGGAGCTACAAACTGATCCCTTTCTACATTTATTTGTGGGAAAAACAGCAATAAATGTCTCATGGCGAACTTGTTTTGTGAACTAAAACATAGCGCATAGCAGCAAATACAAAGTGTTTCAAGCGGTTGCAGAAACCATTTTATGGTATGCATCGCAGGCTTGGGGATGTAAAAAGATCGACGCAGTTGAATAACTTTTGAGGCATTTCGGCAAAAAGATGTTCCGCCTAACAACACACCAAATTATGTCATCATGTTACGAGACGGGCCTATCACCGTTGTTCATTAAGACACTTAAAATGCAAGCAGACTACCAGGTTAAAATTATCAATATGCATGAGACTCGGCTGATTAGGAAAGTTGTCATCAAAGCTATTCAAGACAAAAATAGCTGGTATGGTGAATGGTTGGCACTGGCGCAAGGGTGTAATATGAGCCTGAACATCAACATAGGTCCCTATTATGAGTATAGCGAATCGAACGTTCGACTGGAAGCGAATTTTTTAAAGAAATTCATTTATTGGATTATTATCATTGAACTTCGTCCATTCTCTTATCTAACATACCTTAAACGTCGAAAAAAAAAGTTTTCCACAAAGTTTTTGTCTGTACAACCCATAATACTGCTATAAAAGAAGCTCGCAAAAACATTCGCTTCCAATCGAACGTTCGATTCGCTACTCATAATAGGGACCACAGAAGATGAAACAGGTAGTAGAAGAAATCTCTACGAAATAAAAGCAAAGGTAGACGAAAAATGTAGAGAAAAATACATAGCTGAAGCAACTGGTTCGTTGTACAGAACAATCTACAGTAGACTCAACCACAACTTGTTAAGCCAAAACTACTTCCAAGATTCAAATAATGTGGAAATCATTAGTACAAAGGTAAGGCTGCGGAGCGAATTACTCAACCTAAATTATAGACCACACAGACCTGATTTGCCATTGGAGTGCAGTACATGCAACCTAGGAGAAAGAGAAGATACCATTCACTTCATGGGAAAATGTCCAACGCTTAGAGAAACGATCGGAGGATCAAGTGCTAATGCAACTTAATGAGATGGATGTCTTACGCCTATACGAGTACTGCAAAATTACCTTGAAGTATAGAGAAAGAATACAAAACGAAGATTTAAAAAAAGCAAATAATATAAATACCAGAAAAATACAAACATTTTATTTAGATATAAATCGTTACACTCCATGAATATATTTAAGGGGCAAAATATTAATTTATAGTTAAAATAAATAAATAAATAGGGTGGCGCAACAGAGCGAGGAGCCGCTGGGCCTAGCGCATTTCTCACAACCATGCCTTGTGAGGGAATGGATTAATTTATAGTTACCACTTCATAAATTACTATTTTTATCTTAAGGGGCTCAGCTAGTTTCTCATTTTCAAAAAATCGATTTTTTTTCATTTTCGATAAATAAATATCTCAAAAATGATGTCCTAAAATTTTGGAATGATATCTTGGATATTTTTGAAATGACAGAGTACAGAAGAGAAGCATCTCGGGCGCTTGAACTCCTGCTCTGAAAACTTAAAATGCGTTTTTCTCAAAACTACATTTTTCAAATTTGCCGCAGCTGTAACTCACGCAAATATTGACGAATCGTCTTGAAATTTTAACTGCATACTCTCCATATGTTTTTACATACAGCCATCTACAACTTTTACGATCGGATGAAAATTGTAATTTTGGCAGCCATCGAAAGACGATTTTTTTGGCGAAATTTGGACTTTTTTTTTAAATTGCTGCCATTTTGTCAGTTTTCAATTCTTCACTATAATTATAGATGGCTGTATGGGAAAAAGGGTCTACTTTAACGCCATGTTTTTATTTTCTTGTCACAGGTACCAGAAAAATTCATAAAAATGCGGCAAATTGACGTCTTCTAATTTCAAGAAGTTCAAGAAATGGTCCTTATCTCTCTTGGATTTCAATATTTTAACTCGAAATGTAGCGACAATTTACATGAATATATGAGTAATAAACTCCTAAAATTTCAGAACATTTGAAGCTATAGTTTTTTTTTGCACGCCTTCAAAAAATCACCTCCATTTGAGCTCGAGAAACTAGCCGAGCCCCTTCATAAATATGTACAAATACAATTGTCAATCCGGCAGACGGCTATGCCAGGCTTAAAAGATTTTATGATTTTTATTTTTTAAATATAATGATTGTACGAACAAGTGAAAAAAAAACTGAATAAAATCTAATCTAATCTAAAAAAAATCTAATCATCTTCTCTCCAGGATTTACAAAGTGTGATATCATTCAGTCCTAACATGTTTCCGTTGGCATCGCCAATTATAGCTTTATACAGTATTTTCTGTTAAGAGTTAGCAAAAATGCTGCAGTTTTGTTAATATTGATGATTATACGAATACGTCCGGTCTGTCTTCATTCAAAGGAGACATGTCACTTACGATTGTGCTATTAACAGATTCAATCGTTGATTGAAGCAATCACTTAGGACCCTGACAGACCAAGTGCCAGTTCAGAGGCTAAGAAAGCTGTCTGAGATCCTTGCCTCGCAAGTTCATCGGCGATCTTGTTCACTGTGAAACTGTGATGGCCAGGAACCCAAAAGAGACTCAAGAAATTAAGTCTTCCGAGCTCATTTTAAAAGCTCTTGTATTCCTGGATCACTTTCGAAGAAGTGAGAGGGTTAGCAAACACAATAGCCATTCTGCATAGAATACGCCTCCGGTTTGAAAGACGGATGCGTGTGTGCCTAATGAGGCGTGCAGTCATATGTCATCGCTCTCCATAAAGGCACCAGCACCTGATCAATCAACGGTTTTGGAACAATTCTTTCCTGGTTCAGATTCTAGAGTGGACCAGTCCTGATTCCTGAACCAAAGGAAAATTAACCTTGTATTTTTGTCGCAGTTTGAGCTTTTGGATCATCGTATTGGATGGGCATGTTCATTAATCGAGCCAGAGACCACATCTCCTTAAAAGGGAAATGATCTTGAGAATACAACCCACGAGAAAAGCTCCTGATGGAGTGCTGAGAAAGGCCCCAGTTCAACCGAGATATGCTGTTCTTTGAGATTTGGTGAAAGACGCAATAACATATTTACGTGAGAGCTCAGTGCACCATGAAACTGACGCAGTGGGGATGACCGGTCCTATCATAGTCGTATAGATCCAAAAAGCCCTTTTTAGTAAGAGACATTGTCAGAAAGCTGACAGTGCCTTAGCAGTTCTCGGCTTGATATGTGTAGACCAAAGAAACTTGTTATTTAAGATTAGTCCAAGTATTTGATTTCGCTTAAAAAGGGAATGCTTACGCCTTGAACTGAAAGTATGGTCAGACCAGTAAATTTTCTGCGTCCCGTAAAAACAATAACTTCGGTTTAAAGAGGTTGGACGGGGAGACCGTTTCTAACGCGCCAATCAAGTTTAGCGTAATCTGCGCTCTGGAATAAACAGCTTTGAGGCTAGATCATACGGAATACGCTTTGACGTGCACGTTGATTCCATTGAGAATTTCAAGTAGAGAGTCGATCAGCCTGCACCGCAGAAGAGATGATAGAACGACACCTTATGAACAGTCCTTATTTACCCCGGTTGTAACATATTTTCTCCACTTCAGCGATTAGTCCACCCCATGTTCTCTGGCAGCGTTGCACAAACGCTACAATTTCCTTTGGCTGCTTATTTCTGTTTATCTATTTATTTGAAATTTGCATTGAAATTAATAAAGTAATTTGTTTCGTTCCTGTTTATAAAAATTGAATTTTGAGTTTTTTCTGTGCAAAAACCATCCCGTGATAGTCCTACATCCGCTACTTTCATCCACAGTCATTGTATTGGGGATGCTTGCTTTCTTAGGGGAAGTGATACACACTACAGTTTGTCACCTTTTTTTTAAAAACAAATCTAATATTTTCCACCCTTCAAAAAAAAAATACAGCTCTGTCAAAATTTGCTTAACTGTATCAAGTTCCCATTCATTTGACGACAAAAAGTTTGGGCGTCACCCACAAGTTTTCCTTCATCAGGGAGATCATTAAAAGTTGAGAACAAGCTCTGAAGACAGACAATATTCCAAATCAGCAACAAACCTAATGAAAAAAAACACTTGATTGCTTTGATTTCAATTAACCGAAGCATTTAAACAAAACCCCAAAAACTTTTCCAAATTTTCATCTTCATTTTCTCAATTTGCATCTCCAATGGTCTCAAAATATTCAATTCATTTCATATTTACATTAATTCCTTACGCAATTGGGGTTCTCCAAAACCAATCAATCTCTTGTCCAACTTCAAATGAAAACATTATTATTTGAGTTTTCTCTTGGCGCCAAATGGTTCCCAAATCAAGCATAAAACTCCCATTGTCGTTGTTTCAATTGGAAAACTTTATCAAAGGCAATCCCACCCAAATAGGAGAAGGTATACTCGTATATACACAATTTTTTTTTTTTATTTTCCTGGTGATGGCCTGCAGTGTATGAATTTGTGTTTAAAGTAAACGACTTTGGGTGGTAACAAAAAAAGCTACACTGAAAAACACAAAACTTTTTTCATTAAAACTTATTTCAAAATGAATGTGATAATTTGTAAGGCTGGTTCTACATGAAGGACATTACACAGAATGTTGAAATCAGGATAAATGGAATAAAAGATTATAAGTGAGAAAAATGGGATTTGTTTGAGTGAATTGGTTTTGTTTGGATATTTAAATGAGAGCTCGATGGTATCCAAGTATTTAAGTGATATTTATTATGAACAAGGCGTCAAGAGGTTTTCAAAACAGAAATAGAAAAAACTTCGAATTGGCCTTGAACTGTAATTTGTTTGTTTTGTTGGTGAATCCTCTTGAGCATCAACTTATCGTTTTTCTCAGAAGTGTATTGAGAGTCAGCTTAGCTAATTTGGTTTAATAGAAACGTGGAGAAACGAATTGTGCATCGTCCCGATACGTGTTCAATAATCTAAGTGAGATTGCGGTGCTCATGGCGTAATCGTAAGCATGGCTGCATATGTTAGCCGGAAGGTTCTTGGTTTGAATCCCAAGAGAAAAAAAAAAAATTTCCATGGGTATCGCCTTTGTGAGGTGTTGGCAGGTCCTTCGATAGTATTTTTACTGTCACGAAAGGTGTTTTCTCGATTAGCCGTGCAGAATAGGCAGAAAAATTTAGTTCCCCTCCCTCCATTCCATCACAGAGTGCTGTTGCGACACCCTATTTATTTTATTTTACTTGTTACTCCATCTCTCACAAGGCATGGTTATGAGAAATGTGCTACGCCCTTAGCTCCTCGTTCTTTTTGTGTGTAATTGAAGTGAGGATTATAATACTATACGGCAGCATTTCCTGACGGATATTCTAAAAACGGCAGTATAATTTAGAATATTTTTACATATACATATATGTCATCCACAGCAGTATTTTGTGAATTTCGTTTATACCAGTCTTAGCCACAGCTCAATGTGATTCATTTTAAGTCTTCAAATAAACATCTTTTCAAATTTCTATTCAATACAAGACATTGAACATATCAGGAGTCAAATTTATCATTCAGTCTTTTTTTACTAATCACAACAACGTAAGAGCAAACACATTTAACAGATTTAATGATGTGTCATTATGTGATTTGTACTGGCTGAAACAACTCAGCACATTGGTTTTTCCATTCAAATGGCTTCAGTAAGCTCGTGCTACACGAAACAACACGAACCATTTGATGCCTTTTATCCCGTAAAATGATTCGAGTGCAAATTGTTGCCTTATAGATTGATCTGTTCATGTTTGTCTTTGCCGATAAACACTCGCTCTGATATATTAAGTGAAAAAGTTAATAGCTCATTGCACATTTTTGCATTTGAGTGAAATCAGAAAGATCGATCACCTACATTGTTTTCCATTGATTTCACTCCTGGAAGTACTAATTTCTTAAGCCAATAGAGCATCTTAGACTGTTTCTGCTCAACTCGTTTCTACTGGCTTGCTCATAAAAAATATTCCTTGAGGATAATTTTCATTTTATCATTTGAGTAACATGTATTTGTGCTGCTTGAGTAAATTCTCAATTCAAATGGTGAGGTGGCTGTAACTTCTCAGAAACATGAAAGCTATCATTTTGCACTAACAGAACGGATTGAGATGGCTTTCGAACGCTACTGAAAGCTTACTTTCGATTAATTGGAAAAAGATATTACCCTTTCAGAACACTTCTTCAGGATACTTCATGTACCCAATATTATAAAAGAGGGTAACTTGGCAAGGGACTTTGCGCAGCCAAATTTACATGCTCAGTTTAGGATACCGAATAAAAGTGAATCAACTTTCATTGTCATGTGTCTCATATCACTCATTCGCTTTGAGCAAGATTTTTTGAGGAATTCATATTTTGTATTATTTTGTGAAACCTTTGCGCGGTTGACCCTACTACTACTGAAAAAAAGTTTAATAAAAAAGAAAACAATTTTGAAAAGCGTTATGATCAGATTTTACCTGTCATTGCCACCAAGGTGAAAAACTTGAAAAAATCATTCAAGCCTCTTTTTTTTTCAAATTATAAAATGCGATTTACATAATTTCTTTCACCAATTTTGCCGATTCTGAACGCCTAATAGAAAAGCGTTCTTAATGGCAGGGAAATTGTTTTAAACCAATTTCTAGCGAAAGGTTATACCCGACGGAAACATTGAGTTCTTTGGGGACTCGAGCCTTGAACTTTACAAAAAACACGTTTTGTTTCAAATTTTGGTGTTATGTGGCGCCCTACGCTTTATTTTCGCTTCTGGGAGCCTGGTATCCTCAGTTCGGAAACTCAATAATTAAAGTGGTCGCCCCTGGTATCCTCAGAATACCAGACTCCCAGAAACAGAAAAAAAGCGTAAGACGGGGGCACAAATCTGAAATTAAACCTCGAAGGACCACAGTATTCATTGAATTTCCGACCTGAGGATACCAGACTATTGTACATAGACGGAAGGGATAAGTGTAAAGTGAACGACATTTTCTTAGTCGCTGATAGTAAGAATGAAAAGAAGGAGGCTTAAGTAAGTGCCCAGGGGGAATCCTTGACAGAATAGATTAGAATTCATAAGGCTGCACAACTTAGAATGGATCCCAGGGGCTTAACGTAATTTCTTTCGCACATATCTCGTGAAGAATGATGACTACCTACAGTTCTTTGCCGATTCGTAACGGCTAATCAAGAAAGTTAATGGCAGTGAAATTGCTAATTACTGTCTCCTTCTTTGCGAGATTCCTTGGTTAAAAACAGTTGGACATTTCTGGGATTCGAACGTCATACTCCCGCTTAACTGGCAGACAAGCCAACCATTGCTCCAAGTGTACCAAAACCTAACACTGTTTTAGCGGAAGAAATTTATCTCAATACAAAAGCTTAAACAAAATTTATTGAGACAATCGACTCAATTTCTTTTCGCGTTGACTCAAATGGTAAATGACACAAATTACACAAGATTAGTGTAGAACTGTAAAGAACTGAGAACACAAAGAAAACCAATGATGTCGAAGGGAATTGATTGACTTTCAATAAAAACTTAAAATTTTAAACAAAAAAATTTCTAAAAGTGTGTTCGACCAGTTTTCGCATAAAGGCAATGCGAGGGTAATTTTAAGGATCCCATTTTGTTTTCAGGATTATTTTTTATTTTTTTATTAGTTTTTACTTTCTTTTATTCTTTTGTGGAAATAAAAAACTCGATTTTTTTTTTTTACATATTTTCAAAGTTCAACTATTAAGGAATATGTCTACAAGACGATTTTTTAAAACTTAAAATATTTTCGGACATTGGCTTTATAGCGAAATTTTGAACACGTTTTTCGAAACTGACTATTTGAAAACTATGGCCACGATTTCTCGAGTTCTAGTGAATCGATTTTCATACAATTTTTTGAGAGTCTTCTCTATCTGACCCAAGCTAGATCTTAAGTGGTCGAACAGCTTAATCTCTCTCAACAAAAAACACATAAGTGAAACGATAGCTGTCATTTCGGAGCACTATCTTATTGAAAAACATGCCGAAAGGCTAGGAGTCACCTAAAACGATTTTTGCAGGAGCTATATGGATGAGAAAAGGTGGAGACTATTATCCACCTTCTCTGCTTATGCCCCGCTTTAGCTCACAAAACGTAGGATACACCTAGATTCGTGTTTCTTTAATGACACTAGTGATCTTACTCACATCGACGCCCTGCTCCTCTCCCGCTTCATTGAATTCTCGAAATGATTCCATTAGGATAAGGATACATCAGATACAATGGGCCCATCGAGCCTAAGTGTGTTAGTCGAGCTGACAGTCACTTTAACCTAATCTTACCTAACCTTATCTATCATCTAATTTTAAAAAGCAGTGAAAATTGTTTTTTTATGTAGTCACCATTTTGTGAAAAATTTCCGTGGCTCCGACTATAACGACATTATTCTAGATTATAATCATTTTTGTATTTTTTTAATTGCTCAAAGGGTTGGCCAAATTTTGAAGACTCCTCATTTCATCAGCTTTTTAATTTTTTTCCTATTTCTGTATTCTTTGAATGTTGATTAGTATTAGTACCTAACACATAAAAAATGGATGCTTTTCTACGACACTTCAAAGATCAGCTGAAACTCATGCCTCTAGATCAGAATACTCCTTTTAAATAGGGATAGGGAAAGGATTTAAGTCAAGAGCAGATAGATAGAAAAAGAGAAATTCTTTATATGTATTTTATTTGGCTGGGATGCCGTGCGTCGACAGCAGCCATGAACTAATCACTACGTTGAATTAATTTTCCTTTGATAAGTGAAGCATCTACAATCAAAATGAGAGATGTATGGTAAACATTCAAAGTAAGCACACGTATGTACACAAGAGCCAGTAGCCAAAAATGGAATGAAAAAAGTTCTTCTAATGCCTCACTGGTATCAATACTCTCGATTTGAAATGTAAAAATTAAGATGGATTTGAAGAAGTTGGCTTGTGTTTGAAACAGAACTTGTAAGAATGGGTTTGATGGTTAATGAGGGTAAAAAAGAGTATTTGAATGCTTTCGTCTAACAAGAACATAGAACATTGACAAAAACGTCACAATAGACAGACATAACTTTAAGGCAGGGCTTAGGGTTCGCTATAGACAAGGGAAACAACAACAGTGTGGAGATCAAACGGAGAGTTTCTCTCGTTAATTGCTGCTGCTTTGGGTTAATAGGGCAAACAAAACCCTCTCCACAAATAGAAAAACTGAGGTATAGTCATTTTTAATACTCTGTCCACCTAGTCCTGCTAAACGGAACGAAAATTGACTACATCTTAAACGGACGATGGAAAATTTGGTCGTTTTGAAAGAAAAATCATACTCTGACGGCTCGCGTACACTGAATCCTATTTATCGGCCGATATCGGATCGGAACTGTTCGGACGACAATCTCGGACGTTCGTCTGCATACACCGCTGCCGTTCTCTGACGATAGCTGGCAGACAGCCTGTTATTGAATTTATTTATTTCAGTTCAATTGAAACTTTTTTCCATAGATTCTTAGTGACATCTATGTATATTATTATACGCCTTAGGAAACTTATTCCACAGTGGTGTCCTACTAAAAACGAAATTTATTAACTTTTCACTATACTTCTATAGGCAAACTGACGTCCGACGTCCGATAAATCCAAACAAGTTCGGATTTGTCTGTTGATCGGATGTAGTCGGACGACATCGGACGACATCTTACGTTGTCGGTTGGAGTGGTGTACGTGCTCTCTTTGTTTAACACATGTTTGGTTCGAATGTCAGAGTTCGGCCGACAACGGCCGATAATAATTCGGACGATGTCTGATTTAGTGTACGCGAGCCGTGAGGGATCGTTGGTTCCGTTCGAGAAGACAATGTGTGGAGGAGAAGATTCAACAACGAACTCTATAAGTTGCACTGCAAGGCTACAATGGCTGGGACAAGCAAGGCATAATGGAATGAAGTGACAGAAGGGTGGGGCCTCCCCGACATAGCTGACGCAATCAAATGGAAAAATACCTCAACCGGTTTAAAGCGCAAAATTAGGGGAAAACTTTTGACATGTTGATTGGCGTTCAGTTTAAAACTAAGCAAAAAACTTAATAGAAAATGGTCCTCCATTGAACTTCTGTTCTTAAGGAGCATAATTACCCCACAGAACTATAAAACGGACACTAGCCTCCTTCCCACTGTAGATAGGCATACTTCTATGCTTATGACTTGAAAACCGTGGGTGGAAAACCAAAACACAAACTCAAGCGAAATAATTTGAATTTACTCAATCCATTAGCTTTCAATAAACGACACTTACAATTACCAAAATGCATCACAAATGCCAATAGAAGAAGACAAAACTAATTTCAATCAATTCCCCACATTAACCACCATCATTTCCCGGAAATTTCACTTAGCCACAAGGAAACAATAATCAATGCCATAACAGGACAAAGTTTTCCGTCTCCATCTCCATCGGAAAAGCATTTTTCTCTTCCGTATGTTTCTGACTTTTCTCTTCCACAACTTTATACCCACAGCCAACAGCCCACACCCTCACTCTTTCTCCCTCATCCAAACCCTCTCGCTTAGGAGTGAGTTTTTTTTTCCCTACTCGCATTCGTATAGAAAGTGCACGATAAAGGACAAAGAAAAACTTTCTCCTTCAGTAAAATTTCCAAGAAAAACCTAAAAGAAACTATTTAAACGTAAAGCTTCATGTTGACAAGAAAATGTTTTTAACTATGCAACTTCTCAGCTGGCAAAAAGTTTCGTCTAACCATCGAAGTCCATTCCAGAGACGAGTAATGGCGAAGACGACGACGAGGACGACGAAGACGGTAATAATAATTCTGCCAAGGAGTAAATTAACTGAAGCATAAGTTTATTTTTTTCCACCACCGAAACGAGACTTCAATCTCAAGAACCACCTGCTATTGAAATCGATTTCATATTTCTTCTCCTTTCCTGTGTTGCTGCGTCTTTGGCTTTCAACAAAAAAAAAAGGAAAATAAAAAGGACGAATGAAGAAGAAAAAACAATTTTCGAGATATTGGATATATCAATGCTCTTTGGAAATTGACTTTTGGATTTGCATTGGATGTGGGTTATCCCTTACAAGGAAAGTTTTTCCAAAAAGTAAACATCCAAAGATACTTTTAACAACATTCAAACGTAATAAACGAGATTACGTTGCTGATGAAGTCAAAGTTTTCGAGGGTTTTGTGGTTTTTATATCCTTTCGCTCGAAAAGTGGGCCTTCGGGAAGGGAAGTTTATGCGTTGAAAGGATTCGTCCCAGTTGTATATTTGTATAAGTCACTGTCAACGCATAATGTAGTCCTGGTGTGAAGTGTGTCGCATTTAATATTCCAATATCTTTTTACGGAATCAATAATTTAGGCCAAGTTTAGCAGCTAAATGGTAGCATTAAAATTTTTGGAGATGGGAAGGTACGTGTGTCATTAGAAATTCCGCACAACATTTAACTTCTAATGGATGTCGTTCAAGTTAAGGGTTTTTCATGGAGGGATTTGACAAGTACATACATATATACAAACGGTAAGTCGACTTTAATGAGATGATGCTGTTTAGGTATGTATACCTTTACCTACTTCCTGGAGATGTTGATATTCATCTTCTATTCTCATCACGGACTAGATTCAGGTGCGGGTATAGGAAATTGATGACCTTTGCGAAAGACAATTGGAAGGCATATTCATATAGGGGAAGTATTTCACAAGAGTTTCAGGAGAGGCTTTTGGGTTTAAAATTTTATGAACGGGGAAAAGATTCTTGGCTTTCCAAATTTAAGTTACTTGCGAATTATGTACCTTTGTCTACGTAGAGTAGAGCTTTCAAGTGTCTGTGTTAATGTTGACATTAAATTCGAAAACGTTCTTAGGTTCTGTTCGGCGGGATTAAGGATTACTTAAAGGTGAACTTATAACAGGTATTCTTGAATCAAACAATACTAACAATTACGAAAATATTGATAAAATTTTGGTCTTTGTACGAGCAAGCGCAAGGGGAAGACGAATTTTCAATTTTGAAGAAGTGGAAAAGCGACTAACCCACAATTTTTATTTGAGGTACAGGTAGACCTCGCTTAAAACGGCGGTTACGTTCCTGCAAAGCACCGTGTAAAAAAACCGTGTTAAACGAAGCAAGAAGCCAGTGCAAAAAAGGAGTTACGCTCCATAAAATAGGGTGGCGCTTCAGAGCGAGGAGCCCCTGGGCCTAGCGCACTTCTCACAACCATGCCTTGTGAGGGAATGGAGGGGACCTACAATTTTTCGACCGGTTCCGAACGGCTGATTGAGAATGCGCTTTTCATGGCAATGAATTTACTAACGGAGGACTTGCCAGTTCCTCGCGAAAGGCGATACCCGTGGAAAAACATTTTTGCATTTTGCCTCTACTGGGATTCGAACCTCGAACCTCTGGGTTAGCAGGTGGACATGCTAACCATTACGCCACGGGTACGCTCCATAATTGCTCAAAAAACGAGATTTTCTTTTTAGTATTTTAGATTTTGCGTACAGCAATAACAACTTAAGTTAAGTTATCAATACGCAGCCTTTTGTGAGCTTCATTCATGTTGTTTTTGTTTTGTTTTGTTGAAAAAATCAGTCATCTTCGCTTGATTTGTATTTAGCTTTTTGTACGTTTCCTTATGAAGTGACATGCATTGCACCAGCTCCCTTCACTGCTCTCGTCAGGTTCAATTTCTGTATTGCTGCTACTGGCAGTCTGTTGGCCAGAGTTTCGTATTATCAAGCCAATTAAGTCCGTTTCTTCTAACTCCTTGTTTTGCAATAGAGCGTGAATATCTCTGGTTGACATGTTTCAGAAAATTCGCCTTTCCGCGATTCGATTTCCTGTTCCTTTGCGACTGCTACTTGCCAGCAAAGTTGTTTCCAACACCTTTACAGTGTATGACTTTTTTAGTTCCTTTAAAAATTGCGAAACGATTAGGATGCGGTCCTTAATAGAAAATTGTTTTCATTCTTTTTTGACATACATAGAGCTATACTCCGCAGATTTAAGACCCACCGCAAAGAAGCTCTAATGCAGTAGGTCTTGAAGGTATAAATCATAATGGTATTAGTTGGTAAGAACCTGACTTTTATGTTTGTATGAGCCAAATTTTATGGGTGACCAGGAGCATTATCCAACAACAACCACAGTCCACAGAAAGAATTCCTAGATCAGATCAAGGAAAATCAGCTGTGAATCACGACTAATGAATCCAGTTTTAGACCTTGGATCAGATATTATCAAATTGCGACTTTTTGTTTGCAATTTGAAAAAAGAGCGAAATGATGATAATATTTTGAAGCAAAAAATATTGTGACTCGCGAATCGCAATTCGAGACCAATTTACAGTAAAAGCAAAAATCTAATTCAAATTGAAGGTAGGTAGTTAAGCATAGGGCGATATGGGGCTGGAGAATTGTTTTGTTGTGATTCAGTGCCACACAATTTTCGTAGATTACGTTTTTCTGGGGTGAATATGAAGATCATCCTTAAAATTTCCCAATTTGAGTATTTCGAGAAAGCGAATCGCCATACTTATTTTGTAAACCACGATAAATAAATTGTAAAACGAAATTGTGCTTCGGAAGTGTAGTAGATTGCGATTGAAAGCTTGTAAACTACTAAAAAGACGAAATTCTTAAATTACGATACTTGATTGCAAATCACAAATTAAAAAATTTTGTAATTTGAGATGACACTTAGAGTAAATTGCTATTTTTTCGATCAATCTATAATTAAAGCGGTGTAATTTACAAAAAAAGGGATTTCGAAAATTACAAACTAGAAATTCGCAATTGACGATTTTTCAATTCTTTCCGTGAGAGCTTTGAAGTTCAAATTTAGATTTTTCAAATATTTCTCTACAGTAACCCAAAGCTTAGAATTTTCCCTCCAAAACCGTGCAAACCGAGGCTTTGAATCGTGTTAAGTGAAAATACGTCGCAAAAAGTCAACCGTGTTAAAACGAGGCCGTGCTATGAGAAGTACGTGTGTGAGCTCACCTGTAATTGAAACTAAAGGCTTTGTAATAATGCTGAAAGTATCAAAATGTCTGTCTTACATTAGTTATCCGTGAAATATTCCACGTTTGGCTTAGAATGAATCGGCAAAACTCCCAGATCTAGTTTGCTTCATGCTTGAGTCCAACCAAATGCTAATGTCCTTGCAATCAGGAGTATTTTGGTCGCCTCTCATCTTTTTCTTCGAGATAGTGTCGGTACGTTGTATGATACTCCTTTTTTATGGGGTTCTCCGGATACTTTCACAAAATATGACTATTACAAATAAGCGGGTCTTTAAATTTCTTTTATGGAAATGATGTGAAGGCTTCCACGGACCGTGGAACTTCTAGTTTTCACAGTCTTATACGCAGAAACGTGTTGAGCTGGGCACTTTCAGCCTATGGGCCCATTTTCCGGTTACTATGCCCATTGTACGATTTTCCGAAAGTTGATGTTGTTACATATGTGCACCTGACTAAAGTTTGAAGGTGAAAATCATAAGCCATCTAAGCCTTATGTCTCCCATTTTTTTTTTTTCAAAACTCTCTTATATCTTAACTGGAACAGTATACCTTCAACTTTTTTGGAGCTTTTAAGTGCTTCAATGAATTTTTCGACTCTGATGGCAACCAAGTTGAAGCAGACCTCATCCAAATAAGAGTGCAAAGCTTGATAGAGCTTGGCCGAATTCGAGATTGTTGGCGAAACGTGTTGGTTGAGACTTACGTTCAATCTGCACTGTAATGTAAACTTAAACAAGAAAGTGTTGGTAGAAGGTAAATTGCCGTTCATTGCTTAAACAGACTGTCTCTGACTACAAGCCTGGAGATGAGAATCGTGAGCCGTATGACTGTCTCAAGACTCATATAGTATCTCGTTTGCCCAGCAACTTTGTGCAATTTCGGAGTCCTTAAGTGCCAACCGGCTATGATGTCTGGTACTTCCGCCAAGTAAGATTCAGCTTCTTTAAAGTTCTCTCGAGAAAACTGTTTGTTCAAAAGACGATCACAATGCTGTCACCACCTGAGAAAAATTTGATTTCATTAACAGGAAATTCACCTTGAGCAGATTGTCAATGAAATTCGGTGAAAGAATCTTCTAGTATTTCAATTCAAGTTGTTTTTTATTGCTCTTGAAAGAATTGGCTTATATCAGCAGATGGGGCAGATATTTCTTCCAGCTCCCGATACATACCCTTCACGTTCCTCGCTTTACGTATTTTTCATCGCTTCTTTCTTCCATCAGCAGGTATTCCGTTTCGAGACGTGTCTCTTCACTTATTTTATTTGAGAAACACTTCATCAATGGCCTTGAAAGCTCTTTTCTACATATACCTTATCGCTGCCTCACCCTTAATATTGGATCACCATAATTAATAATATAATAATAATAATTGATATGTTGGAGTTAGAAGTGTCTTTTTGAAGCTCATACCAACGATTTGGCTCTTCTTCAAGCAAGTTTTTAGTAGGTGTTCCCTGTATTTTCGATTGCTTCGCAGATCATTGTTTTTTTCCGTTTTTCCATTGCTATCGCCTTACTCGAAGAATAGACAATTTTTCCGATAGCATTTTCATGCCTTAAAAAGCGCATTATCGACTAGCCCTTCGGAATTGACAGAAAATTGAAGGCCCATTCTATTCTCTCTCAAGGTATGGTTGAGAGAAATGCGCTAGACCACGGGGCACGCCGCTCTGTTGTGCCAAACTATTTTTTTAAATTCAAGATCAATTCCACTTGACCCTTTTACTAATTCTTGTTTGTTTGCTTCTTTTCACCACCTCCATAATAGTAGGCGAGCCCAGGATGCAAAATTTGCAGTTACTAAAGCGTCGTGGGGACTTATTGGATTGTGAAGTTTATACGTTCTAAAGCGAAAAAAGTTTATGTCAAGTTTCCCATTTTAGTGGGGCGGAGAGCTTGTAAGAATTATTTAAAGTGTAAAAAAAAAACAGTCATATTGAAATACTCGAACCCGTCAGAAAATCATATGGGGAGAAAAAACCTTGCACCGTGTAATGTACTCCTACCATATATAAACCCTTAACGTTGAGCGCAACCCGTCAGATTAGTTAAAAAAAGTCGATCCTCAGAAAAACTAAAGCGCGTCAGATTAAGTGAAGGTAAGTTAGTTACATTCAGAAAAGTGTAAACATATTGCAATAATCTGACAATTTGAGTTTGACCTAAGAAAGTAGGCGAGTCACAAAGGTGTAAAAAGAATCCCCTCCTCTACTATAAGTAACTTTGAAGACTTTCACTTTCCAATCGACTTTCACTCAAAGCTTCATAACTTTAGTTACAGTGATAATTGGTTTCATTTAAACCACTACTGTGAAAAGACGTCGGTCTTGCTTGGTGAAAATGGTATTCAAAACAATAAGACCTGACTTGCACATACTTTGGGTATCTTCACAAAGAGAGTCCTTGGTGTAGTATCCCACACCTAAATGGCGATCCTCCCAATCCTCCTTCGTCTTCCAAAAATGTCCGTTCCGATCTCCACAAACAGACAAAAATTCCTCTTTTGGGACATAATTTCACAACTTACTTAGAAAATCTATCCAAAATCCATCCTTTTCCAATTACTGACATCAAATTTGGGTATTATCATCTCTGATCTTATATAATGCCACTAATAAAAATAACAAGCTGACAAGTAGCTCTTCCGCAAGGATGACACCGATTCTATTTGAACACTCTTTCCCATATAGTTAAACATCCGCAATGGGCTTTTGTGTTTACTTTAAAAAATAAAATAAAGGAAGCTATGGTACTTTTATTTATGTGTATAGGCTATTCGATATCTTCACTTTCTGTAATTGAATGATATGGAGCAACTTTTAAACCATAGTCTCATAAGCATTTTCGGGGTTTTAAACACGCTTTTCCGTAGCAAGTTTTCCAATGATAGTCGTCGAAAGTCAAGCGATGCGTAGATACCCTTAATTTCGCCATTTTGATTTTTGGTCAAGATAAATGTTTGCTTCCATTATTCCTATCGTTTGTTCCTGTTCAATAAATACTCCGATCAGTCATATTTCCAACCCTCCAGCTCAAGTGTCTTAAGTTCCTTTCCGTACCTCACATTACTTTGCTAGCTCAAAATCCGTTCTAGCTTCTAGGTCCAGAATCCAGTTCCATGCTTGGTACCAATCGGTAGAGGCTGGTGGGATAGTGCCGTAAATGTTTGTAAGTATCTTTGCAATGCATGAAATTGTACCAAGTTTTTTGTATTTTTTTCTGAACGATAAGCGGAATGCGCTGCTGTGCACAGCATAGAACCACTGCAGTGATATTCAAACTGTGATATTCAAACTGTTTGTTCAAAAGAAGTTTCACTATGCAAGACTCTCTTCTCTCAGAAGGTTTACGCATTTTTCGTCGATTTCCGTTCTGCTTTCGACTCAATTGCCCGGGAAGCACTCTATTTTAAGCTTTATAAGTTGGGAATATCCGGTAAAATTATGTCCATACTCAGAGCGATGCATGAAAATAATGCGGCTTGCTTACGTATGGGATGGTAAAGAATTTGTAACAGAAATGGGAGTCAAGCAAGGATGTGTCTTGAGAACATAACTATTCATTTTATTTATCACCGATATCGTGGAGGAAATTGGAGGTGGGATATGGTTTGCTAATACGAAAATACCTGGACTAATTTTGCTGATGATATTGTATTCTTTTCTGAATCTGTGGATGGAATGCAGAGCATGATGAATCGGTTGGTGAAATACTGCGAAAAATGGAATCTGTCTGTTAACTTACAGAAATCAAAAGTTATGATATTTAGGGATGGAGGTGGCAGGATATTCAAAGAATGAAAAATGGACTAATAATGGAGAAAATGTTGAAATAGTCCGCGAATATAAATATTTAGGAGTACTCGTCACGTCGAATCTCAACATGAGAAAACATTTTGATTTGAAACAAGCAGAGGTGAAAAGAGCTGTTTCTTCAGTCTGAACTCGTTGTATTGAAATTGAAAGCATCGAGCATAACACAAAGCTTAAAATCTTCCATGCTACTTCAGCTTCAATATTACTTTATGGCGATCAAGCTTGGGGATACTGCCAATTCGAAGAAGTGGAAAGGTTCCTTAGGTACTTCTTAAAACGTGTTTTCCATCAGTTACCCCTTAACTCACCGAAATATTTGTTACATTTGGAAACAACAGAACCGCCATTATTTCTAAGCACCCTGAAGCTGCATTTCGATTATGTAATGATGGTGATGGAGATGGATGAAAGAACGCTGCCAAAGCACATCCTTATGAGGGCTTTACCATCCAGGGGAGATATAGTAAGAAAATGGGAGGAGCTGGCGCTCCATGTTGGTGAAAACCTCTACTTATTGCCCGACATGAGCTCATCGGGCTTGAGACAAAAGTTTGGTAGATTGCTAGAGAGTTTAAGTCGTTTCATTTATGAAAGTTTTAAGCAAGAAGAGCAATCGTCACAGTACAGATTGATTTAAAGCCAACTCAATATGGGTCTTCGAGAAAACACATATTTACTCAATCGCATTAATATGTTGAATGTCATATTTAAAGTAAGAGGAGAACTTATTAATTTAAATTACATCCCTCACCGACCCGACTTGACGATCCTGTGTGATCTGTGCAAACTCAAGGAGAGGGAAGATATATTTCACTTTATCGCCAGATGTCCCATCTTGAAAGAGTTTCGTGTGAGGTATGGAGTAGCTTCTATGGAGTTTAAAGATACACTGGACATACTGAATGGAAAAATAGGTTGGGATATTTTATATTACTATACCACATCTGCACTCAGTTATAGGAAACGTACTTGAAGGAGGCTTTTAAATCAAACCAATTGTTATTAATATATTGAAGCTAATTTTATTGTCAATCTGGTAGACGGCCACTGGCCAAACCATATTAAACTTAATGTAAACAAACTGTTAATTGTAAAAAGCTGCCCATATAAATAAAGTTTTGTAACTTACTGACTAAATAAATACAAGACTCTCTAACCATATAGAAGAAGACACGTTTCACACTCATCGTGCTGTGACAATGGGACACGCGTTATGATTTGTGTTACACAGCCGTTTTTTGTAAACAATCGTTATGTTTAATGACCTGCCAGCCTTCCGCTTTTAAAAGCATTTTCTACTCGTCCTTTTGATTGAGCATAGCGTCAAAATCAGATGGATATTTGATTCAAATATTTTATTTGAATTATTTTGTGCTTTTCAATTAATCTGAAATCGAATTTAACATGGAATCAATGTGATCAACCAGCTGGCTCTGCTCTAAATTGCCTGATACCTACTTTTCCATGTAGGTTCCTAATGTCTTTTTCTTCTTTAAACATAACTAATGTCTCTGCAAATGTCACTAAACAAGAACCACCTACAGCAGTAGACGCAAAAAAGATGCTATGGAAATATATTTCTAGAATTGTGGGCACGGAACAAAAATTTATATGAGAAATTCACATTGCTGTGCATACAATTTTGATTTGAAAGATGATTTTCTTTATTTATTTTTTAAAACCAACTTGTCATGATTCCAAAACCACATATGTGTACTTAAATATTTGATACTGAAAGAAAAAGGTTGAATAGAGTTAAAGCAAAGCCTCATGGATCAACTGCGAAGGTCAAACTTCCGCACGTTTCAAAAACTACAAAAATTATGCATATGCATGAAAAGGTCAGGCTGTAGAGTTTCATGGTGGAAGGCAAACCAACATTATAATTTATGCAAACGGATCCTGAAATATTTTATTCGCATATACCCTTTTCGAAGATTTATGTTAATTTCAATGACGTACGTCAACGGCAGGCAGAATGCCATTTCTAATGAGTAAGGTCCTTTTAGATGTTCCCTTTTTATTTTTGTTTTGGTTTAATAAAATCAAAATAAAGGTAGTAACAAGGATTACGAATTGAAAAAGGAAAGCAAACTGAGTGTTTTTGCCCATACCCTGTCGTGTCCTTGTTTGTCAGCACTGATGACGGGAAAATGGTTCGTTCGACTTGTTTTTTTTTTTCTATTTCAAAGCTTTAAGATTCAATTTACTCAATTGCTCACTTAACGAGAAAAATAACAAATCTGATTGCGTGAACATTTTCATTTTGCCATTCAAAGGAAAAATTTAGAGAAGGTAAAATTTGATGGCTGCTTTTGAAGATGATTGTGTCACGTCAGCGATAAATTTAAAGTTTCCAAAATGGTGGAGTGGATAAATGGCAAATGACTCTTTGTTATGTTTAATGAAAATAGTTTATGTAACAAATTATGAGACAAAATGAAGAACAATAAGACTCACCTCCTTGCTCGATTATTTCAATTGGCAATAGGTACTTTGAATACATTGAACCAGTAAGACGCTGCGAAACTGTATTTTGGCGTTTCGTTCAATTAATTCAACACACTTTGACTAAAACACAAATTTCACTCATCAAAAACTAATGTTACACTCGTATCATAAAGCTCTTTTTGCTTGATAGACGAACACTTATTTGCTGTAGGTATCACATTTCCACTTAAGATTTCGGATATCTAAACGATATTGAACATAAAATTGGATTAAACTCTGAAATTAGGTACTTCATTTTTAACGTGACGAGAAAGGCAACGGTATACGGTAGCTTAATTTCAACAGAAGAAACGAAACGAATAGGGGCAGGGGAATGAGCAAACAGAAACACTCTTACACTAGGCAATTCAATACTAAGGAAGAATAAGTTGACAAATTTCAGATAATTTTTTAGAAATTAAACAAGATTTTTTTTTTTTAGACATTTACAGAATAAAACTAAAGTGATACCGGAGACGGATCCACGATCTACTGTCGTTAGGCGTCGCGTTGTCGGCGGATAGAAAAACAAACATTACAGCGAGATATTTTATAAAAATCGCACAATCACGACACGAAACGAAAACCTTGACCTCCAACGAGAAACTAATTGGGAAGAGGTAGAACGTAGAACTAATAATAACTACAACCTACAAGAAAGAATTTCAACAATATTCGATTGAGTTTAAAGAGAATGTGTTCATATACTGTTTACTGTACCTACTTATGTATTAATTAATACAAACTGCATGTTCTGTTTTTTGTCTGTGACAAAGTAATTTACCGTTTTCAGTCATATCATTGCAGCTGCCTGACAGCATGGCCCGCAACCGGTGTGCAAAACACATGCACACATTCTTACCTTTTATTTTGGAGATTGGAGAAAGCAGAGAAAGCAATGGAGATAAGAGGCGAGTTCAGGCTTTTAAACAAGTGGCTGCGTTCCAAGTTGAGATCGTTGTTTTTTTGCGTAGAATATGGTCGAGTTTTACTGAATAGAATTTTTTGTGTGATTTTGCTTCAGTAAATTTTATTTTCCACGAATTTTTTCGTTGCTAATGAAACACTATTACGAATTGATATCGTTTCTGTTACTAAGCTTTTTGATTTTTGCTTTTTTTAAGTGAAAGAAGTGCAATAAATGAAAAGATTAGTAAAATTTTCAACAATTAAAACACTTTTTATATTTCCTCAGATGTACATTTCATTTTCAACTGAAAAACTGATGAAAGAAGTGCCTTTCAGAAGAATCAAGATTGATGTTTACAGAAATTTATCAATGCAGTTTCTTAGGGTGGTATTCACCAAACAATCTTAAGAGCGCTCTTAAAGCTAAGAGGCTCTTAGTTTTAAATTTGGATGTGCTATTCACCAAGCAATAATAGGGTCTAGTCTAAGCTAATTCGAATATTCGAAAAATAAGGTTTTTGAGTCTCTGAACGCACACTTTTCGAACTACTTCGAAAATTTCAGTGTCAATTGTCAAAATCAGTCAAAAACATAAAAAATTATCGGAAATTTAGGAAATGGTAGAGCGTAAAGTTAATTCATTCTCTGTATTGCAAACCATAATTCAAATTTCTTATTTTTTTCAACAGTTATTTATGATTTTTGAATAACAACCACAAATGACGCTGTCAATAAATTTCGAATTTTCGAAGTTATTTAAAACAACAACCGCTCATAACTTAAGAGTGGTAGTGACCACTCTTAAGTGTTATGAGCGCTCATAAATCTGCACTAATAGTGGTCGGTGAATAGGTTTATGAGGCACTTAGTTTAAGATTTCTTGGTGAATACCACCCTTAGTTTCTTGGATGTTTTTTCAGCTTTTTCAATGAATTTAGGGTGGTATTCACCAAGAAATCTTAAACTAAGTGCCTCATAAACCTATTCACCGACCACTATTAGTGCAGATTTATGAGCGCTCATAACACTTAAGAGTGGTCGCTACCACTCTTAAGTTATGAGCGGTTGTTGTTTTTAATAACTTCGAAAATTCGAAATTTACTGAGAGCGTCATTTGTGGTTGTTATTCAAAAATCATAAATAACTGTTGAAAAAAGTAAGAAATTCGAATTATGGTTTGCAATACAGAGAATTATTTAATTTTACGCTCTACCATTTCTTAAATTTCCGATAATTTTTTCTGTTTTTGACTGATTTTGACAATTGACACTGAAATTTTCGAAGTAGTTCGAAAAGTGTGTTCAGAGACTTAAAAACCTTATTTTTCGAATATTCGAATTAGCTTAGACTATACCCTATTATTGCTTGGTGAATAGCACATCCAAATTTAAAACTAAGAGCCTCTTAGCTTTAAGAGCGCTCTTAAGATTGTTTGGTGAATACCACCCTAAGGGTGGTGGTATCGACCACTCTTAAGTGTTATGAGCGCTCATAAATCTGCACTAATAGTGGTCGGTGAATAGGTTTATGAGGCACTTAGTTTAAGATTTCTTGGTGAATACCACCCTTAATTTCATTGGTTTTGCATAATCTTCATTTACATTTAAATGAGTCTTACATCGATTTACTTAATCTTAATGCTGTATTTTCACACAGCTAAACTAGGCAAACGCGAAACTACCCCAAACTTAAATGAAAGTACGTCGCTTGCCATAAAAAACGAAATATTTTCAGTTATTAGATTTAAATGAAACCTACTCGAAACCTAGTGACAAATATCGTGCTCAACGTACTATTTCCAACATTCCAGCAAGTTTGATAATATGTCTCTTTCTTGTTTATAGACAGAACCAAGCACTACAAGGAAAAGCAGAAAACACAAACCATCCTGGAAAGAAACCTAAATAAACTTCTGGTAGAATTGTAGTATAAGTAAATCATAATTTCAAAAATTTACTTTTTTGCTACGATTAAATCACAGATTAGCCGTTCGGAACCGGCAGAAAATTGTAGGTCCCTTCCATTCCCTCACAAGGAATGGTTGTGAGAAAAGCGCTAGGCCCAGGGGCTCCTCTATTGCGCCACCCTATTTATTTATTTAAGTCACAGAGGAGATACAACAGTAGGGCAATCCACACACACACAGCGGCATCTGTCCCCAAACTGACTTTACAAACACCACTTAAGTTAACAGGATCAAGTTCATCATCTTTCCTAATTTATCAACAATTAAAATCCGACGAAAAGTCAACCAATGTGATCGCTAAAAACATTCTGTCATCCAATACCCATCTCCCATCTGATCAGTTTTGTCCATCAAGTTTCGCAGTGTGGGCTGCTCCTTAAGCGTAGAGTCCCGTCCTTATGCGGCATATACAGTGTTCAAATGCTTGACCAGCATGTAAGAGTGTATTATTGAAAAAAAACTCACGTATGCATTGTGTGTATGCTGGAAGCAAAATCAAATCGTTTTGATTTTCGTTCAATCAGGCTTCAATCATTGAAGTGTGTATATGCAAGATTGAATGCTTGATCCAGCACACATTTCGTAAAGACACCGCAAAGCGAACATTGCGTCACAGAGCGCGAAGTTTAATGGGGAAAACAACAACAACACCAACAATGATTTAAGACTCAAGCTTGAAGTGTGTATATCCAAAGTAAAATAGAATTTACTAATACACTCTCACATGCTGTTCAAGCATTTGAACAGTGTATATGCCGCATTAGATGAATAAAGAACAAGAGGGAAAACCTTTACTTCTCTTGCCACGCAACTTTCATTTGCTTATGCTATGTCCGCACCTGAGAGTTAACCTGGGTTATCTCAAAACAATCCCAAACCAACATGATAACCAAGTGGTTTGCCATACAAAACGAAACCTTTTTAGGCACTGGGTTTCGAGATAACCTACTCGAAACCAAGCGCGCTGAATGCACTATTTCCAACATTCCATTGAATTTGACATTTAAGAGAGTGGAAGTGAGTGGAGAGAGAATGAATTCTCTCATACGTCGTTGACGTTATGCTCACACTTTATGTTTGTCTCTTTTTAACTTAAGACAAAAAGATAAACTTAAAACTTTTTGGCATATGCGGACACTACTTGGTTAACTCAAACCAAACTGGAACGAAACCCAGGTTAACTTCAGGTGCGGACATAGCATTACATTGTTGCTTTTGTAACACAAAATCTACCTGTGATAAACGTATTCAGCTGAATAAAAAGTTGTGTCAGAGAATTTACTAACATCACTTATTTTCGGATTTCAAACTGGTTATGAAATCGGAAAATAAAGTGGTGTTTGTGAAGTCAATTTGAGGACAGATGCGGTGGTGTATGTATGGTTTGGCCTCTTGTAGTACCTCTTCTGTGCCTTGAACACAACTCAGAGATAAGAAATTAATTAGATGGCAAACTTCACACACACATTGAAACTGCCTACAAGCTGATTTCACAACTACTACTTTGAGTACAGCTTCCACGGTTGACTTTACCCCGGGGCTACACGGTCAAGATATGGTAAGAAATTTACAATACATTCGAACTTTCTTACATACACAACCAAACTTTTCGAAATTGAAACCCAACTGGTATGGAATATTGAAAGCCACCCGAGAAGCAGTTTCAGTAGCCATGAAATTGACAGCTTCGTCAAATACCCTCAAAAAGACAAAAGAGTGCCTGGAAAAAGACTTTGAAATTCAAATTTCTTGTGGGTGCCATTATGAAAATATATAATGACATGTCGATTGAAAGCCATTTGCCTGGCAAGTTGTAAGTCGCCTACGTCACAGCCGAAACACGAACAGGAATTTGACATAGTGTATATGTAGGCTGATGGCTTACCATATCTTGATCGTGTAGCTGCAGGGTTACACAAAATCTCACTACTACCACTTTGAGTACAGCTTCCAACACATTCCCCAATTTTATTTCTATAAATTCCACCTTAAGGCCACGTCTGGCTGCCGTTTTGTATTTTGAAAGCGTTTTATTATCCTAGAAACATTTAGTAAAAACTTTTCCATATATTAAAATTGTGAAATTCAAAGCTTGGCCACGCGGCGACTTCAAATGCATACGCACATGCCTAAAACCCGGTCCACCATCAGACCAAAACTGTGAGCATCAGAAGAAACTCCTATATTGTTACAAAATCTCTTCTTTTCAAAAAAAAAACATTTTTCAATTTATCAAACTTAAAGAAAAAAATATAGAAAAATTGTAGAGTGAAAATAAAAACAAAAGTTTTTACTAAATGTTTCAAGGACAGTAAAACGCTTTCAAAATACAAAACGGCAGCCAGACATGGCCTTAAGATGGAATTTATAGAAATAAAATGGGGGAATGTGTTGGAAGCTGTACTCAAAGTGGTAGTAGTGAGATTTTGTGTAAAGTCAATTCACAGACAGAGGATGTGATTACAAAAACAACAATGTAAACAAATGGTTGTTGCGGGGCAAGAGAAGTAAAGGTTTGCCATCTAATTAATTTCTTATCTCTGACGCAACTAAACCTGGTTTTATAGCTGAGCTCTGCCTGTACACCTGTACTATATTATGTGCTTAGAGGAATAAAGAACAAGAGGGAAAACCACACACGCACACACCACGGCATCTGCCCTCGAACTGACATACTGACTTCACAAGCACCACTTTATTTTCGGATTCCGAAATTTGTTTCGGGATCCCAAAATAAAGTGGTGTGGTGTTAGTAAATTCACTAAATACGTGTGTCACAGATGGATCTCGTGTTACAAAAACAACAATGTAAACAAATTTAAGTTGCAGGGCAAGAGACGTAATGGTTTTCCCTCTTGTTCTTTATTCCTCTAAGTTTATGTGAGAAGGAATGTTTTGTAATTGCACACAACATGAACACTGGTATTTTCAATAATAAAAATAATAATAAAAATAAAATAATAAAATGACCGGTGTCCGGTGCTTATTCGTTTTTATTAGAAAATACCAGCTAATAGCAGCAAAGTGAGATGAATATATAATTTCCTACTTTGCCACTATTTTACTTGTCGCCTGATTTTTTGTTTGTTTTAAATTTGTGTGCAGTGCGGTGCAATATCGGGCTGTGGATTATAGAAAAATTAATAGAAGTGTTAAATTGAAAACAAAAAATTGTGAATTGATTCTTAAACTGTGTTGGAGTTGGAAAGTGTTTTTTGTTGCATTAGCAACATTGTCACCACAAGATTGATATTTGCGAATGAATTTTGGAAAAGTCTGGAGAGAATAGGGTAAGTTCTTTTTATTTCAAACTGTTTTTGTGATTTTAACTTGTATTAACTGAACAGTAAATTATTTTCTTAAACCTACCTTATTTGTAAAGACAAGCTTTTGAAAGATGTTCATGAAGGCTCAACACTTGTTGTTCCCTTTTTCTGCACACTACCGTGGGTATGAGTTATGTAAAAGCAAGGAGCTTTAATATATTTTAACTCATCAGAAGATAAAGTTCTTGTAGCTAATAGCAATAGCTATAGCAAGTATTCTATATGATAGCGAATTCAGCAAGTTATCATAAGCCGTGTTTTATTGGGAATTTCTATTCACAGCAGCAAAACATCGCAAAATATCGCTCATGGAAAAACAACAGCTCTAAAGTGAATAGCGGACTTTAAAGTGAATAGTGGACAAAAATAACAAAAATAACTCACTTGCCGAAGTGAACAACGGGGACGGCTGGTAAATGGCTTTTAAGGGAAAGTGAACTTGGTAAGTGAATATATCAAAAAAACGGTTTGGTGAGACTTGCAAGAGAAGTGAATAAAGAAATTCCCAATGAAACACGGCTATATTAAAAAGAGTCTAAAAAGACATGGATTATAAAGAGATCCATTGACCAAAGGTATGAGAATAGGCTCATCAGTTAGATCTAGTCGTACTCTTATAAGAAAGACGCAAACTTTGTCCAGTTGTAGGAACACTTAAAAGTTTTAAGGCATACCTATACTTAGGTACATGCATAAAAGTGTAGGTACCTACAATACGAACAAATTTTACGTCTGCCTTAGAATGATGAGCCTTTTATCGTTCCTGGGCGAAACGCAACATTTTTGAAGTTCGGGTCACTGGATCTCTTGATCCCCCATGTCTTTGAAGACTTTATCACTTTATTCAACTCCGGGGGAAAAACAAACACTTTGTTATTTATCTTTTTAACAATTCCTAATTAATTTCCTATTGGTACTCTCCACTCCAAGCTATACCTACGGGTTTTTTTTTTTTTAATACGTCACGTTCATTTTTCTTTTGAAATAGACCATGCTAACATCCACTCACACAGCCTCGGATAAAAAATGATAATAGGCGAATAGAACCAAGTAGGTATACTTTCGAAAAATTTGTTTTTGCTAAGCCCAGCTATTCCGCGTTTATTACTACGGCGGTAATAATTTATTGATCAATATGTACCTAGTAATTCGAAGCTTTATTTATTTTCTCTCACAAATTTCGAACCATTTGATAATTCAAACATTCGATAATTCGTAGTTTTTTAAGAGTCCCTCTCCCTCCAGTTTCGAATTAACGAGAGTCGACTGTATTTTACTGCGTCTGACAAAATGCTTTTCCATATAAAAACTCATACTTTCGAGTTTGCACGAGTAAAATTTGCTTAGATTCGCTTGCATATGAAATACACTCTCAGATAAATTTAGTTGTTGGTGTAAATCAGGCCAATTCTTTCAAAGATATTCAAGGAACAAGCGATAACTTTGTCCATGTTAATATAAAATATGCAAATAAATAGGGTGGCCGTGGCATAATCAAGCGGACAGCCTCAGGACCTAGCGCATTTTTCGCAACTACATATACCTTGTGAGAAAATGAAAGGGACATAAAATTTTTAACCGGTTAATTGGTAAAGCATTTTTCATGACAACTGATTTCGATTGGAGAGTTTTGTCATAAACGCTGGCGCTATCATCGAATTTAGTACAGAGTCATTAAAAAAGGGACAACTATTAAACAAACAAATCTTTATTTCAATAAAAATAGGTATGGGAAAGCTATTTTTTGAAAATGACAACCTCTTAGAGCTCAAAATTGCGCTACAAAAAAGTTTGAAAAATTTGTTGCACATTTTTTTTAGAATATCAGCCCTTTCTTCATGGATTGGTCTTCAATATTTCACCGGAGTTGATTTCTACACGAAGCGTAGAATATTTCCATGTTGGATTTAGATTCTTATTTGTTTTCAGATTTAGGGAATCTATATTGTGGTAAGCTTCACTTAACATTTAGCTTTTATTTCATGTCGATCGGTTGATAAATAAAAAAGTTATGCCAATTCTTGCGAACGAGGTCGCTGGCACACCTAGTGGTTCTATAAAAATGTTATGTTGTGTAGTAAAGGTATACAGAAAAAAATACATAACTTTGAATCAACATTTCATCAATCAATATAAACCATTATAATAGTATATAATTACTGCAGCATGTTTATGTTTTAACATGAACGTTCATAAATAATGTAAAAATAAAAACAAAATAATAAATTTTTCATATAAGAGTTCAAATACAAACAAAATTTAAATAACAGAAAATTAAATTCAGAAATAATTTAAGGGATGTAGTTTAAGGAACAAAATATTGATATGCAAAAAGATAGAAAGAGGAATGTTTATTGAAGGAGTCTTTTTCTTGATTTAAGACTAGCAAAATCATTGATTATATATACAAAATTGATACCTCTGAGGATGTCGCTTTCGATTGACATCAGTGATAAACTTGGCAATCTTTCTTGAACTATTGTAGTTCTTAGTTCGTTTTTTATTCTTTTTAACTTAGAGAAGGAATGTTTACCACTGCAGTTGGTCACCATCATACTTAAGAAAATTCTTAGTGCAATTTAAACACTCGGAAATTCATTTTCAATTTTTTTTGTTTTTAAAAATTATAAAATTCTAGAATATTGCCAGTTTTTAAAGTTTCGTGTCGAATAGTTTTCCATTATTCTTTTAAATTCAGCATGTAGTTCATCTCCGTTTACATCTTCAGTATAAAGTTTAGCAAAAGATTCGCAGTTTTTTTTTAAGTCTTCTGAATTCAGGTTCTTTAATCGAAAAAAGAACCTTGGCCAATATTCGTATATGAACCTAGTCGCTGTTTCAAATCAACGCTTAGAGTGTCAACAATGAAAAGAAAGGTTTCAATTTCGAACCTTTCTTTCCCAGTCAAAATTACTGAGGGTTCAGAACCGTCAAAAAATGTCTGTTCTACACCTAGTCCTTTCATAAAGGTTCTTTTACTCGAAATCCGAACTTTTTTTTTGTCTGGATGATGAATCAAAGTTATCAAAATTGTCCTTGAGCCCAATTATAATTTCATCGATTGCACTCAGCAAATCTAACATTATTTTTGCAAAGACTTAGAGCTTCCTGTCTGGCCTCTCCTGCCTTTCGTAAATCGTTAACGATAGGCATCAAAGCTTCTTGAACTTTTTGATGATCATTATATAAGGCGCTTAGTTTATCAGCTCGCGCTGACCATTTTGTTTGAAATTACTTTTTATAAATTTTTTTAACCTAAGTGTTAACCTAAGTAAACACACTAAAAAAATTGAGTGCCGTTCATTCCAGAGTATATCTAATAATAGCCGGGTTTCATTAGCCGCGTTTTATTGAAAATTTTCTATATTTACTTATGTTTACTTAACAATAAAACGATTTTCGGTTTATATTCATTTAGCACGTCACTTTCAATTTTAACTTTCAGTGTTGGTACCCTTTGCACTTGTTCTAAGGATAAGAAACATTAAAAATTTGCATTCAGAAGAATATAAATGCATACCTTTTATTTTCCATTTCTATTTTTCTCTATTTAATTCTCGATTCTCAATTTATTTGCCGCATCTCAACTTTTTCCTTTCGATGTAAAAAAAACAAATGTCACTTTAATTTTTTTTCGTAATGGCTGTGTTCAATTAGATTCATTTTGTGACTCATGTTTTTGGTTGCCTTGGTTCTGATGTTCTTATGTGTTCTGTATGATGCTATTTTTTTTTCTGACCGATTGCGAAACTTTCATTGTGTGTGTGTGTGTGTGTGTTAGTAACTGCGTGTCTATTTATGTCCCCACCAAGTCACCACCTGACTCATCTATTAGCTATTAGGTGTGTTTCTTTACTGAAAATTTGCACGAAATTCGGCGAAAGTCAGTCTAATCCCGTTCCGATTTTTCGTAGCAGTGCACAAAAGAGAGTGCTCTCGAGAGAGTAAAAAAAATTCCCCGTCCTGCGAATTTCCGCCACCAAAATTTCTGTGGACAGAAATCGTGCACAGCCAAAACAAATACCACAACTGTCAAACAGACGTTTTTCCAAGCGTTGCGTTGCTGCGGATGTTTTGTTCAAGGCGTTTCTTTACTTTTAAGTTAGTTACGCTCTTTCAGAGAGTTTCTGAAAGAATTTTACAACCACTCCTTTAAAAAAAAAATTCTGTGCACAAAAAGTAAAAAAAAACAAACTTATTCAATCTGTTGTCGAAAATCGGAAATATGAACGAACACAACCAAAAGACTGCCAACCTCTGGGTGCCAAAAAAGAAATTTACCAACCATCCCTGTTGTGCAGTTAGCTAACTGCGATATTTATGTGCACTTAAGCTATTGACATAGTCCCTGTCCAGACGTGGTATGCCCATAACGTTATGCCCATAACACCTAGTGTCCAGACGTTGTTATAATTCCTCACAAAAATTCTCCATTTGTTGTTGGAAATTGTATTGAAATAAGCATAACGTTATGAGCATAATACGTCTGGACACGCAAAGTGTACTGCTTGCGCAGATAATTCAGTTTTCATTTTGCGCATCCAGCCTCTTTCTTCCTCACCCCTCTTGCCTAGAAACGACCTATATAACGTTATGGGCATAACACGTGTGGACAGGCACATAAGGAGTTGTTGTTTTCCCATGAGCGATGTTTTGCTGAAGTGAACATTAAAGCACATAGAATTTCGATAAAACACGCCTATTGGGAATCTATATTCACTTATATTCACTTAAGCAAAACATCGCTCATGGAAAAACAAAAACCCTTAAGTGAATAGTGTAAGTGAAAAAAAATAACTCACTTACCTTAGTGAACAACAGGGATAGTTGGTAAATGGAGTTTGTTAAAGTGAACTTGGTAAGTGAATATAACCATATAAAGCGTTTCATTATACACGCCAGTTAAGTGATCATCTTCACAACAAGGATGTTTTTTCTGATTGGATTTTTTAAAGTGTCCTGAAACACAAGGGGGTGTATGGTTTCGTTGTTCTGATCATGACTTGAGTGACCTATATTTTTTGTTTGAATTTGAATAAAATTTCGGAGGGAATGTGATTTAAAATGTTCAACAAAGGTTGTTTTTAAAGGTATGAAACTATTTTTTTTTTTTCTTGAAGAAAGACCAATAGAAGTTGAGTATTGTTACAGCAATTTGGGGGCCCCTGATGATTGCGAGCCCTGGGCCTGGGCCTGGGCCCAGTGGGCCAGTGGTAAAGAGGGGTTGCTGGCTTCCCTCGTTCCGAATTGTGATGCCCATTTCTCATCAAATCTCGCTATTTTGACTATTTTTAGTTCGACATCCGACCGTAATGTGTCTGTGCAGAGATAAAGTTTTGTTTTGCGATATCAGTCGATAAAAGTCTAATTTCCTGAACAGAGTCTGTGAAGCTTAAGATAGATAAGTTTTTTTACTGGTCAATCGACTCCTGGGCCGAATAACCACCACGCACACGTGATCAAGTTGTACGTGACTGAGTTATTTGTCTTTGGCATAACTTCTCACGATATCGAGCAGTTTAGTCCAACAAGTTGACATTCTTTCATCGGTGTTTAAACGAATTGAAGTCGTGTTGCGTAAGCGACTTTTAAAAGAATATAATACTCACTCACTCCTTTACTGACGCAGTATTTCGACTACTAAATTTTGCTATGGAAAAGTGTACAAAAATTATCACTGCTTAGTTTTGGTATTCCTTTTATTATATCCCCCTGAACTTTAATTTTTAACTTCTCCTTGTTACTTCTCGTGTGTTACCAATATCGTGATCTCGCAAGGATGCCCATTTTCCTTGTGGGTCGTGGTATATACGCCATATATTTTTTCCTTCAATAGAAAAAATCTCTTAAAAACTCAACTAAAATTCTGTTTTTCTTGAATAAAGTTGTAAGCAGATTTTTCTGGTCTTTTTTCCAGGTAAAATACTTAGCGGTATATTCATCTAAAGAAGTTATACAGAGCCTTGTAAATCATTTGCTTGAATGATGTGCATTCGTCCTTGCCGAAAGTACATATACTTAATTCAATTAATGGTTGAGCCCTTGAGACTTTTGGTTTAGGTTTTAGGATAACATCAAATTTCCCGCACTGCATTGAACATGGTTCAAGTTTTGATTAACAAAAAATTCAAAAAAGTTTCTTTAGTTTTTGGTTTTTATTTTCTGTGATCAAATTATGGTCCCAAAATCAGTTCAAATCCGCCTTCTCACTTCAAGAGCAGAGGAGCTGGAGCAGCATAAGCGGCTGGAGCGAATGCTGGTGCTGCAGCATAGGCGGCTGGAGCGAATGCTGGTGCTGCAGCATAGGCGGCAGGAGCGAAAGCTGGAGCGGCAGCATAAGCAGCAGGTGCGAAAGCTGGAGCGGCAGCATAGGCAGCAGGAGCGAAAGCTGGAGCCGCAGCATAGGCAGCTGGGAAGGCAGCAGAATGTGCAACGGAGTGAGCGTTATAACTGGAAGCGTATGGTGCAACATATGAAGCATAGGCGGCAGGTGCAGCAACTAAAGGCGACGAGTAAGCCAATGGTGCAACAAGTCCGGGCTTAGCGCTGGCAAGAGCAACAACAGCCATGAAGCAGATAGCAACCTAAAATTGAATAAAATCACTGTGTTAGTCCTGCGAGTGCTCCTTATGCTGGTAATCCTCTTTCTACTCACGAATTTGAACATCTTGAGTGGTTTGGCTTGGTTTATTTGGTTAACTTCGATTGAACGAAAACTGAACTTTGATAATGTTATCGCTGTTGGCAGACGGTTTTATACCACTGGCAAGTTGCCATTTAATATTCAAGGCGCGTAAGCTAGTGGTAGACGAAATTGAAAGTAAATTGCGGGCAAACCACTGCTGGCGCTGCTGGCAAAAGCACGTCCGCTTCCAATCCAATAGCCTCACTGTTGCGCGTATTGCGTTGTTCTTACCTTTTCCTTCTTTTCGTGTTTCTCTTTTTGGCTCGAACGAATGTTTTGTTTGCATAATACCGCTACTTGGCATTGTAGCCATGGAGGTACGCAAATTGGCTTTTTATTGTGACAATAAATACAAATCACGGTCGGAATATTGTCCTATTGGCATTACCCAATTTATATGGGTCACGGTATTGACTTGCTGCTATCCGTAAAAGGTGATTAAGTACTCTATCCGAATTTACCTTCCAATCATTTTAATGCATGACAACCAATCTCCGATGAAAATAAAAACACTTTCATCGGCCATTAATTTGGGTATAAATGATGGATTACTGTGGGTGGTGGCAACCAAATAGCTTCGTGACAAGGACTCCTTTGCGTATAAATTGCTTTGACTCAGATACGCCGAAGGTATGTTTTGGCCTGAATTTCGTGGTATGTACAGATAGAGAGAGAGGGAGAGTGCAAAATAAAAAAAAAAGAATAAATAAAACATAAATAAATAAACAAGCTGTCAGGATGAACGAAGAGTGGATGTTTCCAAGTGTTTGGTTTTTTGAATATTTTTAGGAGGCTACAGCGCCAGTGGCATGTCTATGTACTGGTGTTGCGCCAAAAGCGGACAGCCACGCGAGGCCAGCAATTAAGCAAATTGAAAGCGTTGACTCGATCTGAATTGCCGCTGGACCGATTTATTATGCAAATTTATCGAGAGTGCTGGCGTTGTTGGATTGTGTGTTGCAAACATTTTGAAAATAAATGAAAACTCATCCCATCCGCTGGCCTGTGGGGAGTGAATTAGAAAACAGAAAAAACAGCCCAAAACAAGGATGGGTAAGTGCGGTGGGTTGTTCTGATTTTAATAACAATGAATTCTGGACTGGGAATTTTATTTCTTCTCATTTTGTTTTTTAGGAAAAAAGGGTTGGAAATAATGAAAATGAGCCAAGAAAAATTGTATAATAGATACGCTTGGAATCTGCGCGCTTACCAGAATTTCCAATAAGCCATTGGATCTAGAAGTAAAGTGCCTCCCCTATACCTACCCATCTTGCTTTTATAATGACTCATAATTAATTTGGGGGGAAATGAAGCGATTTTAATTCATGAATAGAATAAAGCTTGGCTGTCAAATAAATTCAAATGCAAATGGCAGGTTGGGATATGGTTTTTTGGGATGGCTTTTTGTGGGCAAAATCAGATTGTGGCTCTTCGAGATCGAGTATGTAAGTGATGAATATTGGAGCAATTTCTTTCAGCTAAGTTCTATGGATTTAAAATTAAGTTAGGTTGATATGCTGACGGTAGAAGTTCTTCCCGTCAGACTTATGGTCTATGCTGGTCTCTGGGACTTAAAATTTTTATTTAAAACTTCGATAAAAAAACACTTTTGTCGAAATCATCTGCATATAAAAGACTTTGTTAAGGGACTTTTGTGAATTTCAAACATTAAGACAATAAAAGTCAAGTATTCCCTCTGGTTGTTGGTAGCAAATGCAACCACATCTGCCACATCCATCGCAGGTGGTTCTGCTTTTCTTGACTTCTGCACATGGCCATTTTAAAAGAGAGCCTTTCAGCCACCTGAACTCTCCCCAAAATACGTAGGGCATCAAATGCAAATTTTCGAGCTTTGTTTTGTGTTGCAAGTTGTGAACGTTATTCAGTTTTGTATCCATCAGTTCCTACGCCAGTTTAATATAAGCTTATCGTTTCTGAACACATTTTAATTTCTTCTTGGTTAATTGAAGTTTCGCAAATGATGATATTGATCTTAACAGTCTCATTGTAGTTGTCAAGAATCTCTTTGACTACGAAAGTTTTAAGCACATCTCTTTTGTTTTCCCTTGCTGTGCCAATGATGGCGAGTATCTTATCGAGCAACCTCAATGTCAAATTCAGTGATGTAAGGAAATTATCAGTAGTGAGATTGCTTCCCGAGTTGAAATATGATGGCATCAACGACATCACCACATCATATCAACGATCAAGACCTGCACTTAACCCAGTGGAAGAAGAAAAAGAAGAAGTCTTCTATAGGTAGTGTAGGCTGTCCTCACGCACTTCATCGTAAATTTTTGTGTATTGCAATGCGAGGGAAAGACAGCGTTAAATAAAGCACTCAACCTCCGTGTCGTCCTGTCAAATAATTAATCTTTATATTTCACTGTAGGCCCAATATTGGGCCGAGGGCAGAACTGGGTCGGAATGACCGCATCAGTGATCGAGTGAGTGGGTACTATTTTTCTTCGGCTCATTAATGGACTTAAATTCGTTCAAATACTGATGAAAAAATGTCAATTTGAAAAGTAATGCCAAAAACACACAATTCAGTCACGTATTACTCGATCACGTGTGCGGTAATTCTGCCCCTGATTTGAATTTCTTGCGACTTGCGAGACATAATTGCAGTTAAATTGCAAAAGAATAGAATAGAAAAGAGAGAGACATAAAATATCACGCCCATGGTCTAGGCTCTAAGGAACCAATTGATGCACCAATTGGACTGTCATCTGTCAATCTTAATGCTCTGCTTTGCTATCTATAGTGGTGACAAATTATGTCCATTGAACTCTTAATTGGGACGGATTCAGGCATTATAAATTACAATCAAACAAATTCCTGCACCTTTCAAAGAAGTTGGGATCATTTCAACGAAGATCATCGTTCACACGCACTCTGCCTACGAGATTATACATATAAAAAAAAGTAAATGTTAGTTCTAGATATTTTTTAATCAAAATGTAAAGGCCGCCATCCCCTTTCTGTGCACTTAAATTGTAAAAAAAAATTATGCGTGAATGAAGTGAAACTTCCTAAAGTGGGAATGAAAATAGGAAGGGATAGGAATTGATTTTTAGTGAACTCATATTGTTTCTTTAAAAGAAAAAGAAAAGAGATGGATCCGAGTAAGTTTTCACGGCATAGGTACTTAACACCATTTCATAGAACAATTGTTATTTTTTGGTGGAGATTAGAAGAGGAAAACGAGTATGTACAAACTTATGTATGGAATACAATTCCAGGAACCTTTCTGAAACCGTTGATCGGCCAGAGTCAGTCTTAGCAGTCTTAACACCTAAGCCCAAGACGGAGAACATTTACATGTTTGGACATAATCAAACATGTTTAGACATGATCAAACACGTTTAGACATGATCAACATTTTTGAGCCGGGCTTAAATGGAAATTGCTTATATAAAAATGATAATGACTCCACTAACCTATATACTCATTACTATATTAAAATTCTCATAAGATCTTACAGTAACCAGTCACCAAAAGCACTGATTTGTATATTATCTTCCAAATTAAATTTCACAACCAACACATTCGAGGAGAAACTTCACAAATGGTTTTTTGCTAGAACAATTTAACTTAATCGATTTACACATTTAGTAAGCACTTATCAAACATTTATAATGTACATTGTACATATATTAAACAAATTAAAAGAAACGGCATTAAATAATTTTTATCATATCACTTCATTGGAGAAGAAAAGAAAACACAACACTGATCGACTTTTCATTGAGCAATTGAAATCATTTTCACACCCACAGACATGATTTTCTTCAAAAAAATATTCCCACCGAAAAACACATTTTACTACAATGAAATCGTCGGGATGAATGGCGCGAAATTGATGACAGCAATTTATTAGCTGTGCCAAAAAGTATGCAATCGATAATATTCCGTGTTAAACGTAACGCTTTCATGTTTGCAAATCGCATAAGAAGTTTCACTTAAAAAAAAAAAAAACAAATAAAAAACCCTTGACACGCATACCAGGGCCCTATTTCATAAACATTGACAAGTGACAATTCTACAAATTTGTCGCAGTTATCTGACTAATTTCCATTTCATATCGTATTGACAGGTCGTATATGACAATTTTGCAGTGACAAATTTGTCGCTGTCAGACAGTGATCAACTTGTTGTGACAATTTTGTCACTGTTAGATAATGAGATAACTGTCGTGACTTTTTTGTCACTGTCTGACAAATTTGTCGTGATAATTTTGTCACTGCCATATATTTTGACAAATTTCTTGCAATGTATACAAGAGACTGAATTTAGCTACAATTTTTTGACGCAACGATGAATTGAGCTTTTTGACACACCCTGTCCATCACCAACAAGTGTAACGCACTAAAATTTGGGTCTTAGCATCAAGAGTACGGTTTCTTTTAGTGGAATGCTGGAGATGTTGACCGATTTTATTCAAAATATATTCCGCAGTACTTTTGCCGACGCGAAATTTTTCATTAAATTGAAAATCATTTAATGCACCAAAATCATTGTTAATTCTGTCCTTAAAAATTCGAGGACGACGTATTTCGCGAACTTGTATCTCAGACTCATTATCGCTTTCACTTGAAGAAATAATATTCGACATTTATAATAATTCAACTTGTCACTTTTCGACCGAAACTCAATTGTCTGTCACAATTGTCAATCACATACTGACAAAATTGTAATCTGTATAACTTTTTCTGTTCCATAAAAAAATTGTCACGTCGGGGAATTTATGACAATTTTAAAAAAATCCCTGACAATTCATTGTCATGATAATTTTTTTATGAGACGAAATTACGACAATTGTCGCAGATTTCCCGACAATTCTACAAAATTGTCAATTTTTCTATAGAACAGAATTTATACAATTTCTTAGTTGTCATTTAAAAATTGTCACCTGTCGCTATTGTCAATGTTTATGAAATAGTGACCGTACCGCTTACGTACCGCTTACGTTCAGCTTTAACGACAAAAGACAGGCCTGTTCTTATTACCCCATGTAAATTCAACTTAACCGTTCCCGTTCCACATCCCAAAATCAGGAGAGTAAAATTGGGAACGAATATGACAAGCTGATAGAGTTTGCTGGTGAGCAAAACAATTAAGTGGATTAGAAGATTGGAGCACTCACTGATATGATTCACACCAGTGATTCGCGTTGACCTCAGAAAGTCTCCACAAACTTGCAGGCTTTGAATTGTTCCAAAATACTTACATCATTTGTTGTTCTATCTTTCTTTGCGATGGCGTCTGAAGAAGAAATAACTTTTTAGATAACTTCTAATATTGACACTACGATGAGAAAAAAAAAACGAAATAAGTGGGTCTGACAATTCTGTCTGTCTGTCCAAAAATGGATCTACCTACAACCTGAACCGTTTGACCGATTTTCTTAAAAATTTGCACCTTTATTGCTATACACAAAAATATAGGGTGTGTAGATTGGACCTAGACAAGCAAAAAATCGTATGGGAGGGGGGGTCCATTTCCCCCGTTTAGGCGGGAGGGGCAATTTATGAAAAAAATCACTAAAAATTGGAAAAAAATTATTTAAAAATAACGGTAGTACCTACAGAGTCGTATTATAGCATTTTGAGAAGCCAAAAACTTATTTATTAATTTAAATTTAAAAATAAGTTGTTTAAATAAATAGTTTTTGAAATATTAATTTTCAAAGTCAAAATTTTGAAAAAAAACATAATTTTTTTTTTTAAACCACTTTTTTTTTTCCAAATTTTACGTGTTTAAGTAGTATTTTTCTGGCCTATTTTCAATGCTCTTATTTATTTTTGATCAAACACAAGAAACCGGATGTCAAAATAACCTGTAGTTTTTGAGAAAACCAAAAATTACAAAAACGACTTTTTTCAATTTTTTTTTTACGATTTTTTGCTTGTCTAGTTCCAACCTACAATCCCTATCTTTTTGTCACACCTTATGCGAATCACCCTGTATAGGTCTTGAAATACTCTAACGATTTCTATAAAGCCTTATGTGAAGCATTATAAGGCTTTCTCAATTCTCTTTCTTATGATGTAAAAAATTATTTTTGAAAATGTCTGAAAATGGTACTTCTATTGTATGGTTTTATTTTAACTGACTTTCTCGTTTTTGGCTACGAATTTAACGAAATTTATATTGTAAAAGGTGGCTTACGAAAGATTGCTAACCAGCATTTGGAAAATTTTACTTTTTTTCAAATTTTCATTAATTTCTATAAATATGTTTAGATTTTTTTTAAATACATATTTCAGAAACGTTTTCGTTGATTTTTTTCAAATTTACTGTCAGTACATCTATTGGCAAATCTTAAGACGTGCATACTTTAATGAAAAATAAGAAACCGGTTGTTTAAAAAACTACTCTCACAGCTTTAAGACTTCGATATCGTATTTAGCACACAATCGCAAGTTCGTGCGATCCAGTCGTGCCCATTTTTTTATTTACATGAAGCCCCAAAGTTAGTTAGTTTAAAATTACATCTAATGTTTTTGTTGACTTTACACAAGAAATAAGAATATTTTTGAACAATACTTGAGGGAAGTTTGACATAAAAGTCCTTTTTTTAGATATAACGAAGCACTAAGATTTCCTCCATAGGATTGCCCATCGATCACTCATGTCGAAATCTGCATGCAAGAACGTTATACCGATTGTTCAACTATTCCCAAAGGACATCTTATGTAGAGCTGTGTATTATCGACATAAATGCAAGCTGAATAGTGTGCAACTTAGCTCCAGTCATTCGTTAATTTATATTGAAAAGAACAAATGGCCGAGGATAAACTATAGTGGTACATACCTCACTTTTTAGCGTCAGAAATCTGGATTTTTGTCTGTTAAATTCTATCTTTACTTTAAATGTAAAAGCTAAAGCCTTACTCCAAAGCAGGAAAATTCGAATTGATGCAAAAAAACTTTGGCTTTCGAAAATTCAAGGAGCGATTCCCTCCATGTCAATTTCTTATCTTATATCCTCTGAAACACCCTATAACAGTTCAATTAATCAACGGTTTTTCTTTCGAAATCATGAATATTCGGGTGTGAATAATTCGAAGCGAGTAAGAAATGCGCTTTTTAGTTTGCGAATTAACTGCACTAAAAGTTTAGACTATATGTATATAGAATTGCAGTTTTGAAATCGAACAAAGCCCATCAAAATAAAAAATTGGATTAGCTGTAGCTTTTGAAATTCAGTCACCTACAAATGATGCATAGTGTATCTTATGAGGGGATATTTTCAAGTTTTTCGCCTACTGGTGCTCAGTTGCACGGCAAAGGGCTACCAAAATTTATGGAACGATAGCGAAGTAGTCCTCCGCCAATCACTGAAAGTTGAGTTACATGAAGCAATCCAGACGATTATAATTTCAAATAAGAAGTATCGCAATCGGTCCCTTCTCGATACTCCGGCATTCGGCAGTTATATTTTCGGCTCCGGAGCTTGCAGTCCCATGTTAGATTTCATAGTGTTTGTACAGTTGGTGCAGGGTAAGGCTATGTCCTAATTGGAGTTGCATCGCGCGATGCGGTCGGTCGCGTTGCTTGTTGGTAGTGCTACCACAAAGAGTGTCCTAATACCAGTCGCAAGATGCTCATAAGATCGCGCGACCAGGCTGCATCATTGGCATCGCGACACTATCTTCTCAATAATAAAAAGAAAAGAAAAACCTCAAATAAAATATATAAAAGCCGGTTGTGATTTGGCAAGTTCCACCACTTGTACCCAGAGCTGCGAAGCCAACAAGATATTTTTTACCCATACACATACCTACATAAATAAAATTCACATAAATTTTACAAAAATTTCGAATTCCATTTTCACTTGCTATTTGCTAAGAGCAACGCGACGAAAATCAAATTGGTTGATTTGAAGCAACCAGACTACTTTTCGTAGTGTCGGTCGCACGAGTATACACTTTGAATATGAAAAGCTTTAATGATAAAGCTTGAACGATCATGAAACAAACATTTGCGACCGTGCTACCCCATCGCGCGATCGCTTTCCTGTGTTAATAAGGACACACAATAGGGTTATTGTTGTTTGATATTTTGATCGTCCGATGCAGCGCCCGTCGCTCGTTGTTCAGTCGCGCGATGGCTGCCAATTAGGACATTGGGTAAGGGATAAATGTGCGTAAAAAATTACGTTGCCCTAAAGCTCAGTGTTGCCAGATTGAGGGGAATTCCCCTTTTTGTGGGGAATTGAGGTCGAAAATTTGGTAAAAGGGGAAAAGGGGAATCCACTACAAAGTATGGGGAAAATAAAATATAACTTACTTCTTTGTATATGAAATCTATAGTACTATCACTTTCCCCTTTTGCACTGTCGAACTTGAATTCGAAAGTAGTCCACAAAAGTTCGAATGTATTCCACAAGAGTGCATATATGTAAGAGCAGGAAGCATAAGTAAATAAATAATTTCATCATTATATGCTTTTCTTTCTAACCCATAAGAAATGTGCGCCTCCCTAACATCATACATTCCAGCATGAGCATTCTTTTTTCGCAAACTTCTCGGCTGATGTTGGCGCACCCTAGTGACGAACAATGTTCACAAAAAAAGCTATCCGGTAAGAGTACTATAGTTTTCATATACAAAGCTTACCTAACCATACAAAGCCAGCCAATCTACAAATAAGTAGGTGTGCGTAAACAAACAACTCATTTTACTTACACAGACGAGAGATCATTCAGACTGGAAATATTACTTCTTTTTGTGTTGTTCGCTGGAATCTGGAAATGTGTTCATCTCTTACACCATATCTTGTGTGTTTTCTTTTGAAGTTTGTTGACATAAAAATCAAAACAAGTTAGAAGGAAGTTCGTTTTTCTATATATTTTGTGTTGCGTTTTATTAACTCAAATGTAAGTTTTTAAGATATTAAAAAGCAGTGTGTTAATCATTTATCGTTTGCAGACAATGAATAATCTTAAAAGAAAACTTGATAGTCCTTCATCATCAAAGATTTTCCAAGAAGCATGGCTAGAACTTCCTGAGTTTAAGAATTGGCTTGCACCGGTTAAGAACCATCCTTCTAAGTCGTACTGCCGAGCCTGCAATTCGACAATGATAGCCGGTAAGAGCGAATTAGTTAAACATTCGAAAATGGCAAAGCATGTCTCAAATGTAAAACAAATTGCAACATCTAAAACAATAACTGCAATGATAAGCAAATCAGGCCCAGGTTCGCAAATGAACCCACACGAAAAAAATGTTAAGTCGGCAGAGATTGCTTTGTCTGCATTCTTTGCAGAACACAACGTTGCATTAAGCACCATCGACCATCTTGTGCCACTTTTAAAAAATATATTCCCAGATTCAAAAATAGCGTCTGATTTGCATTTAAAAAGAACGAAGTGCTCAAAGATTGTGGAAAATGTAATAGCCAAAGTGGAGGTAAATCGGCTCGTGGACATCTTGCGCACAACTCCCTTTTCGATTCTTGTGGATGAAGGAACAGACATTTGCAATCAAAAAAGTTTGTGTTGTCTGGCGCGATACGTGGACCCAGTCAGTTGCAGTATTCACACGGAGTTACTCGAATTGATAAAATTAAATTCAACTGATTGCTCAGCCGAAAGTTTATTTAACGCATTTAAAGATTGCCTTCAAAATCATGCCATTCCGATAGAGAATATTGTTGCCCTAGCATGTGACAACGCAGCCGTTATGGTGGGTAAGCGCAACTCTTTTTATTCAAGACTGAAGGCTTTAGTTCCAAAAGTGTCACTTTTAAATTGCATTTGCCATTCTTCCGCACTTGTTGCTAGCTATAGTTGTGCTGAAATTCCAGAACAATGCGAAAATCTATTGACTATGGTTTCTTCCTACATGACTGAAAGTGCCAAGAGCTGTGCCATCCTTGAAGAGTTTCAAGAATATTTTAACATAGAAAAAAGGAAAATATTAAGTCCTTCTAAGACAAGGTGGCTCGTGCTTCACTCATGCGTTGTGAGGTTGTTGGAGAACTGGACAGTTTTGCAACATTTGTTTTTATTAGACTCTACCGAGACTAAAAGAGTTAAGGCTAAGCATATATACGAAAGCTTGGCAGATGAAAAAATAAAAGCATATTTTTTCTTTTTGAAATTTGTTCTTAAGTTTTTTAACGATTTTAATAAACTTTTTCAGAGTCATCAAATACTCTTACATCTTCTTCATAGTGAATCAATAAAAATTTTACTTAAGTTAGCCCAAAATGTTGTTAAAGAAGAAGATTTGGAGTTGATGGCTTCTGAAGAGTTCAGTAACTTTGCTTTGACATACAAAGAAAAGTTATTGGATCTCAAAGATATTTATCTTGGGTCAGAATGTGAACAAAATTTACAAAATATGTCTGAAGATGATAGTCTCGAAGTTAGAATAAAGTGCAAAAACTTTTACATACGAGCTATCGATGAAATTTTGAAGAGGTTTCCTATCGAAAATAATGAAATTAAAGCTATGGAATTTCTCTCTCCACAAATTGCTTTGAATGCTTCAAAGAGAGTAAATTGTAAACAAATTTCATTGTTTTCCTTCAAAGTTTCAAACTGTAATGAAGAAAAACTGACACATGAATGGAGAGAACTTCCTGTTTCCATTGCTGTTACTGAAAAAGAAAGACTTCAGCAGCTGCCAGTCGAACAATTTTGGCAAGAAGTAGCGGCAATGAAGGATTTTGAAGGAAATCTATTATTTCCCAATTTAAGTGTAGTAGCTCGATATGCTCTGACATTCCCCCACTCAAACGCCGACGCGGAGCGCTTATTTTCAATAGTGACCGACGTTAAAACTAAGAAACGTAATCGTTTGAGTGGGGCTTGTTTAAACGCTATCTGCTTCATAAGGTCAGGTTTTAAGTGCAAAAACATTGAGTGCCATACTTTTGAACCGAACGATGAACACTTTTCGTTATTCAGCAGTGCAATTTATAAAACAAATGTTTAATGCCTAATACCTAATACTCGCAGAATGCGATTGATTTCTTGAGTCTGATTTTTTTATTTTTTAAGTTTTTATATTGATTTTTTGAGTATGATTTTTTATTTTTTAAGTTTTATATTAAAATATATTTAATATATATTTATGAAAGAACTAAGAAGACTGAAAATATTTTATAAAAAATAAAAAGGAAAATTTAATTTGATTTTCACTTTTGCTGTAAGAGAAAATGAATTATTTATAAGATTTTGTTATTGAATTGTTATTGTTTTTGTTTTGGAATTTTATTTTCTTGGTTATTAATGTGAATGAATTTCTCATAATTTCTGTTATTATCAATGAGTTGTATTATTTTTTGTGTTTACTTGTTCAAAGAAAAAATTAAAAGTTAAAAAAACGAACAAAATACATTGTTTTAAGTACCGAGGGGAATTTGTGGGGAATGTCGTTGGCACAAAGGGGGAAAAGGGGAATGTACAACACTCGAATGGGGAATTCTTCTTGAAAAATCTGGCAACACTGCTAAAGCTTCTAATGAAATATCAAATCAAAATTCAATCAAACAAGTTTTTTAGGAATACAGCGTTCCTTGCCTTCTTGACGAAGGTTTTGCATTTTCATATTTCATACATTTATTTGCTTCACAAACGTCGAACTAGGTTCTGCTACCACCATTTGCAAAAAGTACGGCAATTTTTGGTAGAGTGATGATTGTTACGCCATCTTGTAATTTACAATAAAACAATCAGGCTATACTGCTTAAATACTATGTTTAATCAGAAATTACATTTTTCGTTCTTGATGACATAAAATAATACAAAAAATCCTCCATTTTCCAAATAAAACATCGTTCCTTTACACATATCCGTCTGTGTAGTGGCATGAGAAAAAATGAGTATAACTAAACAGTGTCACACTCCTACCCAAAGGAAAACTTCATCATTTTTGAGAACGTTAAAGAAAACCTTTTCAAGCGATGTATATTATGTCATAATATCAAACAGCACTCCCGGGACTTGCTTCCTTTTCTTCAGACCCGTCTCGCATAAAACATGACCCACTGATGTTGGTGATTGTATCTATTTATGTGTTGGCTACAAATCAGATCATTTTATTGGATTTGCGTATTCCTGCGGAACAGAGTCACAAATATCAAACGAAGAAATCAGTTAAACATGACTTGTTTCTGTATAACTACAACATCCCAAAAATGATTCAGAAACATTCAAACATATGCAGTGGAGGACGTTTGCGATAGAAGTGCCGTTAACGGAAAAGCAGAAACGAATTGAATGATAGAGAAAAGTCCTTCAGTTTCCTTTGAGGCTTCTGCTTGTGCAACAACTCAACTGAATCGCAACATGACTTCATACCTGCTTGATCCTGTTTTGGCTAAGTTTCTTTTTTTTCTCTTCTTTGGGAAGTAGATAGGTTTAGTAACTATACCTACATTTTACTGCAAACTTATATTTGCTTTGACGAAACTATTTCAAAGGATATGAAAGAAGAAAACTTACGATTCTATATATTCACAGTGGAATACTGAAGAAGAGGACATACGTTTAACTGCTTTTCTTGTTACATGTGCCAGAGCGAGCAGTTTGCTGGAAGTTGAAATGTATTCGGTTACGAAACTCTGTGCTATACAAGTGTACTATGTGCATATTATACATCGACCATAAGACTATAGAGCATTTTGTCCTTTTGTCCCAGAAAGACAAAGTGTTCTTTCAGATAATTGGTTATTGGAAAATCATATCAGTTTTCCAAAACAGATATGATTTGATATTTCCCATTGAAACCTGATTTTGAAAAGCTCTCGATTACAAGAAAATTTCAATTGTTTCTTTGAAGCAGCACGTTTCATATAACATGGAATGAGATTGGATATTGATTTACAGTAACTTAATCACTGCACTGTACCACTGCACACATAGGTATCTCTGCCTTCTTTCTATTCGCTGTTTCGTGTTTCAATGTTTCTCTGTTTTGTATTTGAAGCATCAATTCTCAGGATTTATAAGTCAAAATTCAAATACAATTGAAGAGTAATTGCAGTAGAAACTGTTTTCTTTTGTCTTGAGTAAGACATTCATGATAAAGAGACAAAGGTGCGTATTAATAGCGTTTCTTCTTGGATTGCCTGACAAATTGAAGATAATTATCAGTAAATACATGAAGCACGAAACTATAGTCATGCTCTGTCTAGAGTCTAGGGTCTTTGTTATTTCTTGGCAATATTGTATCGTTCAATTTCGTTTAAAATATAAAACCGCACAATGATTTTGAGGAACTCACTCTTCTCCGTCAAGGTCGGGCCATTGATGTCCAAAAAAAAACTTTCGAAAAGCGTTATACTTGTATGCTCATCATCATACCTACTTGGAAAGATTGTGCAAATCTCAAACGTCAATACCAGAAGAAAAATCTTTAAATTTTGTCATTTGCTATCTTGCTTTTGAGAATATTATGCAGAATAACTATTAATTTGTATTGTACTGATTCGGAAAGTCAAGGAAGGAAAAGGAAATCATAAACAGTTAACCATTGACAGGCAGACTTATTGAGACAACTCCTACTTAAGTCAGCTTCAACAACAAAGGTGGCAACAGGTTTATGGAATGGACCCTGATTACTGCAAACGATACCTGAGGAGCGATTGCAATGCTCTTGTGGCGGTTATAGACAAACGATTGCCTCTGCTGGGATTCGAACCTCGAACCTCTGGATTAGCAGGTGGACATGCTAACCATCGCGCCACGGGTACACTTTTTTTTTGTTTTTTTGTTCGATCGCCTTAGCAAATATCCATCTCCATCCATGAGAAATAAATAATTTCAATATTTTATTCTCTACCTTAACGATGGAAGCAGCTGAACAGGCTTCTTACATCGACTAAGGTAAGCAGTGGTCGAGGGAATGCTAATCCAAAATTACTGATTTTCAAACTACGAATCAGTTTTGCAAGGTATTAGAGCCGGAACAAGACCTTTACAGTGTCAATGGCAATAAAACCAAAAAGAAGTTAGTTTCACAATTTCAACACAGAATCAAGTAACATCAACTCCAAATTTACCTATACTAAGCCGTATCAAACCAAGTAAGAACCAATTGGCGAACTGAACGAGACCATAAAAGTCTGACAGTGGAGACAATTATTTACTGGGTCGAAATCTGTTTTAAGTTTTCGGTTATGCCGCGTTATAAATATGAAGTGAGAATAGTTTCGTACTCACCCCGAATGTTTCGATTCAAATTGCATTGAGCGTAGTTACCCGGTGACTTGTCTGTCGTAAACTGAGATGTTTTGGCTGCACAACAGCAATAGCTTTCTCAACAGCCTTCTACTCGCTACAGCAAGTGTATAAGGAGAAGTATGTCTCAATCTCAAGCCAATTTATGTTTAATCAACAATTTGTGGTGGTATGTTTATGCCGCGTTCATCGTGTTGGAATCTATTTTATGAAACAGCATGGGGTAACGTTGGGCATCGGTAACCAAGCAAGTTTTCAAATACGTCGACACTCAAGGCTGTTATCATAGAAAACCGGACCTTTTCCTCTCAATTGTTTTTATGAAGGTTTCGAAGCCCTCCAAACCTGAAAGTGGAAACAATCCCCGAGTTTTCTTCCCCAAACGTCAATCATTTCGTTGGGAAGACCCGCATGAAACACTGAATAGCTACATGGTCCCTTACACAACTTAGGCTAAGGCCACGCAGTCAGCGATAAGCGAGCGAGCGATTGAACGATCAGCGATTAAGCGACAAAGTCGAGCGACGAGTGGCCTTTTCGTGAGCGACATTTCTTTAGCGATTAGTTGTTGCACAGCAGAGATCAAAATTTCTATATTTACTTTAACCATCTGTTGCTCTTGACGCTAAGCGATAAACTAAAAATCAGAATAAGTTTGGTGACAGAGCGACGTCGTTCAGTCGCTTGAAAAAATCGTTCATCGCTCGCTCAATGCATGGCCAGTTCAATGCAATTTCATTTGTTTTAATTTTTTCATGTCGTTCAGTCGCTCGCTCGCTCGCTTATCGCTGACTGCGTGGCCTCGGCCTTATTGTGTGTAGGTGATAGTTCAATCGTAGAATCGATTGATTCTCTTGAACATCGTCGAACCGTCTGTCTCAATCTCTTTTATCGCTTTTTCTACAAATAGTGCTCTAGTGAAATATCCAGTTGCATTCCTCCCCTGAAACAAGTGATATATTTGGTCATTCCAACAGAGTGTAGAGTTGAAAATAATGCCAAGATTTTTCGCAGGACTAACACATTCAATTGGGGAGGCTTTGAGATAAAATTTTGGAAAGTAAGAGGTATCTTCGATGCTTTTCCTACACTACAAATCACTAGACATTTTGATTTTGTAGGATTAAGACATAAGCCATTAGCTTGTGACCAATCCATAATGCGGGCAAGGTCAATGTTGATTTCAAAGGTAGCATTTTTTAATAAACCTGAAATAAATTTTTTTCTTAATTGTACGTCCTCAGCATACAAATCTACAGAGGAGCCTATCCTAATCGGTAGATCCTTGATATTCATCAGAAAGTCCCAGTGGACTCATTTATCACCACTGTCTGGAATCTATTATCTAGGTATGATTAAACTAGTCTCTAGAAAGATTCAGAGAAATTGAATTGATACCTAAGTTTTCTACAAAGATTCATGACTCACTGAATCGAATGCCTTCAAAAAATCCAGTAGGAGGAGGAAAGTTACGTTATCTCTGTTATTTTTTGTTTATGTGTTCAACAACATTTAACAGGGCAGTTGTGCAACTGTGATTAGGGCGAACTTGCGAGTTTCCAAAACCTTTGAAAAAAAAAAAAAAAAAATCTTAATGTCGATTGGGCGATATTCATTTTGAGCTTCGGGTACAGGGACTACTTTTGCTCTTTTCCAGCAATGTGGAAATACACCAGACATAATAATCCTGTTGAATAAATGGTCAATGGTCTTAAGATGAACGGGAGGATAGGTTTGGCAAAAGCCGGGTGAATCTCATCAAAACTAAATGCGTTAGACCTGATTGAGATGCAGCTTTCAACAACATCAGCCTCATCAACAGACGTAAAACTAAAATTATTCGATGAGAGATGGAGGAATGTTTTGAGCTGGAATAGAACCATGCTCATCGTTCTAAAAACATTGTTGAAAAACATGAAGACGGAATATTTTCCAACGCATAAAACATTGATCACGTTCTCTCATTAAACATTCTATTTTGTTTCCAAACCATAAAGGTTGCATTCTTGACGTATATTTAGTTTTAATTGGACCATGAGTGTTGAAAAGTTGGCGTATGTTGCTTTCAATAAACGATAACTGTTCATCAACTGATAACATTGAATACATTCGACACAACAAACATCAATCCCTAAAAGTCTCCGGTTAACATTCTTAAAGTCATGATAGCTGAAAAGGTTCTCGATATTGCAGGGTTCACATTCATACGTTAAGACTATAAGGTCATGGTGAGAGAAATCGGGAGCTGAAATTTGATTGAAATGGAATGCTTCATAAAGGTGGGAAACAAAAAAAAAAATATATCAAGAAGGCTAGAGCTGGATCGTGTGAAGTGTGTGGGCAGTGATATGTTGAAAGGATATAAACCAGTAGAACCCAAACTATCTACCAAACTAGCGTCTTATAAGATATTACAATTGAAATCGCCTACTATAGAGAACAAATCAATTAGGCGATAAGATTACAGGGCAACAAAACAAACGAATGCATGTTCCTACAGCCATTCCGACTCATGATTACAACTTATGAGGAATCTACCATCTTGCACGTTAAAGTTATTGGTATTGGACCCTGTTACGAATGGCAACTTAAACCATTCGTGTTTTGAAGAGTCATAGAATTACGCAGTAGTTATTTATGTCTCTCTTTGAAATATATCCTTTAAAATAAGAGAAAAGGGTAGTTTTTTAGTTTTGTTCTGTCCGGCAGATAGACAAGACGTGTATTGCTTTTTGTTAAACCGGAGAAAATAAATTGTGTGTTTTTCGTATATTTTTCACATAAACAAAATTCTTACCCTGTTTTATTTTAATAAGAGTGATATACAGACCCTTTAACTCCACTTCGTAGACATTTAATGAAAGGATTATTATTTTAGAGTGAGCTTCTTTAAGACGTATTTACATCAAGTTGCAGAAAGACAAGCCGAGAGCAGGGTGTGTGTAATGTACATGCCTTGCTCTGTTATCACACGATTTGTGAAATACCTTTTCAATTTTGACACACACAAAAAATGCAAAAAAATAGGCTCAAGAGTGTATTCATCTGTCTGTTGAAAGCCAAGTTTTGGTTGAATTAATTTCCAAATGGGAGTGAAGAGTTCTTTCAAAGCGACTCCAAATGTCAACATGAGTTGCAAAAATAAAATAAAAAAGAACGTCGATACGTCGTACTCAATTTGTAAGGCTTTGCCGCTTAAATGATTCGTCAACCAGAACTTCACGTGTGTTCTATTTGAGACCAATTAGTCCTTCTAGCTGTATACAATTCCAACCTCTATAAAACAAAAGACCCAGCAATGGAACCCTTTTTGTCCCCATTCATTCAGGAATACTAATGGGTCCTGATGTCACATCACAACTGATGTGATCCCTTCAATCAGCAGTCACAACAAAAACAAAAAACAAAAAATAGTCAAACCCATAGAACTAAAATGTCCTTCATTGTGCGGAATCCGGGAAAAGCGTCGTCGCCGACATCTATGCTCCCGCATATACACAGATATATGCACTCGTGAATGAAATTTACACACACTCTCGTCCCACTTGACACTCCCATAGGTAATAAGTGTAAGTGATGTTCGTTTCATGCGAAATGATCCAACAAGCAAAAGCATCAATTCTACACATATCCCATTTGCCAACCCCACAAATGACACACATGGATAGATGACATGACGTCTGCCTCGGCATGTAACCAGCAATCGGTAGTCGAGTCGTTGGTACTAGAGGTTATTGTGGCACCACTGGAACCAATTTAGCTCAGCACAAAAGTGCTCTCCAAAATCCAACCGAAGCTAAAAATTACCTAACCTTAGCTAACCTAACCCTTATGGCAGAAATGCCTCGTTTTTATAGACGAAAGAAAATGAATAGGCTATGCTCGTCAGAAGAACTGAATCGAGTTGAATGGATTTGATTCTTTGGCAAAGGAGTGTCTGGTGGTGACCGAAAATTGTCCTATTCCTGTGATAAGGATTGCTACGTCAAGTAAACTCATCTCATTTCTTTTTTTTTCTTGTGCGATGTGAGTTTGGTCTTTGGTGGTTCATCTCGGTGTAGAGGTGTTTTATGTTTTGTATGTATTTTTGTTTTAATTCCTCTCATCAATTTTACTTATTATGAGGGCGAAATGTACGAGATAAAGATGATGTCAACTCTCCTTATTCTCAACCCTTTCATTAGTGTTGAAGTTGGTATCTTTGAAAGTACTGCATATTTTGCGACACGTGTTCGTTGAGCAAAAGATTCACAGGGAAGCTAAGCAATTGAAGTACATATTATGTCGTCGTGTCGTAATTCCACTTCTATTAATTCGTGAAACAACTCATAGTTCTTGTCTGATGGCTATTGCCGGCCTCAACTATTCCGCTTGGAGTGTGTTCACTAAAATAACTGACAAAAGCCGCATCATTATGTGAATTGTGAAAGTGTGAAAGATGAATGGGTTTAGGTAGCTGTAGTAGTAGATTTGATTAAAATGTCCTATTTGACTCGAATCTTGCAGTACACAAAATATTTGAATTTTCTTGAGTATTGAATGAATGTTTTTTACGCTCTGAACTCTTCAAAAAACAACTTGAGGTGACATGAGTGCTCTGAGCAATTTTGCTTATTTTGAGGGTTTTCGACGTCTTGAGTATTCTGAGTACGGTAGTAGATTTTCACAGAAGCACAGTTTTCTCATTGCTTTGAATGTTTGCAGTGCTTTAAATGCTCAAACTAAATGCAGAATGTGTTACTCAGGACCTCAAAGCTTTGAGTACATCGAGTGATTTGAGAAACATGTAGCTTTTCAGTGTCTTGAGTATTATGAATAAGACAGTAGATTTTCACAGAATCAGAGTATTCTCATTGTGCAGAATGTCCGCAGTGCTGTAAGCGCTCAAACTATATGATGAAAAGATGCTACTTAGGACCTGAGTGCTTTGAGTACATTGAGCGATTAGAGAAGTCTGTGGGCTTTCTGTGTCTTAAGTATTCTGAGTAAGGCAGTAGATATTCTTATTGCTCAGAATGTCGACAATGCTCTAAGTGCTCAAACTATATGCAGAGGGTGCTACTTAAAACCTGAGAGATTTGAGTACATTGAGTTATTTGAGAAATCTTCAGGTTTTCCGTATCTGAAATCTTCTAAGTAAGACAGTAGATTTCCAACAAAGCACAATATTCTCATTGCACTGAAAACTGAATGATGCACAATCCTAAGAAATTGAGTGCTCTGACTACATTGAGTGCTTTGGCAGTCTATATGCTATAGTTGTTTTCAATGTCTTAAATCTTCTAAATAAAGCAACAGATTTGTATTGCTCTGAATGTCTTTACTGCTATAAAAGTTTTAAGTAGGTGCACAATTTACTGTTACTGAGGGGAACAGATTGCTTTGAATGCATTGAGCGCTCTGAGAAATCAGCGTACATTGAGTGTGAGTAGTGCATTCAGATTCCGAGTATCGACTAATGTAGAGGATTTTTATAGTTTTTATAGAAGCAGCGAGCAGAGTATTTTTATTGAACTGAGTTATCTGAGTACATTGAACGCTCTGAGAAATCTGATTACATTGCGTTTTTTAGTGCCGATTCGTAGAAATGCAGATTTTTAGAGAAGCAGCAATAGGTGCTACTTATAGTCTGACTGCTTGAGTACAGTGAGCTCACACAGAAATCTGAGTAAGGCAGTTGATTTTCACAGAAGCATAGTATTCTCATTGCTCCAATTGCTCGTAGTGCTCTGATTGTTCAATTGTTAAAGCAAAAGGTTTTATTGAAGAGTTGAGTACTTGGAGTACATTGAGAATTCTGAGAAATCTGCTCACACTGACGATCTTTAGTTTCTTGAGAGTACCTTCAATGACTGCTCATGCATTGAAAGCACTTTGTACTTTTTGTACTTTGGTACACTGAGTGGTTTAAGTGCATTAAGCGCTTTAGGTGCCCTGATCGTACTGAATTGAGTGCCGGAAGCATTTTGAGTGTAGCGAATTCTAAAAACGAATTTAGTGTTCTGTAATCACTGAGTTTCTCATTGCTTAAGGTGCACTGAAGCTTTGTCTGATCCCTGTACAGTGAGAACTATGGTTCCAGAGCACTAAGCTCAACTATACGGGTCTGAGTATTTTGAAATCGCTCAGCATTTTGAGTACAACAACATTCTAAATCCACTCAGTGCTTAAAGTGTTCTGAATTGGATTAAATACATTGAGTGCTGAGGACGCCGGTTTCGTTGTTCTCTATTCCCTAATCATTTTGCTGTCTTTATCGGACTGAGTATGTTTTCATTTGTCTATGACCAACAACAGGTTCTTGAGAGTTTTGGTACACTGGTGACGATGCCAGTTCTGAACTTTGCACGCTTTTTTTCTCATTCAGTTTTCCAATTCAAAATGATTTACGTACGAATCACAAAAAATTTCGTGAGCATAATCATCCTCAAAAGCTTCAATTCATTTAAGGGTGTTCACGGATTGGTTGCGGAAAACCTTTAAACCAAACTTCTTCGTTTCATAACGAACGAAGCAGTCACCAACGTGCAACAAAACATAATTTGAAAGCTTCTCAATTGCACAAGGGGAAACCAATATCACTCTTTCAACATGTTTTCAATTATATCTCTACTTTATGAGGTTTCCACTATTTGCCTTTGAATGAACCTACTCCATTCAAAACGAACCAAACTCTCGTTCTCATATGTAACCAAACTGCTGCTTTCTCTTTGTGCTTCCAATGCACATTTCAGCGTTCCGATTCGATTATTTTCTTTTCTCAAACTTCAGTTCCTTGGGGTTTCTTTGTATATGAAAAAATAAACTCTCATAACACACCCTTTCAATTTCCTAGCCTGAAAACAAAACTACAAAACCACACTACTGTTGCTCGAGGTGGCTATAGGTTATTAGGAAAGGTAGTACATATATTGTATAGTGTTCCTTGGTTCAAAATCAATTCATTGAATAACAATAATTTTTCCATAAATCAAATACCAACGGAATATATATAAATACTAGCTCGTATTTATTATGGATTCAGATTTATAGTATGTGTCCTGTTTCTAAGTTAACGCCCTGGTAAGGTATACCCTTGGGCAAACAAGAAAAGCGAGAAGAGTTTGCTTCAGCAAGCATAATAGAAGGAGCTCTAAGCACAAAATATGAAAAATGAATAAAAGATGAGAATCGAGAGGAGGATTGAGAGGATTTGCTAGGGATACAACTGGAGGAGGGATTCAAGATGTTGTTTTCAGAGCCGCTGAATAAAAAGTTTTGTTGTTTTATTCTTTTTTTTTTCCTTTTTAACGTTGCAGTACTCTTTTTTTATGAGAATAGTCAATGAAGGAGTTGTCGGAAGGGGATTTCATGTTTTTATTTTATATTTTTAAAAAGTATATTGCAGAGTATTATGTGTATAACGAATACGGTTATGTGATGTGTTTTAGAAGCTGAAAAGTGAATGCATTCGGTTTTCAACGACACTAAACATAACGAGGGAAAATACTCCGAGTTTCTATGTGGGCCATCAAATGGGTGTTCTTGTGGAAGATTGTGTGGTTGCTTTCAGACGATCGAACTGATTTTTATTACGAAACATTGCTGGATGAATAGGAAGGAAGGGCGTTCTTTTTGTGTAGATCGTTTTGGCAGGTAACTTTTGCTAATTTGAACCACACAATTCAGTTGGAATTGAAAGCGTGGGGTTCTTCAAGTGCACCATTTGCGATGGATATGGCAGCTCCGGATGGCTGCTTTATTGCTGAGAAAAAAAGACCCTGTGACGGATATAAATCATTCAGTTTCTTGTTTAGGGCATACGTTAGAACGAATACTTTAAAGCGAAATTACGATGATAGCTTAGGTCGTTACCGCAAAAAGTATTGCGAGTGTCTTTTCCAAAAAGTGTCTTTCATTTGGCTTTGAGTCTTATATCGTCCCCATCATTACCAGATTACACTCTTTTTCACTTGAGATTGTAGCTACATGTATAGTAGCTTTGGCTTTCGGTTTCATTCGACCACCGAAACGAAGTACATGGCTTAAAGAAGAAAGCATCTGACATACAAACGCAACACGAAAGAGGGGCTGTACACCATGTCCTTATTAAAGAAAAGGAATATCGAAATGAATTCTGCAACGGCGAACAATAAGACGAAAGGTAAAATTTATTACTGTTACAGACAGTAGACCTTTTCACTAAAAAGACGCGGGCGCGGTGGCCCAAAGCACACTGTGACTCAAACAATGTGATGATTGGAAAACAGGCATATCAGGACATAAAACCATTATAAGCCATACAGATGCAGACATTTAAACATATTACAGCCCTCCCGTATACTGATTCCAGTCGAGTGACCCTAATAGTCATTCCGAAAAGAGAATGCTGGCAGGAAAACAGGGTTATAAAGGAAAATCCTGTTTCCGTCTTCACAGGCAGTTCCAAAACGGACGAAGGGGTAGGGTCAGACATCTTTTCAGATTTCCTTCCTATAAACAGAGATTAATAAAGCTCTCCTGCTTTTGATTCAAGCTACCTCATCTATTGTCACTCGATTCAAATTAGTAGAAAGTTGTCGCAGCAATCTTAGCTCAGGAAATCGTGACATAACAGGAAACGAAATTGCGGATAAGCTGGCTAAAAACGGGTTAGCAATCGAATCCAGTGAAACGAATATGTACCTCAGTTCGCCACTAGAACAAGAAAAAACCAGAATCCAACAATATTTTCTAAAAACCGTTACTTTTTGAAATATGCCGCGTTTCCAGAAACCGATGGCCAAATTTTTTCAAGAAAAAAACAGAATTTTTGCTCCGGTTTAGCATAGGCACCGACTCTCTCATATGTTGATTGGCATTCTGACGGGTCACAAGTTATTGAGGAAAATATGTATTTGCACATTCGACGGATTAGATAAAAAGCATAGGAGAGATCATTCCACTTCCTCTGTGAGTGTACTATAGTTTGGCCCATACTAGGAAAAAAGCCCTCGAAGATTACTTTTCCAAACAATCAGTGCGAAATCTCTATAACCTTCCACTAAACAGCATCCTAAAAATCATTCAAAGCTCCAGTGGGGGCTCCCAACCACAATAAACCAGTCACAAACCCAATCCTCTGCCATCCTTCTCCTCTACCTCCTCATCCTCTGTTATCTGGGGAGCACAATGGATCCTTGATATCCTAGTGAGGTGCTACCGCTTACAGCTGCTCTACCCATCCAACCAAACCTAACCTGTTACTGTTAAAGTTGTTACTATTAATGGCGTTGGAAAAGAGTATGGAGTATGTCATTCACCAGGCCTAATTTTATACAAGCCTTTAACAAATATGCAACTCATAGCTCCATGAACCTCTTAGTTACAACCTTGCTTCCTTTCTTGTTTAGGTGGGCACTGTACTTCGGAGTGAATCTTTTTTATACACTGCCAACCACTAGGATTAGGCCACAAATTTTGCAATCGATTTTCGCTTTTTATAACTGGTGGCAGTTTTGTACCCTGAAAAGTTTATTACCAGTTAATAGGTACGTATGTTCTCATTACAAATTCATGAAATTAATTCGAAACGACCGTTCGAATTTCCCAAGATCAATAAATGAACTACTGAAAATATGTATAAAAAGGTGCTGCACTAGGATGAGGCCACATTTAAAATTATAGGAAAAACAAAAAAATGAGTGAAATGCTTACATTTTATGGTTTAATAATATTTATTAATAAGGTTTTTTTTACATTAATAATAAGTATGACTGGATATAACCTCTATTAGAGGGTTTGGAATAGAATCAAGCAGTTTTTTTTAAATAATCATATGAAATTTGGGCCCGGGCACTGCAAATAGCATCAATTAAGGTGTCCTTGTCTTCAAATTGTCTGTCACCTTCATATACTTTGCAAGATAGTCATGACCAATTGTTTTCAATAATGTTTAAGTCCAGTGAATCTGGCGGCCATGACAAAAGTTCAAAGTCTTCTGATTGAATCCAGCTTCTGACAACCCTTATAGTGTTGATTGGGGCATTGTCTTGTTGGAAAATCCAAGTCCATAAAATGTTTTTCATTTTTGGAAATGGCCGTTCCAGTAAACATTTGTAGCTATTTTCGTTCATTATTGTAGAAAAAAAATTCCAATTCGATCGTGCCATAGTAGGTAATAGCTCCCCACACTTGCACCTGACGTACCTATGATGTCTTGCCAAAATAACCTCATCCTTTCTAATATCATGGAAATAGAAGTTGTAACCATCAGGACCGTCAAGGTTAAACTTTTATTCATCCGAAACGACAACGCGCTGCAAGCAATATGCTGTCCTGCAAATTTAATACGATGCTCCTTGTGTGGTGTGGTGGATGGGCGTTGTACTATTCGGGTAGGCTCTGATTGGTGCTAACTTGGCGGCGCCCAGATGCTGTAACTTATAGTACACGTCAACTGTGCTTACTATACCTTCAAGCGGTATCCACTGGGACCTGGGATGCTCCGTCCAGAGCTGACCTGCTAAACTAGTAAGTGCGAGTGTTGAGATAAGGGAATCCGGAACAAAGAATTGTGATCGATCAACACTATAATTGCTCTGCGAACAATGACTGACTGCACGAATCTCAGTGGTCTACGAGAGCTTTCGTGTAAATGTCCCAGCGGATGAATTCGAAGGACAGAATCAACGGTGGACTTCAGCAGCCATAAAAGCAGAAACCCCTGAAGGAGCTACTCCAACATATTTGGTTTAAAGGTCTTTCAGGGTCTTTCAATACTAGGACAGGGTATTGAAGTAGAGATGGTGGCGGATGAGCTCCTGGTGAGCCAACGGCAGCAGTCACACCCCTGCAGCAGGGTACTGACACTGGATATTCCAGCCCTTTGTGTCCGAAGGGATCCAAAAGGACCTGGCCCTCCAGGTTGGGGGTTGTGCGTAGGGTTAACTACCCTACCACGGAAAAAATAATTTGTTCCGAAACAACGAACAGCCTCGGATAACGATAATGATTTCAAAGTTGACGACCCATGCAAACGAAAAAAGGACAACGACCTCCGGATCTGCACTTGGAACGTAAGATCTCTTTACGGACTAGGTGCAGCTGGAGAATTAGCGGACGCCCTGGACTGCTGCAAAGCAGACATAACCGCCATCCAAGAAGTGCGATGGAGTGGACCGGGCATAAAGAAGATGAAAAACTGTGACATATACTATGGCGACTGCTACAGACAACAGAAACAGCGTTTATTTGGGTGTGGATTTGTCGTTAGAGGAAGACTCAGGGATAAGGTGATTAGCCAAAATCCAGTCAATGAGCGTATAATGACCATCCGCATCAGGGCTGAATTCGCCAACATTAGCCTTATATGCGCCCACGCCCCCACAGAAGAGAAAGACGACGATTCCAAAGACTGTTTCTACGAGCTCCTCGAAGAAACATATGAGCAATGCCCTAGATACGACGTGAAAATCGTTCTTGGCGATTTCAACGCAAAACTAGGGAAGGAGGACATCTTTGGAAACACAATCGGTAAGCATAGCCTCCACGACAAAACCTCCGAAAACGGATTGAGGCTAATCGATTTTGCTGCGGGGCTAAATCTTGTTGTAAGTAGTACACGCTTCCCGCATCTCAAAATTCATAAAGGCACATGGCGATCCCCAGATCAATTAACCGTCAACCAAATTGACCATGTTGCGATCGACGCAAGGCACTCTTCCAGTGTGCTAGATGTCCGAACTTTCCGAGGGGCCAACTTTGACTCGGACCACTACCTTGTTGTAGCCAAGGTACGAATGAGGATATCTTGTTCACGACCAGCACGAACTAACGCTGTGAAGAGATATGACGTCGGAAAGCAACAATCGCAAGAGATTGCCAATGCCTTTTCCAATCGAGTGTCCCTTCAATTATCCTTGAATCCCATGCCGCCAGCATTAAACATTGAAGACCAGTGGCAGCAATGCCAAGAAGCTATCAGAACCGCTGCCTCTGAGATTCTGGGTTTCACTCGGCCACCAACACGAAACCCATGGTTCGATGAAGAATGTAGGCAGGCAAATGCAGCCAAGCAAAGAGCACGACAAATGCTTTTGCAAACACGAACGAGGGCTGCTCACGATCGGTATAACGAGATTTACAAGGAGAGAAGAAGGGAAGAACACCGACTTCTCAAAAAGAAAAAGAAGCAACATGAGAAGCGCTCGTTTGAGGAAATAGAGAGGTGCCATGACAGGAACGAGACTCGGAAGTTTTACCAAAAGGTAAAAAGATCCTGCCAGGGTGGCAAACCCCGAACTCAAGCCTGTAAAGACCAGCAGGGAAACATAGTTATAGAGTCACAGTCGCTACTGAGGATCTGGAAAGATGATTTCTGCAGACTGCTTAACGGCGAAGAGGACACAAATTCCGCTGTCAGGCAGACTGCCCCATTCAGCCTGGACGATGATCAAGAATGCCGTCCTCCCGACCTAGAAGAAGTTAAGCTTGCTATATGCAAACTTAAATCAAATAAGACTGCAGGTGCAGACGGCCTTGATGCCGAACTTTTCAAGGCAGCTGGAGATCAGTTGGAAAGGAGCATGCACCAGCTGATCTGCATGATATGGTCGAAAGAAAGCATGCCCGATGAATGGAACCTCAGTATCGTATGCCCGATCCTAAAGAAAGGAGACCCTCACAACTCAACAACTTGATAGGTCCTTATCAATGTGGTTTTAGACCGGAGAAGTCCACAATAGACCAAATTTTCACATTACGGCAGATCTTGGAAAAAACCCGAGAACACAATATCGATATTCACCATCTTTTTATCGATTTCAAGGCCGCGTATGACAGTATCTACAGAGACGAGCTTTACAGAGCCATGTCTAGTTTCGGCATCCCTGCAAAACTCGTACGACTATGCAGGATGACTTTGGAGAATTCACGCTGCTCCGTCAAGGTCGGTAAAGAACTCACCGAGACCTTTAATGTCGAAAAAGGTTTTAGGCAAGGCGATAAACTGTCATGCGATTTCTTCAACATCATACTTGAACAGATTGTAAGAAATTCAAACGTCAACACCAGAGGAACAATCTTTCAAAAGTCTGTGCAATTGCTCGCATATGCAGACGATATTGACGTAATGGGAAGAAAAAAGCGTGATGTCATAGGTGCTTTTGCGAGTATTGAAACAGAAGCGGCAAAAATGGGTTTGATGGTTAATGAGGGCAAAACAAAGTATATGCTGTCATCAAACAAGGACACAGAACATCGACGAATTGGACAAAACGTCACAATAGACAGACATAACTTCGAGGTAGTACAGGACTTCGTCTACCTAGGATCCGCTGTAGACACGGAAAACAACATCAGTGCGGAGATCAAACGGAGAATAACTCTTGCCAACCGTTGCTTCTTTGGGTTAAGAAGGCAATTGAGAAACAAAAACCTCTCCAGAAAAACCAAGGTAACCTTATATAAGACCTTAATCATCCCAGTCCTGCTGTACGGCGCGGAAGCATGGACCTTATCGAAAGCGGACGAGGAAACCCTTGGTCGTTTCGAAAGAAAAATTCTCCGAATGATCTTTGGTCCCGTATGCGAAGGCAATGTGTGGAGAAGAAGATACAACAACGAGCTGTATGAGCTGTACCGCGACATGGGCATAGCCAGAAGAGTACGCATCGCGAGGCTACGATGGTTGGGCCATGTTGAGCGGATGGACCCAAACGCTCCGGCTCGTCGGGTGTTCGAAAGCACATTGCAGGGAAATCGCGGAAGGGGAAGACCTCGTCTTAGGTGGCGCAATCAAGTGGAGGATGACCTCAACCGACTTGGAGTGCGAAACTGGAGAGAGCTCGCCCGAAATAGAAGTCGTTATCGAAGGATGTTGGTTGAGGCCCAGGTTCACCCCGAACTGTAATGCCCACCTAAGTAAGTAAGTAAGCTCCTTGTGTACTGGCTTCAAAACAGGTTTCTTATTTAATTTCATCCTTTGAATAGTATTATCTACTTATTTGTATTATTCTTCGAATCGTTGTTATGCTGGCTGAAACTCCGCTTTTGGCCCTTATCATAGTCGCTGTTAAAGTGGAATTCGAGGCAAGTCGTAGAATCAACCGATTTTCTCTTGGGTTGTAGCTTTTCCCGTGCATCCTTCTTGATTTTTGCCATAGTTTTGAGGATCAGCAAGATAATTGTTTACAAATGTCTTGCTCCTGTTAAGTCTCCTTGCTATTTCACGGCCTGAAAGTCCTATTTCCTTGAAAACATAAATTTTTTTTCTTTCTTTCGCTGTCAAAGTTTTTTCGCAACCCTTGTGTGCTTCAAACTAAATAAAATGGTTATTTTTAACACTCTCTTAGATATTTTATACAAAAATTCACACATGCGCACTCGTGCACGGAAATATTCGCAATGGCCTCACCCAAGTGGAGCACATTTTTATACATATTTTCAGTAGTTCATTAATTGATCTTGGGAAATTCGAAAGGTCGTTTCGAATTTACCCTTAAATTTTATGAATTTGTTTTGGGAAGATACGTATCCATGAACTGATAAAATAGACCTTTCTGGGTACAAAACTTCCATCGCAAAATTTGTGGCCTCATCCTAGTGGTTGGCAGTGTATGTTATGCGCATTGAAGGAGATTTGAATAATCTTAATGTGCTTTAACTCAGCACGAGAGCTTAGAAGTTTAGAGAAGGGGATGAAAGGAGATGCCGATGCACTTTGGTTTCTAATGTCTGAATATCGTTATGCTATGGAAAAACTGAGTTTGGTAAAGCATTCCACATTCGTGTTGTTCGGCTTTGTAAGAGAATCTCTTTACTTGACCGTACGTTCGAGATTATAATTAAGTTTATGGGCTTATGGGCGCCCCCGGATGCAAGAATATTACGAATGAAATCTTTGAGGAAAGCAATGCAATTGGTTATTTGTCTAAAGCACTTACAAAAGTAGCGGTGATGTAAGTGGAGACAAAAATGTTTCTACGGTGTTCGAGCGAGTAGTTTAGTTAGTCTCTTCACCTGCTCCTTATTACCCAATCAACCAACGCAGTCTCGAGGTGTGTACTCTTATTTTTATGGTAATATCGAAGCACAGCTCATGTAGTTCAGTATTGAGCCTTCTTTTCTACACATATCTTTGCTAGCGGGACCGAAGATCATTCGAAGTATTTTTCTTTCGAAATCTCCAAAGTCACCCTGCATAGTCATACGAGTTTTATCTACTAAAGGTAGATAATTAGGCTCTGCTCAGCTTATCTTTGACAAAACTGTCACCTATGACATTGAAATAGATAAAAATATGGTGAATATCAATATTGACCTGCGTAATGTGAAAATAAAGTCGGATGTGGACTTTTTGATGGGCTCTTACCAATGCGCCTTTAGATCAGAAAAGTCCACAATCGACCAAAAGAGTTCAGTTTGACTAAGATTTATAGGCCGCGTATGACAGACAGCAAGTATATAGGTATCTGAAGAAAGAAATCTTATAAAACCGCTCTTAAGAGTAGACATCTATGTATATGTATACACAAAGTTCGATCGACTTTGCAGAATATTGTTGGGGAACGTACCAGGGATGCATATGAGCAACCCAAAATATGTAGCAGAATCCTCAAAAAATCGAAGTAGATTTACAAAAAATGTAGCAGATAGTAAAAAATGGCATAAAATTGTTAAATAACAATATTTTCTCATCAAATAAAAGAAAAACTGAATGATAATAGCTCTTACAAGTTATTTTTATAACAATGTTTTCTTACAAGATTGTACATATGCATCAAACTGTTTTTAAATTTATAAAAAAAATAAGATATTTTTTTGCTTGAACCATTACAGCAAAGTAAAAAGTAGAAGTAGGTATTGAAAAGTTGTATTTTAAGCAAAAACTAAACGAAGTAGAAAAAATTTGCTACGTAGTAAGAGAAGAATTTGAAAAAAATGAAGTAAATCTGCTACATATGTAGCAAATATTCATCCCTGGAACGTACGCTGTAGGCAAGAAAAAAAAGAAAAGGAAGAGGAAGTGCCAAAAAATTGTTATTCTGATGGGACTTAACACGCTTACATCAGAAGGATACCCCTTTGCAAAACTATGTTTAGGGAAAAAGCTAACACCAACACCACAAAGCTTACCACCTTTCAGACATTGCTTGATGTTCGCGAGGAAAATCAAACGCGATGAAAATCAAACTGGTTGATTTGAACAAGACTACTTTTGGTAGTGTCGGTCGCACAAAGTCTTTCCTTGATAGGGCCACTCCCCTTCGAGTATGCAGTTTAATGAAAAGTTTTAATGATAAAACTTGAACGATCATGAAACAAACATATGCGACAGTTTGTGACGTGCTTTTTTCTCTAGAGCTGGGGTATGCTCGTCGGGTCCAGGGTCGACCAAAGAAAACACATAAAACTTTGGTTATGAAGAAGGTCCAATCCTTTTATTGGTCTTAAAGCTAGTCTAATATAATATTCATTAATCACTAATTCTGGTGGTGGTTCCAACACTGGATCTACCCTTACTCCTATGCTGGCAACAGGGTCATCAAGTACGGGTCTTTAATCGCTGGCATCAACAGGAAAATTCTGGCATCAACAGTTAAAATACTGGCATCAACAGGAAACCTGGCATCAACAGTAAAAATACTGGCATCAAAGGCAAACGCTGGCATCAACAGGAAACCTGGCATCAACAGTAAAAATACTGACATAAACAGACAAACGCTGACATCAACAGGAAACCTGGCATCAACAGTAAAAATACTGGCATCAAAAGACAAACGCTGGCATCAACAGGAAACCTGTCATCAACAGTAAAAATACTGGCATCAACAGCAAACGCTGGCATCAACAGGAAAATCCTGGCATCAACAGTAAAAATACTGTCATCAACAGCAAACGCAGACATCAACAGGAAACCTGGCATCAACAGTAAACGCTGGCATCAACAGTAAAAATACTGACATAAACAGACAAACGCTGACATCAACAGGAAACCTGGCATCAACAGTAAAAATACTGGCATCAACAGCAAACGCTGGCATCAACAGGGAAATCCTGGCATCAACAGTAAAAATACTGGCATCAACAGCAAACGCAGGCATCAACAGGAAACCTGGCATCAACAGTAAAAATACTGGCATCAACAGCAAACGCTGGCATCAACAGGAAAATCCTGGCATCAACAGTAAAAATACTGGCATCAACAGCAAACGCAGGCATCAACAGGAAGATCCTGGCATCAACAGTAAAAATACTGGCATCAACAGCACACGCTGGCATCAACAGGAAGATCCTGGCATCAACAGTAAAAATACTGGCATCAACAGCAAACGCTGGCATCAACAGGAAACCTGGCATCAACAGTAAAAATACTGGCATCAACAGCAAACGCTGGCATCAACAGGAAACCTGGCATCAACAGTTAAAATACTGGCATCAACAGGAAACCTGGCATCAACAGTAAAAATACTGGCATCAACAGACAAACGCTGACATCAACAGGAAACCTGGCATCAACAGTAACAATACTGGCATCAACAGCAAACGCTGGCATCAACAGGAAGATCCTGGCATCAACAGTAAAAATACTGGCATCAAAAGACAAACGCTGGCATCAACAGGAAACCTGGCATCAACAGTAAAAATACTGGCATCAACAGGAAACCTGGCATCAACAGTAAAAATACTGGCATCAACAGACAAACGCTGACATCAACAGGAAACCTGGCATCAACAGTAAAAATACTGACATAAACAGACAAACGCTGACATCAACAGGAAACCTGGCATCAACAGTAAAAATACTGGCATCAACAGCAAACGCTGGCATCAACAGGGAAATCCTGGCATCAACAGTAAAAATACTGGCATCAACAGCAAACGCAGGCATCAACAGGAAACCTGGCATCAACAGTAAAAATACTGGCATCAACAGCAAACGCTGGCATCAACAGGAAAATCCTGGCATCAACAGTAAAAATACTGGCATCAACAGCAAACGCAGGCATCAACAGGAAGATCCTGGCATCAACAGTAAAAATACTGGCATCAACAGCAAACGCTGGCATCAACAGGAAGATCCTGGCATCAACAGTAAAAATACTGGCATCAACAGCAAACGCTGGCATCAACAGGAAACCTGGCATCAACAGTAAAAATACTGGCATCAACAGCAAACGCTGGCATCAACAGGAAACCTGGCATCAACAGTTAAAATACTGGCATCAACAGGAAACCTGGCATCAACAGTAAAAATACTGGCATCAACAGGAAACCTGGCATCAACAGTAAAAATACTGGCATCAACAGACAAACGCTGACATCAACAGGAAACCTGGCATCAACAGTAAAAATACTGGCATCAAAAGACAAACGCTGGCATCAACAGGAAACCTGGCATCAACAGTAAAACTACTGGCATCAACAGCAAATGCTGGCATCAACAGGAAAATCCTGGCATCAACAGTAAAAATACTGGCATCAACAGCAAACGCAGGCATCAACAGGAAGATCCTGGCATCAACAGTAAAAATACTGTCATCAAAAGACAAACGCTGGCATCAACAGGAAACCTGGCATCAACAGTAAAAATACTGGCATTAACAGACAAACGCTGACATCAACAGGAAACCTGGCATCAACAGTAAAAATATTGTCATCAACAGCAAACGCTGGCAACAACAGGAAGATCCTGGCATCAACAGTAAAAATACTGGCATCAACAGACAAACGCTGGCCTCAACAGGAAACCTGGCATCAACGGCTTATAGCCGGCAAAATAAAGCTCAAAATCCTTAAGAGGCTAGTGGGGGGATTTGAGATTTGTGCTAGGAACTCCAAGGAGACCTTGCTTAAAATTGGGAATCTCTGGGCGCACTACGTACCCCTGGTTTTCCTCTAGTGGAAGTAGCCTGTACACGAGATTGGTACTTTTCAACACGGGCTGGCTTCCGTCTTCTCGTATTTTTCAGGGTGCGTTATAAAGTTATCTACAACTAGTGAGTGTGAGCTCTATGGCGTGAGAGAAATAAATTGTGTGAAAACAATGGTATGTGTATTGGCTGGCGGTAGGGTGTGTATTTGTAACTTCGTTACAAGCTTTCCTGTGTTAATAAGGACACACAATAGGATTATTGTTGTTTAATATTTTGATCGTGCGACGCAGCGCCGCGCCGGTCGCTTGTTGTTGAGTTGCGCTATGACTGCCAATGAGGAAGGACATTGGGTAAGAATTGCTGTGTGCTGATTGTCGGTAGTTTTTATTTTTGATTTTATAGTGTCCTTTTCAAGAAAGACAAAAACTGTCTTATGGCTCTGGAAACCAATTGCGACCATTTCAAATACACCAGCGTGCAACATTTCGCACGTGTGCATCAGACGATTAATTTCGTAAGTAAAATCGAAAATCGTAAGGAAAAGCTGATCATTCTATGAAAATTTTGGTTTTATCTAAGCTTCAATTGGTATTCTTGAAAGGTGATGTATCAGTTCTAGCTGAGTTGCCCAATTCTTCATGTTTATTTGAGAAATGCAAAACTTTCATATTTCAACTCTCTTAATTTTGAAAGCAAAACCCCTGGATCCAATGGTTTATTTCAATTCATTAACTAAATTAGTTTCAAAGAAATGAAAATCGCCAAAATGGAAATTCCGTCTACCGAATGTACCCCCGTTCATGTATTCTAAGACTTTTAATCCTTTGGACATTATATCCTAACAATGTTTTGCCAACCATTACTAGTACCAACAAAAAAAACTTGTAATCCTTACCTATACCTTTCCACGGATTATTTCCGATTATTTCCATCCGACTACACAATTCCCATCTCCAAATCGACAAGAATAATCCTGTAAGTATCCTGGGAAAAGGTTTCTGAGTCGCAAGAAAATGCCCCCTACACCATCTAGTTTCTAGTCCACTTTGCTCTAAGCGATTTCCATTTGTTCTCTTCGACGTCGACATGCATACCATTAACATTTACTGCAGTTGTATTTACCTATTCCATTGTCCAACACACACTTCATGAGAACTTTTATGTGTTCTTTGCTATAATATCTCCAACACAGAACACACAGCCAAAAAGGACGAAAACGACCAGACAAAAGAAAGAAGAAATCAACTTTTCCAACTAAATCAAATCCATCGATTAAGTCTTATACGTTTCATTCACCTGTTGCCCGGCATTGTCCTTGTCGCGCATCAAGTGGGTGGACACAAGACTGTTCAGTGTGGATTGTTGCTGTTGCGCGGTATGTCCTTTCTCCATACCGCCCTCGAACACACCACCACCATTACCGTCACCACCGCGCCGCCATGAGGGAATCTAGAATGAGACTCCGAATTATTGAAGGTACTTTGTCTTCCGATTTTATTCCAACATCCGGTTCCATTTTGGTGTTCTACCTATCGTCCTTGCTATCGCTATACACCAACAGTGATGGCTCTACGTGCTACATGAATGCAACTTTTATATTCCTCTGTGCCAGGATATCGCAAACGAGGAAAAAGGAATACTTTCCGGCCCACACACACTATTCGTCGTCGTACTCGTCCATATAGGTAGGTGATTGTGCAATTTCTATTAGAGAACTTTTCTTTTGCCATGTGCAATTTCGCTTGCTTAAGGATCTGATCGAATCGGCTCTAAGTTGGATGAAAATGTGAGCACAGCCCATTCACGAAAAATAGAAGACAAATTTTTATTACCGTTCGATTATCTTCATGTCGTTTATTCCATCGTCCTCGTCGTTATAATAATTTTTATATTTCTTTTTTCTTCTTCTTCGTCTTTACCGTTGCTTCTGGTTGTTCCGATTTTGTTCTCTTCTCGGTATGGTTCCGGTTGCCAAAGTTTTGACTGAGAAAGTGCAGTCCTTGAAACGGTGTATAAAGGGGCAATGGGGAGTCCTTAAAGATGGATGAAGTGAGATCGAAAGACAAGAAGTGAATTGATTTATTATGTGGATAAAAAAGTTTTCTTTTTATGATAATGGAATGGCTGGGGACTGAAAGAGCACCAGATGCACAGGAAAACGATGGAGTGGAGCAACTTTGTGAAGTCGAGTTTTGTAGCATTGAATTTCCCCGGGGGAGGACGACGCAGTTTTCTGAAATGAAATTGTTTGAAATTTCTTTGGGAGAATTTGTCACGTCGAATGTGGGGGGGATGGATATTCAAGCTGTAGGCTTAGGAAGGAACACTCCAAGGAGACGATGCTCCTATTTGGGTAAATAAAATCTTCGAAATTAGGTTACATCAAGACGGAAGGATAAGGGTAGAATGAAGTTTTATGTGCATTTAAGAATGAATTCGAAATAAGTTTAAATTAGAATGGCAACTGGGCCATGTTGGATAATCACTTGAAAAGTTTTGTAATCATTTGGCAATAATTATCAGCTACGAATAATTATTCTTCTTGTCAGAAGAGTCGCAATAGGAGAGATTTATTTTGAGTAACTTAAGTGTAGCTACAAGCAGGTACCAGAACTCTCATTGAAAATACCTAGTTTGAAAGTTGCTTAACGTTTTGATTGATTTGCTTTCGTATTTTGCTTGAAATTTAAAAATAAATTCTGATTAAAAAAAAGAAAGAACTCAAAAATAATATGCTACCCAATTTACTTAGAGATCGGATTTTTGAACATGGCGTTTTGATTGATAATTGCTAGAAATAAAATGAATGGAAATATTTGATTTATATGAAAGGTTAGGTTATAGCAATTTTCTATTAAATCATTTCGCACGTCCCACGACTTCCAATCTTTAGGGCGTTGTTCTTTTTTTTATTGTAATTTGAAATTTGTAAAAAATTGTAAATTTACTGGTGTCCACTGTGTATTTTCAGAACACTATACCATTCTTTCAATTGAAATCATGGTTAATTACTATAGATCTTAATTCGTTCTAATTAACTATAAAAATGAATTATCGTGGTGGCAGTATATACAGACACTGTCAGCCAAAATAAAGTGCAAATACACTTTACTCATTTTAAAATTTCAGAGAACAAACAATTAGAAAATTTAAACCTTTAAAAATACTCCGTTATTTTTGTTCTCTTTTAAATATGAACTGCATTAATTTTCAAGAAAAAGACATTGAGCTTGGACAAAATACAGTGCAATTTGTTTATACCTGTGCAAAGTTTAGCAAATAATAATTCAAAATAAAAACATAAGCAAAATGATCAACAGGTGAGATTATCTTGCAAAAATTTTGCTTCAAGTTGAATTTTATTTTCGTAAGCTTTGACATGGAACAACTCTCATATGAACTGAAAGAATTTTTAGTTTACGTGGGTTGATCTTTCGTAAACTAAGAGGAAAATAGGGTCTGTCAATTTTTGAAAGGTTAATTTGAACTTCATTGAACAGAGATGTGCTGCCAGTTTTAGAAGTCAAAGTGGAAGAAAGAGGAAAACAACACCACCTAATGACCACAGAATCAAAACAGAGGCCAGAAAAAACCATTATCCACAGCTAGAAACATTAAAGAAGACTTACAATTAGACGAACGACCAAAGACAGTCCGAAAGGTGACTAAATGAAAGTGGGCTACGAAACTATTAGGCAAAGAGAAAACTTTGATTTTTGATTTTGATTTTTAGAAAAAGTATCTGGGTGTTTCTCTGCTATTTGGATATATCAGATTATCGAAACAGATGTGGCTCCATACTAGATAATTAATTATTTTAAACAATCATGAAAAAAGAGAAGACAAAATAAAGTGCAAATTCACAATATCAACAAAAAACATACACTGCCAACCATTAGGATGAGGCCACAAATTTTGCAATCCATTTTCGCTTTTTATAACTGAGGGGAGTTTTGTACCCTGAAAAGTTTATTACCAGTTAATAGATACGTATTTTCCCACAGCAAATTCATAAAATTAAAGGGTTTATTCGAAACGACCGTTGGAATTTCCCAAAATCAATTAATTTCCAAAAATCAATTAAATTAATGAACTATTGAAAATAGCTATTGAAAGGTGCTCCACTAGGATGAGGTCATTGCGAATATTTCCGTGCAGGAGTTCGCATGTGCGAATTATTGTATAGAATATCTAAGAGAGTGTTAAAAATAACCGTTTTATTTAGTTTGAAGGATAAATGGGTTCCTAAAAGTCTTTTACAGTGACAGAAAGAGCAAAAATAGATGCTTTCAAGGCATTTAGATTCTCAGGCCGTGAAATAGCAAGAAGACTTAACAAGAGCGAGACAGTTGTAAACAATTATCTTTCTGATTCACAAAACTATTGCAAAAGTCAAAAGGCCGCACGGGTAAGGCTACAACACCAAGAGAAAATCGGTTGATTCTACGACTTGCCTCAAATTCCAATGATAAGGGCCAAAAGCGGAGTTTCAGCCAGCATAACAACGGTTCGAAGAATAATACAAAAAAAATGACACTATTCAAAGAACGAAACTAAAAAAGAAAACAATTTTGAAGCCAGTACACAAGGAGCATCGTATGAACTTTGCAAGGCAGCATGTTGATTGGAGCAGTGAATGGAAACGCGTTGTCTTTACGGATGAAAAAAAGTTTAACCTTGAAGGTCCTGATGGATACAACTTTTATTTACATGATATTAGAAAGGATGAGGTTATTTTGGCAAGACATCATAGCCGTACATCAGGTGTAATGGTGTGGGGAGCTATTACCTACTATGGCACGATCGAATTGGAGTTTTTGTCCACAACAATGAACGAAAATAGCTACAAATGTTTGCTGGAACGGTCATTTCCAAATATGAAAAATATTTTTGGACCTCTGACTTGGATTTTTCAACAAGACAAAGCCCCAATCAACACTAGCAGGGTTGTCAGAAGCTAGATTCAATCAGAAAACTTGGAACTTTTGTCATGGCCGCCAGATTCACTGGACTTAAACATTATTGAAAATATTTGGTCATGGCTATCTCGTAATGTATATGAAGGTGACATACTCATTATTAATTTAAAAAAAAACCTTAATAATAAATATAATTAAACCATAAAATGTAAACATTTCACTAATTTTTTGTTTTTTTCGAAGATTTTGCATGTGGCCTCATCCTAGTAGAGCACCTTTTTATACCTACTTCCAGTAGTTTATTAATTTAATTGATTTTTGGAAATTAATTGATTTTGGGAAATTCCAACGGTCGTTTCGAATAAACCCTTTAATATTATGAATTTGTTGTGGGAAAATACGTATCTATTGACTGGTAATAAACTTTTCAGGGTACAAAACTCCCCTCAGTTATAAAAAGCGAAAATGGATTGCAAAATTTGTGGCCTCATCCTAGTGGTTGGCAGTGTATGTTTTTTTGTTGATATTTTGAATTTGCACTTTATTTTGTCTTCTCTTTTTTCATGATTTGTTGCAACACATATTTTTTGTTATTTTAATTTTGGTTGTATTTTGTTTATGAGTACTGATATGTTTGTAAAAGAACTTAAATAAATTATAGAAAGTGACTTTTTGAAGTAAGGTTCATGAAATTCTTAATTCCGCACTTTATTTTGTCTGGCAGTGTATTTGTTGCCGAATGCACATTTGTGTTCCTTGCCAACACAAACGCCGGCATGCGATGTTCTTACCTTTCTTTTTTTTTATTTTGAACACTTTTTTAAGTTTCGCTTTCATCGTATAAAATTAATATAAATCCTATTGGAAACGATAAATTAACTCTCGACCTATTAAAAGCAGTATTTCGACGAAGGAGAAGTGCAAATGTTCAAGCCTTAGAGACATCGTTCTACAAGGGTGTCTTACGACACCGTTTCGTAATTGAAACCTTAAAACTAATAAATGCATCACAAACGGTTCGTTTGTTAGGTGTAATAAGATAAGTAAGCCTAACAACTATGTGCCTTCTTTTAAGATTATTGTTTCTCCAACGCTTTTTGGCCCTATATGCAACCCTCAGATTTGGCCGGCTGATATTAAAGAATTTTCAGCTCGTCATAGTTAAAGTACCGTCAATAAGGGACCAAAAAACTTGAAAGTATCTCCCTCTTCTACCAAAATGTAAGAGGGCTTCGCAGTAAAACTGCTAATCTCTATAACAACTCCCAAGCATTCTCTCATGACATTTTTGCTCTGACTGAAACTTGGCTTAACTCTGCCATTTTAGATACTGAATTGTTTGACCATGAGTACTTAGTGTATAGAAAAGATCTTAGCTACAATAAACCCTCGGAAGTTGGAGGTACTTACTGCTGTTCGTAGCAAATATATGTCTTCTCTTATAACCTTTCCATTTGATTTAACTGTAAATGTATTATGTGTCAAAGTCACAATCAAATCAAAAATTGTTTATATCATTAATACATATATTCCACCAAAGAGCTCTGCTTCATCTTATAAAGAATTAACGTTAGTTTTAGATTATATTAATGAATTGCTGTGCGTTGAAAATTATGTATTGTTCTTAGGTGACTTTAATTTACCTTATATTCAATGGTTACCATCTTCAGATGAAACCTATTTTAAACCATCTTTGACTTCACCTCAACAGGAATTAATGTTGTTGGATAATTTAACATCAACCGACCTACGGCAAGTAAGCTGTATCAAATACTCTAAAAATCGAATTCTTGATTTGGGCTTCTCTTCAGACTCTGTTAGTACCTGTTATTGAATCTAGTTTCGGTATTACTGATCCTAGCCTTGATGAAACTAACATAGATGACTACCACCCACCTCTGAATATTTTTCTTGACTTGAGTGGTGAAATCCACAATAATAGTAACTCTCATGATTGTTCCTATGTGTTTGACTACCGCAAAGCTGATTTCGATTTGCTCTGTGGTGAATTAATTATGTCTGGTATCGAAAACATATCAGTTTTTACCAATATTGACGAAGCTGTTAGCAGCTTTTATTTGATTCTCTATAGATGTATAGAAAAATCAATTCCTAAAAATTTTTTTAAAAATTCTGACTTCAACCATCCTTGGTATACTAAAGAGTTGAAAATCTTAAAAAATAAAAGAAATAAAGCTTGGAACACTTATATTAAAACTCATTCCGTTTCCGACTATGAGTTTTACGTTTTTCTTTTTGAAGAATTTAAGACACTTTCTAAAAATCTTTATTCAAATTATATTGACCGAATGGGAGACTCTTTTAAAAAAAATCCAAAAACGTTCTGGCAGTTTGTTAACTCAAAGAATAAATCAGATGGTTATCCAGCTAGTTTTGTTTATGAGAACCGTTCTTATGAGAACGTCTCTGATATTTGTAATGCATTTGCTGACCAGTTTCGCAGCTCATTTTGCGATACTACTGTTGACATTAATGCTGATTTCTTCAGTTATCTTCTCAACTGTAATCAAGTATGCTTTAATAACACTGTTATTGAAATTGATAAACTTTTTTGGAGTCTTGAAACCTTAAATGACGATATCTCTTCCGGGCAAGATGGCATTCCTCCCATTGTACTAAAAAAATGTAGGTCATGCTTAGCATACCCGTTACAATATTTGTTCTTACTTTCTTTGAAATCTAGTAAATTCCCTCTGCTTTGGAAAAGATTATTTATCACTCCAGTTTTTAAGAAAGGGGACAAATGTGATATAAAAAACTATAGACCCATTGCCAAACTTTCTAGCATTCCTAAACTATTTGAAAAACTAGTATGTGACCAGCTGGCTTTCAGTGTAAAAAACGTTATTTGCACACAGCAACACGGTTTTGTTAAAAATAGATCGACTGTCACAAACCTGCTATGTTTTCTTCAAAAATGTTCCTTAGCACTAGAAAATGGTAATGAGCTCGATTGCATCTACACGGATTTTTCTAAAGCTTTCGATCAACTTTCACACAATGTTATTCTGTTCAAACTAAAGGCAATGGGCTTCCCATCTGTGTTCACTGATTGGGTACTTTCTTATCTATCTATGAGATCATACCAAGTAAAGTTCCTTAATATCCTTTCCCACCCTTTTAATGCTGGCTCAGGTGTACCTCAGGGAAGTCATTTAGGACCTCTTCTATTTATTTTAGCTATCAATGATGTTGCGTCTTGCATTTCCTTCAGTGAAATATTAATTTTTGCTGATGATATGAAAATTTTTAAAAAGATAACTGGTTCGCTTGATCGCTCTCATCTCCAGTCCGATGTTAATCATTTTGCAGTTTGGTGTTTTAAAAACGGGCTCAGCCTTAACCCCAATAAATGCCAAAGCATGACTTTCTCTAAAAAGAAGGAACCTAGCAACCCAAGTTATTCTATTTCCAATAATATTTTGAGTCAAGTGAAATGCTTTAAGGATCTTGGCTTTTATTTTAGTTTCAATATGGACTTTACTCAACATGTCAACTACATCGTTAGTAAGGCCAATAGTATGCTTGGTTTTATGAAAAGATGGTCAAAAGAGTTTCAAGACCCATATGTAAGAATTGAATCAGTACAACATAAATTCATAAGATTCGCTCTTAAAGGGCTTCCGTGGGTAAACCCTTATGATTTACCACCATATGAGCACAGAATCCAATTATTACATATGCAACTTCTTTCTCAAAGGCGTACCATTAACGATCTGGTGTTTTTTCATCAACTTATTACCGGACATATCGATGCACCTGATTTACTTTCTTGTGTTCAATTCAACTTTCGAGGCGGATCTTACCACCTGCGCAACTTAGTTTTAATATACTGCCCTTACCATAGAACGAATTATGGCATGAATGAGCCATTGACTCGTATGGGTAGACTTTTTAATCTTAACTCATGTTTAATTGATTTCAACTTAAGTAAATCTAGTCTAAAAAATTTGTTAAAAACCAGTGCTCCACTTTCTTAAGTGTTTGCATGTTTGCATGTTTCAATTAATTTTAGTTTATATACCACATTTTGTATGTTTTTGTTTATTATATCACATTTTGTATGTCTTGTTTATTTCATAGTGTACTTTATTTAAGTTAATTTTGTAATATTTATTTGAAAGTTCTTGTTATTATGTCTTTTTTTTTTGTTTTTACTATTCTTACGTTCTCTATGTGCTGGTGTTGATGTTACACTAACACTTGCATTAATGATGAAGAGCGTATATAAGTATGTACATTTGAGCTTGTTCTAAGCTCAGTACTACTTAGTCTCTGAAATACAAAAGACTTTTGTACCAAAAAGAAATCCTATTGTGGAGCTGACTAGTTCCTTCGAGGGAAACTGTTCGATTTTCTTAAATTTAATTCTTTGCTGGGGGTTGAGTCGTCATCTATAAAAATAGGCACGAATGGGTCGAACAAATTTGCGACTGTGTGCTAAATACGATATCAAAACCTTAAGGCTGAGTACTAGGTTTAAGTATTCGTTCTTCATAATATATTTTGTGGTACTGGTTGCCAACTTCACATTATTTGTGAAAATTGACTAAACTACAAAAGATATTGCAAAAAATTAAATTAGTTATCCCAATTTTCTTAAGCGAAAATCCATAACTTCATTTTTTTTTTTTTTGCATTTACACCTTTCTTAAAAACGAGATTCTTAAAAGTCAAGTATGCAAAGCTTAAGAGCTTGTCAGATGTTGTTTTGACAAAAAATTTGAAAAACATCAAAAACACAGCTTTGTACTTACTTCAAAAGATCAAAAAATGTTTATAAAATTTGTAAAAATTTCAAATATTGAAATTTTTCAAATGTTGATATGATGTTGAATCTCTCTTAAACAGTCTATAACTTCTAAAATACGAAATCTCGTCAAAATCAGAGCTGTAAAAGAATGCATTCATCTGGTAATCGTCTAGAGCAGTCAAAAGACTTGAGGCCAAAAGAATGCAATACTTTTTAACTGGTTGCAATCTTGGAATCTCTTAAAAGTCTTTTACATTCTTTCCAATCATCAAGTCATTTGATTGCATTGAAAGTAATGCAGTCATTTGGCTGCTTTGAATTCTTGTTCATTGCTTGAATTCTTTTAACTGCATAAAGTCTTTTATTTCTTTCTTCAAGTCTTTCGGCTGCTCTAGACGATTGTTTTACTAAAGGCTTTAAAATGAACTGAGAATTTTTGATTAGACATGTATATGTATATATTAACATGAAGTCAAAATATTCAAAAGATAAGTCTTTTTCAACATTTGACTGCAATACAAAAAGGAATGCATTCTTTTACAGCTCTGGTCAAAATGGTGTCAGTCATTAACGAGAAAATTAGTTTAAAAAAGGCTCTATGGGACTCTTAAGACTTGTTCCGAAAATATTTTTTACCTACATAATAAAAAAGACAACTTCAAACTTACCCTTCATATAAAACTTAATCGAAATCGCCTGAGTCACTTGATCGATTTCCTTCAAAGTTTGCAGTTAGGGTCTGTGGGGTAGCTTACAGAGGGGATTTGCGAATTGAGTCTCTAGGTCTTATTTTTCTCGAAAACGGCTCCAACCAAAGTTTTGTGTGAAAAAAATTGTCTTTCTTTGATGTAAGAAAAATTTTTTGGAAGAAATCTAAAGCCGGTACCTCTTATAGTAACGCTTTTTCAAAACCAACTTTCTGATCAATCGCCTACACAATGTTATCGAAATATGGTTATTTAGAAGTCGTAGGTTGCTTAAGAAATATCTCATATATCAAAATTTAGGCAATTTTAATTTTTGAAATTTTTATTTTTTATTTTTCTTATAAGATAATATCGATTTTCTGAATTTATCTCCAATTAGTAACGCTTTATTTTTTTTATTTTTTTATTTTTTCTCTAAACAACATCTGACAAGATCCTAAGCTTTGCATACTTGGCTTATAATTAACTGGTTTTTTAAGAAAGTGAAAAACAAAAAAACTTTCTTAAACTTTTTCAACGATTTAGATTAAATTTTTAGAATTTATACATATTAGAGAATGCAAAAATTGCGTTATTGGATTTTCGCTTAAAACCTTCTGGATATTTAATTTAATTTTTTTCAATATCTTACATTTTGTCATAACTATTGTGTAGCTGGCAACCCAGTACCACTAAATATGTAATGAAGAGCGAATACTCAAACTTTGTATTCAAAGTTAGTCGATACTTCTGCAATTTCACGTTCGATATTCGTACGAAGTTCATCAATCGTCGCTGGTTTGTTGGCGTAGACAATAGACATAACGTAACCCAACGCTACTGGTGGTCAAGCGGCTTCAGTTCTGGCGTCAATTTAAACTTGTTAGGATGTAGGCAAAGATCTTTTTGCAATTTTCGCCACTACGACGTCACAGAGATGTCCAACGCTTGAGAACGACGTGTGAGAGACACATTTGGGCTTTCTGCAACTGAAGCCTCAGTGAAGCAAGATTCTCGACACTACGGGCACTTCTTTGTCTCACTGGCACTTGTACTGGGCCTCTGGACTCAAATTTTTCCACTAGACTCTCAATTGTTGATCTGCTAGGACGATTTTGACGACCATTAGTTGGACGTAGCGCTCTTAACGTTGACTGACTCTGAATTTCGATAGTGAATTTTAATGATTTCGAGTCGTTGTTGGCTCGAATATCTTTCCATCATAAAATGGCAAACCTTACTGAAGAGAAATGTCAAAAAGAAGGCAAGAAATATGGCGTCGTTTGCTCTCACTGTCGCTCTACTTTTGTAGCGTCCCTGTTGAAAACCCCTTTTGGTTCGAGATGTCTATAAACATGCACAAAATTATATTTCACATGGTGCCAACATCATTGAAGGTTTTCCAATTCCTATCGGAAAGATTTCGGAAGATGTCTTTAAAGCCCGTCAAAAGGATAACAATGTCTTTCAAAGCGATTTTTCAACAATAATTTCCCGAATCGCTGCAAAAACTGATGTCGCCCATAACATTTTCATATCTTCAGATTCATAAATAAGCAAACTGCAACATCTTCACTCCCGAAAACACCAGCACCTATCTCCTGAGTCATTCTAATGGTTTTGAATTAAATTTTAGAAAAAACACTCGTACAATAGACATAAAAAAAGTTCAGCCTCTTTCTATAAATCAACCACTGTAAAACTTGTCGAATCTTGTTTATTCTGTTTCCATGTTCAATAAAATAAATAAGTAAATAGGGCGGCTCACAACAAAGCGCTTCCGCTTTTCATGGCAATGTGTAACTACTCAAGGGGGATGCTCACCATTACCGCGCAGGCATCACAAAAATCTTTTCTAAACGAAAGATTTCCCTATAAACAATTAAGAATTTTTATGGAATAATTTTGAATGCATATAACACTTAACCCCCAAAAACGATAAACAACTCTTTTAATGTACATATGTCACTCACTAAACATTCTCAGTCATTGACAATCAGGAAATAAAATCCACAAAAAAACCAAATGGCATTTTGACATTCTTCAAGTGTGCAAATGATTAATGATAAAACCACACCAAGAACATTCTCCCGTTCTTGGCTTACTTATTGTAAGTCAAACTAAGGCGACTCCCATCTGATGTTACTGTCGGACAAACTCATTTAACGTGACGTGTGTGCAATGGAGCCATGATAATGCGGATATTTTGAAAAATCGACGAAAGCTTCCAACCAAAAAAGAAATATTGTCAACCGTCATGGTCTTTAACGTTTATTCAATGAAAACTTATCACCACCGAAAAACCCTTTTAACAGCCACTCCATTAGACAACCGCAGCATCTGTGATTGATTGGAATGGAAAAAAGTTTTGCACTTAAACATTATGCAGGATCATTGCACAAGAAGTCTTTCGATGACAATATTATTTCTTCACCAAAAAAAGGATACGCTTCTGCCTCTCATGGTTAACAGCGCAGTTTTCGATATTATACGGTTCGGGTGCGAAGGGGGAAGGTTGGTGTTCTGTGAGAACAAAAATCTTGTCGAACATAAATTTGCAATTTCTACCTGATGGTCCGTAAGGGAATTGTTTAATATCCTGGATTTTACTGGATGGCATGGATCCAAGGGATAGAATGGAATTGCCGAAATCAAGTTTGTTTCTTTTTGAAAAAGGAGCCATATCTTCGTATCCTTCCAGCAGACTATTATGGGCGCAATTTCGGTATCTTGCGGTTGTTTCGTTGGGTAATTTTATATTAATGAAACAATATCTATGTTATTTTAGTTAACGAGGGGATGCCTTTAATTCAGAAGTGTGTAATTAAAACTTGGAAATGAAATTCGACTCAACTGCTGAGTGGTTCCTGAAAAAGAAGTTACATGGAAACAACTTTGCTACAGTTTGTAAGTTCCACGGGTAATTAAGATGGAGGGAAGAGATTTGTATGGATTATTGGGCGAAGTAACTTTAGAATTCGGTTAAAGGTATTTGATTCTTCCTTATCTTCACTTCGTAGAAGCTTATTGATAATTTTTTTTCAGTTATCAAGCCACTTAATTTTCGTTGAAGTTTAACTGCTCAACGCGACTTAGATTTAGACTTAGTTTTGCTTTTAATAACATCTGACAGAGGAGGAGGAGTTTGTGAAAGATACACTTCATTTTCTGTAATTGCGGACGTTTCCTTAACGTCGCTCTGAATTGATTAAAAGATTTTAAGTACTAATGCCTCACCCCAAGTCTTCAGTACCTTCTTCGATTTACCGGGGGTGGAAGCCGTATTTGTTAAGTGCGTCGAATTAATTTTTATGTGTTGGATTGCCTTGTTGAGAAAGGGACAATTTGTGCAGCTTTTTTAGATTTTTTTCTCGACGATCAGCAGGTACCACGATGTAAATTCAAGTATTCACTTATACCAAAAATAATGAGAAAACCTCCTAGTAGACTACCCTGAAGTACACCAGAGTTGGTGTTGAAATTTTTAGAAATGATGTTTCGAAACTCGCCCGCTGACTCTGATAAATAAGAAGAAAAAAAATTCCAGACAATTTGGACCGGTGGAAATCCAATTGCCTGGAGTTTGAGTAGATAAATAGATATTTCATTGTCGTCTTCTAGTGATCAAATCTGTAAGCTAAAAATGTAGCTTAATGTAGTTATTGAACCGTTATCTAACTACCAAGCAATTAAAAAAAATCAGTCACTTACTTACTAAGGTGGGCATTACCGTTCCGGGTAAACCTGCTTCTCAACCATCATCTTTTCCAACAATTTTGATTTCGGGCGAGCTCTCTCCAGTTGAAGTCTTCTCCCACTTGATTGAGCCACCTAAGATAAGATCTTCCCCCTCCGCGACGTCCCTGCAATGCGCTTTCGAGAACCCGTTGAGCCGGAGTGTTAATGTCCATCCGCTCTACATGTCCAAGCCATCGTTGTCTCGCGATGCGTTCTATTCTATAGGTATGCCCCTGTTATAATCTACTAAAACACTTGTCATATAATTACTTGCTTATGACTACTTGTTGTAAATCATACTAGCTTTGACATTTGTATCTCATAAACTTAAAGAAAATAAATATCAGTTTGAATTCAGCATTACAATAGATTGGCGACGAGGATAGTAGAGCTACACGCACAGAATTTTTGACTTAGCAACACAAGTTTTTGCATTGATATATAATTTAACAATTATAAAATTCTTACATCAAATTTATCCTGAAAATTGGAGGACGACACATTATGGCAACCGACACAAACAACGCTAATACAGGCATTTTTCCAGTTTGAAGAATTCAACAAAGAAAAAATTCAATGGAACCGCTGGAAGAAACATCTAGAAAGTGCGTTTGCTATAAACGATACACCAAGTGACAAAAAAGTGCATCCACTCTTACACCACATGGGCTACGCAACGTACAACACCTTGTCGACAAATTAGCACCAAAAGAGCCCGAAAGTGAAACATACGACAACATTTGTGAAACACTCGCTGAAATTTATGACTCCAAGCCATTGGAAATAGTTGAAAATTATCGTTTTCACTTGAGCCGCCAAATGGAGCACCAAACGAGTGATGAATATTTGATCGAATGAAAAAAAAAATTGCCAACAATTGCAATTTCGGAACGTATCTTGACACTGCGTTGAGGAATCAGTTTGTTTTCGGTTTGAGGAGTAAATTTATTCGAAACCGATTGCTCGAAAAAACAGATTTGAAATTGTATGATGCATTGAAAACAGCACGGGCAATGGAATTATCCGATAAAGGCAATGCTGAAATTACACATAACCAAAAAGAAGTATCCCACGTAAATAAATAAAAAAAGAAACGTCCACAAAAAAAAAAACAAGAACAACAAAACACAACAAGAAAAATGGTCTAACGAAAAATCCAAAGTAAGCTGTTTTCGTTGTGGAGGGTTGCACCATACACGAAATTGCATGGAAAAGAATTTGTTTCGCACGGAATGCCGCATTAACGGGCATACAAAACAAGTTTGCATCAAATCGAATCGGAAACAGAAGGAGAAAACGCAGGCAAATTACACCGATCATCAAACTATCGAAGAAATTTGTCACATCAGTAGAACTGAAGCTAAACACTCAAACAGAGACAAGTTTTGGATTACAATGCTAATAAACACTTCTTCTTTTGCAGATTTCGAAATTGACAGCGGCGCACCAGTGGCAATCATCAGCAAAAACAATTACAAAGAATACATTGGGTCAATCAACGATGATGAATTAATTGAATCGGACATCGATTTGATTAGCTACACAGGAAACAATATGAAGGTGTACGGGTTTGTGTATGTCAACGTCATATCAAAAGGAAAAGATCACACACTGCGACTGTACATCGTTGACTCAACACGTCATCCTTTATTAGGTCGCGAGTGGCTAAAATGGTTGCCGTTGGACTGGAACAAAGTGTTTCGAGGAGAGCACATCGTTTCAAAAATCGATCAAAAGACGACTCTCCATACACTGCGACAAAAATATCCAAGTGTATTTGACACAACCTCAATGGGTAAAATTATCGGATTAAAAGCGTGCATTCACACAAAACCTAATATCAAACTCATTTTTAAGAAAGCAAGGCGACCAGCGTTTTCTATGCGCAAACGCATTGAAAAAGAGATTGATGATTTGGTACAAAACGGTGTCTTGAAAAAGGTCGAGACGAGCGAATGGGCAACACCAATAGTGCCAGTGCCAAAAAGTCATGATAATGTTCGTATTTGCGAAAATTACAAGATCACCGTCAATCCTTGTATTTTAATTGATGAACATCCGCTACCATCTATCGAGGAATTATTCTCACAAATGTCCGGTGGTGAGAAATTTACAAAAATTGATCTCACCAAAGCATATCTTCAAATGGAAGTGCACGAAGAAGATCAGAAGATTCTTACACTTTCAATACACAAGGGGCTATATCAACCAACAAGATTGATGTACGGAATAGCAACTGGACCAGCTAAAAGGCAACGTGAAATTGAGAATATACTCAAAGACATTGATGGTGTTACTGTTTTCCTTGATGACATCAAAATTACAGCACCGAACGATGAATTACATATTCAACGGTTAGAAACAGTACTACAACGCCTCGAAAAACACAACATGAGAGTAAATTTCGACAAATGCGAACTTATGGCCAACTCAATTACATATTGCGGTTATAAAATTGATAGACACGGCATTCACAAGATGGAAACAAAAATTGACGCCATTCAAAAACTGAAAGAACCAATTAATAAAGATGAGGTACGTTCATTCATTGGTTTGATCAATTACTACGGCAGATTCTTTGAAAATTTAAGCACCGTGTTGTATCCATTGAACAATTTACTCAAAAACAATGTGCCTTTCGTATGGGATGAAAAATGCAAGCTAGCATTCAACACTGTGAAACGTGAAATGGCATCAAAAGCTCATTTATCACATTATGATCCAAAATTACCACTTGTGCTAGCGACCGACGCAAGCCCAGTTGGAGTTGGCGCCGTTTTAATCCATATTTTCCCAGACGGCACAGAGAAGCCAATTCATAGTTTGCGTCACAAACATTGACTCCAACGCAACAAAGGTATATCCAGTTTGACCGAGAGGCATACGCGATTGTTTACGGCATCAGGAAATTTTACCAGTATGTTTACGCCCGACATTTCATACTACAATGTGATAACAAGCCAGTGACACAAATTTTTTCGCCACAGAAGGGACTTCCAACATTATCAGCGACACGAATGCAACATTTTGCAATTTTCTTATCATCATTTGACTACGAGATCAGATATCGAAAATCGAGCGCACACTGTAACGCAGACGCATTTTCACGGCTACCACAAGCATCGACAGTGTCAACAATCGCTGAAATCGACATCATTGAACTAAATTTCATACAAAACCTACCAGTTACAGTACCGGATTTAGTAAATGCTATGATAAACGACGAAACGGTAATAAAACTAATTCATGGTTTAACAATTGGAAAAGACGTGGATAAAAAAGATCGTTTCGGAGTGGACCAAACAGAATTTGCATTACAAGAAGGATGTTTGTTGAGAGGCACACGAGTTAACATTCCTCCAGCATTGAGGAAAAGGGTTCTTGACGAATTACACCAAGCACATTTCGGTACATCTAAGATGAAATCTTTGGCACGTAGCTATGTCTGGTGGCCAGGTTTAGACTCGGACGTTGAGCACATCACACAAAATTGTAGCTCATGTAAACAAAACAGAAAAAACCCGAGAAAAATCTCAAATCACACTAGGGATCCACCATTCAGTGTTTTCGAAAAAGTACACATCGATTTTGCTGGTCCGTATATGGGTACATACTTTTTCATTTTGGTCGACGCATACAGTAAATGGCCAGAAATACGCATCATGAATAACACAATCAACAATCAAAATTTGCCGAGACATTTTTGCAACTTATGGAATTCCAAAAATGCTAGTGAGCGACAATGGTACACAACTCACATCATACGAATTTGAGCAATTTTTGCGAATGAATGGAGTTACACATCGGCGAAGTGCACCATTCCATCCAGCGACAAACGGACAGGCTGAAAGGTACGTGCAAATACTTAAAAACAAGCTTAAGGCAATGAACAGCTGTACTAAAGACTTAGATAAAGATTTAGCGCAAATTTTAATGTGTTATCGTCGAATGGCAAATACGACTACGGGTGAATCACCGGCAGAACGAATGTTCAATAGACAAATTCGTTCAAGATTGGATTTATTATTACCATCAAGAACATCGAAAGAACGAGAAAAACCAATTCAACCGGTCGATCGAAGTGTTGTCGAAGGAGAACGTGTATCTGTTCGGGATTATTATGGACAAAATTATCAATTTGGAGGCGTTTTAAAGAAAATGGGTAAATTACACTACAACATATTGCTAGACGATGGCAGAATATGGAAACGACACATCGATCAAATTCATCGCATCGGTGAAAACATTCCCAACATTTCGAACAACGCTGAGAACAACAACTATTACGATGAATTATGCACAAACTCTACAACATCAACACCAAATCATCAAACACAGCAGACACCACAAACACAAATTAATAAATCAAATGAAGCAAATAAGGCTACAGAATCGGACAGCACCATCCAACCACCGACTTCAATTGCCACTGATGAGCCGACAATTTCGGAACCGATTAGACGGTCTCAACGTCAGCGCACTGTGAAACGCCTTCTAACATACGATGAAAATTTCAACCAACACTAGACGAAATATTGTAAAAACAAGAAATATTTTATTATAATTTAATTTTTATTTTTTTCGGGGGAAAAGTGTTATAATCCACTAAAACACTTGTTGAGCAGTCGGCCCCGGGTGATAAAAACACGTATTTTGAGTTGATAATAACAGCAACTAAAATCTTTATTAAACAATATTAAGTTGGAAATATACTTAAAAAAAATTCAATTATAAGTTCTTACAATTGTGCAAGGCACCGGCCGTTCGCTCCAAAGGTTAAATTCAAAAGAAAGTCATACGGCTAGGATTTACAATTTGTACTTGACAGATCCAAAGAGAGAATGTAATAGAGGATCAGAGACTAAATGTCAAAAAAGGTTTCGTTATGTCTAAAGCTAGTGTTAGATGTACGTGCCATTGCCATGCCATCGTAGCGACGCGACATTCCCCCTTTCGTAAATTGCGTGCTTCATCGAGCATGATATTTACTTCTTCAAATCCAACTTTGCCAGTTTCACTATAGGGCGAGTTGTCATGCCATTACTTGTTTTCACCACAGCACTTCGAGCTTGCCCATCTTTTGAGCGATGCAAGTCAACAACTAAGCCTTTCGTCCATGTATTTCGCTTGCTTGCTTCATCCACAATAATCACAACATCGTTTATCTTGATTGGATCCAACGGTGGTTGGAACCACTTGGTTCGACGAGTTAAGTACGGAAGATATTCTCGAATCCAGCGTTTCCAGAATTTATTCGCAAGTTGGTTCGATAGGTTGAAGGCTCGACGTAACGCTGAGCCACTGTTGTCTTCATTATAAAGTTCTCGGATGCCATTTGAATTCCCTACCAGGAAATGGTTCGGCGTCAAAGCTTCTTCTAAAGGTGAGTCCAACGGGACGTAAGTCAATGGTCGAGAATTTAAAATGTGTTCAATTTCGGCCAAGGTGGCTCTCAAGACTTCTTCACGCATGCTGTTTTCGTGCAAAACATCCGCCAAAATATTTTTTACAGATCGTATCATCCTTTCCCACACACCGCCCATGTGAGGAGAAGCGGGTGGTATGAACGTCCACTCAATTTCAGGGTATATTTTCTCGAGCTGATTTGATGACACTTTCTCGATCTCATCCGCCAGAATACGACTCGCCCCTTTAAAATTAGTGCCATTGTCTGACAAGATGCGATTCGGGACTCCTCGCCGACAGATGAATTGCTTGAATACAAGAAGAAATGATTCTGTTGATAACGATGGCGAGATCTCTATATGGACAGCCCTTGTTGTGCAGCAAGTAAAGAGAACGCCCCATCGCTTTTCTCTTCGTCTTCCAACAGCTACATACATCGGGCCAAAATAGTCCACACCAGTGAACGTGAAGGGTCGCGTGAAAGGAGTAAGTCTCTCAGAAGGAAGATTTCCCATGCTTGGAGGTATTGGTAATGCTCGACGTATTCGGCAGAAGAAACAGTTTTTAGTTATTTGTCTCACTAAGGCTCGGAGGCCATTGATAGAAAAACGTTGTCTCATCTCGTTTATTACAATCTCATTATGGTGATGACGAAATTTGCGGTGGTAATACTCAACAACTAGGCTGGTTACTTGATGATGTCGAGGCAAAATAATAGGTCGTTTCACATCTAAAGGCACATTTCGAATATTATCAATTCGTCCTGAGACTCTTATCAAGCTATTTTGGTCTAAGTACGGTGAATTCTTATAAATGCAACTTTTTGGACTTACCCTGGTATTGTGGGATCTCAAACACGAAATTTCTTCAAAAAATGCATCTTCTTGAGCGAGTCGAAATAAGATAACTTCTGCTTCCTCTATTCCTCCTGTCAGGCAAAGCTTTTTCAGTTTCTCGAGCCGTTGGTTTGGTTTGATTATAGTCTTGATGAATTTCAGTGAGTATTGCGTTGCAGTTCGAAGTTTTTCCCATTTGCTAAACCTCAAAGGATCGGGTGTGATGTTTGATACTTGAATGACGTTTTCTTCGGCTACATTGATGTGGTATATGTTCTCCGATTCCGTTTCCGAAGAGCATGCTACTGTTGTTTCAGGCCACTCACTTTCGGACGAATTAAGAAAAGAAGGGCCGATGAACCAACGTGATTGATGATCATACTGAATGTTTTTATTCCACTTGGTCCCTTCGTCGGCAACATTGTGCTTTGTTGGAACCCATCTCCACTCCTTAATTTCGGAATTCTCAAGAATTTCGCCCACTCTCACCGCTACAAATTGATGGAACTTTCTAGTATCGGATCTTATCCAGTGCAGTACGTTTTTAGAATCAGTCCAGAACAGTCGTCGTTTGAAAGGAATAGACATCTCTGTGGCAACAAATTTGGCTAGTCGAAGTCCCAGAATTGCAGCCATCAGTTCCAGTCGTGGGACTGAAACTGGTTTCAGAGGGGCAACTCTGGTTTTTGAAATAACAAATGAGCAACTTACAATTCCTCCAGTGTCTGCACGCAAATATGCCACAGCTGCATAGGCTTCAATACTGGCGTCTACAAAAAGGTGTAGTTGAAGTTCATCGCTGCCACTGACTAAGGGATAACATCTAGGAATACGAATCAATTTAATCGACTGAATCAATCGAATCCACTGCCACCAATGCTGTCGTTCTTCAGTGTGAATCGGCTCATCCCAGCTTACACCAGAACGCCATATGTTTTGAAGAATAATCTTGGCTTGGATAACGAAAAAGCCCAGAAATCCAAGCGGGTCAAATATTTTCATTACCAGCCGAAGCACTTGCCTTTTTGTTGGAAAGGTTCTTTCATCAAAAGCTTCCTCCGGAAATTTTTCAAAAAATGTCAAGTTGTCCGTATCGGGGCACCACCATAGCCCCAAAACCTTTTCGGGGAAAACTGTATCAGAAAATTCTTCAATTCGCTTGTCCTCATGGGATGCTACACCGGACAGTGAGGCTAAGACACGGTCTGAATTTGAAGTCCAGTTCCTCATTTCGAACCCCCCTTCACTGTGGATATGCTTAACAGTTCGAGCTAACTTGATCATTTCATCTTCGCTATCAGCGCTTTGCAACCAGTCATCTACATATGTATTCTTCAAAATGGCTTCAACGGCATCAGGAGTGTATTTATTCCAACGCATTGCATTCCTGTTTTTGATGTAATTCGCCAGTGACGGGGAGCATGTAGCGCCGAACGTCATTACGTTCATCACAAATGTGTCCGGCTCCCTTAAGTCGTCACCGTTTCGCCATAGAAACATTTGAGATACTTGGTCTTCTTTGCGGACAAGAATTTGGTGAAACATCTCTCTGATGTCACCACACAGCGCAATACGCTTTTCTCGAAATCTAATGAGCACTCCCACAAGAGAAGTCAAGAAATCAGGCCCTTTCATCAAATTGGAATTGAGAGAAACGTCGTTTACTGACGCTGCGGCATCCCAGACTAGTCTTTTCTTGTTTTTGTTCAAATTCGTCACCGTAAATATCGGGATATACCAAGCCTTTCCATCTGTAGGAATTTCGTTCTCGTTAAGTTTTCGAACGTATCCTTTCGATTGATAACTTTTGATCGTGTCTATTAAAAAGTTACTCAAATCAGGATCCCGCTTCATCTTCGATTCCAAACATTGAAGTCTACGTATGGCCATTGGACGAGAATTCGGAAATTGAACAAAGTTGTGTTTCCAGAGGAGACCAGTTTCCCACCTTTTCTGAGAAGAAAGATAGGTTGTTGTCTGCTTCATTATCTCTTGCGAACGTTGATCTTCTTTAGATAGCAGTGTGGGTGACGTAGTGGAGATTCCAACAGAGTCTAGCGAAAAGTAAGTTTTAAGTAATTCATCCATTTTCGTTCCAGAGCCACAAGGGCAGACGTGCATAGTTCTTTCAGGTTCCGATGTCGGCGGACCACGTTGTCGTCCGTAAACTGCCCATCCGATTCTACACCTCGTAGCGATCACATCATTGTCTCTTGCTTCTCGGGTTTCTAAAGGCATTCCGATTTTCGCATTGTCGATTCCGATAAGAATTTTTGCTTTACCATTTTCATATGGAACGATCGGCAGTTTAGCTAGGTGACTATGTTCTTTTATGAATGAAGGGCTTATGGTTTGAACTGGAAGATCTAAGCTTGAGACCGTACGAACGTTGTGCAAGGTAAATTGTTGTGCCTTTCTGTTGTTGCCACTAGATGAAATATTCAAACTTACCACTCTAGAGTTCACATCGTTTTGCTTTATGTCGTTGGTCCATCGTAAGCAAAGTTCTTCTACGCGACCATCTAGACCGAGCTGTTCAGCGATACTGTTTTCCATCAATGTTATAGCCGACCCTTCGTCAATAAAGGCCAAGGTCTGAATCGATTTATCACCATTAGATAACTTCACAGGAACATACCTGAACATCGCCCTTCGAGATTCGTTTGAGTGAAACGACACAACTCGAACTGAATTACTTTCTTGTCCGACTTTTTCCTCTATTGGGCTGGGTTTGGACTGAGTGGAGTATTGAACATTTGTTGAATGGAGAAGATGATGATGAGACATCACACAACCGTCAACACCACAACGCTTTTTAGAATTGCAGCGCCTCACGTAGTGTTTCTTAAAACAACGTAGACAGAGCCCTTTTTCTCGAATAATCTTCCAACGATCGTGCGTACTTAGTGATAAGAATTCCTTGCAATCTGATAAGCGGTGATCTAAAGAACATTTAGGACATGTTGTAATTTGAGTAGATGGTTCTACAACATCATGCACCATTATGATCGACGGTTTTCTTACATTTTTTGTTTCGCTTTTCGATGCTGTTGGGTTGTGTTGACTCAAATTTGTGACTCTACTTGCACAAGTTGCGAGTACTGACAACCAACTATTGAATGCTTGGACATCCGTTCGAACTAACGCCATTTGATGCCGGCTCCAATCGAGCTTCAAGTCACACGGCAGCTTTCCTACCAAATCACTCAATAATACGGCGTCATTTAAATAGTCATTGAGACCAATAGCTTGAACAGTTGAACAGTAATTTTGCACGGCTAAAGATAAATTAATTAAACTTTCCAATTTGTCTGACTTAACAGAAGCCTCTTGCCTGAGCTTACGCTGCAAATTCTGGTAGATCACGTCGGGAGATCCATAAAGCATTTTCAGAGTTTCAATTGCCGACGGGACTGTATTCGGCACAATAAGTTTTCCTCGCACTGCCTCCAAAGCTGGTCCTTTCAAGCACTTCTGTAGCCTTAAAAGATTTTCTTGATCGGTGAATCCACATCTCTCTGTTGATTGTATATAGTTAGTAATAAAAAGTGGCCATTCCTCAGGTTTTCCCGAAAAATTGGGCATATCCTTAGGCATTACATGGCGAGAGGCAATTTGGGATGTTGTTAAGGTTATGTCAGGGAGAGCACTTTGCATGTAAGGCAAGTTTGAGTGCGAACACATGGACGGTTGTGGCTGTGCCGGGCCCATAGTATCGCTTGTTCGAGCAAATGACGTAGCTATTGGAGATGACATTGAAGCGGGCATCCCGTTGTGGATAAATGCAGGTGTATATCCATACCAATTGTTACTTGTAGCACTTGCAAATAAATTGTTGCTTTGTGCTGTGCTGGCTGTAATGTTGTGGCATACTGGTGGCATGTACGTGGTAGTTATTGGAAGCTCTTGTGCTGCAGGGTAAGTTGTTTGTGATGCCCATACTGGAACGGTATTGGAAATGCCGTAACGATGAGCATCGTTGTTGTACCAAGGTATATACGCTGCATTATGTTCGATTGCTTGTCCGCATTGGTATCGAGCAAATTCGTACACAGGGCGACGAGCGTTGACAGCATTGCTAAGTAAAGTCGAATGCAAGATATTTCTCACTGGTGGATGATTGCTAATGGTATGCATGTGATTAATTGTAGGCTGTGGATTTAGTCGATATGTATTTGGAATGGTGACAGAATGATTACTTGAGTATGTGAAAGCTGTTTCTGGCAATGATACGGGATTCATCAATGAAGTCGCTGTTGTTTGAGCAATAAGCTCCGGCATTTGAACGGGTGCATGTGCTGTCGATGATTTAGTTGCTTCTGTAGCTGCTTCGTCAGATGCTGTTGAAGAATGCGGGCAATTAGCTCCAATTGGATAGTGCGAGGTTTCATTATTTTCCGACAAAATACCAAGTTCAGGACAAAATGTAACGTCGTTGCTTTCCGATGTCATGGCAAAGGTGTTTATGCTACAATTCTTTGAAATTAGTTAAAATTTTACTGAAAGAATAAATGTGTTGTAACACAAATTAGTTTAAGACAACAAGGAATGATATTCACAAGAAAGAACGTGTTGATGTCTTGAGATTTTTTGGATTTCCAAGATGCTGACCAAAGTGTGTCCTGCGGATTTTCTACGTCTCGGTTTGAACAATTATTTTAGAATGTTGAGCAGTCGGCCCCGGGTGATAAAAACACGTATTTTGAGTTGATAATAACAGCAACTAAAATCTTTATTAAACAATATTAAGTTGGAAATATACTTAAAAAAAATTCAATTATAAGTTCTTACAATTGTGCAAGGCACCGGCCGTTCGCTCCAAAGGTTAAATTCAAAAGAAAGTCATACGGCTAGGATTTACAATTTGTACTTGACAGATCCAAAGAGAGAATGTAATAGAGGATCAGAGACTAAATGTCAAAAAAGGTTTCGTTATGTCTAAAGCTAGTGTTAGATGTACGTGCCATGCCATCGTAGCGACGCGACGACTTGCTTATGACTACTTGTTTTAAATCATACTAGCTTTGAAATTTGTATCTCATCAACTTAAAGAAAATAAATATCAGTTTGAATTCAGCATTACAATAGCCCCAATCGCGGTACACCTCAAAGAACTTGTTGTTGTATCTTCAACTCCACGAATTGTCTTCGCATTCGCGATCAAAGATCATTTTTCGAAACGCCCAAGCGTTTCCTCATCCGCTTTTGATAAGGTCTATACCTCCGGGCAATAGACCAAGACTAGGATTGGACTAAGGTCCAATAAAGGGTTACCTTGGTTTTTCTAGAGAGGGCTCTGTTTCTCGATTGCCCACTTGCATAAGCACCTATGACATCACGCTTCCTTGTTCCCAGTTTCGTTTCCATGTGGTCTGAGTAGACTCGCCTACTCACTGTACCGACTTGTGAAAGATTGCTCTGGTGTTTACGTTTGAGTTTTCTACATTTCGTTCAAGTATGATGTTAAAGAAATCGCATGACAGTTTGTCGCCTTTCCTAAAACCTTTTCGACATAAATAGTCTCGGTGAGTTTCTTACCGACCTTGACGGAGCAGCATGAATTCTCCAAAGTAATCCTGCATATTTGTACGAGCTTTAAAAGGATGCCGAAACTAGACATGGCTCTGTACATCACGTCTCGGTCAGACGCGGCTTTGAGATCGTTAAAAAGATGGTGTATATCGAGATTGTGTTCCTGGGGTTTTTTCAAGATCTGCCATAATGTGAGAACTTGTTCAATTGTGGACTGTTCAGGTCTAAGACCACATTGATAAGGACATGTCAAATTGTTGACGTTGGATTTTTAGATGTTCACATAAGAGCAAACAAGATCTTATACGCGACGACGTTAAGGAGGCTTATTCCTCCATAATTGAGTGTGCCTAGAATTTTCTGCCATGAAAAGCATTTCCTCGATTAGTCGTTCGGAATCGCGCAAAAAATACTAGGACCCCTCCATTCCCTCACAAAACATGGGGTTGTGGGAAAAGCACAATACCCCGCGGATCACCATTTTTTAGTTTGGTTTGCTATTTCATCGTAGAAGTTTTGGTAAATTGTCAAGATCGGGCGATTCAACACGGCTGTATCAGTGTTCGTGGAGTTACGTGATATCACTTGTAAATCCATCCATTTTTTTGACCGGAAGACTATTGTCGAGTCTTTGTTAATTTTACTATCCTGAGTTGAGTGAGTCACTTATACATTTAAAAGCTATTGAGCAAGCAGAAATGATTGAATGAAAAATAAATAATTAAATAGGGCGGCACAGCAGAGTTACGGAAACTTCGGAGTCTAACGCATTTGCCAGGCCTACAATTTCATGCCAAATCCGAATCAAAAAGAGTTTTTCATGGCAGCGTAATTACTCTCGGAGGACTTGCCAGTTCGTCGCTAAAAGCCACACCACCGAAAATGTTTTTGATGTTTTTGGGATTTAAACCTCGATCCGCATACGTAACAAGTAGACTATTAAGTTACGGGCACGGGTGAATAAGTTAGTGCATTCAACTGTCAGATTACTCACCTACCATTTCATTTACATCTTTACTCACTCACCTCCAGTGAATTTAGTTAATGCTCTATACATAAACGACTTTGGGACGGTTTGTTCAGAGAAGGTTAAATAAGCAATTTGGTTATCAAGGATTCTTCTTCATCCATACTCTACCACTGCACCACGGCCACCCTAGGATCGGGTTTCTGATTGGGTTGTTGTGGTTGGGAGCCCCCACTGAAAAATTTGGAGCTCTGGATGAATTTAAGGATGCTGTTTAGTAAGAGGTTAGAGATTTCGCCCAGATTGTTAGAGAAGTATTCTTCGAAAGCTTTTTCCTAGTATGGACCAAGCTATGACACTCACAGAGGAAGTGGAACGATCCCTCCTCTACCTCTTCAACTTGGCATCCCTTAAGTAATGTGCTACTGTGGATTGGGTACCCAATGAGTTGTGACTCGTCTTAATGCCATAATCTACAGGAAGAGTCTAGGCCTGCTAATTTGGACGAAAAATTCGGTTCTTCTTCTTGGAAATATCTGGCAACACGATTCTGGAAACACGGCATGTTTTTAGAGATGACCTGTCATTGGCGGTTTTTAGAAAATTTTCTTGCATTCGGTTTTTCCTTGTTTTATTGACTTAAGAACTGTGTTATTCGTTTCACTGGATTCGAGTGCCGACCCGATTTTAGCCAGCTTATCCACCATTTCGTTTCTTGTTATATAATGATGTCTTGGAACCCAAACCAAATTTACGATTTTCGTTCAGCTGAGCAGTCCTAGATTGCTACGACAGCTTTGTCCCTGCCAAATTTTGAAATGTGTTATCTAGTTTAAAATGCTCCAATATCAAATATTGTTCTTGAAGGCTTTCCATCCATGGCTGTCTATGAAGATGTCAATATTTTTGTTGATCAAGTTTTGCCTAGCCAGGCCTTCACAGGCCTTCACAGGCTGCTAGTACTTCTGCTTGGAAGACACTGCAAAAATCGGGAAGTTTTAATTATCTGTTCATAGGTCTGGACAGTGGAATTCCTTTATAGACTCGTACAGAGACTCGCACAGCCTACCACTTTTTGCAGAGCCTTTCTTATCTTGCCTGATTAACTCTTGAACTTAGTAGTCATTGTCTTTCCTCATTCTCATTTGAAATCTATTAAAAAGGTACTCAAATCACATTTGTGAAAAAGTTATATTATCCATGGCCTATTCCATTTTGTATTTCAAATATTTGTTTCTACTTGACTTGAAGAAAGGTCTACCATATAATTGGTGCATTAGGAACTACGTAAATATTTTTGAAACGTTACACAATGAATCCTCGTTTTTTTTTATCAACTCTTTCATTTGATTACTTAGAATAAGTTTGAAAAGTTAAAAAAACACATGATATCATCGCTAATAGCTTCTATCAAAAAGATATGGCCTGAAATGGCTACCCTGAGGAACGCTTGAGAAACATGTATTCAATGAACTTTGCTTTTGCTGGAAAGAATATTAAACGTTATTCCAATAAATGTGATCCACTGAATGGTTTGTCTAAAACTACTACGTGCACAATTACAGCCCACGCATTGATAATTTAAAAAAAAAAACTGATACTTAATTCTCTTCAAATTCTTCACTAACTTTTAAAAGCCAGCGCGGTGTGGGTTTAAAAGCAAGAAAAACTTTCAAATGGGATTGACCTCATAAGAAAAATAAATAAATAAAACGCCAATCCATTACTTTTAGTCTTCTCTAAATAATGCCACCATTTCTGTATGGGATGGCGACCAACCATTCCACAATCGTCTGGGAGAAGTGAAATATTTCAAATCAATGCCTCATCATAATCCTCCTCTCTGCTGATTTGAAACAATTTTTAAGCTCCTCATCGCAATTGAGAGAAAAATAAAATACCAAATGCAAAACCTGAAACAATACCTAAATGAAAACAGAAGTAGAGTACTTAACCAATCCTGGAATGAGAACAAAACTGAATGGAGTGCATGAATGAAGTAAAAAGTTTCAGGACTGCTACCGCACAGACAACAACAAACGCGGATGCCATCTATCTCGCCCATCCATCTAACTTTGCGCCACATCCAAATAGCAATCAACTTTTACGACGACAGTTGTTATCTACAGTAGATACAAACAAGAGGCTGAAAAAAAATGAAAATAGTAAAACACGAAACAAAAGGTTTTAATCTTCGAAACCATTGCGGGAGCGCCACCGCCAACCATCAACCAACAACCACGAGTCCGGAAATGCAACCGAATAGAATTCTGGAGGAATGTGAGACAGTGAAATGATCTGTACCTATTATTCACTGCTGGCTATCAGTCGTTGAAAAAATCCATCAGAAAATTTCCATCGTTTCCGCCATCGATCCAACGATTTTTTTTTTTTCTGTTGGTGGCCCATTCGATATGAGTCACCCAAAACGGCTCGTGTTGAGTTAAATTTACAAAAAAAGGAGAACACTAAATATTTGACGATTTTTCAGCAAATAAATTTTGAGGAAACCAAAGCCCTGTGTCGGAAAGACTGAATGACAAGAAGGCGTAGGCAGTCACACCCCCAATAAGTGCTCGCCGTCATCAATCAAAATCACAACTCTTATCCTTTGTTTGCCTTGAAAGACGATCCCTTGGAATGCGTCTCACAACAAACTTTGGCTTAACAGCATTTCCTGCTAAATTGCTCGAAGTTGTTTCTCTTCGTCTGCACTCAGTCAGCCAGTGTTTGACGATATACATACCCACCTAATCCTTTTGTGCGTCTCAGGTTTCCGATTGGGGTTGGTAATTTGCTAGACTAGGTTTCCATTCCATCCAACACTTGCCGCACCAGCCGATACCCATTAGACTTTAACACGTTCGTCGGGCTCTTACTTGCTAATCAATACACATAACCACCACTAACCACTCGTTCCCTCGTTCAATTGACTTTGCATTTCCATTTAATTTGATTGTGAGTATGGTTTCTATATGACTCTGATTGAATAACGAAAGCCAAGTTCTGTTCCCTGTTCCTCCCACTATCGACATGCACACCAAAGCCGATGATGATATATAACTTTCAAATCATTTAACATTGTTAGTTGATGTGGAAAAAATCGTAGTTCGATTGGTTAGGTATTTCACTTTGGGCCAATCAGTGAAGCCAAAATTTGGCCAAATTTGTTGCCGTAGGATATAAAAACTATATCGTCATTAATTGGAATTATTTTTAGATCAGATGATTGCTTGTAATTGAATTCGAATATCAATCTCCTGTCAAGTCGTTGGGTTTAGGGGCATAATTGGATACCTAAACCAAACCCGAACGGCGAACGTAATTAAATATTAAAAAGTCCTTTTCATTTTTCTCGCCCGCACCTGATAAGAGTAATTAAATCTTGGGAAATCTGAGTGCTCAACCATTCGGATGTTCTTTGGCTTTTAAAAATAATTGGGTCCCGTTTTCGTTGTCATCTTTCGACCATTTGTCTACCCCCTCGACGCGTTGTCGTGGTATATTTTTATTTAAATTTTAAGGATATGAAAAAAGGACGAGGAGACATTGTGGTAAGACAATAAAAAATATTCCATTATTCGTGAATAGGAGCGATGGGATGGGGCAACATGGGAAATTGTTTCGTTTTTGTTTTGTAAAATTTTGAGAAAGTAAAATTGTGGTCGCGTGCGTCGCGTCGGTCGGTCGTAAAACAAAAAGAAAGCCACTCTTCCTAAGGGTTTTTTGTTTATGGTTTAGGTAAAGCTACTTTTAATGGGCACATGAATTGTTTTAAATTGAAATCACAATCGAGGGTTGGATAAATCTAGTTAATCAATTTGGAGCTTATAGGAGTAGATATACTGTGGAAGGTTTTATTGACCTCACACTTGATAATATTTCAGAGAAAAAAATATAACTAATTGCTGTTTAAAAGTTCAAGTGCGATCCGTCCGTCCAGGTACAGCAATAGTATCATCAGTCAGATGGTGTTGTACCTTTTGAAGACGCAATCTGTGGTCGATGTTTACCGACTCACAAAAAATCAAAACATTTTTATTTGGTTTCGTGCTTAATGCGAGTATGAGACTAGTGTCCCTCTTTTCAACCTTATATGAGGAATTGATATGATTTTCAAGGCATCGTAACTTTTCTCTTTAGCACACTAAATAATTAATTGGGGTGGTACAGTAGAGCTGAGTAGAGTAGAGGAGGCCCACAATTCACAACCATTCCTTATTACGAATTTAATCCCATTCTCCCCTACAATTTCTTGCAGATTCCCAACGGCTCACCGAGAAAACGCTTTTCGTGACAGTAAATTTCTGGCGGAAAAATTCCAATTCTTGATACCCGTTGAAATTTTTTGTGTTTTCTAGTGATAACTCCGTTCGAGTAATGGTGATTCGGATCTGGTAGTTTTGACACTGACTGAGTAGTTGTGCCTCACTTGTACGAGTAATGGTGACTTCTGTCGAGTTCTCGTCATCTAGGTCGAGTTGCAGCGACTCGGGTTGAATAGTAATAAGTCGGGCTATGGTAACTCGGTTCAAGAAGTGGTGACCCTAGTGGAGTAGTGGTAGCCTTGGACTAGTAGTAGCTATTCTGATGGTGACGCTGGACGGTGACTGCAATCGAATAGTGTTGATGCGGGCCAAGTAGTAATGAACAGAGTCGAATAGTGGTTACCCGCGTTGAGCAGTGTTAACTCGAGAAACTCAAACAAAATTTACAATTCTTTGCAGATTTTTTCGCTGCACTAGGACTTGTACTTGGAAAAACTCAATTTGAATAGAAGACACGAGTGCTTGGATAATACTTGGAACGAATGGGGTGCCAGGGAGTGAGTTGAAGAAACTGATTATGATTGGAGACGACTCGAGGACACTTGGCGTGACTCCGTTGACTGAATGTGGATTTATGTGCTCATAAAATAACTGGAAAAAGTTTGACCTCCTTGAATCTCTGAAAACTGTTAAACCGCAATCCTAACAACAGTCCCAACAGTAGAAATTGATTTATTGAATAAACAAATTACTAAATTTGCTTTCAAAGACCTGAACCATCCGACTTGACACAGCCAATGGAAATTGCCTTTAAATTACAAAAAATGAAAAGAAAAAGCACTAGAAAGCTACTTGCTACCCAGAATTGAACTTAACGGATGACGGTTTATTGAGGTGAATGTTTTAAGCACGATTTTCAAACGCTTATGAGCAAGTTTATTGAAGTTGCAATAAACTTGCTTGCCTTCACTTGGTTGATTTTACGACCATCGTGATATACAAAGGATTTCCTATTATTTGCTTCCCACTGATTATCCGTTTTTGGTGTATGCGTATGCCGCATTAGTCTCAGAATGCATCTGGAAGCCCATTGTTTTTGGATTATACCATCTACCATGTCTAAGGCCAACCAAATGCAAATCCAAAACATTGCCTTAAAGCAGTTTTCTTTCAAATGAACTCACTCGCTCCTCCAAGAATACATTTCTTTGATTAGATAGAATGATAGATGATTGTGTGGTGGGTTGAACTTACGTAGATCCCGAATTTCGGTTCCAGCTTTAGTAAGGTCCCAGGCCCATGGGAAGTTGTAGAGCAGCTTCTTTGCTGCAGACTTGAACCAGAAGTTAATAATCTTTTATGGGTGGATATTGGATAAGCTTAAGCTTATCCAGGACGATGATCTCATAGTCAAGTATTTGCTTTCTAATTTAGAAAAGTGCTGGATATTTAATAATGATGTGCAGAGACGTTTCTTCACTTTTAGGGCATAGACTGTGCAGATAGGTTCTGCTGCCAACCGCGTTTGTTTAGAGGACAGTGGCCGGTTAATAGCCCGGTGCAGTTTTGGGGGCTTTCCTGTTCTGGTTCAATAGAAATTTTCATGTCTTTTTTAAGCACATTTTGAAATAAAAAGTTTTGAGCCGGTTTGACCAGATGAGTTTCGCGGAGCTTCGTTGGAGTCTTCCAGTAGGCTATTCGTAGCTGTGTATTGAACCACTGAATGGTTCAGGACCGATGAACGGCTTAGATGCGCCATCTTTAGCTTGAATTTCTGCTTTCTCGTCACCATAGCCTTTGTGTGCTGGAATCCCGTGAAGGATGACAGTGCTTTTCCTTGCTAGTTCGGAAAGTGACGTAATTTCATCCCTTATTTTGGGAAGCCTGGCAAATCACAAGACACAAGACTTCCAGACAAGATATCATCTTGTATAAAATGAAAACTGGCACAGGTTCCGACATTTTCAGAGACTCTCTTACGAACGAACTTTTTTTTCTATAGGTTTTGGAAGTCCATACATACATAGAGTAGCGCAACGGAGGTGAGAGCCCTTGATCCTGGGGTATTTCTTACAACCATGCCTTCTGAGGGATTGGAGGGGGAACGGCTATAGAGAACGCGCTTTTCATGACAATGAATTTAGTTTAGGAGGACTTGCTAGTTACTCGCGATGGATGATACCTGTGGAAAATAACTTTGTTTTCTGTCGGGATTCGAACAACAAACCTCCCGCATAGCAGAAAGACAAGGTAACCACTACGCCACGGACATCATTGGTAATTCGTCCATTTTCAGGCTGAAGTTTTTGATACGAATCAATGTACGAGAAAGGAAACACAGAAAAACAACAATCTCCATTTTCTCAGGCACCAAGTTGCCCCACAGGCACTGAGCTCACCTGTCATAAGATCCAAACTATAGTCAAAGATAGAGAAGTTGAGTTTGAAGTTGCACATGTTAAAGGAGACATCAAAACACATACTTTGGGTTCGAATTTTTCTAGACTTTCCATCATCGTCGTACGTCATTTTAGGTTCGGGGCCAAGTTTTTCCTGCTTATGATCAGGCAAGTTTATAAGGACTATTGCAAATGCATTCTAGTTAAGAGTTCCATGACATTTTGTTGTCTAGGTTGATCCGAAAATATTTTGATTTTGTGGAAAATTGTAGGGATAGTAGAAGATCTACAACTGTCTTCTAAAGGTGGACGAAGAGGCCTTCGTCTGATTACCAGTTTCGTATTGTCTTCAAAACTGACTGGATAATTCTTGAGATTAGTCTTTTTGATGAGCTTTGTATGATAATGGTTTGGTGATCTGCAAAGTTCTCTGCACAGATACCTTAGGTTGCAAATTATCCAGTAGGCTGTTTAGAACGATTGACCAGATGCGTGGTGAAAGGACTCCACATTGTGGACAGCTCCTGATTATTGATGCTGAAATTTTCATTATATCGTTTTTATCCATTCACGAACTACGTGCTCGTGCGGAACGTTGTGGTGTCCGAGAGCACGGTCTGTGAAATCATATAACGTGTTATTGAAGGCTCCTTCTGTATCGAGGAAAGCAATGTGTAGTCGCTCCTTCTATCGTGAGAGTATTACATTTCTCTATAGGTTCTCTTGGTTGATGTGCACATTTCTTTGCTTACTTTCAAATGTTTTCAAATAAATTGTCAAAGCACTTCACAGACATTTCATTTGGTCTCAACTAAAAAATAAAGATTTTCAAGAGTTAAAATAACAAAGCTTTTCGTTTTTAAAGCAAAACTGACGAAAGTCCTAGAAAAAATGTCTTGAGTTTAACCTCTCATCTGATGTGTATCCCTTTCTTGAGTTAACTACGTTTACTTGCCCTCTTAGTCGAGATTTTTGTTTTAGTTTTACTCTCTTTCCAACTCATAGATAGGTACCTACAACCTACATAAACCAACAGAAAAGGGTTCTACCAGCTCCAGTAGAAAATAAAGAAAACACTTAACACCATGATAACAGAGTTCTCCTCCCTAACTTATGTAGCCCGATTAAGATAATCTTCTCAACTTCATATCCTTCTACAATTCAATGTAACATTTTGATTCACAAAGTCTTTCCCATTGACAGGCTCTCCACACAAACACTTTGTGCAAGTCAATTTTAATAATTTCTCCTTTCAAAACTTTTTCTTTTTTAATTTGTTTTCCTTTTTTTACGATTAATTGGCTCTAAAGTTTCCTTCTATTTGTTTAGGGAAGGGGATGTGTTGAATTTTATAGCAAAAGGCTTCACTCTAACGTGCGCCTTCAGCTTTCATAATCCCAGAGTAGAGAAATTATAATGCACAGAGCTCGTAGCAAAATAAAAGTGAACTAAATTGTGTGTGTGTACCTATATATGTTTGTGTATGCTGGCGTCTAATCATTGTAAGTGAGGAGAATTAAGTTAAAACAAGGACGAAAGAAGTTCCTTAATTAGTTCTCTGAACTCAAGGACGCGTATCTACCGTGCGTCGTCGAGGAGCACAAAAATAAAAAAAAAATCCGAGCAAAGAAGAAGCGCTCTTCCTTTTAACTTAATAAAATAAATTCCAGGCATAGTTAGCTTGCTCTTATCCTGGATAGACTATGTTGTTCTACACTAGCACCTACTTTGTTTTTTTTTTCTTGAATTATTTATCAATTTCAATACAGTATTTTCCTGAGGAAGAGTTTTAAGCACAAAACTTTAAAAAATCTCTTTAATTTCTTGTGTACGTTATAGTTCGTGGAAGCCTTAGTCCAACAATAAAGAATTAAAACGGACGCTTTCTGAAGAGGGTTGGACCTAGACTTCAACTGTTAAGTTCAGTAATTTGATTAAATGGTTTCTCATACATAGTTGAACAAAAAGTGATGTTTTTTGAAGTGAAAACTTCTTTAGGCGCGTTTTGCACTTTTGCGATGGGGGTAAAGCAATGAATTCGCGACCGACACCATTTTTTGGCTCATCGTATTTCGTATGTAAAGTCGTCATAGCCCAGCGTCTCAGGTTCGATTCCCAGCCATGACTTACATTTTTTTATTTATTTTAAGTGAAAACATAAATAAAAATTGTCCCCACGGCTAGGATTCGAATTCGAACCTGAGACCCTGAGTTTAATAAATCTTAAATTCGATGCTGCTAAATGACTTAAAAGAATGTAATAGCAACATTACCTAGTAATACTACCGACTCGGAGAAATTCAGAGAAGAAAGAAAGGAATTAAAGGACAGAGAAAAATTTATGCAACGCAGAAAAAATAAAAAGCACCAAATATTTTACTATCATTACAATGAAGTGGATGAGTGAAGCTGGAAATTTCATCATGGCAGAGTAGGAGATGATTCGAACTTTAAAACAAATTAAAAGAGATCAACAACTCATCGCGATGATTTATCGATGGAGTTGAAATGGTTGCATGAAAATAGTTTGATGTTTGAAAACCATTACTCAAATATTAATTAATTTCATCTCTAAACTTAATGCATTGTCCTTTTTTTTCATTTCATTGTCAAAGTTTACGATCGCAGTTACGAGATCTGTAGACACTATCGTTAAAAAATTGAATGTATTGATTTTGACAGAATTTCACAAGGGTGACGAAGAAATATAGATATGATAGGTATTTCAGATTTCAATTTAGTTGCAAGTTTCAGAAGGCACGATCGTCCAGCAGCAGGAGTAGCTATCTATAAAAGGATGTCTGATACAACTGCCATATTTTGCTCAAATCATATGGATTTGCATACGAGGTACACTAGTTTTTGATATCGGCCATTGTGTGTTTTTCGTTGCCACTCTGGAAATGGACAGCAAGTTATAACAGTAGGCGTTTATAATTCACCGAATACGTGTTCAAGTGTAATACGACAGTTTTTATATAAAAATTTATTTATTTAGTCTGAAGACGCTTCTGCATACCTTCACGATAAAATTGTGGAGATTTTATAATTTCCTAATGATTTTGAGTGGTGATTTTAACATCAACTTCGCCGATGCTACTAATTTGCCACTTTTTCAATTTTTAAAGGAAGAACACTAATTTACAATGACGAATGACCGCAGCTTTAGTACAACAAAATATAAAGCGATAATTGATGCAGTCTTTGCGATATATATATTTAAATAGATTTGAGACAACATAGACCTATTACTTCATTATTCGAATACGATGATTGTAGAGATGATAATAGAAGATATGAAATTGTGAATGAAAACTCATAAGTTTCATTGATGTTCTTCCTTATGTACATCTATGTACATATATTATAAAAGATTTTCCTGTACATTAAAATATTTACTGAAAATTCAATTCTGTTTTCACTTCTGTCGGCACTCCCGGAGTGCTTTTTTTTTTTTTTATCTAAGGGTGGCCTAGTCTCCTAGCGAATTTTTGAATTTTCAAATTCTTTTTGTTAATAGTGTAACGTGCGCTTAGTTCGAAAAATAAAACTTCACTTTTTAATTTAATTCTATCACTTTTATTCAGTATATATGCTTAATTCGATCTCAACTCGACTTTGGGACTATCACTTGTATTTACTCTTAACTTTATCACTCTATAAACCAAACTGCCCTCTGGTTGCCTCGGGCGGGCTATTTATATCGAATGACATGCCATCTAGAACTCTCCAGTAACTTCTACATTGTCTCCACATTTGATGTCTACTCTCTGTCTGTCTGTCTCTCTATACACTCACACACACTGGCTTACAAGCAACGCCTGTCATTTATACCATTCCATTAAAGTGTTGCCAGTTGTGTTTTCGGTTGAACGTTTTTCGATTAGGAAATTGGTATAAAATGTTGGGTTCACGTTACACTGCCCCCTCCTTAGGATTGTTCGTCCCGAATAATTCCATCTGCAGCCTCGCCACTATATCGATGCAGCCTGTCACAATGAACTACTTTTAACTTGCCTCTTAGTCCTCTTTGGATGCGGTAAACCACGTCGTTAATCCTCGTGACTACAGTATAAGGACCTTCCCAGTTTTGCTGAAGTTTCGGTGACAATCCCTTTTGACGATGAGGATTATAAAGCCACACACGATCTCCTGCTTGGAATCCTGACGTTGTCGCTTTTGTGTCGTACCGTGTCTTCATCCGGTCGCTGTAGGTTTTCATCCGTTCCCTTGTTCTTTTATGGATGTCAGCGAGTCTCTCCTTGAGGTCGTCCACATACTCGTTCGTGTCCTGTGGCTCCTCTCTGGGGCATCCAAATTTAAGTTCGCTGGGCAGCCGCATGGTTTTCCCGAACAGGATGTCAGATGGTGTTTGTCCCGTCGAGCTATGTACTGCACTTCTATAGGCCATCAGGAATAGCGGTACATGCCTATCCCAGTCTCTTTGGTAGTCGCCTACGACCTTGGTGAGGTGTTCTTTCAAGGTCCGGTTGAATCTTTCAACCATCCCATCAGACTGTGGATGAAGCGGTGTGGTTCTAGTCTTCTTAATGCCAAGTAGTCCGCACACTCCTTGAAAGATGTTCGACTCAAAGTTCCTCCCTTGGTCGGAATGGAGTTCCATAGGCACGCCAAACCTACTCACCCAGTTAAACACAATCTGGTCGACCACCGTTTTGGCTTCTTGATTTGGGATGGCATACGCCTCAGGCCACTTGCTAAAATAGTCCATTACAACCAGAATGTATTTGTTTCCAGCGTTGGTCTCTGGAAAAGGCCCAGCCACATCTACTGCAATCCTCTCAAAAGGCGATCCAACGTTGTACTGATGCATCTTACCTTGAATCTTCCTACCAGGTCCTTTGGTTGCAGCACACTTGTCACATGTTCGGCACCACTTCTCCACGTCATCTCTAGCATGTAACCAGTAGAACCGATGTCGCACCTTCTCCAGTGTTTTGTTTACCCCCAGGTGGCCTCCAGAAGGTCCGTCGTGCATCTCCTGAAGAACTTCACTGACTTTCGAATGCGGTACGATCAGCTGCATCACATATGACTTACCGTCAGCGGATTCCCATCTTCGCCTGAGGACACCTTCTTGCACATATAGTGAGTCCCACTGTGCCCAATAGGCTTTGAGAACTGGACTCCTGTCAGAAATGTCTCCCCATTCCGGTTTCTCTTCGTTTTCTTTCCATGCGAGAATGGGTTCGATATCTGGATCCTCCTGTTGAGCAGTCCTCACTTCCTCATTGCTCCATCCGCTTATTGGATCAGCTCTTAGTCGCTGAGCGGTAATGATTTCTTTGTCTTCTTGCCGCTTGCAATGCTTGCAGTCCACTTTGCAAGGTCTTCGTGATAATGCATCGGCGTTTGAGTGCAGCTTTCCTCTGCGGTGTTGGATCTGGTAGTCATAGGTCTGCAATCTTTCTATCCACCTTGCGACTTGACCTTCTGGATTTTTGAAGTTCAACAGCCAGCTCAGAGCACCGTGATCTGTCCGCAGAAGGAATTTCTGTCCATAGATGTACTTATGGAAGTGCTTTGTTGCCAAGATAAGAGCTAGCAGTTCCCTTCTGGTCACGCAGTAGTTCCTTTCGGGTTTCGATAGGATCTTGCTGTAGTATGCCACCACTTTCTCTTCGCCATCATGCACTTGGGATAGTACCGCCCCGATTCCAACGTTGCTTGCATCTGCGTCGACGATGAATGTTTTGCCAGGTGTTGGATGTGCCAGCACTGGAGCGTTACAGAGGCGGTATTTGAGTTCCTGGAAAGATTTCTCACACTCACTTGACCATTTAAACTGCTTCCCCTTTTCGGTGAGCTGATGCAAACTCTTTGCAACTCCAGCGAAGTTCTTAACGAAACGTCGGTAATATGTGGCAAGTCCCAGAAAGCTTCGGAGTTGATGTTTGTCCTGTGGTGTTGGCCAATTTTTGACGGAGTCAACTTTTTCAGGATCAGTCTTTACTCCTTGGGATGAGATGATGTGTCCCAAATACTTGACTTCGGTTTTGAAAAGTGCACATTTTTCTGGATTCAGTTTAAGGTTAGCCTCTCGAAGTCTCTGAAACACGGCTTTAAGGTTCTTACAATGTTGGTCAAATGTTTTCCCGTAAACAATGACATCGTCCAAGTAGACTAGGCAAGCTTTCCAAGTCAGTCCTTGAAGAACGCACTCCATCAAACGCTCGAATGTTGCCGGAGCGTTGCATAGCCCAAACGGCATAACCTTAAACTGCCAGAGCCCATTACATGTAGAAAATGCCGTCTTTTCCCGATCATCAGGGTGGATGTCAACTTGCCAATATCCACTCTTCAAGTCCAGCGTCGAGAACCACTGGGCTCCCTCCATGGCATCCAGGGTATCACTGATTCTGGGCAGGGGATAGCTGTCCTTCTTAGTCACATCATTCAGCCTTCGGTAGTCCACACAAAAACGAGTGCTTCCATCTTTCTTTTTCACTAGCACCACTGGTGACGCCCAAGGACTTTTGGAATTTTCGATAAGACCATCCTTCTTCATTGCTGTTATCATGTCCTCAACCTCACCTTGTTTGGCCAGTGGAAGACGTCTTGCGGGTTGACGAATCGGTCTTGCATCTCCTGTGTTGATGCGATGCTGCACCAACTGTGTCCTACCATATTGCCCCTTTTGCGATGCGAAGATATCAGTGTACTCTTGTAGGAGAATTTCAGCCATCCTTGTTTGTTGGTGATCAAGGTTGGATGAATTCAGTATTTTAGCTCTGATGGTTTCGAGCTCCTCCGGAGTTATAGTTTTTCTCGGAGCTTCGTCTGTGATCTTCGTAATTGCTGCAACCGATTCGCAACGTCCAACGACTTCTCCTTTCTTCAACTTTACATCGTACGGTCTGGTGTTTAGTAATCGTACGGGGACCATTTTGTTTTTCGGTGCTACCAGTGTTTTCCCAATGATGACGCTTTGGGAGGAACACTCTGGGTCTGGTTCCACCATGAGGTATCGAAGGCTTCCAAACTCACCCTCCAGTTTCGTCCAAACGAACACTTCAGAAGAAGGAGGCAGATTCAGATCTTCCCTGATGACAGTTCTCAGTGTCGACGTACTTTCGTTCGAATAGGTCATTGGAAGTTCCTTATTTTGGTACTTCAAAACCTGATTACCGATGTCCAAAATAACTCCGTGCTGTTTCATAAAGTCGATTCCAATGATGCACTCGTCACATATATCTGCCACCAGGAATTGATGAGTAAACACTATGTCGGCCAGTCGGATCTTAAGACACACTTCTCCATATACTCTTGCTGCTTCTCCCGTTGCGCTTCTTAGACGGTAGCTATTGGTGTTATGAAGCCACGTCGTCTTTACCAGGTCTCGACGTACTATGGAGGCTGTGGCACCGGTGTCGATGGTAGCCACATGTTTGTTCCCGTTAATAGTAGTCTCCACAGTCAGACTTTTGTTGTCTCGTTTGGTCTGAGAGACCTGGATGGTGGTTCTGGGGCCATCGATACAAGAAACCAGCCTCTGCCCCTCGAAGTTGGTTCTTACTCGTTTCCCTGATGGGAAACGGGCTGATAGGCAACGCTGGTGTTGTTGTTACCTTGCTCTGGGTTGGATCTCTTGCTTCCACAATGTTGACAACTGGCTTTGTTTGGTGGTAGTCGGCATTGACGCTGTAAGTGCCCGGTCTTGTTGCAGTTCCAACATCTTGCTAGTCCGCTCCGGTTCTTTTGTATTTCAGCTCTTTGGCACGAGCATTCTTCGACTATGGCCTCTCTAAGTCGATGTACTCCCTGAGAAGCCTGTTCTGCTGCTTCAATTGTCAATGCGAATGCTAATGTTTCAGAAAGAGTACGTGTTCTAGCAGTTCGCACAGACCTCTGAAGATGTATATCAGCAATGGCACGAACAAAGGACTCAACAGCAAGCTGGTTGATGATTTCTTCTCCAGCATCCGGATATGCCAGGTGAACCAGTCTTTCGACGTCTGCTTGGAGCTGCTGTAGACTTTCACCCCTTTTCTGGACTCTGTTATTGAGTTGGACTCGGAAGACTTCTTTCAAGTGGCTATCTCCAAAGCGTTTATCTATAGCTGCCACGAGAGAACTGAAATCGCCACTCTTACCAGCTGGAACTGTTTGAAGTAATTCAGCTGCTGGTCCTCTAAGAGCAAGAGTCAGTGCAATGTACTTGTCTTCGTCATCCCAGCCATTTGTTGTCGCGGCTGCCTCAAATTGTCTCTTGTAGACTGGCCAAGAAGACTGTCCATCAAATGTTGGGGGTTTCATCTCCTTTTTCTTTACAAACTCCCCAGCAGACTCTCGAATTTTGATTTTCCGGATCTGGTCCAATTCCTTGGTCAGAACAGAAAACTGTTTATCACATCGGGTTTCTACGATTTCGAAACGATTCTCTACAACAGAAAGCTGTTTCTCCACACCTTCAACGCGTTCGTCTAGGGCACAAACATTTTTCTCAATATTACCCAATTTACCTTCTAGAATGTTTTTCTGACCTTCCAAAACATTCTGTTGCGCCTCGAGTCTTTCGAGAATGTTCTGTTGTTCTTTCTTTTGTTCGTTTCGTTGTGCTTCCAGTTGTTCGAGAACATTCTGCTGTTCCTTCTTTTGATCGTTTCGTTGCTCTTCCAGACGTCCGAGAATATTCTGCTGTTGCTCTTCAATCAGCTTCTTTTGTTGTTCTAATAAAAGCTTCATCATACTAGAAAAATCTACACTTTCACTTACTTCCTCTTTTTCCACTTCTGTTTCAAAAACAAAAGTGTTTACGTCTTCCCCTTGCTGTTCCAAATAGTTACGCAAGCGCAGGACGAGCTCATTTTTCGATCCCGCTCTAGAAAGATTTCGCTTACCTAACTCACTTTTAAGCTCAATGCAGTTGAGCTCTTCTAACAACTTACCCATTTTCACTGTATATAATTATTATTTTTCTTTTTTTTTACTTTTTTTTTTTTTTTTACACTTTACTAATCAACTCGTTTTTTTTCCAAATAAGTTTTATTTACACTTCTGACACCAATGTAACGTGCGCTTAGTTCGAAAAATAAAACTTCACTTTTTAATTTAATTCTATCACTTTTATTCAGTATATATGCTTAATTCGATCTCAACTCGACTTTGGGACTATCACTTGTATTTACTCTTAACTTTATCACTCTATAAACCAAACTGCCCTCTGGTTGCCTCGGGCGGGCTATTTATATCGAATGACATGCCATCTAGAACTCTCCAGTAACTTCTACATTGTCTCCACATTTGATGTCTACTCTCTGTCTGTCTGTCTCTCTATACACTCACACACACTGGCTTACAAGCAACGCCTGTCATTTATACCATTCCATTAAAGTGTTGCCAGTTGTGTTTTCGGTTGAACGTTTTTCGATTAGGAAATTGGTATAAAATGTTGGGTTCACGTTACAATAGCTTAAAGGTCTTAGTTTGTTTTAACATGAGACTTTATTTAATGCTGTGAAAAATCTCACATTTCAAAATTTCAAATTTTAGACTATTGTTAATTGTAGCGATTCCTAGTTTATTGTGTGCTTTTGCTTTTCTCTTTTCTTAAGGTTTTGAGCGTGTTTTTAAGGTTTTGTAAGTTGCTAGTTAAAATTTTTGTCTACCAACGGCAACGCTTGGACAGAATTTAGATAATGTTACCAACACTAAAACCTCAAGCCAATCGTAAGGCTAAAAAGTAATTGAGTGTAGCAAAGGCCACTTTGAGTTACCCAAATGTGCAGGTACGGGTCACAAAAATTCAAAAAATTTCGCTTTATTTCATAATGAAAAAAATTAAAGCCTTTTTCTACCCTACCATCGCACAATGTGTTCGACCATAATGAACCTTCAAACTATTCCTATTTTTTAACTAAAAATTTCAATATAAGCAAGCCAAGGCTTCATAGTCAGAAACTAACATTAAATTTGACGAAGTTCTTACTATTTTATTCTATTTAGTGATTGAGTACTTGTCATCCATCTCATCATCATCATCATCATCATCCTGTAGAAAGTCATTATCCGAAAATAAATCTCACATAGTGCGCGTTTCCTCCCAGCAGAGTTTATCCGTCCTCGAGCCCCGAATATCCGATGCCAGTATGTACTTAAAACAACGAAACTCTTACAAAAGCCACCCCTCGCGTTCCATCCATCCGTTGACTTGCTATTCAGCCATTCCCATTTACCTACTATACAGCCTCGACTGTACCTCAACATTCATATCCATGTCATGAAGTAGGAGGTTTGGTTTGGATGGAGTGAGTTTGCGACATTACTAAATGAAGAAAATTTAAAAATAAAATAAAAAAACTAAATTAAAGAAGAAATTATGTAAAAAATCAAGAAATTTTCAAGTAATGAAAGTATACTGGGCTGTTTTTTGGTCAGAAAATAAAAAAAACTCAGTTAAACTCAGACAATGATGAAATGAAAAAAAAAGATAAACAGGAAGAAAGGATGATGGAAGTGAACTTTTAATGAAGTTTGTGTTCGCATTTTACTTCGTTTCTTTTTCGCGTTTCCGGTACTTCTCCGAAGAAGAATAAATAACAGTCTATGCTATGCTAGGAAAAAAAGGGAAATATTTACCAACGTATACTTACATATTTTTCATTTTTTCCTCTCATTATATGAACAAATACGAATCTGAAAGGACCTCTTTCACTATACCTACAAATATGTACAATGAAGGTACACAAGACACAAGAGACCTACATGGACACGTTTATTGTAAGGGTTAACACCACACTCATAATGCACAAGAATGGCATCCACAGTTTCCGTTTTGAGATTGTTGCTAAACAATTTAACAACGCCACGTTTTGCTGTAAAGAAAAAATAAGAATGGAGGTTGGCGTAAAGCCCGATTATTTATGAATTTCAAAATAACAAAACGGTAGTCTAGTGAGTATTTCAGCGGGTGTGTTTCATCGACGAAAGTAGATAACGATAACAGTAGAATTAAATTAAAATAACAGCTTTCAGAGACAGATATTTGCCTAAACAATTTGATATATCCGGCAAAATTGCCTTTCTATTTCGTAAACATCCGGACTCTTGATGGCTTATGGGAGCAAAGGAGACGGGCTGATGGTCTGAAGGTTATTTTCAAAAATTATAAATTATTCACCATAATCAGCTTAAAAATCCAACAGTTGGCCTAAAAAAATCAAGGATCGGAATGAGAAAATTAAATTTCTAAGTTTGCAGATTTAAAATGGAAAATGTTTTCTATTTTTAATAAGTTTGAGAGGAATTGGAATTAGAGTTTTAGTAAGTAGGCAGGTACTTTGTAAATCGAACCATGGCATCGAAAATTTGGCAAAGTTTTATATAAGTGCTCTGGTATGTCAATGGAAACTCAAATTTCCAATTGGAAATGGAAACTGCCGAAGTCTTGGCACTTCAAAATAGTGTGGCATAGCGGTATATTTCAAAGCATGTTACTGTGTTCATTAAAATTCCTACTTATTTGATTTGTTAGGTGGGCATTACAGTTCACGATGAACCTGGACCTCAAACTGCCTCTTTCACAAACAATTCCGAATTCGACCGATCTGCCTCCACTTTGCACTCTAAGGGCAGTGTCACGTACTGAGCGGCAGAATTAGAACAAAATTGAGCGACATCTCTCTGCTGCTTATAGCTTTTTAGTTTGTTCTAATTTCACAGCTTTACTGCTCAGCACGTATACGTGCCATAAGTCGGTTGAGCTTTTCTTCGACTTGATTGTGCCACCTAAGACGAGGTCTTTCTTTTCCGCGTTTTCCCTGCTGTGTTGTACTATTGAAAGCCCGACGAGCAGAAGTGTTGATGTCCATCCGCTCTATAATGTCTCAGCTATCTCAGACTCGCTTATTCTTCTAGCTATACCCTCATCGCAGTAGAACTCATATAGTTCGTTATTGAATCTACTTCTACACACTTTGTCTTCACATACGGGTCCAAAGACTACTCTTAGTACTTTTCTATCGAAACGACCGAGGGTTTCCGCAGCCGCCCTAGAAAAGGTCCGTGCTTTTGAGTCGTATTGCATGACTGGGGTGATAAAGGTCCAATAAAGGGTTACCTTGGTGTCTCTAGAGGTTTAGTTTCTCAACTACATTCTTAACCCAAAGATCTATTTGATCTCCGCACTGTCTAATCCAAGGTAGACGAAGATCTGGAGTTATGTCTGTCTATTGTGACATTTATCCAATTCATCGTTGTGCTCTACCCTTGGTCGATGACAGCATATACTTCATACTTCATTTTCACCTCATCAGCCAATAAATCCATTTCCTTCTTTCCTCTTCCCAGAACGCCAATATCGGCTGTGTAAGCGAGTAATTGTACATACAGACTTTTGAAAGATTGATCCTCTGGTGTTGAGGTTTCGTACACTCTTTTCAAGTATGATGTGAAAGAGATTACATGACAGCCTTTTTCGACATCAAAGGCATCGGTGAGTTCTTAACTGACCTTGACGGAGCAGTGTGAATCTTCCAAAGCCATCCTGCAGAGTTGTTTGAGTTTTGCAGAGATGCTGAAAGCTAAACATGGCTCTGTACAGTCAGTCTCTGCAAATACTGTCATACGCGGCCTTGAAATCGATAAAAAGATGGTGTATATCGGTATGATATTCTCGGGTTTTTTCCAATATCTACAGTAATGTGAAAATTTGGCTAATTGTGGACTTCTCTGGTCCAAAACCACATTGATAAGGACCTATCAAGTTGTTGACGTGGGGTTTCAGACGTTCACATATTACAGCAGACAAGATCTTATAAAGGAGGCTTATCCCTCTATAATTGGCGCAATTGTGAGGGTCTCCTTTCTTTAGGATCGGGCATACGATACTGAGTTTCTATTCTTCGGGCAGTTTTTCTCCCGACCATATCACGGAAATCAGCTGCTGTATGCTCCTTTCCAACTGATCTTCAGTAGCGTTGGAAAGGTCGTCATCACTGATACCATCTGCACCTAAAAATAAAAAAATAAATTAACAGGGTGGCGGAACAGAGCGAGGAGCCCCAGGGCCTAGTGCATTTCTCACAATCATGCCTTGTGAGGGAATGGAAGGGACCTACAATTTTCTGCCGGTTCCGAACTGCTAATCGAGAAAGCACTTTTCATGGCAATGAAGGAGGAGGACTTGCCAATTCCTCGCGAAAGGCGATACTCGTGCAAAAAACATTTTTGCCTCTGTTGAGATGCGAACAACGAACCTCTGGATTAACAGGTGGACATGCTATCCATCACACCACGGGTACCACCTCTGCACCTGCAGTTTTGTTTTATTAAAGATTGAAAATGCAAGCTGAACTTTTCTAGGTCAGGAAGAAGGCATTTTTGATCATCGTTTAAGTTGAATAGGGCATTCTGCCTGAATGTTGGATTAGTGTCTTCATCACCGTTCTGCAGAAGTGGTTATCCCTTCTACACTGACTGCGGTTCTTTTGCAATGTTGCTGGTTTTTTCAGGATTGGTTCGGGGTTTGCCATACTCGTATGATCTTATATTTTTTTTTTTAAACATCCGAATCTCATTCCTGTCATGGCAGCTCTCAATTTTTTAAAACGAGCGCTTCCCATGCTGTTTCCTGTTCTGTTTTAAAATTTAGCGCTCTTTCCTTTTCTTTCTTTTCTCCTTGTAAATCTCTCTTACTGGGCTTAAACCCTTTTTGTCGTATTTCTTGTTTAGCCGCATTTTCTTGCATTCTTCGTTCAGCCACTGGCTTCATTTTGGGGTCCGAGTTAAGCCTAGAGCATCAGTAGCTGCAGTTATGATGGTATTGATGCAACTGACTTATTTTTTTTAAGTGAACATTGCTCTATTTCTTCCGTCCCTTTGTCCACACTCGCACATAGCAAGAAACGTCACCACCGTTTGAAGAAGACCAGCAACGAGTAGTACTGGAGGTAGAGTAAGCAATTTTGACGTGTACTACAAGTTGCATCATCTGGATGCCGCATCACCATATTGGCACCAATCAGAGCCTCACCGATTATTTAACTCACAACCACTTTAGGAGTGATAAACTAAAAAAGAATCAAGAACTCAAATGGTGAACTAGTTTTTGAAATCGGTTCAGTAGTTTTCGAATTCCCGTTCTCGTGAGAAAACGGAAACGAAATAAAGTCTATGTTTACCAGGGATAAAGTAGCACTCTTATGGTGACTGAAATTTTGAAATAAGTCCAATAGTTTTCAAATTCCAATTTTACTTCATCATGTCGCTTTTTGGCTGGCGGCTGTCGTTGTTGAGTGTCGATTGTGGGGTGTCGCATTGTAAGATTTTTACTTCGATAATTTTTCTAAAACACAGCAAAAGAAGTAAAAATTCAAAAGATTTCAGAGATTAAGAATGAACCTCTAGTGCTTATTAAGAGCTAGTAATTTTTTTTTTAAAAAACTCCTCAAGTGTTTTTGGGCTGTCTGATGGATGAGCGACATCCCGATGTCAGCCGGAGAGCAGTTGATTTGAATAAGGGTTTGTTGTTCTGACCTTGACAAAATCATTCATTCTGAGTCCGTGCCACATTTCTAGTAGCGTCAAGAAAGCCATGATATCCGAATGCCCTTGTCCCTTTCAGATTTCTGTGTCAAAACGCCGCGCCGCATTAGAAAATATGCTGAATTTGGCCTTTACCTTGGTCGCTCTAGTGTTGCTAAGAACAATTTTTTATGTCATTTGTGTCTGGCTGGAAGAACTTCCCACAGTCTGTAGTCTTTTTAGTCTACGTGGATATGAGGCTTACCGTTGTCACATTGCCGCCATCTCTAATCTTCACCTGAAACCCTTTGTAGTGACAATTTTTTTTACATTGTTCGTAGATTGGCTTGAAAGCAAACGACTTCTTCAATTCACTTGCGATGTTTATATTAGCGACGCCTGAAACAAGATGGGGAAACTAACCGCGAGCTAATAATTTTGGAACTTTCCCGAAAAAAGGCCATGTCGTTTACGTTCCCCACCTAGGCAAAAATGGTATCATCATCATCATCATCATCAGGTCCTGTAACCCTGCTCGGGGCATAGGGCTTCAACAAAACGTCTCCATCCTTCACGATCTGCAGCTAGATACCTTAACTGTGGCCACGTCTTTCTCTGGGAATTAGCTTCTGATAACACTGTAGATTTCCATGTTGTTCTTGGTCTTCCAACCCGCCGTGACCCCTGAGGATTCCATTCAAAGGACTGCTTCGCAATATCTTCGTTTGGTTTCCTCAGTGTGTGACCAATCCATTGCCATTTGCGCTTTCTGATGTCGATGTCCAAGCGCCTCTGACCTGTCCTACGCCACAATTCCTGGTTGGATATTGTTTGTGGCCAGCGAATTTTCATAATATGACGCAGACAGCGGTTCCCAAAAGCCTGCGATTTTCTTGAGATGGTGGCCGAGACTTTCCATGTTTCACAAGCATATAATAGCACGGATTTCACATTGGATTCGAAGAATCTCAGCTTAGTGCGTAAGGAGACTTGACTGGATTTCCAAATTTGGGACAGAGCACCAAAGTCAACGCTAGCTTTATTTATTCTGCAATTTACGTCCAGATCCGTACCACCGTTTGCTGATACGATGTTGTGTTGAGGGGCCTGTTAGCATTATTTTTGTCTTTTTGCTATTTATTTTAAGACCGCACGATTCTCCTTTCACCCGTAAAGTTTGACACATCTCGTTCAGCCCACTGATGTTATTTGACATGAGACATATATCGTCGGCATAGTCTAAATGGCTAAGCTTTTCAAACGTTCTCCATTGAATACCTTCTCAGTTGTACCGACGCTGGCCGTCAAAACATCATCAATCGCCAGCAGAAAAGGAATTGGCGATAAAACATCCCCTTGTCTCACACCCTGACGCACCTCGAAAGAGTCGGATAGCTGCCCATTATTCAACACGAAACACCTTGCATTGTTGTAGGACTCCTTTGTAATGGCAACAATTTTGTGGCGGAATTTCTCTACCAAGAAGTGATCTCCATATACATTCTCGGTTAACTCGGTCAAAGGCCTTCTCAAAATCTACAAATATGAGATTTAGCGGTGTTGGCAAAAAGGGTATATTTCCAGTAAAATCCGAAACGATAGTTACAAAAGCGGTGACCCCGGAGCCTGCAGCCTAGCGCTTACCTTCTGTCAGTACCGAACGACTCAGCGAGAATGCGTTCTTCATTTCAATGAGTTTACTAACGAAGGACACGAAGGAACATAGAAAAACTGTTTTGGTTTCTGTTGCGATTCAAACCACGAACCTCCCGCCTACAACAAACATAGTTCCACAGTCCTTAAATAAAATCACCTGAATTATTTGTATTCATCGTTATTTATCATCTTCTTCATTCTATTTCCCATTTTTTAGCGTTGAGAAATGAATTACCTCGCCGCCGGCGCCGCCGTGGACGAAAGTATCATACTAAGTAGACTAACTACTAAAACCACAAGAAAACCTTCTTATTGAACGAAACGATTAAAAGTTGTTGGCCTTTTTACCAAAGAAGCCTTTGAAACTCATCGAAAATTGACACAAAAAAATAGTCCTCCTTACAAAATGACTGACATAATTGGTTCACAATATCAAATATCTGTTCAATTATAAAACCTCAAAGAACTACATACGTATGGCGTATGAGTAACATTCCCCTCCAGAAACAAACCAACTCCAGGTAACCCTTAAATCACACTCAAATCCTATTCTACTCAAATTCAATTTTCTTTACACTCAAAACTGTGATTTTTCATTCACAACTCTCACTCGCTGTCACATGGTAACACGCATTTGAGTTTAAAACACACAAACCGCCCCAAATGCACCTGCGCTCCATGAAGCTGGAGTCTGCATGCCACATCCAGATGAACTCTACCTTGCAGACTCCGTGTGTTTCCAAATTTTATCCTGGAAAGCTTCCATCGTAAGGACATTTTTGCCTCCCAGTACCATGTGTACTAAGAACTTCCCAAAATATTTCTCAGTCATAGTTCATCGTCTCTCTCGGTCGGTAGTGGTTAACGGAATAAGCGGATACGCGCGTTAGAAGGCCCCCCTTAGCCTCAGACATAGAAAAAAAAGTTGCACTAAAAAGTGTTGCCTCCCCATATTCGAAGTTTTTTTTTTTTCTAAAAAAAGGATAAAGAAATTCTCAATCTCGGCGGGTTGTGTTAGTGAAAATTAAAAAAAAAAAATTACGAAAAACATATTGAAGTGAAAAATTGCGACGATAAAATTAAGGATAACAGTTTACTTTAGCAAATGGTTAGTATTTTCCTCATCGAAGAGGTTCGCTATTTTCTCCTAATCAATGTCCTAAATGCAAGTGCAATTGCAATTATCTCTACCTCTGTGTGTGGGTGTGTATGTGTGTGTGTATGTGCCTATGTGACGAAGGAAACTGCACTAAAATCTAATTTGCCGGTGTTTTTTTTTTTATTCGAGTTGTTCTTTGAGAAAAGATTTTGCAAAAACACACCTTTATACGTACACATAATTATGTAGCGAAGGAAGAGAAATCTTTTCAATTAGTGATTACCTGCAGGATATGCCCTTCGCAACAAGAAAAGAGGGTGGGTGGGAATAAAAAATGCAAAACTAACAGAAAAAATAACTAATTGCGAAGAAGCAGAGCAAAAAGAAAACAACAACAAAATCGATAAAATCCTGTGACTATAACCGCATAGTGTTCTGTGTGCTGTACTGTGCAGTGTGCATTTCTGTTTTCTGATATTGTGATGGCGGCTCAACTCGGCTCTGGCAGCAGGAGCAGGAGCAGGACTCAGCGCTCAGCCTCAGCCTATGCGCTATATGCCTGCTCTTTACGTGTGCACTGTGCACTGTATATATTTATGTGCAAAGAATTTGTTTTTTTATTCTGTTTTCTTTATTCTTTTGTTTGCATACATTTCGTTGTCCCTTTGTCCGTGTGTTCGTTTGTGATAAGAAAAGAATGCTTTTTCAGTTATTTCAGCGTGACACTAGCGAAGCATGCGGTGCGCTTTTTGTTTTTGTTTGTTTATGTTTGTGTGAGTGTTTGTGGGCGGGTGTGTGTTTTGGTCCTGCAAGTGATGCTGCACCATGCATATTCATTTACGCTAACGTGGTCAAAATTTTGATTTTTCAATGGAAGACAAATCCTGTCGCTGATTTCGGAATCCACTCACTCAGAGTGTGTAATCGATTGTGTAGTAAAATTTGTTTTTCCGTGTATGAGTGTGCTTGTGTGAGTGTATGGGTGAGAGTGTGTGTATAATTCGACTAGCCGTAGTAAATGTGTCCAGTTCCTGTTGTATCCCACAGGAAGAGAACATATCAAACAATGAATTTGTAGCGAAATACGCTTACTATACAGGACACACATATAGCTAGGCATGAGTTCTATGAACGTGTGGTAGGATTTGTGACTGCGTAAAATATGCATTTGTAGGTATGTTCGTTGTTGTCCTTTGATGGATTTGCATGCATGCAGCAGAAATGTGTGTGCTCTACACTCTACATCTACACTCTACAGGAACAATATGTGGCAATCCATAAATCCGTTGTGTGTTTAACGAGAGCGACCAACATTTTCGCAGGCGTGTTCGAAAACGGTTTGCCACAATTAAATATTTTTCATTTAATTTAAATCTCACTCAGACACGAAAAGCAAATATGAATTTTTCAGACTTTAAATCTGAAATGAATGATACCTGCCTACCACAGTTTGGACTCTTTAATTTTTGGTTATGTTTCGAATCAATGGGCAGATCCGTCCGCAGTTAATGTATATGAATGTAAAATTTATTGATATCAATTGACAACAGGGGCCTGTAACAAAAAACTACAAGTCCTTGTAATTCAACTGAATTATAAAGTCCTGTACCGCTACAAGTTTGCTCGTAATTCTACGACTATAATGGAAATAATCTGGAACATGACTTTGTAGACTTGTAACTTTGTGTTACAGGCCCCAGAGCTATAAGCCTACCTATTTTTCAAACTTCTTGCCATAGTGAACAGGTATGTACTTGTACCTACTACTAAAAGATGCATAGTTTAATTATAATAGACTTTAAGGCCATTGAACTATGTGCACTTTGCGGTACAGCGACGCGCATTCAAAAATGTTAACTCAGTTAAATGAAATGAGTATATGAAGTTTTCAGGAGCTTAATTATTTGCCTTAAGGACACTACCTTTGTTACTGTTATTGAAAATGCATTGCCTGTAGTTTAGAATTGAATTCAATGGGAATAGAATTGTAGTCCTGCCCGCTCGAACGGCGTTTTTCATTGACGAAACAAGTTACTCCTTGTTAGTAAGTTAGTTGAAAACTTTATTTAAAAAACTAGCTTTAAAAAATCTACAATTTTTATTAACTTAAGTTTAATATGGTTTGACCAATAGCCGTCTAGCAGGTTGACATTTTGATTGAACTTTCATGCACATAATAATTATTTTCTTATTTTAAAAGATTTAAGTGAGGTGGTAGTAAAATTATACAAAATTTCTTAGCCTAGTTTTCCATTTAGGACGTCCAACGTACTGCTAAATTCCATAACAGCTACTCCAAAGTACCTTAACCGAAACTTTTTCAAAACGGGACGTCTGGTGATGAAATGGAGCACATCTTCTCTGTCCTTGAGGTTGCATAGATCGCATAGAATCGGCAGATCGGGTCGGTGTGGAATGTAATTTAGTTTGATAAGTTCACATAGGAGTTTGAATATTACGTTTATCATATTAATGGGATGGCGGTTCATTGAATGTGTGCTCTCTCTTAAATTTGTATTTAGTTTGCTTTAAATTTCCCTATATTGTGAGGACTGAGGTGTGCAAGGTGTGACTCAATTTCTCTGATATGGTGCTGAATTTTTGACTTATGTAAACTTGGTTTATATCGGGAAAATTTAAAATTTTCTTCTACTCGCGAAGCTAGCTCCTCCCCCCACTTTTCGAGGAGTTCTCCCCTGGATAATATCGCCTCCTGAAGAACTTTTTAGGTAGCCTTTGCTCATCCATCTCCATCACTTTTAATGTGCACTCGAAATGTTGTTTTAGAGTCCTAAGGAACAATGGTGGTTCTGTTATTTCCAAGTGAAGCACATAGTTTGGGGTACCAGTTGGTAACCGAAAAATTCGTTTTAAAAAGTACCTGAGGAACTTTTCTACTTCTTCAAACTGGGTGTAACCCCAGACTTGGGCACCATAAAGAAGAATAGAAGCTGAGGTCGAATGAAAATTTTTTAACTTTGTACTATGTTCGATGTACTTATTTCCTATACAGCGGACCCACATTGAAGAAATTGCTCTTTTAGCTTCCGCTAGTCTTGGCTCTAAATGTTTTTTCATGCTCAGATTTGAAGTGACTAGTACACCTAAATATTTATATTCACGAACTATTTCGATATTTTTTCGTTTGTAAGTCCACTTTTCTTTATTAGCATATCGACCGCCTCCATCTCTGAATATCATAATTTTGGACTTTTGCAAACTAACAGACAGGTTCCAGTCTCCGCATTATTTTTCCAACCGGTTAATCATACGCTGCAAGCTGCAACCCTTCAACCGAATCCTAGAAAAAAACTATGTCATCCGCGAAAATAAGCCCCGGGATTCGCATATTTCTGATCGAGATTCCTTCTCCAACCTGCTCCAATATGTCGTAGAATGAAGAGTAGTGTACTCATGATACAGCCCTGCTTTACTCCCATTTCTGTCGAAAACTCTCCGGAAATAAACTCACCATCCCATACATATGCAACGTTATTTTCGTACATCGCCCTTAGCAATCTAACAACTTTACCAGAAATTCCCAACTTATAAAGTTTAAAGTAAAGTGCTTCTCGAGCAATTGAATCAAAAGCAGCACGAAAATTGACAAAAAAGGCGTAAAGTTTCTGCTTTTTTCTTTTAAATCTCTCCGCGATGTTCCGCAAGCAGCATACTTGATCTACCGTATAGAATAATTTCTTCTGAATCCAGCTTGAAATTTATTTAGAATTTTCTTATCTTCTACCTACTGGGTAAGCCTATTGAAAATAAGTGTACTAAAGAGTTTGACGGAAGTGTTCAAAAACGAAATGCCTCTATAATTTTCCAGTGCGTCATAGGATCCTTTTTGATGTAAGTGGAATATTATTGCTTTTTGAAAATTTTTTGGAACATCAGCGTATTCAAAAATTCTGTTATAAACCACCGTCAGTGCGCTAAGGAATTCTGGTGTACAATTTTTATAAAATTCCAAAGGGACTCGGTCATCACCAGGGGCTTTTCCTGCTTTGGCTTTTGAAATTACATTTTCTACCTCGTAAATCGTGAAAGGCGCATCTAGGTTCTCGTCCTCGAAATAAGGGGCTGCGTAATGTGGTAGTGGTGAAAAGTTACTCCTTTTGCAAAAAGATTTACTCCTTTTCCGTTTTCCATGTTTCAATGAAAAACAAAGTAAACCCGGAGTTAATCTCAAAGCCAAAAATCTACTCCCATTTGGATGGGATCTACGCACACAGGCAAAAACATTTGTTCGGTCAGACGTGAAATGTTAAAAAAGTTAGAATTCACAAATGAGCTGGGAAAAACAAATTACGAAACATCTGAAAAAATGAATCCAATACCAGGAAAAACCTAAGAACATGATTGAAAGGAGAAGTTCTCGACTTGAGAGTAAATCTATCGAATGTCAATGAAAAATGCTGTAAGTGTTTTGATGAATGGTTCCACTGTTTCGTTCGAGAGCACAAAATGTGAACGATATTGTGAATTTATTTTTTGTAAAATTCTATCAACATAAGGGGATAGATTGGATTGGATTGGTTGGTTGTGTGTATAAGGCACATAGCATACAAAGTCTCGATCTACAATTCGCTGTCCTACATGATCTCTCTCCATGCTACGAGACATTTTTATTGATGGAGATTTAAATTTCATTTTCTTGAGCCCTGTCACATTAGCTACTTCCTTTAAGCAGACAATTGACTGCAGTCTATACATGATGAATAACCAGCCCACCTTGCTAACTAAAATTTCTAAAACCCTTCTTGACATATTTTTGACTTCAACTACCTATAAGATAAAGTTCTTTGAGCAGATTTCGTGAAATGTTTTTCTTGGTCACGACTCATGATTTGAAAATTCTAAATTTTGCTCAAATACAAACACCTGAAGCAACTCCTTTGGTTATTATCAGTGTAATTATATAAATTTTCAATCTCTGGACGAAGCTGTAATGTTAATTGATTGAAATGTTATTAGTATGACGCTCCATGTGGCAATGAGCAAGTTACATACGACTTTTCTTCAACCTCAACCTCTACCCTCAGCTTCTCATATTCGTTTCTAAATTCACGTCTTTGCTCTTCGGATGTATCACTTAAACGGTTGCCTATAATTAGCTCATTAAATTCTGACCATTGTTAAACCGAGTAAAAACCGAGTAGAATTCAATGCTTCGAAAACACAGTGTTGTCATTTGTCTTTATAGTTTAAATTCCCCTTCATTGCCATTATCAATAAATGGTACCTGCATCCAAGAAACCGAATAGCTGTCAGTACTCGGTATGCATGACCACATATTTAAAGTCGCCGAAAATGCCGCAAAGTGCTTAGGTTTCTTAAGACGATGCAGAAATTTGTTCACCCCTTCTTATCTGGCTACAATTTATAAACCCTATACCTACATCTGTCCAAAATTAGACTATAATTCCTATATCTGGTCAGGTGCCTCTCAAACGTCTTTGCACCTACTCGGTAGGGCAGAAAACAGAGTGTCATTCTGATGGAAGCACTTTGTGAAAAAGTCTAATAAGACCTTTTTTAGAAAATTAAATTTCTTTTAAGGAAAATGTTTGCAATTTTTCACATATTGATTTGTACGTGAGTTAGATTAGGTTAGGTAGAATGGGCTGACGGTTGATCTTATTACCGTCACACTTAGATCAATGTAGATCCATTGTGATACCCTGGAGTATTGTAACGTCCTAAAAAACTTCGAGTTTATGTTTGATCAGTTTCTAACCATTATATGTACGTGAGTTAAGAAACTCCAAAATCAAAAAGCAAAAAACATACCATTTTTCAAAGCTGGATTACTCGGAAACGGTTAGTCTGAGAAAAAATTTTATCAAAACCTTTTTTAAAGAAAATTAAATTTTCTACAAAAATAATTGTCGTTAAATTTGTTGAGCTCAAAATAATTGAACAGTTTTGACGCTCAAGTAAGGTTAGGTCTAAGAAATATGAAACACGATTGATAGACCTCAAAATACTTTTTTTCTTAGCTCGAACTTTTTTGAGATTTTTTTTAGTTGTCCCAAACAATATTTTCAATATGGTTTTTGAAACAAAAAAAATTTTTTTGGCTCAGTCTAGTATTCATAACCCCTTGATGTGCTTTTTAGTCATAAAAAAAATAAAGCTAAAAAAAGAAATTCCTGTTTTGTTTCACGGATCTAAGAATAAATTGCTGCGAAGGAGGACTTGACCCACAGGTCAATTCTCCACTAAGAAACTGGCTCAAGACTCCCAATAAGACTTTATTACTTTGCGAGACATGAGCAAGATTAGTTCTTTATCAAAATAACATATCAAAAAATTTTTAAAGGAAGAACCAAAAAATAAAAATTTACAATTTTAACATTTAGTGCTCAAAAAGAATTTTTCCCATTCACAAGTCTGCTGATAATTTAAAATTATTTTTGTGCTCGATTATATCGTCGCATAGATCTGCGTTTTAACATTCTAATGAAAGTATTGAGTGGAATTTGAGTGAATTATTGAGGTTGGTTCAAGTTTCCCGTATGATCATGTCTGCTTTTCCCCTACAATATCGAAATCTTAAGGTTGAGTACAAGTATTCGCTCTTCTTTATGCATATTTTAAACAGGGTTGCCACCTACACACTAACTGTGAGAACCTAATATTATCACATAAAATATTGTAAGTAAAATAGTAGTAATAGTAGTAAAATTTTTTTTTAAAAATTAAGTATCCACGTCTTAAGATCTAGCCAAATGATAAACATACCGTTTTGAATATGTATACAAATTCAAAAAATTAAAATTTTTCAAAAGTTAAAACAAATTTTAAAAATTTAATGTTGATACGCAATCTTTCGTAAACAAGCTTTTAAAGTATAAAAATTTCAAAAAAATTCTTTTCTACGGGTATTATCTTTCGCGACTAATTGGCTACTCCTCCGATAGTGATTTCATTGCCATGAGAATCGCTTTCTCAATTAGCCGTTCGAAGAAAGACAATTAAAAGATTATCCCTCACATAAAATTTTATAAATATCGTTTGAGTCGTTTTCGAGAAAAATAAGTATTTGTTTGATTTAGTGTAGTTTGTTTTGCAGGTACCATTATTTCAATGCCTAGAGATCCAATTCCTGAAACTCATCTGTAGGCTGCCCCACAGACCTTAACTGAAAGTTTTTAGGAATCTAGGTCTAGTGGTTCAGGCTGTGGATCCATATAACAAATAGACTGACATAATTGCACGACCTACTTTATTCGTATTCTCTATCATCGTAATGTCTAGTTTCATTCTTATATCAAAACTTGCCTTACGTGTATTTACAACGCTAGTAAAACTCAAAACTATATTCCAAGGAAACCACCAAATGACCCGATGGATCCTAAAGCTATTAATAAAAAATTTTTATCACACACAAGCAATTCCTTGGTAAAATAAGACCATAAAATGATTGATTTCCCGCAGTTTTAAACAACAATTCTTCATTTAATCGCATCTTGCCAGATGAAGTAATTTTTCCAAAAAACCCATAATAACAATCATTGCTGGAATCGACATACCTATTAAATTTGTCTTTTTAAATATTGCATCCCTGCCTAGGAAAATTTGTTTCCAAAAAATGTATCTGCAACAAAATTTCTATGCCGTCCACTTTTCCAATTGGAAGAAAATAAGCTAAGGTGATTCCTATGCCTAAGAGCAAAAGCTGATTGGAGTGCTACCACGATGCAAACAGCTAATCGAATCAATGGGGCGAAAACACATAAGGTTTTGAAACATAAAGGTCTTGCAACTAGAATACCTTTTAGTTAGAGTACCCTAAAAGTATAATATGAAATTAATTTGCTTCGTTTCTAACTAGTTATCCACCGAAAAGGGCTCCTTTTTGTGAAAACCTTGTTGAAACAAGTGTTTTTGTAAAAATGTAAGACCTGATTTTAAAAATAAAGCAATAGTTAACAAAATTAAGTCGATGAATAAATATTTAAGAAAAAAAAAAACAGAGTTCATCAATTGTATTTAATTTGTGCGTCTTCTATCTTTCCGAAGAAAATCTCTTCAACCACCACACTCAGATTATTTAAACAATCTGTTTTGAGTAGCTCAATAAATACTAACGACAGAACACCGGAAGAGCACTGAATGCCACAATTTTGCAATTGTGTATAATTTAACAGGGTGTCTCGTAATTCGTGTGCCATACTTTGGGATGTGATTTTTTGTCATATTTTTAAAGTCATTTAAGTCTACAGTAAAGTTCGCTTTTCAATTTTGACATCACTTTTTGGTGATTTAAGAAAAGACAAACTTTTGTGTACAATGACTCTTCTTACATTATCTGCGAATGGTAGTGACAAAATTCTGATTTCTTTTTCAGTGGAAATACTAATTCTCAAAATTTAAATTGGGCTAATATAGTTCAAAGATTGTCAGATTTTGAATTTTAAATGGTGTTCAAATAAGTTGTTGTAAATGATTTCTTTGATTCGCTCCCATATCAAAAAATCCAGTAAAGATCATGCCGGCCAGTGAATTGGTCCATGTTTGTTTGCCCATCCATCGATCACCATATTTCATCAAGTCAATTCCACAACCATGAAGGGCCGAAGCACCAAAAGCTTCAGCTTCTAGTTGACGCAACGGAACATCCTCCAAGGGGTTTGGTCGATTATTTTGTTCAAACTTTACATATTAAGTAGAATTAAGTCTTTGTGATAATTTGAAAAGCCCGATTAATATATTTCCAATTACACCAGCCGACACCAAATCCGTGCTGAAACGATCTTTGCCGTCTTGAATGTGAATTGCTTTTAACCTTTGTATGGAGATTATGGAAGTTCGTAGTACTCACCCCAATCACAGGGCCTGTCGTAGCAATTTAGGGCTATGAATGTGAAATAGAAATGACTTAAACCATCTAAGTAATGAACGCTTGGCAGCAGATATTTATAACTTGTTAGTAACTTTATTAATGGCAACACATTTTTTTTTTGGCAAAACATTCACTTAAAGAGCGTCTGTGATGCTTCCATTTTGGTATTCGTAGTCCGAAATCGCTACGACGGCAACGGGCCTTGTGATAGGGGCCACTATATCAGGTCAATTTATAGATTCGTGTGCCCAAAGAATTGTGTTTATAAACTGTTTGCCATAGAAGCTTCTCTTTAGGAACCATTTAAAAAACTCTAGTGTCATTTCAAAATCATTCGGAAAGCAGTTCTTGCACAGGTTCTCTATTCGAATATGGTAATTGCTGATATGGATGCATATTTTCCCGATGCAGAAGCCATTTTGGAAATTCTTTGTCTGGAACCATTAAACTGTAGAGCCAGGCGCCTAATGCTGATAGAAGGGTCGATTTCAACAGCTGCAAGTTATCCTTCCTCGAAGGAAACACTTCTAGTCGTTGCATCTGTGGCATTAAGTCTTGCAGTTAATACTGATCCAGTTTCTCTAAAGGTATTTCCAGAAATATTTTGGGAAAGAAGTCATCTCTTGGGATAAAGTTCCTGGTATCTTCGAAGTGCTCTTCTTGAGTTTCTATCGCGTATTCTTCTTTCTTAAATGAAGTAATTTCAAAAAGCACTCTTATCCAATTGCAATCGTTACTTACTTGTTTTTCTATTCTTTTATACCACTTTTTTTTTTAGTTAATTTGCCCATTGAACATTTGCCGTTGAACATTCTTCATTTCCCAATTTGAAATCTTTCTGGCAACTAAAGTTGACATTACTATACTTTTCTTATCGGCTTACAATCATGAAAACTACCTTAAAACTATCAATTCTACTCCTATTGCTTATAGTGTTGCAATAGTCGGTTATAAATTACATTTTTCGTATCTTGAATGTATTGGTTTGTGGTTACTAAGCACTTTTGATAAAAAACCTCAAAGTCAAAATTTAGCTCTTGGAATAAAGTTTGAAAAACATTTAAAATTGATAGTCTGGCAACCCTAAAACCATTTTTGCACAATTTAAATGCAGTTTTAAGGATAAGTAATCCCACTCAAAATAAACTCCAAAATGAGGTTTCTACTATCAGTACTGACACAGAAATCGAACGTAACGTGAGTCAGGGCACACCAAACTCATCCCATTTTAAAGTCGTCGAGAAGTTTTGTCAAATTTGGAAAGTGGGCTTCGCTGTAAAACACCTTTTTTCTCAGAATATGACCAGAAATCACATCTCAAATTATGGCACACGAATTGCGGGACACCCTGTATACAACTGCTCGATTTTGCATTCAAATCAGCCTCGTTATTACATTCAGCAGTTTATTTGCAAGGATTTAATCAATTAACATTTTATCTGCCAAACGAGTACACTTCACTTTTTTATTTATTTTAATTGGTGCATTAATAACTTGCTGATTTACGCTCTGCCATCAAGTGCTTTATTCGTATATCTGTGAAAATCATGTTCATGGCCCTTGATGCCTTCAAAAAGAAGATTAAAGCTCGTAAACTCTGTCTCACAGTGCTTTTTAATGCTGAAAACAAATAAAATCCAGATACTTTTTTCCATAAACCTCCATACGTACTGAATACTGACTGAAGCCTCTTCAATTAAAAATCCTTTTGTACGTGTGAATACTCCACACATTCGCAATATCATGCACATTTTCGAGATTTTATATCAATTTATCAGCAAAAATATCTCAACCTGTGATCCCGTGTCGACTCGTTCATTCATCAAACGCAACGATGCAAATTAACAATTTCATTGAATGACTGCTACTTAATACAAGTAGACATTTTCTACTCATTCCATACTCAACCTTTTCATAAAGGGAAAGCCAAACCACCATACAAACCGACACAAAACAACGATTAACTCTTTATGTTTCCAAGGGATAGAAAGGTACTCAGCACTAACTAACACTAACGTAGAACTGAGCAACATAGAACCAAATCGACCACAAAACTCACGTAAATAATTACAAAATTCCAACCATTGGCCTAATTAAATGTTCGTCCTGAAGCAGGTCCGGCAAATATTTTGTTTGGAAAAGCAAAAACCTTGGGTCTTTGGTATCCTCCAATACCCCACACCCAAGCGCACCACCCTCTTTCAATTAAAGTGGAATTATATCGCGAATGCTGGCCGACAAGGAATTTCACTGTGGAATTCAGTTTTATTCAGTTTATTTTTTAATGGCATCTCCTTTGAGAGATGACGAGTTGGGAGTTGTAAGACTCCCAGCACCCACCATACATACATCGTTGTGTAAGGGCAAAGAAGAGTAAAAACTGTTATTTAAAACAATAACAGCAAACTTAAATTTGACCTCGCCAATGTCGACAGCTTTATTTTCTAACCGGATGCAGTTCAACAAAAGAAGAGAGGAAAGCTTTGCTTTTGAAAATGAAGCGTAAAAGTATTTTGTGCGAGTCAAGTGCGCTTGTTATTAACAACAATGCAACTTCCCGTTAAAATTAAACTTTCGGTTGTATAGTTTCACTCTTTTTCTAAGTAACCTACAATTTTTCTTGATGGCTATTAGCTTGAACAAAACTGGAAACAATATTGGATAAGAAAACAACTGCACGCCATCTCTCATGGCCTCAACGCAGACGTTGATGTTTGGTTAGGTACTTAAAAAGTGCTAAGCGAGGGTGTGGAGAGAATCTTTGATTCGTAACTGATTTTGTCAACAATTAGGTTTGACATATCGTACTAATATTAGGGATATCAGGAGACTTCAAACAGTTCTTCTTCTTCAGTTGAATGAGTTACGATTTTTTAGATCTCGAAAGGATCACGAAAAGCCCATTTGTCCGTTTCGCGGTACTTATTCGCCTGGTTAGCCCCATTGCAATTGGTATCAGGTATACCCAGAGTATACAGCATAGAAGGTCCTTAATCAGCAATAATATTGAAAAATAATATTGGAAAAATTTCGTTATCCTGTCCCTTCCTTAATGTGACATCACCCAAACTTAATTTGTTTCGAAGGAGGATAGTGAAATTTTTGAACTTAAGTTTGAGTTCCTTTAAGGCGATAGTAGATTCATTACCATAAAAAACGCCTTCTCGATTAGCGGTTGGAAACCGACAAAAAGTTGTAGGTAACCTCCATTCCCTCACCTCACATGGTTGTGAGAAATGCGCTAAGCTAAGAGGCTAGCCGCTCTGTTGCGCCACCCTATGTATGTATGTATGTATGTATGTATGTAATTCCTATCATTCCAACCTGAAGGACTATAATTAAAACCGTACAAATGCTCTTCAAAAGGCGAAAACCCCTACTTTTTTCTGCACTTCACTTATTTCTTAGGGGCCAGTTATAGCGATCAGGAAAAATAGATGAGAAGTATTAATAACTATGTCTTCTTTAGATTGAATAACAAATGTTAATTCAAGTTAGTTTATTGATTAGTTTTCAGTCCCAAATCATTTTAGTTTTGGAGAAATAAAAATGAAAACCAAAGGCAGCTTGTCTGGAATACGCTTTTTTGCTCAGATAGTAAAGTAGCTTTAATTTTATTTTAATTTTTCAGAAACTAAGAAAAATTTTCTCGTTTGTTTTTAGTGTTTTTTTAAAAATTAATAAGAGTATTGATCATTATTGAAAGAAAAAGTGATCCTTAATAAAGCAAATTTTGTTTAAAAGAAAATTTTAGTTTCTTTTCAAAATTTGACTTTTATGTAATAAACTCAAAATCATTTTCTAGATTAATTTGAACTAAAATGTTTGTTAGGCATCAAAGTATTGTTATAAAAACACTATAGTTTGTGGTATTATTCGGCTTGGTTGATTTTTAATAATTTTTTTTAAAATATTAAGTCAATTTTTTATAAAATTGCCTTCCCGCTCCGCCTTAACGGAGGGAAATAGAATTTTCTTCCTCTCAACGATATTTTTCGTGCCTTGGCCCAACTTAACCGTTTTGAGCTTTTGTCGCACCGTTTGCAGAACACCATATATGAATAAAAGTTGGGTAAAATTCGAACACTTATAATTCGAGAACGGCTGCGTCGATTTTCATGGTTTTTGATTTGTTGCATTTGTGTCCTTCCCGAATAACATTGTAACTTAATAATAAAAACATTGGATTCCCACGGGAACTACTGAAGTGACTTCGAAACTTCCTACAACGTTATCCTTCAGTGGTTTTGTAGTTTAGTTTTAATGACTCCTTTTATTTCACAAATAATTATAATTTGATAAGATATAAATAGATTATAAATTATGATATAAAAGTATTCTTAAGTCTTGATGGTATGGCCTTTGGTCGTCTAATAGACTGACATTAAACTTAAGTTCGTTTCGAATACGATTTTAATCTTAAAGAACCTCTTCAATCATAAGTTTCCTTCACCGTAGAGAAGCAACCACATAGTTGTAAAGTTCATCAGAGCCTTTCTCTGCTATGAGTTTTTTGAGCAGTTCAGTTTCATTCAGGATGGGTTCACCGAAATATCTGATTCGAAACTCTTTCAAAATCGAGCATATTGCAACAAAGTGATAAGTGTCTTCTCGTTCCTTCATGTTACAGAGGCTGCATAGAACAAACAACTCCGGTCGTTGTGGCATGAAGTTCAGGTTCAATAGCTCTATAGCTCTCCTCTCGTTTTAAGAATCTTGCTTATTTTATCGACTGAGTTGCTGTTGAAACTGAAAACGACTTTCATAGTTCCTGTACAGCGAGGCATGCACGCTTCTATTATGCAGGTTGTTTCCAAAATTTTCTAACAGCTCGTTGAACTTGTTTCTTAAATAGGGATGTTGTTCATTTGGTACAATTTATAGATCAATACCGCATAGTGAAGAAAGACTCTCCCATTCTCTCAACATTGCTCCTTTGTTCTGCACTTCTGTATTTAGTATTATTTTTAGTAATCTTCTATCCTCTGTATCCATAACTTTACTTATATAAATTAAAGTGAATTGCCAGTGTATCCATAAACATTGGAGGTGTCGCTGTTTCAAGGAAAAATCGTTTTTATGAAGTAGCAAAAGAAGTTTTCTATAGGTTCAAAAGTGCAGTATCCCCAGACTTTAGCTCCGTACAAGAGGATGGACGTTACCGTAGAGCGGAGTAACTTTTGCTTTGCGCTATGCTCGATATATTTGCTTTTCATGATTATCCTTCAGTAACACAAACTATATTTCGTTCACATAACCCCACAGAAATGGGGACTGGAACGGACAACTGTATACAGCAACAGTCGTATTTATTAGATTTCCCTAAATAGCTCTGAACAGATGAATATTTATGTAGTGAATAGCACTCTTATCTACGTTGAATAAGTTCTTATTTATAAACCATTATAGTTATGATGTGTATATCTTACCTATCTATAATCTATAATATAATCTATAATATTGAGCGGTAATATCCAGGTGTACTTCACTATCGAAAACAAAGCGGTCTCTGAAAGCCATCTGTGTATCCGATGGCGTATTTACACTTCCTTGTCATTTCACAATAGCGATGACGAAAACCTATTCAGTCGCTATACCATTGTATATAGAAACTATAGTAACTTCATGAATCGATTTAACAGTGCTTTGGACCGGACGAGCATGGTGGCGCAGCGTTCGTTTCTCTACACACAATGATAAAACAAATTGCTTGGAACGGAGACTGCTAAGTTGGCACGGAGACCACCAGCCAAAAAGTCTACATAATAATACTATAGTTTCTGTATACAATGGCTATACTACCTAAATCGGCGTTCAGCATATTTTAGTTTTAGAAATAAGGTTTTCCTGTTCAGAGATATTATAAGAGGAATATAGCGCTTTTCACTCCCTATTATGAGTTTATAAATAAGGCTGCAAGTGTTTCTGACAGTATTTGGTGTTTTGGCAATTTTGTGCAACTTTGAATAAAATTAAAGGGCAGGTCAGCTAAAAATAAATAAAATATTAATAATAAAATATGTTTACTTAAGTAAATAGCAACAATTTAAAAATAAAAACAAATGCCCTTGTTTTTGAAGCCAAAGGTCAGCAATACATAACTTATTATAGCAAGTTCGGAAAGGATATTGGTTTTCTTCTTCCGTATTTGAATTATATCCGTGTCTTTTTATTTTTTGCACATCTGAACCTGCATATGAATTCCCCATAAGAAGACATTATTTAAAGCAGCCGGTATGTTATCAGTCTCGCTTATCAATAATCAACTGTTTAGTGTTTATCAATTTCAGGAATCGAAAATTAAAGAAAAATATATTTGGAGGCAACAATGGCCGAGGCATAACTGAACAATTTTGGCTTATTTATTAACTACAGAAGAAGACATTACGATATTGATTCTGAAAATGTGTATTTCATGTGATAACCACATGAGCGATACGTCAAAAATCAGAAAAAGTCCCTCGACGACTTGGTTTTAGCCTTCTACTTGCCAAACGCATTTTAGCATGTTTTCAAATAAATGTTTCAAAACAAAGAACATCTTTTGAAGTAGATCACTTCAACCTTAAAATCTTAAAAACTACCATTCTAAAACGCCACCTCGGCTGAGAAATAACGCATTCAAGTAGTTTTTCGGGAATAATCGCGTAATTTCTCAAATCTGAAAATACAATAATAACGTTAATTAAAAACCCATCAAAAACTTGCTTCTAGAACTTGGTCTATTACTCTGGTGTCCGTTTGTCAGGCAGGCTCTTCGCGAAAAACTAATTGTGTTAAAAAATAAAATTGTAAAACTGGCTCTACATTTTCATGTTTGGAAAGTGGAAGCTCTTTGAATTCAAACAATGGGCACGACTGGGTCGCACGAACTTGCGATTGTGTGATATCAAAAACTAAAGGCTGAGTAAAAGGTTTCAATATTCGCTACTCATATTATATTTTGTGTTAGAGGGCTGCCAACTACACTTTAATTATGTTAATTGAATTAAATCACGCAAAATATTGAAAAATTAATTTAAATACTCCAAAGGTTTCAAGCGAAAATCTCAACACGCCATTCTTTTGAAGTTGCTAATGTATAAACGCTGAAAATTTAATCGAAATCGTTTGACCAATTTTTTTAATTTAAAATTTTTTAATAATCGTGTTTTTTGAAAGTGAAATATGCAAAGCTTAAGATCTTGCCAGAAGTTGTGTTGACAAAATACTTGAAAAAAAGTCAAATATACAGTTTTGAAGTTATTTCAAAGAACATAAAATTTGATATAAAAATATCAAAAATTAAATTTTTTCAATTGCCTATATGAAACTTTCTAAAAGGACTTAGAACTTCTAAAATACAAAATTTCGACAACACCGTGTAAGTAAACTATTACCTAAAATGAAAGTCGGTTTTGAAAAAAAAAAAAAAAAAAAAAAAAAATGATACTATGGAAGGTACCGTTTTTCGACTTTTTCAAAAATCATAAGAAAGACAATCTGAAATTAATTCTTCACATAAAATTTTATCGAGATATCGTTGGAGCTGTTTTCGAGAAAACTAAGTATTATCATATTGGATGTATGGCAGGTACCATTATTTCAAGACCTAGAGACTCAATTCCGAAAACCTCTCTGTAAGCTGCTCCACAGATTCTAACTGCATATTTAAAAGAAAATCGGTTCAGCGGTTAGGCTGTAGATCCATATACAGACAGAGAGGCAGAATTATTTTCATATTATCTATCAACGTAATTTCATGCTTAATTTTTATATCAAATTTCTGTTCTGTGCTATTCCAGAACTTGCCTTATAGCAGCTATAATCGTAAGTAAATGGAAAGTTATTTAACTATCGTTTAACAAAATTCTGGTAAATTTTTTACGGGCCTAAACACGTTTTTCATCTACCAACAATTTAGACGACACTTGTCTAAGACTTTACGAAATGACTCCCAGAGATTTCAAACATTTATTTCAGATGGGTTCTCATAAAAAGGCTTCTTGCACTACACTGATGTTTTAAAATCTCTTACATTAAGCCTGTACTGCAAATTTTTAACGAGCTGACTGCGTCTGACTTTGTTGATTGAACTGTAAACCCGTGTTTCTTATGATTTTTCATTAAAAGTCTCAAATTTCTGGACTATTTGGAATGGGTCACCTGAGGTATTGCCCGTCTTATCCCACATTTTGTTGCTTGAAACAAATGTGAGTTGTAAACCGAAATTCACCATATAATTTTCTTACCAACCGACGTTGTCAGAATAATTTGCCACGCAACCTTGGGCAACCAGGCTTGCAGCACACCTTATACTTCGCTGCAAAATCGGGTATTAGGTACTTGCTCTTGGCTATTCTGTTAATCAAATTGTAAAGAGATTCAGGCATTTAAAATTCTACAACCTGAACTTTTTTCTAGTCAATGCTTTGAAGTACACATACAAATTTCGAGGCTAAATAAATCTCAACCTTAAAGGAGCAAATCAGCACCTCATGGTGGCAAATACAAAACGTACATATGCATGTTATTTGATTCAAAGAATCCTCCTCAGCAAACTTCTGTAGAGAAATACTCTTGAAAGGAAAAATTCTTTTTCTCAACTTCATGGATAACTCTGTTTCCCAGAAAAAAAAACATTCAGAGAAATTTGAATTATCTTGCCTTTGTGTTTCAGGAAAGAATGACAGAGTTTTTAAGGAATGTGTTGCTTTTTGAAACTGAAAAAAAGGTTTATCTACATATATATATATGTACTACGAAGTCGTGTGTACCTTCTCCTTCCCTTGTTTATGAGCCATTTCACCGTTATCGACATTTTCAATATCTTGTTGCACACGAAACTCCACAATAACCCCATTTCCACTCGATGGAAAAACGAAATAGCACTCAAAAGGATTACACAATTTGTATCGAACGGGAACAGCTTTTCCTGCCTGACCATCAATACAGACAATCCCAAATGGCGATGGCCTTAAATCCGCCTTTACAAAATGCGCCTCATTAATGTTGAAAAATCAAAGTTTCCCTCTCCCAAATACGGGCTTAGTGTAGTAAAGTGGTAATCCCAACCCTTTTCTCTGTGACTCGACCATTAATTTCTGTCCGTTTGCCCCCGTCCCAGATCCCGTAGTGTTCGACTTTCCTTTGATTGACGAATGGGCGAAGAAGGTAAATAGTGGAAGAAAAAAAGAGAAAGAAAAAACAGCAAGTGGTTGCACACTCACTTACTCACTCACTCGGTTACTCATCCACATTGGCCGTATTATTGTTTTACCCTCCATCCTCTTTTCCACTGTATTTGGGGTGGGGGTGGTGGATTATGAAAGTTTCTTTCTGTGATTTATTCGAGATCCAACCGTGCCAATGTACTTCCAATTCTTCAGCAGTGCCTCCACTCCATCGCACCACATGGACGCACCTGTGTAATACTGGGAACTTGTTCCTTTCCAATTTAAGTGAATTCTTTTTCTCTTTTATTTATATTATTTTGTTTTTCTTTTTTTTTTTAAGGAAGAGTGAAGTTTCTCACCGTTGTCCGTGTCCGTCCGCCCGATTTATATGATAATTTCACATTCGCACCCCTGAATCATTGAAGCAAGAGCAACATCAACATTGCCCGGCCCGCCGCGCCGCGCCGTCAAGCACATGTTGCACGAAAATGATTTGATGGATGTTTTGTGGAAGCTACTGTCAGCTGCAGTCATTTAACGAACGGACTTAAGGGTGCGTTTGGTAGCTTTCAGGAACAGAATAATTGATGTAGGTCTGGAGAAGAGGTATTTCTCGTAGAACGTTATTTATACTTTTGGAGGGAAAAATGAGATTGAAGTTGAATTTTGTTCGAAGGCCGTCCATATAATTCGTGTATCAGAGCTGAATTTTATTCAACGAAACATGAAATTTAGATAAACGATGATGGATCATAAGATAAAACATAAAACATACACACGCAACGTAACGATGTATCATAAATATTTATAATTAAAATGAATTTTCTGGCTAATCAGACAGCGGTTATGCAGATTTGACAGATTTTGAAAGGAAATCTCACTAAAGAGAACGTTTTTCTTCCTTCTTTGTTTTGATTTATTGCCAAAGATAATTATAATTCACAATGCGTTGTTGTAGGTAGTTTTCTGAGAAAGAGGTAAAATTTTGTGGCCACAACTTGGTAGTTTTTGGTTCGGCCAAAGGTAGTCAGTCATTCGAGGCATGAACATTCTTTATTTGACCATTGAGTAGAGAAGTTGTAGTAGAAGTAGAGAAGAAATGTAAACCCTTCTATTTTTAAGGCCCTGCATTTCTTTCTTCAAAAATTTTTACTAAACACAACGCGTAGTTTAAAAATTCAGCAGGTTAGGCTGTGTCCTGTGTAGCACTTGCCAAAATTAAGGAAAATTTATGATGTTCCTTTAGTGAAGTTTTTAACTGTACTGTGTTGGATGGTTTGTTGTTGCGAGCGCCCAAATTTGTTATTCAAATTCATTTGTCAAAAAATGTTCCCAAGCGATTTACGTACTCCTATCACACAAAACATGTTATTTTATTTGTAATTTTTTTTTTTTTTATAAAATGTTTAATTTTGTGACGTTTTAAGCGGAGTTCACTCTGTACAATTAGTTGGACAGACTTCGTTTGATGGATGGTCGGATGTAGTTTGCGTTCAGACTTAGCGAACTTGTCGCCCAAATTTATTTAATTAATTTTACTTAGACTTTGGCTTTAACGACGAATGTTGGATAATGTGAACCCTAAGACGACCGCTTGACCAACTTGTTGGATGGTTTTCAAATATTTTCGAAAATTTAGAAGTTGGAGTGGAGGAGTATATGACAAGGTTGAACGACAAGTTTGATAAGTCTGAACGTGAACTACAATCTACATCCGACCATCCAACATCTGTCAAACGAAGTTTTTCCAACTAATCGTATAGTGTGAACTCGGCTTAAAACCCAGAAAGAGGGGCTCATACTAAGCCAGGTGGTGCAACTTGATTCAGTAATTTCTTAAACCAAAATACCATTGTAGTCATCCTTCAAATTCTTTCAACAGCATTCAAAATGGCAGTTGAATTACCGTGATTACCGAATAACGGGGGTGGGGGAGGGGAAGCTTTGCTACTGTCTATATATCACAGAGGAGTTTGTTCAAAATTATATTAGTGAATTGAAGGTGTAATAATAAAAAAAGAACTATGCGCTTGACATAACGGATAGATAGAATCTACTTTCAGCAACTAAATAAATAAAAAGGGTAACGTAACAGGGTGGTAAGCTCTGCGCCCTAGTACATTTCTCATAATCAAACCTTGTGATGAATTCAGGAAAACTTTTTGCCGATCGATGATACGACAAATCTGTCTGCAGCAGAGTCCGAGATGGAATGCTATACATAACTTCAAAATCACGACACCACCTCAAAACATTTGGCGTCTTGTATCAATATAGGTTATGATATCACTTTCAATGTGATATGATTAGGATTTTGTGTGGTATTATAATAAATATAAAGTCATTGAATGCATCAGAATTAAGTGATCTTTGATTCTCGGTCATCGTCCGGATCGAGTAACTTTAAGTCGACTGTCGTCTAAAGTCAAAGCAATGGAAACCCAATTTTAAAACCCGAGGAACTCACCAAAACTTATGAGACGATACTAAAACGGTTATCCCTAAACTGCTTTTAATGAAGCTATGCCTATGCAAACAGCTTTTTAACGATATTATCGGCGATAGTCGTCTTAGGAGTTATGCGTTCCGGGCATCTGCACGACAGTTTTCTAAAAACAAGTCACTGTAACCGGGTAACCATAGGGTCGTAAAAACTTTTGATGGAGGTATCTTTGAAGAAAGGTTCAGAATAAACGCTTCAGTAAAATATAAAAACAGTACACTAGGCTTCACACGTTGCCATATTAATCGTCAGCATTGGGCAACGATGTACTACCTACACTACTCAACAACAAATTTTTTAGAACTCAGCAGTAAATGAAATATTCATTACTCGCATTCATCAAAATTGTGTTCATATAAAGGGTTTTTCAACACAGACGCTACAAAGGTAGAACGACAGGAACAGCAAACGACGACATATTTCTTGCCGCTCTTTTGACATTTCTCTTCAGTAAAGTTCGCCATTTTATGATGAAAAGATATACGAGCCAACAACGAGTCGAAATTATTAAAATTTACTACCGAAATTCGGAATCAGTGGCCTTCATGTTAAGAGCGCTACGTCCAATTTATGTTCGTCATAATCGTCCTAGCAGATCAATAATTGAGCGTCTAGTGGAAAAATTTGAGTCCACAGGCACAGTACAAAATGTTCCCGTGCCAGCGAGAATATTGCTTCCGCTGAGGCTTGAATTGCAGAAAGCCCAAATGTGTCTCTCACACGTCGTTCTCAGGCGTTGGGTATCTTTGTGACGTCATTGTGGCGAAAAGTTCTTGGCCTACATCCTTACAAGATTAAATTGACGCAAGAACTGAAGCCGCTTGGCCACCAGAAGCGTTGTATGTTCGTGAATCGGGCTCAGGAACAACTTGAAAATGATTCGGATTTTCATCGAAAAATCATCTTCATCGATGAGGCTCATTTCAGGCTGAAGGGTTTCGTCAATAAACAAAATATGCGGTATTGGTCAGGCTTCAGGCATCAATCCACTCGTACTCCACGAGTCATCATTGCATCCCGAAAAAATTACGGTTTGTTGTGGTTTATGGGCTGGCGGCGTCATTGGGTCGTGCTTTTTCCCTAATGATCAAGACCGGCCCATAAATGGGGATCGCTACCGTTCAATGATAACCGAATATTTTTAGCCCCAGGATGATATGGACTTGGAGGACATGTGGTTTGAACAGGACGACGCCACAAGCCACAGCAAATGTCACAATCAATTTATTGGAAACCAAGTTTGGAGAACGTGTTATCTCACGAAATGGTCCAGTCGCTTGGCCGCCTCGGTCGTGCGATTTGACGCCGTTAGACTATTTCCTGTGGGGCTAGGCCAAGTCTATGGTCTATGCCAACAAGCCAGCGATGATATAAGAACTTCGCACGGTTGTCGAACTTGAAATTGCAGCAGTATCGCCCGATATAGACTTAAAAACCGTCGAAAATTGGTTTCAGCGTCTGGACTTCTGCAAGCGTGCCCGTGGTAGCCATGCAAAAGAAATCGAGTTCCATACATAATGGCATTGAACGTACTTTCACAGGAATAAAAAATTTCATTGATATCCAAAACCGTTTTTGTTTTATTAAAAAAAACTTTTGTAGAAAAACCCGATAAGCTATTTTTCGAAATAATTTGTAAGAACTGATAGCTGAACTGAAAAACTCAAAGATAGACCTATCAGAGGCTTATAAGCATCAGATTATTATCTGACGAACTGAATTTTTATGAATGGGTGCATTGAGTTCATACTGCGCTAACCACTAACGCAATGCACTTCCTTCCTGTTCCTTCCTAGTTATAACGGTTTCCTTCAAGTTCAAGTAAAATTCCTTCATTAGCATCCTGTTGATGAATGGTCAACTCTATTTGTTGAAAAAATTCAAGGAAATGGTATTTTTCCTTCCACTGGTCTCTTTTTCTTTCTAAGACAAAGCTGAATAATGATTTAAGCAAATCATTGAAATCACTGCTACAGGCTACAGCTTCCTTCCATCCAAAGCAATGAAAAATTGAAATGCAAATGCATAATCATGCCTTCCCGCATTCACAATGCCGTTTAACCTCCAATACCGTTTCATCTTTTGTATTCAAATTGTGCCATTATATGCATTCATGCTTATGGTCGGTCTAATGAGTATTAAAATGGAAGCACAAAAATCAATAGATCCTTGTGCCTGGCAACAGTTTATTTAAGGCTGCAGCTTCAGCTGCACTGATTGCCGTGGTACAAGTTTAAATATAAATCGCTATGCCGATGTCGTGTAGCGTGTAGTACTATCCCACATTGCGAAATGAGACATTTGTGTTTCGGTAGATAAAGGATAACAAAGCCGCACACAAGGACACAACACTACGACTAAAACGCAAGGTTAAACTTGAAAAGCGAAATATTTCATGTTTGCGATTTATTCATTTGGCAATAAGACAGCAACACCAACAACAGTTGTAGCAGTAGTTGGGGCTTTTTTATACAAAAAAAAAAAAAACTTCACGAAACAGCAACTATCGTCTGCATTGCACTTTAGAGTTCGCAGTTGCGGTCGAAATGTTTTAATGAGAATATAATGGCTGAGGTTTATCGTTCATAGCCTTCCCAAGCAATGCAAATAAGATAAATTTTCTTTGTCTGGTAAATGTTGAGCTTTGCGGATGTTATTGAATTTGCATAGACGATTTCTTATTGTTCTGAGTCCGTTCGGCATTATTCGGCTTGGACGTGGACACCAAGAATGTTGGAACTATGATAATTCTTTAGTAACCAATAGAAACACAGTAAACAGGAGACATCTCCTTCCACGAGACAAAGTTATGGTCAAGTCAAATAAGGACTGAATCTAGGAATGAAATATAATGAGCTCAAAATCGATCTGTATGTTCTGACGTTCGTCTGAAAGTCTCACATAATATCGTACACAGTAAGACAACCCATACAGCAAAGTTCAACTAATTTGGAGGTTCGTTTGAGTGATTCGTAGGTCAGCTTTTATTTGTATGAAAGCTTTTTGATTAGAATATTTTTTTTTAAACATCAATTTTATATGCGACATTAACGAAACTAATTCCTCTATGGGCAGGTTAGATTAGGTAGAATGGGCTGACGGTTGATCTTATTACCGTCACACTTAGATCAATGTAGATCCATTGTGATACACTGGAGTATTGTAACGTCGTAGAAACCTATGAGTTTTATGTTTGGTCAGTATTTAACCATTTTGTTTCCTTAATGAAGTTTAACAGGCTGCTTCTTGAAGTGTCTGATAATTTCTCTATAGTTGGCGCAATTGTGAGGGCCTCTGTTTTCTTAGGACTATACTGAAGATACTGAGGTTCCGGCAGTCTTTCTTCCAATCGTGCACATCATGCAGATCAGCTGACGAATGCTCCTTCGTCCTTCCCAACTGATCTCCAGCTGCCTGGAATAACTCGGTGTCAAGGTAATCTTCATCTGAAGTCTTACTTGATTCAAGTTTGCATATGGCAAGCTTTACTTCTTCTAGGTCGGGAGGACGGCATGATCATCTTAATCATTGTCCATGTTGTACGAGTCGTTAAGGAGTCTGCAGAAGTGGTCATCCCAGAGCTTCAGTAGTAACTGCGGTTCTATCACTATGTTTCCCTGTTGATCTTTACAGGCCGGACTTCGGGGCTTGACACAGTGGCATGATCTTTTTATCTTTTGGCAAAACTTCCGAATCTCATTCCTGTCATGACATCTCACAATGTCCTCAAATCATCGTTTCCTATGCTGTTCTTTTTCTTTTTCTTTGGTGTTTTTCTGCATTTTCTGCGTGACATTCTTCATATGGCTTGCTGGCATTTCTGCCATTGGTCTTCAATGCCCAGGCGATCTCTTGCGATCGTTACTTTCCGACTTCATACCTTTTCGCGAGAGTCGTGAACAGGAGATCCGCATTCGTACCTTAAATGCGTATTAGTGCGAGCCAAAGTAGACCCCTCGGACATTCAAAAAGTTCGAAGTTTTTGAGACGTGTAGTTTTGAAGAAGAAATAAGACTCATACTTTTATCTAATTGAATGTTATTGCCAAGAATTCACCTTTATTGTAATAAAAAGGGCTTGTCGTTATGTTTTAAAAATGATTTCGGGTAAGTGGCCGCCCCCGCCGTGGCTGGCTCGAATAAATTTTAGCGGAGAGGCCCAATTTTCGACCACTTTGGGGTTCGTATGTCAGCAATAACTCCCCGAATATTCCCTTCCAAGTCGTCAATCATTTCGATCTGATCTACATATGCAGGCAACCTCACATAACCCCCCGAAAAAAATCCAGTGATGTTAAATCGACCGATCTTAGAGGTAACTCACAGGCTTACATCTGTATCAATTTACCAAACGTATACGCATTCCCAGAACATCATCAAAAGACAGTTTTCCAAAAGACTTATTCTGAAATAAGTATTGCCAGATTTAAAACCGCAAGTCTAAAAACGATCTCCTTCTTAACACTGAAGGTCTGTCTTGCGTCGATCGAACATAAATGGTCAATTAAGTTAACGGTAGATTGATCCGGGGATCGCCGTGCACTTTTATGAACTTTGAGATGAGTAGGTATTGGGCGACCACGGCGTGGGAAAATTTTGGATGGTATGGTGCCCTTGAATTCGTTTGAGGTCACCGCGGTGTTATTTAATGGGATGTTAATGGGGTGTTTAATGGGTGTTTAATGGGTTTATGTTTTGTTTGAGGTGGCCGCCGCTGCGCTATGGGTGATTTTGGAATTTAATTTAAATTGAAATAAAAATGCACACTGCCGAGGCTGAGATTTGAACCGGGGCCTCTGGCGTGTCGCGCGTGTGACATTCATTCATTTCATTTTAAATTCATTTTTATTAATCTTTTCTTATATCTACTTACATGCTAGCAAAAATGTGTAAAACTAGCTTATACAATAACTTAATTAACTTACTGACCCTAGGCGGGTACTCTAAATTATTCAATATCTTACTACTAATGCCTTTCGCCCTAAAGATACCTTATTAATTACAAACTAGAACTAGTTAAAACTAAGAAAATTTTTTTAAAAAACTTAGCTTTCATGATCATTTTTTTGTGTTTTCTTAAAACTAATTAAAACTAATTAAAACTACTTAAATCTACTTAAATCTAGAGCAGCCACAGTAGCTTTTTTTTTTTTTTTTGTGTTTTGTATTTTTTTTTTTTTTGGGTTTTTTGTATTTTGTGTTTTTTTTTCTTTTTTTTTTTGTATTTTGTAATTTTTTTTGGGTTTTTTGTATTTTATAATTTTTTTTTTTTTTTTTGTATTTTGTAATTTTTTTTTTTTTGGATTTTTGTGATTTTTTTGTTTGCCACTGCACCCACCCCCTATACCCTAAGACTTACACGCTAAACCTTTGTAAGCCAGCCATTGGCGACTGACTATCATCATCAATATCAATTTGTTGGTCGGACAACCACCAGAACATTCTCGACGTTTTAACAACGTCACGACGATCGCGATCTGAAACCGCCCTACTGAACCGGAGGAGCTCTTCAGCTTCTCCGCCTACTGCGGTGACGTCTCGGTTGTAAAGGAGCCGTCGTTCCACGGACTTCCGGCAGACGTGGTAGATTAGCGGAACCGCCAATCTATCCTGAATCAGCCCTACCATATCAAAATAGAGGAAAGCCTCCGGTGGGACAAATCCACTGAAGCGCGTTTTCTCCATATACTCAGTGTTGGGGTAATAAGCCCCAAAAATCAGGCCATTGGTCGAGGTCATCGCTCTTGCAGTGTGACCACGAGTCAGTTTTATAATGAAGTTGTCGATCCTGTTTATTTGAGCCCCGTTGTAAAGGACCTCATTAGGATAATATTTTCTGTACTCCGACTCTGGTGTTCTGTGCAATCCAAGACAGGTACGCAGACACTGTCTCTCAAACACCCGAATCTTTTCCATTTGAGACGCTGTAACATTGAACCACACGGGGCACCCATAGACAATCATTGGCCTTATGAGGGCCATGTAGCAAATCACCTTCACTCTGCTATCAAGTTGACTGCTATGAAACAGTCGCCTTGTCAGAGCAAAAGCTCCTCTAGCCCTGGCCAGAGCTGCATCCATATGTTTGTTAAAATATAGATACTGATCTAGCCAAATGCCGAGATACTTGACTACTACTTTGTTTGGCAGTGGGTTGCCATGTAGATCAACGATCACCAGCTTTCGCCAGTTCTTTCTCGTATCCCATGAGGCCCGAGCCAACGAGGTTCTAAACACAATTGTTTCCGATTTCTGGACGTTGATTTTCAACTTCCAGTCATCGCAATATTGCTGGATCTTATCGAAGTCACGCTGCAAAAGTATTCTGATGACTTCGATCTTTGGACCTGTTCTGTACGCAATAAGGTCGTCGGCGTACGCTATAGCATGGTGAAGAGAACCAATTAGATCGCCGGTGAAAATGCTAAATAGAATAGGAGAATTCACCGCTCCTTGTTGCAGACCGTTCTGTATTTTAAAAGTTCTGGTAGAAGTTCTATTGCAACTTTTCACAACAAACGTTCTACCATGAAGCATGTCATTCAGAATATATAGTAGTGGTTTACTCATGCCATATCTGATCAACTTATAAAAAAGACGCGCGTGTGACAGATGCACTAGGCTATCGGGGTAGTTGTAGGTTGATGTGTAAAAAGTCTACTTATGCGTACAAAAAAGTTATTTATAGAATCTTTTGGTATGTTTGCGAGTTGTTGCTGGTTGTGAAAAATTTATTTGTGTGGTGTGGTTTCTAGTAAGAAATTTGGTTACATATTTGATTTAAAAGGAGATGTTGATGCATTGAGAAAAAAAGAAGAATGCATTGCCAAGACTGAGATTTGAACCGGGGCCTATGGGGTGTCGCGCGTGTGACAGTTGCACTAGGCTATCGGGGCAGTTGTATATTGAAGTGTAAAAAGTGTATTTATGCGAACAAAAAATAGTTATTTATAGAATCTTTTTGGTATGTTTGCTGAGTTGTTGCTGGTTGTGAAAAAACCATACAAAATATGGTGTGGTATTTGTTGATGCATTGAGAAAAAAGACGATCATTTGGATTGTATATAGCTGGATATTGCTGCGAAGCAGCAGACACATCGGAATATAATCAATTGAAAAATGTATTTGTGCCTCCAAGTTATTTATAGAATCTTTTGGTATGTTGAAGCTTATAAAAAGTGTGACGGTTGGTGGTGGTTTGAATTTGTTTTTTTTCTTTAGCTTTAAGATAGAGAACTTGTCACGATCGATTTTTGGTTGTGCATTGATTGTGGATGAACAGCATGTCATTTTACAGCTTATCATGAGGTTTCTTTCTTTCAGGCATAGACACTGTTAGTTGTTCTATTTTTAGATTTAGATTTCAGAACTGAAAATTTGAATTTGAAAAATAATCTGTCTGCTGTTAGTTGTTCTATTTTTAGATCTTGTTGAAGGGGATTGTGACAAAAACATGCTGCTAAGATGTTAAATGACATGCTCATGCACAATGTTGAATGTTATAAAAAGTGTGTGTGACGGATGGTAATGGATTGAATTTTGAATGGTTGACTATGTTTGAATAATCACAAAAGTCGGTTGGTGGTGGCTGCTTACTCTTTTAAATTTTGAATTGTAGATTTTATGAAAGAGGATCTGGTCATGTTGATGCATTTGATCGTTGAATGTGGATCTGGCATTTCAATGGAGCTGATGGGGGGTTGATAAATATAAGGAAGTATTTATGTGTCTTAGCATGTACAAGTGGAAAAAAATATTATTTTTATGCCTACAATTAATATAAAACTCAATTTGTTTGTTATCAGTAAAAGTAATAATTTATTTCCTTATGTAGGTATTGAGATTACATAGTTTAGTTTTTCTTCAATTTCTTAGGAATCCATGAGTTGTGTTTGGATGAAAACCCAAGCCATTTAACAAATATCTGATTTTTTTTCGTTTGAAGAACTTTTTCAATTAGGAATGTGTCGGGAAATCTTGTTTTTTGTAGTTCAAGTTCGTAGAATCCACCCTTAATTGGGGTACCTTCATAGTCTTCTAATAGATATGTGACAGGATTTGTATGTTGCACTTTGATTATTTTGAAGATTTCCGTTGTCCAATTCGGTGTGTATCCTTTATCAAATACATGTTTGTATTTACTTATTCTTACGAAATCTCCAATTCTAAATTTCGGAGGAATATGAATTTTTATATGATTATTTATACTGTTGAGAGTAAATGCCTTTCATTTGCAGCATTTACCTCGGATGGTTTTATTTTGATTGTTCGATGAATAGAATTATTATATTTTTTAGTAAGCATATCTATTAAACCAATCCACCGATATGAACCACTTGCACTGAATTCCTTCCACATAAGTGTTTTTAAGGTACGATTAAATCTTTCAACAATAGATGCCTTAAGTGAAGTAAATGATGAATAATGATTGATTTTATATTTTTTCATGAGACTTTGAAAAGAGGCGTTGAAAAATTCTTTCCCATCATCAGTTTGTAAGTTTTTGGGGTACGTGTGTCTTTACTGAAAATATGTTGCATAGCAATAGTGACATTGTGCCCTGTTTTGTTTTTGATGGGAACTGTCCAAGCAAACTTGGAAAATGTATCAATAACCGTGAGAAGATATCGGAAATTTTCATTATCATTTGAATAGACACCCATTTCAACTAGATCAGCTTGCCATAAATCATCTAATCCCTTAATAATAACTCGCCTTTTTTTAAAATTCCTCCGAGCAGGTTTATGTAATTCATTGACAACATCTCTTTTACTCATCTTTCTTTAAACTGATTGAAAAGAAAAAAACATTTCATTCTTATATTTGTTTATTTTGTAATCTTTTATATAATAGTATCAATTTTTTCATTCTTAATAATTTATTCTCAAGTATATAGCAAGCACATGTGTCTGGGCCTTCCTTACATTGATTCGAGGACCATGGGCAATTTATAAAATGACATCCATTGACAGACTCTGACGATGATACACCTTCAAACTGGTTCAAAAAACTCATAGTGTTCAGAAATTCCTCATAATGCTCCTCTAATAAGATATTCTGATTATACTTAAGCAAGTTTAAAATATCTTCAATAATCAAAGTATATTTAATGTTAGACATAACGAATGAATTGTGACTTGACACTATGGTGTCTATAATTAAACTGATTTTTTACTTTCCAGTTGCTGAATCTTTCACCACAATATATGCATTTTTTAAAAACTGTTGTCGTAAATGATGGATTTCGTTTTGAAAGCTTCGCTGCATGTGCTCAATTTTTTCATCGACATAGGTTTTGGAAGTAGCGTCTCTCTTATCATGCGGTTCCTGAATATTTTGTAATCTTTTCAATTTTAAATCGTAATCTCCAGCTTCTGTTTTGAAGAATCCTTCGCCAGGTGGTCCTGGTATAACTTGTGGACCCCGCTCTCCCTGCAATCCTCGCGGCCCAATCCTTACTCTAGCTCTATTGGTAAAACGACCAAATTTGTCTTTACTCATAATATGTCTTTATACAATTATGTTTTTCTCTTTTAATTCTTAAACAATTGAGACAATTTCATTAGAGTGATTATTATTCCCTGCTTGTTGTGACCCAATTAAAAGCTTCAATCGATCTACAAGTTCATTCGGATCATCCCAATATATAAAGTCTTTCTTCATGCTTGATAATGTCATTAATCCACTTCCTAATGAAGGTGTGGTATTCGCAAATAAATGTTTTATTATGTTGTATTTAGCACCACGATTACCTCGTACCTGTTTCTCTGAATCATGGGAATCTCTATGCGAATTGGTATCCGTTAATATAGTTTTATAGTTGTTTAAGTCTTCACTATTATATATTTTTTCGTTTGGTCTTTTCATGAATAGGAGCTCGTATAATCCATGTGTCCCTTTAAAGTTCTTAGTTTTTACATGTATATCATTTCCTTGAACTTTGAACTCACCATCTCCAATATATAACTTTCCATTTTTCAAGTATATACCATATATATTATCAATTAAATTGGAATTGTTAATAAATAGATCCAGATATTTTTTAGGAATGTCGGAAAATTCTTCATGAGATAACTGCTCTGCAAAATTCCGATGCTTAATGCGTTGACTTTTTCTAGTCTTCAAAAGTTCTAAATGGGTTCTTGGAGTACTATTATTGTTATCTGTAATGGCGTAACTAATGGAAGGTGACGGTGTAATAAATTCTTCTTCCTTTTTAGTAGGGTCAATTTTCTTTGTAGAACTTTGAAAAATATTTGTCTCATGATCTTCCTCTTGCTTAACTAATTTATTAAGTGGAGTAGTAATTGGTCTTAAAGCATCCTCTAATTGAGTTTCGTAAGCTTCTTTACCCCGTTTAAGAGCTTTGTATTTTTTTCGTAGTGCTTCTGTGGTTTTAATAAGTTCTTGTTTAAGTTTCACATCTATATGCATCATTTTTATTTGTTTGCTTTTTTATAAAAACAATCCGTAAATAAGGTTCGTATACATCGAAATAATCGAATTAATGGATTTAAGTTAAGAAAGATATTACAGGTACTTGTCTTAATTGATGAACTTTGATCATTGAACTGTGTGAATCGATTTTTAACTGTAGTATTGTGTTCAGTAAACTGTAACGAAGTGTTCTCATAGAACATTTCTGCACATATGACACAAAATGAAAATGTGTTTTGTTTTATAGGGAAGGGGTAAGACCGCTTTAAACAGAACTTTAGAAAAGGCTCCGAACAGCTTCAAAACGCTTTTTTAAACAGCTCGTAACAGCTCCAAACCGCTTTTCAAACAGCCGCAAACTGCTTCAAACCGCTTTTCAAACCGCTCCAAACAGCTCGTAACAGCTCCAAACCGCTTTTCAAACAGCCCCAAACAGCTTCAAACCGCTTTTCAAACCGCTCCGAACAGCTCGTAACAGCTCCAAACCGCTTTTCAAACAGCCCCAAACAGCTTCAAACCGCTCGTAACAGCTGCAAACCGCTTTTCGAACTTTTGAACTGTATATTTACACTGTATTTAGTTTCAGAAAACTATCAAAGCCTTTCCTATAACGACCTTTGTTCAAAGACATATCTTTATCAATAACTAAAAAACCATGTTTAATGTTCCAACATTCTGCACATAATTTTTGAAATGTTGAAAACGACATATCTGAATTTACATGATCATTGTAGATATGTTTTAAGTTCATATCATCCTGTTTAAAGACGATTAGAAAATTAGCATTGTCTCTAATTAAGTGTTTGGGTATTCTGGTATATGTCTGGCCCAAATAAAAACTATCAATGTTATGATGTCGCCCCATGCTAAAGTATGTTCGAATAGTGTCTTGTTTTTCACAGGCAATATCATCAAATATAAATATAGAGTTTGGTTTAGCTTCTTCAGATGGTATAACTTCACTGTTATTGGAAAAAGTAAAGAACCCCATATGCTTTATTGGTTGGACGGCTCTTCGTAGAAATTCATATTTTGGCTGTTGTAAAGATTTTGAATAAATATATATATTTTCAAATTTCAAGCCATTTGGATGTTGTAGCAAAGTCATCATTACATTAGTTTTTCCGCAATTTGATGGACCTGTTATCAAACCTCTTATGCTATTGGGCAATACTATACTGTGCTTTTTTGTTTCAATTCTTTTATCCAAATCCATGTTTTTTATTGGTAGCTGATGTTGTTGTTTTATGAATCGCATGATGACAAAAACTAAATGATTTTCCCATATATATCAAGGTTTTATTGAAAAAATGTCATAACATTATTAGTGACCTCTGCAAATCGTTGTATACCTAATAAAATGATAGATTTTTCTAATCAACCTAATAGTCAACGAAAAATTGTGAAAGGAGAAGGTTTATTGAATTCTGTAATTAATAAACTACCATTTGAACTTCACTTACCAGGTTACCAGTACTGTGGGCCTGGAACAAAATTGGAAGAACGTTTAGCTAAAGGCGATCCTGGGATAAACTTACTTGATCAAGCTTGTAAACAGCACGATATTTCATATTCCAAATTAAAGAATACACCTGAACGACATATAGCAGATAAAATTTTAGCTGAAAAAGCTTGGCAAAGAGTTAAATCAAAAGACGCAGGTATAAGAGAACGAGCAAACGCATTATTTGTCACCAACTTGATGACAGCTAAAGTAAAGTTTGGAATGGGTATAACTGATAAAAAAACTAAAAAGAGCAAGCGTTAGCTCACATTTAACAAATCAATTAAAGATGTGGGAAAAATTGTTATTACTAAAAAACCCTACAATTTAAACAGTGCTATTAAAATAGCTTTGTCAGCGGCTAAGAGAATAATTAAGAGAAACAAAAATATTAAGACACCAAGAGTTATATCTGTACATAAATCAGGTGGAGTAGTACCATTCCTTGTTCCTCTTTTTGCAGGACTTTCAGCACTAGGTGCATTATCTGGAGGTGCTGCAGGTATAGCTAAAGCTGTAAATGAGGCTTTTAATGCTAAAAAAGATCTAGAAGAAAAGAAACGTCATAATACAAAGATGGAATCTATTGCAATGGGTAATGGACTACATCTAAAACCTTATAAGAAGGGTCTTGGATTATTTTTACATGTGCAGCCAAAAAACTTTTAGATTCGCTACCCAAACGTGCATTGAATGAATTGGATATAATTCATTTTGCAAAAATGAATATTCCTCATTTTCGTGGTGTTTTTATGCGAGATAATTTACCCCGGTATAAGCCATGGAAAAATGAATGTGGAATCGTTAATCTAGATTCTTTAAAAGGACCAGGAACACATTGGGTAGCATATTGTAAAAAAGGCAAACTAATTAAATATTTTGATAGTTTTGGGAATCTTCAACCTCCTATTGAAGTAATTCATTATTTAGGTTTAAATATCAAATACAATTATACTAAGTACCAAGATTTCAATACCACTAATTGTGGTCATTTATGTTTGAAATTCTTATATGATTGTTACTTCTAATAAATAAAAAGATTATTTTTTGAAAAAATATTCATTGTTTATTTCATCGTCATGGCATTGACACTTACACTAAGCGGGGAAACTTCCTATCTATCAGCTGAATATTTCCCACCATTAAACTTGAATAGGAATTACGTTTGTGGCCTCGTAGATTTTCAAACATATAACTCAATTCCAAATGTGGATGAACGAAACAATTTGTTCCATATTGGAGAAAACGAAATCGAAATTCCAGTAGGATCCTATGAAATAGATGACATTGCGTTCTTGATTTCTAAGACATTGTTAATGCAAAATTCTACCGCCAAGGTAAAGATAGAAGCAAACAATAATACATTAAAAGCAGAAGTTGAGAGTAATGAGATAATTTACTTCGATAGACCTAGGTCTATTGGAACATTATTGGGCTTTGGTAAGCGTGTACTTGAACAAGGTATAACTCATATGTCAGATTTAGCGGTTGACATTAATAAAGTAAACGTCATAAGAATTGAGTGCAACATAATTGTTGGTTCCTATTTTAATAATACTCCTGTACACACTATTCATGAATTTTCACCGGAAGCAGGAGCAGGGTATAAAATCATAGAGGTTCCAAAAAATGTCATCTATTTACCTGTGAACGTCAAGCAAATAACTTCTTTATCATTAAGGCTTGTAGATCAAGACGGTGATCTAATAAATTTTATAGGAGAAACAATAACCATTCGATTACATTTAAAACCGAAATCAACGTAATGTTACTCTATAATAATTATATATCTGACATCAAAGTTGATCATTCAATTAGTTCTGAAAAGACGTCAAACCGATCAAGATCAAGATTGTCTCTTGAAAACAAAGCATTTCTACTATCACTAGGATTTGTCCTGAAAGAATAAAAAGAAAAAATAATAATAAAATGAGTCAAATACTAAATATTAGTCACTGTCCTAATTATGATAATAGCATTACAAAATTTGAGTATCATAGTTATTCAGCATTTCTTCAATCCTTCAATACCAGTGATGAAATACGTATCCCTATCCAACAGCAGGATCTGTGCATTTTACCCAGTGAAAGTTTCATTTATGTAGAAGGAAGTCTGACAAAAGCAGATGGCGGAGTTTCTTCCACAGCAAAACTATGTAACAATGCTATACCATTTCTTTTTGAGGAAATACATTATGAACTCAATGGTATCGATATTGAAAACAATAAAAATGTTGGTATTACAACATTATTAAAAAATTTTATATCATTAAATGAGAATGAAAGTAAAAGTTTGGAAAATTCTTCATGGACTGGAAAGGATAGTATTTCACTTTCATCGGGTAGTTTTAACTTTTGCATTCCATTGAAAAATCTTTTAGGATTTGCTGAGGATTATAAGAAAATCATTATAAACGCAAGACATGAATTGATTTTAATTCGAACTCGAACTGATGAAAATGCCTACATTAATACAGAAAAAGAAAATTTAAAAATGGCAATCCATAAACTACAATGGAGGGTTCCTCACATTACCTTATCCGATTCCAATAAATTAGTACTATTGAAACAAATTCAATCGAAACCAATTAAAATGCATTTTAGAAATTGGGAAATGTATGAATATCCTACTCTACCTACTAACACGGATCATGTGTGGACAGTTAAAACCTCAACACAACTTGAAAAACCTAGATATATTATAATTGCACTACAAACAGCGCGTAAGAACTATCTAAACAAAGATGCTAGTAAATTCGATCATTGCGATGTTAGCAATGTGAAAGTATATTTGAACTCAGAAGCATATCCTCGTGAAGATTTAAATTTGAAGTTTAATCTAAATCAATATGCTATTCTCTATGAGATGTACAGCAAGTTTCAACAATCATATTATCAGAAGCCACCACTACCACTCTTATCTCCACAAGAATATAAAGACATTGCTCCAATTATGGTTATTGACTGTTCTCGTCAAAATGAATCAATTAAAAACGGACCTGTCGATGTAAGAATTGAACTCAAAACGTCCACCCCTGTTCCAGATTTAACAACAATGTATTGTCTTATTCTTCACGATCGTATAGTTGAATACAATCCAATGACAGGAGAAGTTCAAAAACTTATCTAACACGTGACAATTTGTTTACCTTTTTCAATAATAAAATACTTTATTACACTATAAAAAAACATGGTGGTTTATTTTATTTATATTTTTATTTTCAAAAAGTCAAGAAGAAGAAGAAAAACATAATTGAATAACAAAATTATCTTTTGAATCCTCTTTTAAATCCATATGGCAATGAACTGTAATTGCTAAGAAAACGTCTCACTTTTATTCATCGCGTAGGCGGGTCGATTGCTTCCCTAGCTTATCTTAAAATTAAAATTTCAACTCCAAAAATATTCTTTGCTGCAGCACGCGGCGCGGCGTCCAATTCAACAAGATCTAAAAATAGAACATCTAATAGCCGACATATTATTTTTCAAATTCAAATTTTCAGTTCTGAAATCTAACCCCCCAAAGTAAAAAATAAAAATCCGCAACCAACGGCCACTCGCTGTTTGTATGCAATTCTAGGTCAAGTTAAGTTGCAGAGCATCTTCTTGACAATACGCAATCTATGCACAATCGAACATCGCTCGAAATTCTCTACCTACACATTCTGGCTACCATACCATATCAACCCATCGAAATTCACAACAAAAAAACCCTACATACATTGTCATCATAATCTTTCCTTTCATATTTTACTTCCCCTCCCAGTCCAGCAAACACAATACGCAAAAAAGATACTCCCAACTCCCAAGTCACAATTCCCTTCAACAAAATCTAAAAATAGAACAACTAACAGTGTCTATGCCTGAAAGAAAGAAACCTCATGATAAGCTGTAAAATGACATGCTGTTCATCCACAATCAATGCACAACCAAAAATCGATCGTGACAAGTTCTCTATCTTAAAGCTAAAGAAAAAAAACAAATTCAAACCACCACCAACCGTCACACTTTTTATAAGCTTCAACATACCAAAAGATTCTATAAATAACTTGGAGGCACAAATACATTTTTCAATTGATCATATTCCGATGTGTCTGCTGCTTCGCAGCAATATCCAGCTACATATATACAATCCAAATGTTCGTCTTTTTTCTCAATGCATCAACAAATACCACACCATAATTTGTATGGTTTTTTCACAACCATTGAAATGGGTGTCTATTCAAATGATAATGAAAATTTCCGATATCTTCTCACGGTTATTGATACATTTTCCAAGTTTGCTTGGACAGTTCCCATCAAAAACAAAACAGGGCACAATGTCACTATTGCTATGCAACATATTTTCAGTAAAGACACACGTACCCCAAAAACTTACAAACTGATGATGGGAAAGAATTTTTCAACGCCTCTTTTCAAAGTCTCATGAAAAAATATAAAATCAATCATTATTCATCATTTACTTCACTTAAGGCATCTATTGTTGAAAGATTTAATCGTACCTTAAAAACACTTATGTGGAAGGAATTCAGTGCAAGTGGTTCATATCGGTGGATTGGTTTAATAGATATGCTTACTAAAAAATATAATAATTCTATTCATCGAACAATCAAAATAAAACCATCCGAGGTAAATGCTGCAAATGAAAGGCATTTACTCTCAACAGTATAAATAATCATATAAAAATTCATATTCCTCCGAAATTTAGAATTGGAGATTTCGTAAGAATAAGTAAATACAAACATGTATTTGATAAAGGATACACACCGAATTGGACAACGGAAATCTTCAAAATAATCAAAGTGCAACATACAAATCCTGTCACATATCTATTAGAAGACTATGAAGGTACCCCAATTAAGGGTGGATTCTACGAACTTGAACTACAAAAAACAAGATTTCCCGACACATTCCTAATTGAAAAAGTTCTTCAAACGAAAAAAAATCAGATATTTGTTAAATGGCTTGGGTTTTCATCCAAACACAACTCATGGATTCCTAAGAAATTGAAGAAAAACTAAACTATGTAATCTCAATACCTACATAAGGAAATAAATTATTACTTTTACTGATAACAAACAAATTGAGTTTTATATTAATTGTAGGCATAAAAATAATATTTTTTTCCACTTGTACATGCTAAGACACATAAATACTTCCTTATATTTATCAACCCCCCATCAGCTCCATTGAAATGCCAGATCCACATTCAACGATCAAATGCATCAACATGACCAGATCCTCTTTCATAAAATCTACAATTCAAAATTTAAAAGAGTAAGCAGCCACCACCAACCGACTTTTGTGATTATTCAAACATAGTCAACCATTCAAAATTCAATCCATTACCATCCGTCACACACACTTTTTATAACATTCAACATTGTGCATGAGCATGTCATTTAACATCTTAGCAGCATGTTTTTGTCACAATCCCCTTCAACAAGATCTAAAAATAGAACAACTAACAGCAGACAGATTATTTTTCAAATTCAAATTTTCAGTTCTGAAATCTAAATCTAAAAATAGAACAACTAACAGTGTCTATGCCTGAAAGAAAGAAACCTCATGATAAGCTGTAAAATGACATGCTGTTCATCCACAATCAATGCACAACCAAAAATCGATCGTGACAAATTCTCTATCTTAAAGCTAAACAAAAAAAACAAATTCAAACCACCACCAACCGTCACACTTTTTATAAGCCTCAACATACCAAAAGATTCTATAAATAACTTTTTTGTACGCATAAGTAGACTTTTTACACATCAACCTACAACTACCCCGATAGCCTAGTGCATCTGTCACACGCGCGACACGCCAGAGGCCCCGGTTCAAATCTCAGCCTCGGCAGTGTGCATTTTTATTTCAATTTAAATTAAATTCCAAAATCACCCATAGCACAGCGGCGGCCACCTCAAACAAAACATAAACCCATTAAACACCCATTAAACACCCCATTAACATCCCATTAAATAACACCGCGATGACCTCAAACGAATTCAAGGGCACCATACCATCCAAAATTTTCCCACGCCGTGGTCGCCCAATACCTACTGAGATGCGAGTAGCATGTTATACTGACAACAAGACCTAGCTCCACAGCAAAATCGATTAGCCTGATTCCGTTTCCGGAGGCTTTGTCCTGCAGGCGTTGCTAATCGATAGTATTTCCAAAGATATCCTCCTTCCCTAGGTTTGCTTTGTCTTGGACATTGCTCATATTATGTTTCTTCGTGGATCTCGTAGGAACAATCTTTGGAGTTCTCGTCTTCCTCTTCTATAAAGGCGTGGGACCATATAAGACTAATGTTGGTTACTTTAGTCCTGATATGTATGGTCACTTTACTGTGAGCAGTCGCCACAATAAATGTCGCAGTTTTTCATCTTCTTTATGCCCGGTTCAATCCAACGCACTTCTTGGATGGCGGTTGTATCTGCTTTGTAACAGTTCAGGGCGTAAGGTTATTCTCCTGCTGCACCTTATCCGCTAAGGTATCTTAAATTCTACGTGCGCAGATCCGGAGTTTTTGCACTTTTTCCGTTTGCTTAAGTTGTCAAAGTTGAGATGTTTGTTGCCTCAGAACCAGTTTTTTTTTTTGCAACCCCTTGGACACATAACAAGCTCCCGAATAGTCCGCTATCAGTGCCCTGCTGCAGAGATTTGAGAGTAGCCATTGGCTCACCATCACCAGGAGCTCCATCTATATTTCAATACCCTGTTCAAGTATGGAAAGACATTTAAACCAGATGAGTAAGAGTAGCTCAAGGGTAGCTCAAGAGTAGATTCAAGGGTTTCTTTTTTGTTGACTACAGAAGTAAATCCTTGATTCTGTAAGTGTAGTTAAAATCATACTAACATTAACAAACAACAAAGCTTCGAAGAAACAGCAGTTCTTCAACAGTTTTGTGTATAAGTTGTTTCCATAATCTGATTCGCCACAGTGGAGCTGAGAAGTAAACTCTCTATGAAACCACTAAATAGCCAAAGTTGATAAAACGAAGGTTTTGAACTATCCACAAAATTGATATTTGCAATTTTAGCTATGAGTGAACAATTTTATGAATTAAAATTTTTTGAGGGAGGTATCAAAAGATGATAAATATATGTACATTTCCCAGAATTGATCAATGACCACTATCTATGTTTTGACTAGTATCTCAGTTCTGCTTGGCTTGCCATCGTTCTTGAAATAGTTTGAAGGTGCTTTACATTTATCGATAGCACCCGAGGAGATTATCGTTCATAAAATGAATTTACACTTTGATAAGGAATCCTTGAGCATTTATCCCAAAACAAAAAAAAAAAAATCATGGAATCTATTTCCTAGAATCATAGCACTCCTGATTTTACCGCCCAAAGCAGTAGCAAATCTCAATGGTTAAATTTCTCATTATATAACCCAGGCATACACTACCCAAACATAAAGGCAATTTACCAGATTTTGTGGAAAATGCTTTCTTCTATTCTCAACTCTTATACGACTATGCCGAAGGTTAGATTCCATTCGATAAAGTAAGAAGTGGTAAAAGGAAATAATGACGACGTGAAACTCTCGGCAACTTTAATTAACCAAACTCACACATGCAGCAGGCGGGGGTGATGGTTGAAGGACCACTCGAATCTCCTCCTGTAGTAGAAGTTTAATTGGACGGATGCCGAAGACAATAAAGATCAAGTAGTGGTCAATGGTGGAGTCCACCCACAAAAGCTGACCATGGCTACGAGTGTAGACAAAAAGAAAAAAAGTAAAGCAAGAAATCACGAAAGAAATGACACAAGCTCACATTATTTCCGGTGGTATAAAGTTGGTCGGACACATTGGTTAGAATGTGAAGACGGGTGTGTGTGTGTGTTGAAAGTCAAAGAATCTTTTCCACTTTTGCACAAAAATCAATTCGCCATTTCCCTTAATGACTTTCGAAAGTGAAGCCCAATTAGGGGCAAGATTACATGGCAGGCATACAGAGAGGACGAGCTATGTGGTTAGCGTAGTAAAGATTCTCAAGAACTACCAGGGCAGGCAGGTCAGTCAATTAAACCGAGCATCGGATGGAGTGGGCTTTTTGGGAGTTGTTTTCCATTTATCTTAGTTGTAAGGGGGTCTTAAGATTAATTTGTTGTTGCCTTCTGATTGCTTTATGATGTGAATATGTTACTCTGGGATATGATTGAAGAGCTTTGATTCTGTAACATTCGCTTGGCCATAATGGGTCGAATATTTCAAAAGAACACAACAGAATGAGAAAACAAGTCGTTAAAGAAGTTGTTCGGAAGGATCAACCTTCTGAACATTTTTGTTGATTACTGTTAGAGTGATTTTCTTTTCAAGTGTTCCTTGATTGCCCTTTCATATACGCAACGAGAAACTTGCTAAGATTTAAGACATTCAAGTGATTATTAGGGTTTGCAGGAGAGACTAAAAAAAAAACTGAGAAATATGGTGGTGCAATGACTGTGACAAGTAAGAAAAAAGTGGTTTTCAGAGAATGATCAAAGTGTGCTTCTAATACTAATTAAAAAGCTCGTCTTAAGTAGAATATAGAGGATGCAACAAATCAGGAAGTAAGAAATAGACCCAACGGAAATCTATAACTCTCGAGTAAGCCCGTGGCCTAAGATCGTATACCACCCTACTTCAAAATGCGGTTGTTCGCCATGAGTTATTTTCGCAAATGGAAGAAATTTCTGCTGGGCTGGTACAAAGCATGCTGTTTCGGAAACACGACCAGATATAATGTGTTCGCACCTTGAGTCTTAAATTTCGAAGCAAATTTGAAAAAAGTTGAGTAAAGCAAAAAACAAAACATTAACTTTTTTCTTAAAAAGAAGTTGGTTTGAGTAAAGGGCTGGCCATATATTGGTTTCTTTTTAAAATATAAGATATTTTGACACTGACGAAGCAAGTCGCTCTACGCTTGAACAAAGTTGGGAAATGTTGAGAGTTTATTTCCAAAGTTACGTTGTGTGACCAAAGAGTACGTTTTTTGAGAAAAGATTTGGCTAAAATTGAGCACCTAGCGTGTCGCTTTTTGTGGAGACCGTAAAGGACGAAAGAACCGAGGTTATGTCAAAAATTTTGAAACCATTCAAGCATGTATTGGGTTTTCATGAAGAACTGGCTAGCCAAGAAAATAATACTGCCATGAATAGCACAATTCAATTTTCTAAATTGTTTTTCAAAAGTGGAGCAAATTTGCTTTGATCGGATCAAGGCTTGAACGTTGATACACGACAAGTCTACTTACTTACTTTATTAGGTGGGCATTATAGTTCGGGGTGAACCTGGGCCTCATTCAACAACCTTTTATAACGACTTCGATTTCGGGCGAGCTCTCTCCAGTTTTGCACTCCAAGTCGGTTGAGGTCATCCTCCACTTGATTGCGCCACCTAAGACGAGGTCTTCCCCTTCCGCGATTTCCCTGCAATGTGCTTTCGAACACCCGACGAGCCGGAGCGTTTGGGTCCATCCGCTCAACATGGCCCAACCATCGATGCGTACTCTTCTGGCTATGCCCATGTCGCGGTACAGCTCATTTAGCTCATTGTTGTATCTTCTTCTCCATACATTTTCTTTGCATACGGACCAAAGATCATTAGGAGAATTTTTCTTTCGAAACAACCAAGGGTTTCTTCATTCGCTTTCGATAAGGTCCATGCTTCCGCGCCGGAAAGCAGGTCTGGGATAATCAAGTTCTTGTACAAGGTTACCTTGGTTTATCTCTAGAGGGTATTGTTTCTCAATTGCCTTCTTAACCCAAAGAATCAATGGTTGATAACAGTTATTCTCCGTTTGATCTCCGCGCTGACGTTGTTTTCCGTGTCTATAGCGGGTCCTAGGTAGACGAAGTCCTGTACTATAACTCGAATTTATGTCTGTCTATTGTGACGTTCTACTAGTTGCTGAAAAACCAGAAATGCTCGAAGATTCGTTGACCGAAGTTCATTATAAAAAAATAAAAAAAATAAATAGGGTGGCGCAACAGAGCGAGGAGCCCCTGGGCCTAGCGCATTTCCCACAACCATGCCTTGTGAGGGAATGGAGGGGACCTACAATTTTTCGCCGGTTCCGAACGGCTAATTGAGAATGCGCTTTTCATGGCAATGAATTTACTAACGGAGGACTTGCCAATTCCTCGCGAAAGGCGATACCCGTGGAAAAACATTTTTGCATTTTGCCTCTGCTGGGATTCGAACCTCGAACCTCTGGGTTAGCAGGTGGACATGCTAACCATTGCGCCACGGGTATCACAAAAAAAAAGTTCATTATAACGATGCTCAATATCAGCTTCTTGTTGATGACGACAAATGTCTGTGCAGGTGTGCACTTTTCAAAAGCTACAGCTAGCACATTCGCAGAATTAAGTAGGGTGACAAAGAATTCTCAAAAAAAGGGAGAAGAAATTACTATACGGGTTTTGGAAAAAGATTGAAGAATTGGAGTTAAGGTGACTCACGCCTGTAGGAAGGGATTGTCCGCCCAGTAACGGAAAGAAAACAACCTTTTATAAGTCAATATTTAACATCCCGACAAAAAGCACTTTACGTAAGTGAAAATGTTGTTGAAAGAAGAGGGAAGTATCTTTTTAGTCCGAAAAAGTCCAAGTATCTTTTTTCTGATTCGAGTGAGAAGTGTGATTTCCCAGTGTGAGGAGTTTTAATGTCCAAGATCTGCGGTCTATAGTAGAGCAAATTTTGATTACGGCATCAGCCATCGAATAAGCGCAGGATGGATAGAGTAGCGGGAAAACTCTTTATTTTCTTTTATTGAAAACTACCCCCAACCTGAATAGACGATTCTACTTTACAGCTGTGTGTCGAACGCTCACATTCGGTTCACAATGTTGGACAATGTACAAAATGTACGCTAGTAAGTTGAAAAGAGCTTGGATGTTTCGTTTGACAATAGTGTAGCAGAGTTTGTGTACAATTGTACACGACATTTTATGCAAAGTTGCAAAAAATACAACTCACTTTATTCTCTGTCCCACGATGTTGGAAATAAGAGATGCTTCCAATTACTATACCTGGCCAAATTGCCAGACGAAGAGTCATAAACAAAATTTGTATAAATCTAAGTAAAATAAATGTTCTTTTGAGTTCGGCAACGACTGAACACCAGTAAACACTGATCCTTTTTTTTTTTTTGCTATTCCCCCACCAGTGGTAAGGTGGTATTAGTACAAGGTTAAACAGCTTAATTGCACTAGGAACTCCAATATCTTTAAGGTTTACTTGCAAAAAATATGGTTCATTGGTTTTATCATTTTTAAAGGAGAGATCCATACCATCCCAATTCAATGGCATACTGAAATAATGCAAATTTCAACACGCTATACAAAAGTTGGTCTCAAACATGGGGCAATCCAAAAATGGTAGGCTTGCCAATGTATTCTCAGATCAGAGAGTCCTGCCCTAGAGGAGGATCTCTACTATGAAACAGAAAAGTGGGAAAGCTGTGCCTGTAATCACATGACGCCCGCCGTCAATGGAAAAGAATGAGTAAAAAAGATGAAGGTTAGAAAACAGTTAATTTTTCACTTCTTTTCGTTTTCAAATACTTTATTCTCCAAAGCTTATAAAAATTTTATGAATCTTCATACGGATGTCCTTAGAAACATTCATCAGTTTAGAATCGTCGCCTCAAACATTCATCTGCGACAAGGTGCGACTTTACAAATATAGTTCGTAGTTCGAACGTATATTTTGTGTATTCTTTTGATTAGCTAACGTTATCGTCGAAATCGATTCACACAATCTTAAGCTAACTCCTCGATTCGATCAACAGGTAGCTTTTGAATTGTTAAAGCAGCAACATAGCTTTTTTATATTTATTAGTACTAAAATCATAAATTATTGTTTTCTTTCAAAAAAATTATAGCTCATGTTTCTGATTCTGTAAAAAATGTTAACTAGAAATTCACTTTTTTAAATATAAATTATAAACCAAAAAAATTACACCATTGTCCAATAATATCAAAACTCATAAGTGGCAGCTCTAATCCGCGCAATGATCGAGATATCTCAATGCACAAAGCTCTCAAAATAAAAGCTTTGTAGTGAGCTGCTATTTTTTATATTGTGTTAATGCAGTCTACCTCTGAGAGCTCAAAAAAAGTTCATTCGGTACTTCACTGGTGTTTGAGATTGCGTAGCTTTAGTTTGTCGAAATTATTTTAATGTTCTGGATCTTATATCTAGAAAGCTTCGATTTACTGGGTTGTTTAATACCAGAAAAGGTTTGAATAGCATAAAGGTTTTGAAATTTGAAGCGAGGGACTGCTGAAGCTATGAGCCTGGGATCAAATTACCACACACGTGATCGAGCAATACGTGACTGAATTATGAATTATTTTGGCATTACTCCTCGCGTTATCTCGCACTTTTATTCCACAATTTGACATTCTTTCATCAGAATATAAAAGAATTGAGGTCGATGAATGAACAGCGGACTGACGTTGAGTAATATAGAGGGAATGAATATTTAAAGAAAATAGGACTTACTCACTCGATCAGAGATAAGGTAATTCGACATCTGCGCAAGGTTTCACTTCCTCATTGAACTGTCGCAAAATTTTGATTTCCTTAAAGATTTTCAGAATTGGAACTAATCTTAGGCTCTATCATTCAAAAGCTGGAAAGTCTAAAATAGTGTAACGTGCGCTTAGTTCGCAAAATAAAACTTCACCTTTCAATTTATTTCTATCGCTTTTATTCAGTAGCTATACTTTATTCGATCTCAACTCGACTTTTAAACTATCACTTGTATACAACAATTCAGTCTTCACTTTATCACTCTATAATCAAACAGTTTTGTTGCTTCGGGTGGCCTATTTATATCGAATGACATTTCATCTAGAACTCTTCAGTAATTTCCACATGGTCTCCACTCTCCACTTCTGTCAAACATTTTTCCTCCTCGTATGTTTCTACACTTACACTAGTGTTGCCGCTTGTGTTTTCGGTTGAACGTTTTCGATTAGGAAATTGGTATTAAATGTTGGGTTCGCGTTACAATAGTTTTGTTGAAAATGGCTCAAACTTGAATAGGTCTCAATAACACTTTTTCTTTTTTGGATAGGCACATTTAAATTAAAACAGAGTTTTGATTATAGAAAAGTTCATAAGAAATCCTGTTCTTGGATAAAACTCGGCTTCATTTGGACTCTGTTGATTCAAAACCGTATATTCGTCTTAAGTAGAAGAGAGGCAAGGCTTTATAGTGGATGCTTCCCTAACGGCGACGCTCTAAGAGTATTGATGTCTAGAAAATATCATCTTCATCTTCATCTTCATTTTCATCTTCATCACACAAGTGATCCACCAGTGGGATACTCCGTTACAAAGTAGGCTTTGAATAGCCTCAATCGCCTTTCGTCCCACTGTTGATCGTTTTGTGTAGTTTCTTGTTAGGAGATGGTGGATAAGAGAGCCAACGCTAATCTGAAAATGAAAATTTATATTAATCTGCTACTTGAGTGTCTGTAAACTCCAGAGCTCTCATATCCTTTCAACAGTTCATATTCATATTCTTTCAGCAAGAAATGCACTTCAATCATAAATTATTATCTAAACAAATGCTCATCCAACAAGTCATTCTCATGCAAAAGTCTGTCTTGCAGTACTTGGCCCTCTTTTGTTTGCATTAAAATTGACGAGATTCTTGAAACCACTCTCCGAGTGATGAGCATAAAAGATTCGGATAAAGTTACTGCTGCCACTCAAAATCAATCCTCCTCATGGATTACACTTACCAGAAGTTAACATTAAATTTATTTTCATGAGATTCATCCATCCACTGCACTCTGACTTTAAGTCATGGAAAAAAGTGAAAGGCTACCATAAATATTCCTCAAACTCAGTTTTGAAAATTAATTCATGGAAAATGAGAATTTTCTAAACTTTTGTAACAAACTCATTGCAAGGATTTTATGAAAATAAACTACAACTTTATAAAAGAGTTATGACACTGACGGGCACCCTCACTCTCACAAGCTCTGATCAAAAAAGGCCATTGTTCTAGTTTCACTTTTAAAGTATTGCTGTCACTTCTTATTATATACGGCGATAGATCCTTAATGTCAGCGAAATCTCTCCTCACTGAAAACAAAAACGAAATCTTCTCATTGTTCCACTTGGCATTCATCACCCTCTGTTCATAATCAGGATAATTATTATGATGATTCCCACTTTTTGTTCGCTCTCCCTTAAAACAATAACACAGTGAAGGATCACAGAATCCTAAGGATATGTGAAGGATTTTTGAACTTTGACCTAAATTCACTGATGTCTTTTTCTCTTCCCAATTTCCTTATGGCACTGGCTGTGTAGTGTGTACCCTCTATCGTTCATGTTGTCATGTCCTAAAACTCCAACTTGTCATAATTTATAAAATTCATCCCCTCCATTTATTTTCAAGTTATGCTATGCGGTTGTGGTGTAAGTGAAAGTGTAGTCGTATTAGTGCTGTTTACAGTGCAAAAACCTATCCATGATGGAAAGTATGGGGGTGTTCGGGGCGGGAGTGTGGTGGTGGAAACCCATGTACTAAATCACCGCTCGGCTTAGCATAAAAATCAACACTGCAGTTTAGAAGAAGCGCTCTCAACGCAGGCAAAAAGTTACAATCCCTCTGATGAGAAAGATATCCTTGTGCACACTCACATGGGCTTCGCCGTTACGCCCGACCCGTATGAAATTTCTGCTCCCAGGTTTCACAAACAGGCTTGTGCCAACTTTGTTGCAAATGACGTAGTCGAATGGGGGAACATTGTACACATAAAAAGAACGGACTTTTGCCATACTTTGCACTTTTTCCATGTTTTGATTCCGCTGTTTTTGTTGTTGTTGTTATGTTCGTTTTAAGTATTGGGGCTGTTGTTGGCGTTGTCATCGAAGTAGGGTGGCTGTGTAATCCTCGGGTTGAATGCAGTTAAAAGCTTGCATCGAAAAACAAGAGGTAGGCTTACACAATTTCTACACCAGAATTAAGTGAAGAAATCCTCTGAAACGTTCTTATACGTTTGGCTTGTGGTGAAGATGATGGGAAGTCAGTGTATGTGTGTGAGACACATAACCTAGCAATGGCTGGCTACAACATGCACTCACTGAATGTTTCTTTGCTGCGATGAAAGGATACTATTGCCTGAAAGAAAGCACTCTCTTCAGGTGTGCTGCAGCCGCATGGTGTGGATAATTTAATAGACTTGCGGCGACGAGGTGTAGGATGAGTGCAAGAGGCATTTGCGTAAAAGTAAATGCTATTACGTCCCGAGCACAATGGAAGAGTTGAGTGTGTTATACAGCGTGTGGGTGAAAAAGCCTCAGGTTTTTGACCTTTCCTCGCAGCTTGCAGGTAATGCGGTTTGAGTGTCCCTACTGAATTAATTATTCCCATCTGACGTTGCACTATGTTTTGATACAATTTTTTTTTTAACTCTTCCTTCTTCCAAAGTGCACTTCCACTAAGATCCTGTTTGTACGGATGTTATATACAATCATGCAAAGGCACCACAGCATCAGCATCTGCCTCCGCACAGAAAAGTGCACTACACAAAGAAAACATTATTTAGTAATGTTGTTTTAATGGAAGCAAAAAGGTTAATGGTCATCCTGATTGTTTTGTATTACCGCAGGGCACCTTTGTAATCAAAACAAATAAATGATGTTCAAATTCAACAAAGCAGAACACTTAAGCACAACATGAGAGGAGTATTTATCTTATTCTCGGAAGTATCATTACAAGAAGGTGTTAAGCTGGTACATCCACCCCGGGGGCAAATAGTGCCCAGTGAGTTGTTCTCCAAATAAATTGTGCTGACGTAGTGGTTGGGTTTGATTGTTTGAATAAAAGTTTTCTACCTTTAACGTGTAGGAGGAGTTGTACCTTTTCGGCAGTGATATATTCCTAAGCTAAGATTTGTTTTGCAATCGGAGTTTCAAGTTGCAGCAGTATAAAATAAGAAAAAGTAAACGCATACCGTGATTTCCTAAAATCTATCTTGTTTTTTCATTGACTGTCTTAAACCTATAAGTTGCATTTATCATCGAGCTCCGTAAATATGCTCTTTATATAACAAATATTACGCATACCTTAGTTTAATTTTTGAGTTTCATTTTTGAGCTCTGCAGTGCAATTTGATAACATCAAATTGATAACATCAAAATCAAATACATTCATTATGCAATTTTAGGGCTTGGAAGTGTGGCTCTAAAAATCTCATCTTAAAGAATTTGGTTGTAAAATAGTTTGCAAGATTGGTCTTTCGATAGTCCTTTTTGTATGAGTAGATCAGACACATTTTGAATCATTTCATTACAAAGACTAAATTATAAATCATCCTGATAAGTTTTCATCAATGTCTCTGCTATAGCGTGCAGATTTTCAGAAATGTAATTAAGAGATCCAAATCTTGAACGCTACGTACAGCTTCATGAGCATGCAATCCATCGCCTCGCGTCGCCATCGACAAGAAAAATAGAAAAAATAACATAGCTGGGATAAATTCGGATAGTTTGTATTTTCCCTTCGGTGACAGATGTGCGTCTTGAGGCTCTAGCCTCATTCATTGCATTGATGAAAAACGTTCATGGTATTGATGTATACGATCATCAATATGATAAACATGTTTATCATATTGATGATCGCATACATCGATACCATGAATATTTTTCATCAATACAGTGAATATATCCATCGATATGATGAACATGTTTATCATATTGATGATCGCATACATCAATACCATGAATATTTTTCATCAATACAGTGAATATATTCATCGATATGATGAACATGTTTATCATATTGATGATCGCATACATCGATACCATGAATATTTTTCATCAATACAGTGAATATATTCATCGATATGATGAACATGTTTATCATATTGATGATCGCATACATCGATACCATGAATATTTTTCATCAATACAGTGAATATATTTATCAATATGATGAACATGTTTATCATATTGATGATCGTATACATCAATACCATGAACGTTTTTCATCAATGCAATGAATATATTCATCAATACTATGAGCATGTTCATAATTTTGATGAAAACTATTCAGGATATTGATGTATAGGATCATCAATACAATGAACATTTTCATTAATATGAAGCATATATGTTCCTCATATTGATGATCTTCTACATCAATTCAGTGATTATATTCATCATTGTGATAATGGATTTCATGAATGCAATGATTTTATTCATCTACCTGGTGCGTTCCTGGTCGTCGTACTGATGATCGTGTTCTTCAACATTATGCAAAAATATTGCCTTGGTGATAAAAAAAACTTCAAAATCTGTTGATTTTCACATATAAACCAAACACCTCTCCTTTTAGATGAACTGTGAACTTTGTGCATAAATATGGGGCATATTTAAAATCACTTATAAGAATGAAGGCACTGTTAATAAACATTTAAAAAACAATACAGGAATTGTTTTTGATATTTGCTAAAAGTGCTTTCATGTATATCTACCAGTGATTTTAATAATTACCAATATTTATGAGCAACGGGCAATCTAAAAGGAGGCGTGCTTGCTATATAATGTGACAATTGACAGATTTTGAAGCCCTTCATCACCAAGATAATTACTTTTCATAATGTTGAAGAATCCGATAATTAGTACGACGAACAGGAACGCACCAGGTTGGTGAACTGATGTTTCATTGCATTACTGAATTCCATTAAACATACCGATGAAAATAATCACCTAGAATTAGAAAAAGCACTACATATTAGTAAAAAATCACCAATATAATACTTATCCCAACATTTCCACATTAATACAGGAATCGATTCTGCACCTTAAGATGAAGCTCTTCAAAGTTGTCATTCCTCAATTTGAAAACCTGTTCAAGAAACTTTCCTTCTAAACTTTATAGAAAAATAAAAGAAAAAAGTAGATTTGAATTTAAAATGTTTACAAATACTTTATTGATCTTTAAGCGTTTCAATTATAGTACTTATTCGTGAGGTAATATCTTTTTTATTAGGTTCTATAGAATAAAAAAAGTATTGTATAAAATTCCAAAACTGCTCGCAAGCAGCTGGGTATTGCAAATTAAAAACAAAAAAAATTTTTAGACAAATATCTACTGCACGCAGTAGTTTTTTAAATTTGAGTTTATATCCATCTAGATATACAAAATATTCCTCACAACCGTCGTTTTTCGATAAAACAAGAATTAAGGGTTGAATATTGGTATTCTTCGTTTTTAAGAAGTCTAAGTGGTCTTCGATCTGCTGAACGCTCTCTCCCTCAAAAATGAAAGCCTGTTGGGAGTCTTTGATAGTGAATCGTTGAATCATCCTTTGCCGTGGTGATGTTGAGGTTGATGGTGATTTCGTTACTACTGGCCTTGTTGGAAACAAATAGCTGTGCAAGCTTTTGACAAAGTACCGCGTTTTCTATGGAGAAAAAAAAGTAAGCATAAAGATAGGTATAGTTGAAAATTTGTTCAAAATGAATATAAAGTAATTTTTACCTTTGTTTGCATCCCGGTCTTCTATTTGTGTTATAATTTCTGCTACTTTCTTGTCTTTTACATTGCTGATGAGGAACTGTTTAATAAGCTTAAAATTAGTTTCCCAGTTCTCACATATAGTTAAGCTTTGAGGGTATAGGGTCTTGAAATCTCTGTCAATCTATTAAAACAAAGAGATTAACTTAAAAAATTAAAGTTACTTTAAGTTATTACTTACCAAACGATATCCATTTAAATTTTTGTATTGCGGCCATGTCTTGAAAATCTCTTCTTGTGATGAACATTTGCGTATTTGCAGAAGTCGGTACTCGGTGCAAGCATCCCAAGCACCATCAAACTCATCAGATGACAAGTTGTCCATATTCAAGCTTTTTACACAAGCTTCTGCATCTGACTCCGCAACTTAGGAAAACGATTTTTTTATTTGGAGACGTCACAAAATATTGCAACACCTTTACTCACTTAGGTTTTTTTTTGATTTTTTTGTCTCCTTTTCTGGTGATGTTTTTTGTAGTGTGAGAGATTTATAAAGCCTTTTCATGTTGTGCAGCTTAGTGTACAGCTTCCCTCTTTTTTCTGTACGGTAGTACTCGAGCTTTTCGGTGGGAAAAAGTTCTAGTATTTCTTCTTCCAACCTATAGCTGGTTTTTAGGCTTAAGGGAATACTGTTCTCATCAAAATATTCCGCAATAATACTAATGAGACGCTGCCGATGTTCCGTTTGAAATTTATTATTTTTATTGTAATAATCCACAATATTTTGTCCATGTTTTTTTACATTTAAAATTGTAGACAGATCAATGGATTTGCATTGTGTTGTTTCGGGTGACGACGTAGGTGATATCCCTCTAGACGACAAGTTCGATGGTGATGGAGAGCTTGGAGTTCGACATCGTACTTCGGATGATGTTGATGGAAGCTCAATGCCTGGTTGAAGAGGCATTCCAATTGAAGCCCTCCACTTTTCTAACTTATACTCGAAGAGTATGCGGTCACCGTGTTTAAAATTTGAAAGTAAAGATGTTACTTGAGCCACTTTAATTATTTTTAAAATGTCGATTGTTACATTTTCACCTGAGGAAAAAAAGAAATACTTAAAGTTATGTCCCTTCCTGTATGAAGTTGTAAATTCAGCTGTCAGTTGAATCACTAAAACGGTAGTTTTATTTCTTACTATAGATAGAATTACTCTTTTGAATATTTCATGTTTCGTTAAAAAAAATTATAATTCTATAGTTGTTTTTTCATAGTTAGAAGATTACTTCTGAACTCACTAGCACACGCAAAATTGTCTTACTACTTATACTGCAAAAAACATGTATAATTGGAAAGAGTAATTCTCGAATCTGAGAGTACATTTTTCCAATTTCAAAAAAAATCACATGCCTATGGTTCTTATAGAGCTGTTGCGCCAAAACTTTTATTTATTTGTTTATCCTAATTTTAGGCTTTTCAGCCTAGCTAAACTGACAGCGAAAATATTCACATTGTAACAATAAGCTAAGGTAAATTAAGCAATAAAATAATCATCTTACCATGCATGTAATTATACAGAGACATGCAACCCCAATCCTTCAAAAGTGCTTTTAATTCCTCATCGTCATCACTGTCCGTATTGTTGCTGGAATATTCCGTGAATGGTATTAAAGTGTAGAGGGAAGTCTGCTGCTGTTCTCCATCAGTACTGAGGATTGTTACAGTTTCCTCAAGGAGCTTCGAATTTCCATCGTCCAGCGTTGCTGAGCTCTCAGGCAAATTTTCCATTTCTAAATATTAATTAGTATGTATTATAATTTATCGAAAGTTTGTGTTTTAAGTTGCTGGAGATATTTTGTTTTTACTATTGATGAAAATATTCCTTAAGCTTAATCAGGTGCTTTCCTTTTGATGTTTTTGTCAAAGTAACAGGAGGTCCGATAATTTCATCAAATGCAAGGAGTTTGAATTCACCAAACATATTTGTATCAACCTCAAAAGCTTTAAAGTGAGAATTGAAGTAAATGTTCAATAATTTTTGGCAAAACATTAATATATTCCCTTCTGCCTTAGCTATAGTCCTAATAATGTATATATTATAGTCATTCGAACATTTACCAACATAAAATCCAGCTTTATATTTTTTGCCAATATACTCTATTTCATCATAAAATTTTAATTTTTTGTCTTCTTTTAACTTCAGCTTATCTCGAACAATGTTAGCAAATCCAGTATCGCATAAATGTTTCTCCTCGATGTGAAATTCATTTATATTACTGTTAGAATGTAGAATCAGATTTGCAAACTGGAATTGAAATTTTTTGGACAGAGTGAGACATATATTTTTTCTTGAAGTTATTCCATGGGCATACACCTTGAACGGCCTGTGCTTGGCTTCAAATTTAAAACACCAAAAATTTCGTGCCGGTCCAGAATTTCTTATTACAGTAGGGTAGTGTGTTAAAAAATGGAATTTTGGTTTCAAATTATCAGTGAATAATTTGACATATTGCTCATTATGATGTTTTATTTTTAATTTTAATGTTGAGATGAGTAACTCTGTAACTTCGAACGACAAAATAAGTTCCGTAATGTCAATTAGTTCAAGTAAAAAAAGCCAAACTTCATCTTCGGAAGGAATCAAATCACCGATCATGAGGGGTAAATACATAACAAAAGTAAGCATTTCACGCGCAGTCATTTTTAAGTGCTTATTTTTCAAATGGTTCATTGTTAGCTCAGTTGAAAAATTCCCAATCTCCATTGGCCCATAGTCAAAAGTTTGCTTTCTTTTATTAAGCATTTCCAATGTCAGATAATTCATTTCCTGTGTCAGATATAATAATATGTGACAAAGATCATAATGGAATATACCTTCACATAAGTCATGCATTGCATCGACACAAAAGTTTTCCACAACATGGAAAGAAGGTATTTTGTTAAATGGGCTTTCTTTTGCGATACCGGTTTTTTTAAGATCATTTACAGATACATCATAACTGTAGTTCTCGACCGTTCGAATGTGCTCCTGTACTTCAACACCAAGCTTACTGCAATTTTCTCGGTCTACTTTACAAAATCTGCAGAAAGAAGTGCTCGAGAATGATTTTGAAAAGTCAAGAAGCGAGTTTACTCCCAAGTTATCTCCGAGAAAAAGACCCATTATAAAATGAACGCGATGCATTTCTCCCTTGCCAACTGATATGTCTACTCCAGTCTCTTCAAGATATATCAACTCCTCGATTAGATAATGCAAACAGTCTTCGTTTCCAATATTTTTCAAATCTTTGGATTTTATAACAGCTGCCAAGAAAATGCTCTCTAGCTTAGAACTACGCCTTGGAAAGCAGGGAAATGAGTAGTAAAAGTTGCAAACGGAATGAGTTGTGGCGTGTGCACCTAACGGATTATTAACAGCAAAATCATCCGCGTACAAAAAGTAGGGTATCAAAGTTTTTCCTGGATACATGTCACACTTTTTTTTCCAAACTGGCCCTTGAATAAAGTTCGTGTACTGTTTATTAGAGTATAAGGAGTTCATATGTCTTAATACTTCCAATAGTATATTCTCTTGCTCGAAGATTTTTCGAAATTGTGACTTTAGTGGTAGGACGCTGCCCTTACAAATTTTTTCCGCATACACTAATTCGGACCGATCATAAATGGGCTGGATATCGCTTTTTATAGTAAACTCTCTAATTTCATCCATACATCCATTCAATTTAAGTGTTTGACATAAATTATGGTCCGTACCACAATATTGAAATGGATCTCGACAACTGAAAACCAGGCTCATCAAATCGGTTCGAGCCTTTATGTTATTATTAAGATGATCTTGTGCAAAAGTTTTGAACTGATCTAGCAAAGGATCTATCAAAAATGTCTTAACGTTTTTTTGAATGTCATACACATCTTTTCGGGAAAAATTATAATTGCCATGCAGGAGAGTTGAAAATTTTAATGCTTCATTAAAAAAATCAGGTAAGAATTTATTTGGATTAATGCATTCAGCTGTCATTTGTTGAGAACCATTAGTTTTACTGCCACTAACTTCAAAGCCACTATTTGATGATGTTGGCAAACTTACAGCTGCGGTATTTGAATTTGCATTTCCTTCTTGAATACATTTTAAGCTTGTGGTAGGATGTAATGTAATCGGAGAATATGCCGTTTGTAATTTGAAAGATTTGTAAAACACTGACCGCAAGAATTGACATAGCAAATAAATGTGCTTTTATGTTCTAAATTATGTATCTTTCTAAAATGTTTGCCTAATGCAAAGACGCAGTCTAAATCCATCCTGCACAAAAAACACTGCATTTTAATTTTTGATCGACAACGATTTACAATTATGAAATGTTTAGTATTCAGCAAAATATTTTCTTCTTTCTCATTTGAACTGTAAATTGAAAGAAATAAAAGCCACGTCAATTCTGCTGTTTAAATGTTGGGAAAAATACAAAAAATTCATTCATGAAATCGCAATCTGCGAATAAGCTAAAATGTTTTTTCTTAAGATTTTCATTACATTGATGAAAATGAAGCAACAATTCTTCTATGTGAAGAATAATGATGAATAAATTCATCAATATGAAGAAAACTACGGATATATGCGTATGAGGCTCTTTGTTCATCAATATGACGAACACAATAATCAGAATGAAGAAATGATGAAAACATATATCACGTAATTCATCATATTGATGAAAACTATGAGAATTCATAAATATGAAGAAATTGTTCATCAACATGATGAAATTGTACCGTTATAGTGATGATAAAATGAACATTTCATTTGTTAAAAAAATAAAATTTTTTGGAAAGAAAATGCATAAGAAATAAGAAATAGATTTAATATTTGATTCCCAGATTCCCACCCACCGAAACAAGCAGATTATAGAATCTCTGTATTAAAACACCAATGCAATGCAACAACTCAAGAAATGAAAACTAACTCAAAATGCTTGCAAACCCCGTACAATTTAACTATATGATGGCAAAGTAAAAAAATTACAAGAACCCAAAGAAATAATAATAAAAACAAGGCATACCTTCCGCAATTCACAGCTTATTCAACACAACTTTAACAATTTTATAAAATTTATACTCAGCTCACATAGGCAAAGTACCTACATGAGAACTTAATCCTTTCACTTTCACTTTCAAACATAAACTGAATATGAATGGCAATGAAATCAAAATCTGCGAATAAGCTAAAATGTTTTTTTTTAAGATTTTCATTACATTGATGAAAATGAAGCAACAATTTATCTATGTGAAGAATAATGATGAATAAATTCATCAATATGAAGAAAACTACGAATATATGCGTATGAGGCTAGACTGACGCCCAAAAGCAAAAGGACGCCTTCCTTGCATCTTTGTTCATCAATATGACGAACACAATAATCAGAATGAAGAAATGATGAAAACATATATCACGTAATTCATCATATTGATGAAAACTATGAGAATTCATAAATATGAAGAAATTGTTCATCAACATGATGAAATTGTACCGTTATAGTGATGATAAAATGAACATTTCATTTGTTAAAAAAATAAAAATTTTTGGAAAGAAAATGCATAAGAAATAAGAAATAGATTTAATATTTGATTCCCAGATTCCCACCCACCGAAACAAGCAGATTATAGAATCTCTGTATTAAAACACCAATGCAATGCAACAACTCAAGAAATGAAAACTAACTCAAAATGCTTGCAAACCCCGTACAATTTAACTATATGATGGCAAAGTAAAAAAATTACAAGAACCCAAAGAAATAATAATAAAAACAAGGCATACCTTCCGCAATTCACAGCTTATTCAACACAACTTTAACAATTTTATAAAATTTATACTCAGCTCACATAGGCAAAGTACCTACATGAGAACTTAATCCTTTCACTTTCACTTTCAAACATAAACTGAATATGAATGGCAATGAAATCAAAATCTGCGAATAAGCTAAAATGTTTTTTTTTAAGATTTTCATTACATTGATGAAAATGAAGCAACAATTTATCTATGTGAAGAATAATGATGAATAAATTCATCAATATGAAGAAAACTACGAATATATGCGTATGAGGCTAGACTGACGCCCAAAAGCAAAAGGACGCCTTCCTTGCATCTTTGTTCATCAATATGACGAACACAATAATCAGAATGAAGAAATGATGAAAACATATATCACGTAATTCATCATATTGATGAAAACTATGAGAATTCATAAATATGAAGAAATTGTTCATCAACATGATGAAATTGTACCGTTATAGTGATGATAAAATGAACATTTCATTTGTTAAAAAAATAAAAATTTTTGGAAAGAAAATGCATAAGAAATAAGAAATAGATTTAATATTTGATTCCCAGATTCCCACCCACCGAAACAAGCAGATTATAGAATCTCTGTATTAAAACACCAATGCAATGCAACAACTCAAGAAATGAAAACTAACTCAAAATGCTTGCAAACCCCGTACAATTTAACTATATGATGGCAAAGTAAAAAAATTACAAGAACCCAAAGAAATAATAATAAAAACAAGGCATACCTTCCGCAATTCACAGCTTATTCAACACAACTTTAACAATTTTATAAAATTTATACTCAGCTCACATAGGCAAAGTACCTACATGAGAACTTAATCCTTTCACTTTCACTTTCAAACATAAACTGAATATGAATGGCAATGAAATCAAAATCTGCGAATAAGCTAAAATGTTTTTTTTTAAGATTTTCATTACATTGATGAAAATGAAGCAACAATTCATCTATGTGAAGAATAATGATGAATAAATTCATCAATATGAAGAAAACTACGAATATATGCGTATGAGGCTAGACTGACGCCCAAAAGCAAAAGGACGCCTTCCTTGCATCTTTGTTCATCAATATGACGAACACAATAATCAGAATGAAGAAATGATGAAAACATATATCACGTAATTCATCATATTGATGAAAACTATGAGAATTCATAAATATGAAGAAATTGTTCATCAACATGATGAAATTGTACCGTTATAGTGATGATAAAATGAACATTTCATTTGTTAAAAAAATAAAAATTTTTGGAAAGAAAATGCATAAGAAATAAGAAATAGATTTAATATTTGATTCCCAGATTCCCACCCACCGAAACAAGCAGATTATAGAATCTCTGTATTAAAACACCAATGCAATGCAACAACTCAAGAAATGAAAACTAACTCAAAATGCTTGCAAACCCCGTACAATTTAACTATATGATGGCAAAGTAAAAAAATTACAAGAACCCAAAGAAATAATAATAAAAACAAGGCATACCTTCCGCAATTCACAGCTTATTCAACACAACTTTAACAATTTTATAAAATTTATACTCAGCTCACATAGGCAAAGTACCTACATGAGAACTTAATCCTTTCACTTTCACTTTCAAACATAAACTGAATATGAATGGCAATGAAATCAAAATCTGCGAATAAGCTAAAATGTTTTTTTTTAAGATTTTCATTACATTGATGAAAATGAAGCAACAATTCATCTATGTGAAGAATAATGATGAATAAATTCATCAATATGAAGAAAACTACGAATATATGCGTATGAGGCTAGACTGACGCCCAAAAGCAAAAGGACGCCTTCCTTGCATCTTTGTTCATCAATATGACGAACACAATAATCAGAATGAAGAAATGATGAAAACATATATCACGTAATTCATCATATTGATGAAAACTATGAGAATTCATAAATATGAAGAAATTGTTCATCAACATGATGAAATTGTACCGTTATAGTGATGATAAAATGAACATTTCATTTGTTAAAAAAATAAAAAATTTTGGAAAGAAAATGCATAAAAAATAAGAAATAGATTTAATATTTGATTCCCAGATTCCCACCCACCGAAACAAGCAGATTATAGAATCTCTGTATTAAAACACCAATGCAATGCAACAACTCAAGAAATGAAAACTAACTCAAAATGCTTGCAAACCCCGTACAATTTAACTACATATATGATGGCAAAGTAAAAAAATTACAAGAACCCAAAGAAATAATAATAAAAACAAGGCATACCTTCCGCACTTCACAGCTTATTTAACACAACACAAGAAAGAACAATAAAAAATGAATTTAAAACTGAAAACTTAACACAACTTTAACAATTTTATAAAATTTACGAATCACTTTTTCACACTCCGTAGCTATATCTTATCTTTTGCTTTCAAAAATCCAACGCAGACTGTACTCGTACTATGTTTTGCGCAGAGTATATCTAATAATGAGTAGGGACACTCTCTACACAAATGCAACGCCTACTACTACATTCAACAATAAACAGCAAAAAAATAAAAAAACTGCAATGAGTGGAAGCAGGTCAAAATTATGAATAGTAATCCCTTCGGACAATCCCAAATGTTTGAAGGATACACAATAGGTTTTCCCAGGGTAATACCAATAAACTTCCAATATAAGATACGCAACCAGTAGTTTTTTATGAATGCATTTTTAAATGCGCACCCAAATGATCGTGAGTGTGTATATGGTTTTGTTGTGCTGCTTAATAGCTTGGGTGACCAGATCTAATTTGTTTTTATTACACTCAATTGTTTTATTACGTTCGGGTTTTTTCTTTGATGAGTTTTGTTTTTTTCTTTGGGTTACATGTTTTTTAATTAATTTTTCAATGGTAGGTATGATTTATATGATTTTGTCTTTAATCTGGTCTTCTAAGAAATACATAAACAACACAATTAGGGAAATACAGATATTTTTTTTCTACTTTTGAGATACTTATTTAATAGCAGCTGGTCATATTAAAATGGAATTAGGCATGCACAGAAATTTGTTTAAAATGAAATTCCCCAATTTTAATATTTGTAAAAGAAAACTCGCTAGCGATATAGATACCAAGTGGAGTTGGCAGATATGAAGCTAACGACGCGACGGTCTAATATAACCAATAAAATTGTATTAAGATTTTAAGAGACAGGGGTTTCTTTCAACGAGTTAAGACGGTACGTTAACGATGAACTTACTCTTATTTTGAACTGCAAGCTTCGTGATAAGTACCTAGTGGACCAAAACAGAAACTGTATCATAATACCTATCAAGTTTAGAAATCATCTTATACTCACTTATTTTTTCACATTTTCACCCTCCGATGGCATCATCTACAATTAATTGAAACAATTATTTATGAAAAGGTACTGAAATGAATATTGGTAACAGTGAAATATTTATTTAAGATTTACTTACTTTGCAGAACCAGACAAAAAATTATTTATTTCTTAAGCACTGTATTCAACTTTAACTTTAATATTTTGCACATATGTACTTGTTAAGGCCAACCACATTTAACTCGTAAGAACCGTTCAAAAACAGCGACCTCTACATAGTAATAAAACGTTTTTCGGCTATAATTTCAAATTTTACTGAGCCAGAACTTTCAAGTTTTGGTTATATATTTGCCAAAATTGTTTTTCTGCTAAATTGTAGTTATTTGTCCTAACATTATGGTATTTTTCGTTTTCCAATTTTTGGTTTTTGGAAATTTATTGATTTTCTGAACTTAGTGAACTTAATGATGTTAAAAATATAGTTAAGTTAGCTTATCCAACCCTGATTGCATATTCTTATACATTATTCATCATATTGACGAAATCGTTCTTCTATATGATGACTAAGGAAATATATTCATCAGTATGAAGAAAATTGGGTAGACAGACACAGCGTTGTCACTTCTTAGTCGAAAAAATTTGAGTTGATGAAAAATGTTTGCAGTAAGTAAGCAAGTATTTATTTTTATGAAAGATATCATTAATGCTCAACCGAAAGAAATATTAAGAGTTCATATGAAAAGAGATGAACCTCCTCTCTGCAAAAAAAAATTGTGTCTTTCGTCTATGTATTTTTTAAGACACCACTAAAGCTATTTGCGAAAGAACGCAGGGCAGAGAATAGGTGTAACTAAGCTTCATTTTTGATCTATTTAACATTTGAAGAACAAAAAGTAAGGCTTTCGATCTTATTTAGGACAGACATTTGAGATATTTGACTTTAAATGAAGCAAGAACAGATATTCTTTTCCAAACAAGATTTGAGTCAGTAACACTTTTCTAAAGTCTCTTTATCGAACCTATTCTGAATGAATACTACAAGCGAGTAGATTTTGGGGAAAAGGACTCCCATCCCAATCCAAAATCATTTGCTCGATATTATCAAAACAAGTCATTTTTGTTCGTAAATATAAATAAAAAGATTAATATAATTTTCAACAGTTAAAAACACTTGTTTTATTTCCTCAAATGCACATTTCAGAAGCAATGCTTCCATCGTCCGTGAGATTCATAAATTAAATTCATAAATTTATAAAATAAATTAAATCTCACTGACGATGGAAGCATTGCTTCTGAAATGTGCATTTGAGGAAATAAAATAAGTGTTTTTAACTGTTGAAAATTATATTAATCTTTCTATTTATTAGATTAAAAAACACGTGGAATATCTCTACTACAAAACTCATTCGTAAATATGATGAATTAGTTCTTCAATAAGATGATTGTTCATAAATATGAAGAATCAATTCATCTATATGATGATCAAGCTGCATCCTAATGATAAAAAAAGTCTATTTTTTCATAAATATGATGAATTTTTCATGAATATGATGATACGAGTATAATCAATTCATTTGCTCGATATTATAAAAACAAGTCATTTTTGTTCGTAAATGTGATGAATTAGTTCTTCAGTAAGATGATTGCGCATATCTATTTAAATTTTCAATGCAGAAATTCCAAGTCTATTTTTTCATAAATATGATGAATCAATTCATCTATATGATGATCAAGCTGCATCCTAATTATAAAAACAAAAGTCTATTTTTTCATAAATATGATGAATTTTTCATGAATATGATGATACGAGTATAATCAATTCATTTGCTCGATATTATAAAAACAAGTCATTTTTGTTCGTAAATGTGATGAATTAGTTCTTCAGTAAGATGATTGCGCATATCTATTTAAATTTTCAATGCAGAAATTCCAAGTCTATTTTTTCATAAATATGATGAATCAATTCATCTATATGATGATCAAGCTGCATCCTAATTATAAAAACAAGAGTCTATTTTTTCATAAATATGATGAATTTTTCATGGATATGATGATACGAGTATAATCAATTCATTTGCTCGATATTATAAAAACAAGTCATTTTTGTTCGTAAATGTGATGAATTAGTTCTTCAGTAAGATGATTGCGCATATCTATTTAAATTTTCAATGCAGAAATTCCAAGTCTATTTTTTCATAAATATGATGATATATGGTGAACATCAATTCATCTATATGATGATCGATTGACATCCTCATTATAAAATCGAAAGCCTATTTTTTCATCAATGTGATGAATCAATTCATCTATATGATCACCGGTTCACATTTGATGTGGTAAAACAAAAGCCTGTTTCTATCATTCGTTTGTTCATAAATATGATGAATTGGTTTAATCATAAAAATGATTGCTTAAATCGACACACATTCTCCATGTTAAAAAACCTCACTTTTGTTCATCAATGTGATGATATTGTTTCATCAATAAAATGATCACGCATATCTATTCAAATTCTCCATGATAGAACCGAAAGTCATCAATATGATGATTTAATTCATCTATATGACGATGATTTACATCATTTCACCTTCCCCTATCTCAAAATCGAAGTCCGTTTTTTGATGATTGTTTTCATCAGTATGATTAACTAATATTGTTCTTAAATATGATGAATATCTAAGTCATTTTAAAATTAATTCGTCATTTAGACAAAAAAATCATCAATAGGATGAAAAACCATCAAAAAAAGTGTTTTCATCACATGCATGAAAAGTTTTGATGAACTGATGAACTTAATTCATTCCAAATTACGATGAAATTCTCCAAAAAAAGTTGATGAACGCACTTTCATCTTATTGATGACTGACGAAACCGTCATCAAAAAGTTTTCATGAATTTTTGCATCATAGGGATGAAAAGTGCGTCATATAGATGATTTTCAGTTGATGAACGCCATTCTTCATATTGAAGATGATTATTTTTTTCAGTGTACGGCCTAGTATCAAAGTTTTTATAATTCGAAGTCAGTTTTGTTTTTCAAATAACTACCGGATTGTCACTTCACTATAATGAGAAGGCATGACATTAGAAATTCAAATCAATTTCAGCCATATGGTCACCATACGTTTACGCTTGTGGGACAACAATCTTTCCATTCTGTCATTTGCAGCTGTATGCTCTCGAAAGCTTCACGAATTCTATTTTTGAAAGCTTATCAGTTATCACATAGACCTTATCTTCCGCGTATCCCCAAAGAAAAATGTTCAAAGATGTTAAGTCATAAGATTTTGTAGCCAATTATCCTGGCCTTCCTGGGATATTTAGGCGATGAAATTTCTGATCTTTTGATGCGAAAACAAGACTTTTTTGACAGTCCATTAGCTAGAGTTCTTTTGCTAACTGAAATTGAAAAGCCTTAAAATCTAAATTGCTATGTAAAATTCGATGTAATGTCGTTTATCGAATGCCCAATTTCAAGGATCAATGTGAAATAAGTAAACCAGGGATTTGCTCAACACAACGGGCACTGGGCAATAAATTCCACCCAAATTCTTTAAGAAAATCAAAGCGAATTTTATCGATTTTCTGCGTAGTTTTTACTTTTTCCTATAACTTAGTTCATAAATACGTCATTTTTCAAGTAGTGACAGCTTAAATAATGACAACACAAAATAGCGTTAGCGGGCTATTAAAAATAAAACTGTTTGCTTAAAGATCCTTTCGAATTTGGGAAAAAGAAAATGCATAACTTTGTGCAAGTTTTTTAATTTTATTTTCATAAACTTTCAAGAGCTCAAATACAAAAATTTTTGCAAGCTTAGAAGCCGATTCCTTACCAAAGAAAAATTGGGATAGTAAAAAATTGGTAACCCTAAGATTATTCGGCACCCTACCCATTTCCGGTGGGATAGTTTAAGTCCATTCAATACTGGTAACGTGCGGCTCGAAGGAAGAATAAATCGACATGCAGTGCGTCGGCTTCTATTCTGCAGTAGTCAATCGTATGTAAAAACATTTCATTTTGCTGGTCGTTGTTGCACGTCTATTTGGCATCAAAAGGGGAATTCACTTAAAAAAAAGAAGAACTTTTGTGAATTTTTCTATTTATTTCTATTATTTAAGCTTTAAAATATAACATTCAAAGAGTTCTGTGTGAAAATTTCATAAAGGAATATCAAAAAATACGGCAATGTCCTCAGTTATTTTGAAGAGTCTCGAAAAAGTAGAGATGCGTTGCCCCTTTTCAGAGCCGGTTTAAGAGTAGGGCGAGGTTGGGCGACCGCCCAGGGCGCCAGACAAAAGGGGCGCCGCAGGCGCCGGGAATCCCCAATCATAGTAAAACACATTGCCTATCTCTTTTTAACATTTTCGTTAAAAAGAGCTAGCGTTATTTTAGCGAACCATAACAAGCTCAGCTCAGACTCATTCACAAAATCTATTATTTTTAAACAAACAGACGCGAAGTGGTAATCAGACGGTCCAAGCTACGTTGCGATGCTGTGTTCGTCACTTTTCGTTTCTACCAGAGAGAAGAAATTAATTAGAGGGCATACTTTTAGTGACCTTGCCCCACTTTTTCCATTTTTTTACATTGTTGTTTTTGTTATCAGATCATCTGTCTCTATTAGTTTTTTTTCGATTTAAATCTACTTCCCAACTTTTCGATTTACTTCAATTTTTTTACAATTTCACTTCGAAACTTGAGTCCTGATGAGGTTCGAACCCTTTTTTGTTTGTGAATACGTGCGAGCCGAAAAAAAATAGCGTAAACAATTTATGAAGGTATGATTTAGGTGCGTTTATTTTCATTTGACGTTTAAGTAATTTTTGATTAGCGCAGTTCACACTGTACGTCTAGTTGAAAAGCTTTGGTTTGATGCATAGAGTGGTATAGCACAAGAGGGAAACCGCTTACTTCTCTTGCGACACAAATTCCCTTTACTTACATTGTTGCTTTTGTAACTCAAGATTTATCTGAGATAAAGCTGAGATATTCAGCTGAATAATAATTATTATAAGTGAAATAACGCATACCACTTTATTTTCGAATATCAAACTGGTTTTGAAATCCTAAAATAAAGTGGTGTTTGAAAAATTAGTTTGTGTATGGATTCTCTACATAAACCCCTTAGCTGTTTATGTACCGTGTGGCTGTCATAGCTACAATCTAGTACTTTGCGACGCCGCTAAGTCATCCGTAGTATCAGTCATTTTGTTTGGGATACTTCAGAGGTTGTTCACATTGTTTTCAGCTTCTGTTCATCGATGGAAAATTCTAACCGATCACTTGGGGATATACTATAAAAAAGCTCAGTGACACACGTTGGGAAGCAAGAATAAAGCAGTGTTAAAGCAGTCCGTTAACAAATTAGTGCTATCCATGATACTTCAATTACTTTGGCTATTGAAACCCAGAAAACTGATGAACAAGTTTCTCATGAGACTGCTACTATAGCCGAACAGCTAAAAGATTTCAACTTCACAGTTTCATTGGTTGCTTGGTATGACATACTTTTTCAAATAAATATTGTAAGTAAATCTCTACAGTCAAGAGACATGGATCTCGGTAAATATACAAAATTGATGAACAAATGCCGCAGTTTTTTGGAAGATTACAGAAATACAGGCCTTAAAAGTGCTATTTTAACTGCGAAGAAGTTGGCCGAAGAACCAGAAATTGAACTTTGGTTTCGAGCTACAACAAGAATTCGACATGTTAAGCGTCAAGCTGGTGAAATTGCACGCGGTCACCCTATAACTTCTCCAGAAAAAAAATTTGAGGTAGAATTTTTCAACTGTCTTTTGGATACTACATTAATTTAAGTCAATGAAAGGTTCGAACAGTTAAATAAGTACTCGGAATCTTGGTCTTTTTTGTACAATATTAAACAGATTCCAGTAAAACCCGACCTTGTCAAGCTTTGTAATGATCTCCAATCATAATTGACTGTAGACTCTAAATCAGACATAGATGGTTGTATGTTGTGTGATGAATTTGTAAGTCTGATATCCTATTTGCCTGATCAAAATGTGGTTACTCCCATTTTTGTTTTAAATTTCATCAAAGATCGCAACTTACAAGAACTGTATCCAAATGTATGGATAGCATTGCGAATCTTATTGACTGTACCTGTAACGGTTGCTAGTGAGGAGCGGAGTTTTTCGAAATTGAAGCTGATAAAAACCTATCTTCGATCAACAATATCTCAATCTAGATTGACAAACCTAGCAACTTTGTCAATTGAAAACGAAATTGCTGAAAACATCGACTTTGATAGCCTTATAAAAGAGTTCGCTGATAAAAAGGCCAGAAAAGAAAATTCTATTAGTTTTTTCAAATAAATGGTTATTTTTGATAATAAATATTTCTTCTAATAAGTGGATATTAAACTATTTGCTTTTTCTTTGTATGGGTTTGAATTGCAGTTGGAGGGCGCCGTAAAAATCTCGCCCAGGGCGCTGATAGTGCTAAAACCGGCCCTGCCCCTTTTAACTCAGTCCTGGATTATCTGAAATAAAAAAAAAAAACATCTATGGTCAAGTTGCCCTAATGTCTTAAATTTTTAAATAGCTTATTAAATTTACTTTTCAAGTTATTTTTTGTAAATAAATAAATAAATATAAAAAACCAAGTTATTTCGTTAGATACCTTTTTTCTCCAGGTAACGCTGGGAGGGCTTTTAAAAGCTTCAGTTTTCTCTTCTCGGGAACACTTTGAAGGGAAAAATGAGATTGAAAAAAAAAATCTGCGCATTTGTTATTGTTAAACAAAAATTATTTTCAAACCAAAAAAAACTCTCCAACCTAGTAAATCATGTAAGGAAAAAAGTGTCAAAAATTTCAAAAGAATCGGTGCAGTAGTTTTGAACTAACGAGGAACCGACTTTGAAATCGTTAGTTGGTAGATATAAAGATATATTCAAAACGTCGTCCGTCATCAGTTTCGCTCTGATCGATTTCATTTTCATTTAAACAAAAAAAAAAAAATAATAAACTAAGTGCCGTCTTGAAGTTTTTCTTTAATGAAAACAACAAACATTAAAATTTGCCAACTAATCATATTATTGATTTAAGAGAGACATCGTTTTTTTCTGTTTTGTAGCACCAAAATGTTGGTAATCGCTTTATGTAGCAGACAGAAATTTTTGCTTGAAATTTACAACTTCTTGGTCCATCTGAAACTAAAAATGACATTTAACTACAGAAACCTTGCTTTCCAGACCACCTTAATTTAATGTTCTCGCTTAACTCACTGGAATAGCTCAATAAGGGCACAGCAATCAAGGAACAGTTTTGATAATGCACGTGTTATGGTGAATTCAGACCCAAGAGTCGCATGGTATCATTCTCTTAGATCACCAGCGCAGTGCTATTGGGTCTATTCGAAGTTCATCGTATGGAAAGGATTAATGAATAATGAACTTGCATCTCATTATCAAATAAACTCTAATTTGCGTCGCCGACAGAAAGTCTCTACATGTAAAACAGCTGGACGCAAAAATAAAAAAATCCGAAATGGATTTCGAAGATAGTACCCGAGGCACGACTCAACGTGTAAAAGCAGACATATTACCCGACCGACCGTTTAATTTTAAGTTTGATGCCAACATATGTGATTTATATGATTAAGAAATGTACCCAAAGTACAAGAAATGTAGACAAAGTCTATTCTTGTACTTTTAATTTGATTTGCAATTTAATTTAAACAACTGAAAAATCTTAGTAAAATTGTTTCCTTAAAAAAACAGAACAGTATTATGTGCCCTAGTTTTGTAGGGAAAACTTACTTACTTACTTATAAAATCAAATTCTTATATTGATTACATAAATTAGCTTTCTACAACTTTTCATCCTTATCCGAAACTCTTTACCACAATTATCTTGATGAAATGCAGACTTGTCTTATCTATGACCCCAAACGTTTCTATCAATTTATCAACGTTAAGAGAAAATCGGATGGGCTTCCTTCCTCTTTTAACCATGTTGTTGATACTTCCTCTTCAAATCCTCTAACAATCACCTGTAACCAGCGTTGCCGCTGTGCCACTTTAGTGTCAAATTGACACTTTTTTTCAGGCTGTGCCACCGAGCCACCACTTTTCAGTCTGTGCCACTTTTTAAACGTTGTTTCTATTTTTAGTAGTTTTACTAAAACTCCCGAAAAGTTAATCGAACAATGTAAATTTTTAGAAATAAAATCCGTCCAGGCAGATTTTAAATAAATTTTTGAAATTGACAGTATCGAATTATTTTGGTTTAAAGGGTTAGGTGTAGTCAGGAGCGTGAAAAAATGCCATTTTCTAGTATTTTTTTTTAGTAATTAAGTTTATTTCAATAAGTAAAAACATAGTACCTATCATTTCATCATACTTTGACATTACTTCACTAAAATTTCAAAAAAAAATTAATTATTTTACAAGTTATCCGGTCTTAGTTGAACAGGTTTTAATAATAGGTCCTTGCGGTGCCCACTGTAACTCAAAAACTGTTTGATAGATTTGAATGAAACTTATTCAGGATTTAAGAAACAGGAAAAGCTCAGCTTGATCGAAGCTTTTTTTTTTCAAAATTAGCAAAAGGGCGCGGCCTCTGAAATTTTTTTCTGATTTTCGGGAAAAAACCAACAATTAATTGTTTATAAAATATCGAATTAAAAAAAAAATCCTTCAACCAGTCACTAAATTTTTATGTTTTCTAAAAGCTGTATAGGTTTCACTCAAATCTATCTAGCGGTTTTTGAGTTACAGTGGTCACCAGGTCATAAAACACAGTTTTGAGAAAAACGCATTTAAAATTTTACATACCATACCAGACCGCTCGAGAGCCTCTTATTCTTCGCTGAATAACTCGAAAGATATTTGTCGGATTCACTTCAAACTTTCAGAGAATAGTTTTAAGATACTATACTTTAAGAAAATGCATTCTGACTACTCCTTACCAGTTAAAGTGGGTAAAACGAAAAATAGCTTGAATGGATACCTATTTTCCGACTTATATGAATTTGTTCTAAAAATATTAACCTTGACTTAAGGTAGTGCCTGCGCTGAGAGGATTTTTCCAAGTTAATAATGATGCAAAATAAACTCACCAACTGACTTAAAACTGAAACTTGCGAGAATATGTTGACTTCCTTAAATTTTGTAAGCAAATGTGACATAGCTGAATGGAGTCCTGATGAGCTCCTTATATAAAAACAAAGGCAAACCATCACAAGAAAGTAAAATGTGATACAAATTCTTTTAAATAAATTATTATTTATCTCTTATTTATTATTTATTGATATTTTCATTTATTTATTTATGTTGAGTTATCAATACAAAATGAACTGTCAAATTCTTAGTTTTTATCTTACGTTGCAATAACCCTTAAAATGAGTGTTATGATTAGGCATGTGTCTTCTTCAACTCCTATGAATTCGTTGAGACGTGTGACGTGTTTGTTTTAAGTCAATTTTCATACACATATGGTGTTCTTTCGTTTTTAATTTCTAGTGCCACCTTGTTTTCTCGAGTGCCACTTTTTTTTGCAACTTTTCCAAAATTTCCAACGGTAACGCTGCCTGTAACCTATTTGCGAATTTCTTTAGTCAATCATATAACCTTAATAAAGTTCCATCTGATCTTGAATAATTCAGTTATCTTGAAAATTGTGCTCAAAGCTTTTTTGTTTCTATTGGTGTTAGTCTCGATAATGTGTATGATAAAATCAATGCACTCAAAGATTTCAAAAGAAAGGCAGTAAAAGTGATATCTCCAACTTCCGTCCTATTGCTAAACTCTCCTCTTTTCCTAAGCTTTTTGAAAGCTTTGTCTATGACTCGTTATACTATCATTGTAAGTCTGTTTTTTCTCCACTGCAGCATGGTTTTCTAAAGGGAAGGTCTACCACGACAAACTTAACCCAATTTGTTTCTACGACGCTCTGTGCTCTTGAAAATGGCTACGAAGTTGACGTAATCACTACGAACTTCTCAAAAGCATTCGATAAGATCTCACTCCATATAATTTATCTGAAGGTAGGTGCTCTTGGATTTCCCCCGCATTTTATCCAATGGGATATTTAGAACACCGCATCTATAAGGCATTGTTTAGAAGTTTCTTATCTATTCCCATTTCGACCTCCTCTGGTGTGCCTCAAGGTAGCCATCTCGGTGATTTCCTTTTTGTCCTTGCTGTAAACGATGTCCATATGATTGATTATTGCGCACCTGAATCTTTCAATCTATGCAGATTATATAAAAATTATGAAGTCAATATCGACACCTCGTGATAATTCTTTACTTCAACATGACTAAGATTCATTTCTTAATTCGTGTCATAAGAATCTGCTTGATCTTAATGTAGCAAATGTCAATTCATTATTTTTTCACGAAAACGAATACCTACTCTTCCTCGGACTTATGGCTTTTGTTGGGTACCCGTTCCAGTTGTTTCTTCTATTCGAGACCTTGGAGTTTATTGTGATAAGGAGCTTAACTTTCGTTCCCATATAGACCAAATTATCGCTAAGGCGAACTCTTCCCTTGGTTTCATAAAACGGTGGTCTAAAGAACTTTCCAATCCTTATGTAACCAAATCACAGGCCGTCCAACGTAGATTCCTTCGCTTCGCCTTACGCCATCTACCGGGGTCAAACCCTTTCATCCTACCTCCATATGAAGATCGTTTACAACGCATTCAGTTACACAGCCTCGCCAAACTTCGCGTCGTGCAATTGCTAACATACTTTTTGTACACCAAATTATGACTGGTGTAATTGAATCTCCCGCACTTCTTGAAAACCTTTACCTTAATACCAATTCTCGTAGTCCACGGTCCATCCCTTTTTACAACCTTCCCACTCACCGCACTAACTATGGCCATTTTAACCCCATTACTCGAATGTTGCGCTAAGCCAATGGTGCACAAGATATCATTGATTACCATCTCTCAGAAAAACACTATCCTCTAATCGTCTTCAACTTCCTAATTAAATTTCCCCGTAGCTTCTCAACTCAACTATACTAACTTTAACTTAATAATATTTGTTGTAGGTACCTAAATAGTATTTAGTACCTAAGAAAGTAATCTTTGTAAATATTCAAGTTTTCTTTTTATTAGTATGCATGTTGCTTGAACTGAGCCAGATAAATAAATAGGTACTCTTTTTTGGTTCTGTTTTGATGTACGGGAAAGTCCGAAATTTTAAATATCGATTACTATTAGTATCTAGTAACCCTACTGATGGAGCATTTTTCACTAAGAAACGATATTTACGCACAGCTTTCGAGGAATATGCGAGAAACATAAAAGACTCGCAGTATTCAAGAAGCTGCCTTCGTTCCTTTACTGATACTTAATTCCAGCTAGACTTATGTACTTAGAGTCATTGTCATCTAAAAAACTTTGCCCTTATCACAAAAACCAGGCCACTAGTAAAACAACAAAAGTCCTTATACAACCCTCAACGTTGGCATATTAAACGACGACCAGAATAGAAATGAAAGTAAAACAAATCCTTATTCACCCCAAGGATCCTTCCTTTAGTTAACTTTTTGCTCTCTCAAACTCCTAAAAAACTGACAAAACCACCATGACAAACTGCCAGAAGACATGTTCATACCAGATCCCATTCCTACCTCTATAAACCTACACCTCTTATCATGATAGCAACGCAATAAACACAACAAAACTCCCTCTCTTCAGCATAATAATTCACTAGAGGACAAAACAACAAGGAAACGATATCAACGGAAACAACTGCATGCAAAAAAAAAAAAACAAAAAATAAAATTAGCGAAACAACTTCTCAAAGGAGTTTGCCAGGATTCAAGAGATTTGCCAAGGAAATTCGTATACTAGGTCAAATTCTTTTGAGAGACACAAAATAATGCTGCGAAGCTGTTTGTGGCTTCTAATTAAAAAGCCAGCCACAAGCCCACAACTCAGCTCGGAAAGACAAGGATAACACAAAAGAAAAGAGAATTCTTTCAAGTTCCTGGCTCATCTTTTGTTGTTGCCGCTTAAAATACACATACATATTTCCATCCCTGCTGTTACGTACATACCTAGTACCGTAATTAATTTTGTGTGCCTGGCTGAATGCCTGATGTAGCTACTGCTTAAGCCTTAAGGTTATGTTCTCTGCTCTCACAGCTCATCGTGTATGAGAAAAATGACTACGAAAACGTGTGTGTTTGTGTGTATTGTCTGTGGTTTCCATTTATTTTATTTCATCTTTTTGCCTTTTTCACTTAAATCCAATTTGTCCTGTCTTCTTTTTTCTTGCAGGGAGTCCACAAGTTGGACTGTTAATAAAGTGGGTTCTTGCTAAATTGTCACCCGAAGCACTCTTTCAAAAACAACAACAACCGGAGAACAAATGAAATTATGTTAATTGCAAAAGGATACTGCTCGACTCTGACTATGAAAGGGATTTGCAAGAAGACCACTCTTTAAACCAGGGGGACCACCATACAAAGGACCACTCATCCAGAAAAGTCATCTCCATCTTCTCTCCAACAAGACCCACCTAAACAAAAGCCAACCACCCGCTTGTTGATAATACGTATAAGGACTCTCACACTGCCCCCATCGTTCACCCACTTGTTAATAAAACAAAAGCCACAAAAATTGCTACCAGCAACAACCAATAGGACAACAATAAAAACAATCTCCAAAAATCACTCATAAAAAATGTAATGGAAAGCATTAGACTTCATAAAAAATGGATTTACACGGCCTTTTTAAGGCTGTTCTGATCCTGTATGTCGTTCGAGGTGAGTTATCCTGTAATTTTTTTCTACATGCTCGTATATTTGCATATTGAATGTGTTTCCAATCTCTTCTTCCTATGACCGCACTCGATGATGTCCTCAAATTGAATGTGTTCGAGTGCGTTTAGGTATACCGGGATGAGGACATGTGGAATTTGTTAGAGATTTTGAAATTAAGTAAACAACTTGATTTGCCCCAAAAACTAATAAATAAAACGTTTCCCACTTTGTTTGCTGTGTTCGCCAGCAATAACAATATGACGATCTCCGCCTTATCCGCCCCTCCGCACTTAATTTGGGTTATTTGTCTTGCTTTGTTTTGGATGGAGTATGAAATGATACCTATCCGCATCTGTGAATTGAATTAAGTTTAGTCCTTTCGCTTTGAGAAGAGAGAGAGGGAGAGTTCCTTAAATCCAAATAAACTAGCAGTTTATTTGACATTTTCCATGGCTACGAGCATGGACCCATGTCCTTATAAAAAAGAAGAACAAAACAAATAAGGAAAAACTTCTGGTGAAAGGACCTTTTTCTGCCTCACGAATTAAACGCTGAAAAATATGTTTGTTAAGTGTATACGTCCCAACCCAACCGAACTCGGAGGTGAATTATCCTTCCGAAGTGTTTTCTTTAACAATCTATCGCAAGAGTATTGCTTTTAAGGACTTTCTTTATTTCGCCTGTGCTTTGGCTGCTTTGGCAACCAAAACGAAAATGAAGAAGCAAAAAAAAAATTATTTCTCAATGATCCACTTTGATTTGAATTTATTGTGCCATGGAGCAGACTCTCTTTTGCCAGATAGGAAATTAACAGGATCTTTGGATTGGCGTTTTTTTTTCTTATTTTATTTTCCGTTTTTCTTTCATTTTGTTAAAAGTAATTGGAAAAGGTTGGGCCGCTTCTGCTGGTTCTCTTGAGGGCAGATCGAAGAAATAGCACGTTTTACAAAGCTGGCGCAGGCGGCAGTGGATTACGAGGGTGAAAGATAAAAAAAATTGATTGAATTGATTTTAATCAGAAAGGAAAAATAAATGTTTATCTTCATCTGGATGAAGAAGTTCGTTGCGTGTCGTTACTTGGTGGAGATGAATAGAATTATGAATGGAAAATATTTGAAAAGGAAGTGCGAGTATATTAATAGACGAAGCTGGTCCTGAAAATAAGAAAAAAAAAAATATTTTCCTTTTATTAAGTCGTCTTTCTTGTTATTACTAAAGAGTGTTATACAATTTGAACATGTTTAGGGCTTGGCTCATCGAGGATACAGAGTTATGCAAGGAAAGTAAGTATATTGACTTTTGTTGAAATGTGGCCTTGTTTTCGTTTTTTGTTTTTGGTGCCGAGTGCAGAACGGACTGCGCTGCGTGATTTGACATGGTCGATTTAATGCTGGGAATAGGCAATTTTAAAGCAGCTACGTAATAAAAAAGTTATTTTTGACGATATGTTTTTTTGCTTTTAAGAAACAAAATTCGAACCAATTGCTCGTTTTTGCAAGGCGAGTTTGAAGTCAGAAAAACAACATTTTTCTATTGTATTGTTTGTCATTGGCAGGGATACTTACTTGTTTGAGAAACTCAGTTTCAATTTCGTGAATGGTAAGAGTTGGTATAGTAAAGATTTTCTTTCATGTAATGGACAAAGGAGCTTGCTTTGAACAAGGAAGTTTCTAGATTATGCAGTAGACAAGGAAACAGTCAGAGTTCCCTGCCTTCTTTCTACTTCTGGTCTGCTCCCTTCTTTTGTCATATCTATCTGTTACGTGGGAGTTCAAAGATCGAATCCCAGAAATATCTCATTGTTTTGTTTTAACTTTTAGCTAAGAAATGACCAAAATCTCTTACAGGAATTTCGTTGCCATGAAAAGCGGAATAGCCAAAAACTTGTGGGCCCCTCTATTCCTGAGGTTAGTGCAGGAATTATACAAAAAAAAAATCTGCTTCGGTTACCGCAACTTTTAGCGTTTACTACAATTTTCGTCGTAATTCTCTCCCGAGTATAGAGAGACAATAACTAGTTTAGTTCAAAAATATGAGTCTGCATATTCGTTGGGTGATGTTGTCGTGTCAGTGAGACAACGGTTTGGTCGAAGTGTCGAAAATATCGCTGCCGGTCAGGTTCCCTAGGCATCTGCAGCAAACGACCCAAGTCAGCAAACGTGGCCATATGACCAAATTCCAGTTTCATTTATAAATGTTTTTATTGTAGGTACTTCATGTACTTCAAGTTATGTTTTTGAAATATCTCCGAAATAAACCTGTTCATTAAAAACATCATTGAAACCACGAATTTTTACATAAATTTCTTCATTAACTTTATTCATTTTATGAACTTTACCAATACTCACTTTTCAATGAACGAAATTGTTAATTGTGTGTTTCTTTCTCAAAGGCTTAATTACACCTAACAAAACTAGTTTAGAAATGCGTTTTTATGACAGTTTCATATTAGAATGCTTAAAGAGGAAACTGTAACATCATTCGATTACTGGGACTCAATAATGAAGTACGTTAAATTGACATAGGACGGAGGTGGGCTAATTACTGAAGTGTATATAGTTAGTGAGGTTCAAAGTTATAGGGTTTAAGTTTATATACTTTCTTACAACTCTGGATCTATATGGATGATGATTGCGTATTTCTCAGCCTTGTTTTTGTATTTAAGCTGAAGTGATGATAATTTTCTTTGACTTTCAATTTTGGGACTCAAACTGTTTTTTTTTACATCAAGGGGTTATGTTTATGTTTTAAAAGTGAGAGCATTTAGGTCAATGGGAGACATCGATGAACATTACTGTTGAATTTTTGTGAACCGCAATGATGGCGAAGAAAAAGTATTCCAAATTCGGATTGCGCGAGTAAAATATGTTTCTCTATACTTTACTGTGGTTCCAACGTAAAATTGATAAGCAGTCCCAGCGAGGTGGGTGATTTTTCAGCTTCAGAGTCTGCTTCGGGTTGAGGCAATGATTCGTCTGGGTCGGAAGCCTTGGTTATATGGTCTTGGTATTGATTCTATTGGTGTTTCAGCCCTGCTTTGAAATCAAAATTGTTGTGAATGGAATAATGATCTCTGAAATGATACACTGTGGATCAATGGTTGCTCATAGACAGCAGTAACCAGTAAATTCAACATCTAGCCAGCGCTGGAAAGTAAATTCACTTACTGGAAAGTAAAGCACTTAGCACTTAGTTCCACAATGAGGAAGCACTGGACACTACTTTACTATTTCAAAACCATGATCGCTCTTTGAACCATTTACAATATGGGGAAAAATATTTCATACCTCAAAGTATTTTTTTCCCCTTGTAATTCCTTTGTTCCGGTCTATAATGCATTTCAAAAGTTTAAATTCGTTTTTCTCAAAACACGATTTTTCAAAATTCAACGATTTAATTCAAATACTAGCCAATCACAGAAAAATCAATATATTTAGAGTCCCTTAGGTATTTTTCTTGCTATAAGCATGTACAATTAGTGTTTTTTTTTTTTGTTTTTTTTTTTGTTTTTTTTTTATAGATCCCAATTTTTAACAGCTACACTGCGTGCCGCAGAGCGCCTCAAATTTTACGTGTCCCACGAAAATGGCCACGGTGGTACCCGTGGCGTAATGGTTAGCATGTCCACCTGCTAACCCAGAGGTTCGAGGTTCGAATCCCAGCAGAGGCAAAATGCAAAAATGTTTTTCCACGGGTATCGCCTTTCGCGAGGAATTGGCAAGTCCTCCGTTAGTATTCATTGCCATGAAAAGCGCTTTCTCAGTTAGCCGTTCGGAACCGGCGAAAAATTGTAGGTCCCCTCCATTCCCTCGCAAGGCATGGTTGTGAGAAATGCGCTAGGCCCAGGGGCTCCTCGCTCTGTTGCGCCACCCTATTTATTTATTTATTTACGAAAATGGCTGTGTATTTGTTTATAATAATTCTCTTTTTTGTTACTTAAATGTACGCTAAATCACTTCCTTCAATATTATAATTTTACTACATTTCCTTCCACCAAAAAAAAATTTTTTAGGCTGTTACATAGTGGTGTCACTCCTTAAATATACAACACCTCTTGAGCACATTCCACTGAGTGTCGTCGTTCGATGCTCTTAAAACCACACTAAATTTTCATTCAATGCATTATAGTGCTTGGGGAGATCGAGGTGGGTAACTGCATGGACACAATGGCTGCGGAGACGCAGCCGCAAGAGATGTCAAAACATTAAATACAAGCGAATACAACAACAACGCAAGACGGAGCTGGACAAGTTAACTTGATTTTAACTCTTGCGGCTCCGGCTCCATATGCGTATGCGTATGCATTGTGTTCATCACCCAGTAAAGCATTCCACATCCAAGTTGAGCGGCTTAAATATGAACCAATGAAATCGGGCTGAAGGAAAAACTGATGCAGAATCACTGTCAAGTGGGTGTTTCAGCTAGATTGTAATACTATTCAAGCATTTGTTACAAGCATTTGTTTAAAATACGATTATAGGTACTATGATGCAAGTCTTTCAACCATTCATAAAAAAGTTTGAGAGAACAATTTGACACGATACTACGATGATAACTATTTTTTGAATTTCATGTGAAGATTAAGTTTTTTGTTATTTTTCTTAGAATGTAATAAAATACTTGATAAGGGTCAAAAACGGCACCGTTCTTTTCAAAGCCGACTTTCTCGTTAGTGGCCCACACGATTTTGACGAAATATTGTATAGTAAGTCCTTGGTTGTATAGAAAAGATTGCTTATCGACGTTATAAAAATAAACAGTTTTTGAAATTTTTATTTACTTTTTAAAATGATATTTTGAAAATATTACCCTTGACTCTTTTCAAATTTTGCCAAGATCTCAAAATTAGCATAACTGATTCTCAAAAATTGTATTTTCAAAATAATGGGCAAAACTATTTCTTAAAAATTTGGTTCAACGTTTTTAATTAAATTTTCTGAGTTTCAAAACACAAATTTTGTATTCGAACTTTAGGTTTTGATCTTGTACTTACCACACAATCGCAAGTATGTGCAACCCAGTCGTCCCCTTTTTTTAGTTATATCGTTTTTCATTGACGAAAAGAATTACTCCTTTTCTGAAAAAATTTACTCTTTTCCCAATTTTCATGTTTCATTGAAAAATAGAATAGATCCGGAATTACTCTAAACAACAAAGATCTACTCCCATATGGTTGGGAGATCTACTCTGGATTCACGCAAACATGCAAAAACATTTGTTCTGTCAAATTTTAAATGGAAAATAATTTGCTTATTTTCAATTTGTTGTGCAAGCGTTGGGTTAAAAAATTGCTATAAACTATGAGAAAGTGGGTTTATAAGTTAGAATTCAGTAATTTGCTCAAGAAAACAATTACAAAATATGAAAATATGAATTCCTATATATGTGAAAATCAGTTTAACTTCAAATACTAAGAAAAAACATAAGAATATGTTTCATTGAAAGGAATAGTTCTCGATTTGAGAGTAAATCTTTCGAATTTCAATTAAAAACGCTATTAGCATTTAGTTTTTTTTTAAGAACCAATGTAATCAGGTCAGTTTATCTCGAATACTGAATTATGTAGGAAATTAAAGTTTGGGAAGCTCCCAAAGATTCAAAAAATAAACTTTTCTAAACCATTTTTTTCGGGTTCTAGGTTTTCACCTTGCTCGAGTCTTAGACATCTTTCTGCGTACTTAAAAAAGCGCTTTAAGTACTCTTATTAAAGCTTGAATCTGTCGAGAGCACAACCGTTGTCATAATCAACCAAATGGTTGCTCGTGAATCTGCTACATTCTTACCGTCGCAATTACTGCAGAAATATTGTTGGAGCATACAGCATACTCCTTATTACGTATAGCCAATTGGAGTTGTCATATTGAACCCTGTAAACGGTGGAAGCTACTTTTTTTTTTTACAAAAAACTGGAAAAGTAAACTTTAACACAAAAACAAATACTGATGTTAAGTCAGATCTACTTGCTTTAAGTACTCCACATGTCGTGTTGGAGATATATTTTTCGTCAAAATGCACTTTCCTTCCGCCTCAACATAGTTTAACGCGAAGGCTACTCATTTTGGTTGTGTACCTGGTTTCAAAGTAGGTATAGGAAAATTGTTTTTTTTTTTTTTTTTTTTTTTTTTTTTTTTTTTTTTTTTTTTTTTTTTTTTTTTTTTTTTTTTTTTTATAATAAACTATCATAATAAGGGGTTATGAATACCCTTATAATGTTGTTAAACACAGTGCGAGCATTTAGGAAAATAGGAGAGGATTTGAAAGGAGACACCGATGCACGTTGCTTTTGAATCTTTGTGAATCGTAATGAAGGGGAAATACAGAGCCAGGTAGAGCATTCCACATTCGGGTGGTGCGACTGAAATACGAATCTCTATACTTGACTGTACGCCCGAAGTTGGGCTCAAGGTGAAACTGATGAACATTCCTTGCGAGGCGAGTGTTGCGGCTAAATTGTTTCAGGGGAGAAATGCAACTGGCTACTTCACTAGAGCACTGCTTGTGAAAAAAGCGATAAAAGAGAGTGAGACAGGAAACGTTTCGACGATGTTCAAGAGAATCAATCGATTCTACGATTGAACTATCACCTATCAATTTTAACGCTCTATTTTGTACCCTATCAAGCAGGTGCAAAGATGTTTGAGGAGCACCTGACCAGATATGGGAGTTATACTCCAGTTTTGGGCGGATGAAGGCCTTATAAATTGTAGCCAGATCAGAAGGGGTAAAGAATTTCCTGCATCGTCTCAAGAAGCCTAAGCATTTAGCAGCGTTTTTGGCGACTTCAAATATGTGGTCATTCCAACGAAGATCATCGTTTACACACATACCGAGTACTGACAGCTTTTCGGTTTCTTCGATGCAGGTACCATTCATGGATAATGGCAATGGGGGAATGTTAAGCTTCATCGACAAGAGACAGCATTGAGTTTTCGAAGCATTGAATTCTACTCGGTTCATAAGACCCCATGCAACAATGCTGTCAAGGTCAGAATTCAATGAGCTTATCATACGCAACCGTTCCAGTTCCACATCCGAAGAGCAGGGACGTGAATTTGGAAACGAATATGAAAAGCTGAGGGTCGAGTCGTCAGCAAAACAGTTAAGTGGATTAGAGGTTTCAAACAAGAGATCATTAATGAAAATGAGGAAGAGAGTCGGAGACAAAACGGAGCCCTGGGGCACACCAGCATTTATGAAGTGGGTATCAGAATCGGTGAATACCTATTTTAGTTTAACCTTCGAACGAAAAAGCCTCATAAACTATTGAGCACAGCCGATACCTAATAAACGACATCAAGGCGAGACATTCTTAACTTTGAGAACCCTTATTTGTTCAGTTTGTAGCTAAAAATAAATGCTCGGTATTCTTTCGAACAGACAACATAAGAAAAAGAGGGGATACCTACATTGAAAAAGCTTCACTACTTAACTTGCAAGAAAGAAAAATTAAAAATTTTGGATCCCCACCGCAAACTATAAATACGCCCGCAGAACTAAAGTTTTGAATATTTCATTCCGCTCATTGAAACTTCAGCCAAGGCCAAGAAATCCTCAAAACACCATCCTTCATCTTTTTTAGGTAGAGCTGAGAGCCACCAAAAGCAGCGTTTATCATCCTTTTTAAAGTCACAGATTATACCACCAAAAGAGTCTTTCCGTTCCATCGCTACTCCCCGTCCATTTGTCTGCGGGGTTGACTGTTGCCTCGACTGGCAACCGCATTCAATGGCATGAAGCAAATTTAGAACACGACCCAACACGAACAGCTGCTGCTTCTGGATGGGTAGGCAGTATAACACTGATGCGATGGGGTGTTTCTGTTGCCACTGCAGCTATGGACCAAGTTCAACACACCCTCACGGTGTGAATGTCCTTTCACGATAGTTTGCACCACGATTAATGAGTGCATAGAGCTTCCGGCCACAATCGGTTTCCCGCCCATAACCACCCATCAGCAACCACAGTTCTTTGCTCGTGATTAAGTTTGTTTGCTTTGTGTCTTCTTCAATGGCGCGATGGCAAAAACAAATGCCAGCTTAAAGGAGGACGTGGTAATAGGAAAGGATTACGTTACTTCACAGAAGCTCGAGTGTTTACAATGGTTGCCAGGAATCTGCTTTCAATGCAAAAACTCCCATACACTCAAACATCAGACTCAACAGAAACACAGTATTCCATTTTAATTTCGCTTTTCATTTACTCGGAGGAATTTTTAATGATCCAACATCCATCCAGCTATCCAGAATATAAGGACGGCGATGATATTAAAAATAATAATAATAAAGCAACCAACACCAATATACCTAATAATGAACAACCATTCCATAGCAACGATGACAGATTTCCCTACTTCTGGTCCATTTCACAGCAATTTACAGGACGAACAACGGGGCGAATTCAATAGAACCATTGCAGGAGTACAGAATGGAATGTCATGGAGGTATTGCTTTTTGGAAGATGCCAAAAATAGATAACACACACATACCCCCGCCCCCACTCAAGCCATTCCACACGTACTTGTGCATTTATGTATGAAGCGAGGTAAATCAAAGGATCTTTGCGCTTTTATTCTGAAGGCAGAGAACTACGTACTGCAAAGGCGCACTCAAAAAAAAAAGCTTTAACTGCAAGCAGTATGCTATAAGGAACTCTTATGGTAAACGAATATCGTTTATTTTAATCAGTTATTGCTTGCCGTAAACGACTAGCCCTTTAATTTTAACGCTTTATCGTCTTACCTGAAATTCATGCAAATATCGCTTACAACTATTACTAAAACCCATAGGCACAAGCGTCCGCCGATGATTATAAGAGAATAATCTATTACCCGATAACTACATTACCATTTGTTACAAAACCAAATATCAACAATCTCAACCGAGAAAACTGATTGCTAACAATGCAAAAAACACTTGTCTTCATAGATAAAATCAATCACTGCAAACATCCTTCAGAAATTTGTGATTAAATCTTAAACCATTTACTGTAAGCGGTATAACCCATCATGTGTATAGATTTGGCTCTTAATGATAAGGGTTACAATGTACTTGATAGCAAACGCTCAAAGCGATTCTCAGAAGATATAAGTGTTTGCTACAAAAGGTAAAATCCCTTATTTTAAAAGGAAATACAAATCAGTGCGAAAGACTCTTTGTAATTCACGATTAACTCATATAGCATTAACCACAAACTACATAATCGATGGTGGTTCAAGATTTAGGAATTCCAGGTAAGCGTGGAAGATATTTCGCTTCAAGAGGCCAAAGCGTTTCTCACAAGTGAAAAGTCGTTAGCCACAAAAGATAAAAACGATTATTGTTAAAGAAAAAACAAATCAAGGCCATTGATATGCATAATTTGAGACTAACTTTTAAACCTCTTACCACAAGCTACAAAATCGATGGTGGTTCAATATTTGGAAATTTCAGGTAAGCGTGGAAGATATTTCGCTTCAAGAGGCCAAAGCGTCTCTCACAAGTGAAAAGTCGTTAGCCACAAAAGATAAAAACGATTATTGTTAAAGAAAAAAGAAATCAAGGCCATTGATATGCATAATTCGAGACTAACTTTAAAACCCCTTATCACAAACTATTTAATCGATTATTATTCTAGAATTAGTATTTTCAGAGAAGCGTGAAAAGTATTTTGCGTCAAGAGACCAAAGCGTCTGTCATAAGCGAAAAGTCGTTAGCTGCAAACGATTATAACGATTGTTTTTAAAGAAAAAAGAAATCATTTGTATTGATATAATGTAATTCACAAATAGCACTCAAAGCACTTGTCACAAACTATATAATCGATTATCTTTCTAGATTTAGGAATTTAAGGCAAGCGTGAAAGATATTTCGCTTCAAGAGGCCAAAGCGTCTCTCACAAGTGAAAAGTCGTTAGCCACAAAAGATAAAAACGATTATTGTTAAAGAAAAAACAAATCAAGGCCATTGATATGCATAATTTGAGACTAACTTTTAAACCTCTTACCACAAGCTACAAAATCGATGGTGGTTCAATATTTGGAAATTTCAGGTAAGCGTGGAAGATATTTCGCTTCAAGAGGCCAAAGCGTCTCTCACAAGTGAAAAGTCGTTAGCCACAAAAGATAAAAACGATTATTGTTAAAGAAAAAAGAAATCAAGGCCATTGATATGCATAATTCGAGACTAACTTTAAAACCCCTTATCACAAACTATTTAATCGATTATTATTCTAGAATTAGTATTTTCAGGGAAGCGTGAAAAGTATTTTGCGTCAAGAGGCCAAAGCGTCTCTCACAAGTGAAAAGTCGTTAGCCACAAAAGATAAAAACGATTATTGTTAAAGAAAAAACAAATCATTCGCATTGATATGCATAATTCGAGACTAACTTTAAAACCCCTTATCACAAACTATTTAATCGATTATTATTCTAGAATTAGTATTTTCAGAGAAGCGTGAAAAGTATTTTGCGTCAAGAGACCAAAGCGTCTGTCATAAGCGAAAAGTCGTTAGCTGCAAACGATTATAACGATTGTTTTTAAAGAAAAAAGAAATCATTTGTATTGATATAATGTAATTCACAAATAGCACTCAAAGCACTTGTCACAAACTATATAATCGATTATCTTTCTAGATTTAGGAATTTAAGGCAAGCGTGAAAGATATTTCGCTTCAAGAGGCCAAAGCGTCTCTCACAAGTGAAAAGTCGTTAGCCACAAAAGATAAAAACGATTATTGTTAAAGAAAAAACAAATCATTCGCATTGATATGCATAATTTGAGACTAACTTTTAAACCTCTTACCACAAACTACAAAATCGATGGTGGTTCAATATTTGGAAATTTCAGGTAAGCGTGGAAGATATTTCGCTCCAAGAGGCCAAAGCGTCTCTCACAAGTGAAAAGTCGTTAGCCACGAAAGATAAAAACGATTATTGTTAAAGAAAAAAGAAATCAAGGCCATTGATATGCATAATTCGAGACTAACTTTAAAACCCCTTATCACAAACTATTTAATCGATTATTATTCTAGAATTAGTATTTTCAGGGAAGCGTGAAAAGTATTTTGCGTCAAGAGGCCAAAGCGTCTCTCACAAGTGAAAAGTCGTTAGCCACAAAAGATAAAAACGATTATTGTTAAAGAAAAAACAAATCAAGGCCATTGATATGCATAATTTGAGACTAACTTTTAAACCTCTTACCACAAGCTACAAAATCGATGGTGGTTCAATATTTGGAAATTTCAGGTAAGCGTGGAAGATATTTCGCTTCAAGAGGCCAAAGCGTCTCTCACAAGTGAAAAATCGTTAGCCACAAAAGATAAAAACGATTATTGTTAAAGAAAAAAGAAATCAAGGCCATTGATATGCATAATTCGAGACTAACTTTAAAACCCCTTATCACAAACTATTTAATCGATTATTATTCTAGAATTAGTATTTTCAGGGAAGCGTGAAAAGTATTTTGCGTCAAGAGGCCAAAGCGTCTCTCACAAGTGAAAAGTCGTTAGCCACAAAAGATAAAAACGATTATTGTTAAAGAAAAAACAAATCATTCGCATTGATATGCATAATTCGAGACTAACTTTAAAACCCCTTATCACAAACTATTTAATCGATTATTATTCTAGAATTAGTATTTTCAGAGAAGCGTGAAAAGTATTTTGCGTCAAGAGACCAAAGCGTCTGTCATAAGCGAAAAGTCGTTAGCTGCAAACGATTATAACGATTGTTTTTAAAGAAAAAAGAAATCATTTGTATTGATATAATGTAATTCACAAATAGCACTCAAAGCACTTGTCACAAACTATATAATCGATTATCTTTCTAGATTTAGGAATTTAAGGCAAGCGTGAAAGATATTTCGCTTCAAGAGGCCAAAGCGTCTCTCACAACTGAAAAGTCGTTAGCCACAAAAGATAAAAACGATTATTGTTAAAGAAAAAACAAATCATTCGCATTGATATGCATAATTTGAGACTAACTTTTAAACCTCTTACCACAAACTACAAAATCGATGGTGGTTCAATATTTGGAAATTTCAGGTAAGCGTGGAAGATATTTCGCTTCAAGAGGCCAAAGCGTCTCTCACAAGTGAAAAGTCGTTAGCCACGAAAGATAAAAACGATTATTGTTAAAGAAAAAAGAAATCAAGGCCATTGATATGCATAATTCGAGACTAACTTTAAAACCCCTTATCACAAACTATTTAATCGATTATTATTCTAGAATTAGTATTTTCAGGGAAGCGTGAAAAGTATTTTGCGTCAAGAGGCCAAAGCGTCTCTCACAAGTGAAAAGTCGTTAGCCACAAAAGATAAAAACGATTATTGTTAAAGAAAAAACAAATCATTCGCATTGATATGCATAATTCGAGACTAACTTTAAAACCCCTTATCACAAACTATTTAATCGATTATTATTCTAGAATTAGTATTTTCAGAGAAGCGTGAAAAGTATTTTGCGTCAAGAGACCAAAGCGTCTGTCATAAGCGAAAAGTCGTTAGCTGCAAACGATTATAACGATTGTTTTTAAAGAAAAAAGAAATCATTTGTATTGATATAATGTAATTCACAAATAGCACTCAAAGCACTTGTCACAAACTATATAATCGATTATCTTTCTAGATTTAGGAATTTAAGGCAAGCGTGAAAGATATTTCGCTTCAAGAGGCCAAAGCGTCTCTCACAAGTGAAAAGTCGTTAGCCACAAAAGATAAAAACGATTATTGTTAAAGAAAAAAGAAATCAAGGCCATTGATATGCATAATTTGAGACTAACTTTTAAACCTCTTACCACAAGCTACAAAATCGATGGTGGTTCAATATTTGGAAATTTCAGGTAAGCGTGGAAGATATTTCGCTTCAAGAGGCCAAAGCATCTCTCACAAGTGAAAAGTCGTTAGCCACAAAAGATAAAAACGATTATTGTTAAAGAAAAAAGAAATCAAGGCCATTGATATGCATAATTCGAGACTAACTTTAAAACCCCTTATCACAAACTATTTAATCGATTATTATTCTAGAATTAGTATTTTCAGGGAAGCGTGAAAAGTATTTTGCGTCAAGAGGCCAAAGCGTCTCTCACAAGTGAAAAGTCGTTAGCCACAAAAGATAAAAACGATTATTGTTAAAGAAAAAACAAATCATTCGCATTGATATGCATAATTCGAGACTAACTTTAAAACCCCTTATCACAAACTATTTAATCGATTATTATTCTAGAATTAGTATTTTCAGAGAAGCGTGAAAAGTATTTTGCGTCAAGAGACCAAAGCGTCTGTCATAAGCGAAAAGTCGTTAGCTGCAAACGATTATAACGATTGTTTTTAAAGAAAAAAGAAATCATTTGTATTGATATAATGTAATTCACAAATAGCACTCAAAGCACTTGTCACAAACTATATAATCGATTATCTTTCTAGATTTAGGAATTTAAGGCAAGCGTGAAAGATATTTCGCTTCAAGAGGCCAAAGCGTCTCTCACAAGTGAAAAGTCGTTAGCCACAAAAGATAAAAACGATTATTGTTAAAGAAAAAAGAAATCAAGGCCATTGATATGCATAATTCGAGACTAACTTTAAAACCCCTTATCACAAACTATTTAATCGATTATTATTCTAGAATTAGTATTTTCAGGGAAGCGTGAAAAGTATTTTGCGTCAAGAGGCCAAAGCGTCTCTCACAAGTGAGAAGTCGTTAGCCACAAAAGATAAAAACGATTATTGTTAAAGAAAAAAGAAATCAAGGCCATTGATATGCATAATTTGAGACTAACTTTTAAAACTCTTACCACAAGCTACAAAATCGATGGTGGTTCAATATTTGGAAATTTCAGGTAAGCGTGGAAGATATTTCGCTTCAAGAGGCCAAAGCGTCTCTCACAAGTGAAAAGTCGTTAGCCACAAAAGATAAAAACGATTATTGTTAAAGAAAAAAGAAATCAAGGCCATTGATATGCATAATTCGAGACTAACTTTAAAACCCCTTATCACAAACTATTTAATCGATTATTATTCTAGAATTAGTATTTTCAGGGAAGCGTGAAAAGTATTTTGCGTCAAGAGGCCAAAGCGTCTCTCACAAGTGAAAAGTCGTTAGCCACAAAAGATAAAAACGATTATTGTTAAAGAAAAAACAAATCATTCGCATTGATATGCATAATTCGAGACTAACTTTTAAACCTCTTACCACAAGCTACAAAATCGATGGTGGTTCAATATTTGGAAATTTCAGGTAAGCGTGGAAGATATTTCGCTTCAAGAGGCCAAAGCGTCTCTCACAAGTGAAAAGTCGTTAGCCACAAAAGATAAAAACGATTATTGTTAAAGAAAAAATGGGCACGACTTGCGATCGTTTGCAAAGTAAAATACCAAAATCTTAAGACTGAGTTAAAGGTTTAAGTATTCATTCTTAATTATTTTGTGGTACAGGGCTGCCAACTCCACATTAATTACGAAAATTGAATTGAATCACGCAAAATTTTGAAAAAAAATTAAATTAAATGTTCCAAAAGTTTCAAGTGAAAATCTAAAAACGCCATTTTTTTGCAATCGCTAGTACATAAAAACCCTTAAAATTTAATTAAAATCGTTAGAGCCATTTTTTAAAAAACTGGTTTTTTATTTTTTATTTTTTCAAAAAATTAGGTTTTGAAAATTCAAGTACACAAGGCTAAAGATCTTGCTAAGAAATGTATTGACAAAAAATTTGAAATAAATCAAATATACCGTTTTGAAAATATTCGAAAAAATAAATTGTTTTTAAAAAAATTTATGAAAATTCGAAAAAACTAGATTTTTGAAATATAGATATGCAATCTTTTTCAAACAATTTAGTACATTTTAAATATGAAATTTCGTCAGAATCGAGTTAGCCATTAGATAGAAAGTCGGCTTTGAAAAAAACGGTACTATGGGAGGTACCGTTTTTAGACATTTACCAAAAAATTTTTTTACATCATTAGAACGGTTGTTCAAAACTAATACCTCATGTAAAATTTTATCAAAATCGTTAGAGCCGTTTTCGAGAAAAATAGGTATTGTCATATCGGTTGTATGGCAGGTACCGTTATTTCAAGACCTAGAGACCCAATTCCAAAAACCCCTCTGTAGGCTACCTTACAGAGCTTAACTACAAATTTTTAAAAAAATCGGTCAAGCTGTTTAGGCTGTAGATCCATATACACACAGACGGACATACAGACAGACAGACATACAGACATACAGACAGACAGACAGACAGACAGAATTGTAGGACCCACTTTTTTCGTATTCTCTATCATCGTAATGTCATGTTTAGTAGTTATCTCAAAATTTTTTTTCTGCACGATTGCAAGACTTGCCTTATAGTACCTATAATCGCAAGTAAAAAGAAATCAAGGCCATTGATATGCATAATTCGAGACTAACTTTAAAACCCCTTATCACAAACTATTTAATCGATTATTATTCTAGAATTAGTATTTTCAGAGAAGCGTGAAAAGTATTTTGCGTCAAGAGACCAAAGCGTCTGTCATAAGCGAAAAGTCGTTAGCTGCAAACGATTATAACGATTGTTTTTAAAGAAAAAAGAAATCATTTGTATTGATATAATGTAATTCACAAATAGCACTCAAAGCACTTGTCACAAACTATATAATCGATTATCTTTCTAGATTTAGGAATTTAAGGAAAGCGTGAAAGATATTTCGCTTCAAGAGGCCAAAGCGTCTCTCACAAGTGAAAAGTCGTTAGCCACAAAAGATAAAAACGATTATTGTTAAAGAAAAAACAAATCAAGGCCATTGATATGCATAATTTGAGACTAACTTTTAAACCTCTTACCACAAGCTACAAAATCGATGGTGGTTCAATATTTGGAAATTTCAGGTAAGCGTGGAAGATATTTCGCTTCAAGAGGCCAAAGCGTCTCTCACAAGTGAAAAGTCGTTAGCCACAAAAGATAAAAACGATTATTGTTAAAGAAAAAAGAAATCAAGGCCATTGATATGCATAATTCGAGACTAACTTTAAAACCCCTTATCACAAACTATTTAATCGATTATTATTCTAGAATTAGTATTTTCAGGGAAGCGTGAAAAGTATTTTGCGTCAAGAGGCCAAAGCGTCTCTCACAAGTGAAAAGTCGTTAGCCACAAAAGATAAAAACGATTATTGTTAAAGAAAAAACAAATCATTCGCATTGATATGCATAATTCGAGACTAACTTTAAAACCCCTTATCACAAACTATTTAATCGATTATTATTCTAGAATTAGTATTTTCAGAGAAGCGTGAAAAGTATTTTGCGTCAAGAGACCAAAGCGTCTGTCATAAGCGAAAAGTCGTTAGCTGCAAACGATTATAACGATTGTTTTTAAAGAAAAAAGAAATCATTTGTATTGATATAATGTAATTCACAAATAGCACTCAAAGCACTTGTCACAAACTATATAATCGATTATCTTTCTAGATTTAGGAATTTAAGGCAAGCGTGAAAGATATTTCGCTTCAAGAGGCCAAAGCGTCTCTCACAAGTGAAAAGTCGTTAGCCACAAAAGATAAAAACGATTATTGTTAAAGAAAAAAGAAATCAAGGCCATTGATATGCATAATTCGAGACTAACTTTAAAACCCCTTATCACAAACTATTTAATCGATTATTATTCTAGAATTAGTATTTTCAGGGAAGCGTGAAAAGTATTTTGCGTCAAGAGGCCAAAGCGTCTCTCACAAGTGAAAAGTCGTTAGCCACAAAAGATAAAAACGATTATTGTTAAAGAAAAAAGAAATCAAGGCCATTGATATGCATAATTTGAGACTAACTTTTAAACCTCTTACCACAAGCTACAAAATCGATGGTGGTTCAATATTTGGAAATTTCAGGTAAGCGTGGAAGATATTTCGCTTCAAGAGGCCAAAGCGTCTCTCACAAGTGAAAAGTCGTTAGCCACAAAAGATAAAAACGATTATTGTTAAAGAAAAAAGAAATCAAGGCCATTGATATGCATAATTCGAGACTAACTTTAAAACCCCTTATCACAAACTATTTAATCGATTATTATTCTAGAATTAGTATTTTCAGAGAAGCGTGAAAAGTATTTTGCGTCAAGAGACCAAAGCGTCTGTCATAAGCGAAAAGTCGTTAGCTGCAAACGATTATAACGATTGTTTTTAAAGAAAAAAGAAATCATTTGTATTGATATAATGTAATTCACAAATAGCACTCAAAGCACTTGTCACAAACTATATAAAAAAATATAAACAAAAACAAAGAAAATTAACAACAAACTATCAACAATATTAATTGTCTGTCCAATTCATGGATGTGATAGCAGACATAAACGAAGAACGGCACTTGTTAATCCATTTTAGTTTTTTAGTTTTTTTTTTTATTATTAAAGTTCATCATTTGTTTGTGGGGTGGTGGAGGAGTTAGGAGATTTGTATTGCTGCTGTTGCTCCACCTCGAATAAATAATTGGCATAGGATTCCGCTTGTCGGCAGCGACTTTGCTCCATATAGGGTTTGATGTTGCGATAGGCTAGCACAATGCAAGTAGTGCCTATAATTGCCTTGGCTAAAATCCCAGGCGTTGAGTGACTATATTCTTTTAGAAACTTGATGAAACTCATCACCTCCAAGAGTAGCTGTTGCAATGGTGTTCCTTCGTTGTTCCAATTGCCGACGCAATTCCAAGTCATTGGCAAACTGCATGTTTGACATATTGTTCGAGTTAACTGTGGCATTCGATGATGAGGAAGAAGTCGATCGACGGCGTCTGAGCATATTGCTACGATTGCCAGAATTCGAACCCCTACCATGACGTTGGTTATGGTTCTGCGTTTGATGATGGTAATTACTATGACGTTGCTGATGTTGATTCTTCGGCCCAGCCAATGTAGAATCATATCCACCGCGAGAAGTGTTATTATTATTGGTGCTGTTGTTGCAATTGTTGAGTATCGAATTGTGCATGTGCAACATTTTCTGCAGTCCCATGTTTTGCTCCTCAAGTTTCTTCTTCAACATGGCATTGTGAAGTATGTAGTTTGCATGTGATTGAAGTTCTTCCTGGATGTATGTACGCTGGTTATTCCCACCGATATTATTTGCTTGGAAGCCTCCAGGGGGAAGTCCTGATGCATTAGTGTTTCTCGTCACATTATTGACATGAATTGTGTTTGGTCCTTCAGCACTAAAAACCTTTAAAGTTATTCATATATCAAAATTTCTAAAATTTTACGTCCTTACTTCGATATTTCGTAGATCTCAGAACTCTTTCCATCGAGCAAACGCAGTTCCCATATACCAGGATTCGCTTTTAATTAATAGTAGCCCAAGTTGGCCATCACAATAGTATCCACCACGGTAGGATGATCGTTTTTCCAAGAGTTATTTGCAGGCCTTCTCGGTGGTGCACCCGTCATTGAATCAAAGCAGTGGCCTTCCAATTCAAACTCGCTGTGTATTGAACCTTCAATTTTAACCAAATTTATGTTATCAAGATCGTAGACCGAACGCACAACTTCAACCAACCAATTTTCTCGGGACCTATGCAGGCAATTTAACTTTAAAAGAAAATCTCCAAACACCTCAAAACTGACAAATGCACGACACAAATGACTGTTTGGCAGGAAAAAGAAAAAAAAATGGTTTGACTTTCATGAAACAGTATGGGAATGATGTCAATACCGACCAATGCGTGTGACAGAGAAAGAAAACAGTCGCTTTATTCGCACGAAGTTTCAACGTGTTGATTGACGAAGTTCACATTGGTCGATTTGTTGAAGCTTCGTGCGAATAAATGCGATTGTTTTTTCACACAAAAGAAAAAGATTCTGCTTCCAAACGGCAATACCATTAACCACAAACGATAAAAGTAATCATGAGAAAAGACATTATGTCTTTTGTGGTAAGAATGAATGTATTTCATTTCAAGTGGTACAAACTATTACGCTAAGCAGATATAGCTTGCTACAAGAGATTATAGCAATTATATTTGGAAAAAAAATGCGGATGGGTTGAATATTTTTCTAGAACTAATAAATACCTCAAAAAACATTTGTTTTATACGCTTTTATTAATTACTAGCTCCAATAACAATTTTCCCTTGGAAAACCAATAAAATGTCCTAGTTTTTTATCAAGAACTTTCTATTTTCCCTTCGAAAACCCACTTTGAAATTTTCCTGTTTCCATTTGCAAACCAATGCAGCTGCAATAATATGCAATTTTCCCTTTGAAAACCAATGAGTTTTCCGAGATTTTCATCAAGAACTTTCTATTTTCCATTCGAAAACTCATTTTGAAATTTTCCAGTTTTCCATTTGAAAACCAATGCACCTGCAATAATTTAAAAAAATTTTCCCTAAGAACCATCTACAGACTAACACGAGCAAAATAAAGAAAAAATTTGCCAAATCCGTCCAGCCGTTTATGAGTTATTCGACCGTACACGAACAGGATTTCATTTTTATATACATAATATAAAGATATAGATATAGATTATCCCTCTTAATCACTTGCTTAAATCACGGACTACTATTCGGCGAAAAACAACTCTGAAACAATACGATTTCATGTTCAATAACAGTGTGTGCTAGCCTTAAAGCATTATTTATATTCCTTTTCCAACAGTTCCGTAGTAGAATAAACCAAACTATTCACACAAAAAGCCCCGTTCACACTGTACAATTAGTTGGAAAAACCTGGGTTTGACAAACCAATGTTTGATATTGTGAACTCTTCATACGACCGCTTGTCCAATTTGTTGGATGGTTTTCAAATATTTTTGAAAACCTAGAAGTTGGATGGAATGGAAGGGTAGGTGACATAAGGTTTGACAACAAGCTTGATAAGTGTGAACGTAAAGTTCATCAGACCATCCAACTTCCATCAAACGAAGTCTGTCCAACTAATTGTATAGTGTGTACAGGGCTAAAGACAAAGATTCTGCTTCCAAACGGCAATACCATTAACCACAAACGATAAAAGTAATCATGAGAAAAGACATTATGTCTTTTGTGGTAAGAGTGAATGTATTTCATTTCAAGTGGTACAAACTATTATGCTAAGCAGATATAGCTTGCTACAAGAGATTATAGCAATTATATTTGGAAAAAAAATGCGGATGGGTTGAATATTTTTCTAGAACTAATAAATACCTCAAAAAACATTTGTTTTATACGCTTTTATTAATTACTAGCTCCAATAACAATTTTCCCTTGGAAAACCAATAAAATGTCCTAGTTTTTTATCAAGAACTTTCTATTTTCCCTTCGAAAACCCACTTTGAAATTTTCCTGTTTCCATTTGCAAACCAATGCAGCTGCAATAATATGCAATTTTCCCTTTGAAAACCAATGAGTTTTCCGAGATTTTCATCAAGAACTTTCTATTTTCCATTCGAAAACTCATTTTGAAATTTTCCAGTTTTCCATTTGAAAACCAATGCACCTGCAATAATTTAAAAAAATTTTCCCTAATAACCATCTACAGACTAATGGTGGATTTACATGCATCTGCAAGTGCGGATGAAAATCGGAAAAAGACACAAGATGTAAAATTCATACTTGTCTGATAGAGAGGGAACGAACTTCCTAGTTATGGTTGCAGATGAAAAATTATAGTTGCAGATGAACATGATCATGGTTGCAGATGAAAAATTATGGTTGCAGATGAACATGTTCATCTGCACCCATAATTTTTCATCTGCAACCATAATCCTATTCGGCTCTCTTTTCAACTTTTGTGTTTTATAATCTTCATCCGTCTCGCTTTACTTTTCTGCACTTCCGCAGTTGTAGATGCATGTAAATCCAGCATAACACGAGCAAAATAAAGAAAAAATTTGCCAAATCCGTCCAGCCGTTTATGAGTTATTCGATCATACACGAACAGGATTTCATTTTTATATACATAATATAAAGATATAGATATAGATTATCCCTCTTAATCACTTGCTTAAATCACGGACTACTATTCTGCGAAAAACAACTCTGAAACAATACAATTTCATGTTCAATAACAGTGTGTGCTAGCCTTAAAGCATTATTTATATTCCTTTTCCAACAGTTCCGTAGTAGAATAAACCGAACTATTCACACAAAAGACAAAGATTCTGCTTCCAAACGGCAATACCATTAACCACAAACGATAAAAGTAATCATGAGAAAAGACATTATGTCTTTTGTGGTAAGAGTGAATGTATTTCATTTCAAGTGGTACAAACTATTACGCTAAGCAGATATAGCTTGCTACAAGAGATTATAGCAATTATATTTGGAAAAAAATGCGGATGGGTTGAATATTTTTCTAGAACTAATAAATACCTCAAAAAACATTTGTTTCATACGCTTTTATTAATTACTAGCTCCAATAACAATTTTCCCTTGGAAAACCAATAAAATGTCCTAGTTTTTTATCAAGAACTTTCTATTTTCCCTTCGAAAACCCACTTTGAAATTTTCCTGTTTTCCATTTGCAAACCAATGCAGCTGCAATAATATGCAATTTTCCCTTTGAAAACCAATGAGTTTTCCGAGATTTTCATCAAGAACTTTCTATTTTCCATTCGAAAACTCATTTTGAAATTTTCCAGTTTTCCATTTGAAAACCAATGCACCTGCAACAATTTAAAAAAATTTCCCTAAGAACCATCTACAGACTAACACGAGCAAAATAAAGAAAAAATTTGCCAAATCCGTCCAGCCGTTTATGAGTTATTCGATCGTACACGAACAGGATTTCATTTTTATATACATAATATAAAGATATAGATATAGATTATCCCTCTTAATCACTTGCTTAAATCACGGACTACTATTCTGCGAAAAACAACTCTGAAACAATACAATTTCATGTTCAATAACAGTGTGTGCTAGCCTTAAAGCATTATTTATATTCCTTTTCCAACAGTTCCGTAGTAGAATAAACCGAACTATTCACACAAAAGACAAAGATTCTGCTTCCAAACGGCAATACCATTAACCACAAACGATAAAAGTAATCATGAGAAAAGACATTATGTCTTTTGTGGTAAGAGTGAATGTATTTCATTTCAAGTGGTACAAACTATTACGCTAAGCAGATATAGCTTGCTACAAGAGATTATAGCAATTATATTTGGAAAAAAATGCGGATGGGTTGAATATTTTTCTAGAACTAATAAATACCTCAAAAAACATTTGTTTCATACGCTTTATTAATTACTAGCTCCAATAACAATTTTCCCTTGGAAAACCAATAAAATGTCCTAGTTTTTTATCAAGAACTTTCTATTTTCCCTTCGAAAACCCACTTTGAAATTTTCCTGTTTTCCATTTGCAAACCAATGCAGCTGCAATAATATGCAATTTTCCCTTTGAAAACCAATGAGTTTTCCGAGATTTTCATCAAGAACTTTCTATTTTCCATTCGAAAACTCATTTTGAAATTTTCCAGTTTTCCATTTGAAAACCAATGCACCTGCAACAATTTAAAAAAATTTTCCCTAAGAACCATCTACAGACTAACACGAGCAAAATAAAGAAAAAATTTGCCAAATCCGTCCAGCCGTTTATGAGTTATTCGATCGTACACGAACAGGATTTCATTTTTATATACATAATATAAAGATATAGATATAGATTATCCCTCTTAATCACTTGCTTAAATCACGGACTACTATTCTGCGAAAAACAACTCTGAAACAATACAATTTCATGTTCAATAACAGTGTGTGCTAGCCTTAAAGCATTATTTAGTCCCCTATTATACGATGTCTCACGAGACATGTCTCATTTTTGACGTTCCTTTTAAATTTCCATCCCGTGAGACAATCGCAATTACACGTGAACTTAAGTCTGCGTCTCAAATTTGACAATTTATTATTCTTTTGTTGTTGTAAAAAAACTGAATCAAATAAACACTACTCAAAAGCGAACAAGAGTAAAGAGAAACGTCAAGGTGAGACTACTAAAAATCGGCACGGTACTCATCGGGAATTTTTTTGTGCATTCCATTTCCTCACATCTCCTTTCTTTTTCGCACTCATGTGAGACTGGGCTCGTGAGACATCGTATAATAGGGGACTTATATTCCTTTTCCAACAGTTCCGTAGTAGAATAAACCGAACTATTCACACAAAAGACAAAGATTCTGCTTCCAAACGGCAATACCATTAACCACAAACGATAAAAGTAATCATGAGAAAAGACATTATGTCTTTTGTGGTAAGAGTGAATGTATTTCAAGTGGTACAAACTATTACGCTAAGCAGATATAGCTTGCTACAAGAGATTATAGCAATTATATTTGGAAAAAAATGCGGATGGGTTGAATATTTTTCTAGAACTAATAAATACCTCAAAAAACATTTGTTTCATACGCTTTTATTAATTACTAGCTCCAATAACAATTTTCCCTTGGAAAACCAATAAAATGTCCTAGTTTTTTATCAAGAACTTTCTATTTTCCCTTCGAAAACCCACTTTGAAATTTTCCTGTTTTCCATTTGCAAACCAATGCAGCTGCAATAATATGCAATTTTCCCTTTGAAAACCAATGAGTTTTCCGAGATTTTCATCAAGAACTTTCTATTTTCCATTCGAAAACTCATTTTGAAATTTTCCAGTTTTCCATTTGAAAACCAATGCACCTGCAACAATTTAAAAAAATTTTCCCTAAGAACCATCTACAGACTAACACGAGCAAAATAAAGAAAAAATTTGCCAAATCCGTCCAGCCGTTTATGAGTTATTCGATCGTACACGAACAGGATTTCATTTTTATATACATAATATAAAGATATAGATATAGATTATCCCTCTTAATCACTTGCTTAAATCACGGACTACTATTTGTTAAATGAACAATTTAAATAATAGTTAGTAACTATAGTTACAAACATTTATATGTTTAATAAAAATAATAAGTAACTATGGTTACAACCATTTATATGTAAAAATAACAACTATTGTATGATGTATTTTTTTTTTCATTCTCATCCAGACCTTGTATTAGTTAACTTCAATAAATAAATTAATTCAAAACGATACAAATAATATAACTCATTTTATTAGGTTATGGGCCCAGCAATATTAATCGACGTTTAAAAGTATTATTTGGTGAATTCAATTTATTTTATTTTTGCAATTGAAAATGAGTGGAGAAGGGGAATCCATCATTCGGTTTCAAAAGTTCGATGGCAAGAACTTTAGCCAATGGAAATTTCGATTGGATTTATTGCTCAAGGAAAAGCAATTGATTTATTGTGTGGAAACGGATTTAGAAACGTTATTATCTAGAGAATCAGATGCAACTAAAACAGCAAAAATCATGTCGGATGAGGCGAAATGCCAAAGCGTTGTGGCAATGACAATCAATGATGAGCAATTAACACACGTGATGGAAAAGAAAACGGCAAAGGATATGTACGATGCATTGATTGGTATGTTTCAGCGAAAAAGTGTGACGAGCCAGTTCATTTTACGTAGAAAGTTGTATTCGATGAAATTTCATGGCGGTCATATTGGTAATTATTTGATTGATTTTGAAAATACTGTCCGTGACTTGAAATTAGCAGGCGGAAAATTGGAAGATTTGGATTTGGTAATCACTTTACTCTTGACTCTTCCGGCGAGCTACAACCCGTTGGTCAAATCATTGGAATCAATGGAAGAGGAAAAATTGACCTTACAATATGTAAAAGGCCGTTTGCTTGACGAATCAACTATGTTGAACAATGGTGAAACACAATCGAAAATTGAAGAGGCTTGTGCTATGCAAGGTAAGGCATTGAATATCACTTGTTTCAAATGTGGTAAAAAAGGACATAAGAAGTCTCAATGTTTTTCGAAAAACCACAATAAATCGAAGAAAAATCCACCGAAAAAAGAGTCGAGTGCCAACAACGCATCAAACTATGGACAAAAAGGTGATTTATTGTGTGCGATTCGTGATGATGAAATTGAGGCGTTTGTAGTGAAATGCACAAATGTGAGCGAAAATGGCAATAAGAGCAACGATACAAATGCGTTGAATAGCAAAAGTGCAGTCATACAATCACAAGCATTGAAAACGAAATTTGATAACGCATCAGAAATTACTTTTGTATTGGATTCGGGTGCAACGGATCATATGGCAAATAATAAAGACTATTTCAATGATTTGAAAGATATTAATGAAATTAATATTTCTACAGCAAAAAGAAACGAAAGGGTCTCTGCGAAGAAAATGGGCAACATTTCGATTAGAACATTGTACAACAATGACTCATCAACTAAAACGATGGAAAACGTTTTGTATTCGAAAGATTTGAAATGCAATCTTATGTCAATCAGAAGTCTAACGAAAAAGGGTTTCAAAATTGTGTTTGAAGGCGATAATGCTGAAATTTCATTTCATGGAGAAACTAAATTCGTTGCTCATGCAGAATCAAATTTATATACCGTCAATTTCAGGGTGGAGCGTGATGCATTTGCCGGATTCTCGGGTGAGGACAATTTTAAATCGGTCTCACGCGATTTATGGCACTATCGCTTGGCACATCTAAATGTTTTCGACTTGAAAAAGATGATCAACAAGGGAATGGTTGACGGCATAGATAAAATTGCTGTGAATACAGATGAAATATTTTGTGAACCGTGCGTAATGTAGTGCTGTGTCAATCGCGATTGATTCGGTCTTTTCGACCCGTTCACTGGAAATGATTGATGATTGCAATCATACAAAACTAAAACAATCAATCACCATTTCAATCATTTCCATAGAACGCCACTGAAAGAAACTCGGTATTTTACTATTATATGCTGTATTTGTATGGGATGGGTGAAGACGACCGAAACTGAAACCAATGATTTGATAGAAACGAACGACGAGACCGAAACCAATCATTTGTACGAGCCGAACGTCTGAAAATGAAACCAATCGTTTGAACGAAATGAACGACCGAGACTGAAACCAATCACCAATCACTTGAACCAAAAGACCGACCGAGATTGAAACCAATCGTTTGAACGAAACGAACGAACGAGACTGAAACCAATCACCAATCACTTGAACCAAACGAACGACCTAGACTGAAACCAATCGTTTGAACCAGACCCGAAACGATTGACCGAAACTGAAACCAATCAAACAAGTACTACAGTACTACTTTGATGCTCGTAGAATGGTGCTATTGCTGAGTAGGTGGGCGATGCTTTTCATTTCAGATGAAGCACATATAGGTATACATACTTATGTTTATTTTATATTTTCAGCTTTTAGAATTTGAATGATTTAGAACTTTTCTAGTCCTTGTTTTGAAGCGATATTGAAAGATTTCGACTTCGAATTTTTTAAAGCCATTCTCACTGAAAACGTAAAATGAATGTAATGTGTGTATGTATATGCATATGCACATCTAAAAAAGAAAACCATCCCCCATCTACAACTTAGTACCATACTATTGGTTCTTGCCTACGTTTCTGTTTCGATGTTGACTCGACTGCACCTATGTACATATGTATGTAGGTAGACACGAAACGTAAACAGAGAGTAACAAAAATTAAAAAATACAACGCTATACGCTACACTGCAAATGATTGGTTTCAATTTCGGTCGTTCCTCGTTCTCAAGCGTCTATTGGTTTCAGTTTCGGTCGATCGCCTCGGCCAGTGCAAGTGATTGAATTGAATGATTGATTGAAATGACCGAATCTTTCCATTGAACGATTGATGATTGAGTCGTTCACTGGAAATGAACGATTGACACAGCATTAGCGTAATGGGTAAGCATACACGTTTTCCATTCAAGAAGCGACATGTTGTGCGATCATCTCGTATTTTGGAATTAATACACACCGATGTGTGTGGGCCAATGTCACAGCCGGCATATGATGGTGCTCGTTACTTCGTAACATTCACGGATGATTTTTCGAGAGCATCAATGATATACACCATGAAGACAAAGAATGAAGCGTTTGATAAATTTAAAGAATTTAAAGCTATGGCTGAAGCTGAGCATGGCACAAAAATCGCAAAAATCAAGAAAGACAATGGTGGTGAGTATGACTCAATTGAATTTATTGATTACTGTAAATCGAATGGAATTCAGCGATTGAACACGGCACCTCGTAATCCGGAAATGAATGGGATTGCTGAACGATTAAATAGAAATTTGCAAGAGAAAGCACTATCGATGCTGATTGCTGCTGGTCTTGATCGAAAATTTTGGGCGGATGCGGTTCGAACAGCAAATTTCATTAAAAATCGTGTGCCAACTGCTGCTTATGGAAAACAATTTAAAACGAAAACTCCAGCAGAAATTTGGAATGGAAAGAAACCAGATTTGTCGATTGTTCGAATTTTTGGTTCAACGTGCTATAACCATGTTGCGGTAGAAACACGCACAAAGTTTCAACCAAAAGCATCGAAATGCATATTTCTTGGTTATGCATCGACTAGCACATATCGTCTATGGGACGTGAATAAAAACAAATTGGTAATTGGACGCAATGTAACATTCGATGAGAAATCGGTATTGAATCGGTTGAAGGAAAAACAGAGAACAGAAGCTGCGATTCACTTTTTTCCGGAAGCCGAAGAGATTGCGGTTGATACGGGTGATATGAACGGGAGTTTATCATACCACAGTGTCGATATGGATGATACTGGTGACATCGAAGAAAATCTCAACAGTGCCAACTCGGATGGCATTGGTAACAACGGTAACCAGATTTTACGTCGCAGTTCAAGAGAAAAGAAAACGCCAAATAGATATGGTGAGTGGGAATGTGGTGCACATTTTGCACTGTCGGCGCAACAATTTGTCGAAGATGATCCACTATCGATTGAGGAGGCGAAAAATAGTGATGATTGGCCGGAATGGAAGAAGGCAATCGAAAGTGAATACGAATCGCTCATGAAGAACAATACTTGGACTTTATGTGATTTACCAAATGGTCGCAAACCAATATCTGGTAAGTGGGTTTTCAAACTCAAACGAAAAGCCAATGGTGAGGTTGACAAGTATAAGGCGAGATTCGTTGCAAGAGGCTTTGTACAATTACAGGGGTTTGACTTCAACGAAACGTATTCTCCTGTGGCCAAACTACCAACCTTGAGAATTTTGTTGGCGATTGCGATACGATTCGACATGCACATACATCAAATGGATGTTAAGAGCGCTTTTCTCAATGGTGAATTGAAAGAGGAAATATTCATGACACAACCAGAAGGTTTCGCGAGGGGCAACAAAGTATGCAAGCTCAACAAAGCAATTTATGGCCTTAAGCAGGCGTCGAGAATGTGGAATGAGAAATTTCATCAATTCATTTCACGCATCGGTTTCAAGCGTTGTGCTTCGGACTATTGCCTGTATACGAAATTCGAAAACGGAATTCGTTGTTTCATTCTTCTGTATGTCGATGACTTGCTCATTGTTTGTGACAATCTGCAGATGTTGAATATTGTCAAAGGGCTACTTGCGAAACAATTCGAAATGACGGATATCGGTAAGGCTGATACATTCCTTGGTATGCATATTTCACATGATCGCGAAAGGGGAATCATTCATCTGTCTCAATCGCATTATTTGAAGAATGTTATTCGAAAATTTGGAATGACAGAATGCAAGCCAATATCAACACCAATCGAAAAGGGACTAAACTTGCCAGCTGAAAAGGGAATCTTGGATTCAACTGTACCGTATCGTGAATTAATTGGATGTTTGACATACGCTACATTGACTACGCGGCCGGATTTGTGTGCGGCTACAAATTACTTCAGTCGGTTCCAGAGCTGCTTTACAAGGGAACACTTTACACATGCGAAACGCATTCTTCGCTACTTACAAGCTACAGGTGATTTGAAGCTTGAATATCGTAAAGACAAAAAGGCTGACATTTTGGTTGGTTACGCCGATTCAGATTGGGCGGGAGACAAAAACGACTCAAAATCTACTTCCGGGTATGTCTTCAAGTTATTTGGTAACACTATCAGCTGGGGAACTCACAAACAAGAAACGGTGAGTCAATCGTCAACAGAAGCAGAATACGCAGCGTTGGCTTGGGCGATTAACGAAGCAATATGGATCAAAGAGCTGATTGGTGAATTGGGAATTGAAATCAAACATGCGATTACCATTCATGAAGATAACCAATCAACAATCAATGCGGCACAGGAGCCAAGAAACCATAAACGTATGAAACATGTTGCGGTTAGATTTCATTATGTTCGTGACACCATAAGCAAGAAAATCATTCAATTGAAATATATTCCGACGGGTGAACAAATTGCGGACATTATGACGAAGGGACTTGGAAGAATTCAATTTGTTAAATTACGCTGTGATTTAAATTTAGTTTGAGATTTGGTTACATGAACTCTTTCGTTAGAAGAAATTCATTCTTAGATTTTGTTTGCCAAAAATTATTTAACGTAAATTTTATATTTCATTATTAAAATTGAGGAGAGGTGTTAAATGAACAATTTAAATAATAGTTAGTAACTATAGTTACAAACATTTATATGTTTAATAAAAATAATAAGTAACTATGGTTACAACCATTTATATGTAAAAATAACAACTATTGTATGATGTATTTTTTTTTTCATTCTCATCCAGACCTTGTATTAGTTAACTTCAATAAATAAATTAATTCAAAACGATACAAATAATATAACTCATTTTATTACTATTCTGCGAAAAACAACTCTGAAACAATACAATTTCATGTTCAATAACAGTGTGTGCTAGCCTTAAAGCATTATTTATATTCCTTTTCCAACAGTTCCGTAGTAGAATAAACCGAACTATTCACACAAAAGACAAAGATTCTGCTTCCAAACGGCAATACCATTAACCACAAACGATAAAAGTAATCATGAGAAAAGACATTATGTCTTTTGTGGTAAGAGTGAATGTATTTCATTTCAAGTGGTACAAACTATTACGCTAAGCAGATATAGCTTGCTACAAGAGATTATAGCAATTATATTTGGAAAAAAATGCGGATGGGTTGAATATTTTTCTAGAACTAATAAATACCTCAAAAAACATTTGTTTCATACGCTTTTATTAATTACTAGCTCCAATAACAATTTTCCCTTGGAAAACCAATAAAATGTCCGAGTTTTTTATCAAGAACTTTCTATTTTCCCTTCGAAAACTCACTTTGAAATTTTCCTGTTTCCATTTGCAAACCAATGCAGCTGCAATAATATGCAATTTTCCCTTTGAAAACCAATGAGTTTTTTGAGATTTTTATCAAGAACTTTCTATTTTCCATTCGAAAACCCATTTTGAAATTTTCCAGTTTTCCATTTGAAAACCAATGCACCTGCAATAATTTCAAAAAAAATTTCCCTCATAAATCTCTTCTATACATAATTTCTCCCTCTATCACTTGTCTTAAATCACGAATTACTATTTGTCGAAAAACAAGTCTGAAACGATACAATTTCATGTTCAATAACAATGTGTGCCAGCCTTAATGCACATTGTAGTGTAATCACCTTAAATATCTCAGTTCACGTCGTTCCACCTTTAGGAATCAAATGTCTCAGTTCACGTCGTTCCACTTTGGCGCGTCTGCAGCTACAAAAGATGATGTCATGCCTCATGCCATTGATAATTCAATTTTAAATGGTGGTGAAACGTGAAAGGTTTGTGTGTTGTGTCGCGCTTTTTTCATTGTCTGTCGACTGTCGGTGTAAAATCCAAAATTAAAAAGAAAGAAAAATTTTAAATTGAAAACTAAAATAAAAACTTTAAAAGTAATAAAAATTGAAAGAGGACGAATAACAAACGGAAAGTAATTAAAAGAAAAAATCTAAAGCCAAATCGGCAAGCCAATACCCATCTGTGAGTATCTACCATTTTGATTTTCATTAAATATATATATTTTTCGTGTTTTGTAGCTTAGTTTGTTCATATTTTACATTATTTCTATTATTTCATCTAAATCATATTTCGTGAGTGTATATTTTGGGAGGATACAGTGTCCAGACCCGATTAAAATCAATTTTTTTGGAATTTGTGTAGGTATATTGAAATTCAACCATTTTGGTTTTCAATGAATGCATACTTTTTGCGTTTTTTGTTGGTTAGTTTTTTCATATTTGCACATGCACATTATATTTCGTGGGTTTATAATTTAGGAGATTCAGCCCATTTGAAATTCCAAATAATAAAAACAAAATCTATGAATTCGTCGTGTAGAGGTCAGTTTTGAGGGCATAGGTTAGGCTAGGTTGCCAATTAGTTTAAATTAACCAATTTTAAGTTGAAAGCTAAAATAATAAATTTAAAAGTACTAAAAATTGCAAGAGAACGAAAAACAAACGGAAAGTTAATTAAAAAAAGAAAAAATCTAAAGCCAAATCGGCAAAGCCAATACCCATCTGTGAGTAGGTATCTACCATTTTGATTTTCATTAAATATATATATTTTTCGTGTTTTGTAGCTTAGTTTGTTCATATTTTACATTATTTCTATTATTTCATCTAAATCATATTTCGTGAGTGTATATTTTGGGAGGATACAGTGTCCAGACCCGATTAAAATCAATTTTTTTGGAATTTGTGTAGGTATATTGAAATTCAACCATTTTGGTTTTCAATGAATGCATACTTTTTGCGTTTTTTGTTGGTTAGTTTTTGCATATTTGCACATGCACATGCACATTATATTTCGTGGGCTTATAATTTAGGAGATACAGTCCATTTGAAATTCCAAATAATAAAAACAAAATCTATGAATTCGTCGTGTAGGGTCAGTTTTGAGGGCATAGGTTAGGCTAGGTTGCCACAGCCACTATCTAGATACTATCAAAGAAGGGAGGAACTTTTAAAACAAACGGAAAGTGAATATATTAAAAAAGAAAAAATCTAAAGTCAAGATCGGCAAAGCCAATACCCTATGTGAGAATTTACCATTTTGATTTTCATTAACATTTCGTGTTTTGTAGCTTAGTTTGTTCATATTTTACATTATTTTTATTATTTCACACAAATCATATTTCGTGAGGGTATAATTTGGGAGGATACAGTGTCCAGACCCGAATAAAATCAATTTTTTTTGGAATTTGTGTAGGTATATTGAAATTCAAACATTTTGGTTTTCAATGAATGCATACTTTTTGCGTTTTTTGTTGGTTAGTTTTTTCATATTTGCACATGCACATGCACATTATATTTCGTGGGTTTATAATTTAGGAGATACAGCCCATTTGAAATTCCAAATAATAAAAACAAAATCAATGAATTCGTCGTGTAGGGGTCAGTTTTGAGGGCATAGTTTAGGCTAGGTTGCCACAGCCACTATCTAGATACTATCGAAGAAGGGAGGAACTTTTAAAACAAACGGAAAGTGAATATATTAAAAAAGAAAAAATCTAAAGTCAAGATCGGCAAAGCCAATACCCTATGTGAGAATTTACCATTTTGATTTTCATTAACATTTCGTGTTTTGTAGCTTAGTTTGTTCATATTTTACATTATTTTTATTATTTCACACAAATCATATTTCGTGAGGGTATAATTTGGGAGGATACAGTGTCCAGACCTGAATAAAATCAATTTTTTTAGAATTTGTGTAGGTATATTGAAATTCAAACATTTTGGTTTTCAATGAATGCATACTTTTTGCGTTTTTTGTTGGTTAGTTTTTTCATATTTGCACATGCACATGCACATTATATTTCGTGGGTTTATAATTTAGGAGATACAGCCCATTTGAAATTCCAAATAATAAAAACAAAATCAATGAATTCGTCGTGTAGGGGTCAGTTTTGAGGGCATAGTTTAGGCTAGGTTGCCACAGCCACTATCTAGATACTATCGAAGAAGGGAGGAACTTTTAAAACAAACGGAAAGTGAATATATTAAAAAAGAAAAAATCTAAAGTCAAGATCGGCAAAGCCAATACCCTATGTGAGAATTTACCATTTTGATTTTCATTAACATTTCGTGTTTTGTAGCTTAGTTTGTTCATATTTTACATTATTTTTATTATTTCACACAAATCATATTTCGTGAGGGTATAATTTGGGAGGATACAGTGTCCAGACCTGAATAAAATCAATTTTTTTAGAATTTGTGTAGGTATATTGAAATTCAAACATTTTGGTTTTCAATGAACGCATACTTTTTGCGTTTTTTGTTGGTTAGTTTTTTCATATTTGCACATGCACATGCACATTATATTTCGTGGGTTTATAATTTAGGAGATACAGCCCATTTGAAATTCCAAATAATAAAAACAAAATCAATGAATTCGTCGTGTAGGGGTCAGTTTTGAGGGCATAGTTTAGGCTAGGTTGCCACAGCCACTATCTAGATACTATCGAAGAAGGGAGGAACTTTTAAAACAAACGGAAAGTGAATATATTAAAAAAGAAAAAATCTAAAGTCAAGATCGGCAAAGCCAATACCCTATGTGAGAATTTACCATTTTGATTTTCATTAACATTTCGTGTTTTGTAGCTTAGTTTGTTCATATTTTACATTATTTTTATTATTTCACACAAATCATATTTCGTGAGGGTATAATTTGGGAGGATACAGTGTCCAGACCTGAATAAAATCAATTTTTTTAGAATTTGTGTAGGTATATTGAAATTCAAACATTTTGGTTTTCAATGAATGCATACTTTTTGCGTTTTTTGTTGGTTAGTTTTTTCATATTTGCACATGCACATGCACATTATATTTCGTGGGTTTATAATTTAGGAGATACAGCCCATTTGAAATTCGGATATACAGCTCATTTGAAATTAAAAAATTAATAAAGTAAAGAAAAATTTTAAGTTGAAAGCTAAAATAATAAATTAAAAAGGACTAAAAATTGCAAGAGAACGAAAAACAAACGGAAAGTTACATTACTTTTATTATTTCACACAAATCATATTTCGTGAGGGTATAGTTTGGGAGGATACAGTGTCCAGACCCGAATTAAATCAATTTTTTTTGGAATTTGTGTAGGTATATTGAAATTCAAACATTTTGGTTTTCAATGAATGCATACTTTTTGCGTTTTTTGTTGGTTAGTTTTTTCATATTTGCACATGCACATGCACATTATATTTCGTGGGTTTATAATTTAGGAGATACAGCCCATTTGAAATTCCAAATAATAAAAACAAAATCAATGAATTCGTCGTGTAGGGGTCAGTTTTGAGGGCATAGTTTAGGCTAGGTTGCCACAGCCACTATCTAGATACTATCGAAGAAGGGAGGAACTTTTAAAACAAACGGAAAGTGAATATATTAAAAAAGAAAAAATCTAAAGTCAAGATCGGCAAAGCCAATACCCTATGTGAGAATTTACCATTTTGATTTTCATTAACATTTCGTGTTTTGTAGCTTAGTTTGTTCATATTTTACATTATTTTTATTATTTCACACAAATCATATTTCGTGAGGGTATAATTTGGGAGGATACAGTGTCCAGACCTGAATAAAATCAATTTTTTTAGAATTTGTGTAGGTATATTGAAATTCAAACATTTTGGTTTTCAATGAATGCATACTTTTTGCGTTTTTTGTTGGTTAGTTTTTTCATATTTGCACATGCACATGCACATTATATTTCGTGGGTTTATAATTTAGGAGATACAGCCCATTTGAAATTCGGATATACAGCTCATTTGAAATTAAAAAATTAATAAAGTAAAGAAAAATTTTAAGTTGAAAGCTAAAATAATAAATTAAAAAGGACTAAAAATTGCAAGAGAACGAAAAACAAACGGAAAGTTACATTATTTTTATTATTTCACACAAATCATATTTCGTGAGGGTATAGTTTGGGAGGATACAGTGTCCAGACCCGAATTAAATCAATTTTTTTTGGAATTTGTGTAGGTATATTGAAATTCAAACATTTTGGTTTTCAATGAATGCATACTTTTTGCGTTTTTTGTTGGTTAGTTTTTTCATATTTGCACATGCACATGCACATTATATTTCGTGGGTTTATAATTTAGGAGATACAGCCCATTTGAAATTCGGATATACAGCTCATTTGAAATTAAAAAATTAATAAAGTAAAGAAAAATTTTAAGTTGAAAGCTAAAATAATAAATTAAAAAGGACTAAAAATTGCAAGAGAACGAAAAACAAACGGAAAGTTACATTATTTTTATTATTTCACACAAATCATATTTCGTGAAAGTATAGTTTGGGAGGATACAGTGTCCAGACCCGATTAAAATCAATTTTTTTGGAATTTGTGTAGGTATATTGAAATTCAACCATTTTGGTTTTCAATGAATGCATACTTTTTGCGTTTTTTGTTGGTTAGTTTTTGCATATTTGCACATGCACATTATATTTCGTGGGCTTATAATTTAGGAGATACAGTCCATTTGAAATTCCAAATAATAAAAACAAAATCTATGAATTCGTCGTGTAGGGGTCAGTTTTGAGGGCATAGGTTAGGCTAGGTTGCCACAGCCACTATCTAGATACTATCAAAGAAGGGAGGAACTTTTAAAACAAACGGAAAGTGAATATATTAAAAAAGAAAAAATCTAAAGTCAAGATCGGCAAAGCCAATACCCTATGTGAGAATTTACCATTTTGATTTTCATTAACATTTCGTGTTTTGTAGCTTAGTTTGTTCATATTTTACATTATTTTTATTATTTCACACAAATCATATTTCGTGAGGGTATAATTTGGGAGGATACAGTGTCCAGACCTGAATAAAATCAATTTTTTTAGAATTTGTGTAGGTATATTGAAATTCAAACATTTTGGTTTTCAATGAATGCATACTTTTTGCGTTTTTTGTTGGTTAGTTTTTTCATATTTGCACATGCACATGCACATTATATTTCGTGGGTTTATAATTTAGGAGATACAGCCCATTTGAAATTCCAAATAATAAAAACAAAATCTATCTTGATCTTATGGTTCAATTTCCAATTGGGAAACACAACTTCATAAAGCTAGCCCTACATGTTTGCCGAACATGCTTGTGCGCGCTATGAATTCGTCGTGTAGGAGTCAGTTTTGAGGGCATAGGTTAGGTTAGGTTACCACAGCCACTATCTAGATGCTATCGAAGAAGGGAGGAACTTTTAAGAAGGTTGTGATCAAGCAGTTGTGCTAGTACCTCCCTATATCGTTCCCAGTTTGTATTACGGTGACTGCGAAAAATAGTTTATAGCCAGGAGTCCTAAGGCCTCTGATGATGGTGTTTGAACTAGTCAACTCGGTTTGCCAACTCGGTTCGCCAACTCGGTTTTCCAACTCGGTTTGCCAACTCGGTTTGCAACTCGGTTTGCAACTCGGTTTGCCAATTCGGTTTGACAACTCAGATTGCCCTGAAAATTTTTATTTTTTTTATTTATGGCTTTATTAACCTATAATAAATGTTTTTATGCATATTAAGTATAGTTAGTAGTTTAAAAGTGTCTTTGATGTTTTGCTCTGTTGGGTTGATGAAATGATGAGGAGGTTTGTTAATGAGTTGGAAGTTTCAGTTTAAATAAAAAAAACAAAATTGCAGTTTTAATAACCAAATATTGACCAATTGAGCACTTATTCATTAAAATTGTTTTTCAATATTAAATTAATAACCTTAATGTTTTTTGCTGTTTTTTTAGACGTAAATTTAATAATGGCGTCTTCAGGTTCCATATCTGTCGACTCAAATTTTTTGTCGTTTAGTTTGTCGGCTGAAACCAAATTTTATTTTACGAAAGAGGTTTGTTAGTTTTTATTGTGTATTCATAAATGTATTCTAAATATTTTATTTCCTTGTTTATGTGTACCTTACTTGTCTGTAGATTTTTGTTTAATATTACCGTAAATGACTGTTTTTAAACTCAGAGCTTTATGCTTGGCATTCTTACTTCTGTTGTTACTGTTTTTAAAAACAGTTTACGTTTGATTTTAGTATACATAGTAAAAGCCACTAATTAATATTTTTGTTTTAATTGCTAGGGGTTTTCCCTTGCGCTATAGTGGTTTGCAGTATTTGACTTTTAAAGCATGTAAGTGCGGTATTCATAAGGTTTTAAAATAATTTTAAAAAGGTGTTCGGCTGCATATTTTCATAGTTTTAAAGTCAAAATTATATATGTATATTAGACTGTTTCAAATTAAAACAGTCTAATGTATATATTCCATAAATTTTAAATCTCACACAAATGTTATTAAATAGAAAGAAAAACCTAGAATACCTAAAATAAAATACAATAAAAAAACTTGGATTTGCTTTATAAAATATGAATCTGCTGCAAAATACCTCGACTTTTAATGTATTTGCATTAGTAAACACTATATGAATTTTCTGCATCTTAAAGTTTTTTTAAATTTAATTTTGTTTAGATCCTTTTGAGTGACTGCTTAGAACTCAATTTGGAAACCCTAATCATTTTAAGAAAGTACGAAACAAAAAAAACGTTGGACGAATCAGATAGATCGAAAATAGCAAAAGTCATTATCAACACTCTTTTATTGGATAAATTCGACAGACTGTAAATAGTCTCAAAATTTTTTTAAATAACAATATTATCTTCCAAATTTTTGACAATTAGGCTACAAAAACACGAATATATTCATCTTTCTACTTTACTGTGTCAAATATTTCCTACAGAGGAGAAGGAGACTTTTTATTCGCCCGCTGTTGGAAAAGTTAAAGCGGGGGGAAAACTTTTGTCAGCTTTAACGAACACAAGAACATCGCTTAAGGCATGTGGATTGATAGACCGGAGACCGATTGCAGGAACAACAACCATAAGCAATAAACCCCCAAGTGCGTTCGCATTTTCTTCTTTCTCTGTTATTCAAACCAAATCCATCAAAATAAAATATTCACTATTACTATGAAATGTTTTTTGTACATCCTTAGATATTTTGAATACTATATCTGCCGAAGAAGCTGAGAAGAGTTTACGTCTTAGCTCAGTGGAAGACAAAGAGTTTTTCAATTTGTGGACTGCATCCTATTGCTGTCGTAGAAAATTTGTTTGCGACAATGGAGTCAGCGCATATTTTAATCGCTACAAGTTTTTAGAGGGGGACATTACAATTCGATTGGTATTTTTTAATTTTTTGTTGAGTAATTTTGAAAAATAAAAACGAAAAGTATACCTTTGTATCTCGCTTATTTAACTTTCATTTATTTTTAGCTTCTTTCAGACGCAGAAACTTATTTTTCTCAAGAGAGCAAAAACCAAAAAAAAGTTGATCTAAATATAAGTTTAATATCAAAACGCCTTGATATTTTAGCGGAAATTTTATTAGAACTTGCGTCAAAGAGCAAAAATACGGAATTGAAAAAGTGGTGGCTTTATTCTGAAGAGAACAAGGGAAATAAAGGTAAGATTATATAGTACACTTTTAGAATAATATATTATAAATTATTTTTTATTGTATATATTAGAATTGTGTACTATATTTGGGCTCCGTTCACTGCCCTATTTTTTCCCCGTTAAAGCCTTAAAGGCTAAGAAAGGTTCGACCACATCGAAGCGTTCAACGAAAGCAGTTGGAGCAGCTAATTTCTTACCACTATTCTCTACTGAGCAAGAGGCTCATCAATTTTATACACAAACTGAAATCGAGACGCCACGAATTCATCTAATTGGACAAGAAAAAGAGGTGACTAATTTAATAACAGTTGTAGATATTGAGGATAAGCGATTCGTTTTCACTAATTTTAAGAAAGCTTTTCAATTCTGTTTTGCAAGTTTTTTTGCATTAGATGTAGAATATCCTAATGCTTCTAGTAATTTTTGGATTTTAATACAACAGACCGCGTTTCAACTCTATCTTACACAAGATAGAAAGGGCGAGGTTTCCAGAAATATTTCCCTAAGAAGAGAAATTTTAAATGAGTGGAAAAATAAAAACCCTGAAACTGATAACGTTTTAGAAAATGATTTCGATAGCTTCACTCAAATCTTTAGAACTGACAGCACTTCCACTCCGTTGTTTTGAATGCGAAAAAAAAATTGAAAACCTATTTCTCTACAGAAAACACTTAAGTACTCATACATATCTTAAAATGTTTAAATGTGTTTTATGTCCCACATTTTTTTCCACATCCAAAGGCTTAATAAAGCACATCAAAACACATTTTAAATCATGTAGACAAGATTGTTTTAAAAAAGAATCTGTTTCAGATATTCAAAACGTAGAAGTTTCAAATGAAATGAATAGAAATGCAATATGCAGTGATCTTTTAGATAATGTTTTAGATGCGAATACATTTTTATGCCAGTATCGCGACAATCTTTTTAAGTTCATTCTTACTATATATTCTGACGAGATTATATCTAGAAAAAAATCTAAAGAGTTACTGTTTCAAATTAATAACCAAAATAAACTAATTTTTAACTATCTCGGAACCACTGTCCCCAGGGAAGATAATCAATTTTTTTTTGAAAATTTAGAGAAAATAAAAAACTTAAATTCTAAAATCTTTACTTGTAGTGAATACAAATTTCTAAAGCTTTTAGAAGATTTTGATCTTTACTTTCCCCCAGAAGAAAAGACTATTGAAAAGCGGTTAGATGTTAAAAGCAAAAATGAGTTACTTCAAACTAAGTTAATGAAGTTTTCAGTTATGTTATTTCCTTTGCGAAAAATTTTTAAAGCTTTGTTTAGTGATACTGGTTTTTTGGATACAGTACTTAAATACATGAACGAAATAAAAGAGTTAAAGTCTCAAGGTGTGATTGTAAACGTTATGAGTTCTGAATATTGGGAAAAGAAGTTAAAAACTTTTCCGAAAAATCCTTCGGTTTTGTATCTTCCAATAGATGGATATTTTGATGACTTTGAACCAATGAATGCATTAGGTGCACATGCTGGAGCTTATAAAATAGGAGGTTTTTACGTTAAAATTGATTGTTTGCCTCCATGTCTGCAATCTAAACTAGATTTCATTTTTGTCGGTTCACTATTATTCTCTAGTGACCGTACTAAATATGGTAACGAAACTATGTTCCAATTTGTAATCGAAGAACTGAATTACCTTCAAAATGAAGGCATTGAAATACAACATGAGAAATATAAAAGAGTTAAATTTGTATTCGTAAGTTTGCTAGGTGATAACTTGGGGATACACGCAGTTACAGGTTTTTCTGAATGCTTTATTTGTAACTTTCCATGCCGAATTTGTAAAATTGATAAAAACTCGCTTAAATACTGTATTGATAATAGATTTCCTATGAGAGACAGGAAAAATTACGAAGAAGATTTAAATGTCAATGATTTGTCCAAAACTGGCATTAAAGGAATATGCGTTTGGAATCGTCTTCAATATTTTCATGTAACAGAAAATATTTGCGTTGATATAATGCATGATATTTTGGAAGGTGTTGCACATGAAGATCTATGCAAAGTATTTGAAACCCTAATTAAAAAAAAAGTATTTTCTTTAGAAACCCTTAATTTTAGAATAAAGAAATTTGACTTCGGTACTAACAATAGACCAGACGTTATCACAGAAACAATGTTAGAATGTAAAAAAATAAAGTTTACAGCAGCAGAAATGCTCAATTTTGTTCTTAATCTACCTCTGATTATTGGTGATATTATACCCTCAAATTCACAAGAGTGGCAACTAATAATACTATTAAAAAAAATTTTAAGTCTTGTTCTAGAGCAACAATACGTATATTACACTCCAATTTTATTTAAAAGCTTAATAACCGAACATCACAAATTATTTATAAGATTGTTTGGAGAGATTTTAAAGTTTAAGGCCCATATTTTACTTCATTATCCGACAATTATGTCAAACATTGGACCCCTTAAAAATAAGTGGGCAATGAGATTTGAATCAAAACATCAAACCCTAAAAAATATATCGAGATCCTCAAAAAATCGTAAAAATTTGATTAAAACCATCTCCATCAAGATTCAACTCAAGACAGCACATTCTTTAATGCAAAGTTATGATTACAATGGGTTGAAATATGAAAAGTTAGATGAAATAACCAAGTTTCACTTGCATAAAAAATTTGGAATATCTATTAAAAAAGAAATGGAAAAAATGTATAAAATCAGGTCCTTAAAATCCAATGAAACTATTTTGGAAGATAATCACGTAATAGAAATAACATCTTGTAATAATGAGGATATAATTCAATTTGCAGTTATAAAAACTATATTTTGCACAGATTTAGAAGAATTTTATTTTGTGTGCCAATTGCTTGAAACATGTTGTTTCGTTCAACATTATCAAGCGTTTAAAGTTAAAATTTTAGATGTGTTTCATATATTCAATTTTAATGAAATATCTCTAGAATTTACATCCAAATTAACAAAAATTTCTAATGGTGACTTATTTGTCAACTGGAAATTCTTAAATTTTTGACATGTTCGATGCATAATTGCATATGCATATGTATGCATATATACAATCAAACAACTTATTCGGTCTAAGAACCTGACTTCTATGGGCCCAAAACATTTAAAATATATTCTTTTCTACATTTACAAAACAAGGCACTAGATGATGAGCTTTCTTGATCGTAGAAACTAGCTTGTGTTAAGCAAATGCGAAAAAGTTCTGATAGTGAAAATAATGTTTTTAAATGTAGGAGAATAGTTTTTTTCAAACGCTTTTTTAAACTGATTTAAGCTATATAGTTTATATTTGATTTCTTACACTTTCACTTATCATTGATAAATTCACATTACTTCCTTCCTACACTTCAATTTACTTCTTACTTCGATGTGTCTTTGATTATTTACACTTTCATTTATCATTGATAAATTCAGATTACTTCCTTCCTACACTTAACTTAACTTCTTAACTTAATTATAAAGACAGGTTAGGGTCTAGTGTTGGTGTAGGTCCTGACTTGTTGTAAATATTAGTTTTCAGAAAAAAGTTTTCATTGTCGTTATTTCCTTTGGGATTTTTTTTTTAAAGCTATTTTTATTGAAGATGAAGAGTTTTTAGATTTGTGGCATCCTGTTGCTGTCGTAGAAAATTTGTTTGCGACAGTGGAGTCAGAGCATATTTTAATCGCTACAAGTTTTTAGAGGGCGACATTACAATTCAATTCAGATTACTTCCTTCCTATACTTCATTTAATTTCTTGACTTCTATGCGTCCGTACTCAATAATTATAAAGACAGGTTAGGGTCTAGTGTTGGTGTAGGTCCTGACTTGTTATAAATATTAGTGCTCAGAAAAATTTTTCAATGTCCTTATTATCTTTGGGAAATCATAACAAAAGTATATAGTTTTCCTTAATTTTTAAAATATTTTAGATATCATTGAGAAGTGGAGATAACAATTATAAACTGTATTCTTTTCTGCATTTATATAACAAGGCACTAGATGATGAGCTTTCTTGATCGTAGAAACTAGCTTGTTTTAAGCTAATGCGAAAAAGTTCTGATAGTGAAAATAATGTTTTTAAATGTAGGGGAATAGTTGTTTTCAAACGCTTTTTTAAATTGATTTAAGCTATATAGTTTATATTTGATTTTTTACGCTTTCACTTATCATTGATAAATTCACATTACTTCCTTCCTACACTTCAATTAACTTCTTAACTTCTATGTGTCTTTGATTATTTACACTTTCACTTATCATTGATAAATTCAGATTACTTCCTTCCTACACTTATCTGCCGAAGAAGCTGAGAAGAGTTTACGTCTTAGCTCAGTGGAAGACAAAGAGTTTTTGATTTGTGGCATCCTTTTGCTGTCGTAGAAAATTTGTTTGCGACAATGGAGTCAGCGCATATTTTAATCGCTACAAGTTTTTAGAGGGGGACATTACAATTCAATTGGTATTTTTTAATTTTTTGTTGAGTAATTTTGAAAAATAGAAACGAAAAAGTATATCTTTGTATCTCGCTTATTTAACTTTCATTTATTTTTAGCTTCTTTCAGACACAGAAACTTATTTTTTCTCAAGAGAGCAAAAACCAAACAAAAGTTGATCTAAATATAAGTTTAATATCAAAACGCCTTGATATTTTAGCGGAAATTTTATTAACTTAACTTAACTTCTTTACTTAATTACAAAGACAGGTTAGGGTCTAGTGTTGGTGTAGGTCCTGACTTGTTGTAAATATTAGTGCTCAGAAAAATTTTTAAATTTCCTTATTATCTTTGGGAAATTAAAAAAAAGTATATAGTTTTCCTTAATTTTTAAAATATTTTAGATATCAGTGAGAAGTGTAGATAACAATTATAAACTGTATTCTTTTCTGCATTTATATAACAAGGCACTAGATGATGAGCTTTCTTGATCGTAGAAACTAGCTTGTTTTAAGCTAATGCGAAAAAGTTCTGATAGTGAAAATAATGTTTTTAAATGTAGGAGAATAGTTTTTTTCAAACGCTTTTTTAAACTGATTTAAGCTATATAGTTTATATTTGATTTCTTACACTTTCACTTATCATTGATAAATTCACATTACTTCCTTCCTACACTTCAATTTACTTCTTACTTCGATGTGTCTTTGATTATTTACACTTTCATTTATCATTGATAAATTCAGATTACTTCCTTCCTACACTTAACTTAACTTCTTAACTTAATTATAAAGACAGGTTAGGGTCTAGTGTTGGTGTAGGTCCTGACTTGTTGTAAATATTATTTTTCAGAAAAAAGTTTTCAGTGTCGTTATTTCCTTTGGGATTTTTTTTAAAGCTATTTTTATTGAAGATGAAGAGTTTTTCGATTTGTGGCATCCTGTTGCTGTCGTAGAAAATTTGTTTGCGACAGTGGAGTCAGGGCATATTTTAATCGCTACAAGTTTTTAGAGGGGGACATTACAATTCCATTCAGATTACTTCCTTCCTATACTTCATTTAATTTCTTGACTTCTTTGCGTCCATACTCAATAATTATAAAGACAGGTTAGGGTCTAGTGTTGGTGTAGGTCCTGACTTGTTATAAATATTAGTGCTCAGAAAAATTTTTCAATGTCCTTATTATCTTTGGGAAATCATAACAAAGTATATAGTTTTCCTTAATTTTTAAAATATTTTAGATATCATTGAGAAGTGGAGATAACAATTATAAACTGTATTCTTTTCTGCATTTATATAACAAGGCACTAGATGATGAGCTTTCTTGGTCGTAGAAACTAGCTTGTGTTAAGCTAATGCGAAAAAGTTCTGATAGTGAAAATAATGTTTTTAAATGTAGGAGAATAGTTTTTTTCAAACGCTTTTTTAAACTGATTTAAGCTATATAGTTTATATTTGATTTCTTACACTTTCACTTATCATTGATAAATTCACATTACTTCCTTCCTACACTTCAATTAACTTCTTACTTCTATGTGTCTGTACTCAATATTTTTTCCCCGTCAAAGCTTTAAAGGCTAAGAAAGGTTCGACCACATCGAAACGTCCAACGAAAGCAGTTGGAGCAGCTAATTTCTTACCACTGTTTTCTACTGCTGAAAGGGTGAGGTTTCAAGAAATATTTCACTAAGAAAAGAAATTTTAAATGAATGGAAAAATAAAAACCCTGAAACTGATAACGTTTTAGAAAATGATTTCGATTGCTTCACTTTAAACTTCACAGGTGACAGCTTTTCCAGTCCGTTGTTTTGAATGCGAAAAAAAAATTGAAAACCTATTTCTCTACAGAAAACACTTAAGTACTCATACATATTTTAAAATGTTTAAATGTGTTTTATGTTATAAACACTTAATATTTTAGCGGAAATATTTTTGGAACTCGCCCCCGAAAAGGTTTTCAACTATCACTATAACTATCAACTATTTCTTATTGAAAAAGTAAGAACAATTAAATATTAATGCTCAGAAAAATAAAAAACAGATTGAAAATCTTTCTTAAAATTTTTTTTGTTTATTTTATTTATTCAATTATTCTAAAATATATTTTCATTCATGGCATTTTAAACTGTATGTTGAAAAAAACATTCTATTATTTTGTTATTACATAAAAAAAAAAAATTAAAAATAATTAATTGATTTGAGGACTTTTATATTGACTGTTAGTTATTAAATGTCTACATATAATATTTTCATACATAATGATTCGTTTGGTTATAAAATAAATTGTATTCAATGTGTCAAACACATTTTCATCATAAAAAATATATATATATATAGAAAGCATTAAGTTCTTTTCGTTTTTAATGTGTAAAAAATAAAAAAAAGTTATATTAGATAAATAACCAAAAATGTCAAATTTTAAAATTATTTATTTTTATCTTTTATGTACCTAAATATTTGTGTTTTTTGTTCATATTATTGCTATTATTTATATAAATACATCCAAAAATGTTAATGTAATGAAATAGTTTTTTACTAAGCGTCATCGCTTGAAACAAGAAAAAGCATATATTTCAGCATTCTACTCCATTGCAAAACATTCTGTGGAAATCTCTACTGCTGAGATTCAAAGTTACAATAATTGGATCACTACAGTGATTCCCGTTTGTCATCAAAGGCATAGATGTTACTCTGAAGCAGATTTATTATTAAAGGAAAATACTTCCTTCAATTAACACAAACTCCAAAGAAAGATCTCTTTAATGGCAAATAGTTTGAAGTAAACGCTTTATCAAGGGTGATAAACGATGGTGTCATTGAAAAGGCTTTCTTTGGAGTTTGTGGTGATAGAAGTAAGTATTTCCCCTTAATAACAAATCTGCTTCCGAGCAACAACTTTACCTTTGATGACGAACGGGAATCACTGTAGTGGTCAAGTATATTAACTTTGAACCTCAACTATAAAATCGTTTGTGGTTAACGATATTGCCATTAAGGTGGACTTTCTTTAGAGTTTGTGGTGAAAGAAGTAAGTATTTCCCTCTAATAACAAATATGCTTCTGAGCAACAACTTTACCTTTGATGACGAACGGGAATCACTGTAGTGGTCAAGTATATTAACTTTGAACCTCAACTATAAAATCGTTTGTGGTTAACGATATTGTCATTAAGGTGGACTTTCTTTAGAGTTTGTGGTGATAGAAGTAAGTATTTCCCCTTAATAACAAATCTGCTTCCGAGCAACAACTTTACCTTTGATGACGAACGGGAATCATTGTAGTGATCAAGTATATTAACTTTGAACCTCAACTATAAAATCGTTTGTGGTTAACGATATTGTCATTAAGGTGGACTTTCTTTAGAGTTTGTGGTGATAGAAGTAAGTATTTCCCCTTAATAACAAATCTGCTTCCGAGCAACAACTTTACCTTTGATGACGAACGGGAATCACTGTAGTGGTCAAGTATATTAACTTTGAACCTCAACTATAAAATCGTTTGTGGTTAACGATATTGTCATTAAGGTGGACTTTCTTTAGAGTTTGTGGTGATAGAAGTAAGTATTTCCCCTTAATAACAAATCTGCTTCCGAGCAACAACTTTACCTTTGATGACGAACGGGAATCACTGTAGTGATCAAGTATATTAACTTTGAACCTCAACTATAAAATCGTTTGTGGTTAACGATATTGTCATTAAGGTGGACTTTCTTTAGAGTTTGTGGTGATAGAAGTAAGTATTTCCCCTTAATAACAAATCTGCTTCCGAGCAACAACTTTACCTTTGATGACGAACGGGAATCACTGTAGTGGTCAAGTATATTAACTTTGAACCTCAACTATAAAATCGTTTGTGGTTAACGATATTGTCATTAAGGTGGACTTTCTTTAGAGTTTGTGGTGATAGAAGTAAGTATTTCCCCTTAATAACAAATCTGCTTCCGAGCAACAACTTTACCTTTGATGACGAACGGGAATCACTGTAGTGATCAAGTATATTAACTTTGAACCTCAACTATAAAATCGTTTGTGGTTAACGATATTGTCATTAAGGTGGACTTTCTTTAGAGTTTGTGGTGATAGAAGTAAGTATTTCCCCTTAATAACAAATCTGCTTCCGAGCAACAACTTTACCTTTGATGACGAACGGGAATCACTGTAGTGGTCAAGTATATTAACTTTGAACCTCAACTATAAAATCGTTTGTGGTTAACGATATTGCCATTAAGGTGGACTTTCTTAAGAGTTTGTGGTGAAAGAAGTAGTATTTCCCTCTAATAACAAATCTGCTTCCGAGCAACAACTTTACCTTTGATGACGAACGGGAATCACTGTAGTGATCAAGTATATTTACTTTGAACCTCAACTATAAAATCGTTTGTGGTTAACGATATTGCCATTAAGGTGAACTTTCTTAAGAGTTTGTGGTGAAAGAAGTAGTATTTCCCTCTAATAACAAATCTGCTTCCGAGCAACAACTTTACCTTTGATGACGAACGGGAATCATTGTAGTGATCAAGTATATTAACTTTGAACCTCAACTATAAAATCGTTTGTGGTTAACGATATTGTCATTAAGATGGACTTTCTTTAGAGTTTGTGGTGATAGAAGTAAGTATTTCCCCTTAATAACAAATCTGCTTCCGAGCAACAACTTTACCTTTGATGACGAACGGGAATCACTGTAGTGGTCAAGTATATTAACTTTGAACCTCAACTATAAAATCGTTTGTGGTTAACGATATTGCCATTAAGGTGAACTTTCTTAAGAGTTTGTGGTGAAAGAAGTAGTATTTCCCTCTAATAACAAATCTGCTTCCGAGCAACAACTTTACCTTTGATGACGAACGGGAATCACTGTAGTGATCAAGTATATTAACTTTGAACCTCAACTATAAAATCGTTTGTGGTTAACGCTTTGTAAAAAAAAAACAAATTATAGCCATTGAAATCTTTCTATTTGAGTGCTAGGATTGAATGAAGTAAGCACTATTAACTTTGACTCTCATCTACAAAGCGTTTGCAATCAACGCTTTATCAATAGTCATAAACGATATTGGTATTGGATTCAATCTTCTTTAGAGTTTGCCACAAACGTTTTTCGAATTTACCTGAAGATACTTTAGAGTTAGAATTAATCGTTAATATCGTTGTGTAGTATCAACAAAAGAGTTTAAGATAAGTCTCTATGTAGTACATAACGTGATTGTCAGAATAGAGATCTTCGTTTGTTTTAAACAACATTTCTTTTTAGAATTAGCATTTATATATATTGCCGCTAAAATATAAAGCTACTGCCACAGAAGTCTAAAATAGTTTACCATAAGCTATTTGCGGTATTGGTCCTTTTTCGTCTTGTGGTTAGCGTTTTTCCGCTTGTGGTAAAGGATTATTTTTCTGTGTGCGAAAGTAGCAAGGACACTTTCAAAGGATTACTTCATGACTTATCGTGAATCAGTTGAAATGTGCATCCGAGAACATCTCACCACGTTTGATTCTCTTTTTTTTTGTCATTTTTTTCCCTCATTTTCCTTCACACTCAAGTGGGCACTGGTAATTACTGCTCCTTATGCATGCACACTTTTTCATGTGAAATTGAAAACCGTCCAATTAGACTGACTCGTGGGGTGGATTCTGTACTTTTTGTCCTGAATTTTCTGTTTGCTTAAAATTTTTTTTTTACAATTTCCATTAAAAGCGAAGTTGTTATCAAAATTTTGAAATCTATATTGAAACAGATATACGAGTATGGAGTCGGTGGATAGTGGCTGCTGACAAATTCAAATCCGGCCATTGAAACATAGGTACATGCTCATTGTAAAGTCTTGTGTAGACTGAAGAGTTTTCATTTATCATGAGATTCTATGTGTGCTGCATTGATTATTAATGGAAGCCCAAGTGGGCATGGTGTTATTTGCATATGAGTCATGAGGCCGACCAGAAAATAAAATCCAACAATTTAAGTGAGCTTTGCAGAAGAAAACGGGGATTAATGATTTTGAAAATCAGTTCGGGACAGATTTTTAAACTTGGGTAAATACAAATTTTTCAATTTTAAAGATGCAGTTTAAAGTGGGAAATTGGGCCTTTATTTGCTTTTCGAAAACAGATGCAGCTGCTGACAGATGCAAAGTATATAAACTTAAAAGCATAAATTTGAAACTAATTATGTGTTAAATTTCGGGATTTTGATTTCTTGCTGTTTTGATGGAGTCATTTGTGACTTTGAGCCACGGTTGTAAGCAAAGGCTGCGTTCTGATAAAAGAGTATTTTTTTGTTGATGAAAATTATTCGTCTTTCCAGAAGTAGGCAGGTACCAGTCCGTCTATGAAGATATGTATTAGGGTTAGATGTCTCTTGTCGTTCACGATGGGGGACTCTTCAGGTCAGTTTTCTAGTCCATTCAGGGCGACGATTTCTAAGGCGTATAGATTTTTTTGGCTGCTTAAATACCTCTAATTCTTCGGTAGTACCTACTTCTTTCGTTGATGGCCAACGCCAAAGTTGTTCGGATGGGGCAGATGTTATTATGTTAAGATGTAATAGAAACACGACCCAACCTTGGGTTCTTGTGCTACTACTGCTCTGGTGCCTTTGGTTGTGGGTTTTTCGTTATCTATCTGAACGCAAGATGCCCTAGACTTAGTAGATTATAAATTTCTTGACTTATCTAGTTGGAAAACTTAGAAGCCCTTGCTTCTGTATGCAGATGCTTTCAAACGCTTTCTCGAAGTTCTGAAATCGAAGAATGGCTGAAGCTTGAAATCGTCCCCGTGAAGCGTAAAACTCATTATTTTGTGATCTTATTGGTATCACAGATTGCCTTACACCTTTGAAACTGAAGCTTTATGTCATTTCGGTGTGACTAACTGGATATTCATCTTTGAATACGATATCTTGGAGTTTCGTTCTGCTGCAAGTACTGCTTTAACTTCTTCGGAACATTCAGTACCGATTCGTGGCCTTCGCTCGAAATTTTTTCCTAAAAACTCCAAGATTTTCTACCGCTTTGATTGGGTATTTTCAATTTTTCTTTGCTTGGTGATGATTCTGTTTGGCATTCTTCTCATTTTCCCGATGATATCGTTTATTTCCTTGATTACAACGGGCCAAGTGGTGTTGTGAGTTTTCCTGGCACCGAACTTGTGTTGAAAATGTTGTTTTGGAAATGCTAAAGAGCACTCCTCAGCTTTGAACTTGATAGCGGTTTTTAAATTGAAAAAGAAGAGCTTTTTGCCATTCTGGAGCACACAGACCTAATTCCCGGGCCATTGTACTACTAGGGTAACAGCCTTCCCTTTTTGTGGTGCAGTAGATGGAAATAAGGTGGTTGCGATTTCACATATAACCTCAAGGACCGCATCTAGATGAAACTGAGTGAAAGAAAAGTAGATGCCCAGTCCGGGGCTCGAACCCACGCGTCCAGCTTATCTATACTGAAGACTCTCTAAAATATCTATACTCACTCTTAACTTTACGATAGCAAAAAAATTAATTTTTTCGACATTTTTTGAGGCGCAATATCTTTTCAACCAAATTCAATTGTTTGATTTTTGGCATGAAAAAAAGGACTTTTTTGTAGAAAATTGAAGCATGTTACTGGTATACCAATCCTGTCTTCGTGTGATTCTTTTTTTTTTTTTTTTTTGTAAAAAGCACACAGGAATTTTCTTCTTAACTCTATTATGGATTCGAAACATATTTGTGGTTGGAAGAAAGTATCTTCAACCTTTCTGGATAAATAGTTTGTAAAGTAATCACTGCACTCATTACTCAGTATCGTTTATGTCACAAACGGACATTACTGTTTCATGCTTTGAATTTTTTTTTTTTTGGAAAACAAAATACATGATTCAACATGATTCAAGGAGGACTTTTCATCAAAGAAATCATTGCAGACCTTTTACTCAGTGAAATTCCTATATGACTTCCTTGAGGAAATCACATTTATTTTTTATTTAGGAACAAGTTTTCGACTGGGAATAGTCTTATTATACATTTTTTTGATTTTTCCAAAATTTTGCATGTGGCCTCATCCTATTGACACAATTTTTTATACCCATTTTCAGTAGTTCATTATTTGATCTTGGGAAATTCCAACGGTCGTTACGAATTAACCCTTTAATTTTATGAATTCGTAATGGGGAAATACGTACCTACCAGCAGGTAAAAAACTTTTCCGGGTACAGAACTTCCAATAGGTATAAAAAGCGAAAATCGATTCCAAAATGTGTGGCCTTATCCTAGTGGTTGGCAGTGTACACTTAAAATGTAAATGTCATGACTCATGACGTCATATCGTTCGTTGATAAGTAGATTTAATATTGAAGCGATAAATACATATCTGCAATTTTTGCTGTTGAATTAAAAAAAATCTCACAATACATAATTTTTATATTTTCTTTCACGGAATAGACGTGAGTCTCTAAGACTGAATACACTGTATCTTTCCTTGACTTCCTTAATAATTTGGTAACTATTTCCTCAAATTTAGACCGGGAGGTGTACTCCAGACGCCCCCTTTAGAATGGGTAGTTCCTCTTTTTGATTGCAAAATGCTGTTTGTCCCCTATAAAAATCTCTATCCCCTTTACTAACTTAATGTCAAAAATGTTCTTTAAAAATTTTGAAAAACATGATCTGCTAACACATTCATTTAAGGGTACGACGAATTACGAAAAACTGCTCATGATATTGACACAACATTTTTTTTTTATTTAATTAGTAAATACCTACATTATTACAATTTGAAAAGATATAGTTTTTTTTTTAATTTTTTCTTTGTCTTGGCATTTATTCATCTTCAAATGATGTGTAACGAAACGACTTTATGGTTTAGTGTTTTAAGAGAAATGAATACTCCAATTTTTTTTACAACTCATAGGTTTGTCAAGGAATCTATGGTGAACCTTGGGTAAAGTTCAACGAACGATCCTTATGTGTTGTTATCTGTCATATTTTATTTATTTTTATTTTTTATTTTTATTTTATTGTATTTTTATTCATCTACAAGCAATTTTACAGCTAACAGATATAGCAATCGAAGAATAAATTATTTAAATATAAATAAGTGCAATAAATCAGTCTTAAATTTACTTCGACTAAGGATTGAAAAATCAATTTCTGAAGGCACTTCATTGACTTCAGTTATACATCTTGATAGCGTTACATTGCATCCATAAATTGTTCTATGCACTTTTTGAAATAGGAAAATTCTTGTTCTCGTGGACCTGCCAGGTACATGAAAAGGTAATAGAGCAATGAGTGTAGGACACTTTATGTGGTAGCATAGTAAGTCTCTTATGAGCAACACACCATGAATTTTTCCTCTTGTTTCTAAGGATTTTATTCCAATAGGCACCTATAGCTTTGTAATCAGCTCATTTTGTTGAAAACGTATTTCGTAAATCTTCTTTGAACCGATTCTACCCTGTCAGAATAAACTTTAAACGCGGGACTACAGATTACACCAGCGTATTTCAAAAGTGAACTGACAAGAGATGTATACAAAGATAATAAAACATAAGGATCTCGAAAGTCCTTGCCATTTCGTTTTATGAATCCAACTAACGAGTTAATTTTTGGTACTAAGAAATTAAAGTGGTTCCTAAAATTTAGTGAGGATTAAAGAATAACACGTTTGAGACACGATCTAAGACATTAGATTCAATTGTGTAATTGAACCGAATACTGGTACTTTTTTGCGTAAATGAAATAATGTTACACTTTTTTATATTAAGTTTCAAGCAATTTTCGTGACACCAGTGTGTAAGAGAATCAAGGTCAGATTGAATCAATTGACAATTACCTAAGCTGTTAATTGTCAAGATTAGCTTGATATCGTCCTTATATAACAGTACTACAGTATTTGGATGCTGATATAATGTCATTGATAAAAATTATGAAGAACAATGGACCGAGGTGGCTACCTTTCAATTTTAACCTCATGTTTTCTACAGGAAAGGTAGAATGAAATCCAAACTTCTCAAGTTTAGCAAGGAGTATTTGGTGGTTTACACAATCGAACGCCTTATTAAAGTCTGTGTTTACCGCATCGACTTGAAAACCACAGCATTAGTTGGAAAAGAAGTAAAATATGCCAGATTTGTTATAGTGAATCTACCAGATACAAAACCATGCTGTACTTCCGATAAATATTCGCTTGTGAAGAAATCTAGTTTATTTTTCAGGATACTTTCAAACAATTTGGGAATTGCAGAGAGTTTGCAAATACCTCTATAATTTTGAATATCACTTTTTGAGCCTGATTTATGGATCGGAACTAAATAAGAAAATTTCCATTCTTCGATGAAGATTCCTTCTTGAAGAGACTTATTAAATATCATAAGTAAGGGAGTGCAAATAGAGTTACAACATTCCTTAAGCACTGTGGCAGGATTACCGTCGGGGCCAGAGCTAGAACTAGATTTGAGAGATAAAAGTGCTGTTTTAACTTCTTTGAAGCTGAACTGAATGGATCCAATATTATTGCTTCTGTTCAATTGTGTGCGTGAACTTTTATTAAATCTAGATACGGAATAAACCGATTCAAAGAAGTTAGCAAATAATTCGACTGTGGAATCTAAGTCCGAGGTATCGACGCCACTTTAATGCATAGTACTTGGAAACCCTATTGATTTTCTTTTGGAATTTAAAAGAGACCAGAATGATTTCGAATTGTTTTTGATATTGCTTTCAATATTTAGAATTTAAGCTCTACAGAGAAACTTGCTAAAAACCACAAAGTCTTTGCGTAATTTACTATATTTTACGTATGCTTTTCGTTTTAGTTTTTTAAATCGCTGAGTTGTTTATTAATCCAGGGTGAATTCAAAGACTTTTTTTTTTGCAAAAACCGGTATATAGTTATCAAACCCCAAAAACATAATTTCAGTGAAGCGATGATCCATATTTTGTAAATCAAGACATACATAAATTAAGTTCGCCAATCAATATTGCGGAAAAAGTCATTTAGATCGGTAAAATTAGCTTTAGCAAAATTATACGATTTTAAATCCTGTCTTACATTTTTTGATACATATGTACAAAACTCTATTTTAAAGAACAATTCCGTGTGATGAATCATTCAGCAAGGAAAAGGGAACATTATATAAATTTACTCTTAGATCTTCACAATATATAAACATGAACACTAAATCTAATATCTTTCCTAAAGAATTGGGGATATGATTAAATTGCATTAAATTTAAAGAATATAGATAATTTATAAAAATAATTTCAAAATTTTGTTTCGTGTTAATATCATATGTTTACAATCTAAGAGTTTGAGTCTTATATTTAAATGCATAGCTCAAGTAAGAAAAGAAACTGTACGTATAACGAGTCTTGGGAGAAAAATTATGAATGGGTAGCCAAGAGCAAATAAGTTCCGGAGTATTCAACCTTTATTATTTATTAATAAATCCAAAAAAATCGTTTTTTCTACTTAGTATTCAATTTTACTACAAATCCACTCTTTCAAACACTTATCCTCGTATAAAACTTGCAATGTCGCCCTCTCCTTCATTTTTGGTACAATGGAAAGTGAATCAATATGAGCGAATTATAATGATGGTGTTTGCAGTTTGCACTGCTGTTTATCCCGATAAACTCAAGCTCAACATTTCATTTAGCCGCCAAGATCACTGGTGTTACAAGAAGAAGAAATGGCAGTAATTGAAGCTTTGTCTTGGCTGAAAGTAAAAATAGAAGGTGTATTCCGAATTTATGCGTGGAAGCCAATTAAAGGCATTTTATAGGTTAGTGAGATTAAGATTGGGCTCCCCAAGTGCACCGGGTTGTTCTTCTTTCTACTAAAATCGTGTTTGGTATCCTTGGAAAGCTTTTGCGTCAGACATGATGATTTATTGCGTCGGTCGTTTAAAACCGAAAAACGCAATTAGATCGGTTAAAAGTTCATTTTCCAAGTTATAATAATCTTCAATGGGTAAATTTCAGATTCAATTTCACTGAATACGAAATTCATTAAATAAAATCGAATAATGGGCTTATTGTAACTTTTCGTTACACTCATTTCAATACCGCTAAGGAGACACTTAGCAGCTTCGCTCGGAAGATACTCATCTACCCTCTAAAGCACCGTTGAGAAAAACCTCAAGTTCAAACGGCTGGTGTGCATTTGCAAGGAGTATAGGTACACGTCTTCGAATGAACACGAGAAGCAATGGAAGGTGGGTATGAAAAGAAAATCCTTAATTTAATGAATCTTAACACACACGAGTGGACAACCTATTTTGTGTTCAAAAACCTGTACCACAGCTCCATCTAAGTTAAGTGAGTACATAAAAATTTTAAATATCTTGCCTGGGTGTTAAAATTTCTCAGTTACCGCACAATTTGGTCGTCAGAAGCGCCAGCGGTGGATAAGCAGTAAGCACTTAAAAGATAAAATTCAGGGTTTCGGTTTTCTTCTCGTTTGTCAAATGTACTCCTCTCTTTTTGAATGTCATGTCATGACATTCTTCAGAATTTTGAAATATCTTCCAACCACTGTCACACGCTTTCTTACAAAACAAGAAAAAAAAGACCTCACCCGTATCCGTTTCAGAGTCCAAAAGCGGCGCGACGCACGTATGCTTTGTGGAAATGTTAAAGCTGTTGGGATGTCTGTTTTTATTGTCTTATACAGGATTTGCTTGAGAGAATCGTTATTATGATGGTGACTATGTTATTTAAGAAAGGCCCAAGAAAAATGAGCTCCATTAATATCTGTCACTCACAACACAGCGTCACAATGAAAAAGGGCATTGAAAAGAAACTGCTGACACATCTAAAATAGCAACCCTCAAAGTGGGCATTAATGGTAATGAAAAAGATTCCGAGCGACGGATAACCATAAACAAAAGGCAGTTAGTTCCATGACATCACATCATATCGTCCTGACTGTACGTTTAACTGAGGTGTGATGTCGTGTCGTTTTACAAAAGATTTTCATTTCATAATGCACATTTTACATTTTACTCCCCTACCATTGCAAAGCTATAACTCGTCGATTAGGCCATTTAGCAGGTATACATATACAAGGATAGCACAAATGAAAACACAAACTCTCGAACAGAACCTCACATTTTAGAAAGTAAATGCCACCTGCCTAGGGACAAGGTTCAGGTCCTTACATTGCCGTATTATATTCCCGCGATTTGCTTGCATTTTGGGAATATACCAAAGCCCGTCCTGCCCAGACACAATGGCATGGCACGGCCCATCATCACAGGTCTCATAACCATTTTATGTACGAGTAGCATGTATTGTCACGTTTTGTTAGAGCCCAAAACAAACCACCTCTCCAATGGCGAACGAAATGCGAGTGCTGAGCGGTGCGGCGTGGCGGGCGGCAGCGGCGGGCGCTTGTATGTCCTTAATGACATCGTAGGCTCGCGCGATATGTGTGCACATTCAGGATGATGACACTTATTAGCAGCAGCAGTGGTTCGTACTTATAGGTCCTTGTTTGCTGTAGCTGCAATGAAATGCATTCGCATGCTGTTTTGTTGCTGCTGCAGCAGGAATTGTTGTAGGTGACGGGCGCATGGAGTGGTGGGGGAGGCACAACTCAAATTGGCAAACACGGTTCAACTGGTGCAACCCTTTTAACCCTTCAATGTTTGCTTCTGCTGACTACTGCTGCTGCTGTTGCTGTTGCTGTTGCTGCATCGTACAGTATGTTGCATACTCAAGGGTTGTTATTTTACGCGCTTATCGCATGCAAGCACACACAATATACGAAACAAAAACAGATCGAGGACATTAGATGCACGTGTGCTACTCTCCAACAGTCGATTGTTGAGTGGTTTGAATAAATAAAAGGCTCTGCAGAGACCCTTCGTGGATGGGCTGCTGTTAAAGTATACATTTGCTAACGCTGCTGCTGCTGCTGCGCCTAAACGCAAGTGATGTGCACTTTTTTTCAAGGTTTAATTAATATAATTCTTTTCCTGTCTATTTTTTTTTTTTTTTTTTTTTTTTGTTATTTACAGAGAGTATCCTCTTCCGCTCGATTTGTAAGGGTGCCATGTGATGCTCTAATTGGCGAGGCAATGGGTGGCAATAAGTTGCCATTTAATAAAGACGATAATTGGACGATAGGTTTTTTTGCCATTTCTTTTCAGAAAAAAACGTTTGCCCGGATTATTTTGTTTTTGTTTTGTATCAGCTACACTTGGCTGAACACAGCAAAATTTACTCTTATCAAGGTGCTCATTTTATACGTAGCTGTTGTTGTGAGTCTCTTCGATTTCACAGTTTTCAGAGCTCGACGTGGTTAAATCGAATAAATGGTATCGATTTTTTGACAGTTAGTCATTTAATGAGCTCTGGCTCTACTCTAGTGGCAGTAAAAAATTTACTATTTTTTCTCATTTCAATTAGCCCCGTTCACACTGTACAATTAGTTGGACAAACCTAGGTTTGACAAACCAATGTTTGATAGTGTGAACTCTTCATACGACCGCTTGTCCAATTTGTTGGATGGTTTTCAAAAATTTTTGAAAATCTAGAAGTTGGATGGAGTGGAAGGGTATGTGACATAAAGTTGGACGACAAGCTTGATAAGTGTGAACGAAAACTACATCAGACCATCCAACTTCCATCAAACGAAGTCTGTCCAACTAATTGTACAGTGTGAATTGGGCTATTGTTTGAAGACATTTTTTTACTGTGGAAATTCAAAACAACTCACTTGAAGTTGATATTGTAGTTCGAAATTTTCGAATTGTCTCTCTTCTGTTCTATTCTAGTTAAGACTGAAGGCTTCAAAGTAGGACATAGAGTACCTACAGCAAAGACCAGCCTCAGCACCTCACAACGTTTCCAATTGTTGCATTCTACCTCATGTTTTTTCCCGATAAGCTAGAGCTATTCTACAAGTTTTGTAATGTCTTCACATCCATTTCATATAACAAGAGAGGAATACTCTCTGCGTCTAAAAAGTATATACCGAAGTAATATACATACCGGCAAGAAGTAATATACCGGTTAAGTAATATACCGGCAAGAAGGAAGATTTGTACGAGAAAGCCATCCAACGTACCATCTTGATGATGGGTCGTTAGCCATCGAAGATGTTCCATCTGGAAACATTTAAGGTCTTGTTGGAGTTGATCAGTTCTTGGTTAAGACCGGAACCATCAGTACATTCAAGGACGCCCACAACATGAAGGTGATGAAGTTCTCTGTATCGCCTGTCGTGCGTGTTGCTGTCGAGCCCAAGAACCCAGCCGATTTGCCCAAACTCGTTGAAGGTCTTAAACGTTTGGCCAAATCCGATCCTATGGCCCAATGTATCGTCGAAGAATCTGGCGAGCACATCATTGCCGGTGCCGGTGAATTGCATTTGGAAATCTGTTTGAAGGATCTCGGAGAAGATCACGCTTGCATTCCTTTGTAGAAATCTGACCCCATTGTATCATACCGTGAAACCGTATTCGAAGAATCCAACCAAATGTGTTTGTCCAAGTCTCCAAACAAGCATAACAGTTTGTTGATGAGGTCTGCCCCAATGCCTGATGGTCTTCCAGAAGACATTGACAGCGGAGAAGTTAGTTTAAAGGACGATTTCAGGGTCCGTGCTCGTTATCTGGCTGAGAAGTATGACTACGATACTACAGAAACCCGTAAATTCTGGTACTTCGGTCCCGATGATACTGGTCCAAACTTTATCATGGATTGCACAAAATCTGACCAGTACTTGAACGAATTTAAGGACTCTGTTGTTGCTGGTTTCCAATGAGCGACAAAGGAAGGTGTTTTGTGTGATGAGAACATGCGCGGTGTCCGCTTCAATATTTACGATGTTACCTTGCACGCTGATGCTATCCATCGTGGTGGTGGCCAGATCATTCCAACTGCTCGTCGTGTCTTGTACGCTTCGGCTATTACCGCTTCGCCACGTCTGATGGAGCTAGTATATCTGTGCGAAATCCAATGTCCCGAAGTCGCTGTCGGTGGCATCTACGGTGTATTGAACAGACGTCGTGGTCATGTATTCGATGAAAGTCAGGTCGTTGGTACACCTATGTTTGTTGTCAAGGCTTACTTGCCTGTCAACGAATCATTCAGTTTTACCGCCGATTTGCGTTCCAATACCGGTGGACAAGCCTTCCCACAGTGCGTGTTCGATCATTGGCAAGTTCTCCCTGGTGATCCAATGGATATCGGTACCAAACCATACCAAATTGTACAGGATACACGCAAACGTAAAGGTCTTAAAGAAGGTCGTCCAGATCGTACCCAATATCTAGACAAATTGTAAAATGGGGCAGAGCACACACACTCACCATTAAGGCTTTAAGTTTTGAGGTTATATCAAGATAATATTTTTTAAAACGGTACCAACATAAAATAAATGTAATATCTTCGTGTCTCTCTTTTCCCAAAAAATGAAAAACATCTTCTCGAACTCCTTGGTTATAAATGCTGCATATCACTGGTAGATCCTCCCGGTTTGACTAGTTCCACTCTTAGCTGTACCATCATTGAGATTTGTTGGATGCTATATTCGTCTCGAAAGTAGTTTGATTCCTTCAAGTTGTGGTCAAGCACACTATACGTTGCATTGTGAACCGAGCTTGGCGCTTCTCTGAGGAAATCATCCCAGCACATCCAGTCAACCTTCTTGATCAGCTTATAGAGAATTGGCTTCCATAGCATATGTGGTTCGATGTCAAGATTCAACGGGCTGCCACATGCACGTGCCAGATCCATCCATTCACCAAACCATCCGATTTTGCTCCTGATTGTGTTTAGTGCAGCTATGTTGGGTAGTCTGCCGTTAGGCATATTCAGCACTTTTAGGATATAATCCATCTGCAGTTTAAAGGTCCTGATGAAGAGCGGTGATAGTCCAGTTTCGAGCATTATCGCATAATTTGGAGTAGAAGTTGGAAGTTGAAGGATCCTTTTCACAAAATACTATTTTGCATCCCACACTTGCGCAGCATAAAACAACACAGACTCCAATACTTCAAACACTCGATATTTGCTGCTGTGAGCTACATGCTTGTTTGCAAAGCAGTTATTCCAAGTTGAGCTTATTGCTGATTTGGCGTTCACCAGTTTTTTTAAGGTGTCTCTCCATATTTAGGGTCGGCGTGAAGTATACCCCAAGATATTTATATTTTCTGACATCTTCTATAGCTTAATTGTTGAAAGACCAATGTTCACTTCCTGCGTTTCTTGGTGTTCAAATCAGAGCGTTAAGGCTGAATGCTGATGATCCAACTGTAGGATCGATTGAGTCTCTTGAAGATCGTTGAAACGTTACTTCTCTCACTCGTTTTTATCGATTGTTTCACAAACAGTGCTCTAGGGAAATAGCCAGTTTTATTCCTCCCCTGAAACAATTTATCCGAAACACCTACCTCGCTAGGAATGTTGTAACTTAGATCCAAGTTCGGACATACAGACAAGTATAGAGATACTCTTTCATTCGCACTATTCGAATGTAGAATGTTCTACCAAACTTTGTCTTTCCCCTGTATTGTAACTTTCAAAATTTTAAAAGCTATGTTCTTCGGTGTCTCCTTTTAAATCCTCTCCTATAGTTTTCCTAAGTCCTAGCACCATGTTTCGCATATAACATCATCTGCGAATTAATTGTAAAAAAAAGCTCAATAATAAACACTTCTGTTGTCAGAACACCTGATTGAAATGTTTTCTGTAACCTCTGGCACTTTATTCACGCAAAATGTATACAAACTAGGACCAAACCTCATATACGGCATGCATTCCTCAGGCCGAACTGGTTTCGCAGGGTTGCCACAACTAGCATGAATTACTGATTTACATTAATTTATTCCTTTCTGTTTGAACTTTCGAGTCTCCTGGTGATTTGGGCTTCTCTCAATATCTCCCATTGATCTCTTTATATGCTTTCTCTTTGTCTAACTAAGAAAACGAAGTTTTTATTTTTCTCTTTTTTTCTTTAAAGAGCTTTAAAAGCAGACCTGGTTTTTCTTTGAACTTACTCTAGGCATTCGTTTTGTTTAGCTGCATTTGCCTGTTTTCATTCTACACTGAACCAAATGTCGTAGGTGATATTGACGAAAATATTTCTTCAAACTTTGAAAAAATAATTATTCAAATTGACAATTTATTGTAAAATTTTTCATATCATTGACGATTTATTCGTCAAAATCAGTAAAAAAATATATATGTTATTCGAAAGCAATCGGTTAGTTTCAATTTCTTCAAATTGATGAAATTTCATCAATCATCATTTAAAATAAAAATGTCCAGAAAAATATTTTTTTCATTATTTACTGCATTTTCTTCAAATTGAATAAATTTAGTTGAATGCAAGGAAGCGTTTACCCCATTTTGATAAAATATTCTTCAAAATGAAGAATTTTTCATTCACTGTACTAGTTTTTCATATATTCTTCTATTTGAAGAAATTTCGTCAAATACACGAAAGTGTTTTCTTATATTGATTTTTTTTTATTCAAATTGAAGAATTTAGTTTTAGCCATTAGAGCAGAGCTTATATCATACTTTCTTCAAATTGAATAAATTTTGTTGAACAGAAGAAAGCATTTTCTTCGCGTTAACAAAATTTTCTTCAAAACGAAGAATTTATTCAGTCATACGAATTTGCCATCGTTTTTTCTTGGAAATGAATATTTTTTTTTTTAAATACAGGAAGGTTTTTCTTCACATTGACGAAACTTTCTTCAAACTGAAAAACTGTCGTTTTCTTCGTTTGAGAAGGTGATCAATTTTTCATTATCGTTAAAGTGTTCAAAGTGAAAACAATAAATAGTTAAAATCCGAGAGTTAATAGTAATAATAGTGCAAAAAGTTAAATAGTGCGCAGAGAAAAAAGTTTACAAGATTCTTATAACTTAACGGGATAAAATAACTTAAACCCATAAAGGTAAGTAGTATTACAAAGCAATATTTAAGACAAAACATAGAAGCCTAGGAAAATAAATCTATTTGAATAATTTGAAAAGTGACATTTGGAACAAGAAATCATTTGTAGTTTTTTCAGTGGCAAAAACTTCTTGTCTAATTGGTTTTCTGTGATTTTGAATTTTATTTGCATAAATAAACAAAAAAGCTAAAAAAAACTGTTTGTTGATTAGTATATGTCAATAGCGTTTGTGTCTCCAGTGTTATTACTGTTTATTTCGAGCGAGTTTTTGCTTGCAAACTTTTTTCGGATTTTTGCAATCGACTTTTTTCATTACTACACAAATTTTTAATAGATTTAGAAATATTTCAATATTTAATTTTATAGAACAACAACAAGCAACGCTTTGCTCGACTTGCAACCCCAAGAAAAAAATTTTAATTTAATTTAAATTAGGTCTTGAAAGTGCCAAATTATTGTATATTAGAGGAAACTGCTCTTGGGCAGAAATGGAGTCGCATTGGGCTTCTTCGAAGAAGTTCAGATTAGCTGAGGTTGCTAAATCTGAATCTACAGCAGACATATTGGCAAAATGAAAGCAATATAAGAATCCAATGGGCTTTAAATTGGTAATTTTAAAAGGTTCGAATATAATTTAAAAATTAATGTAATTTCGTACTTAAATACAGGTTGATATGGATTTCAAGCATCTGTTTTCAAATGCTGGCAGCTTGTTATTGAACTTTGATGGCCTTTACAAAAAAATTTTTCCAATTTTTGAGGGTGGCATCAAGGATAAGACCAACGGGATGCTTTTTTGTAAGTATGAAAGCAGCAGAAAACATAACTGAAAGTATGTTTTAGTTTTTAAACAAGACCATATCAATTGCCTTCACAATAAAGTTCTTGCCTTTACTCTGTTTCAGATGGTCGATCTTGTGCTGTATTTTTTTTGTTTCATAGCTTCTTGGCACCAACTTAGTTGGTAAAGGTAAACTCTCTAATTAGTAAACTCAAATAAATTCCTTTTCTTTAACATATCTGCCCTACCTACCGATTTACGTTAAAAAAAAAATGTTTTTCATCTAAATTTGTAACTTATTTATTAATAAATCAAAATAAATAAACTATAATTTCAAAATACCACCTAAGTATGTGCCTACCCTACCTAAGTTATACTTTAAAAAATGAAAAAAAAAACTTTTCTATACCTACTTTCATGAAATTTGTTAGTTTAAAAAATAAAATAAAAAGATATACATGTATAGATATACTTAAAAAAAAATGTGTATTTTTAAAAAACGAAATGGTTATTGACTCCGTGTTTTTCAATCAATCAAGAACAAACTTTGAAAATTCATTTTATTAAGATATATGTAGGTGTGCTTAAATGAATTTATTGTTTATGGTACAAAGAGGATTAAACATAGTAAGTATAAAGAAAGGAAGTTTGTATGCTTGCCAATTAAAAAAGATTATTTCAGCAACAGGATACGTTGAATTGAAGATTACTTTTTTAAAGTGAAGAAAGAGCTCTGAGAATATAGGTGTTGACATTTTTTCTTAACTTGAAGAAATGAAAATTCATTGATTCGAAAAGCAAAAGTCGTTAATTTGAAGAGTATTTTATCAGTTTGAGAAAGTAAATTGTGAAAATGAAAGACTATTCATCATTTTGAAAAATATAACTTTTCAAAATGAAGAATTTTTCATCAGTATGAAAATGCGATCGTGAAAGTATGAAAGTATATTTTTCAGTTCAAAGAAAATTTGATGTTGAAATGAAGAAAATTCATCAGATCGAAGAATAAACATTTGTTTAACTGAAGAATTTTTCATCCATATGAAAACGTATGTGTGAAATTATGAAGAATTTTTCTTCCATTCGAAAAAGATATGATGTGGAAATGAAAAAAATTTCATTTATTTGAAGAACAAAATTCATCAAACTGAATAACATTTTGTCAAAATGAAAAATTCAATTATTCAAACTGAAGAATCGTTATTCACCAAATTTGATAAAAATGTGATGAAATTTATTCAATTCGACGAAATTTTGTAGATTTATCAATTAAACCAAAAATTCTAAGCAATTCTTCAAAAAGACGATATAATTGTCAAATCAACACATAGTTTTCATTGACCGTATATTGATCACCCTTTCTTCAATTCCACCTACGTTTTATTCAATATAACTACCAAATTTGGTTCAGTGTAAGTCTAAGAACAAAGCAAAAAAGCTATGCAAGCCTCGGGGCCTAACGCATTTTAAAAATCTACGATTTCATGCCTATTCGGAACTGTTAAAATTTGAAATGTGCTGTGTGTCAACACATAGATCCCTTATTAAACTGTCACACTATTAACTACATTATGTATGAGTATACACTCAATAAATGAATTAGTCTTAGCTATACTCTCGCATTAGAAACATCGTTTTATTTTGGGATTCATTTTTCTTAAAAGTTTCACAGGAACAGCATTCGGAGGACTTGCTAAAGCTAGTTCCTCGCGAAAGGCGTTAAAACACTTTTTTTTTTGAAATTTCTGGAACCTCCCACGTAACAGGGCAGAAGGCTTACCATTACGCAACGGGCCACGAGCACCAACCGACGCACGTACCGTAAGATATAATTTTTCTTCTCAGTATTTGTTGGGTTCGGTTTCGACGTCCATAATATTCCTCAAATAACTTGCATCGATAGTCGGTCTAGTGTACGCTCAATTGATTTAAGAATCATCACGTGCTCTTACGGATTTTAAGATGCGACTAATGTCTGTTCCATATGACATGAACAATCAACGTATCTACGTCCTTTATCGTAGATTCGGATATCGGGGAGGTTAAACTTTGAGGTACTATTTATACTCTTTACATTTTCATTTCTTAAAATTGGGTTCAATAATTTTTCGAAAAAGTCTTCAAAACTATCGTCTTTATTTTTTGTGATGGCATGAGCACATAACTTGTAAGTTGGTGGATGTCTTGTAGTGTGTACTGTGTATACTGTATAGCCATTAGCGACACAATCCATTTAATCAACTTTGTCCTCTCAACAAATCAGAAGAACGATTACTAAACACGTTTTCAGTATATGAATTTGTTAGTATTCGAAGGAATTCTTGAGCTTTAATTTATCTAGTCGCTGTGAAAATCAACCTCTTTTATCCATTAAACTGAAGATTTGATTCTAGAGACAGCACCGGATGTGTGTATCGTTTTTGCTACACGTTGAAGCCATTGGTCTCAGTTCACTGTTTACTTCCTCTCAATTGGGAACTAGGTCGTGATTCTAAATTTTAATATTGATTTACAAAGCTAAATCGTTGTGAACCTCATTGAGCATAAATACAATCTCCCATCACTAACTTTTGTAACTGAAGTCTGGATTATCGTCTGAGTTGTTGCACAAACCATACTTGCATTTTATCTGTTTTCACACACTCACATACTTACGAACACGAATTATTTCTGACAAACCACCCCTTCCACAAGTCCTTGTCACCCCCTTTTGATCATGACCCAATGGAATCGAATGAAGTTCAAAAAATATCCATTAAGCGAAACCGCATCGCAACTTGTGTCATTTACCTAAAAATGTTGCCTTCATGAATATTTTAATGACATCCTTGAAAACCAAAAATGAAAAGTAGTTTCCCGCATTGAAAATTCTTCATATCGTCCCAAAGAGTTTCACAACTTACGTATACGTTACTTATGTATATGTCATGCTCATACAAGTCCCCATCACCCAAATGAAGTGATGGAATATGAATGAATACTTTATTACCCCGAAGTCAACTTTTACCGATAGAGAGCACACTATCTTTCAAGCATCATTTCGTTGGTCTGCCCTTTTACATACATATATCCACCAAACACTGTACGACATTAAATTCCCATTGGGGGTTGGCTCTGTTGAAGGACACACACATGGAGTTGTTGTGAAAAGCTCGACTATAGATTTTGTTAATGTTATCAACAAAAAAATAAAAAATAAAGAATTTAAATTTCTTGTTTAACTTCATTGGAGGATATCAGGATCATCTAATCGGGAAAGCAATAAAACACACAAAACTTTTATCATGTCAACAAAATGTCTCAATAAAATCCTTGTGCCTTGTGCAGCCTCCTCTCATGTCCTTTATTTTATCAAGTTCTCGTCTCGATACATCGATTTCAATAAAAATTGAGTTAACTTCAAAACAAAAGACCGCAGGGGCCCCCAACAACGAACATGAACAACACGAAAGGGCAAAGGATGGGAGATTGGGGGTGGGGCGAGAGTAAACGATTTTATTTGTTTTATTTTGTTTTGTTTTTGCCAAAGGAGCAGTAAAAGGATCTCTGCCTATAAAAAGGGCGATTATATCATCAGTCGTTGCAAAATGTTCCGAGACGTTTAAGGATAATGAAAAATCCATTGAATTCCATTTGCATGTATAAAATGGGGTAATCTCCTTTCATCCGAGGAGAAGCCTTCCCAACGCAAAACAAACAACGAGTTATAGTAAATAACAAAAAAAAAAGGAGGCCCTCGGGGAATCGGCTCTGGCTGCTTTTTGTCCCATCCTATGACTGAGATCCTAATCCTTTAAATCTAAGAAGTTAGCGAACTTCTTTTTAATGAAACATTTTGTTTTGTCTCTTTTTTCTACATCATTTCTTGTTTGTTTTTGTCCTTTTCTTTATGCGCAGCCTTTAATGGACTTGACCTTCAGGGACCAATATTTCTGCATGAGCCACCGCACAAAATTGAGTTTTCAAACAATTCAGGAGGTCTGATAGAATGCTCGGGTCACGGAAGTCCACAGCCGGAGGTGAGTGACAACGATTAGTGTTTTGATAAGGGATGTTGGGTTTATGATAACTTTTTTTTTTCTTGAGCTTGTTGTCTTTATTTACATTTTTGTTTAGCTAAGAAATTTGGCTAACTGGTTCATTGAATGGGTTTTGAAAGGCTTTTTTTGGTTTCTTTTTTTTTAGATCGAATGGACACCCATACCACCGCAACAGGACTTGGTTTTCACGTTATCGAATGGCAGCCTTATGTTTTATCCATTCACAGCAGAAAAGTATCGACACGAACTACATTCAACAGTTTATAGGTAAGAAGACATTTTGTTTGGACACTTTTTTGGGTTGTTTTTTAATGCTGTGATTGAACTTGAGGTTAGAGGTTGGCTATCTGCTTTTACTCTTACTCGGCAGTCTATTAAGATCGCAACTGCATTTGCTAATGTGACAGAGAGTTTCAGCGAAAGAATATGGACCGTCTAACAATCAAGAGTTGCAACACTGACAACGTATATAAAAACGACGCTGACGGACGGACGGATGCAATGCACACATAGGAAACAAAATTAAATTGCCACTATAGCCAACTTCTTCATTAATTGCGTAACTACAGCTGTGAATTTCGAAATTCCATAGTTTAGACTTTGAAACAGTAGTCAGATTTATTACGATGATGATAGACGAAGAGACACTAAATTAGTCGTTTCGGAAGTATCATTCCTAGAGTTATAGTCATGGTATTAGTGACAGTTTTAAATAAAGCGTCCATTTAAGCTCAGCAGACTCGTTAGCTCTAAACGTAATGCAACAACATACATTGCTGGATGCATGCGTACAACTCCAACATACGCTCTAAAAGTCATTGTAGGACTACCTCCAATTCACCTCGGCGACACATCGTCACTTCCAACAAGAACACATAAAATCATATCCAAACCCTAAGGTACATCTGTCAATAATGGAAAGTCTAGAAAAACTTAATGCCTTTAGTATGTGTTTTGATGCTATTATACCCATGTACAACTTCAAACTCAACTTCGCGACTGTCATTCCCCCTAGGGAAGGACACAAAGCCTCATCCTTCAAGGCAAGATATGGTCTGGTATACGGACGGCTCAAAAAAAAACTGGTACAGGTTCCACCATTTTCAGCGACTCTCCCAGAACGAATTTCTCAGAAAGTCTGGGTAGTCACTCGTCCATTTTCCAAGCTAAAGTCTTTGCCATTAGCGAATGTTCGAGAATAATATCTATGTTTATCGAACACGAAAAACAAAACCTTTTCTCAGACAGCCAAGCTGCATTAAAAGCGTTAAGCTCACCTGTCATAAGTTCTAAACTAGCCCTAGACAGTCATGCCACTAGCGAGGAAAAACGCTGTAATCCTCTACTGGATCCCAGCACACAAAGACTATGATGGTAACGAAAAGGCCAAAGCTAAAGCGGCGCATCTAAACCATTCGTCGGACTTACTGGAAGAATCAAATAAAGCTTGGTGTAACTCATCTGGCCAAAACTGTTCAAAACTCTTTTCGCCAGAATATACTGAAAAAACTTCTAAATTCCTATTGACCCTCAATAGGAAAACCCTAAAAATTTTTATTGGACTTCTAACCGGGCACTGTTCTTTAAAGAAACATCTTCAACAAATGAGGCTGGTAGTGGACCCCATCTGTAGACTATGCCTCGAAAATGAAGAAATATCTCTGCACATTTATTACGGAATGTTCAGCACTTTTCCGCCTTAGGAAGCAAATACTTGACTATAAGATAATCCCTCTAGATAAACTCAAACTTATTCACCCACAGAAGATTGGTAACTTCTGGTTCTAATCAGGAGCAAGAGAACTACCCTGCAACCTCACATTGGCTGGCACAATGTGTTTGATTCAGACACCGCAGTGCCCAGAGCTGCGCAAGCTCAACCCGTCCCCTTAACAAAAATAATAATAAATAAAAAGCTCTAAATTAAGTTTTGATTTCTGAAGTGTGGGCCCTTTAATGATTTCGTTTCAAATCATAGACTTCTTAGGTTGTGCCTGGTTTTTTTAATAGAAGCTTTCACCGATATGAAGCACCCACCACGCTTGCTGTACACAGTTTTTTTTTTTCAAAATTCCGTGAATCTGGGATGTTAGAGAATGACACTGATGGTCCCATCTCCCATTCCCCATCTCCACACCGTGCATAATGACGAGAATATGGGTGTTCTGTGTTGCAGAGCCTTACTAAAAGACTTTTTTCTCCTGAAATTGAAGAAACCGATCTTTCCGCACCAAATTCTCTAAATGTGTTGTCAGCCGTCTTGGTGATATCGTGTCACGGAGCTGCGAGCTACGATCTAACCCTTTTGTTGTGGGTATATTACCCAAGTAATCCGTGAAGTACAGCTCGAACTCAACAACTTTGACTTGGAAAACTGAGGTGACACAATGCGCTGCTGCGAGAACATTCGAGAAAGCGACTTGAATGATCCACGCTGTGTGCCATAATCAGTGGAAAGCTTGCTGGTGTAGTTTTCAATCTGGCAATACTTTTTTCGGAGTTGGTTTCAGTTTACTTTAGTGAGTAAGAGATTCAAAAAGACCCGAATGAGTCTATTTGTCATCAAACGCAAAAATTGCGGAGCTGTGTCCATTACTTTTTATTGCAAATTTTGCGAAAGAATCTTTGATTGCTGCCTTACAAAATCCAACTCGTACAAGAATTGAAGCCGAACGACCATCAAGCGCGGGCAACACTGTCTCTGGAAACGACATGTCCCCCACATACTGATTTTTATAAGAAAATTTTATATCACTTTTGGTACGTTAATAAACGAAATTGTCATATTTGGCGTCATGATAATCCACAAGCCATTGTTGAGAACCTGCGGCTATTACATCCTCAAAAAGTAACTTTTAGGTGTAGTCTATATACACAGGGAATCGTCGGTTTATATTTCTTCAAAAATGAAGCCAGTCGTAGTGTTGGAGTCAATGGGGAACGCTATAGAGCCATGATTACTGATTTTTCGTGCCTGAAGTGAAGAATGTTGATGTTAACGACCTTTGGCTCCAACAAGACGGCGTTATATGCCATACAGCTAACGAAACTTTTGGTGAGCGCTTTATCTTGCTTCGTTGGCCTGCGGCGTGGCCTCCAAGATGTGGTGATTTAACACAAACGGCCCCAAATGCTGCAAAATGTGGTCGAAAATTTGGCCTCTCGGCTGAAATTTATTTGAAACAGCCGCGGCTCGTTAGCAAATTCATTGCCATGAAAAGTGCTTTCTCGACTAGCCGTTCGGAACCGGCAGAAAATTTTAGGTCTCCTCCCAGGGCTCCAAATTATTTTCAAAATATAATCTCTTGTCTTTATAATAAAGCTTGATTCTTGGCCGTAACACTCAATTATATGCGTTTTGTTTCTTCTTGAAATATGGGCTCACTTACAGAACAGAGTTGCACCACTGACAGTGACTGCGGATGCAATGCAGGCGACACAAAAGAAAAAAATTATCACTGTTGGTTGCTCACGCATTAGACCAGTGATTCCTAAAGTGGTCGATATCGGTTTCTCAGGGGTCGACAAAAACGAAATCTGAATTTGGGGGTCGACTAGTTTTTCAATCGACCCCCTTAACACATTTTCTTATTTGAAATTTCAAAGATAGTGTTGCGTTACTTTTAAATAGGGTGGCACTGGGCCTATCGCATTTCTCACAACCATATGCCTTGTTGGAGGGGACCTACAATTTTCTGCCGTTTCCGAACGGCTAATTGAGAAAGCGCTTTTCATGGCAGAGAGCAGCTTATTTTACCAGCCATTGCAGAGGTCCTCAACAATGTATTGCATGCTCAAGATATTATAAAAAGAATATCCTTGAGCAATAACACCGTTCAGAGATGAATAGACGAGATGGGTCGCGGCGTGGAAAACATTTTATGCAATTTATTGCAGACCAAGAGATTCTCTCTCCAGTTAGACGAGTCTACATTAACCGGCAATGAAGCTCTGTTGTTAGGATACGTTCCATATATCGTAGATGAAAATATGTGCCGGGAGCTGCTTTCTACCACATATTTGGAAACTGATACCAGAAGAGAATCCATTTTTCTGGCACCGGAACGTTTTTTTCACCGGCAAAGCTATTCCATGGAGAAAAATTATTTCAGTAGCGACTGATGGAGCACCATCTATGGTTGGTCGTCATCGTAATTCACTTAAAGCGGCAATTGCCTGTTGTACTGGTGATTCAGTGCGTGATTCACAGACACGTTTAGTTACAAAGAATCTGAGTCCTAGATTGCACCAGTCTTTACAATACGTTATAAATGCTGTCAACAAGATTCGAAGCAATTCATTGAACTCTCGGTTATTTGCTCAGCTTTGTGAGGATAACGACGAAATCCTTACTAAGTTACTTTTGCACACTGAAGTTCGCTGGCTTTCAAGAGGAGCTTGCTTAGCAATATTTTCAGCTATTTTTGGGTCTGTGTTGGAATTTCTAAATGAAAAAGATCCGAATTTGGAAGAAAATCTGAAAAATTCTATGACGGATATTTATTACGTGACCGATCTCAAATTGATCAAAACAAAATCAATTATAGCGGCGTTTGTGGGAAAACTTATTCTTTATAAACAAAATTTAGGCAGAATAGTATACTTTCAGTTTTCGCATTTGTTGAAATCAACAGAAATCCTTCAAGACGATGTTATTTTATCATATGTCGCTCACTTGGAATCTCTTCACAAAGATTCTACCAAAAGGTTTGAGGATTTTTTGAACTTAAAAATTCCTGAGTGGGTAATAAATTCGTTCAGTATAACAGCTATGGAAGAAGCCAATGTGATAATGCAAGGAGAGTTGATCACCATCCAAACTGACGAATAGCTTAAGCTAAAGTTCAACGAAGGCTATCAGAAGTTCTAGTTGCAGCGCAGCATTGAAACTCAATAAACTGCATTGTGGAACATTGCTGAAAAATCGCTTTTCCATCATCACATTTAGTTGAAAAAGTCTTCAGTGTGGTTGCAAACATTTTGACGAAAAAAAATAAACAGTTTGAAAGTCAACGAACGCGGAGACTTAGAGCTGCAACTTACCAATATTAAACCAGATCTAGTTAGATTGGTAGAAAGTCACCAAATTTATCCATCGCATTAATTTTTCAAATCATGAATTTAATATTTGTTGAGTTTTGTAGTAGAGATATTCCACGTGTTTTTTTATCTAATAAATAAAGAGATTAATACAATTTTAAACAGTAAAAAACACTTTTTATATTTCCTCAAATGCACATTTCAGAAGCAATGCTTCCATCATCAGTGAGATATATAAATTAAATTAAATTAAATTATTTGTCAAAAAACTAACAAAAAACAAAAATGTTTCTAAACAAAATTACAGTTGAGTTGAGTTGAATCTATTGAAAAATTTTTTGAATATTGAATCTTTGATTGGTCCATCATCATTATTCATAATAGAGTTAATTGAAGATTTAACAATTGCACATAGAAGAAAACAGGAATTGAGAAATTATACAACTTTAGATCTAATAAGGAATGAAAGAAATGAAGAAAAGAAATATTCAAAATTTTATTTCTATCCAGAAATAACATCTAAGATAAAACGAATCTTCAATAAATATAACATCCGTATGAGTGAGTGCAGCGAAATAAAAATAAAAAATCTGATTGGAGGATCTAAAGATAAAATTGAACAGCTTCAAAAATCAGGAATTTATTCTATCGGATGTAATGACTGTGCAAAAGAATATATAGGACAGACAAGAAGACCTATTCTAAAAAGATTTAAAGAACATTTTGCACATCTTAAATATAATGAAAAAGAAAAGTCAAGTGTTGCAGAACATATGCTAGAAAATAGTCATAGTTTTAGTTTGCAAAATTTAAAATTAATAAGAAATGTAAATAGCAATTATGAATTAGATGCTTTTGAATCTTTTTATATATTTAAAAACAAAAATAATCTTATGAATAATGATGATGGACCAATCAAAGATTCAATATTCAAAAAAATTTTTAATAAATTCAACTCAACTCAACTGTAATTTTGTTTAGAAACATTTTTGTTTTTTGTTAGTTTTTTGACAAATAATTTAATTTATATATCTCACTGATGATGGAAGCATTGCTTCTGAAATGTGCATTTGAGGAAATATAAAAAGTGTTTTTTACTGTTTAAAATTGTATTAATATCTTTATTTATTAATATTTGTTCTCAATTAAGACTCAATTATGTGCACGATTTCTAAAAACCTGCATTAATAAATTATGAATTACACGTTATGTTTATTGAATTTCATACCTGCTATCATTGTAACGTAATATTTTACTGTTATTTAAAAAAATTGTCTTTCTGCACAGTTCTGATAGCATAGAGACAATGATTTCAAAATGGCAATGTAACAATGAAGCTGTGGTTTTCAAAGTTATGTCGTTTAGACAGTGAAAGTAGTGAGATTGATATTGACATTTAAAATCAGTAATTTTGAATTAATTAAAGTTACGTTGCGGTGACCTCGACATTATGTAACTGGAACAACATCAGATATAAAGTGACTAGCTGTGAAAAAATCACTGTTAAACCACAATGGCGGTATGACGAACTAAATCAGAAGAGCAAAACATTGGTAGAAATTGGGCAACGCGCCGAGAAAGATAAGAAGTAGCAGTGATTTTACCTGTGATTTGGATATTAATCGCAATTACTACGAAGAGTTTGGGAAAGGAAACAAACCTTTTTTAACACCGACCGTGAAAGTGACGAATTTTCTAATTTTCGCAGAAACACTTAAATTTTATTTTAGTGTTAATCACTGTAGGTGTAAGTATGTGGAATGTGGCCATATTGTCATTGCAAAAGTAAGATACGTCTGTAGCAACAGAGAGTTTCGAACCTAAGATGAGCTTCTATAGAAATAATTCGTTCTCGTTCCTAGGAAAAAAGAACCAGACCCTTCCAAAATCAAGGTCTTAGCTTAAGTTGTGAGGAAAATCCAACTGCTATTTTCAGGATTTAAAAATGTAGTTGTTTAAGCTCCATTGTACTCATCATAAGCAACTCTTTTTTAATACAGGTTTTTCTCTTTTTGTTTCAGATGCAAACTCCGGAATCTAGTGGGGACAGTGCTGAGTCGGGAAGTGCACATACGTGGTGGTGAGTATATCGACCTACAAATGTTTTGTTAAGATTTTTTTTACCAACGTAAGCCCCATGCTAAATAATTTGACTCCCAAACTCTGGGGGCTTCAATCTTTTGTTTTCAATAAAATAAAAAAAAACTTTATACGAACCTCACCGCACCGGTTGACGGCCAAAAAGTATGTCATCGGGGAATTCAATGAACTTTGGTGAATGCTCGATTTGGCTGAAAGTTTAAATTACATCCGCATGGCTTCAATGTGCGGTATCAGTATGAGCCATGTAGAAAAACCCAAATCCGTTTTGCTATAAAATGAATAAAAATAAAAAATGAGAAAGAAAACATGTTCAAACCCGAAACTTTTAATCACATCCATCCCCCAGGAGGTGGATGGAATGGAACAAACACCAAACCATCTGCACCCCAAAACTTCAGCTCCATTTAACTTTCGCTCCACCAAATGCCACCGCTTATGTCCTGTCGATGGGCTAACAACTGACTTCACCTCTTGCTGTGTGAGGAGGCATGGGAGATTGTTTGTGCCGTCCTAAGTAAATATGAGCGTTAAATTGTGGAAAAGTTCAGTCGTACGTAAAACAGGATATGCTGGTGGTTGATATGGGAAGCAACTTGCGGCTAGCAAGTAGTCAGTCAAGTTTTGTGCGAGGGACGTATTTGTATTTGCAGAAATAAAATTTCTAAATGTCTGGATTGTGAGCATGGGTTCGGCCTTTCAGAAAAGAAAATCAGAGGTGATTTCAAAAGTAGCCTCACGGAGAATTGACTCTATTGATAACTATAAAGATTTAGATGCAACAAGCTGGGGTGTGTTAAGGCTGGGTGGATTTATCTCAACTATTCCTACGTACAATTGAGAGGGCTTTCTAACGCTTTTGAAGAGCCTGATGAAAAGGCGTCCTTCATGGCGCTATAACATTGGAACTACTTGCCGATTCCTTGCTTGAGGTAGTCCTACTGGGACTGGAACTCGGTTGCCGATTTAGTTAAAAAGAGAAAACGACGACTCTCCAATTAAACTGTGGTTTACTTTATAACATAAAAAAACCATAACCATTGGCTGCCTTCTTATTAGAAATCGAAAAAACGGACTCTTGGATTGTGGAACTAAAGAGTCTTAAATTCAAACAATTTTCGAGAAATATCTGATATTAACTATTACCAATATGGAAGGTTACTAGCCAAGTAGTTCAATAGTCCTGTGGTCCAGTCTGGCCTTAACATCATCCTTTTGACAATTATCACTTGGTTTGGGAAAATATGACGAGGCGATTGTATTGCTAACAGTACGAGAAAGACAACTGGAATGGTCTAAAGGTGCGTCCACGCTATGCCATAATAATAAAATAAATATAGTATATATAATAAATATAGTCTTCGCACTTACCCAAATGCGACCCAAATTCGAACTGAACGAATTCGTTTGCATAATGAAGTGGACGCAACTAAAGGCTAAAGTTAGGCGATTTTCCGAAATTTTTTTTTTTTAAGATGTACTAAGTAAATAGAATGTTTTGATGTTTTGATTTAGTGGACTCAAAAAGATTTATTTTCAGCAATATTTTGAGATTTCTTTTTAAAAAAATACTGAAAAATATCGGAGTTACGTGCTGTCTTCGAAGATGTTCATAACTGCTGACATGTAGTAGAGGTAGTTAAAAAAAATCAGAAAGATTATTAAATTAGAAGGTATTTCCTGCGCAATGACTTACGATTTATTAAAAATGTCAAAAATTAAGAAAGTATCGTTTTTTAGGGTAAAAAATGTGTTGTTTTCTTTTCACCGTGGATAATTATAGTTGGACAGACTTTGGTTCGAAGTTCGAACGACCAATGTTATGGATAGTCGCTCTTAGACGACCGCTTGTCCAACTTGTTTAAAAAGAAGGAATGTCATAATTTTACACGACAGTTCTGATAATTTTCAACAACAACTATTTCCGACCATCCAGCATCCATCAAACGAAGTCTGTCCAACTATTTGTACAGTGTGAACACCGCTTATGCCAAAATGACAATATTCAGCCAACCAAGAAAGAATATTCTGTTTGTATTTGAAGTAGATGTCAGCAATTTTGGAAAATGTCGTTTCAGGAAAAAAAATTCGTTCGAAACATGTCAACAAATATCTAGTCGAAAAAAGCGTAAAAGCTCGGCTTGAGGCTTTTATATTGAGGGAAGTGTAATGCTCATATCAGAACGGAATTTCCTCATCAAAATTAGGTAAAAGATGCTAATGCCCCGAGGGCAGAGCTTATAGTTGATTCTATGAGACTAATCTACTTTCTCTTTTGTGCTGTTGCACGATCTGTCAAGAGATCTTTACTGTATCGGTATTGGGAACCAGATATAAAAAAATCTAAGGCTACCTCCACTGTGTCTCATATGAGTTGCAATTCTATTTTCCAAAACATGTTAGAAAGGTCCTTTTAAGGTTTTAACCCCACCATTTAAGCGAAATATTTATCAATTACACAAACAAAATGAAGTAGATATAAGTGTCAGCAACTCAGCTTTTATGGAGCGCTTCGACTAATAGTTTAAATATGAAAAAACATTCAAATCAATGAGAGTGAACACTTTGAAGGTTCTGATGTTACATTTTAATATTCCTTGAACACTTATCGCGTATATGTTCTCAACTACCTTTCTTGTTTAACTTTGCATATGATAACGAGCTCATTCATTCATTTTGGCAAACCATACTTTTTTCGAGTACGAAGGGAGCAAGAAGAGTAGAGCAGGTACAGTTAAATTTATTATATTGACATTGAATGTTGTATATAGAATAGAAAAATTAGTTTCTGCCTTTATCTACAGTTACGGTTAAGGATCACACCGAAATTTCTAGCGGTACCTAAATACATACGTCACTTCTTGTGTGTTTTGCGAGCTCATAGGGGGAAAGTACGATAAGCCGACTGGGTTTTAAGAAATCACTAAAGAAACCGTTTTTTTAGTACTAAGCAGAAGACACCAAATCGAAATGCGCTCAAGAAATCCTCTACGAGCCCTAAAGGTAAACTAAAATACAGTAATACGTCAACGGCATACATTTGTGAAGAAGAATATTTAACAATTAACGGTTAATCAATAACGTAAAAAGGGGATCAAGAAGGGACCATGAATAGAACCTTGTGGTACACCACGCCATAGCTGAAGAAGATCAGACAGTGCGTTGTTCAACTGTACAGGACAGGTAAGAAAATAGAAGTTTAACAGAACTAGTTAAAAAGTTCAAGAAGCGAAGAAGTTCATCACACAGAATGGGGTGGTCAACCATGTCAAAGGCTTTGGAGAAATCTAAAAGAATAAGAAAGCTGACATATTTTTTGTCCAAAGTTCGATTGTCTTAAGTTTCTTTTAAAAAGGTCGTCATACAACTAAGTTCTTACGAAAACCTGACTGCTTAGGTGTAAGAAGATTTGAGGTGAAATCTTGATTTTGCATAATTTCTGCCAAATACTTTCGATAGAAATGGCAATATTGCTTTTCAAGAGAAAAACTTTTTTATTTAAAAAAAAAAGAAGAATGAGATAAGCTGAAGGTGATTTACAAAAACCGAAAAAATGCTTCCTTATACGTTGAATAAATTTTCCAGCAAAAGGATGTCCAAACTTTTACTATGGAAGGCCTTTCCTAGTTAAGTTCGCGCCTGAGTAATTATGTCCCGTTCGACTCATTCCATAGTAATACCTTCACACACAAACCAAACAACCAAAACGTAAACTATATCCTGGCTAAAGATAAGCGTTTAACATTATGGACAACGACAAACGTTTTGTTAATGTAACCGAAAGTTTGTTTGTTTGGAAGCCACACAGAGGAAGGAACCACATCCACAATAATATAAGCTCCCCAACAGGGCAAAAGAGCATACCTACTCAATGTAATGAATTTGGTTCGGGTATACGCGTGTTGGGCTAAGTCAACTCAGACCCGGAAATCTGTGCCGATAAAGTCTTTAATGAAACTGCTTAATCCATAAGTCATTCCATTGTAAAAGATCTTTCAAGGCGTTGTTGGTCGATGCCTGAAGCTTTATGTGACACATGTTTTGGCTCCCCCTGGCAAACTTCCTAAAGTATAAAGTAGGAGTTATAAAATCGAGCAGTATATAATTAAATTCCTTGTACTTTATTACACGCACAGCATAGCTTTACTCTTACTCTCGTTCACTTCGTTGCGATTTATTCTTTCACTTCAGGGCGCAGAAGGAGTAATTGGGTTCGACAGGAATCACTCAAGCGAAAGCTGCGTGTCCTAGCAAAAGTAATTTCAATTAATTTAATGGAAGCATCAGATGGGCGGCGAATTCATGTTATGTACAAGGCAAAACCAGCCATCTCCCATTCCAATGAAAAGAACCATCCTGGCTGGCCGAAATGAGGTGGAAAAATGCAGAAAATTGTATGGCTTGTATTGAAAGACTGCAAAGTGCTTTATGAGCGGTTTATTTGATTGCCCTTGTGGGTAAATATACTCCGGATGCCTTTGATGTTGTGAAATAAATTTAATCAAGAAACTTGAAAACATTTGCATTTTGAAGGGCTTTTGCTATGGGAAGCTGGGTATTTTCACAAGCAATGGGTGTTTTCTTCTTGGAAAGATTGCTGGAATCTTGTCGGGGGTCTCAAATGGACAGAGTCAAGTTTTGTTTTCTTTTGTTGTTTTGATCCGCCTTGGAAAGGAGGAAAAGACTTTCTTTTGCTGTGGTAAGGCGATTAATTGGGATCACTTAAACGATTTATTGGTTGACTTGTTTTGAAACTCTTGGAGATTGCCTCACGCACGGCTCATGTCTCTAATGATGCTTTAGGTTGTTTGTTACTCTCTTTCACTCTAAAGTCAATCTATTGAAATCTCAAAGCCGTGAAGAAGATTGGCGTATCTAATTGACGTTTGTGTCGTCATTTTCCATCAGTGTTATCAAAGACGTTGATGTTGTTTAACGGCAATGTGACTTTAAATTTGTCTTCTGAGGTGGAACTTAGATGTTAATAAAGTGGTGAGCCTAAGGCTGCAGGATTTAAAAAATTTTTTTGAGAGCCAAACCCTTTAAAAATACCGAAATCGATCAAAAGTCCGATAACTTATTTTACTGAAAAAACTTTTAGCAAATTTCATTTATGTATTTATATTTGTGTAAAGGCACATACGTTCAAATTGATAAATTAAAAGGAAGACGATACAAAGCATTTCAAGAACCTACAGATTTATGCTTCTCCCGAATGATAACGAAAGTTAGAAAGCGCTTTTCACAGCAATAAGTCACGGAGGTCATGCCGGTGGAAAAACACTTGAATGTTTCTGAGATTCAAACCCAGAAGTTCAATTCGAATATTCACTATAGGTTTTTTTTATAAACAGTGAAGGCTATTCATTCTCTTGAAACACTATTCAAGTAAAAATTTACGTACATATGTATATGTCGACCCCTGAAAAAAAATCACGCTATTGATTTATCTTTAAATTGTTATTGTAATTTTTTTTAGTGTGGTACCGTGGCTTGATAGCTAGGATTTCCGCTGTTAACCCAGAGGTTCGTGGTTCGAGTCCCAACAGAGGCAAAAATGTTTTTCTACGGGTATCGCCTTTCGCGTGGAATTGGCAAGTACGCCGTTATTAACCGGTAGGTCTCTTTCATTCCTTCAGAGTCACAAGGTATGGTGAGAAATACGTTAGGTCCTTTGGCTCCTCGCTCTGTTGCGCCACCCTATTTAGTTATATATTTATTTTCGCATTCGTATGCTCCAGGCCTATGCAACTTGCCTACCATACAGTTGTAAGCAAACAAGACATGTGTACTTTTTTGACATCTTAGGTTTGTATTGAAAAGTTCATTAATTTTACAATATCTAACAAGCCATCTACATATGTCTAACATTTACTTTTTTCTTAAATAAATAATTGGTATGTTCTCGTCGGCGGGTTTTTCATTTTGCGGTTTGAAAAGTATAAGGCTAGAATTCGAGTTTAAACCAACTATTTTTTTTTTTTTTTTTCAGTTGAAAGTCTGACTCACAACTCGAGCCAATATGGCTATATTGCAAGAGACATTTCCTGGCCGCGTAATTTCTCGTCGTGGGCAGACCCCTCTTTACCACTGGGCCCAGGGCCCCCAAATAGCTGAAACAACACTCAAACTCTATTTTTCAAAAAAAATATTTGCAAATATTTAATTTGCAGATGTGGCAATGGTGTTTATACAAATTTTGTTCATTTTCTGACGTTTCTGCAAATGTTTGGCAATAATTAAATTTGCAGACCCAGTTTGAAGAACATTTGCAAATTTATTCATTGGCAGACAAATTTGGTGATGTGACAATGAGCTGAAAATGAGTTTGCAGATCCAAAAATGAATTTTTGTGTACATGGTTTGCAGAAATCTACAAATGTTTGCAAATCTTTTGCCAGCTATTATTGCCCAAATTAGTTTGTCGGCATTGTCAGCCAAATAGCTGCCAATAGACTTACAGACATTTGTAGATTTCTGCAAATCGTGTACACAAAAATTCAACTTTCACCCTCATTGTCAGCTGTCTATTGTTAATGTAGGCGTTGCATTTGTGCTGTAGAGAGTGTCCCTACTCATTATTAGATATGCTCTGGGATGAACGGCACTCAATTTTTTTAAGATTTGAAAGATGGAGTGTGTTGACTGCTTATTTAGGTTCAAAAAAAAGTCGTAAAAAGTCTTTCTCAAACAAGATGGTCTGCACGAGCTGATGCACTAAGCGCCTTATATAATGATCATCAAGAAATTGAAGAAGCTTTGATGCCTATCGCTAACGATTTAGGACAGGCACGAGAGGCCAGACAGGAAGCTCTTATAGTCTTTTCAAAAAAAAAAAAATAACGTTAAATTTAGTGATTGCAATCGATGAATTTATAATTGGGACAATTAATTAACAAGAACAATTTTGATAACTTTGATTCATCATCCAGACAAAAAAAAACGGATTCCGAATATAAGAACATTTCTGAAAGGACTAGGTGTTGAAGAGACTTTTTTTGACGGCTCTGAACAATCAGTAATTTTGAATGGGAAGGAAAGGTTCCAAATTGAAACAATTCTTCACATTGTTGACACTCAAGGCGTTGATTTGATACAGAGACTAGGTTCGTATACGAATATTGGCCAAAGTTTTGACTTATTTTTCGATAAAAAACCTGAATTCAGAAGACTTACAAGAAAACTGCAAGTCTTTTGCTAAATTTTACACTGAAGATGTAAACAGAGATGAACTACATACTGAATGCCTGAATTTGAAAGGAAAAAAAACTATTCGACACGAAAATGAAAAAACTGGCAATATTCTAGAACTTTATTATTTTTTAAAATCGAATCAATTTGAAGATGAATTTCCAAGTGTTGAAATTGCATAAAAGAATAAATATTAATTCAAAGTTATGTGACCTTTACTGCACAACATAACATTTTTATAGAATCATACAGGGGCCTCATTTTCAAAAAGTGCCCAGGGCCCCAAAAGGGTAAAGACGGCCTTGGTCGTCGGGATATCAACTGGCCATCAAGATCATGCAATTTTACACCGCTTGACTTTTTTTTATGAGGGTACGCGAAAGACCGTGTTTATGCAGATAAATCTTTAACTCTTGAGCACTTAAAAAATAAGGTTCGTCAAGTTATGGTTGAGATATCGCCCAATATGTGTCAAAAATGGTCGAAAATTACCTCAAAACAATCGATGCTTGCAACAATTCGCTTGGTGGTTATCTAAATGATGTATAGTGTTTCACACATAATTTGAAAAAGTTCAAACTTTATTGCTTTTATTTACGTTTACTTTTGAAACCGCAAAATGAATAACCCTTTACTAACAAAAGACTTCATAATTAGCCTAGGTTACCGTAATTCGGAATGAGCTCAGGTCTCAGCCGAGACCAAAATAATTAGCTTTGGGGACTGCTTCCATTTGAGTAATAGATTCTACAGGGCCAACTTTAGTTAAAGTACTTTGCCGAGCTTACGCCTACTTTCGTGAATGAGCCAATACACTATTTTATATGACACTAACCATAATAGACTTTCTACTCAGTTTCGTTAAATTTCGCTAGCTTTCGCGCAATTAAGGAAGAGCCATTGAATTGGCTCGAACTTACGTAAATGTCAAATTTAAAGCGTATCAACTATAGAGGAATTAACAAGAAGAGAGAAACCAGAAACCTACACGTTTCTTGCCCCGCAACTTCCATTTGTCTAATGTGCGGTGTGGTTAGCCCTCTTGTGTATCTCTTCCGTGGTATAAACTTAACTCAACTCAGCGCAACGCATTTTTACATGTTAAGTAGCCAGAATCCATTATAGTTGCTTTTTGTTTAACGAACACTTTCGGAAACTTTTCGTCTGGTTTTTGACACTAGCCTAAGCTCGGCTATATTATAGTTGGCCCTTAAGGGAACACCATCCAAATCGCTAGTTACTGATGGTGACCTATTTGCAACCACATCAACTACATCAGTTTGTTCTAATGGGACTGAAACGCTGTTCACCTTTTTAGAATTGCTTCTCAGAGTCTTTCGCTTTGAAGGGGTACTGTGCTTAGTGGGAGCAATACCGTCACGGCTTCTTTTCAAGTTCTTATTCAAAATGGAGGCATTTTTTAAATTAACTGACGATTTGGATTGTTCACTTTAAAGCTTGGGGTTTATCCAAAGTCAGTAGTTTTGAGTCATCTGTTGATGTAGATATGTCAACAGAGCTAATAGGGGAAGAAAATGACGCTAAATTTGAAACCGATTCATTGAAAACTTCCCCTTGCGCCGAGTATAACATGAGAAGAGAGAAAACGCAGAACATTTACAGAGGAAGTGATCCGTTGTATCATCATCTTCTCCACAGGATTCACAAAGTGCGGTATCACTTAAGCCTAACAGGTTTAAAGGCTTGGCAAAAGAGAAGTGCCCCGTGGTAACGACTACATTTATTTTTATTACGGGATAGCGAAATTGTTGCAGTTTTCTTATTGACGTTGGGGAACGTACGTTTGGTCTGTCTGTATCCAATAAAAGCATTTCATCTACGGTTCACTTCTTGACAGATCTAATCGTTGACTGAAGCCCACACTGAGGACCCTGATAGACCAGGCGATGCGTCAGGTCCTAAGAAAGATGTCTGTGATCTTTGGCATGTAAGCCAAACAAGACTCAAAGAATTTTGTCTTCCGACCGCATTCAGATATGTCTTGCATTCATGGATCACTTTCACAGTAGTTAGAGGGTTGATTAAAGCCTGAAGCCAGTTGGCTGACGTTGCACACACATATAGTTCTCCCCATCCAGGTCCAGGCATTGTTCGTAACGTAGCTTAAAGCCATTTGGATAGCTTACGCTCCCGCTTAGAAGACAGATGCGTAGTGGATGAAATGGCCAAAGCTGCAGGACATGAAGAACTGTGATGGCCACCTTATCATTGTGAACTCAGTCACACAGAACTTGTTGTTTTGGCTCAAGTGAAAGGATTTATCGAAAGCCAAAACACGTATTTTAAAATGGTTAAAGTATAAAAGATCTTCTAAGTGCTTATGGGCCTGTAGCAAAAAACTACAAGTATTTACTTGTAATAAAGGTAAATTATGACAAGTGTAAGAAATTTCTGTAATATATAGCTACAAGCTTGTTTGATCTTCTATAAATGTTATGGACACAATGTTACAAGTGACTCTTGACTTGTAAACTTGTAGCTTTGTATAACAAACCCCTGTACTTGCGAAGGTTGACGCTGAAAAATGGCAACACTGCGCCCAACACGTCAAGTGGTGGTGATTGAATTGAAGATATGGGAAATCGATGTTTTCACTGAAGGTGCACTAAAGAGAGTTAAGCAGCCACTACTCATCTACTCGTTACTTTTATGATTCTGAAATCATAATAAATACATACCTATGCATTTGTCAACACAGTAGACACTTGAGAGAAAATTATGCCAATTGATAATGCTCACAACGGCAACCATGTGAGAGTTTATGAATGGAGATAACTGATCGAAATCCAAAATAGTGAGAGTGAAAGGCAAATATCCTATCTTCCTTGTACTGAACATTCAAATTGAACAGAGTATGGTAATAGCCAAACATTTTAACCCGAACTTTTCGGGAAGTGTGGAGTTCCTAGGTGGGCCACTGCGTCCTTGCGCTTCATGATATCAGGTCTGTCTCAGAAAGTCAGTGCAACTTTTCCAAGAAATTCTTACAAGTGTCAGTTGAAGAGATGTTTTTTAAGAATTGTTTATCTGTAAATTCTGGAAAAATCTTCGGTCGTACAGATTTTAGCCATTTTGTCGTTTGTTCATTTAAAAGAAAAGAAACCCCTGCTCTTGAGGTAAAAATCTCTAACTGCTTCAACTACACTCTGGTCTCTGGGGTCGTCTGTCCGATGTGCTGTCACCTGAGGGCTCGCCTTTGTGAATTCAAATTGTAATAAGATGGTCTCTTTTGAGAAAATCTGTTGATGATTCTCTTTTTAATTAAAAAGCTTCGTAAGAACGACTTCCTACAGAAATGAAAGAGAAAAATAAATAAGAAGTTCTAACTTCCAGCTGTTGCATCTGATGAAGATGACCATTTTACAAACCATTATCAATATCCATAGAGGAAGCTCTCAAAGTTGAAAAGTCCACAGTTATGAAGAAATCATTTGCAGGAAGTCACCCACAGCCTTGGTTACTATGTGCACGATGAAAATGACAGTAAAAAGAAAAAAAAACGGAAGGAAATAATCCTTTCAAATGTTTCTTGCTGAAAGACAACCGGGGAAAAGGACAAAGTGGTTAGGAAAAGGACGACATACTCGTATACCACTCCAAATGACATTGACTGATGAATAGGTAATTTTGTTCTTGCAACATGATGCACCAGCACATCCATCGACCGCACCCGCGCTCACCATGACCACTTTCTTTGCAATTCTCTTTAGTTTTTTTTTTTTTTTTCTTGTCTATTCTATTCTTCGTCTCTGTGTGTAAATAATCCTTTTTCAGCGATGCAAACATAAAAGACTTGCGTTTGCTCATCCCGCACCATTCAGCAAGTCATCCTGTTGAGGTTTTTGTGTTCGGGGTATTATATACAGTCATATATTTGCTGTTTTTTTTGCAGCAGCAGCAGCAGGGTATCATTTTTTTCAGGAGCTTTATGTGTTTGTGTCATAGAAACGACACGGTAAAACGTTCCATCTACTATCTTTTCTTGTGCAGTCTTATCGTCCCTTGTTAGCTCTTTGACGTAGATTTGTCTTGAAGAGTGACAAAAAAAAAATTAAAAAACTATGGCCGCACCCACTCCCAGTTTACTAACTAAGTACACACCAATGAACTGTTTGTGTTTTCTTTTAAAAATAACTATATTGTCCTTCGTCCATTGCACTGTACATGGCAATGTGCTGCTTGGAACAAGTCTAAACTTTGTGACGGCAATTTACCCAAACCTCTGAAAATTGTATGATTTTTTTTTGTTTTTGTTTTTCAAAACACCGAATTGCCATTTGCGCAAGGCCGCTCGGCTCCCGCTTTTCCCTACACTTGGCTTCACTGTTATTTATATAGTTTCAGTGTAAATGAACTTCCGTCTGCACAGTGGTTATTTATGGCATGAACGACTTTCTGGACGTTATGTGCAAGACAACTTTTCAAATTAAACTTTTGTGCAATGGCCGTTTTTATTTCACTTCTCACAGTTTCTCCCTCTGGCATGGGGGATGGTGATGAGCAAAGGGTGAGTGCTTTTATTTCGTTGCGGTCTGCAATTCAACTCATTTGTTGGTTGTTATTAGAAATTTTCAATGAAAGTTTTGGTGAGTTTTTTGACAGCTTCACTTGAAATTTATTCCTCTTCAAGTGTCAAAAACAAGTTGAGTTCCCACGGCTGCTTATCGAACGTAATAGCCGCATTTGCATGGGCACAGTAAGAAGGAAGCTCACAGTCGTCTATCATTGACTGACACTTCTATTTTATCCTGTTGAAAAGCTGTATCTGTGCTACAAAAAAGGACACAATGAAAAACAAAAACAAACAAATTGCCTAAATAAATAAAATGCCTCTTGAACGGAAGCCAATCGCATTATCAGAGCGACATAGGCCAAAATCTGCTAAGGGACTAAGGATGCAACAAAACAGAATAGTTTTTGATTGAAGTTAATGAAAAATTTACTAGCAACCCTTCTCTGACTAAGGTGAACGAAAGTATGAGTCGACTGTGTGCAAAGCCTTTTCATGCGCCACCCAAAGACTTCTGCCATGGAGATAGGTACTTAAAAAGCAAGTGTTGTATTCTTATTTTCCTCGAAAGTCTGATAGACTTGATTGTGTCCGAGTAGAAGGAGTTTATTTATAATTCACCTTGATTCAAACTCGTACTGTCTATGGGGCTTTGAATAACATTAGATCAACCCAATGCAAGACTTCTCATTTACGTTAGGTTGAAACTGTCTATTGATTGGCATTAAGACCCATTTGTCTCAGTCAATACCATTTACTCAAATATTTAAACTAAAACCTTACAAATGTTTACCATGCCATCACAATCTTCCCTATTTTCAGTTGTGAATCAAAAATACACAGTCCAAGTGCATGATGAATACGTTATGACGGGCAATACAGCAGTCCTCAAATGCCAGGTAAGTGTTGCATTGACGGGAATATTTCATTGAAAAGCAATTTTGTGTTCACGTTTCTATTTTGTAAACACATTCTCGAGAGATGATGACGATAGTTTTTGTTGTTTTTTTTTTTATTTTTACAAAAAATTCCCATAGAAATTTCGAGTAAAGCACTAACCAATGTTTATTTTTCCCATAGGTTCCCAGTTACATGTCGGAGTTTGTTATGGTTACCGCATGGGTGCAGGATACTGGAATGCATCTTTATCCAAATACCGATATCGGAGGAAAATACACAGTTCTGTCGAATGGTGAATTGTATATTAACAACGCTGGACCAAATGATGCATACAAAAGTTATACATGCCGCACTGTAAATAGACTGACAGGTATGTGTGTTGGGTAATCCCTATGGAGTCTTTTCAATGGCCCCTTTACACTTAAGTTCTTGATTATTTCGCATATTCTCGTGAGAGTTGAACACTGAAACTATAGAGAAAGGAACTCTAAAATAAGGATTCTTTTTGGATTAAAAGTCATGCACGTGCATGAGGGCCATGGGGGTTTTAAAATGACTGCCACAGTCGTCACTTTTGAATACAAGTTAAGTGAAAAGATGTACAGGGTATTTTAAACCTCAAGGTTGATACAATGATATCTGAGACATGATTTTTATTTCTTTTGGGCACGTTTTCGTTTGGGAAAATGAAATGGGCTGTGGGTCTGTCTCACGAAGAGGTTAATTAAAAGGAAAATTTAAAAGGAAGAAACAGAATTTAAAGTTTATAGTAAGGAAATTACATAACGTTTACGTTTTTTTGTGGAAATAGAAACCCATAAATTTTTAGTTTTACAGTGTTACGGTCTAAGTGTTTACTGGGTTTTCTTAAGTAAAATAATTAGTTATTTCATAAACATTTATATAACCAGACTTAAGATCGAGCCACAAAATCAGGTGCTAATTGTGCGGAATGGAAGGTGTGTTCAAGTCACTTGCTTGGATGATGTCACATACTTTTCTTATGGAATTGTGATTATTCATTGCTTGCGGCTCGAATCTGCATGATTGTCGGCCATGATAGCTCACACATTTGAATATATGAAGCTTAATTCCAATCACTTCTGAACTTTAGGGTCCGTTTGAAATTCAGGATTCTGTTCAATGGACATCATTTTTACCCTCTCGTTGCACGGCTTTTTGTCAACAACCACTGCACTGCTTAAAATTGTGGTGATGTGAATTAGAATATTTTTAAACCAAATGGTCACCTGTACAAAACCTAGGAATCTAACTAATAAACTTTTCATTACTTCTTCTCTTTTATCAACATCCATTTTGTAAGGGTGATGGAATCTTTCGATGTTATTTTCATCCCTTCCAAAATGTCCCTTTTATTTGAAACTTACCTAGAATATTAAGATTCGCTGACAGTAAAATGATTTCATGGCCTTGACATGATATCATCACCAAAACATAAAACCCAAAAGAGCTGTATAACTCCTTAATGTATACCACTTTTTTTTGTCTATCTTCTGCTGCAAAAGATTCAATGTCATTCTAGAATCTAGAAAAATAGAACAAGAATCCCAATGAAATAGTTTTTTTTAAATTTTTTTTTTTAACTTTTTGCTTTTGGCGGTATATTCAAGTGATCATAACTCTAACATTTGCCAGCTAAAACGAAATGAATTTAAAGGAACCACCTGTTGAACTAGAAAGTCCCATACACAAAGTAATCCTGGAAAAAATGTATGATCATCGTCCATAAATATTATTAATAATTGCTAAGCTAAACAGTCTTATTATTATTAGGTGGGTAATACAGTTCGGGGTGAACCTGGACATCAATCAACATCTTTCGAAGTCAATTTCGGGCTAGATCTCTCTACTTTTGCACTCTAAGTCGCTTAATTGCGCTAACCAACTAACACTATCTAGTACTTCTCCTTAGTCACGAATAATTTAACGACCTAGGGCTTCCTTATCCTTTCCGATTTAGATAAGGTCCATGGACCCGCACCGTATAGCATGACTAAAATGACCATGTTCTTATAAAGGGTTACCAGTATATGGATCTACAGCCTGGGCTACTTGACAGATTTCTTCAAAATTTGCAGTTAGGATCTGTGAGGCAGCCTACAGAAGGGTTTTTGGATTTATGTCTCTAGGTCTTGAAATAACGGCACCTGCCATACAACTGATAGTACTTATTTTTCTTGAAAACTGCTAAACGATATCGATAAAATTTTGTCTGAAAGATTAATTTAAGGTTGTGTTTTTATGATGTAAATTTTTTTTTTAGTCAAAAAACGGTATCTTCCATAGTATCAACCGTTTTTTTCGAAACCAACTTTTTCGTTTATAACTGACACGATTTTGATGAAATTTTGTATTCTAGAAGTCCTAGGTGGCTTAAGGAAGATTGATTATTAAGATGTGGAAAATATTAGTTTTTCAAATTTTTTTAAATTTTATGAAAAGAATTTGGATTTTTTGAAATTTGTAATTTCAAAACTGTATCTTTGATTTTTTCAATTTTTTTGTCAAAATAACTTCCTTCAAGATGCATTGCATACTTTACTTTTAAAAAACTTGTTTTTAAAAAAAAGTAAAAATTAAAAACTGTTTTTTTTAGTTAAACTGAGTTTGAATCAATAGATCAAAAACTATTTTGAATTTTTGGTTATTTATTAACAACATTTAACACAACATTTAAATATATAAATTTTACAAATTTACGCTACGCCTTTCGGAATTTTATTCCATCATCTGGCTACTAAAATATCTATTGTTTTGTTTTTTTTTTTTTAAAGGTTCAACAATTTTGATAAAATTTTCAGCGTTATATGTATTAGAAACTGCAAATGAATGGTGTTTTTACATTTTCGTTTGAAACCTTTGGAATATTGAATTAAATTTTTTTGAATATTTTATTAATTAATGTGGAGCTGGCCACCCTGTACCACCAAATATACTATGAAGAGCCATACTAAAAAATCTTACTCAGACTTAAGGTTTTGGTCTCGTATTCAGCACACAATCGCAAGTTCGTGCGACCCAGTCTTTGCCCTCTTTTTTTTTGGTTCTTGAATAGTTTTACTTCCATTTGCAATTTCGACATATATTTCTCCCAGTTTCCAAAATCGTTCGTCATACCTTTTTATTTTTCGGCTCCATTTTTTCCACGGGTATCGTCTTTCGCGAGGAATTGGCAAGTTCTCCGTTAGTAAATTAATTGCCATGAAAAGCGCTCTCTCAATTAGCCGTTCGGAACCGGTAGAAAATTGAAGGTCCCCTCCATTCCCCCACAAGGCATATGGTTGTGAGAAATGCGCTAGGTCCAAGGGCTCCTCGCTCTGCTGCGCCAACCATTTAATTTTTATATATTTATTTAGCTATGTACTCACTTTCTTGTTTTTCTCAAGGATCACCAAATCACCACTGAGACTTGTCACATTTCATTCAATTTTTAAATCTGAATTGTGCTGTACGCAGAAGCAGTGGAAAACGTCAGATAATCGATGTGTTTTTTAACAGTTAAATTATTTTTATTTTTATCGAAATTAGATAATTTTTATGTGATTATTTTTTTAATTCTGCTCTTCTCTTCAAAATAAGAATTATTTTGATAGTTTTAGTTTGATCTTCCTCAAAAGGCGATGCAGAAACTGCTGTGCTAAACTATTTTAGATAACCAATGAGGCTGAACTCAAAAAGGATCAGAAATGCTCAGAAAATTTCTCACTGAACATCAAAAAGCTGTCAGCAACAGGTTACAGCAGCCTTGTTGGGCACGGATGAAATCTATCCCCATTAATATTATTTATTCGTAGAGATCAATTTCTTTCAGTTGTGGTAGGTGGTACCTGCGTCCTGATGGTTAGAATGTCAACGTGTTAACCGGGAAATAGGAATAAAATTGTAGGTCTCCTTCATTCTCTCACACAGGTAATGCTTGTGAGAAATACGCTAGGCCCTGGGGCTCCTTGCTCTGTTGCGCCACACTTTTTATTTATTTTGATGTTTTTCAATATATACATATTCATTTGTAACCGGCAAGTTCAAGTATGTTGGTCAGTCAAAAGGCTTTGATTTATTGCGCCTACTTTGTACATGAACAAAAAAATTTTAAGATCTTTAAGCTTGAAGGTATTTTCTACAGCCGTAGGATCTCTCACAATAAAACTCAAAGTTTTTTTTAAATTAAGTGAAAGGTTCTTAAAACAAAATCATTCCAGCGTTTTAAAAACCAGGAAAAAAAAACCTTAAGTCTTGTAACTTTTTAAGCACGAGTCGGAAATGTTTTTATTTGATTTGAACTAATCTCGTTATCTATTTGACAGTTCAATGTTCAATGTTCTTGTGCTATTTTTTTTTTTTTTTTTGGAACTTCAAAATAGAAGTTGAAATGGGTGCTGAGGACTAGCTTTTCGTAAGGAAATTCTTAAATTCAAGATGCCTTACCCTTATATGAGTTTTGAGTCTTGTGTACACTTTTTTCATTAGCACTTGGGGTTAGCCACCCTGAAAAATGTATATGGTATCCAAAGTTGAACATTACGTATATAAATTTCATTCAAACACTCGTCTTTATTTGAAAAACATGCTCGAGGTAAGTGTAGTGTTGTTTGGTTTACCTTTTTAAGAACTTTAAATGTAAGACTTACCATAACAAAACCAATAGTAATTTTCTCCAAAAACTAAAACAACAAAATTTATAAAAAAAAAACAGCGTGAAGGGTTTGTGTAGACAAACCGAAACCTGATGCTTGAACCAAAGTAGCTTTTCAGGGAGAAATGTCAGGTTTCTCTATGTTGGATCTCTGGCATTGTTTGAAATTTTTTTCACTTGTTCAGATTTTATCAAACTGAAATGAAAAATCTTTTCCCAACAAATCACATAGTCCATCAAACTCACAGAAAAACCGATTTTATTTTTACAATTACATCCAACTTCTATAGCAGTATCAACTTGCGTGTGGTCTCCCAAACCCACCTTTACCCTGTTACACCCTGTATCGAGTGGTTTGCTCAACGTGAGATGGTTGAAGAAAAATAAAAAACAAAAAAAAAAGGAAACTAGACCATGTCATTTCCAGCAATGTTGAAAAGTAAACGGTTTTTCCCTACTTTCCTGGTTGGGGGCCGGCGATGTGTTCTACAAAAATTCTAGCACAACTCTATTTTCTCGACAAAACATTACAGTTCTGGGAATAGGTTGACTGTAATCGAGACCACGACCAAACCAGGTCATGCATTACTACAGGATACACATAACGCTTCCAGAGATGTGGCGATATCACCTTCCCATGTATACTAAAAAGCGACAGCATTAGGAGTCATCAGCATCATCATCCTCTTGCCTCATCGACGTGGCTCTTATGTGTGGTTCTTGTCCCTCTCAAGCGGAACATTCATGCAGCAAATACACTTGACTTCGTAATTGTCTCTGCCTGTTTTGTTATGTGAACTTCTTCGAAACGAGTCTTTAAGGAGGAAAACGAGGTGGTTAGTAGTTTGCCACTTGCCCTATTAAAAGTGACATGTGGCATAGGAAAACTCATAATTTATCTATTTTTTTCTCTCTCTCTCTCTTTTTTTGTGAGAGTTTCAGTGCGATATAATTAAATGCATGAACGGGTACTCAATGGGCGGCTTTGGTAACCAACGTCATCCGTTCTCCTTCACATTCCTTCTGCTCCTTTTACGTTGTTGCCTGGAATGCAGAACTTTGAGTTATGTGGCGCGCTCGATTGGCATGATTAAGTTGCATAGTCAAAGTGAATTTATTGTGTACGTGCTTTTGAAAAGGATGCGATGTTGAATATTTTGTGCTTGCACTCTTTCAAAAGAAAATGAGGTTTATCGACATGATACAATGTAGTGAATAAGGACGATTTGCAGTTATTTACTGTTTATTTATTTGACTGGTTCTTTTTCACTCCTTTTCACTCTTTTTCTCCGAAGGAATTGCCTTTAAACCTGTTTGAGTTGCAACAAAGGATGATCCATTTAGGATTTTGATGGAAGAATGCTCAATGCGCATCTACTTACCTATCTTGTTTAGTTTGTTTTTGAATTAAATATTCTCTTTGGAAGCTGTAGGTACAGGTAGGTAATTGAAAGTCTCTTGTGCTGATGCTGTCGGAACAGACTATAAGATTAATGATTAACAAGTATTTAGTCGTGAACAAAGGATGTTAGAAGGGTTGAGTGGGCGGGCTTGGGGGATGGGAACACGAAAAGTGATTATAGTGATGTCCGTTAATGTCGAAGAGATTGTGTTTATTTTGTTGACATTAAATTAATGTCGTTGAACTGATTGCTTTTTGACAATGCATTGTTTCTAAAATGAGAGTTCAATTTAATGGCCCCATCAATTATGTGCTTGAATAGTGAGTTGTATTTGTATGTAACATGTTTTGTCGGAGGACAACTAATCGAACTTCATTGTGACTAAACTTTTAGTTAAGTTTGAATTGTTGAACTTTTGAGCGTTTTCCATGACAATGAATTTTAGATTGTTAAGAATCGAGTGCTTTCAGGTTCAATAAGAGTAAATTTGTCTTAAATCAACAGAATGTAGAAGTGGTATTGTTCAGTTGTCGAAAGCTGACAGTGTAACAATCTTGTTTTACAGAAATTCCTTTAATACCCATTGCTTTCTCTGAGTATCCCTCCTAACCCAATGTGTTATACTTACAGTGGTGGCCAAAATAAAAAGAGTGAAACCAATTTTTTCCATTACCTCTTCCATCAGCTCTTCATTGTGCCTCTTTCTAACATAAGTTCTGCCATCAGAACCAAATAAATTTATCTTGGTTTCATCACTAAAAAAAACATTTTGCCAATTTCTGTAAGCCGATTGTGAAGGATTTAATTTTGCAAATCGTATACGCTGCTTTATATTCTTAAAACAATGTAACGGAACCTTCATCGCCATTCGACCAAGTAATTTTTTATCCTGCAAACGTCTGCGGATCGTGCATGAGCTGATATCCAATGATAGATTTGCTTTTTTTACCATTAGATGTTGCAAAAGGATTTTTAAGCACCTCTCTTACAATCCTTTTGTCCAGCAAAGTTGTTGTTTTTTTGGGCGTACTCTTTTTTCGGTGAAATTTGTTGGTTGACCTCGCTGCTTTAGCACTATAGCAACAACAAATTGAGATCGGTGAAGAACATCTTGAATAAAACTGAATGTTTTGCCTCGATCTCCTAGTTGGAGGATCAAACGGCGTTCTTCCCAAGAGCAATGCTTTGCGCGTCCTATTATTTCAAAAATTTATGAGTTTTAAACATTTAAACACAAGTCTAACGGTAAATTTAATAATTAAACTGCGATCGGAAGTGAAAAAGACCAGAAATAATACAATTCTACACAGCACTCTTATATTTTTGACCATTGCATTTCTAAGTAAATAACGGTACATTGCAAGTGACCATCATTAATGTTTGGTAGCACTGGAAATGTTTAGCAGTCAGGTCAAAGAAAATTCGTATATACAGGGTGATTCGCATAACGAAAAAAAAACTTTAAAAAAAAAATTTAAAAAAGTCGTTTTTGTAATTTTGGTTTTCTCAAAAACTACAGGTTATTTTGACATCCGGTTTTTTGTGTTTGATCAAAAATAAATAAAAGCATTAAAAATAAGCCAGAAAAATACTACTTAATAACGTAAAATTTGGAAAAACAAAGTGGTTTAAAACAAAAAAATTATGTTTTTTTTCAAAATTTTGACTTTGAAAATTAATATTTCAAAAACTATTTATTTGAACAACTTATTTTTAAATTTAAATTAATGTATAAGTTTTTGGCTTTTCAAAATGCTATAGAACGACTCTGTAGGTATTACCGTTATTTTTAAATAACTTTTTTCCATTTTTAGTGATTTTTTTCTTAAATTGCCCCTCCCGCCTAAACGGGGGAAAATGGACCCCCCCCTTCCATACGATTTTTTGCTTGTCTAGGTCCAACCTACACACCCTGTCTTTTTGTCACACCTTATGCGAATCACCCTGTATATATATTGCTCCAATTAAAACGGTTTAAGGCATAGATTCTTATTATTTTGGCCACCACTGTATATGAAAAAAAATGACTGAGAAAGGATTGTTTTCAGATCTATTTCGAATTGACAAAAATTCTCACATGATTAGCTGGCCCCACACTTTTAACGAAAACTCCCAACTGTTTTCAGACCGCACGCCTTGAAAGTTGGAAAGACGAACATTTTCAAAAGCACAAAATCGTTTTAAAAAATAAATAAATATATACGGTGGCGCAACAGAGCGAGGAGCCTCTGGGTCTAGCGCATTTCTCACAACCATGCCTTGTGAGGGAATGGAGGGGACCTACAATTTTCTGCCGGTTCCGAACGGATGATTGAGAAAGCGCTTTTCATGGCAATGGATTTACTAACGGAGGACTTGCCAATTCCTCGCGAAAGGCGATACTCGTGAAAAAACATTTTTGCCTCTACTGGGATTCGAACCTCGAACCTCTGGGATAGCAGGTGGACAAGCTAACCATCATGCCATGGGTACCACAAAATCGTTTTAGTCTCACATTTTTTGTCAAACACTATCAGGGCAACTATTTAAATCTGACCATTTTTTGAGTATAATTTTGAGTAGATGGCTGCAAAAGCGTATGTCGCATTTGCTATTTTGTGCACGTTCTATACGCACGCTGGAATAAACGTCTTTTGTCGCAACTTCGAAGCCGCAGTGTGACTAAACCATTCGTGATTCAAAAATATTTCATGATCATTCATTTTTGCTATGACTTCAGCTGAGTTCCGAGCCATAGAAAACGGTGTTTTCGCAAAAACCCTTGTTGCGACCTTTGATCTTGACTAGTTTTTGAAGCGACAAGAATATCGTTATAGAGTTTCATTATAATTTAAAAACACAAAAATCAAGAATAAAAAAAAAAAATTAAGGAACTACTTTTTTGTTTTAAGCTAAGACTATTCCTTTCTCACAATTTCTCCCTTCCTTGACGTCAAAATTTTAAGGCTTAAGGGAATAGCTTATGTCCCTTTTCCACAAATTATACTCCGCTTTATTGATTTAGTTTTAAAGAGAAAAGATAAAATTGAAGGGAGAATTAACTGATGAATTCTCTCATGAATACATTGGGGAGCCAGTCCTGAATAGATTGTCTGAGTTTTAGAAATGACCTTATTGCACTGTTGAATTCCGAAACTGTCGATATTTAAACAGAAGAATCGATATGGGACGAAATTTATGTTGCTTCAATTTCAATTTAAGGATAAGAGATGTTTTTGTAAAAATAAGATGTATGCAACTTGACCGTTAAGACTTCTTTAGTAATCTAATGAAAGTTGTTCAATAAGCCTTTCTGTGAATGGTTCCATGAGTCATTTAAGTAGTCAGTCATTAAGACTATCAATGAGTTATTAAAATGAGCCATTTAGTCGGCAAGTCATCAAATGAGTCAGCAACGCATTCAAAAAGTCATTTGATGGATCATTCAACAAGTCATACAACCAGTGCCGTAACTAGGGCGGTGCCAGCGGTGCCCAGGCACAGGGGGCATCCCATGGAGGGGCGCAGAAATGACCAGACTAGTATCTAAAGGGCCCGCCAAATAACTTTTTTTTTTTTTGAAAATGCTGTAGACAAAAACTACTGAATATTTTCTCAAATTTCTTTTTTTATTTGAAAGTACCATCCTTCCGGTTAATAATGAAAAATAATTTCATTCAAATGGCTGCCTCGGCTGGACATGCAGTAGCCTACACGATCGGTTCAATTTTTAAGCACATTATCAATTGTGTGCAGCTGTATTTCACCAATGGCTTCACGAATATTGTCCTTTAAAGCGTCAATTGTCTTTGGCTTGTCGGCGTAACACTTATCTTTTACGGCAACCCACAAATAATAGTCCAACGGTGTCAAATCGCAGCTCCGAGGTGGCCAAACGACATAAGCTCTGCGGCGGATAATGCGATCTTCAAAACATCGAGTGTAGCTTCGGCTGTGTGGCACGTAGCGCCGTCCTGTTGAAACCAAATTTTGCCAATACCCTCTTCTTCAATTTTTGTGAACAAAAATTTGTTCAACATGGCCCGATAACGATCGCCATCGACTGTAACGGCCACTACTTGCTCATTTTCGAAGAAAAATGGCCCAATTATGCCTCTGGAGCAGAATCCGAACCAAATAGTGTATGTATCAGTGGGTGCATTAGCTTTAAAATGTATGCGTGCGGGTTTTCTGAGCCCCAAGTGCGACAATTTTGCTTGTTTACATACGGAGCTGACGGTGCTTCTCTTCTTCCAAAATCCGTACGCAATTTTCGCACACATTCTGCAGCATTATACCATGATTTTCAAAGTAATGTTACAATATTTCCCAGCGTTGTTCAAGCGTACACAACCATATTCGTTCAGCGGAAGGATAAAACTAATTATCCGTCAAATCAGACATGAGCTCAGTGTTACCATTCACGAAATAAGCATTAGTTGGAAAAAAAAGTTAGATGGCGGACGCTTTAGTTTTATCTCATGCATGGTAGCTAGAAGGTACATTTTGTTTTATTGCGAACATTGCATTGTGTAGGCGCGCCCTACTGTACTATTTATATCTATAATATATACATATCGCACCTCCGGTGCAATAACGACGTAAATCCAATTTTCTTAAATGTTGAGGAATCACATTTAAAGTTTGATTGCAACAACGACGCAAAGTAAATTTATGTCATTGTTGTACTAAGATATACACTCTTTTTTTCTGACCTTTCGTACGTTACGCGCGCAATTGACTATTGCGACTTTGTTGCTCCGAAAAGTTTTATAGATTTAGCTTTTGTGCCAAACAAAAAACTTGCCTCTTTTGGGCACTAGCAAAGATACAATCACGTCGATTTTACCACGTATACAACTTTTAATTTGGGACATTATGTCGTTCTTAACTCAATTTCAGAAAAAATTGCAATTGCGTCGATATTGCACCGGAGGCGGAGGTGCGATATAATATATACCATGTAAAGGTGGATTATTTTTTTCATACATTTAGTATGGTAACGTTCACACGTGCGTAATGTGTAATGTGATGTGATGTGATGGTTTATGTATGGAACCTAAACAGTTCTGACGCGTCAGCCGTCACGTCACGACACATCAGACAAAAATACAGATTCCAAAAATTTTGGAATCTGTTGATAAAGTGAATGTATGTAGCTCTACAGTCTAAAACTATGACTATCGACAAAGCTTCTGAACTAATCAAGGAACTAACAAGCCAGATACAAAGTATACGCGAGACTGTAGAGTGTAGACATTATTTTCGAAAAGGTAAAAAGAATTTGTGAACAATGTGACAGTGAAGACAATTTTCCTGAAAAGCGACGAAAGCGAGTAAAAAGTCACGATTTAAGTGAAAGTTGAGACACCGGCTACGACATTACTCAGCAACAAAGTTTCAAAATTCAGATAAATGAAGCAATAGATACAATCATTTCTGAATTAAAATGGCGATTCGAAAAACTACGCGACTTACGAAACTCTTTCGGTTTTTTGACCTTCAAACACATTACTACATGTACATATTCGGTTGAAGAACTTAAAAAAACATGCAGCTGATTTGAGTATCAAATATTCTACAGATATAAATGCCACAGAATCTTGGTCCGAAATAGAAACTTTGAAGAGTCAAGTTGAAGCGACTCTATTATTTGATAAATGTGAATGTCAGTCAAGTATGGGTCTTCTCAAAGCTATAGTGGAACTGGATTCAAAGAAAAAGTCGCTCTAAAGATATTTTTAACGATGTCGAGACTGTAGCTTCTTGCGAGAGATCATTCAGTAAGCTCAAATTAATAAAAACGTGTGTACTTGCGTTCGAGGATGGGTCAAGAAAGATTTTCTGGCCTAGCGATTTTGTTTTTCAATGACTTTGTTTCATTTCTGTATTTGAGCAAATATTTTTGAATAAACAATTTTTATCTCAAAGAAAGAAGTACATACTTATATACCTTGGTAAACAATAAATACATAGAAAGATTTGTTTGTACGCACATTTGCTCATTTTATTTTCATATCCTGGTTAGAGCATTTTTCAGGGGCGCAGTTTTGAAAGCTCGCACCACCGGGTGCATAAAAGGCTAGTTACGGCACTACATACAACACGTCAAGCCAGGAGTAAGTCATTGAATAAATCACTTAATGAGTCGTTCAAAGATCCATCCAATGTCGTTTTTAGAGTATCATCCTTTGGCTTACTCAATGATTCTATTCTAATGACTGTTTAATGAGCTATTCATTATACAGGGTGCGACAAAAGTATGGAAACCCCTGGAAATATGGCAGAATATGCGTTACAAAAAAATCAAAGACCCTATATCCGACGTATTTTTCGACGAAGATTCCGATGGTGACCTTGAATTTGACCTTGGACGTAACCTTGAAGCCCCAGCGACCCAAAAATCGATTTTTCAAATGGAAACCCCCATTTTTTATTGCAGATTTGGAAAGAGCGCAAAATTTTACAAAAAAAGATGTATTTTATTTTATTTTGCGCTCTTTTCAAATCTGCAATAAAAAATGGGGGTTTCCATTTGAAAAATCAATTTTTGATTGATTGTCATTGAGACAATAAAGGAGTAATTAAAATGAGCCGATTCTATGAGTAAATGAGCCTTTCTACTCATTAACAGAAAATATCTGTTGATTCATTCAATGAGTCATACAACACGTAAGCTTAAGAATAAGTCATTGAGCCATTCAATGAGGCATCTAATGAGCCATTCAATTCGCTATTCAAAAACCCGTTCACTGGCGTTTTTAATGAATCATCCTATGATTTATTCAATGAGTAGTCCTATGAATATTTAATGAGTCATTCAGCGAGTGAATAAGCCATTCAATTATTACAGTGTATGTACATTAGGCTGGTTCAAAACTATGACTATTTTTTTCTCGAAACAATTCTTTTTATGCCTTCGAGGAGGTGTGAAAAGATGCCTGTAGGAAAGCTCTTAATATTAGTATTTAGAGGTCGCTCATCGTAGATTTCCTTTTCCCATATAAATTATATGAGAAAAGAAACTTTTAAATTTTGGAATTTTATATTTCGGTCTAGAAGCAAAGTGCCGAGATGAGCGATACATATTTTTATAGAAAATTAGTTGCTCTACAAAAAAAAGTTTCTTATCATTTTTCGACCAATTCACTCCTTCAAAAGATATTCACTTGATATGATATAAACATTGTCAACCTTATCATGAGTTTCACGTGAACAGCATTCCCCTCGAAAAAGATCCCATTTCACTTTTCCCTTATTATGAGTTTCGGGTGAAAAATTTTCCATGTTCGAAAAATTTCCCTTGTAATGAGCTATTTTTCCCCGTAAATTATGAAAATGTTGAGAGCAATTTATTTCACTTGTTTGGGAGGCTAACAAGTGAACAACAAAAGCGGAAGAAGTGTAAATCTGGAAATTTGTTCAGCTTTTAAAATTCCGAGCGAACAAATTTGTTTCGGGCGAAAAGTTGTTCACATGAAACTCAACTTAGAGGTCTTAGTGGGTTTCAACATCTTGATATTGATTTGCACTTTTTTAAACACGTTGCGTTTCACTGTCACTGTCTTTTTTTTTCAAAAACCGGGAATTAAAACCTGGCTTGTTGTGAAGATTTGGTTGGCGACGGATTTTTCAGGTTGAGCGGTTGCAACTTTTGAATTTCATTCAGATTAGCTGGTATCAGTCGTTAACTAGCATAGCTCTGTGATGTCATCACCTTATCGTTCATCACTGCGTATTACTCGATAATTGTAGCTGTGACATGGATCCGAAAATAAAAGTCAAAAGCAGTTACTTTGATTTCTCCTCACTTAATTTAAATAAATAAAAAATTTGTATACGAAGTTGAAAAAAATCTTAAACATATTAGACTATTTATGAATACACAGACCCACAGGCCGACAAACGTTGTAAAGAAAACTTTTTAGAGCCTCCATCTCCGTCATCGTAATGTTCGTTTTGATTAAAACTTGAACTTCTTTTTACCCAAACCCAAATCTAGAAAACAAGTAAAAATAATTACGGCCAGGTTGTAAAATGTTGTATTTTACTTTCTCCTGAAATCTGACACATAAAACCTTCATCGCAACATCCTTTAAACTTTTCACACCCTCTCTTATGTCACCGTGGTGCTGTTTTGAACTTTTACTTACTATTTAGCAGAAACCGATCCTGAAAAGGAACCTTTTCCCGTTGCAAAGCACGAATTTCTCAATAAATGGCCTGTCCAGTCCTTAACTTTTATTAGTAGAGCAGGCCGTGATTTACACAATGATGCGTAAAAGCTCCACATAGCAGCATCTACATCTACTATAGCTCCTTAATGTGAACACATACATAGTGTTTCCAGCCACATGTTTAGCTAACAAGAACTACTTTCCTCTACTTCTTGTCCCTATTCCCTAAGCCTGAACAACATCCTATACAAATGATTTATCATCATTTAACGCGCGCGGTTATTCGACTTGAATTTCTGTAATTAAATACGCAAAGCCTGTATTTAGAAGGGCGTGTGGTTGTAATACATTTGTTCTGCATTTATCCTCACAGAGGCCATTTATCCCCAGTCTTTGCGCTCGTAATGTAATCGAGCGAAAAGCATTAATATTTGTACATTAAATCTCGGCGTATAATTCGAAGAGGCCAACACCCCACCACCCCACCCAAAACTTTGAAAAGCTTCGTTGTACTAAAGAGAACAAGGAGCAGGTTCAACATGGTTCGGGGTGGCGGCATCATCACAGTTATCCCCATTCCCCGTTCTCCATTCATAAGAGTGGAGTAGAGTACAGGCAGGCTATTAATTCGTGTTCCCTTTAAGGATCATTAATGTTTTCGACGTTCTTTCACCCTCTATATATACATCTTGGGCAATAAATTCCTTTCAAGAGAGGGGGAGCAGCTCCGTATATTTAATCCCGATACTCATTCACCTGCAACCATTTAATACGTTTTCAATAATCCTTACTATAATTTCTCTCTTTCTCTTTTCATGTGTGTGTGCTGTGTTGACTTCCTCTGCCTTTTCGACATGTCTGCGTAATCATGTGTGCGGTTGCAAATGCAGGCGAAATTCAAATATCAACATATCCAGGACGTATCATTGTAACAGAACCCAAGGGTATGGTACAGCCAAGGATAAATGTGGAGAAACATTCAATGAGGCATGTTGTGCTTAATGGCCAGACTACGTTGCCGTGTATAGCCCAAGGACATCCGGTGCCAACATATAGGTGAGTGTGTGTTTAACTGCTTGACTTTTTGTATAAAAACAATTTCGTGTAAATGAAATTTTCTCCTCGCTATTTTTGTGTTTCCAAGCACTTCGTTCTCCTTCTTCTATTTTCAAGATTTAATTAGATTTTATTTCGTTTTTTTTTAGACGTTAACTCGTAATGCAAGTGTTGCCCTAGGGTTCGTTAGATTCTTTCAGGTATAATGTTCGTTAAAAGAAAAACACCATGAAGTGGTTGTAAATTTTAATGCATGAGCAGTAAATTTACACACAATTAACACGTTTGCAAAGGTGAACGTGTACTTTATGTTGTAATTTTGGGCATGAGGGAGAGGCAGGAGTGCCATGGAATTACATTGTTTGTGTGTTGTGCTGCAAGAGAGCTTTGAAATATTTTCCGAATATAAATAAATAAATAATCAGGGTGGCAGGACAGAGGCATGGGTCGCAATCATTCCTTTGTTGAAGAATGTAAGGGAAAAACATTTTTGGCGGAATTGAACCGCTAAACGAGGAATCGCTTTTCAAGGCAGTTCTCACCAACCACTAAGCCACGGGCACCACAAAAAGAAAATTACAATAAAATGCAACGGAAATACAGCATTCGATAACATTTACCTTTTTTTTACACAGTACCCAGACTGTTAAATGAAACTACTTTTCACCAAGAATCCCACTCCCAACTGCTTTAAGATAACGAAAATGGAAAATAATTGCTTGTTTCGATTATTATTATTTTTTTTTTTTCAAGCCAGTGCCGGCCCCAGCTTAACCACTGCCCTGTGTACAATTTATTGAAAGTGTTCTTTTTCTGGTTTATTCTTTTTCTTAGGGCTTATTATTTTCATTTTGCTCTATTTTTAGCTAGATTTAAATTTGTAACTCTGCAAGAAATGTGAGTTAATGTGCAATTGATGGGTGATTTCTTTTTTATTTCATTTTCAATTCACCGCGCCGCCTATAGACTCTTGACTATTTTTTGTGGGCTTTTTTAAGGCTAATGTACTCATATGGCAAGCGCGTTTCGATTGACGAACTGGAAGCCATCACTGAAGCATCTATTCGTCGACATGTTAGAAAGAGTATGATGAGAATGGGCATCAGCACATCCGACTAATGTAGAGCATGTCAAAATGAAGAAGCAGATCAATGATCATTCCACTTCCTTTGTGAGTGCCCCAGCTTGGCTTACATTGGGAAATGGGCACACAGAGAATAATTCTTCTACGAACTGGGCGACATCTCTTGGCTCCCACTGAACAGCATCATAAAATTCATTCAGGGCTCCAAGTAGGTTAAGTCGGCGTTCCAAACCACAAGTCATCTACCCAATTCTCTACTCCGAGTGAGGTGTTGCCACTTGCAGCTGCTCCCCTATGCACACTAAGCTTACCTATGCTAAATTGTACTAAGCAAAACGGCCATTTGATGCGCAGCTGCGGCCAATATTTGTATGAAATAATATTCAAACAGTATATTAAATCGACCTTCATCATCATCATCATCATCACTATTTTAAAAAGGCCTATTTGTATTCAATAGGCTTTGAATTTACTGAGCCGATTTGAATGCATTTTGAAACAGAGATGGTCTAGACTCTAGAGCCTCGAAAGTAACATAGGCCATATTTCCTCCCGATATTAATTCGGAAACGTAAGTAAACGATAATTTTGAGTTAGTACTCTAAAACTACTAAGGCGAATTGAATAATATTTAGAGCAAAAATGGTCTGAAGCCTGAAAAATAATAAAGGCTATATTTCATTCCCATATTCCGACGGGAAATGGACGGGAATAGGAACATAACCGGGACATTAGAAAATACTCTATCAATTCCAAAAGTTCTTCTACCGTTAGAGTGCATTACTCCCGAGTAGCATAGAACATGTTTCATTCCCATATTCCCCAAGTAGCATTTACTATATTTCATCCCCATATTCCCACGGAAACGGGAACGCAAAATGAAACATAAGAACTGATGAGCATCAGATATCCAAAATTCTTTCAAAATTAGAATGCTTTGTTATTCCTCAGTAATGTACAATTATTCATAGATTTCTTTTAATCTAAAAATTGCAAAATCAATTAATAAATAAATAACGGGTCTTTTTTTCGAGGTATAGAACTTTAAGTTGGCAACACTTTTTTAACTGGCCGCCATTTTGTCAGCTGTCAAGTCTCAAGTGATTTGATTTAGTTTGGTTTGGCATTTCAACATGAATAGACTGACGCCTGAACAACGCTTCCAAATTGTGCATATTTATTTTGAAAATCATAGTCGTCGATCCCGATTTTCAAAAGCGAATTTTGTTTAACGATAAAGCTCACTTTGGGTTGAATGGATACGTGAATAAACAAAACTGCCAAATTTGGAGTAATGACAATCCTCAAGTGTATGTTGAGACACCGTTACATCCAGAAAAACTGACTGCGTGGTGTGCTTTATGGGCTGGTGGAATAATTAGTCCGTACTTCTTTAAAAATGATGCTGGCCATAGAACACTACAGTAAATGGTGACCGCTATAGAGCGATGATTACATAGTTTCAAGTTTCGGATCCGTGAATTTGCCCCCAAGATCGTGCGATTTAACGCCGCTTGACTATTTTCTGTGATGATATGTGAAGTCGCTAGTCAACGCCGATAAGCCCGAAACGATTGACCACTTGGAGGACAATAATCGGCACGTTATTGCCGATATGCGGCCACAAATGTTGGAAAAAGTAATCGAAAATTGGACCTCCAGATTAGACTACGTCCGAGCCAGCCGTGGCGGTCATATGCCAGAAATCATTTTTAAATTATAATGCCAGAAGATTGTCTTTCGAATGAAGTAAATTTCATATCAATAAAAAAATCGTCTTTGTTTTATTTCATTTCGAGGTTCTATACTTCTAAAAAAAAAATACTCTTTACATAAATAGGGGGTGCAACAGAGCGAGGAGCTCCGGGGCCCAGCACATATCTCACAACCATTGTGGGGGGATGGAGAGGACCTTCAATGAACTTAAAATCCGAGAACTTGTCAATTCCTCGCGAAAGGCGATAATAAGAAAACATTTTTGCTTCTGTTGGGACTCGAACCACGAGCCTCTTAGTTAATCGGCTGTCTAAACATTACGCCACGGGTGCCGCCATCATTACAGAATCGATGCTATACACTAATTCACTGTAGGACCCGAGCTACGCCCGCCGGGCGGGTTAGAGGTTATGGATATCTTTATAATGTGTAAGAAAACTTTTTACTTTTGTGCACCGTAAGGTAAAAGAAAAACAGGGTCAGGGCACTGAGCATGCGAAACGGGTACATACATAAATAAGGTGGGGCAACAGAGCGGGGAGCCCTGGGACCTAGAACACTTCTCACAACCATGCCTTGTAATGGAATGGAGGGGACCAATTTTCTGTAATTTCGAGCGGCTAATTGAAAAGGGTTTTTATTGCAAAGAATTTACCATCGGAGAATTTGCCAATTCCTCGCGAAAGGTGATAACCGTGGAAAAATATTTTTGGTTACCGTGGGGATTTGAACCACGAACCTCCTGAGAGAGTGAGGCGCCGGTAACATTTCAGCGATGTTCAATCAAGCAATGGATTCTACGATTGAACTTAAACCTATCTCAATTTTATGTGTTTTTTTCTTAAAATTTCGGATACCTACTTTTGATTTGTTCTCTATCCCCGCACAAGCTTTGGTTCTATGAAAGAGCGGTTGGACTTAGTAAAACAAAAATCTTTAGGATATGAATAGTTTATGATGTAAGAATGCTGGCTCAAGTTTTTCATTATCAGCTTTACGTGGCAGTCAAAATAAGTTTATATCTCCAGAGATCTTATTTCACTGGGGGCATTATTTTTTCCACAAAAAGTACGTGTGTTCCATGTCAAGTTTCTGAAAAAATGTCGAGACCAAACACTGTGGTCCTGGTCTACTGGCAACCACTTTTAACCTGTTTCTGAGAACATTTATTTTATACATTTACCCACTAATTTTTTATGCCGTCGACTAACAATAACAACAACGCAAATAATGTTCATCTCATACAACACACTACCTCAGAGGGAAATTTTCCGTGGTAGATTTCACGTGGACCAGGAGACATTGCATGCAATTAATAAATTATACAAAAGGTTGTCCTTGTAGCAGCGCATACCATGGAATAACATGTCATTCCTTATACCCTTTTTCTATTCTTATCATCATGATAATTTTATGTATCCTTTTGTTTTATATTATTCTTCTGTGCAAAAGTTTTTCTGTGTTTTGTGTGCTGTCCTTTCGACCTAGTTTTTTTTTTTTATTATTATTTGAAACAGGATGTATTTTGAACAAGCCCTTGCTTTATAGGGACTATAAAATGTACGCCCTGAATATGGAATAACGAAAAATGAAAGTGCATACAATTTTGTTTCGCTTTGGAAAGAAAAATAAACATTTTTCGGAAGCATAAGCAAAAAAAAAATGGAAAAATGTAAAGCGCGACCCTTAATATTTTATTTATAAATTAATGCAGTTGTATTTGCATATAAAAAGTAAGCTTTCCTTGTGAGTGAACACAGGGTTAAAAAATAATATAAAGACTTGAAAATATTTTCGCTTGCTATGAACATTGCCTGAGATTTTTAAATGTCAAAAACTACATTGTTCATAAAAGTTGGGCGTGTGTCGTCGGTTGACTTTTAGATATTTAGAATTTATTCTCCTTTATTTTCGGCACCACAAGCGTTGTGATCTCGAAGAGATCCCGGTTTCCCAACTTATCTGTCTTGCACTAGTGATATATGCTCGTGGATATAATTCAATGACTTCAGCAAAGCGTTCGTTAGCCACCCAGTTTTGGATTGTTCCAAGTCTGAGGCCTAAAGCTGATATCAATGCATTTGTTCGTACTAGGAGTGTATTGATTTATCTTATATACTTTATAAAAAGGAGGGGAGTAATGGTATAAGAGCGGGTAAGATATTATGGCACAGTAGAACTCGATTTTCATAACTCAATCTACTGCAATCCATCTTTTTCTTCACCCATTATCTGCCATCTTTCATCTTTTATATTTCATCGATCATCTGTTATGTGCCACCTGCCATATTTCGTCTGTCGTCTGTCGTCTGTCGTCTGTCGTCTGTCGTCTGTCGTCTGTCGTCTGTCGTCTGTCGTCTGTCGTCTGTCGTTTATCGTCTGTCGTCTGTCGTCTGTCGTCTGTCGTCTGTCGTCTGTCGTCTGTCGTCTGTCGTCTGTCGTCTGTCGTCTGTCGTCTGTCGTCTGTCGTCTGTCGTCTGTCGTCTGTCGTCTGTCGTCTGTCGTCTGTCGTCTCTCGTCTGTCCTCTGTCCTCTGTCCTCTGTCCTCTGTTCTCTGTCGTCTGCCGTCTGTCGTCTGTTGTCTGTCATCTGTCATCTGTCATCTGTCATCTGTCATCTGTCATCTGTCCTCTGTCATTATTCGCTTCGGAAGTTTTGAGTAATTGGCGCTAGCCATCGTATTTTATGAACAGATTGTCACTTATGTTTGTAATTCATAAATTGTGTAAAATACAAGCATTTATGAATTAAAAAACTTTCAAGATAAATATAATTTTTCAATAAATCCACAGTATAGTAAATCCTCCCCCATTTAATTATTACCTTACACTATATCTTATCGAATAACCATTTCGTCTTTCTGTACTAATTAAGTAGAACCAACAATAACAAATTCTTTGACTTTTTCCAGGTGGTTCAAGGAAGAAAACGAACAGCTACTGCCTCTTCAACTGAGCGATCGGATAACCATGATATCGGCAGGCTTACTTAAAATCACCAAGGTAAGCACCATTACGTATGCACCTTACTTTCCAATCATCTCCCATTCCTCGAATACTCAAATACGCTTCATTTAGCAATTTGAAGCATCTACAAAGTCATGTCCCTTAGTGTCGAAAATATCTTTCCCATTAATCTCGCGATGACTGGCATTACACTTCCTATCCACTTAAGCACCTAAAACAAAAAAACCCGATATCTTCTAATTGATATACTCTTTCCATGCTCCATATTCTCGTTCGTTTCAGGCTCGACTAGAGGACAGTGGCAAATATCTGTGCTGGGTGAACAATACTGCTGGCGAGGAAACAATCCAAGTGTCGCTCACTGTCACAGGTATTGAATGAAACTTAATTAAATAAAGGATTCCTACGCTATCTCCAATATTCTGGATATATGCTTTTCCCCCTTGTCTGCTTGCCTGTCTTATCCTCATGATGATAACCTCATCTCCTGCTAACATCCTTTTGTCCTACATTTCTTGTCCAAGCCATACACTGTCATTATGAATGTATGATGCAAATTTTGTAATAAAATTTGACTTTACCTTGGCATAAGAAAGAGTGAGCTAGAAAGAAAAAAAAAAAAAAAAATTAAAGTGCAAAAGGTATATGTATACGAACGAATGTATGTGGTTTTCTTTTCTGTTTCAGCTCCATTAACCGCTCATCTGCAGCCGCAGGTACAGACGGTCGACGTGGACAAGGACGCACAGTTTCAGTGCATCGTATCTGGACATCCTGTGCACGACGTTAATTGGTTACATGATGGAAAGCCAATTCTAAGAGATAATCGAGTTGAGGTACGTATCCATATACATACGAACAAAGTTGAAGCATGTGAGGCGAGCATGGGTCTTCGCTCTCCGGCCTCCCACGCTTGTGTCTAGTATACAAAACATAGTTCTAGCATCCGATCCAGCAAATATGGCGAGTAGTTTTACTAGTGTCTTTCGAGATTTTCACTCACACCATCGACAGAAAAAAAACGTAGGTATACCAAATAGGATGCAATAAAAAATGAAATAGAAAGTATCACAGATAAGTGAATTCCGTGGCGAATGTGGGTTTCTGCTGCATCAGTGTATAGGGTGGCAATCCTCTTCACATTGCTAAGCTCTCTGGCGGTTGAGTTGTGATTTATTTATTCACCCATCCGCCATTCCATTTGCACATGGAAGCAGAAATAGAACGGGATAATGTTGTTTCCGAAACGCTCGCGTTTCGGGGTAAGGAGACACTTAATAAGATTTAAAATAATGATGTATGAGACATGGGGGTGGAACGTGCAATGCAAAAATGCTAAACAGGATGTGAAATTTATGTTTTGAGGTGAAGGAGGTTTTGACCCACATTCGTTGGGAGTGCGAATGGAATTTCATTTCCATTTTGTGCAGCGAAGCCGAATGAAAATGATGGGGTGCCGAAGGGGTGCTAAAGCTGATGTTATGAAATTTTCAATTGGTATTCTTTTATTTGCAGATACTAACGGATCCACCAAGACTGATTATTAAGAAGGTGACGAAAGAGGATCCCGGGATGTATCAGTGTTTTGTGTCAAACGAATGGGAGCAAATACAATCGACGGCAGAGTTGCAGCTTGGTGGTGAGTGTGAACAAGAGGCTTTTTTTCTTTTCAAATAGGTAGTCTCGTAGTGAAGGCTTTATAGCGTTTAGTGAGTGCCGAATTTCCCTACTGCGTGTAAATCTATTCTTAGTTACTTTTTCAAACCATTTCTTGTTAGTAAGGCAGAAGGACCATGTTGCTCAAGCTGTTCCACTGTAGCGCTTTTCAAACTTTGGCCAATTCTCAGTGATTGGCGGGGTACCTACTCTATAAGGATGTTGTCATATGCATAATTGAACTTTATAAGATAGATAGATAGATAGATAGATAGATAGATAATGCGATTTATTTACTGTATCTATTATTACAAAATATTTCAAAAAGACAAAACAATCGTCAAAGCTTGGCTATGCGCCGTCTGCCCGATTAACATCATTTAGATATGTAGACAAATATTGTGATATGTACATTTTTAAAAAATCTACTTGGAAGTTTTTATTTATTTGTTTTTGTTTTTTTCCCTTTTTTGTATTTGTAGTTAATTTAATTTTATTATTAAAAGGCTTCATTAATTATTTGATTTCTGTATAACATTGCAATTTTATAGAATTTGAACAATTGGTTGTTATTTCTTTCGCAGTTTAGAATGGCTAAGACTTCTTGTTCTGGTATGTAGTTGGTGTTAAAGGTATCTCGTCTGATTTCACACAGAATAGGACATTTTCCTAGGAAAAGCAAAACATCTTCACGTTCATGTAGATTACAAAGACTGCAATAAATTGGTAAATCCTCCCTATGAGGTCTGAAGTGAAGACAAATCAGCTCCCCTCTCATTTTAAAAATGGTTGAAATTAAATTGAGATCGTTTTCGGGGAGGAAATAGTTTGCATCACAAAGATTATGGTTGAGCCGGCTGTAGGTTTGTCTAAAGATAGAAGATGAAGCTTCGTTTTTGAACTCAGACCTTAGCTGTTCATCCGTCATGGAAATCGTTTCAAGAAGCTGTTTTCTATTTTGATTTTCGTTTCCATCAAATAATCTAAAACTTAAGTGACAACTGTTTGCAAGCTCCTCCCACTTCTTTTACCAATGATTTCGTTTTTGAATTGATTGAAGTGCCAACATTTTTGGATACCTTTCCTCTGGCATATTCAGAACCCTTACGATGTATTCGGCATGCAAAGTTAATGTTTTTATGAAAAGTGGTGACAATCCTGTTTCAATTGGAATCATGTAGTTCGGTGTTGTTTTTGGAAGTCGGAAACATCTTTTAATAAAATACCGCAATAGTTTTTCAACTGATTCGTATTTTACGAAACCCCAAGCTTGAGCTGCGTACAACATTATAGATTCTGCTACTGAGACAAAAACATTGTATTTCACAGTGTGACTAATAGCTTTGTTCGAAAAACATTTATTCCAAGTGGCATTGATTGCACTCTTGGCTTTCATCAGCTTATCCTTTAAATGAGTTTCCATGTTGAGATTACTGGTAATAATCACTCCCAGATATTTATAGGACTTCACGATTTCGATCTCTTCTCCTTCAAAATGCCATTTTTCACCCCTCGCGTTTCGTCCTGCACCTTTCCTAAAGATCATCACCTTAGATTTTTCCAGATTGACTCTTAAATTCCACAATTTGCAGTACGTTTCAAGTCTGTTGATCATTAGTTGGAGCGATTGGGGTGTATACGCAAATAACGCCACGTCGTCTGCAAACAGGAGAGCTTTGATGACTTTTCTCGATACCTCTATTCCACAGGGAAGAAATTCGATGAGGTCGTTAATAAACAACGCAAAGAGACTCGGACTTAGGGTGCAGCCTTGTTTTACACCCATTTTACATTCAAACCAGTCTGAAATTTCTGTCCCATTCCACACCGCAGATATATTCTTGCTATAGATATTTTCAAGGACCTTACCGAATTTGGCTGACATTCCCAATCTGTATAGTTTGAAAAACAGGGCTTCACGATCAATTGTGTCAAACGCAGCTTTGAAGTCTACTATAATGAAATGCATTTCAAATATCTTAATGGCAGAAGATTTGTCCACGTAAGATAGTTCCGTTGGTGGAATGGAAACCTTCTATTGCGTTATGTCTTTGAAGTTTCTTTACAATTTGACCTTGTATATATTTTTAACTTGGCAATAAAGATCCTGCTATTGGGAGTCATACACTCACTTTGTACACTTGTATCTCTACAAAGTGTGTCGCACAAGATTTGATAGTACATATCTTTGCTTGGAATTCACAATGAGGTGTGTGGGAGGACCAAAATTGAATTTGATTTTCATTTCAATTTATCTTCAATAGACCATGAGACGTCAATAAATTAGGAATGCGATATCGAACTTTCGTGTCAACTGACCAACTAATCAAATTGTTTGAAGTTGCTTAAGGGCATGTTGTGGCTATGTATTGATCTGAAAGAGTATGGATCCAAGTTTGATCCGTTACTAGCTCTTGAAACCTGAAACTATATCATGGCAGAAACAACCATATGTGCAAGATGTGCAAATGCACAGAGTACAAATGAAACCATCGCAGCATATAGAAAAATAGTTCTATCTTATGCGACCAAATGCTGCCATTTGCATTTCAATCACAAATTTCAATAGTCAAGCTCACGAACCTGTCGGATAGCAGAGCTGTAAAAAATGCATTCATTTGGTAATGCAATGTTAAAGGTCCTATTCATTTAACTGAATATTTGATTCACATTCCTTATCGCAGTACTTCAACTAATAAAAATAAGTCCAAGCCAATTTTGAAGTCTTTAGTGAATTAATTGTCTAGAGCAGTCAAAAGACTTGAAGTCAAAAGAATGCAATACTTTTAAACTGGCTGCAGTCTTGGAAGTCTTTAAATAGTCTTTGGCATACTTTGCAGTCATGAAGTCTTTTGATTACATTGAAAGTAATGCAGTCATTTGGCTGCTTTGGAGTCTTTTGACTGTCTGAAGTCTTTTTTTACTGCTTGGAGTCTTTTAACTGCTTGAAGTCTTTTGATTGCTGAATTCTTAATGAATTAAAATGAAATGCCGAAATTTTAAAATTTCAAAAGACTTTTTAAGGCAACAAATAATAGGAAATGAAAGCATAATGCTGTAAGTCGTAAGGAACCTGATGTTGAGAGAATTTAAAGCAGTCAAATCATTCCAAGCAGTAAAAAAGAATTTAAGCAATCGAAAGACTGACTTCAAGCAGTAAAAAGGAATTCAAGCAGTTAAAAGACTTCATGCAGTTAAATGACTCCAAAGTAGCCAAATGACTGCATTACTTTCAATGGAATCAGAAAACTTCATGATTGCAAAGACTGTAAAAGACTTTTAAGAGAAATCCAAGATTGCAACCAGTTAAAAGGTATTGCATTTTTTTAAATATTCTAGACGATTAAATTACTAAAGACTTTAAAGTTAAGTATACTAAATTCAAAAGACAGTCTTTTCATCATTTGACTGCAATACAAAAAAGAATGCATTCTTTTATAGCTCTGTCGGATAGACCATCCCAGATCGCGATTCACCTAATGAATGCCGTGTCGAGTGATCGTGCTGCTTTATTTCTTGAACGATTTGGATTTTGAGGGCCAACAAACCAAGATATTTCCGCTCAATTGTCCTTGAGGTGGACGGACACAGATCTAATTTTTGTGCACGTCTTTGGATAAACTGATTCAGCCGTAGCTTCTATACTTGGTCACCGAGTAAAAATTCCGAATTTATGTTTGGGGCCACAAGGACTCAAGGACAGGTCATAACTCATAAGTTGTATTTTCATTTCATCTCATGCAGGACAAAAGTCCCGACTGAAAATTTATAGTAAATTGTGCTCTCTAACAAAATTAACCAATTTTGACTTAAAAAAAGCTTACTTACTTGGTTAAGGTGGCGCTGCAGTCCGGGTCGGACTAGGGCTTCAACCAACATGCTTCTCCAGCCAGCTCGGTCCCTAGCTAGCTCCCTCCACCGTGCGCCATCTGAGTCGCGGTCTTCCTCTACTGCGCCGTCCCTCGGGATTGGATTCGAAGACTTTCCGGGTCGGAGCGTTGGTGTCCATTCGCTCTACATGACCCAGCCATCTAAGCCACTGGACCTTGACTTGTTTGACAAGGTCAGTGTCGCTGTACAGCCCGTATAGTTCGTCGTCAAATCTCCTTCTCCGCTCTCCATCTATGCAGACGGGACCAAAAATCACCCGAAGAATTTTTCTCTCGAAGCATCCTAAAGCGTTCTCGTCTGCCTTTGACAAGGTCCATGCCTCTGCGCCATATATAAGAACCGAGGTGATAAATGTCTTACACAGGGACACTTTAGTTGCTCGAGAGAGGACTTTGCTATTCAATTTCTGTCTTAGTCCGAAGATGCAGCGATTGGCAAGAGTTATTCTTCGTTTGATTTCAGCGCTGGTGTCGTTGTCTGAATTAATAGCGGCGCGGCGCCTAGGTAGACAAAGTCCTTAACTACCTCAAAGTTATAGCTGTCTATCGTGACGTTGTGTCCAAGACGTCGGTGTTAGGTGTCCTTTCTTGATGACAGCATATACTTGGTCTTGCCCTCATTGCCCACTAAACCCATCTTCTTCGCTTCCTTCTCAATGCTCATAAACGCGTCATTGACATCACGCTGCGTTCATCCAATTATGTCAATATCGTCGGCATATCCGAGCAATTGGACGGATCTTTGAAAGATTGTGCCTCTTGTGTTAAAAAAAGCTTGTGATGAGGAATACATTAAAAATTTAAAATACATACGTATTTAACTCCAAAAATCATTATTTAAAAATATTCGAATGACTAACGATATTAAGAATGCAACAACAAAATTTCATGCGCAATTATCTTAAATCTTCAATCCAAAATATTTCAAATCAAGTTATAGAACGATATCAGATTAGGTGATCTGCTGTCAACCGATTTTAAAGGCTTAAAGCTCTATTTTAACAATCGTGACTGCAAAAATATCATGGGACTAAGATCTTTCCACAAATTTTTTGCTGGGACAGAAAAAACAGAATTTTCTAAAGGTCGAAATCTTTGAATCTAGTTTTTGGGACTTATGACAAACCGCAGTCGGTCAAAAGCTAAGAACAGTATTAAAACCTTGCTCCGATCGGATCAAATTTGCTACACTTTTGAAGAAAAAACAAAACCTGCTCCGACGCTCGGATTTTTTCTATGTTTACTCACCTTTTTTCATTTAAAAATTTTTGGATATCTAAATTCCAGACAACTATGGATTTGAAATTTAAATAAGTAAATGAAAAAAGTAATAGGCGGTGCAACAAAACTGGGAATCTCGGGGCCTAGCGCATTCCAAATATCAACAATTTTATGCCGGATTCGATAATTTGAGTGAGTTGGTGCTTTTCATGGCTATTTGATTCTCTTGGCTTGCCAGTTCCTCGCAAAAGCTGATACGAGCTTGAATGGCTTTCGAATTCTTGACATAGCATCGGTCCTTCTCAACCCATACAAAAAATAATAGAAAGACGTCAAATTGCAGCTCCGGTCAGCCAATATCGAAACTGGTCCATGTCAGTGTCAAACCGGAGTAATCGTGGATTAAGTCTCACACTCTCGGCTACAGCAGCGACATTCCAATCTGTGCAGACCGAACGAGATGACCTTGAGAGCTTTTCACTACAATCACTTTCTGCAAAAATTTGTTTACTTACCGGTGCGCTGGGGTCTTTACTTCAACCAAAACTTATTTCAAAAAACGTACCGTTTTGACACACAGCACGAGCTTTTGAATTTGATGCTCAACATTATTTAACTTCTATTAACATCTTTGATTAAATTCGTTCCGTTTTGAACTTTCTGTCATAAGCTCATAACGGGAAGCAGCTGTCGGTGTTAGGATAACCTAAGATGGTCCACTTTTTACCCTAAATAAACTTAGAAGAGGTAAATAATTTCTCTTTGGGCCTAATCTACTCCGGAAATATTCCACTTTTTTTTTAATTTACTCTGAAATTTCATGAATGTGGCTCGAAACCTGGCTTTGAGTCAAGTTTTTTGACTTTTGACAAACCACAGTGGGTATTAAGCCCCAAACTCATACCGCAAATCAAATTCGATACTTTTGAGCTCGGGCCACTTTTCTTGGGCCATGTGCCATACGTTGCACAAGTAGAACTATGTTTTTTTCGAAATGAACCGGAACAGTTTGCATGCGTTGTTTGTCATTCAAAATTCAAAAGCGATATTGTGATAGGATGCATGGATATCTTATTATTGAACTTACAAACGTTAGGCAAAACCGAAGCTAAAGCTACGTGTACATGTACACGATTGGTAGATCTGACAATCATTGTCAGGTCTGTAAACGTCTGACAATGTGTGAAAATGAATGTAGGTTACGAAAATGCTATCAAGGCTGTGCTGTTCTCAATCTTGTCGAAATTCATTATATTACCAAGTTATTTTTCTGCACAAACAACCTAAACCCACGGTATAACAAATCACATACCGAAGTCAATTTAAAAACCTTTAATACTTATAGTTGTGAAAAATTTCTTCAAACTGCCTGTTTTTTTTTTTTTTTGCTATAAGAAAATTAAAAGAAAAGCCCTTGCCAAGCCTTACTCAAAACAGTTCGCAAAACTATTTAATGCAGAAGTCTCCCCATGTCCCAACTAATCGATATTTTTTGTACTAAGTGCAACCATGAACGCCACACTGAGTTCAAATCAATTAAACTCAAATACTCTGTCAACCCTTTTCAAAAAGTTTCCCTATCAGCTTTTCTCTAAAACTTTCCTTCCCGAACCCAAAATTTCCATAAATCTGTTGGAATCAACTACACATTTTTCTGTTGACACAATATTCTGTTTGCTTTTGTTTATTCACTCTCTTACCCTCACTCATTCTAATTCAATCTGAAAGAGCTATTCACTATAACTTTAAAAGCCCTTCTAATTCCTCCCTACACTTCTCCCCATCATATTCACAAAACCCGAAAAACGTCAATGGAAACACTCAAATAACCGCAAAACCAAAATAATTAAAGTTTTAAAATTCCCAATTACATTTCTGCTCAACTGCTGTGTTGTCAGTTATTTTATTATTCTTTGCTTTTTAACGCATTTTTCTAAAAATCTTTCACATCTTATAATTAAATGGCACTGAAGATTAAATTGAATAAAAATTTGTCGAAATTTGACTGCAGCTTATCGTGGAACTGCAAGTCCTGTGTGGGTATAATCACTGTAATTTACCTTCAACGTAGAGGGTTAGTTTGTAGGTAAATATTTTCAAATATCCAGAAGTTCAGACTTAAAGTGCTTCTTTCAAATTTGTCACCATATCTGCATAACGTAAGTGCGCTGTAAATTCGGTGATAATTTATTTCCACTTTTATTTCCCTGCAAGGACTCGAAAGCAAAATAAATAATAATTTTCAATAAAAACCGCAATTGAATCATAAACATGGGGTCAATAAAAATATTGCCCCACCGTGTGATAAAAAATGGAGCAAATTTCCGCCATCGGAATGCTTGGGTGTATATGTGTGTGTGTGTGTGTGTGTGTCAGGCTTCTTCTTTCTGTTGCAGTAAAATTGCAATTTCCTAGAATGTTCTTCTAACTGTACCCGATGATAACCACAAATTACAAGTCAAAGTGGATCGATAGGAAACCGACATTTCAGAGGGCAATCAAGATGGATATTTGCTTTCCTCCTTCCATCTGGAAATGGTGAGAAAACCCATCAATTTTTTTGTTTTATTATTCCTTTTCTCTTTCTCTCCTCTCGCTCTCTATGCAACAAAGCACAAACATTGAAGTTGGTTTTATCAAAAGGAAAATTCAAATACACATTTCTCATTTCAGATGCCTCACCGGAACTGCTTTATTGGTTTTCAGAGCAAACGCTGCAACCAGGGCCGACAGTTTCATTGAAATGCGTGGCAACAGGGAATCCACTTCCTCAATTTACATGGTCCCTGGACGGATTTCCGGTAAATATAAAACTGTTTTCTGTAATGTTAATCGATTTTACGCGACCGGCGCACACTACTAAGTACTACCACAGCTGCTGCCTCCAAACATGTTAGACATACATTATAAAAAAAAAAACCTCTGTTTTTAATTGCGAATTTCCGGTGTTTTCTCATTTTATTTGTTTTTGTTTCTCTTCTTTTTTTATTTGTTTTATATTAATTCCGAACATGCCCTCTGGACCTGGATGGACGCATGTAACCAATATGTGTGATGTGTGTAATGGTTTCTGGAATGTGGATGAACAACACAACCAAATATAATATTGACCACTTGTTGAACAATGGTCGATTCTGGTTTATATTTTACAACATTATACTCTATGCCACTACTACAACCATAGATACCAGACAATTCGAGATTTCTTGTTGGGCAATATGTAACGATACATGACGATGTCATCAGTCATGTCAACGTGTCAAATGTCAAGGAAGAGGATGGTGGCGAGTATTCATGCACAGCACAGAATGCTATTGGCAAGTAAGTGAAAAGAGAGATTGACTTTTTAATTAAAATTACCCAAAGGTTTATTAAAATTGGAGAAACTTTAGATACGAGTATGGCTTTGGTTTGCGGCTTAGTATATACTTCAACCCCTTAAAAAAGCAATCTTCTTCTCTTCAAAATATTTTCTAGAATTTATTGACTTTTGATTTTGATCTCTTTTACTAGAAATAATAAAAAGGGATGGACGGCCATACCCCAACTATGTACATTTCAAATTGAAAAGGTCGTGCGTTCATTGTTGTCGTAAAATAAGATTAATAGAGATACTGATAACTAAGATTCTGACTGAAATCATAGAGTTCAAAAGAGAACACAAGTTTTGTTTCGTAGAAGTGAAACTTATTCTTCTAATAATAATTTTGCTTTAGCCCAAGCATCAGTCAATGTAGCATACATGGCCACAAATTATTGGATGAAATTTTGTTCACATAATTGTCTATGTTATTTCATTTTGAGTTTTGGGGAGTGTAAGTAACGACTTAAATTCTGGAATGATTGTGTGTTACCTGAATTTCTCGTTTGAAAACCCATTTTTCTTCATAATTTCTGAAATTGAAGTCCTTAGAGTTGATATTTTTTGTAGTATTTTGTTCTTCGATCTTTTTCTTATTTTTTGGAGCCTCAACTTTTACTTCCGTTCAAAAGTTTTCAATTGGATTTTTGTTTACCTTTCAGTTTTTCAGTTCAGTTGGATGAAAGAAGAGACGATATGACCTTGTTGAACATCTTGTTTCACCTTTTTTACAAACAACGATTTTAGGTCTAAACATCAGAACTTGCTTCAAAGGTTTTTGTTCAGTTTTTTAATAAAAAAAAACAAATTTTTGAATATGCTTCTGGTATGAATTTTGTTGCTTATTCCAAAAACTTTTCCGTGTCCGAAGTTCAATAACGGTTAATTTAGGATAGAATTTCCCGGCGCAACACACATCCCCATGGGTCTTGTCACAATAAGTTTAATTCAAAGATTCAGACACTACAGTGCCCAGACCTGCATAAGTTCTAGAGTTCTACCCGCACTATAAAAATCTAAGACCCTAGGGATGAGTTGGCTGTGCACAGTGCTTTTCTTTTAAAATGTTCCGTGGTCTACTAAAGGGACCAACAAATTTCTGCCGCTTTTGAATTCTTGTTACCGGTGTCATTTAGGTTAGTTAGTTTGCCCGATTGTTGCACTGGAGTTCGAAGGAATCGGCAGGTCCTCCAAAAAATAATTTCACTGTTATGAAAAGCGTTTTCACTGAGTTTGGAATAGGAAACACATTGTAGGTATTTAAAATACGGTACGCCCGAGGCTGTCTTATCACTTGAAAGTTAAATAAAGCAGTCTCCAAGCTTTCATTCTAGTGGCAGAGTGTGGGGATGAAATATAGTCTATGCTACTCAGAGGCAATCAAGAACTCTAACGATGACAGAGTTTTTGGAATAGGTCCAGGCCACCCGGCGTTGCTTGGGCTTGTAGTTTTAATCCTGAGGGATAAAATATACGCTAAAAGGGCCCCTACACAACGCAAACACGTTTGTATAAACGTGTGTTTGTGCAAACATAATTTCGCCACACAGTTCACAAACATGTTTGAGAAATATTAGTTGCTTGACGTTTTTCATATCAATCATAACCTATGAGCAATGAGCGATTTCGCATGTGCTACTTTAATTATTGCAATATACTTTGCTTTTAACTTTAACATACCACAACACCGGTAAACTTTTATATAATTCGATAAATTTCGTCCAAAAAATTTGTTCTTGTTTATTCATCTTTATTTCTTGAAAATTGACAACTATTTGAGCAAACCGTTTGCGCAAAACAAAATATATATGTATGTTTGCACAAACTATTCGGGTAGTGCAGGGGCTCTATAAGTTAGATAGATAGATAGATAGATACATTTTTTATTTATAAATTTCAGTAATTTAGCACAGGTCTTAGAAAACATTTTTGTATAACTATTATAACTAGAAATTTAATTAATTAAATTTTCGTATTATGAGATAATAATAAGAAAAAGTATTGAATGCCACACTATAGATTATATAATTCTAATATAAGTATTTTAAATTGAGTGGGGTGACCCAGAAATATAATTCAGAAATTCGTAAAAATTAACGTTAACATTTTGAAAACATCTTAAAGCGAAAGATTAATTTTTAATAAAGTAAACAATTTTTAAGCCAGAGAGCCAGAAAACAGCCGTTCAATAGAGACGAAATTGAAATTGAAAAGCCAATTTTTAACCATCTTAAGAAACATTCCAGGTATAGTGATCATCTTCAAGGATAAAGGAAGTTTATTAAATAGACGATGTGAAGAAACATTATAAAAGTTACGATAAGTAGAAGTATGGAAGATTGGAATAGATACGGAGTAAGAAAAGTTTCCACGCAAATTATAATTTGAAATCAAGTGAAAGTTGTGATTTCCAGACTTCATAAAAAAGTTTTTGAGCACTTTAAAACAATATAAATGACGAACAGGAAGAATTTTTAAGTCACGAAACAATGAGTAACTAGGATGTCTGCCACGTTTGCCACATATTTTCCGTATAATATTTTTCTGTAGAACTAAGAACGGTTGCATTTTGTTCTCATACGTGCCTCCCCAGCAAGTAATGCCATATTGTAATTTCGAATGAAAGATCCCGTAATAAATAGCTTTAAGTAACGTAGAAGAGCAAACATTACTTAGGAAATAAAAATGTCTCAGTGTGCAACGTAAATATTTTCTTAAAGTTTCTATATGTGACCCAAAATTCATTCTTCAGTCTATAGTAAGACCTAGGTACTTAAATTCTTTAACTTTCTCGATTAAGAAACATTTATCATCACAGATTTCATCACAATCAAATGTGTTAGATGATGTAACTGATGAGCAAAAACATGTACACAATTTGAACCTTTCGCATTCAGGACTATGGAAATAAATATTGACATCCAGATCCAGTCTAGGGGACAAACTAAAATACATTAATTTAGTCTTTGGGCTCATAACTAAGTTATGAACGAAGAACCAGATCCGCAAAAGATTAAGATCCCAATTTATGTTAGCGATCAAATCAAGACGGCTATCTGAACGATATGAGAAACCTACGTCATCAGCGAAAGCAGTAGGTGTTCCTTTGAAATTAAGTTCAAACAAGGAATTTATATAAATGAGAAACAGAATTGGACCAAGCACAGAGCCTTGTGGTACCCCTAAGCTTAGTATCATTTTATCACTCCTGATTTCATCCAATTTTACTTTTTGAGACCTGTTTGACAAAAGGATCTAAACCATTCCAGCATAAAACCACGGAACCCTGCCTTTTCAAGTTTTTTCAGAAGGATGACATGATTAACCATGTCAAATGCTTTAGTAATGTCAATGAACAATGCAGCAGTACACTTTTTATTATCAAGGTTAAACATTACTTCACCACAAAACTTTAAAAGTGCATCTTCAGTTGATTTACCACTTTGGAAACCAAATTGAGAGCGATGAAAAAATTCATTTCTCATTAGATAACCCAATACTCTATTTTTAACAAGCTTTTCGAAAATCTTGCTTATTACAGGAAGAAGGGAGATTGGTCTGTAATTGGAGATTTCTGTAGTAGAACCTTTTTTGAATAAAGGAACAACATCCGCGCATTGCAAGACTTCAGGAAATACTCCTTCAAAGACGCAACGATTAAAAGTGTATGACAGTATGTCAACCAAAAGGCAAGCTGCTTCCCTTAGACATTTGCTAGAAATACCATTTATTCCACATGACTGTGTATTTTTAAGAGAGCCAATAGTTTATAGGACTTCAAACGCAGAAAAAGGTTTGAACACAAAACTGCTACAGACTGTCGGCTCATCAAAAAACATTGTTGTCAAACAGCTGGGACACAGAGTGGCATAGGACATGATTGAAGATTGGTAGCAATGTCAGTAAAGTAGTTATTAAACTCATTACTAATGACCTGTTTATCTGAAACAACGTAGTTATTTACACGAATGCTAGTTGGTTTTTTAACAATAGATGATTTGTTTAGAATACTATTGACTGTTTTCCATTCGTCCTTTGAATTACCCCTAGCAGATGTGAATTTAGAACGGTAATAGTTATCTCGACAAATTGGGATATCTTTCTTAAGTTCTTTACACAATTTATTATATTTAGTTTTTAAGAACAGATTTAAAGGATTCTTACGACATATAATTCTCAACTTATTTTTCGTATTAACTTGGAAATCCAAGGCTTGAGCCTTTTATTAGAACTTTTCAAATTTATAGCAAGACTACAAGTTGCTATATGCTTCATAAGTGTATCGTGAAACTTTGAAAAAGCAGTACAGGCATCGGTGCTGTTATACACATCTTCCCAAAATTCGTAAGAGAGAATATGTTTAAAGCTGCCTATAATCAATCTTCGTTCTTTGAATTGAAGATATTTTGCTATGAGTATTCTTCATAGTAGGGATGGCAAACAATAGTCCAGTCATACAGTCATCTGTTATTTACTGAGGGACTATGTGATATACCAGTACCGAAAGAATTTTTGAAATCTGTCCAGTAGTTTCTAAGCTTCCGTTTCCAACTCCTTTCCTTAGGGAATCTTCCTTTCACGTGCAAATATGTGAATGAAATATAAGTTTATGTCACTGAGGGATAAGTTCAATGAATTTGAATTGATACAGACGAAATTAATTCAGCAACTGTTAGAGAAAAGAAATACGAGAGACTTTTATAATTCAATGTGATCTTTATTTTATGAGTTTCAGAAAAGAACTGAACTGATGTATAATAGAAGTTAAAAGTAAGAGACAAAAATAAGTATGTGTTTGTGTAGTTAAATACACGATGTGTGGTGCATGGTTGTCAAATTTCAACAGCAACAATCAGCAACTAATATTTTTCTCATTGAACTCTTAACTATAAAATGTATTGAAAGTAGTCACAATTTATTATCAGAATAAAACTTAAAAAAAAAAAAAACAGTACGTATACGCCAGAGTCAATACAATAGTATACACTTAAGAAAATTTATCAAAAATGGCTTTTTTGTGTTCCGATCAATAAAAGACATTTTGTATAAATTAATTTCAAAACAAACAAAACGAATCCGTATTTAATAAAAAAGCATTTTTTTTATGAAGATTGAAATATTATTATTATTTTCGGCACATCATGTTGCTTACTTACAAAACAGTGTTTTCCTGAATTACTGGCTATTTAGAAGGTTTAAATTTGATGACAGACACACACTATTATACATGTCTGTTAGTCAATTTAAGGCTTTCTCACAAACAATGTTTTTTGTCTTGTTTTGTGGTGCGTAAATAAACAAAGAAGACGGTTTTCCGACGCGCGAACATGCGACGTATAATTGTCCATGCGCGAAACAGGAAAACTCCAAGTTGATTCCGCAAACTTCTAACGACTGTCCTCGTGACTTATTTATTTTCGTCGCAAAGGCCAGATGTACTGGAAATTGTAACCGTTTAAAATCGAATGGTGAATCCGTTGGAATCATCGGTATTCGCGGGATCAAGACATCCTCTCCTTTGTATTGTTCTTTTATGATTGTTGCTTCAATGACGTTATTCATCAGCTTTTTCACAGCCAGTCTTGTTCCATTGCATAGTCGAGGTTGATTAATGTTACGCAGGATGATGACAACTACTTTTAGGTGGTAGTCCAGACAATTCCAGTGAATTTAGAATTTCCGTGACTACGTCATCATGGTTTATAACGGTGTCGACTGATTTGGAGGAAACCAACTGTCCTGGAAAAAAATTCTGAATGGTCGCATTGAGATCCTCGACCTGAGTCAGGTCGCCTTCTCCATGTCATCGTAAATTGCTAAATTAGTAGCAATTTGTCACTATCACAGAATATCAAAAAAAAATTATTGGAAAGAGAACATTACCTGGAATGTCACTACCACAAAGAATCACAAAAGTACAGAAAGTTCTCGCGCACGTAGCAGTAATCTTCGCTCGCAAAGATTAGCTGTCAAATCTAAAATATTATGGTTGCTCTCAGAAATCTACTTTGATAAATTGACTATTTGACGTTCCCATTTCCGTTCCTGTGGGAATTTAAGGATGAAATATAATACATTGTACTCATGGGCAGTAAATTAAATTCTTATCAGTCAAGCTAAAATATTTTTCAAAAAAAATTAATTAAATAATCTTATTATTTGTTATTTATTATTAAAATTTTTTGTTGTCAAAAACGATTAAGAAAAAAACAAAAGTATTGTTTGAATTTAATTTTTTATTCATTACAGTTAAGAATAAAGAAATTGTTACTTTTACTATATTCCAGTTCTTTATTTTCATATTTATTTACCTTTTAAATCTTCCCTAGACCTCCACGAACATATCAAGGCCAAGATAAGATTAATCCGTTCAGCCGTTTTCGAGTTTAAGCCAGACTAACGAACAGCAATTCATTTTTATATATATAGATTATATTGTAATTTAAACCCTGAAGTTCCATAGAATTCCCATGCTTTAACCGTTTTACAACGGGTACCACAGTTTCAAAGAGATTCTCTCGAAATGTGCCCTAGGAATAATGGTTATGGGGTCTGAATGTTACTAGGGAAGTTTGATGTTCAAATCACAGAAATATAAGAAAAAAAATGTTTTTGAATAGGTTGTCAATAACTCCGATAGTAATTTCATCAGCATGAAAAGCATTTCCTCGATTAGCCATTCAGGATCCGCAACAAATTGAAGGTCCTTTCAGTTGGCTATTGGCAAGTATGTGAAATGAGTGCTTCGACTCAAATCCTGGAATGATTGTATGTTACCAGAATTTCTCGTTTGAGAAACCATTTTTTCATAATATCAGATATTGAAGTTCTTAGCGTCACCGTCCGTCGCATCCATTCCCTTCCAAGGCATGGTTGAAATAATAATAAGCCCCGAGGTTTGGCCATTCTATTTATTTACATTTATATTTTTCGTCTGTTATACTATGATGCAGCGAATATTTAAAATTATTAAAATAAATAGGGTGGTGCAACAGAGCGAGGAGCCCCAGGGCATAGCGCATTTCTCACAGCCATATCTTGTGAGGGAATGGAGGGGGCCCACAATTTGTTGCCAGTTCTGAACGGCTAATCGAGAAAGCGCGATGGCAATGAATGCTATCGGAGGACTTGCGAATTCCTCGCGAAAACGTGGAAAAACATTTATTTATTTATTTATTTACAAAAAAAATAACTTACAAAGTTAATTTAATAAGCTATTTATAAATTGAAGACATCGGGCAACTTGACCATAGATGTCGTGAGAATGTAAAAATGAAAATAAAAAGTGATTTGGTTTGGAAAAAATTTTAAAAGATGAATAAACAAGAAAGTTTTAGTTTGATATTATATCTCTTTCCATTTGTTGTGCTGATCTAGAGCTTCCTTAATTCGCTGCATGGTGAGAGCATCAGAAGGGTTGAGGATGATCGAAAGTCTGTTTTGTGTTTCTTCAATTGAGGTCATGTCCGGTATTTGCCGGGAGATAGGACATTCCGTAAAAATGTGCCAGATAGTTAATGGTTCCTGACAATTCCCGCATTCCTGGGGTGGTTCGTTTTTGAAATAGTGGCAACTTGAGAACAAGGTTTTTCCAACTCTTACTCGAAACAGCGTTACGCACTCTTGACGGCTTAGTTTGATGTTGTATGGCGGTCGATGTTGTGAAAACTGGTGTCTTCGTAGAAAGGTTACTTCGTTTTTCCAGGCCTTATCTAAGCCATCGTTTTCATAGGCTTCCAGAGTTCTTTTTATGAGATTTGGCAGGTTTGGAAAAACATTTCTGCCTCTGTTGGGGCAATACAAGCGAATTTGTGTAATGTTTAAAAAAAAGGTAGAAATATTCCACACATTTGTATTTATATTAAGGACGTTTTTTTTTTTGACGTACAGTTTTCAATCTGGCAATACTTTCTTTGTAGTTCGTCTCTTTGACAGCTGTAACTTGATTTTGATTTCTGCTTATTCTGGTGTATCTTTTCATTGTGGAAGAATTAAAATGAACTGGGCACTGGGTATACTTTCGTTAAATTGTCTCGAATTGAAATCGCTGTTGACAGCGGTTTTTGCATATTTTCTATTTTAAACCTGTAGTTTAGCCCTAAGATCGGTGGCTACTTGCCGGGAATCATTTTTAAACGTAATGGCAAATCCTTATCTTCATATTCCAGCTGAATCCTTGGCCATAACATATATTTTTCTTCTTGAAAAAGACCATTTATAAGGGCTTTATAAGGGCTCGGCGTCATAGCTCATAACCATTTCTGTAATTAATTAAAAGGACCTATAATATTTCTGCTGATCATCTGTCCTAAAAAAGGAAAGCGTTTTTAATGCCAGTATTACCTTTTGAAGACTTGCACATCCTCGGCTAAAGAAGACACCCGCAAAAAGTCATTTTACTTTTTTCGAAACTAATCCTCTTAAGTGAAAAACCGACATTCTGACCTTACAGTTCAGGTTATTTGGGTTTTGTAGTTAAATAATATTTAACAATGAGTCTTCCTCGTTCCTCAATCCATGGAAGATTATTTTGTGGCACCAAAATCATATAGTTGAAGTGATGCTGAACTCATGTTTTTCGCGTTCCTGTGGCGTCACTCTGTTGTTGTCAATGACAGAGTCGTCGTTTCAAATGTTGGCTTTTAAAAATCACAAAGTTTGATTCAATAAGGTACTAACTATATCGATAAAAAAACTGTTTCGGAAACCATCTTTAACTTTTCGGCAACCCACTACAGCCCTTCTAACTATTGTTCAGTCTCTTGTTTACTAGGAACAGGCGTCCAAGCACCTCCTATAAAGCCTGTAAAATCGGATCCTTAAATTATTTCGTTGAAAGCTAAAATCAATTTCAGTGATAGAATGCTCAATGATCTGTAAGGACAACAGATAATAAATTGAAAACAAATAAATAGATCATTTAAAATGGCTTAGCCTTTAGGTGTACTAAGGATATGACAATAAATTCATGCAAATATTATTGCTCATGTTCATGTCGTGTTCATAAAATCCATTTGATCCTGCACCCTTTCACCAGCTAGCCCAAAAAGGAACACAATTGCAAATTGCCACAATTGAATTTGATCACACTTCATCAGACCCAAAATCCTTTGTGCCAAAAATGAACCCCAAAAACAGAAAAGTCGTCTTTACCGCCGTCGCCGTCGTTGGCGTCGTCGCCTCCAAATGGAGCTCTTTATCCCAGAAACATAAGTACGAGTATCTCAGCTACTTTATTTTTATTTCAATGCGTCTTCCTGCCTTATGTTGTTTTATTAAAATTTCTCTTGTATATCTTTTATTTGCAGAGTGTCACACAGTGCTAAAGTAAACATTTATGGCCTTCCATATATTCGGGAAATGCCAAAAATAACTGGAATATCGGGAAGCGATTTGATAGTTAAATGTCCTGTCGCTGGATACCCCATCGATAAGATACACTGGGAAAGGGGTGAGTTTATTGTTTGGTTCATATGTACACATACATGTTCTCTTTTCTGTTTGGTATCACATCACATCGTATAATATGCGAAGGAAGAGGTATATCAACGTTTTTTCACAGACAAAAAGCAAACACAAAACAAAATGCTTTTTATGCTCACATAAGCAGAATTTCCTTCCTCCTTCGACTTTGTTGGTTCTAAAGGACACACTCGTACTCACTGTACCTACCTATGCAGGATTTTAATATTTTTCTTTATGCGCATAGTTTTACTTTTTTTTATTCTTTTCTTTCGTGTTTTTCTTGTATTTTCAATTTTCCTTCTTTTTCTCTTTATTTTGTGTTCTTTGTTAAAACATTTGCCATGTCTTTTGTTTAATTTTCCACAAATGTTTCACATATTTTTAGGAGGGTTGGGTTGAGTTGGGTGAAGGGAACGACTATGGCAACCGGTCAGGGCATGCAGAGCACATACGAGCATATTGACATGCCGTGCATTGTACGCTTGCTTTATTTTGTGTTATGTTTAATGAATTCTTTTGCTATCAGCTATCATGCTTTGCATTCGTTAATTATGATTCTGCGGAGTTATTTTAGTTTAAATGCTCACACATTTAAGTGAATAGGTTCGTATAGTGAGAAATTATTTGTATTTTATTATTACAATAGCCTCGCATTTCTATTGTGATTGCAGGTTTTCAATTAAAACCAATGTTATAAGGCGTAAAATGCTTTTTGCAATAAGGTATGCAAATAAAGACTTTTTTTAATTTGAATGCTGTGGCTTTGCATTTCAGACTGAAATGTGATTAGTGCAATTGCATTTCGGACAAACGTGCTTTTATTGTCTGAAAATACCTGAAATATTTAATTTTCTGACTTAAGCCTTTGTATTATTTTTTTTTTTTTTAAATATTGAGCCCTTCCCGCAAATTCAAAAGTTTTCATTGCTTCTCAATTTTCTGAATTTTTAGTTTAACATTAAAACTGGTTTCAGGAAAGTTACAGCGAAAATAAATTTTATCGTTAGCGACTGACTTTGTCCTTTTCTTATGAATGCATATGATAAAAACTTAAAAAGAAAATGTCTTCCTGGAAAATTTTCTTTTTGTCGCCGGGAAAGGCTCGACATGTTTAAAACTCCACAATTGGTATCAAAAAAAATTCCACCCGATTTAATATCAAGCAAGAAGTTCAACTAAATGGCGGATTCAATTATTTTTCAAGCAGTAACCTTCTTTTACTGAATCCTTTCAGTTATTTTTTTTTTTTTTTTGAAATCCAGGCTTAGGAGAGCTGATAGTAGATATACCTTCTATTTACATTCTATTCGCTCAAAAATACAACTTCTGCTGCCGATAGAAGCCTAGACCAAAGTTGCCTACATTCAAAGTCTCTCTTAACTTTGAGAAAATTTCCTTTGTTCTTGACTGGTGGTGGTTTAATTTTCTCCAGCATGATACTTACTGGTTCCCAAAATTAAAAGGAAATCTCAAGCCACAGATCGAAAGTCACTACATATAGAAATGTTTATGTAGCCACCTTGTCTTTTGCATCTGTTTCAGCATGTAAAACGAACTGATCCCGTAAAGAATTAGGTCTAACGTTATGAAAACCACAGCCCTAGTTTCTTCATATGCTTGTGTGCAGAGAATGCCAGAGATTATGGTTTTTGTAAGACTGGAACAGGAGAAAACAGATGTATATGTACAAGTTTTAGTTTAAAAACTACTTTCTTTCAATTTGAATATTCTGGAGTTTTTAACCTTTTCGTCAATGGACTTCTTGAATGGAGCAAAATTTGAATGCAGATTTTGTATGATATTTCGCTACTTTTTTCTCCTTCCATCTCTCATCTTCCTCCTTGCAACTTTCCTTTTTTCTTCCATCTTCCATCTTCCATCTTCCATCTTCCATCTTCCATCTTCCATCTTCCATCTTCCATCTTCCATCTTGCATCTTGCATCTTGCATCTTGCATCTTGCATCTTCCATCTTCCATCTTCCATCTTCCATCTTGCATCTTGCATCTTGCATCTTGCATCTTGCATCTTGCATCTTCCATCTTCCATCTTCCATCTTCCATCTTGCATCTTCCATCTTCCATTTTCCATCTTCCATCCTCGAAGCCTTAAACTTCAGCAAGGCTTTCAGCAACATCTTTCGTAGTTTGAGTATTTTTAAGGCCAGAGTTTTCCGTTCTTGCTTGGGGCATTTAAGACTACTTTTATTTATACTTTAAAGCAATTAACGATTTAAATATCTCTTCAAAGTCTTTACTTCTCTATTAGTCAAATACAAACTAATAACTTATTCTGGGAGAGTTAAAATATCTCCCTAGAACTAGACCGACATTTAGGTCATTCTGCGATAGAAAATTAAATAATAATCCCTTTATGTTGACGCGGTCATCTCAAAAACTATTTCAGTTCTTAGTTTTAACAAGAAGTGACCATTTATTGATATCTTACCTCTTTGAAAATGTCTTCTGTTTTTCTTTTACGGCCGGCGGGCGGTGGCGCGGCGCGGTGCTAAGGATCGTTTTCAAAGCTCTCATCACAACTCTTATACTTATCTCCTTTACACTAATGTCCTATCTGATTGGCCTCTGAAAGCATCAGGTTCTATTTTCTGCAATATTGTGTTTTCGAGGCAAAGGCTGCGGTCAGCCTTTTTTACTCCTGCTGTCATACGAATCAAACTCAATTCAGCTGTAATTAATTTACTTTCATTTTTATACGTTGTCCAACCATAGATGAGAGCTGGACGCACAAACGAGTTGTTGAGTTTTTCCCTCGAACTCAGGGAGCAATGTTCTATACACTGTACGCTTACTCGATGTCGTCATCACAACATGCTTTATATCGGGTTTTTCAATAAGAGCGCTACAAAAGTTTTTTTTTTTTTTTAAACATAAAAGTTTCGGATATCAATGAAATTCTTTATTCCTGTGCGTTCGATGCCATTTTGTATGGAACTCGATTTCTTTAACATGGCTACCACGGGCGCGCTTGCAGAAGTCCAGATGCTGATCCCAATTTTCGACGGTTTTCAATCATAAATCGGACGATACTGCTGCAATTTCACGTTCGATATTCGTACGAAATTCATCAATCGTCGCTGGCTTGTTGTCATTGACCAAAGACTTTACGTAGCCCCACAGAAATAGTCTAACGGCGGTGTCAAATCGCACGACCGAGGCGGTCAAGCGACTGGACCATTTCGTGAGATAACACGTTCTCCAAACTTGGTTTCCAATAAATTGATTGTTACATTCGCTGTGTGGCTTGTGTCTCCGTCCTGTTGGAACCACATGTCCTCCAAGCTCATATCATCCAATTGGGGTCAAAAATATTCGGTTATCATTGAACGGTAGCGATCTCCATTCACAGTAACGTCTTGAACATTACGCCGGGCCATAAACCACACCAAACCGTAATTTTTTCGGGATGCAATGAAACATGGAAACATGGAGTGCGTGTGGATTGCTGCCTGACCAATACCTCATATTTTGTTTATTGACGAAGCCATTCAGCCAGAAATGAGCCTCATCGCTGAAGATGATTTTTCGATGAAAATCCGAATCATTTTCAAATTGTTGCTCAGGCCAATTCACGAACATACAACACTTCTGGTGGTCAAGCAGCTTCAGTTCTTGCGTCAATTTAATCTTGTAAAGATGCAGGCCAAGATCTTTTCGCTAAATTAGCTACAACGACGTCACAGAGATGCCCAACGCTTGAGAACGACGAGTGAGAGACACATTTGGGCTTTCTGCAACTGAAGTTTCAGCGGCAGCAATATTCTCGACACTACGGGCACTTCTTTGTCTCACTGGCACATTTTGTACTGTGACTGTGGATTCAAATTTTTCCACTAGACGCTCAATTGTTGATCTGCTAGGACAATTATGACGACCATAAATTGGACGTAGCGCTCTTAACGTTGAGGCCACTGACTCTGAATTTCGGTATTAAATTTTAATAATTTCGACCCGCTGCTGTTGGCTCGTATATATCTTTTGATCATGAAAAATGGCAAACCTTACTGAAGAGAAATGTCAAAAGAGCGGCAAGAAATATGGCGTCGCGTCGTTTGCTGTCTCTGTAGTTCTCCTTTTTTAGCGTCCCTGTTGGAAAACCCTTTACTATTGGACATATTTCCCAGCTATCTGAAGCACATTTCATTTAAAAAAATTTCGATAATAAGCATGGCAGGATCAGCTGCTCATTTTTTTTTTGCATGCGCACCTACTTCTTTCTAAAAAGTTTACCAATTCGTCTAGTGCTTATTGCAGAGATATAAAGGATCTTTGTTTATGTTGACTCAATCATCAACAAATAATAGCTATTCTTCCAGCAAGAAGTCATTGACTCTAATAAAGAAGAGAGGACTTGAGTCGCTTCCTTGATATACACCTAATGTAACTTACTTGTAACTGTCTAAAAACATTTCTTTCAACAACTGTAACTTACCAGCTACTGTCGAAAACCCCATTTCTTAAAACTTTTTCGCCTTCATAGTTTGAAATGATATAAGGTTAGTGGTGGATTGACTAAAACTACAACTACTGTTATGTTTGAAATTTAATCTAAAATAACAACGCAAAGTATAATCAAACACCTATGGCCGAATATATGTTTTAATATCACCATGTTGTACATAATTCAATTGATTTTCAACGTTTCCGGTAGTTGGAATTGGTTGCTGATCTGTTACGTTTTGAAATATGATTTGACATAGTATGTATCTAATTTTGAAACAATACAAGCACCGTTGGATGTTTGAGAGTTCCTTTCCTTGCATCTTTTTCCTTAAGAACGCCCATCTTTACACTGCCGCATTTTCCTTTGAGTTCCTTTGAATGGAGTTTTGGAGAAAGTAAATAAGCATGACATAAAAGTTTCGTCGTCATCCGTTCACCTTGCATCTCATAAGTAACTGCATTACTAAAAAGTGCTTCAAAATTTCAAAACTCAAAGCTAACGATATGATTGAAACTTTGCATTTAACTAGAAAAGTCTGCTGAAGGACTGACTGCTAGACTTTTAGTATCATTAAAAGTAAACACGCACAGCTTTCACATTGT